>JAKWJA010002497.1:34894427-36268658 GCA_027704765.1 Solanum habrochaites | reverse complement strand
AAAGCAAATGTGCTAAAGTTAATAAATGAGGTGACACTATGATAAGAGGCTAATGTGAAAGATGAGAGCAATCTCAAATAAGCCTTAGTAAATGCTACCAAAACGTACTCACCTATGAGAGTGTAAAGTATATAGAGAGACATGTCTCTATAAAGACTCTAATGAAAGTATTGAAGTTAATGCATACTTACTACTAATGATGAGATAAGAAATCATCTAATGAGCTATGATGTCCTCATACTAGAACCCAACTTCCATGATGTATGAGTTGAATGTAATTGAACATTATACATATTATAATTAATTAAGATTAAAAAAATTGATTGAGGCACACGCGATTCAAACTCGATTGCCCTTAGCCGATTTTCCCTAAGTTAAAAATAAAAATTAAGAAATGAGAGGAGTGGGGTTCGAACCCACTACCTCTCAGATTTAAGGAATTAAAAGAAAAATAAAAGGTTGAGGTGTGTGGGAATCGAACCCACAAGCTCTAGGCTTAATAAAAGAAAATTTATGAAAAAAATTGAAGTGGGGCTATTGGGGTTCGAACCCACACTCTCTTGGCCAAGTAGGAGAGAATTAAAAGAAAATAAAATAAAATAAAAGGAAATGAGGTTGTGGGGGTTCCATCCCACATCCTTTATGTCCCAATGAACGAAAAATAGAGAGATATATCAAGTTAAAAATGAAATGAAGGCGTTGGTATCGATCTTGGGTCCTTAAGCCGTGTGGATCAAACCAAAATGAATTAAAATATAAGTGTTGTCCAAGGGATTCGAAATCTGGTTCCCTTGCAAAAATTTTGTATCGATACATAATTCATAAGTGAATGTATGTTTAAACTAATGTTTCCTACATAGATTGAAATCGAGATCTTAGCATACTTACAATATGTATAAGGCGCGTACCACCTAATCTTTGGAAGATATGAATCACTTAAACGAACTATGAATGAAGCCTCATGGCTTGTACGTATACACCCATAAGTCTAGCATACTTTTAAAGTAAGTTAACCTAATATGTATGTAACAAAATAATGAAACCCTAGAAGGGTCAAGTAAGAGTGTGAAAGATACTAAATAGCCAAGTGCATTGGCATACGATGAAATGAACATTCACGTAAAGGGGTGAGTAATTTTGAAAAGCAAATGTGCTAAAGTTAATAAATGAGGTGACAATATGATAAGAGGCTAATGTGAAAGATGAGAGCAATCTCAAATAATCCTTAGTAAATGTTACCAAAACGTACTCACCTATGAGAGTGTAAAGTCTATAGAGAGACATGTCTCTATAAAGACTCTAATGAAAGTATTGAAGTTAATGCATACTTAATACTAATGATGAGATAAGAAATCATCTAATGAGCTATAATGTCCTCATACTAGAACCCAACTTCCATGATGTATTAGTTGAATGTAATTGGACATTATACTGAGCACCGATACGCTAGTTATGAGCGGTGATGCCTTTATTCGGGACGGGCGAAGGTTCATGTTACTCTCATGAGATAATACCGTTCGACATACGGGGTATGGGTCTCTTTATATCTCCTAGTCTTTGAACCTATACTACAAATATAGGGATCTAGCAAGGTTCAATCACCTATATACGCTAGCATGTTTTGGGTCACTTTGGCCGGTGAATCCAAATTTTCGTTGTGGGGAAAACACTGGATTTCATGATTCTCGCATGATTTATGTTAGTTAAAGTTCAAGTCCCCAATGAATGAATGAGGCTAGCCTCAAATGATGCACATATAAAATAAATGATACCAAAGGTGTTAGGATAAGATAATCAAGTGGTGAGCTACACTTTATTAATGACACTAATTCATTCTTGATCATTGCACAACGAACCCGATTAATGTCTTAAACTACATACTAGGTATAACTGTTGTTTACACTAGCTTATGAATGTATGAATTGAAGTAAGTATGAATGAATGAGGCAGAATATGTGTTTACTAAAGAAGACTCCCTAGTTGCGGTCCCATATGTTGAGCCCTGATTTTTGGGATGTCTTGATGTCAAGTGCATGATTCAAAAGTCTCATGGCGTATGAAAGAATGATATGAAAGATGTTATGTGCTACATGAAATATGTTATGAGCTATGTGTAAGACGTTATGTGCTTTTTGCAATATAATATGTATGATTATCCATGTTACTCTAATGGCATGACTTTCCTAATCCAATTTGTCAAGTCCACAGACTTTCCTTATCCAAATATGGCAGGTCTACTGAATTTCCTAATCAAAATTCGGCAAGTCTACTGACTTGATTTTTTATAAATCATGTTGTTAGAAAAAATCTATTCTTAGTTATTCATGTCCTTGGCGTGTGTTTGCATATACCCATACTTAGTACAAGTGTGTAGTAATCACATACAACTCTATATTTTTAGGTGCAGGCAAAGGTGGACGTTAGAGCTTATAGGTCGACGCTAAAGCCATCGGGACTTGAAGCATTCATCCAGACTTGGTACGCCCTCATGCATTTGAGGAAGCTTGCCTATTTTATTCTAACCTAGTTATAGGATTGAGCTAGTGGGGTATGTTCCACTAGCGTTTCTTTCCCATTTTTATTTAAGACATTGTATTGGTGCCATTATGGCAAGTATACATTTAATGCAACATTGAACTATTTTTTTTCATTTGATGATCTTAATGTTAGATGGTTAATGGTGAACGTATATGATTTTAAGTAGAATGACTTACATGTATTTTAAGAAACAAAATGTTCAAATTTTCCGCTTAAATTAACCTAGATGAAGTATCGATGACGTATGTAGGCTTCTCTGCGACCTTTGAGAGGTCAACGACGCTGGTCTCGTTTGGGTATAAAATCCTGTCGTGACATAATTGGTATCAGAGCAAAGTTAATTTTCAAGGATAATAAGTTCACATCATCCACATAGAGTAGTTTCTAAGTCATGTAAGTGAAGTGCACCACTATCCGGAATTACAAACTACATGATGCGTAGGAAAATTCCCTTCTTCTGATCTTATTGTGCCTGTTCCTATTGTCTGATTTCCTTATGTTTTTAGAATGTCTAACATCGATCCTTGTTGTTTTCATAGAATGAATAATAGGAGAAATATTGGTAAGAGGAGAGGAGGAGTAGCTGCTGGGGACAATTAGGTTTCACCCCAGGCTCTAACTGAAGGAGAGGCATGTCGGTTAACCCTGTTGGGTTGACTGATGCAGAGGTGTGAGCATCTCTTTCCTAGATGGCACAGGCCATCACTATGTAGGCCCTAGCCATGACAAACAAGGTCAATCGGTGAAATGCTAAAAAGGGAAAACCCATCGGTTCGTAGAATGGCTTACAGGCTATGAGACTTCACGAGGATGAATACTCCTATTTTCACAGGGTGCAAGAATTCAGAAGATCCCCATGAATTTGTGGACGAGGTACATAAGATTTTTGTGGCCATGGGGGCCACAGATATAGAGAAAGCTAAGTTGGCTTCCTATCAGCTTAAGGATGTTGCACAGACTTGGTGCAAGATGTGGCAGGATAGCCGAGCATTGGGCGGAGTTATAGTCACTTAGGAGCTGTTTAAGGTAGCCTTCCATGAGAGATTCTTCCCCAGGGAGATGAGGGAGTCCAAGGTTGAGGAGTTTATCAACCTTATGTAGGGATCAATGACAGACAGGGAGTATTCCCTGATGTTTGTTAAACTATCAAGGTATACTACTTCTTTTGTATCTAATAGTAGGGATGAGATGAGTAGGTTCCTAATAGGAATCATTAGAGATCTGGAGGAGGAGTGTCAGGCTGGATGCTACATGATAACATGGAGCTCTCAAGCTTGATGGTGCCAGTCCAGCAGGTGGAGGACAATCAAAAGAAGAGTGGCGTCCTTGATGCTAGGAGGCCTAAGACTCATGATTAGGCAGGTTCTAGCAATGGAGGCAATAGAAACAATATTGGCGTCTGTGAGCAGCCTAGATTTAAAAAGGTGCAATAGAGTTTAGGGAACTCTAACTTTACGAGGAGTACAACACCTAGAGGAGGCATACCGAAGCCAAAGAAGGGAAATGGAGGTGATCTGCAGCGTCCTGAAAGAACTATGCTAAGTGTGGTCGTGGTCACACTGGAGAGTGCAGATAGGGAACTAATGTCTTTTTCGGTTGCGGTAAGAGAGGACACATGGTTAAGGACTTCCCACAGAACAAGGGTCAGACTGGAGGTAATAAGCAGCCTATCCTTGATTCACAGGGTACAGAAGTAGCCGAGCCTCCTAAGAGGAACATGTTCTACGGCGTGAAGGGAAGGGAGGAGAAGGAGTAGTCCGCTGATGTGGTCACAGGTATGTTGCAAGTATTCTCAACATCTGTTTATGCTTTACTTCATCGAGGGTCTACGCTTTCCTTTGTAACTCCTTTACTTTCTCCCCCTTGTGAGATATTGCTTGACGTTTTGCATGATATTGTAGTGGTTAGTACACATTTAGGAGAAAATATAAGAACTAATAATGTACGCAAGGATTTCCTATTAGTTGTATGTGGTAAGACTATGTGTGTAGACTTGGTTGAGTTGCCAATGCATGATTTTGATGTTATTCTTTGCATGGACTAGCTTCTTAGTTGTTATGATTGTATGGATTGTCGTAGTAGGGTTGTGAGATTTTGTTTCCCTAATCCAAAAGAGCTGGTGTACGATGGGTACAACTCGTGTCGTCATAATCCCTTTATTTCGAACCTTAAGGCCAATAAAATGATATCCAAGGGGTTGTTCTGTCATCTTGTTAGTGTTAATGATTTAGATAATGAAATTCCTTTCTTAGACTCAGTGCTTGTAGTGAATGAGTTCCAAGATGTATTTCCTGATGATTTGCTTGGAGTTCCTCCCCTTCGAGATATTGACTTTGGTATCGACTTAGAACCCGATACCAAAAAAAATTTCAATTCCTCCTTACAGAATGGCACAAGCCGAACTCAAAAAGTTGAAGCTGCAGTTAAAAGATATCACTGATAAAGGTTTCATTCAGCCGATCATATATCCATTTGGGGCTCTCCAAACTTGTTTATTAAAAATAAATATGGAACCTTTAGAATGTTTATCGATTATCGAGAGATCAACAAAGTCACTATCAAGAATAAGTATCCACTTCCCAGAATAGATTACTTGTTCAACCAACTCAAAGGTTCTAGTTTTTTCTCGAAGATTGATCTTTGTTTAAGGTACCATTAGCTCAGGGTTAGGGATTGAGATATCCCAAAGACAGCCTTTTGTATCCGTAATAGTAACTATGAGTTCCTAGTTATGTCATTTGGTCTCACGAATGCACCTGCTGCATTTATGGATCTCATGAATAGGGTCTTCCTTGAATGCCTTGACTCTTTCGTCATAGTATTCATTGATGACATTCTCAGCTACTCTAAAACCAAGGAAGAGCATGAACAACATTTGATACTAACCTTGCAGGGACTTAGACAACATCAGCTGTATGCCAAATTTAGCTAGTGTGAATTTTTTCTTAGATTAGTGACCTTCCTGGGTCATGTTGTGTCCGACAAAGGTTCGGAAGTAGATCATAGGAAGACTTAGTCTATTAAGAATTGGAGAAAACCTTTTATTTCCACAGCTATTTGTAGCTTCTTGGGATTGGCTGGTTATTATCGTAGGTTCGTGGATGGTTTTTATTCTTTTGCTGCCTCACTAACATCTTTGACTAAGAAGAAAGCCAAGTTTGAATGGACACAGACTTGTGAAAAGAGTTTCTTGGTGCTCAAGGAGAGTCTCACTTCAGCCCCAGTGCTCACATTGCCTGAGTGTGGTGAGAATTACACTGTCTATTATGATGCATCTAGGGTTTATTTGGGTTGTGTTCTTATGCAAAGTGGTTAAGTGGTAGCTTATGCGTCCAGACAACTCATGGTTCATGAAAAGAATTATCCTACTCTTGTCCTGGAGTAGGCAGTTATGGTGTTTGCACTAAAATTGTCGAAACATTATTGAATGGAGTGAATGTGGATGTGTTCACAGACCACAAAAGACTTTAGTACGTCTTCACACAGAGGGAGTTGAATCTACATCAGTGGAGGTTGTTGGAGCTTTTGAAGGACTAGGACACGAATGTCCACTACCATCCAGGTAAGGCTAATGTTGTAGCTGATGCTTTGAGTAGGATGAGCATGAGAAGTAGATCAAACGTTGAATATGAGAAGAAGTAGTTAGTGAAAGATATACACAAACAGGACATACTGGGTGTGCGGTTAGTTGACTCTACTAGTTAGGGTGTTTCAGTTCAACCTAGTTCTGAAACATCCTTAGTAGTTGAAGTCAAGAAGGGTCAGCATCTGGATCCTATGTTGATGGAGCTGAAGTACTCAGTGTTGGTTAAGATTAATGAGTCTTTTTCTTTGGGAGATGACGACATACTTAGGTACCAGAACAAGATGTGTGTACCAGATATGGATGATTTGCGAACCAGAATCATTGCAGAAGACCATGGTTCTAGATATTACATAAATCCAATTTCCACCAAGATGTATCATGAACTTAAGGAGATCTATTGGTGGGATGACATTAAGATAGACATTGCAGAATATGTGGCCAAGTGTCATAATTGTCAACAGGTTAAGGAAGAATATCGTAGTTGGTTTTCCGATGACTAAGAGAAAACATGACTCCATATGGGTTATTGTGGACAGGTTGACTAAGTCTGCCCACTTTATCCCTATGAAGTCTACTTATAGAGCCGAGAGTTACGCGAGACTCTACATTGATGAGATTTTTATATGACATAGGATTCTTTTCTCTATTATTTCAAATAGAGTTGCTGAATAACTTCATATTTCTTGAGATCCTTCCACAAGAACATAGACGCGTACGTATAGCTAAATACTGCCTTTTATCCTCAGACTGATAGGTAGGTAGAGGGCACCATTAAGACATTGTAGGATATGTTGAGGGTGTGTGTGATTGACTTTAGGGGTAGCTGGGATGATCATCTACCCTTGATAGTGTTCTCCTATAATAGTAGCTATTACTCCAGCATTGGGATGGCACTGTATGGTAGAAGGTGTAGGTCTGGAGTTGGGTGGTTCGAGGTTTGAGAGTCATCCATTTTCGGTCCAAAGATCATTCATGAGTCCTTAGATAAGGTCAGAGTGATTAGAGACAGGTTGGCTACGTCTTACATTTTGTAGAAGTTTTATGCAGACAACATAAAAAGGCCCTTAGATTTTGATGTTGGTGACCAGGCCTATTTGAAGATATAACTTATGAAGGGGGTTATGAGGTTTGGCAAGAAGGGGAAGTTGAGTACGAGGTATGTTGGGCCATATGAGATCCTACAACATGTAGGTGAGGTGGCCTATGAGTTGGCATTGCGTTCGTAGTTAGCTTATGTTCATCCATTTTTTCATGTCTCTATGTTAAAGAAGTTCCTAGGTGATACAACATCGAGTTTACGTGTTGAAGGTTTGGGGGTCGATGAAGACTTATGGTACGAGTAAGTATCTATTGAGATTTTAGACAGACAGGTCAAGGGGCTAAGGAAAAATAAGATTTCCACAGTGAATCATCTTGTTGAGGGATCTATGTGGGAGGCCGAGGCCGATATGAGATACCACTACCCTCATCTTTTCAGCAGTTTAGGTTAGACTTCCTACTCTTAAGTCTATGTTTAATTTTCTTTCAATTCTTTGTTTCTATTGCGTGTTTGTGGATAGTATTCATGCTATGATCTGACTGATATTATGCTAAATACTTAGTACTACCATTCGGGGATGAATGTTCCTAAGGGGGGATAATGTAACATCACTAAAAATGGATATGCTATGTAATGCTTAATGTGTCTAGACAAGAATCCTACGAACAGACCGGGTTCACATGGATTGATGCGTGTAAAACTAGACCTCTAAAGCCTTGTGATATCCAAGACAACTAACTTAGGGAGTTGTTTGAGCAAGGAAAGGTTGGGTCCAGCCATGTAGGGCTCCCGAATATGAAGATTTACCCGAATGAGCCTTTACTAGATTTAAAAAGGGGAAATCTTAAGTTTGGAGGGTCTAGGGATAAAATGGTATTTTTCTAGGTTAAGGGTAGTGCCGTAATTACCATAATTATGTAATTAATTATTTACTTAATAAGGTGGAGGGGCATTTTGGGGTGAGACGACCGAAAATTGGGCATTTAGTGAAGTCTTGCTCCACCCGGATTCGAACCTAGGTGAAAGCGATGATTTAAATTCTTATAATTAAATTTGTAAATTAATTTAACTAATTAGTAATTATTAGATTATTCAATAAAGTTCTTTAATTAAGCCTAAGCAACCTTTCACATTTAACTCTCTCTCTCTCTCACGTCAAAACCTATCTTTCTTTTCACATTCTCTCTGCCCAAATACAAGAACTGATTAGAAACTAAAATTTCTTCATACTTGAATAACATTTACGTTAAAAGTATAATCAAAACATAACCAAAAATGTTAGGCAAAGGGAGGGTTTTCCCGTTGAAGTTTGGTGTTGAAGCACGGATTTGGATGTGAGTTGGAGGAGGTCTTTGGGCAGCAAGTTCAAGGTTTGAAAGTCAAAATAATGTATGTGTTTTCTTACTCTTGGACCCTTTCCCTAGAGACCCTTAGGACTTAGATGAATCTATTCCGAAAACTAAGGTTGTTCCCAGTTGCATGTCTCTATCACTAGCTTCAATTGATTCGTAGGTTGGGTATGTTTGCTAGTAAAAATTAGGGATGTAATGTGTTTTCGTGATGATCATTTTCATGTATGTTTGTTCGGATTTATGTGATTATTAAAGTATATTTTTTCAAGAGTATGTGATAACTTTGTGTGCAAAGTTTGTCGTTGCTCTCGAACACGGATAGGAGCATAGAATGGCATCTTTTATGGTTGTATTTCACGTGCATAAACTTGTGTAAATCGTGATGTTCATAAGTGATGTAGAAAGGCTGATTTGAGTGCAAACTCTTAATTAAATGTGTTCTTTAAAATGCGCCTAAAGAACTCGCTAAAAACTACTCCAAACGTATACACATTTCACCTGAAAGAGGTGAGAAAATAGGCTGCAAAAATGTGATCAATATTTCAGGCATTGTGTTAAGTTATTTTCGGCCAAAGCAAGGATAACAACATTAGATTTTATGTGAATGAAAATTAGGTGAGGTCACTAGGGTTTGAACCCGAAACCTCACATGTGAAAAGCTCAAAAAATGAAAATAAAGAAATGGGGTTAAAGGGGGATCAAACATGGGTACCCTTGACTGAAAAGTTAGAGAATTGCACTAGGACTTATTATAATTTGTAAAAATTAAAAAAAATGAGTGAGGCACACGATATTCGAAACCGAGTGCCCTTAGCCGATTTTCCCTAAGTTAAAAAAGAAACAAAGAAATGAGAGGAGTGGGGTTCGAACCCACTATCTCTCAAATTTAAGGAAATAAAAGAAAAATAAAAGGTTGAGGCGTGTGGTAATCGAATCCACGACCCTAGGCAAAATAAAAGAAAATTTAAGGAGAAAATTAAAGTGGGGTTGCGGGGGTTCGAACCCACAATATCTCTGCCAAGAAGGAGAGAATTAAAAGAAAAGAAAATAAAAAGAAATTAGCTTTTGGGGGTTCCATCCCATATTCTCTGATTCCTAATGAACGAAAAATTAAGAGAGAAATCAAGGAAAAAATGAAATGAAGACTTTGGGGCTCTATCTTGGGTCCCCAAACCATGTGGATCATATCAATAAATGAAAATGTAAGTGTTGTCCATGGGATTCGAAATCGGGTACCCATGCCCAAATTCCGTATTGATACATAAGTTATTTGTGAATAACTGTTCAAAATAATGTTTCCTACATAGAGAAGTCAAGATTTTGACTTACTTACAAGATGCATAGGTCTTGTACAGCCTAATCTTAGGAAGATATGAATCACTTAAATGAACTATTAATGATGCCTCATGGCTTGTATGTATAGACCCATAAGTCTAGCATATGTTTAAAGTAAGTGAACCGAAGATGTATGTAACGAAATAATGAAACCCTAGAAGGTTCAAGTAAGAGTGTGAAACACACTAAATGGCCAAGTGAATTGTCATTCGATGAAACGAATATTCACGTAAAGGGATGAGTAATTATGAAAAGAAAATGTTCTAAAGTTAATGAATGAGGTGACAATACGATAAAAGGCTAATGTGAAAGATGAGAGCAATCTCAAACGAGCCTAAGTAAATTTTACCAAAACTAACTAACCTATTAAAGTGTAAAGTTAATAAAGAGACGAGTCTCTATGAACACTCTAATGAAAGTATTGAAGTTATTGAATACTTAATACTAATGAGGAGATGAGAAATCATCTAATGATCTATGATGTTTTCATACTAGAAGCCAACTTCAATGATGTATGAGTTTAATGTAATGGAACTTTATACTGAGCACCAATAGGCTTTCTATAACTAGTAATGCCTTCCTTCGGGAAGGGCAACGATTTACGTAACTCTCATGACATGAGATTGTCCGGCATGCCGGGTATGGTTCTCCTTATATCTCCTAGTCTTTGAACCTATACTGCCAATATAGGGATCTAGTAGGGTTCAAACCCCTATATATGCTATCATGTTTTGGGTCACTTTGGCTGGTGATTCCACCTCTTTTCGGTGTGTGGTAGACACTGGATTTCATGATGCTCACATGATCTACATCGGTTAAAGGTAAAGTTCCCAATGAATGAATGAGGACATCCTCAAAACATGCATATAATGAAATAAATGATACCAAAGGTGTTAGGATAGGATAATCAAGAGGTGAGCTAGACTTAAGAAATGACAGTAGGTCATTCTTGATTATTGCATAGCGAACCCGATGAAATTCTTATACTACATCCTAGTTATAGCTGGTGTTTACACTAGATTATGAATATATGAATTAAAGTACATATGAATGAATGAAGAAGACTTTGTGTTTGATAAAGAAGGCTCCCTAGTTGAGGTCCCATATGTTGAGCCCTCATTTTTGGGAAGTCTTGATGTTAAGTCCACGATTCCAAAGTCTCATTGCGTATGAAATGAATTATATGAAAGATGTTATGTGCTATATGTAATATGTTATGTGCTATATGCTATGTGTAAGACGTTATGTGTTGTACAATATGATACATATGATGATGTATATGACTCTCATGGCATGAGTGTCCTAATCCAATTTTGGCAAGTCCACTGACTTTCCTAATCCAAATTTGGCAGGTCCACTAACTTTCCTGATCCAAATTTTGGAAGTCTACTGACTTGACTTTCTATAAATCATGTTGTTAGAAAAGAGCTATTCTTACTCATGCATGTCTTTGGTGTGTGCTTGCATGTACCCAAACTTTGTACAAATGTGTACTAATACCATACAACTCTATATTTTTAGCTGCAGGCACATTTTGATGTTAGAGCTTACAGGTCGACGCTAAAGCCATCCGGGCATGGAGCATTCATTCGGAGTTGGTAGAACCTCATGCATTCGAGAACACTTGCCTATTTTATCTATCTTAGTTATAGGATTGATTTAGTGGAGTATGTTTCACTAGCATTTCTTTCCCTTTTTTATTTCAGACATTGTAATTGTGCAATTTTTGAAATTATACATTTAATACAACATTAAACTATTTCTTTCATTTGGTGATCTTAATGTTAGATGGTTGATGGTGAACATATATGTTTCTAAGTAGAATGACTTACATGCATGTTAATAAATAAACTAGATGAAGTATCAATGACGTATGTATGCTTGTCTACGACCTCTAAGAGGTTAACGACGCCGATCTCTTCTGGGGTCTAGACTCCGGTCGTGACATTCAGTCTAATCCAACTTCGGTTTCTTCATTGCATTTCCTTGTGCTCTAGCTCGATTTCAAGTAAAAATGCTTACCATATAAAGTTTGTTTGGAGACATACCTATGGGAGTCTTGTATGCAATGATGTACGTTTAAATATCATCATCAATCCTCCTTGACTAATTTATTCTATTAGCATTCACCGTCTTCGCAAGAATTTGCTTGATATCACAAATGGACACCTCTACTTGCCCACTGGTCTGATGGTAAGGAGTAGCCACATATGGTGAAAACCATATTTCTCCAATATTCCATTGAAAAAATCATCACAAAAGTGAGAACCACCATTACTAATAATAGACCTAGGTGTACCAAATCTGGAGAAGATTGTATTTTTAAAGAATGCGGTGACAGACTTTTCTTCATTGTTAGGAAGCGCAATTGCTTCCACCCATTGTCAACCGCCAAAAGAATATATTTCATCCCATTTGAACTCACAAATGGGACCATAAAGTCAATGCCCCATTCAAAAGATAGCTCAATCACAAAAATAGGTTTCAAGGGGAGTTCTTGGCTCTTTGATATTATTCAATCTTAGTTGCACCCATCAAATGATTTTGCGAAATCGTAAGCCTCTTTGTGAATGGTTGACCAATAACACCCAGACTACAACATCTAATGTGCAGTCCACATACCACTATGTCTCCCAAACAAAGGCGAGGAGTGGCATGCCTCCAAAACATTAAACATCTCAACCACAAATACACAACAACGAATGATCCCATCGGCACAAGTCCGATATAAGTAAGACTCATCGTAGAAGAACTTTTTAACATCATGCCTGAACTTGTCATCTAGTGGAAGGTCAAGTCTGATGGAACTACATCAGTCGCTAGATTATTCTTATCGTCTGTGAACCATGGGATCAAATCCTGAGACGCGGACAAAACATGTTCATCTAGGAATGCATCATCAATTTCAGCTTTTCTCCTAATACATGAATAGCTTCATCCTTCAATATAGAAAAGTTGTCGACAACTTGATTCTATGTCCCATTTGTATCTTTTACCTCGAAATAAAACTCTTGCAGCAATAATACCATATGACCAACCTTCGATTATCATCCTTCTTCGCTATCAAGTACGTCAAAGAAAAATGGTCAGTATGCACTATTACCCTTGTTCAAAAAAATTGGAGAAAAATTTCTCAAATGAAAACACTACAACAAGAAGTTCCTATTCCATTACCGCAAAGTTATTCGGGGATTCATTCAGGTCTTTGCTCACATAGAAGATGGGGTGAAGGATTTTATCCCTTCTTTTCCCCAATACCACAACAAGTGTTACCTCACTCGCATCACACATCACCTCAATGTCTCACTCTATTCTAGTGAAATAATAATAGGTTCAGACACCAACTTCTCTTTGAACTCTCCAAATGTCTTCAAACAGGATTCATCGAAATAGAACTTACATTCCTTCTTGAGATATTTTCACAAATGATTTGAATTTTTTGAAAACTTCTCAATAAACCTCCAAAAAAAACAAGCATGCCAAAGAAAACTTCTCACACCATTGACAGAGATAGGTGCAAGAAGCTTCTCTATTGCTTCCACATTAGCTCGATCAACCTCTACCCCTTTATCAGAAATGTGATGGCCCAACACAATGCCTTCTTTCACAATAAAGAGACATTTCTCCCACTTTAGCATCAAATATCAATCCTCAAACCTCTTGAGAACCTCATACAAATTACTCGAACACCAATAAAGGATTATCCCACTAAATAAAAGTCATCCTTGAAAACCTCATTAGTGTCCTCCACCATATCAGAGAATATCGACATCATGCAACGTTGGAACTTTGTCGGTGCAAAGGTCCCATAGGGACAAGTGAAGGTGGTCTTTTGTTTATCTTTTGGCGTGATAGAGATTTTATTTTAGCCTAAATATCCATCAAGAATGTATTACCAACCTTTTCCTGTGAGTGTGTCTTACAATTGATCCACGAAAGAAACGGGAAAATGGTCCTTTTCTGCCCACACATTAAACTTCTGGTAGTCCATGCAAACTCTCCCTTTGGTCAGTGGTAGTATTGGAACAAACTCGTTCCTCACATTAGGTACCACTGTCATACCACCCTTTTTAGGCATGCACTTAATAGGACACATCCAACTGCTGTCCGCAATAGGATATATGACTCAAGCACCTAATCACTTGATGATCTCTTTTCACTACGTCCTGCATAGATGGATTCAAACTTCTTTGGTGCTCAATACTTGGTTTGTAATCGAGCATGAGTTGGATATTGTGGGAGCAAATACCAGGAGGGATCCAAATAATGTCTACAATAGTCCAACGAATAAATCGTTTGAACCTCTTCAATATTGCCACTAACCACTCTACGTATTGTCCATTCAAATCTATTGCAATTATCACCGGTAAAGTGTAATCTCTACACAAGAACACATACCTCATATGAGGTTGTAGAGCCTTGAGCTTTAATTTTGGATCCTCCTCAATAGATGGTTTTATGAGTTGAGACTCGCAATGCTTTATTTCCAACTCTAATTTCTACGGCTTTGACCGATATTCCTTTCGTTCATGTGCAGCCACAAAAGACCCATTATCTTCGATACCATCACTATCAAAAATCATGATAACTGCCGCTAGTTCCTCGACACCTAGAACCTATTCAATTTGCACATCAAATATACACTCAACCCTGTAGGATATAGAAGATACCATTTGGATCTCACCACTCTTCTTCATGGACCTAATATATTAGATTTGTTTCTTCATTGTTAAACCTAAATATCATCTTCCCCTTTTCCATGTCGACTAATGCACGCCCATTGGCAAGGAATGGTCTTCCTTAATTTAGTAGGACCTTAAAGTCAACCTCACATTCAAGAATCACAAAACCAACTGGAAATATGAATGACTCCACTTTCACAAGCACATCACGGAATATACAAATGGGTCTATTCACAGTTCGATTAGCCATGATTGACCGCATCGTAGTATTCTTTGATTCACCTAAGCCTAGCTTCTTATAAATGGACAGAGGCATGAGTTTATGCTTTCACCGAAATCAGATAGTTCCTTAGAAAAGTGTAGCGACCCTATAGTACATGGAATAATGAAGGCACCCGGATCTATTTTCTTCTACAAAAGAGACCTTATAGAAATAGCAGTACAATGCCGCATTCGATATTCATCTTCAGTACTCATCGATCTCTTCTTTGTCACCATGTCTGTGATTAACTTAGCATTACAAGGCATTTGTTCCAAAGATTCTATCAAAGGGACATTGATGGAAAGTTATTTCAACATCGCCATATTTACCATATATGGTCTTCTTCAGTAATCTCTAAGGGAATGGTTGTAGAGGTCTACGGGTGGGTACCACTTTCTAAGGTACCTATGCTTATTTTTCCATCTACTCCACCAACTCTTTACTATCTTCTACTACATCTTCGTCCTTTCTTATATAACCTTATACTACAAGCAAGCATATGTAGATTAATTGTCTGCTTACCCCCTCGAGTAGTGAATGCCATGCAATACCTGTCATTTTCAGGATTTGGTTTGTGTTTTTTTGAAGAGTGCAAGGTTTTCATGGGTTCGTAGTAGTAAACAACTGCATCCGTAGCTCAAGATTCTATATCAAAATTGCATGTGCATGAACCTTTTTCCCGCTGTTATCTAGAATATCTCTCATCTTCTTGACTTTATCATCACTCGCATTGAACCTCCTTATCATATTCTACAACATATCCAAATTTCAAATTTTGAGGGGGAACATATGGCCCACTCTGATAATTCCAGTTACCATAGTTATTCTGTTTAAAGTTGTTGTCGTAGTTGTAGATCCTATCTCGAACATATTGATCATCTCAGTTGTAGTTACCATCATTCCGACCTTGGTTTCCTTGACCTTTGGGCTAATTTTTCTTATTGGAGATTCGGGCATTTGGTGGGAAACCCTCCATCTGATCATTCATTGCATAGGCATCCTCATCATAGTAGTACTCATATACTAGTGGTTGTTTAGTACAATAGTTTACCGCATTTACCTTATCTGCACCTATTCTAACATGTTTAAAGACCAACCCCAGCACAGTTCTCATCTGTGCCAACTCTTCATGCATTTCATCTGATATTGGGTTATTTTTAGCTTGTATCAAAAAGTTGTTTCCTCTAGTGTCTGAATTGCTAGTGCTCCAAGCCTTGTTGTTGCCAGATATCTTCTACAACTTCTCTACAATGTTAGCATAGCTGCATTCCCCATAGGATCCACCCGCAATAAAATCAAGCACTCCTTTGTTGTTATAATATTTCCCTCTCTAGATATACTCTATTAGTGATTCATAATAAACGTGGTGGTTGGGGATGCCTCTAACGAATGCGGTATGTTTTTCCCAAGAGCTACTCATTGACTATCCTGATAGTACCATAAAGTTATTGAAATTGTCTTTCTGGTTGAGCTTCTTGGACCCTGGATAGTACCTTTCCAAGAACACATCTGTCAACTAATCCAAAATATAATAGGGATATAGGGCAACTCAGTGAACCATATAGAAACATCTCCTGTCAGTGATAAAGGGAACACTCACAATCCAATTACGTTCATATCCTAGTCTGGCGTACCCAAAAAAAAATTTAACCCATACCTTAGTTTAGCTATATGAGCATGTGGGTCCTCCGATGGAACTCCCGAGAATAAACCCCTCGCGGTGAGCATTTGCATCAAGCTACTCGTCACCATGAATGTGTGCCCAACTAGTAGAGGGGGTAGGGACAAGAGGTCTATTGGAATCTGCAATGTTCACGTTGCCCTTATAGTAATCCTAATGTCGTGGAGTTGGAGGTTTCATCCTCAAAGCATTCTCAAATTGATGATCAACACGAACTTGGTTGTGTGCCTTAATCGGTGATTGAGGTTGATGGATTGCTCCATCACCTAGATTCCCTTTGTTAGGGTTGGCTGGCGCCTCTTGATTCTCCATTCTACTTAAGTTTTGATTAATTTGAATGGGTGGTTTTTCTTGGCTCTGTGTACTTGGTATTTACTAGAGCTAGAACTACAAGAAAAAAGAATGAACAGTAAAATTAGGAAATAGTTGACTAAATTTCAATAATGTAAACTAAAGTAAATCTCAAAACTAGATTTCCAGGCAGCGGTGCTGAAATTTGATATGATGAAATAACACCTCCCTAAAGAAGTATAAGTGGTCGCAGTCAAGTAGAGAACCCAACTAGTAGGTTGGGATCGATCCCACGAGGAAGTTGTCTAGACTTCAGTTTTATTCACAACTACATTCATTTAGCCAATGTCTTTTAAAAAACAAATAATTAATGGGGGGGCTTTCTGAAACAAGTTTCTCAAACAATCTAAGTTAAGAAGTGAAAAAAAGTAAATGTAGAGTTTTGATCAAGTTGTGAGAATAACTACGGTATATGTGTTCCCTACAAGTTCATAGCACTTTATTCCTAGCAATAGAAATTCTTTCGTAGTGTTTTACATATAAAGTGGTAAGTTGTGTATCTTTAATTCCTTTGTCCGACATCTACAATACTTCCACCCTTACCTTGGTACGACTATGTGTGTATAAACTACCAACACTTACTTTTCCCTCATATTTGACATCATAATCGATCTATGAATTAGTTATTGCTTTGCATCAATCGGTACTAGACAATTAAATAATATCATACTAAATCTATGTTGATACTTCTGTTCTTATTCCTACCTCCTTTGTAAGGCAAGTAGCAACAAGACAAGTTCTAACGCGTGCCCTCGTTAAAAAGACTTCTATGAAAGAATTATCATATAGGTGGTCCTTGGGGAGTTGTACCCAAAAATTTAGACCTTAAACATGACCAAATATGTTCTAGGGTCTCTTACTATTAATTTGAACACCAAATAACACCTCCCTAAATAAGTATTAGTGGTCGTAGTCAAGTACAGAACCCAACTATTAGGTTGGGATCAATCCCACGAGGAAGTGGTCTAGACTTCAGTTTTATTCACAACTACATTAATTTAGCCAATGTCTTTTCAAATACAAATAATTAATGGGGGGGGCTTTCTGAAACAAGTTTCTCAAACAATCTAAGTTAAAAAGTGAACAAAAGTAAATGTAGAGCTATTATCAAGTTGTGAGAATAACTACGATATATGTGTTCCCTACAAGTTCATAACACTTTATTCCTAGCAATAGCAATTCTTTCCTAGTGTTTTACATTTAAAGTGGTAAGTTGTGTATCTTTAAATCCTTTGTCCGACATCTAGAAAATTCCACCCTGTACCTATGTACGACTACGTGTGTATAAACTACCAACACTTACTTTTCCCTCATATTTGACATCATAATGGATCTATGAATTAGTTATTGCTTTGCATCAATCGGTACTAGCCAATTAAATAGTATCATACTAAAACTATGTTGGTACTTCTTTTCTTATTCCTACCCCATTTGTAAGGCAAGTAGCAACAAGACAAGTTCTAACGCGTGCACTCGTTAAAAAGACTTCTATGAAAGAATTATCACATAGGTGGTCCTTGGGGAGTTGTACCCGCACATTTAGACCTTAAACATGACCAAATAGGTTCTAGGGTCTCTTAATATCAATTTGAACACAAAATAACATATAAAACATGCAAAGGCACACTAGCACACAAAAGACTAGTTTTTGAACTTATTGGTCGTTATTTGATATTAAACTTACGAACTCTGCAAAATTGACTTCTAAAGCTATTCTTCATCATTTTCACACATTATTATCTAATGAAACACTTGCGAAGATCTAGTTTGTCTTATTTAATTTTGAGGGTTGTTACATTTCTACTTCAAAAGAATTCTATTTGGGTTATATGATGCAGCAACAACCTTCAAGTGTTGTATGATGTTGATATTTTCAAATATGTTGGAGGAGACGATATAAGTGTTTATGGATGTTCTCTGTGATAGGTGACTCATTTAATTCTTGTTTGACACATTTGGCTAAGGTACTAAAATGGTGTGAAGACTGTAATCTTGTGCTTAACTAGGAAACGTGCCACTTTGTGGTTAAAGATGTCATAATTCTGGGTCATAGTATTTTGTTGAAAGGTACTAAGGTTTTTCAAGCTAAAATTGAGGTAATAGAAATGTTTCCATCACCATATCTGTTAATGTTAATTGAGGTTTTCTTTGGCATACATGTTTTTACTTGAGGTTGATATAATATTAGGATAAATCCACCCCACTTGTGCAAGATACTTGAAACAGAGTGCAGGTTTTATTTAGATGAGGCTTTTTTCAGAGCATTTGGAGAGTATAAAGAAAATTTAACTTCAACACCTATCATTATTTCACTATATTAGGGCAAACATTTGAAGTAATGTGTGTTGGAAGTGGTGTAGCATTTGGGGTTTTATTAGGATAGAGGAGAGAAAAGATGGGCAAGGTTTAGGGTTAGTAAAGATCACACTCGTAGACTTACCAAGTTTTGAGTTGAATTTTTTACTTGGATTAAAAATTAAGAAGGGATACCCATCTTATATGCCTTGAATGTCAAACACTAGGATAACATTACTATTATTAGGAATACTGTTTTAAGAGTTTGTGGGAACACATATTCCCTATTTTTCAACTTAGATTGATATCTCAAATTTTGAATCTTCTTTACTTGTTATTTAATCATTCAAATTAAAAAATTGTTTTTTTATTTATAACACCCCTCTGTTTAATTTTCTCGGAAATTGTTTGATTAAAAAGAGATAATTTTGATTTAAGTTTAAGTCTTAACCATATTCCTCGTGGGATCGACCACAACCTACAAGCTGGGTTCCTTATTTTTCCATGACCGCTTATACTTCATTCGTGAGGTGTAATTAGAGTGTATCAGAGGTCTAGCTACTAAGGTTCTTCATGAACACATCAAAATATTTGTGGACGTGTGTGGGAAATTTCTTTCAAGAATATCAATCACGAGTCGGTCCAACTTTATTTGTGTCATTTCGCTCTAATGGGGGAGGAAACTAAGTGCTTAGACGACTTGTGAAGGGACTTATTAACTTATTGGGAGGAGACACGTATGCATTTTATTTTATTTTGTCTGTCCCTCGCAGATGGTGAAATTCAGGGGTAATATTCAAAACTTTAAGAGAATGGATAATCAATAAATTAATGAGAGATGAGTGAGGTTTTAGAAGTAGCTGCTCCAATGTCCAACTCATGGACTCCAAAGAAATATGTTTTTCCAACATTTCTACTTTACCCAAAACTCAGTCAAAAATGGTAAAGTTGGCCATCTTGTTCGAGGAGGAATCATGCAACAACAATTTGATATAGCATCTACTCTTCTTGATGAGATCACAAAAACCAATTTTCACTAGAAAATATCAAGTGACTCTTTTAAACTTTGGGATGACAAATGATCAAGTGGAGAAGAATCCAAATCGACATAAAAACAAGGAAAAGATGATGTCCCACATGAAATTTTTAACAAAACAGGTCATGGGGGTACTCATGAAATCAAAGAGGTGCAAAAGGTATCAAGACTAGATTTTGGGTGCTAGTAAAAAATCTAGGGACAATTCTAGAAACGTGGAAGGGTCCGACGAAACGCAAAAAGTAATGAAGGTTGACTTCTTAATTCATGAAAAGTAAAGAAAACTTTCACCACTATTCTATCAACCAACTTGAATATCATATGAGTCAACTTTCACCCCATTTAGAATCCAAGCTGCAAGAGAAGTATGTTGATCATACAATGATGAATAGAAAGGCTAATAATTCTATATGCTTTGTGGTCTTGACTCGGAGTGGGAAATCAATAGTTGATAATGTTAAAGTGAATGTTGAGGCAAAAACTAGTAAAGAAGGAGATGACGTTGGTTTAGAAAAATCTGACCAATCATTAGAAAATGACATACCTAAAGAGGTTGAGGAATGTCCAATATTACTTACAACCGAGGACTTGAAACCATATCATTATTGTGTTTTTTATTCTTTAAAGCCTATTAAATTTTTGCAAAAAGTCAGTACATCAGTCCATCTAAGAATGAATAAGAAGGATGAAAATACAAAGTTCCAATGATTTCTATCTATGTTCAAGACTCAATCTATAAATATTCCTTTAGTTGGAGTGTTGTTGGAGATTCTTGGGCTATTAAAAGTTGATGAAAGAATAGTCATCAATTAAAGGAGTATGGACTTTTAAGCGGTAGAAGTGTGTAATAGTTATAGTGCCATCATTACAAGCAATGTGATTATAAAGATAACTTATCCCAGGCTGTTTACTTTTCAAGGTACTATTGGGATGCATCTGTTTTCCAAAGCTTTATATGGCTTAGGGGAGGGTATTAAGTCTTATGTTATATACCATTTTTAAACAACGTGGGTCGGGTGAACATAAATCAAGGAAATTCAATCTTCTCATGGCTTATAAATCTATTAAGCATCCCATCGGCATACTTTATGAAATCTTGGTGAAAGTTGATAGGTTCATTGTTGTAGTCGACTTTGATTTTTTTATTTTGATATTGATGTTAAGGTGGAAACTATATTAGGTAGGCCTTTTTTCTACCGGAAGAGCCATTGTGGATATTAAAAGTGGTGACCTAATTTTTTTATTAAATGATGAGGAGTTTACTTTCAATGAGTATACACCGATGAAGAAACTGAAATACATTAATGTAGTTTCAGTTGTTGATGTAATTGATGAGGCAGTGGAAAGTGTATGTGAGGTGTTCTGTGTGGGTGAACCTCTCGTTATCATCCTTTCAAATAATGATGTGGATGAACATCAAGTTTATGATGCATAGGAATGAGAAAGACCATATTTGTATGCCATTTATGTACAAAATTCTTCATAGGTTTTCATGGTGCAAATTGTATTGTTTTTTGGATAGCTAGTCCAGGTACAACACGAAATCCATTGCACTATCCTATCAAGAAAAAAACCACTTTTACATGTCCCTATAGAACTTTTGCTTTCAAATGCTCTGGCAACATTCCAAGGATGTATGCTTTCTGTTTTAGGAGATATGGATGAAGACTCAGTGGAGGTTTTCATGGATTATTATTCGGTTGCTGGTGATTTATTTGAATCATGTCTTGAACACCTTGGACATAAAATTGGGAAAAGTCTCATTTCATGATGAAAGAGGTCTTTTCTTTGGGACATTAAATATGAGGATAAGTAAATCAGGTTGATCATGCTAAAGTCATAGTCAATGCTAAATTACATCTTCTTATTTTTGTAAAAGGTTTCTAGAGGTTTGTAGGGCATCCATGTTTGAAGAAGTGGTTTATATAGGATTTTTCCAAAGTATAGCACCATCTTTGTATTTTTCTAGAGAAAAACATCTAGCTTCAACTTTGATGATGTCTTCCTAAAAGCATTTTTTTAAAAAAATAAATAGTGTCATCCTCGATCACTATTATACTTGATTGGAGTACTCCATTTAAACTCATGTGTGATTCTAGTGGTGTTGATTTGGGGATGTTCTTGATTAATTATTATGGAAGTAATACCTTGAATGTGGCTCAACAGAATTATACCTTCACAGAGAAAGAATTTCTAGCAGTGGTGTATGCATTTAGAAATTTAGACCATATTTGTTGCGAACTTTGATAGATATTTGATGGCTAAGAAACATGCAAAGCCAATATTGATTAGGTGGGTGTTGTTGTTGGAAGAATTTAATTTTTATGTAAAATATGGACAATAGTGAAAGAACCAAGTGACAGATAACTTATGTTGATTAGAAAAAAATATTGTTGATCCTAGTGTAAGGTACATTAATGTAAAACTTCCCCACCAAACAGTTATGTAAATAAGATGAAAACTCACAATGGTATGCTTAGATCAATAACGAGTAATGTATGGGATTATGCGGGAGGTCCTAAATTCTTATCAACAAAAGATGGTGTTGTTAGATGCACTGAAGTACTACTTGGATGAACCTTATCTATTAAGAGAATGCGAATATCACATAGTTAGAAAGTGTGTACCTAAATTGGTGGTAAGTGAAATTCTCAATTCTTGCCACATATCTCCAGTCGGGGGACATCACAACAGAGTATGCAAAGCCACCAATATGCTCCAAAGGGGATACTATTTGTCCTCACTATACAAAGATGCTCATGTTCCATAAAAAATGATTACAATGCCAAAAACAAGGAGAAGCATCAAGAAATCATGAGTTACCTCCAAATCTTATCCTAGAGGCTTAATTGTAGGATATTAGTGGAAGTAACTTCATAGGTCCATTTGTGAGATCTTTCGGAAACAAGTAACTCATTATGAAAGTTTATAATGTTTCAAAATGGGTAGACCATGAAGCTTTACCTAACAATGAAAGAAAAAGTTTTGTGTAATTGTTAAAGCGATACATTTTTGCAAGGTTTTGTACCCGAGTCATATAATCACTGATAGAGGGTCTTATTTTTACAAAAGATTTTCTTGGTTGTTGAGAAAATATAGAGTTAAACACAAAGTGTTAACCCCTATAATCCATAAAATAAGTTTCCAAGTAGAAGTATCCAATTGGAGAAGAAACAATATTTTAGCAAAAATAGTCAATGCAAATCAAACTTACTTTTCTTGAAAGTTAGATGATGATAATTATGCGTGCCACACCACTTTAAATATATTAATTGAAATTGCACCACACCAATTGTTATTTGAGAAGACTTGTGACCTGCCAATCGAGATTGAACACAAAAATATTATGGTTAATAAAGGCGTTAAACTTGAATAAGTAGGTATTTCAAAAGGAATAGTGAATAAACTCCAAGAATGGATGAGATTTATCTGAGTTCATATGACACTTCAACCCTTTATAAGGAGAAAATGAAGAAATGGCATCAACCAAAGATACTTGAATGTTAATAATTGTGATCTTTTCTCTATAACTCTCTTTTGAGATTATTTCTTAATAAACTCAAATCAAAATAGTCAGGTCCATTCAAAGTCATTCCAGTGTTCCCAAATGGAGAAATTGAGGTTGAAACTAATGAAGGTTTGATATTAAAATTTAATGGGAAACAGTTGAAGATCGACTTTGGAAAATGGCGTGATGTTTTTGTAATTCAAGTGCTCTATTTGGAAGATGGTTGAGAGAACTTCCACATCATGAGACAATGTTAAATAAGGCTATTCCTATGAGGAAATCCATGTTTTTTGTTGTTTTTGAATAATATTTTCTCAATATGTAGGTACAAAACCTCAATTTTTACACAACAATAGCGCATCATAGGCCTAACAATTTCGGTTCACCTACTAACAAGTTGGCAATCTCGACTATGGTTTCCATCTTTATCCAAATGGCTAACAAATTTATCTAGAAACTTCAGTGAGATGTATGCACTTCTGTCGCAATTTGGAAAAAGTCAGCAAGACTGACTAAGCTTGGCCTCTTGCTCAATTATTTTGAAAATTTTTCTAGAAAATTTGGTGAATCAAAGAAAAGTTGACTAGAAGATTGGCAGTGGAGGTAAGAGCTCTTCCTTGTCTAATCTTTTAATTCACAAATTCTTACTTGCTTGACCTATTAGCGAAATTAATTATATATACATTGAGGAAAATGTTTTGTTTTCTTTGGAAAGGTGGTATCGTGGAACCTACCCTATTGGGTTGTATTTTGATGCCTATCTTTGTGGATATACTGATCACTTTAATAGTGCTCTTGATTGAATGATATGTTTATACAATTCCATTGAGGCAAATATGAGTTGCATAAGTCTTCTATAAACACATTGCACCTCATTGTGACTAGCCGATTGTTTATATAAATCATGTTACTATAGTCCCAGGCGAGCTACAAAATGTAAAATCTTTATTGATTATTTTGATGAATACCATGTGTCGTGAGACCGTCTTAAAATATAATCTTGGGTATACTTAGAACTTTCCCCATTGCTCCAATTGACTAATGTAGGCAAATAATATATAGATGATCATAGGAATTTTTGGAGAGTGAACTAAATTGCTATTATACCTATTAGTTACCACTTGTTAGAGTGTGACCCTAGCTTGAAAACTTTTTAAACTAGCCTTTTCATTAGATTAAACCTAAACAAGTTTTACCTATTTTCCCATTACCTAAAACATTTTTAAGCATTGGTCCATTTGAATAGCCGCCTAAGTTGACAATTTGGTGGGAAAATGAGGAAGGTCAAGAAGGTTTTAAAATACTGTCCCTTGATGGATTAAGGTTAAGAATATGGAACCCCCCATAAAAAATTAGAAGAGAAGAAAAGCAAAAGACGTAGATATTGTAAAAGAATGTTGAAATAAACACTGTGCAATGTATAAAAGAAAGGGGGTATCTAATTCTTAAAAGAACTTAAAGTGAATTGTGAGAATTATAAAAAAGGAAAGGAAAATATGTGAAATGAAAATAATACTACATGAATGTAGAAGTGACTAAGCATAAATGATCATACATTTACCCTCAACTCCTTTACAACCCTTGAAAAATCTTAGTGATCTTGATAGAGATTAATGTCGTGTTTATTTAAAAATATGGGAAAGCCTACGACTAAAATCATGCATGTGTTTATATTTGGAAAGAATACAAGTAAAGAAGGAAATTGGAAAGAGTACTAAGTGCAATGCCGACACGGTCAGCGAAACTCGACTTATTTCAGTAAGTGGTTTCGGAGATAAAATTTAAGGAACCTACAAATGATTTTTTCAAAAGAAAAAAGGATTTATAGATGTTTTGAGAGTATCCACATTGTTCTTTAAGATTTTTAATAAAAAAATTGAGGGTTTATTTGATTCAGGCATCAATTTGAGCATTTTAAGGACGTTTGGATCGTTGCGCAAGCTGATGTAAAACATAGTTGATAACTATTTCTTGCTCTTTATCATGTGTATCTAAAACCTCATTGTTGAGGGTGTTATTATGTGATTGAATGCCTCAATTATCTTATGGGTGTTATTATTTAGTGATTTGATTGTTGATTCAAAGTGGGTTCAATTGATAGTTAATTTTAATTGATGAATTGTAGTTTCAAATACAATTCTAGCCTATCATTCTAAGATTTCTTGAGAAAAAAGTTTTATCGTTAAAACTATTGATTGATGATTGTAGTTATAGTGTTGTTGTAGATTTAGCTTCACAAAGTTTGTCTAAATCAAATCTTACTGATTTAGCTCGAAAAAGCAGATTGACTGAGGTAAGGAGTTGTTTATATGAGTTATTGTCGAGGTTCTAGAGAACACTCTTGATTCATGATAGTTTATTGATAAATGACTTTTACACCTAAATAATAGCCTACCCACAAAGATTCAACGATTTCCAGTAAATAATAATCACTCATTTAGTTATATTTGCATTTGTTTGATCATAGAAGGATACCTCTCTACTTGTTTATTCCTTAGTGTTTGTAGTTTTCAATTTTCAACTCATATGCCCCCATTTTACGTTAATTGTCAAACCCTTGTCATTTATTTTATTCATTCAAAAATTTCTATACCATCAAACTATTAGAATACCATTTTACTTAGTAATTGATTTTTTTATTGTATCACATCCTGTGGGTTCGACCCCACCTCTTAGTTGGGCTTGTACTTGATTACCACCACCTACCATTAGAAGTGGATGAACTGTAGGTGGGCGATGTCACTATTCTCATCATCTATAAACAATTCAACATTTGTTTTACTCTAATACTCGACAAAGGCTTATTTCATAGATATTGGACCCTCTTGGTTAGGTAATAGGGTTCCTTCTAAGACTTCATTCTAAGATGCGTCTATTAACCTCTTATTATTGGGTTGTTTGGCTTTTTTTATATAAATTTTAAGGGAAATATTCGAATACTTACATTAGTCTATTAAACATTAACAACTTAAATATACTATCTAGGAACGCATGCGGAACCTCGTCTGATTACATACAATCACACATACACCTCTTAATTCTCTGTTTACTATTATGACTTAGCCACACATCGTTACTCTTTTTTAAAGATAGAATAGCATATTGTACCACTCTCATTAATTGTAACAACCATCATAACTACTCACCTATAGAAAGACCCTAGATATTCTATGACCTAAGCTAGAGTCTAACGCAATGAATTATGACCTAAAAAGGGGTAATTACAGTCCTAAGTGTTTGGGTAAAGAGTCATGGTAGTTTGGAGGATTTAGAGACGAAAAATAAAGAAGAAATTATGACGGGTGGAATCTGAGGGTGGTCGCACATTGCATACCTTGTGCCAATATCTGAAAATTTTAGTTCTGCATTGCGGAGCATACAGAAGGACTTCTGCCTATTTGGACCCTATTGCGCTCACAGAACCACCTTTAATTTTTAAGATATTGGGATTTAATAAAAAGTCAAGTTGGACTTTTATATTAAGGTCCAACTAGTGTAGGAGTGTTTTGGGTATTTTGGGAGGGTTAATATATATATAGTTTTTAATCATTTTACACCCATTCCCAACTCAAAATCACAAAACGCTCAGTTAGAAGTCAAAAAAAATATAAGAGTTTCTCTCCCTCTCCCAAACCGCCATTGAAGAACATTGGAGCTTCAAGAAGAGGA
The DNA here is from genome assembly GCA_027704765.1 of Solanum habrochaites. Classification (NCBI taxonomy): domain Eukaryota; kingdom Viridiplantae; phylum Streptophyta; class Magnoliopsida; order Solanales; family Solanaceae; genus Solanum; species Solanum habrochaites. Next base: position 36,241,324 of record JAKWJA010002497.1, on the reverse strand, counting down.
TCAATTCTCAAAGGATTCAACTTGATTTCGTGGCTAAATCTTCATCAAGGTATGGTTTCTTTTACTTTTTTGATTTCTTTCCCAAAGAGGTCCCTCCAAAGATATTTTAAATATTCCACAAAATCTAGGGATTTTCTATACACATTGATCTTCTTTGAAAAACGAAAAATTGAATCAATTATGATGAATTCTTGATACTTAAGGTTGTTTAGGTGTATAATGTTGGATAATTGTTGTTGTTCCCTTGAAATTTCCTTTGACCCATTTTCTTCCCTAATTCCACAAATCTTAGATTTGATGTAGTGAATTTATTGAAAATGATGCATATATCAATTGTTCATATTGATGTTAGTTTTGTTATTGCTTCATGAATTACCTTATATTGTGTTTGGTTATCCATTGTTGGATGATTGAAGCATGAATTCCCATGAAGGGAAAGAAAGTATGAATGTTGGTTTTTTCCTTGACTTCAAGCATCAAATATTAATTACTAAGATAGTAACGATGTTATATCTAATGTGTTAATGTAGTGTTAATGAAAAGGTCCTCTCATCCTTAACCTTGAACACTTGAATAAGCTATGACGTATTTATGTATGATATGGTATAATTGTTATATGATTTTAAGGTAGTTCTCATGATTATAATGAAATGTTAAAGTTAAAGGTTTACTAACTTCCTAATTTTTGTAAAAGTGAAAGGACTATTCTCACTTATGAAAGCTTTTGAGATATTATGATAAGATGTTTACATAAGTGTCTAGCAAAGGCTAATTTGAACTTATGTTATGTCTAAAGATTATTACTAAAAGTAATAAATGCTTATCACCGAAAGGGAATCTAAATGAGATTGGGTCTAATATTTAGAAAGTCTTGCTCCTCACATGGATTTCATCATGTTTAAAAAATCCGGATTCCCAAGATTTGTGTTGTCTAATGAGATGGAAATCCCACGGCCAAGTTATGATTCAGCTAACATCTCCATGACCCTTAACTATGTGCTCATATAGAGCTCTAGCTAAGGGGATCCACCTAGATAGCTATGTACGAAAGGTTACACCTTAGGCAAGTGTTAGCCCGCTGTTTTTTGGTATGGGAGTAGAAAACCGTATTGCATGTAGCTCACTTGGTCTAATGTCGGTTATTGCAACTTGTTTCCCTTATGTAAAAGTAAATGGATGAAATGTCTTAACTCTCACTGGGGTTTTCTTAAGGGGTTCTACATAGTGTGGGGGATGGTATGTGACTTGTCTTACACAACACTTGTTGGATCTTAAGATATTGTTGCAGTTCTTTTGTGATTATATTTATTATGACTTGTCTATGTTAAGCTATGTCTGATCTTTATGAATATGACAATTCTTGATAAATATGAGATTATGAATGAATATATGAAGTAGGTTTCTTAATGTGATACTTTGCTTTCAAAGGGTTATGAGATTCTATTCGTTACATTAAACAACTATTTCTTGGGTTGTCTACATGTTGAGGTTATATTATGTTGGGATTCCTTACGATTCTTAGTTTATGTGCATATTATATTTAGTTGATAAGAAATATGGTTTGACTAAAAATTCCATTTATGAATGTTTCAATGGTTTTTTTATGTATAGTAGCCATACTTAGTACTTGTGATGTACTAACTCATATTTTTTACCTTTCACCCAAAAATGTAGGTTTGGGCCGTTGAGGATTGTAAAGCTATTTATCAAGGACACTTTGAGTTGTTTCTCATAGTTTTTGAGTCCTTAAGTACGAGGACAAGGCCCTATGTTCTAGCTAATAAGTTCTTTTTTCAGGATGACATGCATTGTTGTATTTCCTATTTCTAGACATCTTAATTATATAAGGGTTAAGCCTCAATTTCTACTCTTCTATGTCTAGATTGTATGTTTTGATGAAGGTAGTTTTATTTCCATATATGAAGTGAAGTTGAACTTCCAAAGTAAAACTATTAAATTTTTCAACATGTTTATTTTATGATACATGCCATGACCTACGACAAGGTCTTGTATAAGACCTTATCGAGATTGAGTACGCTGATAACGAATACAGGGTGCTCTTGGGTCATTACAAATTTAATGTAACAGCATAAGGTGGAGAATAAGGTTCGATTGGTTTCACAAAATATCACTTTTTGAGTAGAGTCTTGTTCATGGGTGTGAAACGTGCCACACTTATGAATGAGAGTCTATAAGATTCTTAGGAACTGTCACTCTTTGATACTCATTATTCATTCCTAAGTGTATTAACTATATCTAATCCTTTGTTCTAATATGTTTATTGTGCTTATAGGAAATAAATACTAGAAGAAATAATACTAGTAGGGACGATGAGGACAATGTGCATGAGGTGATTCCCCCTCAAGCTCCTCAAAACCCTTAAGTTCCTTATGAATAAGGGGCTACGTCTAATGTTCAAATAAGGACAACTATACATAGTTTAACTCAAGTGTTGACAATCGAAATTGCTAGAGATTGTATGGCGCAAGTGAACCCCAATTCTAGCTCTACGACTTCTAGGATTATGAATTTCTCAAGGATAAATCCCCATACCTTCTTTTTCTCAAAATTTCACGATGACCTCCAAGGGTTCATTGATAAAGTGTTTAAAGCAATAGATTAAATGGGTGTGTTTGCTCAAGAAAATTGGGAAGTAGCGACCTATCAAGTCAAAGATGTGACAAAAGTTTGGTATGAACAATGGAAGAAAGAGAGGTCTATTAGAGAAGGTCTGGTTATTTAGGCATCATTCAAGATAACATTACTTGATAGACTCTGACCATTGGAATTAAGGGAGATGAAAATGAAAGAATTTAGCAATCTTCATCAATGGGGTGTGAGCAGGAAGGAGTATAGCCTAAAGTTCACTAAACTATCCTAACATGCTTATATTATTGAGGAGGATTCTAGGGCTAAGATGAACAAATTTGTTATGGGTATATATGACCTTGTAATTAATGAATGTAGGTCGGATATGTTGATTCCTAGCATGGACATCTCTCGTCTCATGGTTCATGCCAAACTCATTGAGGAGCAAAAGATTAAGCACGTTGGTAGGGGGTTGATGAGGACAAAGGCCGAAGATGGAAATTCTTCCAAGGATAGGTTAGCGGTATAGATAAGACAATGTTCAAGAATAAGTTCCCAAACCAAGGTCCTATTAACACTCTAAGAGTCAATTAAGATAAAGTGTCTACCCCCAAGCCTCAAGAAGGAAGAGGTTGTGGTTCTTATGTTGAGAATCATATTTGTGCTATGTTTTGTAGAAAACATAATAGTAGTAAGAGTTTTCACATGAAGAGGGATTTCCCTATGCTGAAGACTCAAGGAAGGGAAAATGCTCAAACACAAGCAAGTGGTCTCAATTTTGATTTTCATAAGAAGAACTGTTTCTATGCTCTTCAATCATGAGGTGATCAGCAGAGTTCTTCAGATGTTCTTTGATGTACCATGTTCTCACGGTACTTGTAATGTTTTTTCATTAAGATTGGTGTGTGTCTAGAGACTTTTTGTAGTAGTTTTAATATTTTTTTATTTTTTATTGCACGAAAGGTGTCGAAAACCAAAATGTAGAAGGCAACTGAGATTTATTGCTGAGGTTACCCACGAAGTCCATCAATGGTCTGTCTTTCCATCGACGGACCATATATGGTGACCGTCGACTGAAAGTTGAGGAATCTAGACAAAACCGGGGAAATCTGACTAAGTTTGAGGCTACGAAAGGATCGAACGGTCCAACAATTGATCGACAGACCATCTTTTTGAATTGTTGATTAGATTAGAGATAGTCCTAGTACTCGATTTATCATGCGGCCGTAAATTAAGCACAAAAAAACTACACTATGATTGAACAAAAGCTTTTTGCGGTGGTATTTGCTTTTGAAAACTTTTGCTCCTATTTTCTTGGCAAGAGTTTGAATTTGAAGTAAAATATAGAAAAGTTACTGAAAATAAAGTTGCCGATCATTTGTCCAGATTGGAGGATGAAGAGATGCGAGAGTTGGGTGAAAAGTCTGAAATTGATGATACCTTCTCTGATGAGCATGTATTAGCAGCTTCTCATGACTTGATTATATGTTTCGAAGATATTGCGAATTATCTGGCAAGTGATATAGTCCCATCGGACTTGTTGTTCTATCAGAGGAATAAGTTCATGCATAATGTAAAAAAATTCTTTTGGGATGAGCCTTACTTATATCGGAGTTGTTCTTATGGTATTATTTGCCTTTTCTTGCCGGATGACACGTTAAGTGTTTTGGAGGCATGCGACTCCTCGCCTGTGGGTGTACACCATAGTGGTATCCGGACATCCCACAAGATTTTGCAGTGTCTATACTATTGGCCAACCTTAATCAAGATGCTCATGAGTTTGTCAAGTCATGTGATAGGTGTCAAAGATATGGAGGAATTTCAAAGATGCAAGAGCTTCTTTTAAATCCCATTGTATTAATTGAGTTATTTTTTGTATGGGGCATTAATTTTATGGTCCCGTTTATGTGTTATCATGGGATGATATATATACTTGCGGCAGTGGACTACGTGCAAAAATGCGTGGAAGGCATAGAGCTTTCTTACAATGAAGGGAAGAGTGTAACCACATTCTTGAAAAAGAACATCTTCTCAAAATTTGGCATACGTTGGAACATTATAAAGGATGGTGGGTATCATTTTTACAATAAGTTGTTTAAAGGGATATTGGAGGAATAAGGGGTTCTCCGTACCATCCACAAACTATTGGGTATGTTGAGGTGTTCAATCAAGATATTAAGCAAATCCTGTCAAAAACGTTAAATGCTAATAGAACGGATTCACAAAGGAGGCTTGATTATGCTCTTTGGGCCTACCGAACTGCATACAAGACCCCCATAATATGTCTTTATATAAACTAATATAAGGCTTGTTTGTTGCCATACGAGTTAGAGCACAAATACATGTCGGCAATGAAGAAACTGAATATGAATTAGAATGAAGCAGTGGAATAGAGACTTAATGGATTGAATGAGATTGATGTGTTTTTCCTAAAAGCTTATGAAAATTCAGCCATCTATAAAGAGACATAAAGAAGTACCACGATCAAAATATTGAAAAGCGAGAATTTGCGGTTGGGGACTTGGTGCTGCTATTCAACTATAGGCTACGCTTGTTTTCAGGCAAAGTCAAGTCCAGGTGGACGGGACGCTTCCTTATTATAAAGTGTTTCCACAAGGAGCGGTTGAATTGAAGCACAAGAAGGGTGCGAAGTTTACTGTCAACGGGCAAAGAATAAAGAAATACCTAGGGCATACGGAGGGTGTCCATGAGGTTGTTGAGGCATATCACCTTAATAAAGTCTGAGTAATCAAGGATCGTGCATTGTTCCGCGACGTTAAATCAAGCCCTTCTTGGGAGGAAACCCACGGTGTATCCTCTAGACAACAATAGGTTTTTGTTTTCTTGGTAGCAATAGTTGCATTCTCTTATTTCATTTTATCTTACTCATCTTCATGTTTTGTTATTTTTTTAGTGTTGTCTAGAGATTATTTTAGGGTCCGTGTCTCAAAAGAGTTTAGAAAAACACAAAAAGATTAGCTTAATGGGTGTTCAATGTAGAGGGACCAAAAAAAGAATTCTAAGAAAATGGTTTGGTGCATAGATCTACGGATTGTATCGATGGGCCAGCGATCCATCACCGGACCATCGATGGTGTCCATTGATATACCGTGGTTTCACGGTATTTTTAATGTTTTTTCCTTAAGTTTAGTGTGTGTCCGAAAGACATTTTGCATTAATTTTTATGTAAGTTTCTCTTTATTTTCAGGACATCTGTCTAAAGATGAACGTGGAAGTTTTTGAGAAAAAAATGCAAAAAAGTTACCACCTACAGAGCTTGTGACGGTCCGTCGTGCCTGTGGTGGTCCGTAGGTGGCCTCAATGTGAAGATGCTGGAGGAAGATGGGGAAGTATAACCAAGTGTGCGGTTATGAAGTGCATGAAGGACCGTCGTAGCTATGACGGTCCGTCCTTCTAGTTCGTCGTGATGATCAGAAATGTAGTCCTAGTACCCAAATTCCAAGAGTTTAAGTGTTGTGGAAGTGAGACCCTCAACGGACCGTTGTGCCTGTGACGATCCATCATACCTACTGTCGAGGGTAATGAAGAGAGCAGCATAAAAGTATGGGACTACGTAGTCCATGACAACCCGTCGCGAGGTCCGTCGACCCAACTGTGTTTTGAAAGATTTTAAGCAAATAGAGTCCTTCTTTTTTATCAATAGTTTGAAAAACCTCGTTTTGGGGTTTAGACTCTTGGTTATTATTCATTTTAATGTTAGATTCTTTGTGAGTAGATTATTTTGATTATTACACTTTGGATTGTTACATTTTTCTCTTGAGTTGATTATTGTTGATTTGTCGATTAATCAACTAAATTTTCGGATTTTATTCTTTTTCATTGAAGTATGTGCATGAATTAAACTCCATAACTAGGGTTATGGGAGCCATGGGTGAATAATGAGGTAAAAATAACTAAAATAACAATTCTAGAATAATGTCTTGCATGTTTTGATAATTCTTTCGCTTAGAAGTCTTTTTAACGGATGACCAACGTTAGAACTCACCTTAATGCTACTTTCCAGACCAAGGAGGTAGATAATACGAAAAGAATTATCAACATATAGTTAGTGTATACTATCTAATAGGCTAGTATTAATTGGTACGATGTACTAACTTAGTCAAATATCAAATACAAGGCTTAATATGAGGTAAAGGTAAGGGTTAGTATATAAACACACGTAGCGGAACCAAGGTGCGGAGTTAAATTTTCTAGATGCCAGATCAAGGATTTTTACCTACATAACTTACCACTTTGTATGCAAAATACTAGGAAAAAATTGTTAGAGTTAGAATTATCAAGTTAGAAACCTATGGGGAACATGTAAACCCTAGTTACTTTTATTAATTGATTAAGCTCCAACATATGAATCTGTTAGTTGTTTACTTTGATCTAGTTAGTTATTTTTACTAATTTAGAAATAACCCCCCCCCCCTCTTTATTGTATTTGTTTTCTAAGGAAATATTTGGTTAAATAATAGTTATAATAGATTGAAGTTAAGTCTGAACTATTTTCCTCGTGGGAACGATCCCAACCTCATTAGTTGGGTTCTTTACTTGATACAAACGCTTTACTTCTTATTTGAGAGGTAAGTTTGAGCGTATCAAATTGTGGCGCCTCTACCTAGGATAGTAGATTTTAGATTAAACTTAAACTTATTACTAAATTTTAGTCGATATTTTCTTAATCTTACTTTGTTTATTGTTTTTTATTCTTGAAAAACTATCTTCCTTGTATACCAAATACACGGAGAGTAAAAGAACCCTTGTTTCCCTACGATCACGAATTAGAGTGTACACTATGCAACATGAATCAAAACTTGGGTATTAATGATGATGATCCAAACAAGAAAATCCCGGCTCCTGTTGATGTTCATGGTCAGTTATTACGTGATGATCAGAATCATAATCAACAAAGGGTACAAAATCCCGCTCCACATCCTCAAGAATACTAGAAAGGCTATGATAGTATAGAAGACTCTGATGGGCCACTTGTATTTCCCCCTCTACCACCAGGCAACACCTTTGTGGTAATTAATAATCTAATGCAAATGCTCCTTGCCAGAGGTTTGTTTTCAAGGCTACCTTTCGAGGATCCACATGCCCATATAGCTAAGGTAAGGGCAGTGTGTAAAATTTGTGTAGGTAGTCCTTATTTGGATTTGGAAGTAATATGGCTAAGAGTGTTTCCTCTCTCACTGACTGGAATGGATGCTATTTGGTTCACTGATCTCCCTTATAACTCAATTTTCATTTGGAACCAACTAAGGGACGTTTTCTTCGAACGCTACTATCCGGTATCTAAGAAACTAAACCACTAAGACGGAGTGAAAAACTTTGTGGCACTACCACGAGAGTCAGTTAGTAGTTCTTGAGATAGATTCACCTCATTTTTGAGAAGCATCCCCAATCACCACATAAATGATGAGTCCCTGAAGGAATACTTCTATCGGCGACAAGATGATAATAATAAAGTGGTGTTTGATACTATAGAGGGTGGTTCTTATGGGGAGTGCCCTTATGATGAGATTGGTGAAAAGTTAGAGAAAATCTCCCGGAACAATAAAGCATGGAGTACTAGGAAGTTTGATACTGGAAGAAATACCTTTGCAGTGCAATCCGCTCACAACCCGGCCACAGATGAGATTCGTGAAGATATGGCTCATATGAGAACTGAGCTTGGGTTGGTATTAAAACATGTCACTGTGGTGTAAAAAAGATAAATGCAGTCAATTACTTGTCTAAACCACCACCACCAATTTATGCATTCTATTATGAAGAGGATTCCTATGCGGTAAATGAGTAGACGGAGGGTTTCCGACCGAGTGCCCAAGGCTCTAATCAGGAGAATTGGCGCCAAGGTCAAGGGAACCAAGGTCGGATGTGTGTTAACTATTATCGTGAGGGTCATTATGTTCGAGAAAGAAATTACAACCGCGACAACAACCTCAATAGGGTCACTGTGGTAATAGAAATGATAGGAATGGGCCCTATGTTCCTCCTTAAAATTGTGAAGTTACTCCTAGAGATGGTGGAGGTAGTATGGCGCGAATTGAGAATATGTTGCATAAAATGATGAGGAGGTTCGATGCTAGTGATGAGCACACTAAAAAGTTGATATGATTTAGCGGGTATTGGGAAGACAGTCGATAAACATGCAATATATATTAAGCAGCTTGAGTTACAATTAGCCCAATTATCTGCGAGTGTTAACAAACGGCAATCGGGCACTCCTCCTAGCAACACTATCCAAAATCTAAAAATAATGGACATTGTATGGCAATCACTACTCGCAGTGGTAGGCAAACCATTGACCTACCTATGCCGTCTAATGATAAAAAGGTGACAAAACATACTGATAAAGTGGTAGTGGTTAATGGTAAAGTAGAAGATAACACTGGAAAAGATGTTGAAGTGCCTAAAATGGTAACTCCCATGTCTAGACCCCCCCCCCCATTTCCTCAAAGATTATTGAAAAAGACCGAGGATGGTAAATATCTCCGTTTAATAACAATGTTGAAGAAGCTTTCTCAATGTCCCTTTGGTAGAAGCTTTAGAACAAATGCCCAGTTATGCTAAGTTTATGAAAGATTTGGTTACGAAGAAAAGATCAGTCACTTTTGAGGATGATGAAAAAATGCAACATTTTAGTGCTAGTGCTACAAGATCTCTAGTACAAAAGAAAGAAGATCCAGGTGCATTCACTATACCTTGTACAATCGGGCTATTACATTTTGCGAAAGCATTATGTGATCTGGGGGCAAGCGTAAATCGCATGCCCCTCTGAATTTACAAGAAGTTGGGTTTGGGTGATCCAAAGCCTGCTGCAATGCAGCTACCGATGGCCGATCTAACAGTAAAAAGGCCTATAGGGATACTCCACAATGTGCTAGTAAGAGTGGAGTCGTTCATATTTCCGACAGATTTTGTTATTCTTGATTGCGAAGTCGATTTTGAAGTGCCATTATTCTTGGGAGGCCATTCCTTGCTACTGGAAGAGCCTTAGTAGATATGGAAAAGGGGCGGATGATATTTCGGTTGAACAATAAGGAAGTGACCTTTAACATTTGTAGGTCCATGAGGCATCGTTGTGAGCTCCAATCGGTATCTGCTATATCCTACAACATTGGTGAGTCATCTAAGACACAAATAGAAAAAAGTATAGGTGTACAAGCATTAGCGGCAGTAATAATGAATTTCGATAATAATTGCATTGAAGAGTATGAGTCATTAGTTGTTGCTCTTGACCGAGTTGATGTTGGGTTTAAACGGAAGAAATATGAGTTAGACATGAAAAATCGTGAGTCTGCTCTCGCAAAAGCATCTATACAGGAGGCTCCAAAGTTAGAACTACAAGCTTTCCCACCTCATCTCAGGTATGAATTCATAGGAAATAGTGACACTTTGCCGATAATCCATGCATCAAACCTGAATGAACAACAAGTGGAGAGTTTGGTGAAAGTTCTAAAAAGTTTAAAAAGAGCTATTGGGTGGACAATTGCGAACATTATTGGGATCCCTCCTGGTATTTGTTCTCATAAAATCCAACTCATGCCCGATATTAAGCAAAGTATTGAGCACCAGAGACGCTTAAATCCACTTATGCAAGAGGTCGTGAAGAAGGAAATCATTAAGTGGTTTGATGCAAGAGTAATCTATCCGATCGCCGATAGTAGTTGGGTATGCCCTGTTCAGTGTGTACCTAAGAAAGGGGGAATGACTGTAATCCCCAATGAGAAAATGGAACTTGTTCCAATAAGAACTCTTACTGGATGGAGGGTGTGTATGGACTACCGCATATTAAATGCATGGATTGAAAAGGACAGTTTTCCTATGCCCTTCATGGATCAGATGTTTGATAGACTTGCCGAAAAAGGGTGGTACTATTTTCTTGATTGATATTTAGGGTATAATCAGATTTCTATTGCACCAGGAGATCAAGTGAAAACCACTTTTACTTGTCCATATGGGACCTTTACATTTAAAAGAATGTCGTTTGGGTTGTGCAATGCACCCACCACATTTCAGAGATGTATGATGTCGATATTCTACGATATGGTGGAAGATACTATAGAAGTTTTTATGGATGATTTTTCTGTGGTGGGTGATACATTCGAGCAGAGTTGGAACTATTTATCTAAGGTCCTTAAGAGATGTGAAGACTGCAATTTAGTACTAAATTGAGAAAAAAGCTACTTCATGGTGAAAGAATGTATTGTTTTAGGTCTTCATATTTCAGAAAAGGGCACAGAGGTTGATAGAGCTAAAGTCGAGTTAATAGAGACACTTCCCCCACCTATCTCTATAAAAGTTGTGCGGAGCTTTCTTGGGCATGCAGGTTTTTACCGGAGATTCATCAATGATTTTACGAAAATTACACATCCGTTGTGCAAATTGCTGGAGAAGATTGGAAATTATATTTTGATGAATCCTGTCTTAAAGCATTCGATGAGCTAAAAGAAAAATTTGTGTCTGCACCAATCATTATTTCTCCGGATTGGAACAGTTAATTATAGGTGATGTGCAATGATAGTGGGGTTGCTCTTGGTTTAATATTGGGACAAAGAAAGAACAAAATCGTTCACCCGATTTACTATGCTAGTAAACCCCTAAATGAAGCTTAGAAGAACTACTCAGTGACTGAGCAAGAACTCCTTGCAGTAGTCTTTGATTTTGAAAAATTCCGCTTCTATTTGCGATGTACTAGAGTTATAGTGCATACTCACCATCAAACTTTGAGATATTTGATGTCAAAGAAGGATCAGAAACCGAGGTTGATTCATTGGGTGTTACTGCTACAAGAATTTGACTTTGAAGTAAGGGATAGAAAAGGGACCAAAAATCAAGGTGACGATCACTTGTCCCCACTAGAAGATGAATCTATGAAAGAGTTAGGGAATACGACTGATTCAATGGTTTGCAGATTTTGCGAACTATCTTGCTAGTAATATTATTCCACCGGAGTTGTCCTTTCATCAAAGAAAAAATTTAATGTACGATGTGAAGAATTTCTTTTGGGATAAACCATATCTATATAGGAGTTTTGCCGACGGTCTTATTAGGCGTTGTGTGCTTGAATGTGAGATGTTTAGTATTTTGGAGGCATGCTATTCGGTGGACATAATATTGGTATCTGAACCGCTGATAAGATATAACAATGTGGTTACTATTGTCCAACTCTTCATCAAGATGCTCATGAGTTTGATAAAGCATGTGATAGACGCCAAAGATATGGTGGCATTTCAAGAAATGAAGAGCTCCTCTAAACCACACTTTTGTGATTGAGTTATTCAATGTTTGGGGTATTGACTTTATGGTCCCTTTTGTGACTTCTCATGGATAGAAGTATATTTTAGTAGTGTTTGATTATATAAATAAATAGGTTGAAGCTATCGCTCTCGCAAAAAATGAAGGGAAGAATGTCACTACGTTCTCAAAAAAGAATATATTCTCTTGTTTTGGTACCCCAAGGGAAATTTTTAGTGATGGGGGATCCCACCTTTGCAATAGATTGTTCAAGGGATTATTGGATAAAGTGTAAATGGTTTCATAAGCATCCTACGTAGCCGTGCGATCCTGTGCTACCGTATCACTCAGATTGTCACCAAGTGGAGGCAACTTTGGACGGGGCCCTCTGCGTGGAGACAACTCATTGGACTCATTCCTAATGAGGTCCATATAAACAATGCCCAACGGAGTCTTGAGCTTATCAATGTGCTAGATGGGCACACCTGCGGACCTGCATAAAGGAAATATCACGCACGGTAAAGGGTAAGTAGTTGTGACCTTAAAAGCACTCTCGTGCATGACCACTTGTACAAGCCAAGCAAAGTCCACCTCAAACCAGGCTATCATCGCCACCATCAGAACTGCACAATCCCATGTGACTATATTATCAGCGATTGTGGGGAAAAGGAGGTGGTAGACAATCAACCTTAAGAACTTATCCTTGAAGGTCAGGTTAGCCTTCTTGATGGCTCCCTTCGACTCGGTTACCAGAGGGTTTTAAGAGGTTTTAACCAATATATTGCAAGTATTTTCAACTGATGTTTATGCATTATTAGACCCCAGTGCCACTCTCTTTTGTTACTCTTCTAGTGGCCTTGAAATTTCATCTAGTCCTTGAAACTCTAAAAGAACCTTTATTCGTTTTTTCCCTGGTTGACTAAATTGTCCGTTTTCTCATGCATTTGTGATTTTATGCATAGGAACCATACTTAGTAAATTTGATTTGTAATAACCCATATTTATTCCCTTTTTCCCCAACATTGTAGGTTTCATCCATTGAAGAGCTTGTAGGCCATTTTGCAAACAAGACGTGGACCCTTTCCCCAAGTTGCTGGTGTGTCCTCAAGTCCGAGTATGGTTCCATTCTTATACTCTAGCTATAATGTTGCCTATGTCTAAAGACACTTATTATTCTCTAATGATCTTTTCTAAGGGTTTCCCCAAGTGTTTGAGAGAGAAGATAATGATGGAATAAATGATTAAAATCTAACTATTTTGAGCCTTTTATTAGTCAAGAGGTTTTTTTATGGTTTTTTGAGGGAAAAGGACAAAAGCGACCTTTTTAATGATTTCTCGTCAGCTAATTCATAACAGTAGGGTATCAGTTTATGAAAAGTATCATTATTTTTCACTCAAAAATTTAATTAATTTAATAATCATGTCATTGAAAAGTAGATTCAAATACCTTGGCTTCATAGACAGTTAGATATTGTTAGTTCTTTTTTTTTTCATTTTCATTCATTTATGTTGCGACTTGAGTTGTAACTTTGTCTAGTTTAATACTTACTAATGAAACATTCTAAGTTATTTTTGTGATAAATTTTACTTTTAAAAGTGCTTTTATTATGAGTAAGTCTTCATTTAAGAGTTAAGACAAAACAAGGGTTCGGTAGGGAACAATAATGGTTCTCGTGTGTTAGTCGCACCCAGGGTGTAGGATCGGGGTGTGACATTTATAGTTCACCAGGGTGGTCTGTAATTATATGTACAAGTCATAGGTTGGTCTCTTAGGTGATTCCTAGACTTACCCAATTTTTAGGAACCACAAATCGTACATAGGGTCCCATTGTTGGAGGTCCAAAGTGATTGATTGTGAACCCACAATGGTCGACCAAAAGAGTCGGTGGTTGGATCAACAGACCATAGGTAAAATTGTGGGTCTGGGGCAGTGGGGGGGGGGTAAGGTCGACAGTTATTTTGAAATATAAGATTTTGGCATGGAAGTATGATTCTTCACCTATTGAGTTCTTTCTTCCACGGGGTTTTTAAAATCCCTAATTCTATAAAGTTAGGTTTCCCAATCAAATTAGGTTTTTCATTCAATTATTGCGGGTTCCTTCCAATATTGATCTAGTTTATTTTTTTATGATTTCTTATTCATGATTTGAAGAAATTTCACATTTTAAAGTTGAATTCGCATGAACTCATTCTTGACTATGATGATCAAATGTGGGTTTTGAACTATGAAAGATGAATTTAAGAAGATATGCATGCTCTTAGGGGAATTCATGAGAATGATTTATATTTCTTTGAGAGTAAAGCTTCAATTATTGTTGTGAATTTTATGAAAAGATGCGACTTTTATGAAATGTTGTGACTTTTATGAAAGGTTGTAATCTTTCCTAAAGATTGTGACTTTTCCAAAGGTTTGTGACCTTTCCGGTAACGCATAATGAGAATCTTTTCACACTACCCTTTGTTTTCTATTAATTGATGAATTTCCTCTCATTTTAGTTTATAGAATTTATGGGCTTCTTCTACTACTAATACATTTAGTATTCTAAGTGTACTTTACTTCCGTTGATATATCGGGGCTAAGTTTCTCGTTTTTACCATACCTTATAAAACCCTTCATTGATAAATCTTTCAGATACACCCAATCATCCACCTCAAACTCTAATGGCCTTCTCCGAACATATGTGTTGGACTTTTTGTGATTCTATGCCAATTTCAATGTCTCTTTAATCACTTTCAGATTCTCCATAGCTTGGTGAACTAGAGATGGTCCTATAAACCCTATTTCACCAACTTCAAATCATCCAATTGGAGATCTGCATCTTCTCCCATAAAGAGATTCATATGGAGCCATTTGGATACTCAAATGGTAGCTGTTGTTGTAAGCAAACTCAATGAGAGGTATGTTATCATCCCAATTCCCTTTAAAGTCAATCACACAAGCTATAAATATATATTCTTAGGTCTGGATAGTATGCTATGTTTGAGGATGAAATGCAATGCTTAAGTTCACCTTTGAACCAAACCATTTTGGAAAATTTTTTAGAACTGTGCAATAAATAGTGCACCTTTATATGAAATAATGGAGACTGGAACTACATGAAGTCTTACCACTTCTTGAAGGTACAACTTATCATTATCTTTGGTAGAATTGGTAGTCTTTACTAGCAAGAAATGGGGTGATTTTGTCATTCTATCGACAATCACCCAAATAGAATCATGTTGCCTGCGAGATCTTCTAAAACATGTGATAAAGTCCATGTAAATCATCTCCCACTTTAATTATGGAAGTTCTACAGACTAAGACAAACCTCCTGGCCTTTGGTTCTCTACTTTCACTTGCTGACAATATGAAGATTTGGCAACAAACTCAATAATATCATTCTTCATGCCTTCCCACTAATATACATCTCTGAAATCGCAGTACATCTTTGTGGAACCCGGATGTATGGAATATCTAGAGCTATGAGCCTCCTCAAAAATCCTCTCTTGGAGTCCATCGATCCTAGGTACACATAATCTACCTTAGTACATCAGCACACTATCTCCCCTTTGTTCAAAATCCAATACTCTTCCTTTATAAACATTTGCCTTCATTTCAAGAAAAATGGGGTTCTGGTCTTCATTTTGTTTCACCTTAGATACTAGTGATGATTTAGATTCATTAGTCACCATTATTCCTCCTTCTATGGAATACATAAGTCCAACTCCCGAATGTGTAAGTCTGTGTACGTCTTTATCCAACTCCTTATTTTTTTCTTTAACATGGGTGTTATCACCCATGCATAACCTGCTTAAGGCATCAACAAGTATGTTACCCTTACATGGGTGGTAAAGAATACTCATACCATAATTCTTGAGCAATTCTAACTACCTCCTCTATTTGAGATTTATCTATTTTTTTTTGTGAATAGTCATTAGAGGCTCTTATGATCAGGGAATACGATAACGTGAATGTCATATAAGTAGTGACACCATGTCTTCAACAAAAAAACTACAGCAGCCAATTCTAAGTCATAAGTTGGACAATTTTTCTCAGGAGCCTTCAACTTTTTGGAGGCATAAGCTATAACAATGCCATTCTGCATAAACATGCAGCCCAACCCAACTCTTGATGCATGATAAAAAAAAAACCTTGAGTACACTCTGGTATGATCAAAACCAGAGCGGTAGTCAATCTCTTTTTAAACTCCTGAAAGATTTTCTCATAAGATTCAGACCATTGAAACTTGATTGTCTTCTTAGTTAACTTGGTCAAATGAGACCAGATAGATGAAAACCCTTCATCAAATCTTCTATAATACCCTGCCAAACCCAAGAAACTCCTTATATCAGTTGGAGATGTAAATCTTGGCCAGTTCTGAACTATTTCTATCTTTTGAGTTTCAACTCAAATCCCTTCACCAGAAAAATATGGCCTAACAATGCCACAAACATAAGCCAAAAGTCACACTTGGAGAACTTCACATATAGTTCCTTCTCTTTCAAGGCGTTCACAACAATTATGAGATGGCTTGCATGATCGTCTTCATTCCTTTAATACATCCGTATGTCATCAATGGAGACGATGACAAATAGATCTAAATAAAGTTTAAAGACTCGGTTCTTAAGATCCATGAATGTTGCAAAAGCATTTGTCAACCTAAAGTACATAACCTAAAACTAATGATGTATGCACCTAGTTTTAAAAGTTGTCTTTAGAATATCACTTTCACTAATTTTCAACTGATGGTAGCCTGATCAGAGATCAATTTTCGAGAAGCAAGAAACACGTTGAAGCTGGTCAAAAAGATCATCTATTTTTAGTAGAGGATACTTACTATTGATGATCACCTTATTCAACTGATAGTAATCTATACACATCCTAAGAGAACCATCTTTATTTCTAACAAATAAGACTAGAGCGCCCCAAGGTAAGACACTTGGTCGAATAAAATTTTTATCTAACAAATCTCTCAGTTGTTCTTTTAGCTCTTTTAACTCTACTGGTGCCATTTTGTATGGAGTAATAGAGATATAAAGAGTATATGGGACGATGTTTATGCCGAATTCTATTTATATTTCGAGAGGGACTTTGGGTAGATAATTAGGAAAGACTTCTAGAAACTCACTACCTATAGGGACTGCCTGAAGGGAAGGTATCTCAACACTTGAGATTAACTCGGAGTAAGTGCTAGATACACCCTTTTGAGACTAACCTTCTCTCCTTAAGGTACGAAATAAAAGACCCTTAGGCACTGCTGAGCTACTATTCCACTCTATGAATGGCTCATTCAGAATCTGAAACATGAAAACTCGAGTCCTACAATATATTACCGCATAATAGGCATGAAGCAAGTCGATACCCAAAATGACATCAAAATCTACCATGTCTAGTTCTACTAGATAAGACATGGTGTTCTTGTGATTGATGGAAGTCGGACAATCACGATAGACTCTTTCCGCTAGAATAGACTCTCCAACAGGTGTAGAAACTCATAGGGTTCACAAAGTTTTTCCAAACTATTTTAACATCAGGAGTTAAAAAAGATAAACTTGCTCCTGGGTCTAACAAAGTATAAAAATGTAAAGTAAAGACTTTGATCATTCCCATGACAACATGTCGAGAGTTCTCTAGTTGTTGGCGTCTTGTGATTGTATAGAGATGATTTTCCCCTCTACTAATACCAGCAGTGGCTTCTCTAGGTACATCCCTGTCTTGTGGAGAAACAAATGAGCCTTGATTACACTTACTGGCGTAATTTCTACCACAACTACAACAAGTAGGATCCTAACTACCACCTTGTGCCACACTACCTTGGGATTGGGTTGGTCTAGACTTGTAGTTTTGTGAATTCTAAACTTTATACTCACCTATGCTTCTTGTCATATGTGCACTAGTAGATGATGGTGCATGACCTTTTAATTATGAAATTATGGTCGACTCAAACAACCATTTTATTGTCCAGACTCATTGCCGGTCTTGGAATTCTTGTTTTTATACTATTCTATGTCCCTCAGCTTTTTCAATTGAACTTGTTGCACATTAACCATTAGCATTGATATATGTATGTCGCCAATCAAAATTGCAGTCCTACCTTCTTTGCTTTAAGCACGACCTACACTTGCGACAAACAAACTCATTCTGCTCCTCATAATCATTAACCATATCCGAAGCATAGCGAGACAATTCGGTGAAATTCAACCTATACTCATGTACACTTAGGGAGTCCTGTTTCAGGGTAAGGAACTCTCGCACCTTTTCTTCCTTCAGTTCTCAGGGAAAGAAACACCCAAGAAGGCTTCTTCAAAGAAAGCCCGACTTGGATGTGGTGCATCCTCAACTCTACCTTCCTTCCATTGATGAAACAAGGTTCTAGTCATACTCTTTAGTTGATATGCATTTAACTCAACTCTCTCAGCGCCAACCACATGCATCACATCAAACACCTTCTTCAACTCTTCTACACTGTTTTTCGGATCCTAAGTAGTGTTCAAACTAGTAAAGCTTGGGGAATTCATCCTTAAAAACTCCCAAATCTTTAAGTTTCAGCCCCTTCTTATTGATTTCCTCTTTGTTTCCCAACTTGGTTGGTCTCAACTTGACTCCACATCTGGATAGCTTCACGGAACTCAGCATTTGTGACTTTTCCTGGCTGTTGCACATTAGGTGCATTGGGTAACTCTTGTTCCTCATAATTCTTCTAGCGGGAGGACCTGTCGCTGCTCTTCTTGTAGGCATTCTAAATCACAGAAATTCACGCAAGCATGAATTGGAGAGATTTTTATAGGGATAAACTCTAATGCACAAAAATAATATGAAAAAACTAAGGCATTCTTAAATGTTGTAGCCTCATAATCTTATAAGTGGTGTGCTTCACATCGATGACTAAGACTCTATTGAAACGACATCATAGATCCCTAGGTCTTTTGAAACCTGAATTTGATACCAATTTTGCCATGCCTGGATCCTACACCCTTAGATACAATGGCACTCGGTAACCATCATTAGCTTTGAACGAACCCTTGTCCTGGCTTATCTTAATATAACAGTAAATAACATTTTCAAGGGAAAATACTCTAAATGTAATAATCGAGCTAAAATGTCACTTGTGTCTCAATGTTAGAGCATCAGAAATGTAATATAAAAAAGAAATAAAACTCAACAATCTAATTTACTATATGTTTACGAAGCCTCTAAACTGACTGATATGAATGTTGGGAAAAACCCCACAACATTCTGTTGAACTAACTAGAATTACCTTGGCTCTACTCAACTCATGAACTCATAAGTCAATATAAAGCATGACATATGCAATATGAGGAAAACTTATAAAATAGTGTAAACACTTAGTTTATTAAAGATAAACAATAATAAACTCAATTTTACTTATATATAAAAGTAATATAATTTCTATGGGAGATTTTCTAACCGACAACCATCACTATGTCTATAAGTGATGGTACAACGTATTACCTCATGTTACAAGAGGACTGTATATACCTTCCCTTCAGTATATAATTTGGTACTGTATATACCTTGCCTTCAGTATATAATTTGAACCACTAAGTGGATCCACTAGTCTATGATAAAAATCCCTAAGAAATCATCTAAAAAGTATGATGATTTATCTGTCCATGTTGGCTACATGGTTTTTCAAACTTGAGTTAATATTAACTTGCGTCACAATATCGGTGCTCAATAGTACTCCCAAAATACTTAACTCATATGATTTTAAAACAACTTCTTCTCTAGTTTTAGATATTTTTCTCAAACTTAACTTCAAAATTTTTCTTGAAAATTATAGTTACCTTCTTGTTTTACTAAAACTAGTCATAGGCTCCATAGAAGTCTAACTTCCTCTCTTTCTCAAAAGTTCGAAAACATTTTGTTTAAACTCTTAGTTACTAATTAGTTCCCTTATAACTTTTGAGAATTGAACTCAACTTGTTACTCTTTGTGTAACTTGAAACTTAACTCTTCAGGAATACTTAGTTCCCTTGTAGCTTTTGAGAATTTAACTCAACTCTTTACTCTTTTCTAAACTCATTTCTTGAGCCTTTAAACAAACTTAAAATGTTTGTTAATACTCTTGAATGCTTTAGGGACTTACTTTGACTTGCTTCTTAACTTTTAGACATAACTCTTAACTTTACTTAAATTGGATTATGGAATCAAGGATCATAATATTATGTTCATGGATGATTTCATGATTTTTAGATGTACTTTACATTGTTGGAATCAACTAGGAATAATAGGTACATCACTCAGGAACTAGTATGATAAGATGTGGGAGGAATGGGGACTCCAGATTACCTTGGTGCTCTGAGAGGCACGTGGCGCCAGAGCCTGACGAAGAGACTATCCTCAGGTGCTCTTGCTGGCGTGGCATGCCAGAGCCGGACAGACAGTCTACCATAAGGAGCTCTTGTATGAGCGGCACCCCAGGGCCTGTTACACGGGTTCTCCGACTCTTTTTCTATGATTTTCAACTCTAAACCTCCCAAACTTCGATAAATCTTCCCCCAAACACATAGAATCATTAATATACTCAATACCCAATAGATTAGACTCGTAAAACAGCCAGGAAGCACAAATCAAACAACTAAAGGTATGCTATAATTCAACCAACAAGGATTCAACCATTGTTCATCAAGAACTTCCATGTTCATAAATCAATCTCCACTAAACTTTCTGAATTGAATTAAATTTGGTGTGAGTGTAAGAACACAATATCGAAATATCTCACATACTTAAATGGTATCATCCCCAACGAAACTATCTTAACGATCTTGGCAAAATCTTGGTCTTTTCTCCTTTCTCCTTCTTTTCTTCTCTTTTCTCCCAAGACCTAAGCATATTCAATATTCTAAAAACTTACTTAAGGCTTAATTTTACATATAATAAACCTTTTAACCAAATTAGGAAATATTAAGGTTAAAAGACTACTTTACCCTTGGTAAAGTTCGAATTGGATTCTCCTCAATCCACCAACCTTACATCTGATGCGCATATCTCCCTCATACGATATCAAAATTTTGCAATCTCGGCGGAGATAGGAAGATCTCTTCAAGCTCTTCCCAATCCTTTGAAGACCTCACTCTAATGTATCCTGATCTGGGATTTATGGCTTTTTGAAAATGACCAAAAACATCACTCTTACACTTAGGTAATTTTCTAGATTTCCTATTTATTTCAAAAAATGATTATTCTTGATATCTTATCTTATTATTAGTTATTTCAAGTTAAGAGATGTTGCATTAATCATAAAATTAACATGTCAAACTTATTTATGAAGTATATATAAAAAACCTTGTCAAATTCACTAAGACTGTGATTGTGGGAGCTACTATTAATCAATATAAAATCGTGTGAGTAGACATGCAATCAAATGTATATGCCCCATACAGAGAACCCAATACACCTTGTCATGGATATAAAGTCATATCTAGAGTGATCACTAATTCTGATTCCCAATAAAGGGGACTTAAAATTCTACAGAGACACATAGTTCAAAAACTATGAGGGTACACTTAAACCTAGGCAAATCCTAGCTACGTCTACTCCCAACTGAATATGTCTATGACACAAATGTAATTGAAATACTGAATAACTCAAACTAATGACATGCAAATTAAAAATACAACATTTATATACTAATAACTTGACATTAAAAATCTAGAGCATGATTATCTGATTACCTGATCTAGCAAGTATACTTTATGTACTAAGAGTATTATACCAACTAGGATTGTGAGTTTCATACAAATAATTAAGCAATGTTTCTAAGAAAAATGATTTTTAGAAAACAGATCATATAACAACTGAAATCACAATAAATTCCCATGATTCTGCAAACCCTAGGTCTAGAAAAGCTATGTAGAATCAACGATTTGACTTATTTCTATGGATCTAGTGGATGAAAGAAACCAATTTTTGAATCTCACATGCCTATTCACGAAATCTACATATAAACCTGTTAATTTTTGGGCTGAACTTTGAAGAACACCGTTTCTTGTTCTGGGGAGGTTTGGTCGAATTTTTATCTTATCTTTTCTCAAATATGGGATGATTTTTGGAGAATGATGGTTCTTGTATGTTTGACTAACTTGTTAGGCTTAAACTAAGTAAAACGATGTAGTTTAGTCATCAAAAAACGTAGATTAAGTGCCTAACGTATAGGGAAATAACCTTAATGACCATGAATTAAATCTGATTAGTACCCCTATACAGGACTTAAGGGTCGACAGTTGCCCTACCAACCATCAGTAGGAGTCGTCGGTCAAGCTATGCCTGATAGGCTTTCACAAAAATAAGTATAACTTATTACTCAAGGATAGTTTTTTAGCAAACTCTATGGAGTTGGAAAGAGTAATTGATTATCCTTCATTTTATGGTTCATGAGCCACCTAATTAATTTTTACTAACAAATATGAATGTTTGAAGTTCACCCAACAATAATTTTCCTCTAATTGGTTGTTGATCTTCAGCTACAGTTTGTTGGTCAAACAACGAAGTGCACTGGTCAACCGTGGCTAGTATTAGAGACCATCAATATGGACCTTAGTGATGGAAGCTTACCTACAATCGATGGGTGTTTTCAATTTTGTACTGGTACCGGTCTTAATTTTCAGATCTGAGGTGTTACATAATCTCCACCTTGGGAATATTCATCCTCAAACAAAGTCTAAACTAGTTGTGTATATATGGAAGGAGTTGTGATGCGTAACATTATGTACTAAGAACTAATATCTAACAGATTTGAGTTCCGTATTCATGTAAACATGCTAAATGCAAGAATAATTGAAGGAGAAAGAAACTAAGGCAGAATTTACGCAAGAGTAAACTGAGAGACTGGAGAGAAACTAGTACCTCAAGATGAAAATGAATACGAAGGAAAAGGTAAGGATACTTGGACTTTATGGATTTTCCTTCTTCCGAGGTTGATCCCTCTATAGACTAACCCTTCGAAAAACCTTCACTAAAGCTACTTCTTTATTTCTCAACCTATGAACCGGAGAGTCAAGGATCTCAACTTGAACCTCTTAATTAGTGAGACTATCCTTCATAGTGACACTCTCTAATGGTACTATTGATGTTGGTGTTGTTCATCTTGTATTCCAAACATACTTAGAATCAAACTTTAAACATCTTTGTAAGAAAACAAAGTTTAAGAACATTTTCACAACTTGAAAATTAAAACTAGTAGCGAAACTAGAATCAGAAACAGATTTTTAAAAAAAATATACAAAATATTTTTCTTAAAGAAGAATTGTTGCTAATATTTGTCTAAAGAATCTTACTGATTCCAACAAACTTTGCAGAAACATGAAGTTACCAAGTTTAATGAACTAGTGAAGAACAAAAGAAGAGAAGAACTGAAATTAATTCACAAATCTAATGTTTGTAAAACACGTACCACAATCTGGAAAAAATAATTTAATAGGAAAAAGATCAAGTCCACTGAATTCACAGTGTCCCCTTAAGGAAATTATTCCCCTCTAGTATCCGAGGTTTGATTTGGAATATGACCTCCCAGGGTAAAATGATCTCAATCACCAGAGTATAGATACCAAAAACTCCGGTGTCAGCGAACCACTCAACGGCAGTAAAGTACAATTAGAATACTAGATTTTAGTAGTTGAAGAATAAGTCCATGAATTTTTATATTAAAATGAGAGGAAATCCCTCAATTTATAGAAAACAAAGGGTAGTGCGAAAAGGTTCTTATTGTGCCTTACCGGAAAGGTCACAAACCTTTGGAAAATTCATAATCTTTCAGAAAGGTCGTCATCTTTCATAAAAGTCACAACTTTCCATAAAAGTCACAACTTTCCATAAAAGTCGCAACATTTCATAAAAGTCACAACTTTTCGTAAAAGTCGCAAAATTTCATAAAAGTCACAACTCTTCATAAAAGTCGCAACTCTTCATTTTCCATTCACACCTTTTTAAAATCCAACAATCCCCCTCATGAATGGGGAATGACTCGAAGACAAAGAAACGGACAAGTATGTGTACTTTACAAGCAAGAATTAATTGCATCTAGATAAGTAGGTTTCCCTTGGACTTTCCGTAGTGAACATATGTCGGATATACTCGGTCAATCGGTAGATGCGATATCTTTGAACCGTCGAACTTTGGTGTATACCTAGATAACCATAAGTCACACAATTAACCCTTTACCGCTTATGGTTCTAACGGTTGTGTTCGTTTTAGCCATGAACACCTCCTGGTTTCATGAGTGTATAGAGAGATGGGCTTTTTAAAATCATATTCTTTGAAGCGGCTTACACTTCACACTCACATAGGTGATTTCTAATCGTGTTATCGCGTAGATACACTATTTGGTCAACTCTGCCAAACTTAGCAAATCATTAAAACCATTAAGCTAACAAGCCTTAATGTTGTATCCTTGTCCCTGAGCATTTTCTTCATCATGAGAATGGATTGAGTTTATTGACAATGTCGAACCGTCATTCACAACTTTGTTTTTCTCCTTGAATCTAGCTCTTGGGATCTCTAGTCTGCTAGATAGAGTTACCGCCATGATGACTTGTCCTAAGCCGTAAATTCATTCCCTTAGATGATCTTTTAATTTTATCTCTAGTTAGGCCTTTTTGTAAGTGGATCCGACACATTATCCTTTGACTTTACATAGTCAATTCTGATAATTCCACTAGAGAGTAGTTTTCTAATAGTATCATGTCTATGTCGTATATGACGAGATTTTTCGTTATACGTTATGCTCCATGCCCTACCTATTGCATCTTGACTGTGAAAGTGTATGCATACTAATGCCAATGGTTTGGGACAAAATAGAATATCTATTAAGAAATTCCAGAGTCTTTTAATTTATTCACCGACCTTATCTAGAGAACCTAGCTCAAAGATCATTGTAGAGCTAGCGATACATGTCTCTTTTGAAATATTTCTAAGAGAATTCTCCTCTACCAATAGTAAATACATATCCACTCGTGAATTTTACTTCATTCTTCCGATGATTCAATTTGCATCAATATATCTTTCAATATTGTTGGATATTGTTATAATGCAAGAAATAATTTCAAGTATTATTTTAAATACTCCAAAACTCTATTTATTGTCATCTAATGAATTTATTTGGGATCACTTGTGAACTGACTCAATTTAAAATAGCAAATGTTATATCTGATTGCACACACTATATGATATACATCATGCTTCCCAAAACTCTAGAACAATCCAATTGTGAGTCACTTTTGTTTTCACTCTTTTGAAATGCAAAGCTCGCATTTATTGGACACTTGACAATATTGACATTCAAATATTTGAACTAGTTAAGTACCTTATCAATGCAATAAGACCGTGAAAATGCTAAACATTATGGAGTTCTACGAATTCTTATATCTAAGATTGCATTAGCAACTCCAATAATTTTCATTCCACTTGCTTTAAAACATACGTTTAGTAGCATTTATGTCATTAGTGTCTCTATTGATGTTCAACATATCACCAATATACAAATAAACATTGACCTTATGATTTTAATGTGAACACATTTATCACTTCCATCATTCTTCAATCCATTTGCCGACATGGTTTGATTGAATTATGTCATTGTTTTGGTGCTTCCATAATGTGACTTAACAAGTTCACATACTTTCTTTTATTTACCAGGTACCACAAAACCCTCGGGTTGTTTCATGTAAATTTCTTCCTCCAATTCTACATTTAAGAAAGTTCTTTTCACATTCATTTGATGAATTTGGAGGTCATATACCACAGTTAATAATTTTTGCATCCGAATGGATGTAATTCTAATTACTAACGAGTATATATCGTCAAGATCAAAATCTTATTTTTTTTTCTAAAGCCTTTGACACAAAGTCTTGCTTTATACTTTTCAACAGTTCCATCAACTGTTATTTTTCCTTCTAAAGATTCCTTTTGAACCCAAAGGTTTATTTTCTTGAAGAAGATCAATTAACTTTCAATATTGTTTATTGACACCATCTTTCCAAAGGATGAGTCTACAGAAGACACATAAAATGTTAAAAAATCATATTCGAAGGAAGTAAATGTCCTTTAACATTTTACTAAGACTGAATCTCTTTATTAAGTACATTATCCTTTTTCATTTCTTAGGCCTTTTAGACCCTTCTCTAGACTACTCAAGTCTAAATTTACAGTCCACAGTCATAGGTCCTATTTTAATTCTTTCAGGAATATGACCTTGGACTTTGACTAGATACCCCCACACTTTGAAATATTTCAAGTTGGATTTCCTTTCTTTCCTTTTCTTATATGGAAAAGATTGTATTCTGATCAAACAAAATCGCTTTCTTTCTAAAAGGAAAATACTTTTTGCTGATCCCTTTTGCAGTAAGGATAGTTCCTCCACACAAGTTTTGTGTAAATCCGAACTTATGAATAATGCATCCATCATTTCATTCAACGTTCGGTTTTTTCATTAGATTGAGGTGAATATGACAGTAGTTTGATATTTCACTTTCCAAACATATTTATGCAAAATGAGATTTATACTCT
This sequence comes from Solanum habrochaites, assembly GCA_027704765.1. Taxonomy (NCBI): domain Eukaryota; kingdom Viridiplantae; phylum Streptophyta; class Magnoliopsida; order Solanales; family Solanaceae; genus Solanum; species Solanum habrochaites. The sequence continues at coordinate 36,214,983 of JAKWJA010002497.1, read as the reverse complement.
CCATTCTTATCACTTCTTATATATTTTTTCACACTGATTTTCAACTTCGATATTACATTGTCTAGACATTTCTATTGCTTCATCCTTACGATTTAGCAAATAGACATAGTCATTTCTAATGCAATTCTCAATAAAAGTAACAAATACTTTTTCCCACCATGAGATGGTGTTAAATTCATATCATAAATGTCTGTGTAAATCAATTCTAAGGGATTTTAGATTCCACAAAAAACTTGACATTTTTATTTATTGCACTCGAAGTTAGGCAAAACTTCTAAGTTGATCAGTTTTTCTTACAAGGTTTTTTAATTGATATGCCCCAAGTGTTCATGTCACAAACATTGACTCAGGCAAGTAAGAACAAATAAAAACATTGAGTTTGAAAAGCTCTTCGCGAGGTAGCTTTTTCCTCACTAATATTTTGGTCCTATTTATTACAATTTTGTGTGATACAAACATTGTTTAGATTGTCAAATATCCTTTTGAGAAGGACATTTCCATAACTTTCAATGTGATTGTTATAGAACTACCTATGAACAAAGTTTCATCGGGTTCAATAAAGACAATATAGTCCAACTGTTATTTTTACAAAAACATAATAAATGACTATTCACCAATATTCATGTCTATGCAAATACTTTTATTACAATAGACATATCTTTTCATGAAAAATCACAATATTTTAGGTGATTTTTTTTTAATAAAAGAACACAATTATTTTGAACAAGTTTATATATAATTTGGATGTTTCATACTAGTCACACTATATACTAGTAATAGAGAAATCAACAACCACAATACCAAATATACTCCAAGAATTTTATGGGTATAACATGATACAAAAGTATCATTGAATTTCATATCTTTTGTTCCAAAGTTAAATTAGATACCAAGTCTAATCATAAGCAAATAAATCCCACATTTCAAATGTGATCTCAAAAATATTTTTCAAGTATTTGAAATAGTTTTTCCACATATTTTAATGTTGGAAACATTATTCTACGAAAGAATTATAGTGCTGCAATTCTCTTTGACAATGTTTACACAATGTCAAAGTTCATTCCATAGAGACACAAAATCACATATTCTAAGTCACTGGTATTTTTTCTCTATCATAATAGACATACCACTTAGTATTTTAAATATTAACAATAAGGACAAAACAAAATTGTACAATTTATTTCTATGTTACATTGAAGTTAATAGAAAATAAAAAGTACAACACTGACTTATTATGTGAAGTTTTCATATTCTTCAAACCAAGTGCAGAGTCCAATTTATCCATAGTATAAAACCACAAAAGTTTTTAGTCTACAAAAATCAGACACACTAACATTTCTCATGGAGTACAAAACTACAAAAGTCTTTTTTTTTCTCCAAACAGAATAACACATATTCTTTATCACATAGAAATGTTTTTCTTATCAAATAGTCTTCCAACTATAATAATTTGACATACTATTTTATCAAACAAAATATGCATCTCTCATTTTTGCAAACTAAAGAATTTTAAAAGCAACAATATCTGCGAAGTAAAATTCATTCCACAACATATGGTTTGCAAATCTTTTTCCAAAGATACACATAATAAAAAAAAAATCAAAGATGATTACTCTTAGAAACTATTTTCCTCCTTATATACTTTAATAAGAAGGTTTACCTGGTAATCTTTAAACGGAATACCTTTAAAAAAATTGTTACATTCTCACTTCGACTTTGCTAAAACAAAGCAACGAAGTATGGAGAAGTAATGCATTTATCTTCTACATCCATGATCAGATTCTCTCAATCAGTAGAATACAAAAAAATACTAACAGTATATTAATTTCCTTAAGATTTTTGTTCATCTTGTATTCCAAACATACTTAGAATCAAACTTTGAACATCTTTGTAAGAAAACAAAGTTTAAGAACATTTTCACAACTACAAAATTAAAACTAGTAGCGAAACTAGAATCAGAAACAGATTTTTTAAAAAAATATACAAAATATTTTTCTTAAAGAAGAATTGTTGCTAATATTTGTCTAAAGAATCTTACTGATTCCAACAAACTTTGCAGAAACATGAAGTTACCAAGTTTAATGAACTAGTGAAGAACAAAAGAAGAGAAGAACTGAAATTAATTCACAAATCTAATGTTTGTAAAACACGTACCACAATCTGGAAAAAATAATTTAATAGGAAAAAGATCAAGTCCACTGAATTCACAGTGTCCCCTTAAGGAAATTATTCCCCTCTAGTATCCGAGGTTTGATTTGGAATATGACCTCCCAGGGTAAAATGATCTCAATCACCAGAGTATAGATACCAAAAACTCCGGTGTCAGCGAACCACTCAACGGCAGTAAAGTACAATTAGAATACTAGATTTTAGTAGTTGAAGAATAAGTCCATGAATTTTTATATTAAAATGAGAGGAAATCCCTCAATTTATAGAAAACAAAGGGTAGTGCGAAAAGGTTCTTATTGTGCCTTACCGGAAAGGTCACAAACCTTTGGAAAATTCATAATCTTTCAGAAAGGTCGTCATCTTTCATAAAAGTCACAACTTTCCATAAAAGTCACAACTTTCCATAAAAGTCGCAACATTTCATAAAAGTCACAATTTTTCGTAAAAGTCGCAACATTTCATAAAATTCACAACTCTTCATAAAAGTCACAACTCTTCATTTTCCATTCACAACTTTTTAAAATCCAACAGTCAGATCCCCCACACACTTCATCAACAAGAAAATGTGAAAGACTAGATTAAAAATTGATGGTTCTGCTGGCAAATATAACTCATATGCCACATAACTAACCCTTTTTACAATTCTATAAAACCTTCATATCTAGGACTAAGCTTTAATTTCTTGCAAAATATCATCACCCCCTTCAAAGATGATGCCTTTAGGAAAACCCAATCATTGATTTCAAACTCTAATTCCCTTCTCGTCACATCTGCATAGGTCTTTTGATGACTGTGGTTTGTCTTTAGTCTATTTCTAATGAGCTAAACTTTCTCCATATCCTTCTCATGAACAGAATCTGCCCCAATCAGGCTGCTTTACCTACTTTGAACCAACCAATCGGAGATATACATCTAAGCCCATATTGTGCCTCAAATGGGGCCATCTGAGTATTGCACTAAAAATTATTATTATAGGCAAACTCTAATGTCTTACTGGTATGTTCTTCCTAAAAAATTTATACTGAGATTTACATGAGTACCAAGACCTTTTTGAAACAATTTCTAGAAATAAGAGGTAAACAAAGGGCTTCTACATAAGATGATAGCCAAGGGAAACCCATGAAACCTTAATATTGATCTTAAATTTTGCATAGTCCTTCGCTAAATCTATAGTCTCGACAAAAAAGAAATGAGCGGACTTAGTGATGTTGTTTACTATCACCCAAATTGAGTCATGTTGATCTTAAATTTGGCGTACTCCTTCGCTAAATCTATAGTCTCGACAAAAAAGAACTGAGCTGACTTAGTGACGTTGTCTATTATCACCCAAATTGAGTCATGTTGTCTGCGAGTATAATGAAAACCAATTATTAAGTCCATGTTTATCACTTCCAACTTCCATGTAAGGATGTTAATCTCTTAATTCATACCTCTTGGTTTATGATGTTCTACCTTAATCTGTTGGCAGTTAGAGTACTTAGGCAGAACATCTCCCTTTTCATGCCACTCCACTAAAAGACTTCTCGTAGATCACGGTACGTCTAAGTGGAACCTCAATGTATTGAACACCTAGAGTTATGAGCTTGTATAAGGATCTGTTGTCTCATTAACCCACATAAGAAACACATTAGTGAAACTAGTAACGAAGTACACCATCTCCCTATTGGGATAAAACCTCAACATTCTATCTAAGAACTGAATCTTTCAACTGAAGTAACATAGGATCGGTATCCTTTTTCCCTTAATCTTCGCTACCAATGAAAATTCTAAACTAACACCCCACTATCAAATGTATTTTTAAGTCAAACTCCTAAGAGAGAAAGCCGGTGAACATCTTTGGCAAACTTTTCCTTTCTTATTCAACATGTTATAGACTACTCATAGACAATTTGCTGAGAGCATCAACCATTACATTTTCCTTACCAGGATGGTAAAACACATTCATTTCATAGTATTTGAGGAATTCAAGACATCTTCTATAATGAAGATTTGACTCCTTCTATGTGAACATATATAAAAGGGTCTTGTTATCTGTGAATACATCAACATGACCACTATACAAGTAGTGTCTCCAAATCTTTATGAAAAATATTATAGCTGCAAGATCGAGGTCATGAATCAGATAGTTCTTCTCATTGACCTTAAGTTGTATAGAAGAATAAACTATGACCTTACCTCGATACATCAACACAAAACCTAGGCCTTCCCTAGATGCATCAAAATAAATCACATGACAATATTAACCATCTGGTAGAGTCAATACAAAAGTTGTAGTCAACCTAGTCTTTAGATGTGAGAAACTTTTCTTACATTGATGTGAACACTGATATTTGACCTTATTATGAGTCGACTTGTTCAATGGAGAAGCTATGCACGAAAACACATCAACAAATCTGTTATAATAATCACCTAAACCCTAGAAACATTTGATATTTCTGGGAGGTGGGTCTTTCCAGTGTTTCACTGCCTTCATGAACAAGGAAAGAGACTTACAATAACCATAATTCATATTTACTTAAAATATATCAGATGATTCACATGCTTCTCCTTACTCAGAGAATAAATGAGGCAATCATCGATAAAGACAATAACGAACAAGTCCAAATACTTTTTGAACACCATGGTCATTAAGTCCATGAAAGTTGCAAGAACATTTGATAGTCCAAAAGACATAATTACAATACATAATTACCATACCAAGGTCTAAAAGTTATTTTTGGAATTTCACTATCTCTAACTGTGAGTCGATGATAGGCAGAGTTGATCTTAGAAAATCAAGTAGCTCCCTTGAGTTGGTTGAATATGTCATGAATCTTGGGATGAGATACTTATTCGTTATTTTGACATTATTGAACTACTGATAGTCCATGCACATTCTAAGAGAACCACATTTCTTTTTCACGAAAAACACTAGAGTACCCCACGCAAAGATACTAGGTCGGATGAAACCCTCATTTAAAATGGCTTTCAATTGTTTGGAAGGAGGTTTTTTCCAAAGTCAATTTCCCTTTTAGGAGGAATTCCGAGAACATCTTATGGGAACATTTTTCAAAACTCATTTACTATAGGGAGTGAATCAAGAGTTGGGGTTTCAGAGTTTAAATCCTTAACTCAAAAAATATGTTAGACATACCTCTTGGAAATCATTTTTCTAGCCTTAAAGTAAGAGATAAATCTACCAACAAGCATTGATTTACTATCTTTCGATACAAAAAACTGGATGATTTGGAAACTAAAACAAAACAAATCATGTTCTTTATTCAACTGAAGCATGATAAAAATGCAACCAATCAATGATATCAAAATCTACTATTTTTAACTCTACAAGAATATTGAGGTGAATTTCTGAGAGACTATGACAGGGCAATTTTTGTATACCCTTCTACCAATAACTCGGCCACCAACTAGAGTACAAACGAGAAGGGTTCTGGAAGAGTTTATGGATATGCATTAGTAGAATAAGAATACTTTCGATGTTCGTACTAAGTATAGGACACTCCTTTAACTAATAGGCGGCTACATCTGCACTCTCGACTTGAGTGAAACCCATAATGTTTGTTACATTTTAGATTTCGTTGAGAAACTCTTGTGGATCTTATTCTAACTTATAACCATGAAACTCTATAGGGTTTATTCGAGTAAAGTCTTGGATCCCTGCTATAGAAATGATAGTCGGTGGCAGAGCAAGGACCATAGTTTATAAATTTACCTTGGTAGTCATGGAGTGAGCAAGTACTTGGTAAGCATCCATACACTCCGCATATGTGAGTTTCTCCTTCAATGGGTCTAGTGGAGCTTTTGGATGAGTCATAGTGTTAGCTCTTCTAGGAGGCATTTTTTGAAATGTGAAGAGTAGGAGTTAGAACAATATTGAATAGAGTTCATACTCATGTACGATAAGAATAACAAGAAAAGTGAAGTTTTTCATATAACAGTTTGTATTCTGCCTCTAACAGATTTGGTGCATTTCACACCCATCAAAGAGACTCTAGTGGTTTTTAGATATCATAGGACTCTTGGACCTAATGCTCTTATACAAAATTTGTAATACCATGAGGCTACCCACTTGACATGATATGACACCTAGGATCATGATGATCCCAAGCTAACCTGCGTCTGTCGTATATTAAGCTTACTCAGAAAAACAAAATAAAACATGTACTATGTGAAAGCTAAAACAATGGATAATTAAAAGTGGGGAATACGCAATAAATCTGAAAGTATATAACTATTAACAGTTTAAGAACAACAGAAATATGAACTTAACAATTAAAGAGGATTTTATACTATGTCAGAAAATCCTCTAACAGATTTGAGTTGTTGGGACATGCCCCAAGATAACTCAAACAAAACTTAAAATTGAAATTAATAAAATGAAAATATCTCTATTATATTAAAAATATGAAGGCTCACAAATAAAGCTCCTGAATGCGGACCAAGATTCTATCTAAGCATAATTTTAATGTTGAGTACCTGAACCTACATCATTAAAAATGTAGAAAAGAGTATGCATTAGTACTTGGAATATATTAGCATTCAAGATATAGCACTAAGCTAAGCAAATACATTTAAACTAAACAAAGGATAAATGTGCAGTGACATAAACTGTGTAACAATATAAATAATGAAATGCAACTGAAATACTAAGTAAGTACTAATCATGAAGATAACATGTTGAATTGATTTTTGAAGTATATACCGATAACTTGGTCAAATGCACCTAGAGTCTGACTATTTGAGCTACTATTAACCGACGTAAATCCACATTAGCTGAATGTGGAGTTTGATGTATATTCTTCATAAATAGGATTTAATATACCATGTAAGGGGTATAACGACATGGCTAGCGTGATCATTAATTCTAACGCCTAGTAGAGCCGATGTATAATCCTATAGGGGCACGTAGTTCTAGGACTTTGAAGGTATCTTGAACCCTAATCAACTCGGTTGGGAATGCAATAAAAGAATGCAACATTTATATACTGATAATGTGACATTCAAAATCTAGAGCATGATTATCTATTTAACTAACCTAGTAATTATAATCCATGAACTAAGAGAATTTATACCAACTTGGGTTCTGAGTTTCATATAATAAATTATGTAAGCAAATTATAGGACTAAACAAACTATGTCGAATCAAAGAACTAACTGAATTGCAGGGACCTAGGGGATGAAAATAGCTCACTAGTGAAATACCATATACCCAGTTACGAAATCTACGAAGAAATCCTTTGGATTTTGGGGCTAAACTTTGAATAATACTACTGCTTGTTCTTCGATGGTTTGCTTGACTTTTATTTTTCTTTTTACTCCGTGATTGGATGATTCCTGGAGAATGACGGTTCTGGGTATGTCTTATTAAGTTATTAGGTGTAGACCAGATAAAAACGACTTAGTTTAAGTTCCCAACACGTAAGAGAATGGACCAAAATGACCCTGACTTATATCTAACAAGTGCCACCCACCGTAGGACTGACACACTATCGGTTGACCTACCAAGCATCGATAAAAGACATCAAGCTCTGAAAGATTTGGTTTCACTAAAATGAGAATAATGTTTTACTCCAACATGGGATATTAGAAAACCCAGTGGAATTGGAAAGAGAATTGTATTATCTTTCATTTGATAGGTCATGGGCCACCTAATTTATTTTGTTATATAATACATGACCATTGCAGGTTGACCCAAGAATAATTTTCCTCTTATTGGCTGGCGAACCTCACCCAGGGTATATAGGTCAAACCACAGATCGTGATGGTCGAACGTAGGTGGGATCAGAGACCATCAAAGTTTAGACCTTAGCAATAAAACCGCACTACAATCCATGGGTTGTTCCATTGAAAATGGAACCAACATTTAAAAACTAGGATTTTCGTTATTTTGAGTTCAGAGATGTTATATTTGAGTTCTTCAGTTCATGGTTCTCTTAAAATTCTATTTCTAATTATTGAGTTTCTATATTTTTATTGAAATCCTTGAGTTGAGTTGTTTGTGTTCATATTTTGCATGAACCCTATTTTGAATTATAAATCTTGAAAAGTTTTATAAAGCCAACACTTTGAGTTTTAAACTGAGTTTTTAGGAAACAAGTATGAGAATGGGAAGAGTCATATACATAATTTACATATTGTTATTTAGACCTTTGAGTCAATTCATTCATGCCAATAAATTTCACATGGACTCCATCAGGTTACTATCTATGAGAGAAGTAGCATCTTCAAGTTTTAATTCTTGAGTATTGAGTTCCTAATCTTTTTCAGATTATATTTCTGATAATGGGGCTACAACATGTTACCCATGAATGTCTTTGAGTTGAGTAGTTCATGACCATAATTATATATGAACCTTATGAGTTGAGTCTTCTTGAGATAATAGTTAACATTGAGTCCTTGAGTTGAGCACTTCATACCAATAATTATGCATGAACCCTCTATGTCGAGCATTCTTGAGTTCCAAGTGTTGAGTTCTATGCATGGTAATTAAAAACCTTGAATTTAGCTGTTATGTCAATAATTTGGCTTGAATCCTATTTTAAGAATTCTTTTTACAAATTGTTTTAAAGAATTGAACACTTATTTGAGGAAGAGTAGAAGTGAGTTATTTTAATTAGAAAAAGATATATCGGAACTAATTATTCCCAAGAATAAATTTTTTTACTTTTATAATGAGAAAAAACTAAGATTTCCAAAAGATTATTGAGCGGTTTGTGTACCATCTCTCTTAAGAGAATGACTTTTTAGTAATAATAACAAAATACAAAAAGGGTTATGTTTTTAAACATATTTCCTAGTTAATTTTTTAAGTATTATTAAGCAATGATGTAGGGGAGAGTTCATACTACACAAAACCCCCATAAACCATGTAGCCAACGTAGGTAGAGATGGTCATACTTTATATATGATTCCTTAATGTTTTTTAGCATAGAATAGAGTATCCACTTAGTAGTAGGTTTTATACTCCTTCAAGGTATAGGAAAGTTCTGGCAGCGTGGGATAGATGTTGTATCATGACATAGCTCATAGGGATTGTTGCCGGTTAGAGAATCTCCCATAGAGTTATGTAGTTTTTTATATTGAAATTGAGTTATTATCATATACTTCGATACAATTGAGTAATTATCTACTATTTTAAAAGTTTTTCATAAATTAAATCTTTTGTTTTGTTTTATCCTTGAGTTCTTTAGTTGAGTATCTTTGAGTTAAGTCTCATACCTTTGAGTAGAGTATCTAATCTTTAAGTTTACTATCGTATTCTTTAGTAGAGTTTAGTTGAGTGAGTTCAGAAGAGGTAAGTATTTTTCCTTTTTATCAAGTTCAAGCTTATGTTCATGCTTTAGAATTGCCCTTACATGCTCATACATTGAATTTACTGAGCCATTTGGCGTGAATCATTTCATTGTGCAGATACATTTGTTAGGATCATTAACAAGCATTTCATTGAGGTCATATGATATTCAAGTTAGCTTTGGTGAACCTTCTTATATTCTAGAGGACTTTACATTTACCTTACAATTAGTAGTTTTAAGATGTCGTGGGTCTTGTCCTGATATCTTTCTGTAATAGTATAGGTTTCATACATTAGCAAAATTGAGCAGTTTCTATATTTTTTTTGAGAATTGTACATACTTTTAAAAAGTCCAAGTATTTTGAGTTCAGTTAAATTTAATTCTGTTTTTGAACTTATGTATGCTTGAGCTAGTCTTCCACTTATAGTCAGCTAGGATGAGGGTTCGCTTGAAGACAACCAATGGTTCTCGAGTGCCAACAACGTACAGGGTGTAGGCTAGGATTGTAACAAACTTTACATGAGCAGAAAGTGCATATAAAAGTGGGTTATTCCTTTGGATTTTATTGGTATAACTGGGTTTAAAATGTCATATTGATTAAAGATAGAGTTCATGGTGATGACAAGAGCTAACTAAGCATGATGGTAATTAGAGTTCGTGATGAATTATGATTAGGATGCAATTATATAATAAAGGCTGTTAGTTCAAAGGATATTTATCGTAATGAAGACTTGTGAGTATCTAATGTTATGGTTTTCTACTATTTGATAAGTAATGTGGTTGCATGGAAAGGTATAAGAGGTGATGAGACACCACTCAAATAGAACTAAAATTAACTAGAGTCATAAAACAAAGAATTAGTGTGATGTAGTTTAACTTTTAGAAGTAGGAGAAAACAATGATATTTACTTTGATTGCAAGGGACAAAGATGTATCTTTAGAAAGGGTGGATAGTTTGATTCAGAAACACGTGGTTCAGCCTATTTGCCTAGATTATTTTAATAGTGTTACATGTCATTTATATAAGTCAAAAGTTGTTACATAAGATTTGAGAAAGAACTATACACATGTTTGATTCAAGTGTGATGATAAGTTCTTTTATGATTTTGAGTTTGGTAATTAGTATGGTTGAATTTTTAATGAAAGATAGAGTAAAGTCAATGGAGAGGCGATCAATGATAAGATAAGATAAGGTATGCATTTTCATAAAATCTTCAACATATGATCTAATATTGGTAGATAATGTAACTATGTTAAATGGTTGGGATCAAAGTTTAAGTTTTTCTTGGTGATTTTATGTTGGTGATGGTATGTTTTATCAAGGTATGGATTGATAAGGTAAGAAATGATTGATGGAGTTTAATATTGAATATTTGGAAGGTCTTGTACATGGTTTGATCCACAAAATGTGTTATTTTGATTTTCAAAGGACCTAAGGGTCTCATTTAATGTTTTTATTTAGAGGATAAGGTAAAAATTTCAAGATTTTTTGGCTAAAGAATAAGATTAATGAGCAAGATAACAAAAGGAACAAGAGTCTAGTGTATTGAAGAGTTCAAATAATAATATTTTATGTCATGGGAAGATTTAAGCAAAATGAAGCAATAAGACTTCTCGTATAAGCACTTGGGTCTGTAGATGATTTATTGAATTTTTGCCTATGAGTTTAGATATATTTGTGAGATGTGAACTAGTTTGATAGACTTACTCGGAATTTATCAGACTTTTCTAAAGATTGGATTTTTGTTTGGGTGACAAGAAATGGTGTGTGGAAGATTCTATGTGGTTGTTTCAATCTAGATTTCCCAAACTATGATAGCTAACTTATTGATAATCAACCATGTGGATCTACAGTTTTACATGATTAATGAGGATCCTACATGGATTGAAACTACATTGTTAATGGGACGATACAAACTATTATAATGTGTTACATACACATTTAGTGGTAAGTAGTAAAAGTTATGTGCTTATAGTATATTGAATTATTGGAGTGACCAAAAATTTCTCAAGTGTTGACATGAGGTGTATGATGGCTTGAATAATGATTGAAACTTGGCATGTGAAAGATTGTGTGGAGTTTACATTGGACATGATTCAATAGATTTATGTCAAGGAGAATATACTATTAGATTTGGAATTAGTCCTATCAACCTTGGGTAGACCCATATCTATCATGAGATGCTTATATGGAAAGAATGGAAGTCATATTTAATTTTTTTGGAGACTACAATGTGCTTGCTAAGAAGACTTTGAACTAGTGATGGTTTATGAGTAAGGTAAATGACCGGTGTGGGTATGGCGTTTGTTAGTATTAAAAAATATGACTTAAGGGGAAACTATGAGAAGTATATGAGATTTTCTAAAATGAGTACGTGTATGATTGTAATAAGGACTAGACATGTTGGTTGTGGGTGGCAAAAAAATTAAGGGAAGGAAGCCATATGAATGGATAAGTGTGATATGGGAACTATTGAGAGAGTCTATTTTGCTATTCGACCTTGGTGTTGGAATTCTTATGTGACCCACCATCTTTGTCTAAAACATGGTTTCATTATGATTCTCATCATATGCTCATGTGTGTTTGTACATCTATGGGTCAAACTCTAATGGTGGATCAAATGTACCGATCGTTTTATGTCATCTTGATAGAGTACGATCCTTGAGTAGACTTTGTTACTTTTGTTATGGAACATTCGATGTTGTTGCGGATAGATAAATTATACTAATGATTCTGCACACGTGCAACCTTCCTTATGAGAACTTATATAAGAGATACTATGAAGAGTTACAATTTTCTTAGAGTACTGTTAGAGGTTCTGCATTTTGAAGTGTATCTCTTGTTTTGTAGTTATATGATCTTGTTCTTATTTGGGTGAGATAAGTTGAATTCTCCCTTGATGAGTACTCTATATCTAAAGATCATACTCTTATAACTTAAACTCGTGAAATGATTGTGTTTTGAAAAGGAAATCTTGATAATATATGTGATGGTTTGTGAATTATGAGTATATGGTGGTTGGCCCAAGTTGATTTCTGGTTGTCGACGGTATTGATTCAAAATGTTTCCTTGTTATGTAAGAAATGATTTGTCTTGATTATGGTGTTGTTGTCCAAAGTGTTTCATTTTGATTTAGATTCGTAGGTTAGTTTGTTACTTGATAATCATTCATGATTTTTAGATCTTTGAAAGTTTGATTTGACATTTCAGTTGTAGTAGTTAATCTTCAAGGAATGGTCTTAAGAAGGATCTGACTTAGAGAGATGAACACCGACTAGAGGTCATAACTTAGACTTTTGGTAACATATGTCATTCTTCCTTCTTTCTTCTTTATGTTCAAGGACAAACACAATTTTTATTGGTGGATAATATAATGACCCAAATGTTGCTTTTGAGAATTTTTGTAGTCATTTTTTGTTAGTTTGTGATGTTGGTTAGAGAATTTTAATGCTATCCATTTATTTATAGTTAATTAATTAAGTAATAATTTTTAGATAATTAATTTAGTTTTTAACTAGTGGGCTAAGCCCATAATTTATTTCATAGTACCCTTTAGTACATAATTAATTTATGAAAGAAAAATATAGAAGAGGAAGGAGATAATCGCACCTGCGGTGGTGTCAAACAAAAAAAAAAGAGTGCAGGTAATCAATTCTCATACATGGAAAATTTTGATTGTTGATTGCATGAGTGCTATGTGTGTGTGTGTGATGGACAGAAAGAGAAGGAGTTGGCAACTTAGAGTCAACAATTCGATTAGTGCATCAACTTTAATATCATAAATTATTTTATCAATTCCTCTTATTGTACAAAGTAATGATTCACAATTATTGCCATATAAGCATTAGGAATTAGGAATTGGGTTAACATGAATAGTTAGGTCTATTAAGCATTTTCATAACCAGAAGATTCCAGTTTTTATTTTTTTTCCTTATTGTTACATTATAATTTATGTTTTGGATATATTGAGATAGAAAATTAAATATTAAGTGTAATATAGAATAAAATAAAATTAGATTTATGACGTTGGATAAATTGAAACTCAACCCTAGACTTGAAATTAGGAGGAAATTTAAAAGAGTTGACATGTTATTTGACATCAAGATTTAGGAACATGATTATAGGTTTTAATGAGTTTTTATGGGTCTAGGATAGACATGTAGTGATATCAGTGTTGTTAGTTTCGTCATCTCATTGTTTTATTTATTTGACAAGATTATATTGATTTGGGAGTAAATTGAAAGAGGAAAGATCAAATTATGGAGTAATTCCTAGATTGGTTGAGGCAAGTAGATCTCAAAACCCTTGTTAAGTGCATAGAATCGTGTATTTCCTTGTGGTATATGTTGGGGAGTAATGGGACTTGATGATGGATTGACTTGTCCATATTGAATAATTCTAGTGATGTGATGAGAATTGTATGAAATGTGTGTTGACTCATTGTTGATGTTGTATCACTATTGTGTTGTTGTGAATTGTGAATTATTATGAAAATGATTGTCTCCTCATTATTTATATGAACATGACATTTGCATAGTTCTGAGACATGGTTCTAAGAAGTATCATGTGAATTCATAAATTATATGAAATTATAAAAAATTTACCATTTCGAGGGACGTGTCGCACGCTGCAATTGATACTTATTTCAAGGAACGTGTCGCATGCCGCAATGGATACTATTATCAAGGTTCATGTCATACGTCACAACACATGCATGGGCAAATATGTCCCCTATGGGTCCTGGACTGAGAGACAATGGGTGTGTATCCCAAGGTCAGACATACATGAATACACTTGACTTTGCATTCCATTGCATTGTACATATTTATCATTAACAAACATAATATTGTGTTTTGTTGATCTTTTGAGTGCCTTTCTGTGGAAATTTGTCTGATGAATACTAAGCTTGTTGTTGAGGATATGTAAATATTAGTGTTGTTGTTGAGTTGTGTGCTCTGTGAATTATGAAGTGTTAGGTTCGGTTGGTTGTGGAAGTTGTAATTGATGAACATTGATCATGTTGTTGTGAATACGTTATTTTTAGAATGTTGATGAGATATGCGCTTGCAAATTGTTAACTGTTAGATCGGGTTGGTTTTATGCAGGTTGTAGCTATGGAAGATAGGTTGGGGTGTAAGGAGTACCCATAATCTATCCCCTTAACTTGTGTTTAGAGGCTTACTTGCTAAGTACCTTGTAGTTTGGTAGTCGACTCTTACTACTGCATTTTTGTAGGTTACTAGCCCGAACCTTAATGACATTTTCTCTTCTCCCTGTCTGAGGCTTCCTGTGGAGGTTTATGAGGTAGTTTCTTGTTATTTCAGCAAACCTTCTTTCTTTTTAATTATGATCTTATTCTATTCTAGAAACAATATCATTTAAAACTTGTGTTTTTTTTCAATTTTGTTATAACACATTAGAGGCTTGTACACGTTACAACCGATTTTGGGGGTATTTTTTAGGTGACTATAAAATTTTCTTCATTTTATTGTAATGGTTAAATTTTAGGCTGACTTGTCTTGGTGGGATAAGGCAAGTGTAATCACTTTCATTTTGGGTCGTGAAAGGGACCTCAAATACCCTTTACGTTAATATTTTGTCTCAAAAATACCCTTAAGTCTAACAATCATACTCATTAGGTTTATTGTGGGCAATATTGTACAAATAAAAAATGCTCATATTTGCCCTTTTACTATTAGAAAAGGGTTATATTTACCCTTTGTTATAATTTTTGGTTATATTTATCACGCCCCGAGCCTACACCCTAGACATGGATGGCACCTAATGACCATTGTTGGTCTTTAGAGAACCCTTGGTCTAGCTTACTTAACTTGCCTGAAGATTTAAATCAATAAAACAATCCCATGATGATATGACTTAAAGAAATATTAAGTTGCCAAAATGGAAATTATGTCGAATAATAAAGTATTGGAATATTAGAAATAAGAGACTCAAAATTGACTATCTGACTGTCTATGATGCCTCTAGAATACTAAGATGGATGTTGGGACAGACCCCTCAACATTGTGTAAATGAAATACTAAAAATCGAATAAAAGTATCCTCCAGAATGCAAGGAGGCTCACACTGACTACGAATTCTCAATTGGATCAATGAGGTGCAAGATGATGATTATCCTAGTTACCTGCGTCTACATCATAAGATGATGTATGCCAAGTGGCATCAGGACATTGAATGTTCGATTATGCAAGTTAGAATGCTAAACGACAACTTAAAGCTTAAAAAGATTATACATATATATATATATATATATATATATATATATATATATATATATATATATATATATATATAAAACAGTAAAACAACTTAGTTCGTTAAAGAAAATACGCTAAGAAACTAAACTTTATTGATTTATGGAAGTAATATAGTTTCCGTGATAGACTCATTTCTTGACAACCATCAATATGAGCCTAAGCGATGGTAAAATGGCTTACCTCACTTCGAAATAGTACCATCCTATACTTTGCTATCGGTATAGAACCTTAACTATTAAGTGTGTTTACTAGTCTATGTTAAAAAGCACTATTAAAACATCTAAAAAGTATGACCCTTATTCTATGTATGTTGGCTACATGGGTTATGAGGGCTTGAGTTAGTATAAACTTTTGTCCCCATATCGATGCTCATTAATACTCCTAAAATACTTACCTCATATGTTTTTAAAACAATTTCTTCTCTGGTGTGAGGTAATTGCTCAATCTTAGCTTTTAAAAGCTCTCTTGGAAATCATAGTTTCCTCTTTACTAAAACCAGCCAAAGGCTCTGTTGGCAGTCTAGCTTTCTTTATTTCTTAAATGTGAAAACATTTGTAAATCTTAGGGAATACATAGTTCCCTTATAAATTGTGAAAAATGAACTCAACTCTTTACTTTTTGCTTAACTTGTAACTTAATGTGAGGGAATACTTAATTCCCTTAAAACTTTTGAGAATTTAAATCAACTCATTACTCTTTTCTCAACTTGTAGCATCAACCTAAAAAAACTTAAAATATTTGTTTGAGACTGTTGAAAACTTTAAGAACTTACTTTGACTTGCTTCTTATCTTTTAGACTTGACTCTTAACTTCTTTGACTTTGATTTTTTCTTTCCTTGAATTTGATTTTTGTTTCAAGGTTCACGATCTTATGTTTAAGGATAATTTCATGATGTTTATATGTACCAAAGAATGTTGGAATCAACTAAGAAACATGGGTACATAACTTAGGAACTAGTACAAAAATATAGCGAATGAATTGGGTCTCCAGGTGCTTTTATAGGCCTGAGAGCCAGAGTCTTATAGACATGTTGTCTTGAGGGGCTCTGGTTGCGCGGTGCTTTGGGTCTGTCAGACCGAGCCACAACTGTAGGACTATCTGTGGCGCGATGCCCCAAGGCGTGACAAACGAGCATTTCAACTTCTTTTCTCCATTTTTCATCTCTAAACCCCTAAACTTCCATGGTTCTTCCCCCAAACACTTACGATCATTAACACCCTCTATACCCAAAAGATTCTACTAGGAAAAACTCGAAAACATGAATTAAATCAAGTAAAAGCATGTAACAACTTAACCAACAAGAATTCAATAATATTCTTTAACAACTCCAATTTTCATCATTCCATGTACTAAAAATTCATTGAATTAAACAAATTGGTGTGTGGGTGAATTAACCCAAAATGGAAAGATCTCACGTACCTTAATAGGTATTACCCACGACGAATTCTACTCGAAGATCTTGGCGTTCTTGATGAATTCTTGATATTTTCTCTTTTTTTCTTCTTCTCTTTTCTCTTCTCCAATACCTAAGCATAAATAATATTTCTGTTATGAACTCCGACTTATTTTGAGCCAAAATAAACCCTTAAATCGAATTAGGAAATAGATGGGTGAAAAGATAAGTTTGCCCTTACTCCAATTCGGAATTGTACTTTTCTCACTTCAACAACAAACTTCTGAAAGGCATATCTCCCTTGTACGATATCGAAATTGTGCAAACTCAGCACCGTTGGAAAGATTTTTCCATGTTCGTTCCAACCATATACACAACTTACTCTAACTTACCCGGAGCTACAAGTTATGTCCGTTTGAAAATTACCAAAACTCCCTTCTTAAACTTAGGATATTTTAAGGATATTTCTGATTCTTTACAAAAATGATAAATTTAAGTTTCTTAACTTATTATTCGCTATTACAAGTTACAATATATTACAATGAATACCCCTTGTGAACGTTTGTCTTTGAATGCGAACTTCTTTCACTATGAGAAGAATGGTAACATCAAGTTTAACACTCAACAATCCAAAAAAAGTAACAATCATGCTTATTCAAAGTTTATAATGTGCTAACAAGAGAATAAGTACCTTCATCTGCATTCTCTACGGATTAAAAAAGATATGGATAACTCATTTTCATATCTTCTGCAGCTTCCCAAGTTGTTTCTTCAACAAATTGGTTCCTCTGAAGCACCTTAACTGATGCAACCTCCTTTTGTTCGTAACTTGTGAACTTGGCAATCTAAAATCTAAACCAAAATCTTTTCATAAAATAAGATATCCTTAATCCCAACATTTTCAGTTGGTATAATCAATGAAGGATCACCCATGAATTTCTTGAACATGGAGATACGAAATACCGGATGAACCATTGCTAACTCTTGTGGTAGCTCCAACTCATAATCTACATTGCCAATTCTCTTGGATATTCTTTAATGTCCAATATAGCAGGAACTAAGCTTCCCCTTCTTACTAAACCTCATAACACCCTTCATGGGTGCAAATTTTAGATCCACCCAGTCATCCATTTCAAACTCTTATGGCCTCCTCGTCACATCTGTGTAGGATTTATGAAAACTCTGTACCATCTTCAATCTTTCCTGAATTACATTCACCTTCTCCATGGCTTGGTGAACTAGATCTGGTCCTATCAACCCTGTTTCACCAACCTCGAACTACCCAATAAGAGATCTACATCTTCTCTCATAGATATCTTCATATGGAGGCATTTGGATGCTCAAATGATAACTATTGTTATAAGGAAACTTAATGAGAGGTAGGTGATCATCAAAATTTCCCTTTAAATCAATCACACAAGCCCTCAAAGTTTCTTTGATATATCGTGGATTCACGATATTTCAAATGCATTTCACTTAAGAGTTATGTGTCTAGAGCCTTTTTGTAGTGCTTTTAACATGTATTGTGTCTTAATTTGCCGGAAATATGTTCAGGCTGAAAGTGGAGAAGACAACTGAAAAAAGTAAAAAAACATACCTACGGAGGCAATTGATGATGGACCATTAGTGGTAATCGTAAATTGCGAAGCTTAGGCATTGGAGGAAAATAAGAGAAGTCTGACTAAGTGTGGAACCACGAGAATCATCGTTTGGTTCAGAGAAGGTTTTATAACGTAATTTTTTAAGATTCTAAGTATAAAGTTGTGGAGAAGAACTGATGGCTCGTGGATGGATCGATAGAACATACTATTGGTCCATCGTTTGATTCAGGGTTTCCATCTAGAGAACAAAAAAATTTCTAAGTCCTTACTGACACAAGCAGACTACGCTGTCGATTGATTGACGGTCCGTCGATTGTCTCGTCGGTTAAAGCCGCGTGATTGAACAAAACTTTCCTTTTTTGAATCCCTTTTTTATTAGGACTTTGTTTTTTATATATAGGGTATTAGAAGAACTCGGTTTTGGGTTAGATACTATTACTTTTGTTCTACTTTGTATATTGGAGATTGATTTTTGCAACTTTAGCAATTAATTGATTTCTGGATTTGGTTTGAAATATTTTGCTTGCAATTTCAAGTGGGATTTCAGGGATTATTTTCTTGTTAAGTTCATGATTTCTTCATCTAAAACTACGAATTTTGATCTTGATAACATGGTTAATTAAATCGACAACAAGGGTTGTGGGAACCATGGGTTAAATAAAGTATGACTAGCAACTAATCAATTCTTGAATATTTTTTTGCATGCACTGATAATTCTTTCATTTAGAGGTCTTTTTAACAGTGGTTAATGTTAGAACTCGCCTTGTTTCTACTTGCTGAACCAAGGAGGTAGTTAATAGGAAAACAATTATCAATATAGATTTAGTGTGATACTATCTAATAGACTAGTGTCGATTGTCCAAAGTAATAACTAAGTCATACATCAATTATGATGTCTAATATGATGTAATAGTAAGGAATAGTAAATTTTACACATATAGCTAGACCAATGTGCGGGGTGAAATTGTCTAGATGCCGAACCAAGGATTTAGAGATATCTAACTTATCATTTTGCATGTAATACACTTAAAAAGGATTGCTACTGCTGGGAATACTGTGTTATGAACCTGTGGGGAATACACATACCCTAGTTACTCTCTCATCTTCATAAAAACCAAAGACTATTTTGTTAACGTTATAGTCATATTGTTTAAGAAATTTGTTTCACAAACCCCCCTTTACTTACTTGTTTCGGAAAGACATTGACTATACAAACATAATTGTGGGTTAAAAATTAAGTCTAAACCATTTTCTTCGTGGAATCGACCCCAACCTACTAGTTGGGTTTTTTACTTGATAACGGTCGCTTATGCTTCTTAGGGAGGTGTAATTTGAGCGTATCAATCTTTTAGGGTGTGGATACTACGTTCTTGTTGTCCATCCATCTGGGGATGAAAAGTGGTGCTTAAGTTCACCTTTGAACCTAAACCTTCTGGAAAGACTTCCAAAACTGAGCAGTAAATTGGGCTTCTCTATCTGAACTGATTGAAATTAGGACTCCATGAAGTCTAAACACTTCTTGAATGTACAACTTTGTATAATCTTCCGCCCAATTAGTAGTGTTTACTTGCAAGAAGTGGGCTGATTTTTTAATTCTATCGACAATCAACCAAATTGAATCATGTTGTTTGTGGGACCTTGGGAAGCTTGTGATGAAGTCCATATTAATCATCTCCCACTTTCATTTCAGAAGTTCTATATTTTGAGCTAAACCTCCAGTACTATGATGTTTTACTTTCACTTGTTATAAGTTCGGGCACTTGGCAATAAACTCAACAACATCCTTCTTCATACCTTGCCACCAATATACCTCTCTCCAATCGCAGTGCATTTTTAAGGGTAAAAATTTCTAGTTCCGAAACCCCAAGGACCTCCCTAGGGGTCCTTTAAGTGACCCCCCTTTGCCAAGCAAGTTGCCTAAGGCAGTGAGTAAATGAACTTAAGTGGACTGCCTCCGCGTACATGGTCCCCCAAGGACTAAATGTATTGTTCCACGTCACGGACACGCAACAGACTCTTATGTTTCAAAAATAAATTTAGAGAAACTTGCGGGAATAGCTTTGCGACGAGAACTTGTTCCCCGATAAAAATCATAAATTTGGAATTCAAGTTTGACTTCATTAAAAGGTAAACTTAAGTGAGGGGTCTTTTGGGTATTTTATGGGAGGCTTATATATTGATTTTCAATCAGTTTTACATCGCATTCACTAACTCAAATTATATCCCCAAATCAAAACCCAAAAGCTCTAACCTCTCTGTACTTTCTCTCTCTATTCAAACTCCATTGGAAGAACATGGAAGCTTGAAGAAGAAGACAAAGTCTCCAAGGTTATTACTCTAATTTTTTGGATAAATATTCATTAAGTTATTGGTTCTTCGCTTTTTGGGATTCCTTTCCCCAAGAGGTCCTTTCAAAGTTGATTTCTAATCACCCAATTTAAAGGGTTTTCCTGGGTTTTCTTCTAAACTTCAAGTTGATGACTAATTACGACAAATTGTGATTGCCTATGGGTAATTAAGTGTAGATTTTTGAGTAATTGAGGATTACTAATGGATTTTGCATTTGATTCATATCCTTTACCCAATTTCCCAAAATCCTTGATCTTGCTTATGAGTTAATGGAAATTGATGAAAGTATTTATTGTTAGACTAGTTTAACTCTTGTAATTCATTCATCGACTTCCTAGGGTCATGTATTGTTGGGATTGGATCTAATTACTGAAGAATTCATGATGAACCCTTTTCCCCCTAACCCTATGTTACGAATTGAAGTTAATTTTGATAATGATGATACAATTCACTTAGTTCTTATATAGATTACAACTGTTTGATCTTATTATACATATTTATGGATTAATATGGTTGGTTTGATTGTAAGATCTTGAAGAGGGATTATGAAGGTGAATTGGTATGACTTTGTGATCTTGAATCATTACTTCAATAATGATGGTCTACACTTAATGATGATGTTTAATTGAAGTATTACATGTGATTAGATTAAGTAGGTAATGGTATGATAAATGTAATTGAAATGTATTCACTACATGAATTGTGAGTTTATGATTAAGGTATGATGATATAGGGTTGATTATCAATCACTTATGTGCCTTACTATGACATGATGATTATGATGTGTTAATCTCATAAATAAAGGGTTGTAATAAAATTACATTCTTAATTTTTCTTTTTATCTTAATTTCAAATGTTTTATGTTTCTTTCTCTTTCATTTGAAGACTATTATTGTATAAGCCTTTAAGTAGCTTTTGTTGTTATAAGATGGGCTATGCCTGAATGTTGTCATCTGTTCTTGATAGTTTAATGTTACAACCAATGTGCGGGGTGAAATTGTCTAGATGTCAAACCAAGGATTTAGAGATATCTAACTTATCATTTTGCATGTAATACACTTAAAAAGGATTGCTACTGCTGGGAATACTGTGTTATGAACCTGTGGGGAATACACATACCCTAGTTACTCTCTCAACTTCATAAAAACCAAAGACTATTTCGTTAACTTGATAGTCATATTGTTTAAGAAATTTGTTTCACAAACCCCCCTTTACATACTTGTTTTGGAAAGACATTGACTATACATACATAATTGTGGGTTAAAAATTAAGTCTAAACCATTATCCTCGTGGAATCGACCCCAACCTACTAGTTGGGTTCATTACTTCATAACGGTCGCTTATACTTTTTAGGGAGGTGTAATTTGAGCGTATCAATCTTATACGGTGTGGATACTACGTTCTTGTTGTCCATCCATCTGGGGATGAAAAGTGGTGCTTAAGTTCACCTTTGAACCTAAACCTTATGGAAAGACTTCCAAAACTGAACACTAAATTGGGCATTTCTATCTGAACTGATTCAAATTAGGACTCCATGAAGTCTAAACACTTCTTGAATGTACAACTTTGTATAATCTTCCGCCCAATTAGTAGTGTTTACCGGAAAGAAGTGGGCTGATTTTTTAATTCTATCGATAATCAACCAAATTGAATCATGCTGTCTGTGGGACCTTGGGAAGCTTGTGATGAAGTCCATATTAATCATCTCCCACTTTCATTTATGAAGTTAAATATTTTGAGCTAAAGCTCCAGTACTATGGTGTTTTACTTTCACTTATTATAAGTTTGGGCACTTGGCAATAAACTCAACAACATCCTTCTTCATACCTTTCCACCAATATACCTCTCTCCAATTGCAGTGCATTTTTAAGGGTGAAAATTTCTAGTTTCGAACCCCCAAGGACCTCCCTAGGGGTCATTTAAGTGACCCCCTTTGCCAAGCAAGTTGCCTAAGGCAGCGAGTGAATGCACTTTAGTGGACTGCCTCCGCGTACATGGTCCCCCAAGGACCAAATGTATTGGTCAACGCAACGGACACGTAGCAGACTCTTATGCTTCAAAAATAAATTTAGAGAAACTTGCGTGAATAGCTTTGCAACGAGAACTTTTTCCCCGATGAAAATCGTAAAGTTGGAATTCAATTTTGACTTCATTAAAAGGTAAACGTAAGTGAGGGGTCTTTTGGGTATTTTGTGGGAGGCTTATATATTGATTTTCAATCAGTTTTACCTCACATTCACTAACTCAAATTAAATCCCCAAATCAAAACCCAAAATCTCTCACCTCTCTATACTTTCTCTCTCTATTCAAACTCCATTGGAAGAACAAGGAAGCTTGAAGAAGAAGACAAAGTGTCCAAGGTTGTTACTCTAATTTTGTGGATAAATATTCATTAAGTTATGGGTTCTTCTTTTTTGGGATTCATTTCCCCAAGAGGTCCTTTCAAAGTTGATTTCTAATCACCCAATTCCAAGGGTTTTCCTGGGTTTTCTTCTAAACTTCAAGTTGATGATTAATTATGACGAATTGTGATTGCCTATGGGTAATTAAGTGTAAATTTTTGAGTAATTGATGTTTACTAATGGATATTGCATTTGATTCATGTCCTTTACCCAATTTCCAAAAATCTTGGATCTTGCTTATGAGTTAATGGAAATTGATGAATGTATTTATTGTTAGACTAGTTTAACTCTTGTAATTCATTCATGGACTTCCTAGGGTCATGTATTGTTGGGATTGGATCTAATTACTGAATAATTCATGATGAAACCTTTTCCCCCTAACCCTAGGTTATGAATTGAAGTTAATTTTGATAATGATGATACAATTCACTTAGTTCTTATATAGATTACTATAGTTTGATCTTATTATACATATTTATGGTTTAATATGGTTGGTTTGATTGTAAGATCTTGAAGAGGGATTATGAAGGTGAATTGGTATGACTTTGTGATCTTGAATCCTTACTTCAATAATGATGGTCTATACTTAATGATGATGTTTAAGTGAATTATTACATGTGATTAGATTAAGTAGGTAATGGTATGATAAATGTAATTGAAATGTATTCACTACATGAATTGTGAGATTATGATTAAGGTATGATGATACAGGGTTGATTATCAATCACTTATGTTCCTTACTATGACATGATTATTATGATGTGTTAATCTCATAAATAAAGGGTTGTAATAAAATAACATTCTTAATTTTTCGTTTTATCTTAATTTCAAATGTTTTATCTTTCTTTCTCTTTCAGTTGAAGACTACTATTGTATAAGCCTTTGAGTGGCTTTTGTTGTAATAAAGATGGGCTATGCCTGAATGTTTTCATTTGTTCTTTATAGTTTAATATTAGACGGTATTATTGACTAAATGTTATAACGAATGGTAAGGTCTTGTCTAAGTTCTCTCCAAGGATGACGATGCCAGTTACATCTAGGTGGTGCTCCCCGATCGTAACAAACTTGGTATCAGAGCATGAGGTTGAAGTAATTAGGATTTATGTCTCACTTATTGGTAATCTTTAAAGTCGTTCCTTATGAGTTGAAAACTTATGTATGCCTTTTTATATAATCATTTACTAGTGGATATATGAGATAAATACGAGAAGGAAGGTCGCAAGAAGAATGGAGGAAGATTTGGCTGATGCAGGAGTTCATCGCTTAGAGAACCAAGTCCGTCCACGAAGCAATCAAGTGCCTCCACCAGACCAAGATCCGTTCATTCCTCCACCTATCATGGATGGAGAGATAACGTCGACAGTTGTGATTTTGGCCCAATCTATGACTACCTAAGCTCAAGCTATGACGGCTCAAGTGAATAGGGAGGTTGGACTCCGTGTTCAACCAAATGCTAGCACAATATTTTCCCTCTTGAGGGACTCCACTAGTATGAACCCTCCTATGATCTATGGGTCAAAACTGAATAAGGATCCCTAAGACTTCAATGGTGATATCTATAAGATTCTCTATGCTATGTGGTTGACTTAAAATGAAAAGGCCTATCTAGATTCCTATCAACTCAAAGGCGTAGCTTAAACATTCTACACCCAATGGAGAGATAATAGGGCCTTGAGAGTAGGTCTTATCAATTGGGAGGTGTTTAGAATGGCTTTATTTTATCATTTCTTTCCTAGGGAGAAAAGTGAGGCAAAAGTTGAAGAATTCATCAAACTTCGTTAAAGAGGTATGAGTGTGCAAGAGCGCCTTGAATTTCACTAAATTGTAAAAATATGCTCCTTCCTTTGTATCCAATCCTAGGGATGAGATGAGTTGCTTTGGTGTATGATGACTTAGTTGAAGAGTATCGTTTGGAGATTCCACATGACAATATGGATATCTCTCGCTTGAT
Source organism: Solanum habrochaites (assembly GCA_027704765.1). Classification (NCBI taxonomy): domain Eukaryota; kingdom Viridiplantae; phylum Streptophyta; class Magnoliopsida; order Solanales; family Solanaceae; genus Solanum; species Solanum habrochaites. The sequence goes on along the minus strand of JAKWJA010002497.1, from coordinate 36,189,550 downwards.
GGTTCATGCATAACAAGTGGAAGAGACTAGACTCAACAGGAAAAATAGATAGTTTAAGCGGGCTAAGTGTTATGAAGGAGGTACTTCCAAGGGTAGCAGAGGTTCAACACAAGCCTAGGTTCAAGAGGAGGGTCTCCGACCAAGTTCCTTTCAATTTACCTTAGGCGAAAGAGGATAAGGTGTCTAACCCTAAATCTCAAAAGGGAACAAGTGAAAATTAACCAAGTGACAAGCCTACTTGTGCAAACTGTGGTAAGAAGAATAGGGGTGAATGTTTGATTGGAACGGTAAATTGCTTTGGTTGTGGAAAAAAAGGCCATAAGGTTTGGGATTTCCCAAATGTGAGGAGTCAAGGTAAGGCGAGTGGTCAAGAACAATAAAGAGGTACTTAATGTATGACTAGCAACTAATGTTTGATCTATTGCCCATATCATAAATGAACCTTTTATGGTATCTACCCCGATGGGTTATTCGGTAGTTGCAAAAAGGGTATTTAGGAATTGTCCTATAATGTTGTCCAATAGAGTTATTCATGTTGAATTGGTATAACTTGATATGGTTTATTTTGATGTCATTTTTGGAATGTATTGGTTATATGTTTGTTTTGCATCCATAGATTGTAGAACAAGGGTAGTCAAGTTCAATTTTCCTAATGAAGTCGTCTTAGTGTTGAAGAGGGGAAATTCAATTCCTAGAGGTCATATCATTTCTCGTATTAAAGCTTGTAGGATGATCTCTAAAGGGTGTCTATACCATATTGTAAGGGTCAAAAATCTAGACTCCATAGTTCCTCCTATTGAGTCAGTCCCTGTTGTGAGGGAATTTCCAGAAGTTTTTAAGGATGACTTAACCATAATTCCTCCCAAATGGGAAATTGACTTTGGTATTGACTTATTATCAGATACGAATCCCATTTCAATTCCTCCTTATCGGATGCTCCGACTTAATTGAAAGAGTTTACGACTCAACTCAAAGATTTACTAGATAAAGGTTTCATTAAACCTAGTATTTCTCCATGGGGTGCTCCGGTATTGTTTGTGAAGAAGAAGGATGGCTCCCTTAGGATGTGCATTAATTATAATCAATTCAACAAGGTCACAATTAAGAACAAGTATCCTTTCCTTCGGATTGATGACCTGTTTGATCAAATCCAAGGGGCAAACTACTTTTCTAAGATTGACTTGAGATTGGGGTATCACAAACTTAGGGTGAGAGGTAAGGACATACCTAAAATTGTTGTTAAAACTAGCTATGGTCAGTATGATTTCCTAGTGCGGTCTTTTGGTCTCACTAATAGCCCGACGACTTTTATGGACCTTATGAACAGGGTGTTCCAGAATTACCTCGATTCCTTTGTCCTTGTCTTCATTGATGATATCTTGGTATATTCGAAGAATGAGGTTGAACACATGGACCATTTGAAAGTGGTATTGCAAGTCCTTAAGAAACACCAGCTATTTGCCAAATATAGCAAGAGTGAGTTTTGGTTAAGATCGGTAGCGTTTATTGATCATATTATCTCAAGTGAGGGTATAAAGGTCGATCCAAAGAAAATTGAGGCTGTTAAGAATATCCTAGACCATTGACTCCAACCAACATTAGAAGCTTCTTGGGTTTAGATGGGTACTATAGGAGGTTTGTGGATGTTTTTTCATCCATAATTTATCCTTTGACTACCTTGACCCAAAAGAATGTGAAATTTGATTGGTCGGAGGCATGTGAAAGAAACTTTAAACAGTTTAAATATAGTCTTAACTCCACTTTGTGTTGACTTTACCAGGGGGTACCAAGGTTTTTGTTGCATATTATGATGCTACCCAAGTAGGTTTGGGTTGTGTTCTTAATAAACATGGGAACGTTGTACACTATGCCTCTAGACAACTCAAGGTGCATTAGAATAATTATCCAACTCATAATCTTGAATTAGCGGCCATAGTGTTTGCTTTGAATATATGAAAAATTACTTGTATGGTGTGCATGTTGATTGGTATACCGACCATAAGAGTCTTCACAATGTGTTCACTCAAAAGGATTTGAATCTCCAACAAAGAAGATGGTTCAAATTGTTGAAATATTAAGACATGAGTGTTTTTTACCACCCTGGCAAGACCAATATGGTTGTGGATTTTCTAAGTGTTATGACTATGGGTAGTGTGTCTCGTGTAGAAGAAGGTACAAATGACCTAGTAAAGATGTTCATAGGTTGTCTCAATTAGGTGTTCGGTTAGAAGATTTATGAAATGGTGGTTTTATGGTTCATAATAACTCCGAGTCATATTTAGTGGTTGAGGTGAAGTCTAAGCAACATCTTGATCCACTATTGATAGACTGGAAGAAATTGGTACTTAGCAAGTTCAATGACTCATTCTCCCGGGGGGATGGAGTAATCAGGTACCAAGGTAGATTATGTGTATCGGATATTGAAGATTTGAGGGGAAAGGTTTGTTAGGATCGAATACACGCACACACACTAGATGAATGAAGAACACAAGAACTTTCAAGAGAAAGAGATAAGAGATCTAGAGAGAGAAAGAGAAAACCAAATATTTCATGGTAACACCCCGTAAGTAAACTTCCACGGCGGTGAGGTATATTTATATTAATAAATCAGAGTATTTTTTGTTACAGAGATTAAATAGGAAAGCCTAAAGTAGAGAATAAATAGGAAAACCTAAAATAGAGAATAATTATGAAAGCCTAAAATAGAGAATAAATAGGTTAAACCGCGTAAACAGTTATATATATTAATCAAGCTCCAGTACCTAACAATTCTCAAACTTGGAGACTGACTCAGTCATCCAAAAAATACATTCTCAAAAAAAATCTGTTTATCATCAACATCTTTACCGCTACGCAACATCTGTAGTAACAACTACAGAAGACCAATCGAGGTGTTACATAACCTCAGTTTCCCAACATCAACACATTCGTCAACATGTATGCTGGGTTCTTTGCACCCTCTATCTTCTACAAGAACATATCACCATCCTCCACTGCCTTCCGAGTGAAATGGTATCGCCTTCTGATGTGCATTGTCTTCGAATGGTAGACTGGATTTTTCACCAACTGTATGGCACTCTGGCTATCTGAGTAAAGAATCTTCTTGCTCCGCTTCTTGCCCAATTCATCAAGATAATCGTCCAGCCATATCATCTGTTTCCCAGCTTCAGCTATTGCAACATACTCACCTTCAGTAGATGAAAGAGAAACACACTTTTGAAGCCTAGACATCCAACTCATTGTTGTTCCACCTATGGTGTAAATGTACCCGTATGTACTCTTGCTCGAGTCAACATCCCCACCAAGATCAGCATCCACAAAACCCTGTAGAGTCATATTGCCTTTGCCAAAACAAAGTGAAGTACTGGATGTACCTATCAGATATCTCAGAAGCCACTTTACAGCTTCCCAATTCTCTTTCCCAGGGTTCTCCATGTACCTACTAACAACTCCCGCTGCATGTGCAATAGCAGGTCTAGTGCAGATCATAACATACATCAAACTACCAACTGCTGAAGCATATGGAACAAGTGCCATGTGATGGCGCTCCTCGACAATCTTAAGTGACTGCTCCTTTGACAATTTAAAGTGATTTTCAAATGGAGTAATCCTGGGTTTAGCATTATTAACCTTGAATCTTCTCAACACCTTCTCAATGTACAACTCTTGAGATAGATTTAAAGTGCCAGAAGATCTATCTCGAGATATCTTTATCCCCAAAATCTGCTTTGCTGGACCCAAATCTTTCATCTCAAACGCTGCAGACAACCTTGTCTTCATATTGATAATCTCCCTCATACTAGATCCTTCAATCAACATATCATCTACATACAAGAGTAGAAAGACATATGAATAAGTATATTTCTTGAAATAATAACAAGGATTCTTTTCAGCTTTACTGAATCCACTCTTGGTCATGAAGGAGTCAAACTTCTTGTACCACTGCCTTGGTGCTTGCTTTAGTCCATACAAGCTCCTGGTGAGCTTGCACACCATGTGTTCCTTGACTGGAACCATAAAATCCTTCCGGTTGCTGCATATAGATATGTTTGTCCAAATCTTCATGTAAAAATGTTGTTTTTACATCCATTTGCTCTAGATGCAAATTCTCTGATGCAACAACACTCAACATAATTCGAATAGAGGTTAACTTCACAACAGGATAGAATATTTCAGCATAATCAATACCTTTCCTTTGTGAATATTCTTTTGCCATATGGTTCAGTCTTGATTCTGAACACCCACTTGTTTAGCAAAGCTCTCTTCCCTGCAGGTAACTCAGTCAACACCCATGTGTCGTTCTTCTCAAGTGACCTCATCTAATAATCCATGGCTTGCTCCCACTTGATCGAACCCTCCACCTGTAGGGCCTCATCAAAAGACTCTGGTTCCCCCTCATCAGTCAGCAATAGATAGTGTAATGAAGGTGAATACCTATCTGATGCCCTGATGGATCTGGATGATCTTCTTAACACCTGCTCAGGTGTAACTTGCTCCACTTCAAATTCTTCAGTAGGAGTTGGTTGAGTATCTGCTTCGACATCTATGGGGTTACTCTTCTACAACTCAACCTAAACTCCCACTTCCTTTGTAATCTCTAGAACCTTCTGCTCTCTGTCCTTGTAGAGGACAAACTCATCAAATGTCACGTCACAATGTCTCAGAATCTTTCTGTTCTTGTCATCCCAAAACCTGTAACCAAACAAATCAGAACCATAGCCTATGAAGTAACACTTCACAGCCTTGGCATCAATCTTGTATCTCTTTTCTAGATCAACATGAACATAAGCAGTGCAACCAAAAGTCCTCAAGTGTAAGTACTTGAGTTCTTTTCCTGTCCACACCTCCTCTGGAATCTTGAACCCTAAAGGAACTGATGGTCCCCTGTTGATCAAGTATGCAGCTGTGCTCACCGCATTCGCCCAAAGTGTTTTGGGCAGCCCTCACTGTATCCTCATGCTCCTTGCACGCTCATTTAATGTTATGTTCATCCTCTCAGCAATTCCATTCTGCCTTGCCTTACAAGGAACTGTTCTCATCAATATGATTCCCTCAGCTGCACAAAATGCCTTGAACTCTGATTTTTCATACTCTCCTCCATTGTCAGACCTTAGGCATTTGACTTTCAAAACGGTCTGATTCTCAACTTCAGCTTTCCACTTCTTGAAAGTTGCAAACAGATCTAACTTATGCTTCAAAAAGTAAACACATACCTTCCTGCTGAAATCATTAATGAAGGTAAATAGAATCTGGTTCCTCCAAGTGATGATACTGGAGATGGTTCCAAATTTGGTGCCACGTGCTACTACCATAGCACCTTTCACGATCTTCCACGAACCTTTCCCAAACTCTGCTGCATATCCCGTGCTATCCAACTGACCAACAGAGATAAGATTTTTCTTGATCCCAGGAATATATCTGACGTCCTCCAATGTCCAATGGTTTCCTGAGGTTGTCTTTATGCAAACATCCCCCTTTCCTTCAATCTCTAAGGCTTTATTGTCAGCAAGATATACTTTTCCAAAATTTCCAGATTTGAAATATTCGAACAACTCCTTACTTGGAGACGAATGGAAAGATGCACCAGAATCCAAAATCCAAGATTCAATCGGGTTGCTCATACTAAGGATTAGAGCATCCCAAATGTCTTGTGTTGAATTTATAGAATCATTGTCATCTCCAAATTTCTAATTATGTTTCTTCTTTGGCTTTGTATTGTTCGTCTGAAAGTGCCCTTTTTCTCTACAGTTCCAACAAGTCACGTTTGATCTTTTCAGGGATTTCCCTTGATTCTTTGATTTGATCTACCGTGTTGATTTTGGCCTTTAGTCTTACTTCTCCCCCTTCAATCAACGCTGATAGCACTACCCGATGAATCTCCCACTTCTTGTTTGTGAATACTTTCGCTAAGAACAACATCACGGATTTCATCGAACTTCAGTTTCTCAGATCCACGGGAAATGCTTATCGCAGCAATAATTGTATCCCAAGAGTCGGACAGAGATGACATCAAAATCAACGCCTTAATTTCTTCTTCGAAATTAATATCCACTGAATTGAGTTGACTCACAATCATATTGAAATCGTTTATATGATCAGAAATGGATCCATTCTAAGACATCTGTAAATTGAACAATCTACGGATCGAATATACCTTGTTCATAGCCGATGGTTTTTCGTACATGTTTGACAGTGCCTTCAACAGACCGGACATAGTCTTCTCCTTCACGATGTTGAACGCAACATTTTTTGACAAAGTCAACCAGATTAACCCTAGAGAGTGGTGATCTTTGAGTTTCCACTTCTCCTCCGTCATAAATTCTGTCTTCACCCCAATTAATGGTTCATGAATATCTTTCTGGTACAGATAATCTTCGATCAGCATCTTCCAGAAACTGAAATCGGATCCATCAAACTTCTCGATTCCAAGATTCGAACTATCCATCCTCAGTGATCATGTTGAATCTCCTTAGCTCTAGTTGTTAAGATCGAATTCACGCACACAGACTAGACGAATGAAGGACACAAGAACTTTTAAGAGAAAGAGATAAGAGATCTAGAGAGAGAAAGAGAAAACCCAATATTTCATGATAACACCCCGTAAGTAAACTTCCACGGCGGTGAGGTATATTTATATTAATAAATCAGAGTATTTTTGGTTATGGAGAATAAATAGGAAAGCCTAAAAGAGAGAATAAATAGGAAAGCCTAAAATAGAGAATAAATAGGAAAGCCTAAAATAGAGAATAAATAGGTTAAACCACGTAAACAGTTATATATATTAATTAGGCTCCACTACCTAAAAAAGTTTTAGAAGAAACTCATGGGTCCCGATATTCTATTCATTTGGGTTCCACCAAAATGCATTGTGACCTTCAAGAGGTCTATTGGTAGGATGGTTTGAAGAGGGTCATAGCATAATTTGTTGCTAGGTGTCTAAATTGCCATCAAGTTAAGGTCGAGCATCAAAAGTCGGGTGGCGTACTTCAATAAATGTAAGTTCCCTCTTGGAAGTTGGAAGAAATAAATATAGACTTTGTTGTTGGGTTTCCTCGAACCTTGAGGCAAAATGACTCAATTTGGGTTGTTGTGGATAGATTGACAAAATCCGCTCATTATATCCCCGTTAAGTCTACTTATTGGGCGGAAGTGTATGTAACAATCTACATTAATGAGATTGTGAATCTTCATGGGATCCCTTTGTCTATCACTTTGGATAAAGTTGCTCAATTAACTTCTCGATTTCGAGATCTTTCAAAAATGGGTTAGGTACTCAAGTAATATTAAGCACCGCTTTTCATCTTCAATGGATGGTCAAGAGGAGCGTACCATTCAAACCTTAGAACAGATAGTTAGAGCTTGTGTTGTTAACTTCAAGGGAAGTTGGGATGAACAGTTGCCTTTTATTGAGTTCTGTTATAATAATAGCTACCACTTGAGTATTGTTATGGCTCCTTTTGAATAACTATATGGTAGGAGATGTACGTCTCCGGTTGGGTGGTTTAAGGTTGACGAGTCTTCATTCCTTGGTCTCGAACTAATCTATGAAGCTTGAGAGAAAGTTCATGTGATATGGAATAGATTAAAAATGGCCTATAGTCGGCAAAAGTCTTATGCCGACAATAGGAGAAGATAACTTGAATTTGAAGTGGGTGATAAGGTTTACTTGAAAATTTCACCTATGAAAAGGGTGATGAGATTTGAAAACAACGGGAAACTTAGTCTTCGGTATGTCAGTCCCTATGAGATAATGCAACGGGTTGGGAAGGTTGCACATGAGTTGAAATTAACTAGTGAACTAGCATCGGTTCATTCAACATTCCATGTCTGCATTCTTCAGAAGTGCATTGGAAATCCCGTGTCCATTCTTCCTATTGAAGGTCTAGGTGTGGATAAGGACCTTTACTATGAAGTGGTTGTAACATTCCGGAAAATTAGATGTTTAGTGAAGATCCCAATAGGTCTTTAAGAATGCGTATTGGGGTACATAGGTATCCCAATGCCCAATATTGAAAAATATCAGGCATAGTATAGAAAATTGGCTAAGGGGTATTAGCAAATTTCTACAAAATACCTAAATAAGCAAAACATTGGACATATTAGAAAATATTGGCTTAAAGGGTGTTAGCCGATTTTCGAACATTAATGAGCTTTTTAAAGATATGTACCTGCAATGAAGACCCTAAGATAAAAACATATATTTTGTAGTATTTGCACACAGAGTACTAGTCATCCATGTATCAAGCCTAGCACCATAGCACATGATCATTTAAAATGATCATGTAGATTAAATAGAGCCAAAGGACATAATGAGGATCCTTGGGACACTAAGTAAACATTCCCAAATGAACTCTAAATAATAGTTAGTTAGGAAAGTGCAACCAACCCATGTGCAAGAAAATGTGCAAGACATGTGAAGAAGATACCAAAGGAGGGGACCACCCTAACCGAATTCTGTTAGGGTAGTTAGGGGGGAAAACGTGATCAAGGGAACACTCCATGTGGGGCCTAACCTCCCAACCAATTCTACTCTCTAAAATACTTCCCTAAATAACTAAATAACCTAGGACTAACAGAATTGGACCTATTATTGCACCCGACAACCTAGGACCAAAACCGGGTTGTCACTAACCTAATGCTAGTTAAAGAGACAACCTAGTACCTAACCTAGGATGGTCCAAAAGGTTAATTATGGTCCTAAAAACTTATGGGTAATTTATTAATTCCCCTAGGTGACCTAATTAATTAATTTAAAATTAAATAATTAATTTAAAAATTAAATAATTAATTTAAAAGGGCTAAAACCGAAAATAAAAAGGAAATTTTCAGATTTGGTTAAGACAAAAAAGGGACAACCTAGTACCTAACCTAGGATGGTCCAAAGAGTTAGATAAGATCCAAAGGAATTCAGGGTAATTTATCAACTTAATTAATTAATTTAAAGGGGCAAAACCGAAATCACAAAGCAATATCCTGATTTCGGTTAAAACAAGAAAAAGACAACCTAGTAACTAACCTAGGATGCTTCAAAGGATTAGTTATGGTTATAACGACTTAAGGGTAATTTAGTAATTACCCTAGATCACTAAATTAATTAAATTAGCCATTTAATTATTTAAATTAAAGGGGTCAAACCAAAATTCTTACACTAACCTAGTACAACTCAAGAAACATCCTAGTACTTAACCTAGGATGGTCCAAAAGGGTTAATTTTTGTTACAATGATTAAGGTGAACTTTAATAGTTACCTTAGGTACCTTAATTAATTAAATTAGACATTTAATTAATTAATTTAAATTGTCAAAATGAAATTCTTAGGAAAAATTTCAGATTTTACCAAGTATTGTGTTTTTTAGTTCTAGTCAATATAGGAGGGGCTTTTTAGTAATTAGTGAATTAATTTATTTAATTAAATTATTAAACCCTAAGTTAAACAATTAAAGATAAGTTTTTAAACCTAAAAAATTACGTTCAAACTCATAGACAAAAAGAATGGAAAAACAGTAAGCAACGAACGCAGGAAAAAGGCAGAAAATTTATTTATTTCTCTAGGGCGATTTCAAGGTTTCTACAAGATTTAATTCAAGGTGGTCTTCGTATGTTATGTTTTATATAAGGTATGGGTTTATCTCCTGGACTTATTTCTCCAAGATAACTTTCTTTCCAATGATTCAAAGATCTTGAAAACTAGGGTTGTTCCCGTGTTCTCGTCGAATTTCTTTGTCCCTAGTATATTTTCGATTCCATGTTGAATAGGTTAGAGATCTTGTTGTTGATATGTGGTGCTGTCTGATATTATGTGTTATGTTCTTTAATTATGAATGTCGATTAAATTATTAAGTTGTGATCATATAAAGTTAAGTTCTTAAAATGTGAATCAAGAATTGACGATGTGTTAGTTACACCCATAATTATTTTAAGTGTTGATGTGTTTGTCCGAATGTTGCATTCCTGTTATTGTGACGTTATAAAGGTGTTAAATTCATCAGACATAAATATGATTCTGTCCAATATGTCTTAAAAATGTTACCCTAAAGTCATTAACCAAGATTGGTTAAGAGAATGATACTATATTAAGATGTGTCCGAAACTGTTATATATGAAGATGATTACTGTTTGTTGTGAATACCTTCTATAAATGTGACTTGTTTATGATGTTATGTTCATTAAATTATCTTATTATGCTGTTCAAGATGTTTAAAAATGTTATGCCTAAAGTTATGTTATAAGGTTTGCTAAAAAAATCTCCATGATATCATAATTTGAGTGATTGTTTGGGTTATACCGATAAAATGTCTAACAATATATTGTCAAAAAGGGATGCATGCAAATGGATATAATATTATGTTAAATAATTAAAAGATTGGCTAATGAATAATATACATGTAAAACCAAGCATGAAAGAATGTAAAATTTGCCTATGCCAACAAAGATGGTTATGTAATCTATACCCAAATGTTTATACCAATACTAATCACATGTCAATCTTGTGTAGTAGGAGTATCAAAAATATTATAAGCACTTCTAAGCTAATTCAATGAACGCATAATCAAGGGCATTCCACTCTTGGGACAACTCCCAACATGCTCTAAAAGAATGACATATGAACTCATGAAAATCATTGAATGAAGGCCTCATCATTCATAAACGATGATATGAATCTACTATACTAAAGTAAGTAAGTAACGTGAGTTATAGCATAATTAAAGGGGTCTAAATTAAGTAAGTGACAATAATGGGGTGTTAAAGGAAGTGAGACAAGTCACACTTACACCTAAGCTGCTATGTTAAAAGAATACTCACGTATGAAGGTGTTAGAATGTGTGAGAAAGTCTCATTAACACCAAAGGATGATATGTAAGGAAAATTCACATTTCATCAATGTAAAGTAAGGATAACCAGTCATAAATAGAGTAAGTAAATCTCAATCTAGAAGCAAGCCTCCATAGTGCTTGAGTCAACACTAAAAGATAAAGAATAAATGAACATTCACGTAATGAGGTGAGTAATTATGTTAATCTATGTTGCTAATGTAAAAAGTGAAAACATGATAAGAGGCTAACATGAATGGTGAAGTCCTAACCAAGCCTAAGTAAATGTCACTAAAAGTACTCACCTAAGAGAATGTTGAATATCAAGAGACAAGTCTCAATCATACTCTATATGTAAGTGTAAGGACAATTCACACTTAATACTAATGATTAGATGAGAAATCATCTAATGACAAATGATTCCCTCATGCTAGAAGCCAGCTTCCATGATCTATGAGTTGAATGTAAGGGAACTATATATTGAGTACCGATAGGCTAGGTATGAGCGGTGATGCCTTCTTTCGGAAAGGGCGGAGGTTCATGTAACTCTCATGAGATGAGACTGTCCGGCATGCCGGGTATGGGTCTCCTTATATCTCTTGGTCTTTGAACCAATACTTCCAATATAGGGATGAAGCAGGGTTCGACTCCCTATATACCCTAGCATGTTCGGGTCACTTTGGCTGGTGATTCCACCTTTGTTTGGTGTGGGGCAGGTATGGATTTCATGATGCTCATATGATCTATGTCGGTTAAGGTTGAATTTCCCAAGAAAGAATGAGTCCAGTCAAAAAGTATAAAAGATAATGAAATGAACGATACCGAAGGTGTTTGTGCAACATAATCAGGTTGTGAAATCAGATTCAAGTAATGACATCAAGTCATTCTTCGTAATTTCACTTTATGATCCCGATGTGAGTCTTAAACTTCATCCTAGGTATAGCTGGTGTTCACATCACCCTAAGAATGAATGAAATGAATAATGTGGAACTACGAATGAATGAATGAAGCAGAATTTTTGTTTGCTAAAGGAGTTCCTTGGGTTGAGGTCCCATATGTTGGGCCCTCACTTTAGATGTCTTAATGCTACATCAATGATTCCAAAGTCTCGTGTATATGAAATGTATAATATATAAAACATTAAAGTAATGAAATCAATGGCATGATGAATAGATAATTTTCTATGAAAGGTAATGAATATATAGTGTAAAGAATGACTCACTATAAGGTAGGGAAATCATTCCTTAGTCCTTGGATTACTTACATCGATTCATTGTAGGTATGAGACTACAATGAATCATTTCACTTGTTAGTAAAACATAGGACCAACAGAATTATTGAACTACACAACAACAAGAAGAAAAAGACTGAAAAGTAATCTAAGTGTTCAAAGAGGAGCTCTCGGCCTAAGAGGATCAAAAATCTCAAATCTTCGCCCGAGTTGTTTTAAAATTATATTATTCATACTAATGTTTTGTAATCATATAGAAAATGATTTGTGTGCTTTGAATGCATTAAAATACTTCATATTCATACCACAATTCACAACTAACGATTTAGGAAAGTGTAGTGACTAGGCTTTCCACAAATAACATGTTGTTTAGGAAGAGCATTCTTTGATCATGTATAACCTTATGTGTATGTGTGTATACACCCAAACTTAGTACAAGTGTTGTACTAACCCCTACCATTTACTATTTTGTAAATGCAGGTTAAGGGACAAATTGAAGACTCTTGCAACGGTTTGCACATCAACATTTCTCCAGACCATTTGGTAGGTCCTCTTGATTTCGAGGATGCTACAGTTTTAGTCTATCCTTAGTTTTAGAAAAAACTAGTGGATTTTTTCCTTAGGGTTTCTTTCCTACTTTCATTTTGAAGCTTTTGTAATAAGGCCGTGTTTGGCAAACATATTTATGATATATTCTTATTCTATTTCAAATTGATTCTTCTAATAGAAGGTTGTTAGATTTATGTTGAGCTCAGTATATGATGAATTCATGAAATAACTATATGAATTCTATGTATACTTACATTTAAAAGTTTTAAATTTTCCGCTAAAAATAACCATATGAGTGTGATCAAAGCAAGATGAGACTTGTCTGCGACCTCTAGGAGGTCAACAACGCTGATTACGATCTGGATTCCAGAATCTGGGTCATGACAAACTTGGTATCAGAGCATGGGGTTAAATTACCTAGGATCTAAAGCTCAACACAACCACATTATGTAGTTTCTAACTTATGGTTGTGAAGCGCGCCACAATCATGACTTAGAAACTACGCGATGATAGGAAATTCTCCCTTCTTCTGCTCTTTATCGTACTATCTAGAGCTTTGACACTTTCTGTAATTATAAGTATCTAACTTCCTTCTTGTGTGAACACTTAGAATAATACACATAATAATTAGGATGACCAATGGTTCTAAGGTGCCAGGCTCAATATATGGCTTTCCTAGGAAGGAACCATAATGGAAATACCCAACGTGGACGAATGAAGTGTGGTTAGTGTGGTTGTTCACATGGATTTGAAGGCATGGTAATGTAGAAAAGCCTGCTATGAGCATTAATGAGGAGGAAAAGTCTAAGTTGGCTGCATACCAACTGAAAAATATGTCTTAGACATGGATTTGCTTCATAAGTGTTATGTTATTTTATAATAGACTATGCAAACAGGGTAGTAAGGCTTCAGTGTACGAAGAAGTTGGGCTAAAATGAGAAGGGCGTGGTTCAAATCAATTAGGCCAAGGCAGATGCTCAGCCTCGGCCAAATTTTGTAGCCTACCCCCCCCCCCCAAGAGAAACAAGTTCTATGCGTTGAAAGGAAGAGAGGAACAAGAGAAGTCCACGGATTTGGATAATGGTAACTTCCTTGTCTTCTCCTTTCCTGTTTATGCATTATTAGATCCAGGATCTACCTTGCCTATGGTAACTCCTTTTGTGTCTAATCAATTTGACTTACTTCCTGAGATCATACATGAACATTTTCTAGTTAGTATTCCCATAGGAGACAATGTTAAGGCCGAAGGGGTATGTAGAGAAGTAGATGGCATTATGGAAAGTCCCTTTGAAATTAAGTTGGGTGTCATTAGGTTCAAATCTTAAGACAAACAAGATGTCATCTAAAAGGTTAGATATACTCTCCGAGGTTTGGGTTATGTTTAAAAAACTATAAGTTTCAGTGCTTTAGTGTATTTTGTATGGTAAGTCCCTAATCATGTCTTATAATAGCACTATGTGAGTTAAAACGAAGTTATGTTGCATTTTATGTTGTTGTTTTTGTGAAGGATAGACATGTTTTCTGTGTTGCATGATTAGTGATGTGCATTAAGTTAAGTGTGATTGGGAAGGAAATTCCTCAATATCAAATATGAAGCTTCACACAAGCTTGAACGATATGAATCATCCAACTAAGTGTGAATCAAATATTAACAAAAGAGAAACATTTAAGTACGACAAAGTAAGTCACAATCTTTGTTTAAATGATGTATAAGTGTCATTCAGGAAGAATGTTCCAAAGGGGGGATAATGTAAAATTCCGGGACATGTCTAGTGAAGAGCCCAATAGGTGTTTAAGAATGTGTAATGGGGGTACATAGGAATCCCAATGGCCAATATTGAGAAGGATTGGGCATAGTATAGAAAATTGGTTAAGGGGCATTAGTAAATTTCTATATAATACTCAAATAAGCAAAATATTGGACATATTAGAAAATATTGGCTAAAAGGGTGTTAGCCAATTTTCTAACATTAATGAGCTTATTTAAGAAATGTACCTGCAATTAAGACCCTAAGCTAAAAACATATATTTTGTAGTATTTTCACAAAAAGTACTACGAATCCAAGTGTCCAGCGTAGTACCATAGCACATGATCATTTTAAATGATCATGTAGATTAAATAGTGCCCAAGGACATAGTGAGGATCCTTGGGACAATTAGTAAACATTCCCAAATGAACCGTAAATAATAGTTAGTTAGGAAAGTGCAACTAACCCATGTGCAAGCACATGTGCAGGACATGTGAAGAAGCTGCCAAAGGAGGGGACCACCCTAACCGAATTCGGTTAGGGTAGTTAGGGGTAAAAGTTGATCAAGGGACCACTCCATGTGGGGCCTAACCTCCCAACAAATTCTACACTCTAAAATACTTCCCTAAATGACTAAATAACCTAGGACTAACTGAATTGGACCCATTATTCCACCCGATAACCTAGGACCAAAACTGGGTTGTGACTAACCTAGTACTACTTAAACAGACAACCTAGTACCTAACCTAAGATGATCCAAAATGTTAGTTATGGTCCTAAAAACTTTGGGGTACTTTAGTAATTCCCCTAGGTTTCCTAATTAATTAATTTATAAAATTAATTAATTAATTTAAAAGGGCTGAAACCAAAAATAAAAAGGAATTTTTCAGATTTTGGTTAAGACAAAAAAGGGACAACCTAGTACCTAACCTAGGATGGTCCAAAGAGTTAGTTAATATCCTAACGACTTCAGGGTAATTTAGTAATTATACTAGGATACCAAATTAATTAATTTATCAACTTAATCAATTAATTTAAAGGGTCAAAACCGAAATCACAAAGCAATATCCTGATTTCGGTTAAAACAAGAAATAGACAACCTAGTACCTAACTTAGGATGGTTCAAAGCATTAGTTATGGTTATAACGACTGAAGGTTACTTTAGTATTTTACACTAGATCACTAAATTAATTAAATTATCCATATAATTAATTAAATTAAAGCGGTCAAACCGAAATTCTTAGACTAACCTAGTACAACTCAAGAAACATCCTAGTAATTAACCTAGGATGGTCAAAAGGGTTAAATTTTGTTACAATGATTTAGGGGAACTTTAATAGTTACCTTAGGTACCTTAATTTATTAAATTGTCCATTTAATTAATTAATTTAAATTGTCAAAACGAAAATCTTAGGAAAAAATTCAGATTTGACCAAGTATTGTGTTTTTCTAGTTCTAGTCAATCTAGGAGGGGCTTTTTAGTAATTAGTGAATTAATTTATTTAATTAACTTCTTAAACCCTAAGTTGAATGATTCAAGATAAGATTTTAAACCTAAAAAATCACGTTCAAACTCATGGACAGAAAGAATGCAAAAACAATAAGCAACGAACGCAGGAAAAAGGTAAAATTTATCTATTTCTCCAGGGAGTTCTGAAGGTTTCTTCAAGGATCCGTTCAAGGTGGTATTCGTAGATTAAGTTTTAAATAATGCATGGGTTTCTATCCTGGACTTATTTCTCCAATAGAACTTTCTTTCCAATGATTCAAAGATGTTGAAAACTAGGGTTGTTCCCGTGTTCTCGTCGAACTCCTTTTTCCCTAGTATCCTTTTCGATTCCATGTTGAATAAGTTAGACATCATGTTGTTGGTACGTGGTGTTGTATGATCATATATGTAATGTTTTTAAATTATGAATGTCGATTTAAAATATGAAGTTGTGATCATATAAAGTTAAGTTCTTAAAACGTGAATCAAGAATTGACGATTTGTTAGTTACACCCGTAATTATTTTAAGTGTTGATGTGTTTTTACGAATGTAGTATTTCTGTTATTGTGACATTATGAAGGTGTTACATTTATCAAATGTTAATAGGATCATATCCATTATGTCTTTAAAATGTTACCCTCAAGTCATGAACCAAGATTGATTAAGAGAATGATACTATATTCAGCTGTGTCTGAAACTTTTATGTATGAAGATGATTACGGTTTGTTGTGCATATCTACTGTAAATGGGACTTGTTGAAGATGTTTTGTTTGTTAAATAATCATATTATTCTGTTCAAGATGTTTAAAAACGTTATGCCTAAAGTTATGTTATAAGGTTGGCTAAAAAGATCTCCATGAAATCATAATTTGAGTGATTGTTTGGCTTATACCAATAAAATGACTAATAATACATTGTCAAAAAGGTATGCATGCAAATGTCTATAATATTATGTTAAATAATTAAAATATTGGCTAATGAACAATATACATATCAAACCAAGCATGAAATAATGTAAAATTGGCCTATGCCAACAAAGATGGTTATGTAATCTATACCCAAATGTTTATGCCAAAACTAATCATATGTCAATCTTGTGTAGTAAGAGTATCAAATATATTATAAGCACTTCTAAATTAATTTAATGAACCCATAATCAATGGCATGCCACTCATTGGGAAAACTCCCAACATGATCTAAAAGAATGACATATGAACTCATGAAACTCATTGAATCAAATGCTCATCATCCATAAACGATGATATGAATCTACTACACTAAAGTAATTAAGTAACGTAAGTTATAACATAATTAAAAGGGTATAAAGTAAGTAAGTGACCAGAAGGGTTGTTAAAGGATGTGAGACAAGTCTCACTTACACCTATGCTACTATGTTAAAAGAATACTCACGTATGAAGGTGTTAGAATGTGTGAGCAAGTCTCATTAAGACCAAAGGATGATTTGTAAGGAAAATTCACATTACATAAATGTAAAGTAAGGATGACCAATCATCAACAGAGTAAGTAAATTTCAGTCTAGAAGAAAGCCTCCATAATACTTGAGTAAATACTAATAGATAAAGAAGAAATGAAAATTCACGTAATAAGGTGAGTAATTATCTTAGTCTATGATGCTAATGAAAATTTTGACAGCATGATAAGAGTCTAATATGAATGTTGAGACAAGTCTAAACGAAGCCTAAGTAAAGGTCACTAAAAGTACTAACCTAAGAGAGTGTTGAATATCAAGAGAAAAGTTTCAATCATACTCTATATGTAAGTGTAAGGACTATTCACACTTATTACTAATGATAAGATGAGAAATCATATAATGAGCAATGATTCCCTCATGCTAGAAGCCAACTTCCATGATGTATTAGTTGAATGTAATGAAACTTTATAATGAGCACCGATAGGCTAGCTATGAGCGGTGATACCTTTCTTCGGGAAGGTCGGAGGTTCACGTAACTCTCATAAGATGAGACTATCCGGCATGCCGGGTATGGGTCTCCTTATATATCTTGGTCTTTGAACCAATACTGCCATTATAGGGATCAAGATGAGTTTGACTCCCTATATACCCTAGCATATTTGGGTCACTTTGGCCGATGATTCCACCTCTTTTCAGTGTAGCGCACACACTGTATTTCATTATGCTCACATGATCTATGTCAGTTAAGGTTAAAGTTTCCAAAAAATAATGAGGCCTGCCTTAAGTTTTTAAAGATAATGAAATGAACGATATCGAAGATGTTTGTGCAAGACAATCAGGAGGTGAAATTAGATTCAACTCATGACATTAGGTCATTCTTGGTCATTGCACTTCATGATCCCGACGTGAGTCTTAAACTTTATCCTAGGTATAGCTAGTGTTTACATCACCCTATGAATTAATGAAATGAACAATGTGAAATACAAATGAACAAATGTAGTAGACTCTGTGTTTGCTAAATAAGGCCCTCGGGTTGAGGTCCCATATGTTGGGCCATCATTTGAGATGTCTTTATGCTTTATCAACGATTCCAAAGTCCCGTGTACATGAAATGTATAATATACAAAACATGAACGTAATGAAATCAATGTTATGATTAATAGATAATTGCTTATGAAAGGTAATGAATATATAGTGTAAAGAATGACTCACTATAAGGTAAAGAAATTATTCCTTAGTCCTTGGATTGCTTATTTCGATTCATTATGGGTATGGCACTACAATGAATCACTGAAATTTTAACTAAAACGTAGTACTAAAAGAATTATTGAACTACACAACAACAAGAAGAAAAAGACTGAAAAGTAATCTAAGTGTACAAAGAGGAGCTCTCGGTCTAAGAGGATCAAAAATCTCAGATCTGTGCCTGAGTTGTTCAAAAATTATATTGATGATACTAATGTTTTGTAATCATATAGAGAATGAGTTGTGTGCTTTGAATGGATTATAATACATCATATTCATACCACAATTCAGAACTAACGATTTAGGAAAGTCTAGTGACTAGGCTTTCCAGAAATAGCATGTTGTTTAGAAAGAACTTTCTTTGATCATGCATAACTTTATGTGTATGTGTGCATAGACCCATACTTAGTACAAGTGGTGTACTAACCCTTACCATTTACTATTTTGTAAATGCAGGTTAAGGGACAGATTGACGACTCTTGCAATGGTTTGGACATCAGCATTTCTCCAGACCATTTGGTAGGTCCTCTTTATTTTGAGGATGATACAGTTTTAGTCTAGCCTTAGTTTTAGAAAAATCTAGTGGATGTTGTCCCTAGCGTTTCTTTTGTACTCTCATTTTGAAGCTTTTGTGATAAGGTTTTGTTTTGCAAACATATTTATGGTGTATTCTTATTCTATTTCAAATTTATTCTTATGATATATGGTAGTTATATTTATGTTGAGCTCAGTATATGATGAATTCATGAAATAACTATATAAAGTCTATGTATACTTCATACGTTTAAAAGTTCTAAATTTTCCGCTAAAAATAACGATATGAATATGATGAATGCAAGATGAGGCTTGTCTGCGACCTCTGAGAGGTCAATGATGCCGGTTGCGATCCGAATTCCAGAATCCGTGTCGTGACAGAGGTTTCGGTGCAAATTATTGATCACCAAGTTAGGAATTTGAAGAACAAAGAGGTGGACTCCGTAAAAGTACTATGGACAAACCACCTGGTTGAGGGAGCAACATGGGAGGCCGAGGCCAACATATAATCCATCTATCCTCATATTTTTCCTTATTGAGGTAAGTAGTTCCTCTAAAAATAAAATAATGAATAATATGAATTTAGCTTGTTTCCCAAGTATGTGCATATTTTTATAAAGGTTCATGCTTAAATGAGTTTTTAAGTTAAAATGTTCTTTTGATTAACTTGCAGTTATGTGGAATATATGTTTTTGCCTTCTTGAGATTTTTGCTCTTTGATGTTTTCTTGAAAAGAATAGCATGGTAACTCTTCAATGTCACTTAGAGATCATTTTGATGTTGAGAAGGCAATTCCTCATAATGTGTTGTGAAATGTTGAGCTCTTACGTGTTGTGACTTGAGTAGCTATGTGTAATGTCGTTGATATGTGTTGAATGGAGTTGTCAAGTAATCCTATGAGCGGTGACTCATGATGATTATATACATTTCGTTTGTTGGGCTTCTAGTATTGAGTCTATCCTTCTCCTATAAAGATTTTAGTGTCATTCGTGGACTAATGTTCCTAAGGGTGATAAAGTAACACTCAGAAAGTTCATGACCTAACATAGAGCCTCACATGATAAACTAAATTCTAAAACACTGTTTCTAAGCCTAATTTAATGTATTGAAATTAGTAGGAATTTTTATATTCAAAACGTCAACAAATGTCCATGACGTCCAAAAGCTAGTGCACTTGAACTAGTAAAATGTCCTTAGGTTTTGTGAATGCTTAAGAATGTCGAAGGAAGTCTAAAATTTGTAAAAAGACTTTAAATAGGTAAAATGATATATATTGGGTTAAAACGTCCAGGTCCGACCTCCCAAGGACCGCCCTAGGGTCCTTGAAGGGAACCCACCCTTGGCCAAGCAAGTTGTCTAAGGCAGCGAGAAAATGTACTTAGGTAGAATATCTCTGCGTCGCGGACATGGTCCCTAAGGACAAAAAGTCTTGGTCCGTGTTTTTGTCCGCGATGCGAACTTGTTCCCCGACGAAAATCTAAAATTTGGAATCAAGTTTGACTTTATTAAAAGGTCAACTTAAGTGAGGAGTCTTTTGGGTATTTTATCAGAGGGTTATATTTTATTTTCAATTTGTTTTACCTCATATTCACTCACTCAAATTAATTCTTCAAATCAAAATCAAAAAGCTCTCAGCTCTATCTACTTACTTTCTCTATTCAAGCACCATTGGAAGAACAAGAAAGATTGTAGAAGAAGACAAAGTATCAAAGGTTCTTACTCAAATTTTGTTGATATAACTTCATTAAGGTATGGTATGTTCACATTATTCTTTTCTCCAAGATTACCTTTCAAAGTTGATTTCTAAATCACCCAATTTCAAGGGTATTCCTCTACAAATGGGTTTTCTTCTAAACTTGAAATTGATGATTAATTATGAATAATTGTGATTACATATGGGTAATTATGTTTAGATTGTTGAGTAATTGATGTTGATTAATGGAAATTTAATTTGATTCATGTATTTTTCCTAATTTCCCCAAATCATGGATCTTGCTTATGAATTCAAAGGAATTGATGAATTTATTGATTGTTAGACTTCTTTAACTATTCTAATTCATTTATGGACTTCCTAGGTCATGTATTGTTTGTATTGGATCTAATTGTTGAACAATTCATGATGAACCCTTTCTCCTCTAACCCTAGGTTATGATTTGAAGTTAATTTGGATAGTGATGATACAATTCACTTAGTTCTTGTATAGATTAATATTATTTAATGTTATTTCACCTACTGATGGATGAATATGATTGGTTTGAGGGTAAGATTTTTGAGAGTTCTTATGAAGGTTAATTGATAAGACTTTTTGATCTTGAATCCTTACTTCAATGATGATGGTCTATACTTGATGATGGTGCTTAATTGAAGTAATACATGTTATTATATTAAATAAGTGATGATATGATGAATATAATTGAAATGTCTTGACTATGACTTATGATATTATGATTAAGGTATGATGATATAAGGTTGATTGTGAATCACTTATGTTCCTCACTATGATGTGATGATTCTGGTGTGTTAATCTCACAAATGAAGGGTTGTAATGAAAGGACATTCTCATGCAATATCGAATGATCTAATGATATGATATACAAAGGTTTAGTCTCATATGTCCTATATTAAGTTATGATAATTAAGAATGAACTAAAGACATGTCAAAAAGGGACTTTATCTTAGAAGCGAGCGAATTAGATGTAAGATCAGTCCCTTTGAGAAGGTAGGTTCACAATGGTTCTCATGAGATAGAGATTACAATGCAAATGTGCATAAAGAAGGTCTCAAGAATGTCTCCTAGTTCTTGAAATATGATTCCCCCACAGGAATACTAGCTAGTGGATCCACCTAGAATGCTATGTTAATGTTTTGGATCTACCTTGGCAAGTAGACCACTTTCTTCCTATGTAGGATTTAATGAAACTGGATTTCACATTTAGCTCATGTGGTCTATGTAGGTTAAGGACATTTTTTGCGAAAGTGAAATGAATGACTAAATGTAAATGAAGATGGACATTGATTAGGATGACTTGAGAGTCTACTTATGATAGGTAGGGGTATGGGACTCTACCTAGACACTCCACAAGTTTACTCTAAAAGGAGTCCTAGGAGATGATGTTATGAATTATTATATCATGTATTATGAAATGTTTACTATGTTAGTGAATATGCTACTGGTCTAAGTTGTTATATATGATGATTACTACTCATAATGCTATGTTAAATGAAGTTAGGCACTATTTATGATCTCTTTTGTTCTTTGTTTGACTAGGTGGGGTTATGGGACTTCATATAGGCATTGCACTTGTAGGTTTGGGAAGGGGTTGTGAGTAAGGGTCTTATATAATATTATGATATGAACTCTTTTACATGGATTGCTGTTATGACATTATCTTGGAGTTACTTTGGTTATATGATCTTGATATGCTACTATTCATGTTGATATGACCTTATGTTAATAGTATCCAGATTGTTTGACATTATTGATGATATTGGTCTTGTGTTGCATATGGACTTGTATTAATTAATATGTGGTAATTGTCTTTCATGTGCTCTTATTTGTACATTAAGGATTTCAAAGGTGACTTAGCATGTCTTGAACAAAATGTCTTTGTTTGCATGATTTCAAATGTTTTATGTGCATATATCTATACTTAGTATAAGTGGTTCTACTTACCCATATTTCTATGTTTTCTACAAATATGTAGGTTCCGCCCATAGATTTTCTCAGAGGTCACTTGAAGAAGACTTGGACCCTTTACCCCAAGTGTTTTATTGTCTAAATACATTTAGTTTACATTTCTTTCATTTGAAGATTGTTATTTTACAATCCTATATGGCTTTTGTTGTAATGAAGTATAGGCTATGATCGAATGTTGTACTCCGTTCTAGATGATTTAATGTGAGACTATATTATAAACTAAATTCTTATATGTTATGTATATTGTCTAAACGATAAACCTATGTAAGCTTGCTATGAGAGAAGTCTAAGTAAACTCCCTAAGTAGTATGTGACAGATCTAAGTAAACCTCAATATATAAAATTTTTTAATTTTTAGGCATTTTTAACCTATGAAATGTTATGACGAACGCTAAAGGATTGTTTATGTCCTCTCAGAGGACGACAACGCATGTTACGACTAGGGTGTGCTCCCCTGTCGTGACATATGGAACCCGGATGAATAGAATATCTGGAGCTATGAGCCTCCTCCATGATCCTATGTAGGAGTCCATCCACCCTAGGCACACACAATCTACCTTGATACTTCAGGACACCATCTCCCTCTTGTTCATAAGCCAATATTCTTTTCTTATGAACATGTTCCTTCAACTAAAGAAAAATAGGGTCTTGGTCTCACTTTTATTTCACCTCTGACCCTAGTGAGGATTCAGCCCCATTAGTCACCACTATTCTTCCTTCTGTGGAATCCCTAAGTCTGACTCCCAAGCGTGCAAGTCTTTGCACCTATTTGCCTTACTCCCTCTTTTATTCCTCAACAGGGGTGGTACTTCCCATGGATAAGTTGCTTAAAGCATCAGCAACCACATTGGCCTTACCTGGGTGATAAAGGATACTCGTGTCGTAATCCTTGAGAACTTCTAACCACCTCCTTCATCTGACATTGAGCTCTTTCTATGTGAACACATATTGTAGGCTCTTATGATCAGTGAATATATCAACATTAACTCCATGCTAGTGGAGCCATATATTAAAGTTGAAAACTATAGAAGCCAATTTTAAGACCTCGGTTGGATAATTATTTTCATGAACCTTCAACTGTCTGGAGGAATAAGATATAACTTTTCCATTCGGCATTACCACACAACCCAAACAAATTCTAGATGCATCAGAGTACACCAACATGACCTTGAGCATGTAAGACCCCCAAAATGAGTTAGGGTGTCTCGAGCCTCACTTGCACCTATAAGCTTGATAACATGTTAATACAGTGCTTTAAAGTATATTTAGGTGATTTAGAAGTCAAACATCAAGGGACGACTAAGACGTTCGACAACTAAGTCGCCTATGTGCCTTACATGTATTTATATGTGTTTATGTTTGTTTCATGATCTAATAAGGTCCTTATATGAGTTACTATAGTTTTTATTGGCAGTGTATCAAGTTTCTTGAAGTTTGGAGGTCAAACATCCAATAACGTCCATGAAGTTCGAAATTTTTGCTTGAAACGACCATATCTCTTAGAATATAACGAACTATGTGAGTCATTACCTATGACTTTAAAAATATTTGAATCCTCTTTTAAACACCACCAATTTCACATCAATCTATTTTTCAAGTAAAAAGTTATGATCATTTTAGAGAATACTATGGTTCAGTTCCGTTTTGGCTGCGGGAAAATAGTAATTAAGGTAATTTTCCTCACCTTTCCACTAGGAAAACCTAAATAAAACGGATTTCACAAGTCCTATAAAAACCTAAATAGTCCTAATTCCATCTTTAAATTCATCATTCTCTTCTCTCTCAAACTCTAGGACCAAACCTCAAGAAAAAAAAATCAAAGTAGAAGACTACATTCAAGAAAATTCAAGATTTGTCAGGACTCTTTAAATAAGGGTAAGTTTGAATCTAGGTTTGAAGTTCTTCATTGATTTATTCACCAAATTTTAGTGAATTCTTCATCTAATAAAGGTATGGTGATCCTTTATCTCTAAGTAACTTTCTCTTCGAGAGTGAATCTCAATGTTTTCAAAGAGATTTAATGATCAAACTTTCAATCTTTCAATCTAGCCATGGGTTCGTTCTAAAAACATTTTCAAAGGCTTAATCATGATTAATTAATGATAATGTATTGGTTTTAATGTGTAAAAAAATCCAATTGCATTGTGAACCCATGTCCCTTCCTAAACTCGATTTAGCCTTGTATGGGCAATATGATCATGACTTGTTATTAGTTGAATTTTATTTCTATTACATTTATTTGGATATGCCTACTGTTATTTACGTGTATTAATGATGAATTGATGATGAAGGATTCATATGGATCAATTTGTGAAGATTTGAACATGCTTAGCTTAGATCTCCATGTATTCGCTGTAACATTGGTTTTATAATGTATAAAATTGGAGTTCATTTATGATAGGATGCTTGTAGCTACTGCCTTAGGATAATACCATGGTTGAATTTTGGATATAAATCTTGTATGATCAAAGAAAAGAAGGTTTGGTTTGCATTGATCTAGGTTTTTCTAGTCTATCAAGTGGTAATTTGTGATCTTGACTTCGGTTGGTTGACATGTAACTCAATTATGGTGAATCGTCCTTAACTACTTCCTATATATATAATGTGATGATAATTAGGTGTAACTCTCTACTTTCAAGTATATATGTGATGTATAAAATTAGATTGTAGTATGATCTTGTAAAGATTTGTACATGGTTTCTTTCATGATTATTGTACTTTAGCTACTTCCTTATATTCAAATTGTTGATAAAAGAATAGTAATGGTCAATGCTGACCAAAAGCTAAAGGATTGGTAAGAATTTCTATACTCTTCTTCTACTTCTCTATTTTTCTATAGTATTGTTAAATACTGAAGCCTTGTATGGCATCGTGTGGTATGGTTCACTTATGGTGGCGGTGTTTGCTTTATTGTCATTATGTATGTGTTGACTATGTTCTTGAAGGAAAATTGATGATTACATGAGTGTATGGTTACAATGATCACACTATGTGAAGCTTATGCCTACTTTCCTATTCTAGTTGTGATCTAGGTTGTAAGACTGTTATATAAGCATGTATATATCTATGTTAAGATCATGTGTAGGTGATTCCATTAATGAAGTGTTAAGGATTAATGACCCCTACCCATGTACACCCTATATAAATGTGTAAATGGTTAATGTTAGGGGTCTTGAAGTGTAATATGAAGTTAGCTTACCTACTATGGTAAATTGTGTTGTGTAGTCTATGCTTGAAAGTGTAATATGGTCTTAAGAGGGTGGCTTCCTCAATGTTGTTGATAGCCATTATGTGATCATGTTGACTAATATGCACACACACTCACACATTATTCATGCTTAATAGTAGTATATGGTTATATTGTCTAATGAAAGATTGTGCTCATATTCAGTAGTGTCTATTACTATGCATGTTAAGTTTATGTCTATGAAAGTATGATATGTGTTTCCTTAACTAGGATGACTTGATAGGTGTACTAGTACGGGCAAGGGTATGAGACCCTGTCTATGCATTTCACATGTGTACCTTGATATGATCGTTCCTAGGTTTGGCCTTTTATGTACATGGATATTAATGCATGAGTCTGGTATGAACATGTCTTATATGTTATAGTGTGAAGTATGTGGTATGATAAAGTATGATTATACCTAGTGTCTTAATACGTTTATATGAAAGCATGGCTCATATAGTTACACTTGTACAGTTATGCTTGCAAGAAATAAAGTATGAACATATGTGGTGTAAAGGTGTTATGCGAAAGGTTTGCTCACATGTATGTAAACACAATTATGTATGATGATCTAGTTAATAGAGGAGATCTTGTAAGGTGTTCTCAAGAGTATCCTAAACTACACATTGTTGACACCCAATTTTTACCCTCCTCGGTAGTATTTAACTAGCGAGATTCTCAAGTTTAAACAATTTTAAATAATTTGATTTTATAAATTACTATGTGTGTGTATACACACACACACACACAGACACACACACATATATATATATAGGCATTTTTCATGGCATATTTCCGCCAATGGGTAGGTAGTATGCATTAGAAAAATGGTAGTTACGTGGTTTTCCATGACTTCTTTCAGAATTACACAAAAGTTCATTTGGAACTATCAAACAAATAGTTAGAATGCGTTCATCTGACGTTGTTTGATAGCTTCACCCCGATGATTGTCCAACTCGGCTAACTTTCAACTTGAAAACTACTCTAGTAAGCTTAAGATAGAGTAAAACAAAAACTAAAATTAAGCATTAGCCTAAGACGGCTTAATACCCAAGGTGTATTGAGTCCATTTGGTAAAAAACCGCAAAAATCGTGTCTAAGGTGTTTGGCCTCACGACACATCATATTATTTAAAATTTGAATGATGTGCGTGTGAAAACCAATTTAGGGGGGGTAAACCTAGCTAACTTTTGTTTTGTAGATATGGACCATTTTCCAAAGTTCGACATGGTTATATAGTCACCATCTCAACTCATGATGTGGTATAATAATATGTACGAGGATCATATAAGAACACTCAACAAATACGTTGGTGCTTTGACGGAATTAATCAACATAAACGGTTGGCCTGAACTGGTTGAGGTCCTTACGGGATATTGTGATAACCAAAGAATGGTGTTTCTATTCGGAACTTCCGAAATTACCCCAACTTTGGAGGAAATACGATACTGCATAGACACGGTAGGCACTGGGATAAAAAGGAAAGCAAGAAAATAAGAAGACATTTTCATCTCTTATAAGCCTTCCGTAGAAGATATTGCGGACTGGCTCGAATTGGGGAAAGACTTTGCCTACTAGTGCCAAGAATCCCACATAGCATTCAGAGATCTTTATATCAGATTTGGACATGCGAGTTTCTACTCCACTTACAACCGAGAGTTCAACGTCTCTTATAGAGAATGGAATGAAATCCGTCCTCTAGCATTCGCTGTAGAATTGTTGGGAACGGTGGTCTTTCCGCATTTCCCAAGTCTGAGCATCAATACCCGTATTATAACACTCGGGCACACTCTGTTCAAAGGGTACGAGAACCAATGAATAAAAAAATACTACCCTATAGCTCCTGTCATCCTGTCCAACATGTATGGATCCTTGGGAAAGTGTAAAGAGGGACATCGATACTTGAAAGGATGCAACCTACTCATTCAGTGGTTGATCCTCAGCTATTTAGAGAAGGGTGCTAGGGCTACGGAGATGTATACTCTTGACAACAAAAACACCTCTAAAGATTTAAATGACATGTTTTACTGGGCGAATATGGACAATCGGAGAACAAGGCGAAGATGGGCTCAGATTTTCTTTGAATTGAGAGAAAAAGATCTGCAATGGATGATTAACCGTTTCATCTCCAAAGAAGTTGTCTTAGAGAGACGCAGACAGATTATGCTTCCTCTCCCAGGTATTTGGGAATTCACCCTTATGCACCCTTTTGAGTCTTGTGACAGTTCAGGAGGAGAGAAAATGTACCCAAAGAAGTGTAGTATGATGCTTATGTATACAATATTTGAGATGATAGAGTGCACGACGCGTATGAAATGTTCAGAGATTGGAAAAGTACCAAGCGTATGTTTAGAGACACCATTGCCCCTGACCGATTTAATGCTGGATATGACAAGGGTTACAAAGAATGGTTGAAAAAGGACATACAAAACGTCTCCTCCCAAACCCCGCATAGCTTTTGCAGTGTTACGGACAAAAAAGTTAAGGCGGAAGCCGAGCTACAAGAGTTAAAGAAAGAGGCCCAAGAAGTATACGCTAAGTTTGTCGAAAACCAAGGTATTCTTGAGAAGGTGACCCAAGAGGTGGAAAGACTAAGGCGTGGTTATGATGATTTTAATACCTGGGTCAAGGAGAAAATTGAGAGATGCGATACGAAAGCTTCGAAGACAAAGGATGTCTGGGTGAAGGATTCTTATTGATACTAAGGTATATGTTTCAGCAGTACAAGACTCAGGGGAACGACGACAGAGCAGGACAATCCGGAGCGGCATAGTGGACTTCGCCCCTACGTGAGTTTTTATATGTATTTACATTGTTTTTAACCCCTGCGTGGGCCAACCTTTATCGCACTTTCAAATGGCCCCGCGTGGGTTTGTCTTTAATATTTTATCCTTTATTTTCCCCTTTGTGAACATTATTATTCACTAGTGAAATTTATTTTGGGGGGGGGGAATTGTTTGTTTGGTTCAAATTCACACGTACATCATTCAAATGCTCTAGGCTTACCCTTGGTACGAAGGATCCCTCTGTATGTGTTAGGATGCAATATATGTGTGTTTAACTACTTATATGTTATGTTTCTATTAATGAGGATATTGTAAACCACTCCTATCCTGAAATTTCCAAAGAATATACAGAAGTCACTATTACAAAATGTCCGACCAAAATTTCCAAATCATAAGTTTCTCACTCAAAACACACCTCTTGTACCACAAATCCTAAAACATTCATTGTACCGTCTCAGATAAGGTAAAAAATCACTGCTATGGACAAAGGTAAGAACATCTGAATAGAACTTACTGGAGAAAAACTACAAAGAAAGATTGAACAGATCACTCGTTAAATTCAAAAAAATAAGGAGGAAGGGCTCAGAGTCGACATGGCCACCACAATCTACAAATTTGCAACCATGACGTTGGATGAGGATCTGGCATCAAAGATGAATAGAAAGAAATATGTTGAGATTGAGACAGAGGACTTGCGGGAGAAATTAGACATGCTTTGGTTGAAAGTGCAAGAAAGAAAAGCGAGAGAGGCGAGGATAGAATCGGATACTGCCAATGGAAGAATTCACCTCTATGAGATAAAGGATGGCCACACTGAGGAAGAAGAACAAAGTCTTCCATAACAACATGATTAATAAACTTCGGAAAATGGGCGAAAAATACCGCATCTACGAGCAAGGAGGTAATAGTGGTCCCTAAATAACGCTCACCCTAAATCCACTGGGGAATACGACGAAAAGGAAATCGTCTACAAACCTCCATTCCTAGGCCGTCTGAAAGGAGGAGCCTAATGTTGTAAAAAGAAGGAAAATGACTAACGGTTCATCATCATTTTATGTTTTAGCTCTATTGTTGCCTTTAAATTTCCAAGTAATCTTAATGAACGAATGAATGAAAATGTTTTATCTTGTACTCAAACTACGTTGGGCTTGAATTCTCCTTGTGAGATACGTAGGCAGCCTTCCCAGGACCCGCCCCTATCTTTAAAAAATTTCATTTCCCCCTTCATTTTACGAGAAGATATGAAGACCATATCAATAGACGTCAAAGAGCAGTTGCAAGAAGACCGTAGCTTAACGTGATTTAGCCTTTCTGAGACAACGTCAAAACTTAAACAAGAAAACACCTGCTTGTTAAAAAACATGTTTCCGTCCTCACTCGTGGGTTGAATATATCCTCAAACAAAGCAACTTGTGTGTATATGTTCTCTGTGTGATATTATGCATTTTATACTCTAAATCTGCACTGGAAAATCTGCGTTTGAGTTGTTTTCCTTCTTAGGTACTTTGAAACTGATCTGTGTCGATCAAAAGTTAGCAAATCATCCCTATTTCACCAGATCCAAAGGTCCCGCAGATTCCTTCTCTAGACAAAGCTCATACAAAGGAAAGACTGTTATGGGGGATAATAACGAAGAAGTAAGTCTTACTGATGTTGTGATGGCTCAACCAACCATAGCAGAACAGAATGAGTTAATTCAACAGCTGATGCAACAGATTACAGAGATGAGGGTAGAGATTTAAAGGAGACGAGATCTACATCCACCAGAATTTGCTGCTAACGCTGCTGATGGGAGACCTTCAATCTACTTCCATTCTTCAAATATAGATCCAGCCCAAAATCAGTCATCTACACCTACTCAAAATCTATTAGTTATAGATCTGACTACCCAAAATCCCCAATATGCTTCCGCATCTTACCAAACTCAACCTACTCCTCAAAACAACCATCCCCAAATGCCACCCCATCCTCAAATTACCCACAATCAAACTGCTCCTCCACCTCAAAATCAAAACCAAAATCCAAATTAAAATACTTTTAATCCACAAACATCCCACCACCACTTAAATTAGAATACAAATCCTCAAACGTACCATTACAAAAAATAGCCACTTTCCAAATTCCTGTACCTGTGCAGCACGATGTGCACTATTTTGAGCTGGACCATTATGAGGAACAGGGAAAGGAGTGGAGGGAAAAGGTAGAGGTTAAGATTGACATAAAGAAAGATATCAAGAATTCCATAAAAGAGATTCAATGCGTCCCTGATATTGCCGGGCTTAGTTATGAAGACTTATGTATTCATCCAAATTTGAACCTTCTAGAAGGATTCAAAATTCTGAAGTTTGATACCTTTGGAGGAGTGGTCAACCCTATGGCTCATCTGAGAGCCTACTATGACCAGCTCATTGGAGTTGGAAGGGATAAAGCTTTATTGATGTGGCTCTTCAGCCGAAGCCTGTGTTGAAAAGCTCTTGAATGGTTCACCTCGCATGAAACCAGGCAATGGACCACCTGGAATGCATTGGTCAAAAAATTTATTGATCGATTCGCTTACAACATAGAAATTGTTCC
This sequence comes from Solanum habrochaites, assembly GCA_027704765.1. NCBI lineage: Eukaryota > Viridiplantae > Streptophyta > Magnoliopsida > Solanales > Solanaceae > Solanum > Solanum habrochaites. The sequence continues at coordinate 36,158,224 of JAKWJA010002497.1, read as the reverse complement.
AGATTGATACTCTTTGGAGAACATAAAGCAAAAATAAACTGAGAGTTGTAAGGAGTTCACCTATAGGTGGAGAAAATAAACGGCAAGGGTGAGACCACCCATGTCTGAGAAAGAAATGGTTGAAGTGTTCGTGTGCGTGCAAGAGCCTTAATATTATTATAGAATTATGTTGCTCATTCGAGTGAAGTTTTCTGAGATAGTCAAGATTGGTGAGACTATCGAGGACGGTTTAAAATCAGGAAAGATAGCCCGTGCAGCCTGATATACTGTGGTTTCACGGTAATTTTTAATGTTTTTTCCTTAAGTTTAGTGTGTGTCCAAAAGCCATTTTGTATTAATTTTTATGTAAGTTTCTCTTTATTTGCAGGAAATCTGTCTAATGATGAATGCTGAAGTTTTTGAGCAAGAAATGCAGAAAAGTACCACCTACAGAGCTTCTGACGGTCCGTCGTGCCAGTGATAGACCGTAGGTGGCATCGTAGTGAAGTTGCATAAGGAAGATGGGGATGTCAGACCAAGTGTGGGGTTAGAAAGTGCATGACGAACCGTTGTAGCTATGACGGTCCGTCATGCTGGTTCATCATGATGATCAGAGAAGTAGTCCCAGTACCCAAATTCCAAGAGTTTAAGTGTTATGGAACAGAGACCCTCGACAGAACATTGTGCATGTGACGATCCGTCATACCTACTGTCAAGGGTAATAAATACAACAGCAGAAGAATTTGTAAAGTATGGAACGACAGAGTCCATGACAACCCGTCGTGACCATGATTCGACCCAACCGCGTTTTGACATATTTTCAGCAAATAGAAGCCTTCTTTGATTTGGTTTTTCTTTTTTTTATAAATTGCTCAAAAAACCTTATTTTTGGGGTTAGACTTTTGGTGATTAGACACTTTTATGACAGATTCTTTATGAGTAGATTGTTTTGACTATTACACTTTGGATTGTTACACTTTTCTCTGGAATTGATTGTTGGTGATTTTGTCGATCAATCAAGTAAATTTCTAGATTTTATTTTTTCTCATTGAAGTAAGTGCATGAATTTTTATATCATATATATGAATATTGTGATTATTACTATGGGGAACTAAAATCCATAACTAGGGTTGTGGGAACCATAGGCGAATAATGATGTAAAACCTAACTAAAATAACAATTCTAGAATAGTGTCTTGCATTTATTGATAATTCTTTTACTTAGAAGTCTTTTTAACGGATGGCCAATGTTAGAACTCGCCTTAATGCTTCTTGACGGACCAAGGAGGTAGATAATAGGAAAAGAATTATCAACAAAGATTTAGTGTATACAATCTAATAGGCTAATATTGATTGGTACGAGGTAATAACATAGTAAAATATCGAATATGATGCTTAATATGAGGTAAAGATAAGGGTTAGTATAGCAACACATGTAGCCGGACCAAGGTGCAGAGTGAAATTTTCTAGCTACCGGACCAAGGATTTAGAAATACATAACTTATCACTTTGCATGTAAGATACTAGGAAAGAATTGTTATAGTTAGAATTATCAAGTTATAAACCTATGGGGAACACGTAAACCCTAGTTACTTTTATTAATTGATTAAACTCCAATATTTAAATCTGTTAGTTGTCTACTTTAATTTAGCTAGTTATTTTATTCAGTTACAAATAACCCCCCCCCCTTTTATTGTCTTTTTTTTTCAAGGAAATAATTGACTAAATAGTAGTAATAATAGATTGAAGTTAAGTCTGAACTATTTTCCTTGTGGGAACGATCCTAACCTCATTAGTTGGATTCTTTATTTGATACGACCACTTTACTTCTTAATTGAGAAGTAAGTTTGAGCGTTTAAAAGTTTTGCGCCGCTGCCGGGAAAAGTAGCTTTTAGATTAACTTAAACTTATTACTAAAAGTTTAGTTAGTATTTTCTTATTTTACTTTGTTTATTGTTTTTGGTTCTTGCAAAAATATCTTCCTTGTATGCTAAATACACGGAGAGGAAGAGAACCATTGTTTCCCTACAACCACGAATTAGAGCGTACACTACGCAACATGAATCGAAACTTGGGTATTAATGATGATGATCCAATACAGAACATCCCATCTCCGGTTGATGTTCATGGTCAGTTATTACCCGATGCTCTTGGTGACAACCAATTGAGGGGACAAAATCCCACTCCACGTCCCCAAAAATACTACAAAGGCTATGAAAATATAGTAAACTCTGATGGGCCACTTGTGTTGCCCCCTCTACCACCAGGCCATACCTTTTTGGTAACTAGTAGCCTGATGCAAATGCTCACTGCCAGAGATTTGTTTTCAAGGCTACCTTCTGAGGATCCACATGCCCATATAGCTAAGGTAAAGGCAGTGTGTAAAAGTTGTGTAGGGAGGCCTGACTTGGACTTGGATGTAATAGGGCTAAGAGTGTTTCCTCTCTCACTGATGGGAGAGGCTGCTATTTGGTTCACTGAGCTCCCTTATAACTCAATTTTTACTTGGAACCAACTAAGGGACGTTTTCTTAGCACGCTACTACCCTGTCTCCAAGAAACTGAACCACAAAGACAGAGTGAACAACTTTGTGTCACTACCAAGAGAGTCAGTTAGTAGTTCTTGGGATAGATTCACCTCTTTTTCGAGAATCATCCCCAATCACCGCATAGATGATTAGTCACTGAAGGAATACTTCTATCATGGACAGGATGATAAAAATAAAGTGGTGTTGGATACTATAGTGGGTGGTTCTTAAGGGGAGTGTCCTTATGATGAGATTGCTGAAAAATTAAAGAAAATCTCCCGGAACAATAAAGCTCGAGTAATAGAAAGTCAGATACTAGGAGAAATACCTTCACAGTGCAATCCACTCACAACCCAGCCATAGATGAGATTCGTGAAGAGATGGCTCAGATGAGAACTGAGCTTCTTGGGTTGGTATTAGAACATATCATTCGGGGTGCAGAAAAGATAAATGCAGTTAACTACTTGTCTAAACCACCACCACCACATGATGAATGTCACTATGCGGAGGATTCCTATGCATTAAATGAGCAGACGGGGGGTTTCCGACTGAGTGCCCAATGATCTAATCAGGAGAATTGGCGCCAAGGTCGGATCTGTGGTAACTATAATCGTGAGGGTCATTATGTTCGAGAAGGAAATTAAAACCGCGACAATAACTTCAACAAGGGTAACTATGGTAATAGAAATGATAGGAATGGGCCCTATGTCCCTCCTCAAAATTGTGAAATTACTCCTAGGGATAGTGGAGATAGTTTGGCGCGAGTTGAGTATATATTGCACAAAATGATGAGGAGGTTCGATGCTAATGATGAGCACATTAAAGAGTTAAGGAGAGATTTAGCAGGTATTGGCAGGGAGTTGATATACATGCAACATCAATTAAGAAGATTGAATTGCAAATGGACCTATTATCTACGACTGTGAACACACGGCAACCGGGCACTCTTCCTAGCAACATTGTTCAAAATCCAAAAAATGACGGACACTGTATTGCAATCACTACTCGGGGTGGTAAGTAGACCATTGACCCACCTATGATGTCTAAGGAGAAAAACGTGAAAAGATAATGATAAGGTGGTATAGGGTTGTGATGAAGTAGTAGATAACATGGGAAAAGATGTTGAAGTGCCTATAAAGGTAATTCCCATGCCTATACCACCACCCTCCTTTCCTCAAATATTAGTGAAACAGACCGAGGATGGCAAATATCGGCGTTGTATAACAATATTGAAGCAGTTTTCTATCAATGTCCCGTAGGTAGAAGCTCTAGAACCAATGCCCGATTATGCAAAATTTATGAAAGATCTGGTTACAAAGAAAATATCGGTCACTTTCGAGAATGAGGATAGAATGCAACATTGTAGTGCAATTGCTACAAGATATCTCATACAAAAGAAAGAAGATCCGGGTGCGTTTACTATTCCTTGTATAGTCGGGTCATTACATTTTGTGGAAGCAATATGTGATCTGGGGGCAAGCATAAATCTCATGCCCCTCTCGATTTACAAGAAGTTGGGTTTAGGTGACCCAAAACCCACTACCATGCGGCTATTGATGGCCGATCAAACAGTGAAAAGGCCTATAGGGATACTCCACGAGTGAAAAGGCCTATGGAGTCGTTCATATTTCAAGAATATTTTGTTATTCTTGATTGGGAAGTCGATTTTGAAGTGCCTATTAATCTTGGGAGGCCATTCCTTACTACGGGTAGAACCTTAGTTGATATTGAAAAGTTACAGATGAAATTTTTGTTGAACAATGAAGAAGCGACGTTCAACATTTGTAAGTCCATGAGGCAGAGTGGTGAGTTTCAATCGGTATCTGCTATATCCTACAAATAAAAGATGAAGAAGGATTATGACCTAAAAAGTAAAAAACGAGAATTTATGGGTGGGGATTTGGTACTTTTAGACAGTTATAGGTTGCATTGGCTTCCGGGCAAGCTCAAGTCCAAATGAACTGGGCCTTACTTGATTACCCAATTATTCCCTCATGGAGAAGTTGAGTTGGAAACCACGGAGGGAGTGCGGCTTAAGGTGAATGGAGAACGAATCTATTTTAGGCATGCTGAATCGGAGAATGAAGTGATCGAGGCATACCGTCTTGATGAAGGCTTATTAATCAAGTGTCCTCGGTCGTGCCGCAACGTTAAATCAGGCGCTTGTTGGGAGGCAACCCAATACTTATAATTTTTCTTTCTAGTAATGGTAGAATTTTCTACTAATGGATTTTAAATTTGCAGGCACATCACAAGAAAATTCTGGAAAAAAACATTCTGCAACAGTCACTGACGGACACATCGACGGACCATCAGGCACGCGATCGACCGTCGCATGAATCCATCGTGCCAGGTACGTCTCTCAATTATTTTCAAAACTAGGGCACACATGAAGGAACCAATGACGGACCGTCGCACCTGCAACGGACCATAACCGGGGTCTTGTTGCATCATTAATGAGCCTACACAACCTGACCCAGTTGGTAACTTTTAAAAAATTGCAACCTATAAAACCCCTCACCCCTTCATTTGAACAGTGTCTTTCCCTCTTTCTCCCATTTCCTCCCTTTTAAACTTCCCAAATTCCCTAAATTCTTAAGATCCACTCTCTACTAGTTGGAGTCTGCTGATGTAGTTCTGTTCTTGATAACTAAGTGTCTCACTTGCTTGTCTTTCTTCTGTTCTCATGTTTGTGTCTTTGATTTCTACCCATTTACATATTGTTTTTCAATTAGTATTAGCCTAGTTGTTATTTATGGGTCTTTATTCTTTGATCCAATTTTTTCTAACCTAGGTTCAAAATCCTTAAATTGCCTTGTTAACACTCTTGAATTAGGTGCTTTAGCATTGCTAGTTTATTAGGTATTTGGGTAGAAACGTATAGGTTAACACTAAGTATTCCATGTGAGTCACAGAACATGAATGTGGTATCCTCAGTTCTGTCACTGAATGATAGAATGAGATCTCGATGACAGACTGTCGTACCCACGACGGACCGTCATAGGGTCCGTTCCAACATCCCCAACACCCCACTGTCAAATTTTCTCCATGTGTCCACCAGCAGACACAAGTGACGGACCATCGTTCCCACGACGGTCTGTCCTGCACAACCGTTCTGGTTGTCAGAGACCTTATTCCTAAGGGTCTCTCACTTTTTCCAAGTGTCCTCTTACATACATATACGAAGGACCGTCATACCCTCGACGGTCCGTCCTGCACAACCGTTCTGGTTGTTAGAGACCCTGTTCCTATGAGTCTCCAAATTTTTCCAAGTGTCCTCTAACGGACATCTATGACGGACCGTCATACCCTTGACGGTCCGTCCTGCATAACCGCTATGACGGTCAGAGACCGCTCTCCTAAGGGTCCCCATACTTGTTCAAAGTGTCCCACAACGGACATCGATGACGGACTGTCATCATCATGACGGTCCGTCCTGCTTATCTTTCATAATTGTCATAGACTTTCCTTCACGGGTCTCCACATCAACATAGTTGATGTAAGACATGACGGACCCCATGACGGTCCGTCGTACTCACGATGAATCGTCACCTGGTCCGTAGTGTTTCATACTTACTACATAAAAGTCATTACAACATAGCTCTTATATTTATTTTGATTCGTTTTTACTCGTCTTATTTGCTCCTTCTCTTACTAATATTGATTGTTTACAAGTACTATCTATTATGGCACCAGAACAAGATCGAGTTTACGCACTTGGGCGATCAAAGCCTGTCGCCCTGTCTTTCCGCCTGGTCATTGGCTCTGATGATGAACGTGATCCAGAGTAAGTGACCCTAGGCACTGCCACTCCATCCCGAGCTTCACGTGCTGCCAGAGCTACGCCTAAAAAAGTGGCGTATGGCGTAGTCACTGCCTCCCAGTCTGATGAGGAGCGCACACTGACCGGCATACCTTCTAGGTCATCTACTCATGAAGAAGGAGCGTCTGGCTCCTTAGGAGTTTTGTGGTCGGAGGAAGCTTCCGGGTCAGCTCAAGTCCCTACACTCGCCACAGCTGCACAGTCTGCCTCGTCTGATGAGGCTGACATTTCTGAATCCTTTCCCAGCTCACCAACTCATTCTCTCACCCCGGTTGCCGACCATCCCAACCGGTGGTGTGTTGACGGGAAGTATCAAGTTTATTCAGACACAAAGTTTCTGAATGATAAAGCACTCATGACACGGACCCATACATTGGAGAGTCAAGTCCTTACGGGAAGTCTCCCTACTATTCCAGAGATCCAGAATATCTTCACAAGACATCGACTAGAGTGGAAAACGCGTTCTTTGGGCTGTTATAGTTAAGAGTTGGTCCGAGAGTTCTACGCCTCCTACGTGGCTACTCTCAGATCACAGATTGATAGGCGGGCTCCCCCTCCAAACAGTCCCCACTTGAGCATGTTCGAGTACGTGGCATTCAGGTTGATATCTCCCTACCTGCCATCCGTCGGTATCTATACGGCGAGGATGTTGATGCCAACCGGACCCCTCTCACCACCGAGTTTGACTACCGATGGAAAATTGTCAAAGATGGTCAATTCTTGCGTGAGCTATCACTGAGAGAGAACACCAAGAGGTGGATGGCCCTGCACTTATCTGTTGATAGAGAGGGTGCCGATTAGGTAACCGAGCCAAAGGGAGCCATCAAGAAGTCTAATCTGACCTTTACGACTAAGTTCTTATGGTTGATTGTCCACCACTGCATTTCCCCCACAGCTGATGATAATATAGTAACATGGGATCGTGCAATTCTGATGGGGGCGATGATAGCCGGGTTTGAGGTGGACTTTTCTTGGCTTCTACAAGCGGTCATGCTTAAGAGAGATTTTAAGGTCACAACTACTTACCCTTTTCCGTGCATGATATTTTCTTTATGCAGGTCCGCAGGTGTGCCTATCTGGCACATTGATCAGCTCAAGACTCCGCTGGGCACTATTTATATCGGCCTCATCAGGGATGAGGCCAATGAGTTGGCTCCACGCAGAGGGCCCCGTCCAGAGTAGCCTCCACTTTGTGACAATCTGGTTGATACGGTTGCACAGGATCGCACGGCTACGCAGGCTTCTTCTTACACCACTGAGACTACCTCGATCGAGTCTATCTCTGGTAGTAGCACTGCCCTGATCTCCTCTCACTTAGCCCCTTTCTCCACTTTGGTCCCACTTGATAGGGTCCAGAAACTAGAGGCAGAGATGGATACACTTCTGCATCACATCCAGCCTTGGATGCAGAGGTCTATTGCTGAGTCAAAAGAGTGCTTGGAGCAAAAAATAGTCCAGCACACAGAGCGAAAGATCACTAAGGTTCATCAGCACTTGGACGCTTTTGAGTTGCGGGTGCTAGCCCGGCCATCCCCTCAAGTGGATGTGTCGACCCTTTTAACTACGGTCGAGAGACTTTGAGAAGACATTGATATGCTCCTAGAGGCTAAGGTGCCTGAGTCTAAGGCACCTTCCGCAGAGCCTGATGAGGACACAGTGATGGCGGCCTTAATTGCCACTTCTGAGATTCCACCACCTCCCCCTCGAGAGCTTGCAAAGAGGCGTAAGGTTTGAGAGGAGGATCAGGCTAGAGCACGGAAGAAGCAGCGTCGTGAGATGGAGGCTGCGAGGAGAGCCTCGCTTGCAAATGAGGAGGTGCGTCGGATGAGTGTTATAGAGTCAGCTGCTGGGAATCTATCTCTAGAGATGTGGCGATAGCGGGAGGCACATCTTAGAGTGTTGTAGTTGATGAGGACACTACTGAGGGTGTCCAGATTACAGAGGTAGTGGGTTCCCGGGAACCAGACCCACCAACTTGCTGATCGCCGATGCTTTGCGCCCCAGGTTTGCTTCACCCACCACTCTCGTATTTCAATTTTTTTTATGCATTGGGGACAATTGCATGTCTTTTGTTGGGGGTGGGGTAAAAGGAAAGTGAGTGCTAGGGTGAAGTTTTAGTAGCCCAATTGACTATCCTCTTTTGGGGTTTTCTTGCCTGTGTTCTTTTTCCCTAAGAGACTGATTATTTTTATTGTTGAACCGGCATGTCTATATCTTGTGTACATAGTTTAACTCTGAAGTATGATGGCTAAAATTATATCCTGATAAAATGAAAATGATGCATGACTAGGCATAGTAATTGATAAATCTGTGGCTCTAAGCATGACATAAAGATACACCACTGCATGACCCTAACTCTAAAATTCGAACTAGTTGTCTGATAATATGGTAGAGTAATGAGATGTCAAGTGAGTGTGAGGAAGATTTGAATAGTCCACTATTTGTACTGAGCTAGAACTTGACTGGTTACACCTGCTAAAAGTATGTTGTAATAGACAATTAGGAAAGGATAATAGGCCCTTGTTCAATATAGCCCATTTTTAGCCTAAATAAAAAAATAAATGAAATTAATTATTCTTTGATCCAAATGATTTGACCTTAAAATAGACCTTTCTTTTTCATCCCAACTGATCTTTTCTGGGAATCATGTGTTGGCCGTGGTCCCTTCTTGGATATGTGCACCTCACCTTATGCCAAAAGCATAAGTTGAGGGTGGCTAATGCAGTAAACAACCTTTTTATGGCCCTGACCCAACTGAGGGCATTGTGTACTTCGACTCATGGCAAAGCCATGACTTGAGGGTGCTATTATGAGGAATGCTCTGGAAAGTGGGGTTTATAGAACAAAGCGAGAGAAAGAACAAATGAAGAACGAAGGGAAAATAGCAAGGTAAAAGAATATGAGAAATTGGGTGAAATAAAATGATGAAAAGAGGTATGTATAGCCGATATGTCGAGGAGGGCAAAAAGTGAACTAAAGTATACCTAAATATACCCTACCTAACCCGGAGCCTATGTTACTAGCTAAGAAAGTCCTATCGTGATCCTAAGAGTTTTATAGAGAACTTAAAGTAGTGAAAATGAGGGAAAGCTTATGGCAATATGTATGAATGCGTTATGAATTTATTCTGAGATTGAGTGTTGAAAATTAATCCTTATACTCAAAATGAAAACATTGTGTGAAAAATGACGATGTCGTTTTGAAGTGAGGACACTAGTTGCAATACCGGAAATATTATCACTTCGGTGAGAGATTGAAGAGGATAGGTATTAGTGCGTGGTGAGTATGTGTCATGGTCTGATTACACATAATTCAAGCCTAATAGTAATAACATGCATAAATATGATGAGACTGATCGGGATTGATAGCCAAATGATTGCGAAACATAAAACATGGATACTATTGTACAAAGATTTTGTAGTGGGTCATATTATGTCGCTTGAGGACAAATAATGAATTTAAGTTGAGGGTATTGATATACCGTGGTTTCACGATATTTTTAATTCTTTTTCCTTAAGTTTAGTGTGTGTCCAAAAGGATTTTTGTATTAATTTTTATGTAAGTTTCTCTTTATTTGCAGGAAATCTGTCTAAAGATGAACGTGGAAGTTTTTGAGCAAGAAATGTAGAAAAGTACCACCTATGGAGCTTGTGACAGTCTGTCGCACCAGTGACGATCCATAGGTGGAATCGTAGTGAAGCTGCTGAAGGAAGATGGGGAAGTCTGACCAAGTGTGGGGTTACGAAGTGCATGACAGGCTGTCGTACCTATGACGGTCCATCCTGCTTGTTCGTTGTGTTTAAGTGTTATGGAATAGAGACCCTCAACGGCACAACTGCCTGTGACGATCTGTCATACCTTCCGTCGAAGTTAATGAAGAGAGCAGCAGAAGAATTTGCAAAGTATTGGACGACGGAGTCCATGACGGCCCATCGTGACCACGACGACTCGTCATGAGGTCTGTCGACCCAGCCGCATGTTGACAGATTTTAAGCAAATAGAGTCCTTCTTTGATTAGATTTTTGTTTTTATAAGTAGTTCAAAAAAACCTTGTTTTTGGGGTTAGACTTTTGGTGATTAGACACTTTTATGTTAGATTCTTTGTGAGTAGATTATTTTGATTATTACACTTTGGATTGTTACACTTTTCTCTGGAGTTGATTGTTAGTGATTTTGTCGATTAATCAAGTACATTTCTAGATTTTATTCTTTCTCATTGAAGTAAGTGCATGAATTCTTATATCATATATATGAATATTGTGATTATTACTATCGGTAACTAAACTCTATAACTAGGGTTGTGGGAACCATGGGTGAATATTAAGATAAAATTTAACTAAAATAACAATTCTAGAATAGTGTCTTGCATGTATTGATAATTATTTCCCTTAGAATTCATTTTAACGGATGGCCAACGTTAAAAATCGCCTTAATGCTACTTGCCGGACTAAGGAGGTAGATAATACGAAAAGAATTATCAACATAGATTTTGTGTATACTATCTAATAGGCTAGTATTGATTGGTACAAGGTAATAACTTTGTCAAATATTGAATACAATGCTTAATATGAGGTAAAGGTAAGGGTTAGTATAGCAACACACATAGCCAGACCAAGGTGCGGAGTGAAATTTTCTAGATGCTGGACCAAGGATTTTAAAATATATAACTTATCACTTTGAATGCAAGATACTAGGAAAGAATTGTTATAGTTAGAATTATCAAGTTAGGAACTTGTGGGGAACACGTAAACCCTAGTTACTTTTATTGATTGATTAAACTCCAACATTTTAATCTGTTAGTTGTCTACTTTAATTTTGCTAGTTATTCTCATTCATTTAGTAATAAACCCCTCCCCCCTTAATTGTCTTTGCTTTATAAGGAAATAATTGACTAAATAATAGTAATTATAGATTGAAGTTAAGTCTGAACTATTTTCCTCGTGGGAACGACCCCAACCTTATTAGTTGGGTTCTTTACTTGATACGACCGCTTTACTTCTTATTTGAGAAGTAAGCTTTGAGCGTATCAAAGCCGCATCACCCGGATCTTTCGGGTTGTTGTAAAAGAAAAGAGAAGAAATCTTTGTTGTTTCATATGGGGGAAGGGAAACCCCCAGAAGCTCGTTATATTCCCAAGGTCGTTCCCGGCCTCCCCAAAAGTCCTACAAAGCTTGTTACACTTAAGCTAGTCATCTCAATAATCCTTCAATTTATCAGAATGCTACCACCACTTATCCAAATGTCCAAGCTCAACTATACCGAAGTCTACCCCTCAATTACCAAATTTCATCTCCCATTTACCCAAATAATCCTCAACCTTAACAAATTCTTTCTCCTTATTATCAAGGTGTTACTCTCAACTGTGCTAATGTGCAGTCGAGCTATAATGCACCCCCTCCTGTTTATCAAGTTCAAGCTCCACTATAACAAAATTCCCCTCCGAATTACCAAGATCCATCGCCAAACTACCAAACAAATCCATATCCTAGAAACAAAGCTCCCTGTCCAAACACCAAAAGTTATCAAAAGGAGCCTCCTCCTCAACAAGTAGTTATGACCCTCCCCGAACTAGATTTTATAAGAACCCTTCAAGGAACTTCATTGCGCTCGCTGAAAGACGAACAAAGCTTTACGAGCGACTGGCTGTGGCCGGATACATCCACCCTGTGTGGACCAAACCCGTGGATGCCAATTAAAAATTCTACTGACCCGATCAGAGATGTCGCTTATCATTCCAAAAGTGTTGGGCATGATACTGAGGATTGTATCAACCTTAAGCACAAAAATAAGGATTTGATTGACCAAGAGTTAGTCACTCTCCAACCAGCGGCACCAAATGTCAACACCAACCCGTTGCCGAATCATGGGGGCGGCAATGTCTATATGATCGAGACAGACGATGAGTGGTGTGGAATAAAAATGATTACTCCAATCGTTCACGGTGATTTGGAAAAGGCCGTTACTTCGTTGAGCATCAAAGAGAAGAAAGAATTCATTATTTTGACACCCGCAAAGGTTGTGGCTTTGGTGCCCTCAAAAACTCTCACCAAGCATAAGTTTGTTATTGAAACTATTGCTGCTCAAGGCATGACAAGATCCGGAAGATGTTACACTCCTGACAAGCATGCTCTCGGAGGTCAAAAGAAGGATCTGGTAAAATGGTCAATAAGCGAAGGAGAAGCGGAGGAATTCAAGAGAAGAATGTAGTCGAAAGAGTATTCTATCATCAAGAATTTTGAGAAGACTCCAACCCAGATCTCCGTATGGGCCTTGCTGATGAGTTCTCAATCTCACAGGCAGACTTTGATTAAGTCTCTCAATGATAAATATGTACCCGCGGGTACAAGCAAAGATAACGTGGCCTCTATGATTCAGCAGGTTATTTTAGGGCACCAAAATATTTTTTGTGATGATGAGCTACCTTTTGAAAGGAGGTCACACAAAAAGGCGTTGCATATCACTATTGTATGCTGCATAAAAATTTTCAACCGCGTCTTAGTAGATGATGGATATGGTTTAAATATCTGTCCAATGTTGACGTTGAGGCACTAAAGGTTTGACTTGGGAAACTTGAACAAAACCAAGTCAATGTAAAAGACTTTGAAGGGTTTCAGAGAGATACGTTGGGAGCGGTGAATATGATCATTTAAATGGGCCCAGCAGAATTCAGTGCACAATTTCAAGTATTGGATATCGATACCAGCTATAACCTTCTTCTAGGAAGGCCTTTCATCCATATGGATAGAGTTGTCCCTTCTACTCTACATTAGATGATGGAGCTCGTTTGGAAGAACAAAGAGCTGGTTATTCATAGCGAAGGGAGTGACTTTGGCAGACAGGCGACGAACATTGATGAGATATCATGAGGTACAGATTTCTACACAGTGGAGCTGGTAAATGCCAGCGGTGAAGACTTGGCCCGACATACTCCCATGCCTGCCGTGTTCAAGATTATAGCCATGGTGATGCTGTTTTGAACCAGGTTTTGGATTGGGAAGAAATTCCCAAGGAATTATTGATCCTATTTTAGTCCTCATCAAGGGAGCCAGATGTGGTTTGGGATACATCCCCACAGATGATGACATGAAGCTGAAGAAGAAAAATGATCAAGAATTGGCTAAGCCGATCTCACATCTGTATCAATCCTTCCCAGTCCGGAAGTATGCCAAGCATGAAGACCTTGGGGAAGGAATTTGTCACCTCTTCGAGGAGATCAATATTGTTATTGAAGAAGATGTCGAGCTAGCTGGTATCCACAATACTGATCTAGGAGAGATGCTGCAGAACTGGACCTCCACGCCTATCCTGATCCCCCGAACTCATTGGTAGAAGGGCATAGTTTCATGTATATTAAAATTGGAGGTAATCCGGAAGAGGCCAAGACCCACCATTTTGCATTTTCTTAACTGTTTGAATTTTCAAATTTCCATCGTGAAGTTTAAATAAGGAAACATGGACCTATGCCATGGCTAAAGTTTGCATTGTTTTCAAATTTGAATGAAAACCCCTTTGTTTGTAAATTTATTTATTTAGTCGTTTGTTATACTTTGATTTTCTAACTTTGTTTGTTTCTGATTTCAGTAATGTAAGTTTTAAACCTTCCAATGTCATGTCATGTCACGAGCTCAAGGAACAAAATAAGGCAGGTGATGACGAGGATGATGATTACTAAGAAGAAAGTGAGAAACCAGAGTATGTCGCCAAAGAATTTCAGCAATTTGGAAACCAGCATAAGCTGAATATAGAGGAAATGGAAACGGTAAATTTGGGGGATCCACAATGTGTTAAAGAGGTTAAATCAGCATCCATTTAAATAAAACTCAGAGAGAGGGCTTGATTCATTTTCCTACTGAATATATTGATGTGTTCGTTTGGGAAGTCAGTGGCATGCAACGGATGAGTACCGATGTTGTATCTCATAAACTGCCGATTAATTCGGGTTCGATCCAGTGAAGCACATGACTCGGAAGTTCAAGCCAGAACAAAGTTTAAACATCAAAGAAGAGATCACCAAGCAAATAGAATCTTGATTGGTTGAAGTTACACAATACCAAAATTGGTTAGCCAATGTTGTTCCGGTTTCCAAGAAAGACGGAAAAATCAAGATTTTGCATTGACTATAGAGGCCTCAACAACGCTAGCCCGAAGGATAATTTTTTGTTGCAGAATATCATATTTTAATTGATAACTGTGCTAAGCATGAAATGCAGTGATTTGTGGATTGTTAAGCAGGTTACCACAAGTTATGATGGATGAAGAAGATGCATAACATACGACTTTTATTACACCTAGGGGTGTATATCATTTTAGGGTGATGCCATTTGGACTCAAGAATGTTGATGCTACCTATGTGAGGGCTATGAAGACCATATTTCATGACATGATTTATAAGGAGATTGAAGTGTATGTGGATGATTTCATGATCAAGTCCCTCGAAAGTTCGGACCACTTGACTCATTTAAGAAAATTCTTTGATCGTTTGGGTCATTACAACTTGAAGTTAAATCCTACCAAATGTGCTTTTGGAGTTCCAGTTGGAAAGTTGTTGGGATTTATTTTCAGCAGAAGGGGTATTGAGCTCTACCCTTCTAAGATTAAAGCAATTCAAGAGTTATCTCCGCCGAAGACGAGAAAAGAGGTGATGAGTTTCTTAGGGAGATTAAACTACATCAGCCGATTCATAGCTCAATCGACCGTGGTATGTGAGCCTATTTTAAAGTTGTTTAAGAAAGACGCCCCGACAAATTGTATTGAAGTGTGTCAGGCTACTTTTGATTCTATCAAGAACTATTTATCCAATCCACCGGTATTGGTTCCTCCGCGTGAATGGAGTCCTTTGTTGTTGTACTTGTCTGTCTTATATAGTGCATCCGGATGCGTACTTGGTCAACGTGTTGTGCTTTGACGTGGCTTGCCCAGAAGGTGAGACATTATTTGTCTTTTTATACTACGTACCTCATTTACATAATGGATCCACTGAAGTATATCTTCCAGAAGGTGATGCCGACCGGAAAGTTAGATAAGTGGCAAATGTTGTTGAGTGAATTTTACATTGTGTATTTGACTCAAAAAGTGATAAAGGCAAAGTCTTTGGCTGATCATCTTGCAGAAAAGCCCGTTGATGAAGAGTATGAACCACTTAAAACTTATTTTCACGATGAAAATGTGTCATTTGTGGGTGAAGATATTTTTGAAGCGTATCAAGATTGGGGATTATTCTTTGATGGAGCGGCAAATCATCAAGGTAAAGGTATTAGAGAAGTCTTAGTGTCAGAATCTGGTGAGCACTATCCCTTGGCGGCTAAGATCCGATTTAATTGCACGAACAACATGGCCGAATACGAAGCTTGTATTCTTGGTTTGAAAATGGCCATGGACATGAATGTCTATGATTTGTTGGTTATTGGAGATTCAGACCTTTTAATTTATCAAGTTCAAGGAGAATGGGTTGTGAAGAACCCAAAGATTATACCTTATGTACAGTATGTGCAGAAGTTATGCAAAAGATTTCATAAAATCGAGTTCAGACATACTCCTAGAATACATAATGAATTAGCCTATCGCTTGCCACCATCACTTCGATGATTAAATATCCGCATATATATTATATTGATCCTCTGGGTATAAAGTTGAAAGAACATCCAACCCATTGTTCCCATGTTGAAGCAGAACCAAGCGGTTTGCCATGGTATTTCGATATAAAGAAGTATTTGGAGTCTGGAACTTATCCTGAAAATACTACGTCCAACCAAAAGAAGTCGATACGCCATATGGCTCTATAAGTGGAGATGTCATTTATTGGTGGACTCCAGATTTGGGTCTTCTAAGATGCGTCGATGTCGTCGAAGCTTCGAAGCTTATTGAACAAATACATGTAAGAGTTTGTGGCACGCATATGAATGGGCTGACTTTGGCAAGAAAGATCCTTCGATCTGGTTATTTCTAGATGACTATGGAGAATGATTGTTGATAGTTTGTGCATAAATGTTATAAATGTCAAGTGCACGGTGATTTGATCCGAGTTCCACCTCAAGAGCTTAATACTATGAGTTCACCTTGGCCATTTGTAGCTTGGGGTATGGATGTCATAGGTCTGATAGAGCCAACCTCTTCTAATGGACACAAATTTATTTTGGTTGCCATTGACTACTTCACCAAGTGGGTGGAAGCATCTTCTTAGAAATTGGTAACCAAGAAAGTTGTAGATGATTTTGTTCGCAACAATCTGATATGCAGGTTCGGAGTACCAGAATCCATCATTACTGATAATGGTGATAATCTTAATAGTCACTTGATGAGAGATATATGTGTGCAATTTAAGATTACTCACCGAAACTCAACCGCTTATCTTCCTCAGATGAATGGAGCTGTAGAAGCCTCAAATAAGAATATCAAGAAGATTTTGAGGAAAATGATTGACAACCACCGCTGTTGGCCTGAGATGTTTCCATATGCTTTATTGGTTTATCGAACGACTGTCAGAATGTTGACTGGAGCGACTCTGTAACTTTTAGTAGATGGAATAGAAGTAGTCATACCCGCCAAAGTTGAAATACCATCCTTGAAAATTATCCAAGAAACTGAGTTGAGTAATGCGGAATGGGTTAGCAAGCGAATTGATCATCTGACCTTGATCGACGAGAAGATAATGGTTGTCGTTTGTCATGGTCAACTATATCGACAGAGAATGATTCGAGCTTTCCACAAAGAGTCTGAGCCATATTTTTTTAAAATTGACAGTTTTTCCCCATCAGGATGAGTATAAAGGAAAATTCGCACCGAATTGGCAAGGTCCTTATATAGTTTGTAAAGTATTATCCGGAGGTTCTTTGGTGCTTTTGGAGGTGTATGGAACCGCGTGGCCGAAACCGATCAACTCAGATGTTGTCAAGAGATACTACGTGTGAAACTTCGGTTGGCATTTCTGTTGTTTACTTGTAATCATTATGTTTGCTTGTATTTGTTTTGCTTAAATTCTTATTTCTTTGTAATGAACTACGTTTGACCTGAATTCTCAAGAATGAGCTACGTACGCGGCCTATGTCGGCTTCGGTCTCCCCTTTTTTCCCTTTTATATATTTCTTTGTAATTGAACTACGTTCGACCTGAATTCTCAAGAATGAAATATGTATGCAGCCTATGTAGGCCTCTGTCGGTTTCTTTATAAAATTCTCTTATTTCTTTTACCTTGAGGAAGAACTACATTTGACTTGATTCCTTCCTCAACGGGATACGTAGGCGCCACAAGGGTTCGATCATATCTCCCGTAAGATTTCTATTCCTCTTTACAACAGAAACTGGGACAGAATTTTTGAGAGGGACTCAAAAAATTCACTAGAAGAAGATTCTTCCTTAGCAATTCAAGACTGAAGATACTTAGATATGTGTGACTGGGACAAAATTTTTGAGGAGATCTACGATCTACTCAGTTACAATGAAAAGATAAGCAAGACAGTTAACTAGGACACAAATTTAAAGGAGGGCCTCAAAATTTCAGCATGGATCTACATGTTTGGAGTGACTCTTAAAACTCCCCAGCGAATAATCAAATAAACCTCCAAGCATCAGTCTCAAAGAATTTTTTAAGCCTGATACGACATGACTTAGCAGTGACCTTTTTCATATACTATTCCTCAAAAATTTATTTCTCTTAATTTTTTCCCTTTTATGTTTCATTTGTTTTGGCATAAAGTATTTTGTCTTATCTATCAAGAGTCGGTAGATCGGGAAATCAACAGGAGATAGCAGGGCAAGGAGCAGACATTTGAAGAAATCGACAGAGATCAGTCCGTTTTAAAACCAACGATTTCTCTATGGATGCAGGTCTATAACTTTACTTTGAAACAAGCAAAATTCTTCCGATCGAGTAACAGGGAGAACGCAAAGGAGGAGAAAACTCTCCCAAAATCAACAGTCTTCCTAGGTGAAGGAATCATATTATATCGCTTATGGCGTAGACTTGGGAATATGATTTGTTTATTTCAGTCAATTTCCCACAAACATGAACTTTGTAAGGAATGTTCGGCTGTATTCGAAGATGAATAAATCGAAAATCTCAAGGAAGAGTTTACTGTTTCCATAAAGGACGTCATTTGCATCATAATGTCAAAAATGATACTATGCTTCACCCGGAGAGGAAGATATTCATGCCCTACGGGAGATCATGCATCGCGAGTCAATATCCATGCATCGCGGAAGATCACACATCAATATCCATGCATCGCGATTGGTCATGCATCACGAGTCAATATACATGCATCGCAGAATATCATGCATCGAGGGTCAATATTTATGTATCGCGGAACACCATGCATCACGAGTTAATATCCAAGCATCGCGAGAAGATTTCATACATCGTAGAAATTTATGCATCACGAGAAGATTTAATACCGTGCAGAAATTTATGAATCACGAGAGGATTCCATGCCTCGTTGAAATTTATGGATTGCGAGAAAATTTCAAACTTCGCACAAATTTATGCATCATGAGAAATTTCATACCTCGTAGAAATTTATACATAACGAGAAGATTTCATGCCTCATTGAAATTTATCCATCGCGAGAGGATTTCATACCTCGTAGAAATTTATGCATCGCAAGAAGATTTCATACCTTGTGGAGTTTATGCATCACGGGAAAATATTCATACCCCGCAAGGAATGATGTGCTACCAAGGTAGAAGTTGTGAATTCCAAGAGAAATATTTACTCACCGGCATCAATTGCATTTCTTTTATTTATGATAAAAGTAAACATCTAGAAGAGCATCGAAGACAACACCTAGAGAAATATCAGTAATGCATCATCTTTCTCAGATTAAGAATACATTGATATCTAGAGAAATATTAGCATTGCAACAACTTTTATTTATGTTGACATCACATGAAGAGTACATTGAAGATTATATTGCAAACATAGAAGATAAGTTTCATTTGCTTTACGTCAAACCCGATCAGGGTGACATCATATGAAGAAGGAGAAAATCTAAGTGTCAACACGGTAAAAGACACTATCTTCCACTTGAATTGCATCTGTAAGATGAAAAATTTTACCTCAGTCTTTGTAGAGAGAATCCGAAAGGATGAATTCTCCAAAAACAAACCACAGGTGCAGACGATATAAGAAAGAATGCAGCACAACGCAAAACTTTTTCTTAGTAGCGAACTGGGACAAAGTCCGAAGAGGAGTGTCAAATTCTTAGGACGTGAGTAGAGGAAAGACTTCCACCTCAGTCAAACAACACCCCTATCAGAAGGCATGTGAGTTTTTCTTTGGGTTTTGACAGTTTCGGTCTCACATTCGGAAATCTTGATATTTACCGAAAGAAAGTTTCCAATCGGAGTGACTATGCACTAAGAGCTTTGGAAATTATGTCCCTATGAGTTCTTTATTATGGGTGTAAACTGCACCACACTCATGACTAAGAGGTTACAGGCCTCCTTTTCATACTCGATTTAATTGGTCACTCGTCCAAAAGAAAAAGTTATCTAGCACAATAGATTTATCATCCACCGACGGAGTCGAACTAAAGCAGCCTGATTCCTGAGGTTTAAGGATATGTAGGCGGAACTTTTTCTTAGTAGCGAACTGTGACAAAGTCCGAAGAGGAGTGTCAAATTCTTAGGACGCGAGTAGAGGAAAGACTTCCACCACAATCAAACCACACCCCTATCAGAAGGCATGTGAATTTTTCTTTGGGTTTTGACAATTTCGGTCTCACATTCAGAAATCTTGATATTTACCGAAAGCAAGTTTCCAATCGGAGTGACTATGCACTAAGAGCTTTGGAAATTATGTCCCTATGAGTTCTTTATTATGGGTGTAAACTGCACCACACTCATGACTAAGAGGTTACAAGCCTCCTTTTCATACTTGATTTAATTTTTCACTCGTTCAAAAGCAAAAGTTATCTAGCACAATAGATTTCTCATCCACCGACGAAGTCGAACTAAAGCAGCCTGATTCCTGAGGTTTAAGGATATGTAGGCGAGCTCAATGTTGAAAACTTGGCTATATTCCAACAATCGCTCTCGAATCTTATTCTCGAGCTTTTCAGTACCTTCATAATTTTATATCAAAGTGGCTATTGATTTCCTTCAAATTCGTTCATTAAATAAAGCTTATTGAACTACAAGTGGCCTGAATTCTCATATAGCTTGAGATATGTAGGAAACCCATTTCTGGGGCTCGACCATAATTTTTAAAGATCTCTGCCAAAGCCCTGTCTTAAAGACGAATATGTGGTTGGTAAAAATTGGTTTGGTCAATTTCATTTTCCTAGAATTTCTTTCATCAATCCGAGTAAAACGAGGGAGAGTTGTTGACACCCAATTTGGACTCTCCTCGGTAGTAATTAACTAGAGAGCTTCTCAAGTTTAAACAATTTAAAATGATTATATATATATATATAATAAAATTATAGTAATAAATAAATTTAGATTGAGAGTTATTTAAAATAAGGTTGTGACGTTTCTTATTTTGCTTTAGCTAATGAATATGTCTTACATAATTAGTCGTACAACTATTTAAATTTTATTCATATATTAAAAAATCAAAAAATATATATACTTTGTTTTATACAAATATTTGTTTAGCTATTTAGCTATACGATGTTTTCATTTTGGTTAATTATTCCATAACCAAATTAATTATTTTTATTTTGTTAACATTAAGAAGCTTGTTTGATTAATTTATGTCAATATATTTCATCTAGTTACCAAATACTTTAGTCCATTTGGGCAAGCCATTTTGGGCTCTTATATGTCAATTTTCAGCAATCAGCCCCCCACCCCCTATTTTATGTTGGGAAAATTTCATATATGACAAAGTTATCTGATTAAATAACATTATATGAGTATAGTTTACCGAATTACATTCTATTGGTATAGTTTAGTTATTTTAGGTATCTTTAATTTTGTATATAAGGTTTCTTTTGTTTTTTATTTATATAATTTTATTTTAAAAAGTGGTTTGTAACTGAAGCTATAAATATGCTAACAATAAATATAGATAATGCCATAATTTAAGGTAAACGTCCCTTTTTTAAGGTAAACGTTCAAATTTATATATATTTTTTTTCAAAAAAAATAAGAATTATACAACAATTGAAACAAAAGATAAACTTGTTTTTGCTGTTTATGAAACAACAGTTCATCAATTTTTTTTATTTTTTCTTTGTAATCGAATTCAGGTAAGTGTTCATTGGATGAAAATTCATGTTTATTATTGCAATAATTATACAATGTTCTATTGGATTTACAAATTTTGATTTATGTGCGTTCATTATTATGGTGTCGTAATTTTTTTTTATTTTGCAAACTAGTTTCAAAATATGATTATTTTAAGCAGAAATTTTATACTATACAATTATATACTTTTTGTTGATGTATTATTTGTATATTATAAAGAAGATCAGTGTAAGTGAATACAAGTAATCGTTGGTGATAATTGTATATAGCCATAAAGTAAGTGTTTTGTTTTTGATACAATTATATATTTTTTTTGTTGTAGTATTTGTATATTAAAAAGAATATCAGTGTAAAATCAATTCAGTAATTTGATTGTATAATAGTGTTATATTAATTGTATATATGATCTCTTTGAATGATTTGAATTTTATTTTTTTTGATAATTGTACAGATAATGGCTTCATTGGCTATTTTGGTTATGCATTCTGGTTAATGTGTGTACATGAATATAGTAGTTAAACATGACAATATATACAACTGTCTAAATGACATTGTATATACTCCAATAATATATAAACTTAATATATACTAACTTTAATAATTTGTATATAACTACTAAAATATACAAATTACAATCATATATGAAATTTTCCCATCTGTATAACTAAATCCAATTACATTGTGTATATATATATACAAAAAACAAAAATAATAATGAGCCTTTAATATACAATCCGCTACTACCACTATTAAAACTTACTATATATGTTTACAAAAACAGTCAATTTTGAAAACAATCATGGACAAATCAATTTTTGTATATGTATATAAACTTAATATATACTAAATTCAATAATTTGTATATAACTAATAAAATATATAAATTATAATCATATATGAAATTTTCCCATCTGTATAACTAAGTCCAATTACTTTTTGTATATATATACAAAAAAAAAATAATGAGCCTTTAATATACAATCTGCTATTACAACTATTAAGACTTAGTATATTATTCATTATTCATAACTTAAAATATGTATAAAGTAATCAAATCCACAGATACATATACAAATATATAACTAAAACATGTGTGTACTAACACATGCAATATACTATATACAATTACGTGAATACAAAATTTACTTAAAAAATAATTTTTTGTATATTGACATCTAAGTAACAAAAAAATTGTAGCTAAATTTGTGTTTTAAGCCACTACCTCATAATTATGATGTTCTTCAGATCCGTCAACTTCACATGCATTTTCCTCTGAATCAATGTTTACTGCTTTCCTCTTTCATCCTCCTTGTACAATTTTAATGCCTCTAGCTTTAGCATTGTTAATAACTTCTTGAACTGTCGTAGGGTCATATTTTTTCTTTAATCTCAATTGTTCCATTGTTTGTTCATGTTGAACTTCTTTTTATTTTAACATAGACCGTACATCAACCCAAAATCTTGAGTTAAACATATTGAAAACAATGGTAAATTGTCAACAAAATTGACATGCAATGGAATACCTATGATAATCATCATAGATGAAGAATATTCATTCATTCTGTGACTAATTTGAGATCTAATAAGAACAAACAATCGATTATTTCATCAAAAAAATATGAAAAAACATAAGAAACACAATACATATACAATTGTTGAATAAGGAAAAAAAAGAAAGGAAAATAACTAAAATTTAGGAGTACCTACGAAAATTGAATTCAACGTCGGGAGGGAGTAATTGAATTTTGGACAATTTGAAATTCAAATCAGATAGAAGTATAATTGTAGAAGAAAAAGGTGGAATATAAATAGGAGAGATAATATTATTTTGTGTAAAATTATATACAAAATAAAAAAAAATTATACTATTGGTATTATAATAGATGGTGGACTCCATTAATTATAGCAAAAAAAATAAATTATAATTATAGAAAGTAAATAAATTAAACTATACCCCTATTATATAATTAATTTGGAATGTTTGTCATTCCATATAATTTTCCCTTTTATGTTCATTACCCCTCATCCATCAGCCCATTTTAAATTCCAAATACGTGACCCAACATTCCCAGCCCAACAAATTGTACGAGCAGCCACAACCTCGCATATCCTATCCATTACATTCTCCTTTCCTTCAACCCGACCCAATAATGTGGTCAAATAAAAGCACCCATTTGCACAAACGACAAGAGCATCGAAATTCAGAAGTGACAACCAAGAGGTTCACGACGTCAATCTTTGATACCAACGACAGATGCGTGGATGACGATGAACGACTCCATACGCGCTTCAGCCCTCCTCATGCGAGAGCCCGCGACAACAACGGTAAATTCGCTCATCAAAGAGAGGGGAAATCAGAGAGAAAGTTCACGGAAGCGCAGGCCTAATAGAGTACGCTACGATTGTACGATTTGATCCAGTCTTTTCCCCCTGATTTCTGCCCCATTTCTGTCCTTGAGGGTGTGAGATCGAGCCATGTCTCACCCCAAGGAAATTGAGATCAATCTCGAGCGTTCCTCCCTCTTCCCATTTCTGGATTATTTTTTAATGGCAGTAAAAGATGGTGGTCTGATTTGACGAGAGAAGGAGAAATTCAAATTTTCGTGGGCCTGAAAGGGAGTTGGATCCCTTCTTTTTCTTCATTCTCGAAACCTAATTCCCGGGTATAAAAAGCTACCCTTTCTCTTCTATTATGAAGGGTAGTGGGGATAAAAAATTGCTAGAGAGAGTTTTTTTTTTAGGAGAAAATTCTGAACGTGGAAGTTTTGTTAGGGAGTTACTAGAGATTTTTGGAAGAGGACGTTTTTTTTTGGAGTTTCTAAAAAGGTTCCGAAAGTTCTCAAAAGAGAGGAAAATAGGAGAATTTTAGGTAGAAGAAGAAAAGCGTAATAAAGTGTCCGTTCTACTAATGTATTGAAAGTTCGAGTCTGTGGTTTGGAAGATCTTTCTCGCTGCCATCCTCTTCCCAGTATCGTTGCACATAAGTAGGTAATCTCACCTCCGCTTTATTTCATTTCAATTTGGTGTATTATGGGTTAAATATTTGGTAAAGATTCCGCTACGGAGAGCAGCTCGATTCTTTCGTTGTACTCTTTTGCTTCAGACTCGTTTTTTCCTTTTTTCTTACTGTAAGCAAGTTGATGTTTTTTTGGGATTGTGTGTGGGTAGTTAGATTCGTTGGCTCCATTGTTCACCTAAGGCTAGTGGAGTCTTGGTATTTATCTCCATATTAATGCGCTTCTTGACTAGCTGAGTGTTATAATATAATATCATGTTGGCTTAAGTAAGCAGTGTGTTGCTAGCCTAATATTTTCTTGTATCCGTTGATTTAGCCATCATATAGGTCTGGTTCTTTGTTATTTTTTTCGATTATTGTTAAACACGTCTTGTTGACAAGAGCATGCTAGTTAATATTTCGTGTTTTCTTTTGTATTATGTGTAGTGCCTTTTATGCTTATTTCTTCGTGCATGATAAATGGGATGATTTGATGTTGTTTAATATTTGTATGAGCAGTGGATGTTCATCGTGGTTGTGTAGTTAGCTTGTCTTTATTAAAATAGGGATAAAAATATCGATTTGTATCATGCTAACAAATTTCTGATGGGTTTAAATTTCATTTTCTTGTTGTGAATTTTTTTTCTATCTCACAAATTCTCTAATAATATATATATATATATATATATATATATATATATATATATATATGTATATGAAGCTTAAAAGTAACTGAAAAGAATCTTATTTCATTAAAGATAAAGTAATAACAAACTTAACATTACTCATTTAAAATAATAATTTCTGTGCGAGATTCTCTAACCGACAACCATCACTCTGAGCCTAAGTGATGGTAGAACATTTTATCTCATGCTGCTGAGGACCATTGTATACCTTTCCATTGGTATAGGACCTTACTTGACAGTGGATCCATTATTTTAACTTAAGTGATCATCTAAAAAGTATGACCATTTGATATCCATGATGGCTACATGGTTTATTGAGACTTGAGTTATTATGAGCTCACTCCCCCATATCTGTGTTCAATACTACTCCTAAAAATATACTTAGATCATATCTTTTGAAAAAAATATCTTTTTATGGATTGAGATAATTGCTCAACACTAACCTTTAAAAGTCTCCTTGAATCGATGTTCCTTTCTTGCTCAAAACTTTTGTAGGAAGTCTTAGTTTTCTATTATCTTAAATGTGAAAATATTTACAAATTTATAGATACTTAGTTCCCTAATAAATTTTTGAGATTGAACCCAACATCTTTACTCTTTACTTAGCTTGATACTTGAGTCTTAAAGAAACTCTTAGGGAATACTTAGTTCCCTTTTAACTTTTCAGAATTGTAAGAACTCTTTACTCTTTACTTAACTTGGTTTTTGACTCTTAAAAACAAAGTTAAAATCTTTCTAAAGAATCTTGAAAACCTTCAAGAACATTGCTTTGACTTGCTTTTTTGCTTCTACACTTGACTTTTAACTTCTTTGACTTTGATATTAGCTTTCATTGAATTGGATTATGGATTCCATGTTCATGATCTCATATTTAAGGATTATTTGATGATTTTTAGATGTATATTAGATTGTTAGAATCAACTAGAAAACATACGTACATCACTTAGGAACTAGTACTAAAACATTGGGAAGAATGAGGAGAATTGGCGTCCTTGGCTCTCTAAGAGGCTCGGGGTGCCAGCCCTTATCATAGTGAGAGCAGGCTGGGGCTCTCTAGCTAGACAGGTTCCCTAAGTCGTCTCGACGCCCCAACCCCTGTAGTCATGTGTTCCCGATTTTTCTCCTTCGTTTTTCACCTCTAAACCTCCTAGATCATTCCACAAACACTTAGAATCATAATTAACCTCAATTACCAATTGATTCATCCCGAAATCACACCTGAAACATGAATTAAAACTTCAACAACACAACTATCAAGAATTTAACGAAAACTTTAACAACGTTCTTCAAGAACTCAATTTCTAAATATTCAAATAGCTTAGATTCGATAAAACTAAAAAAAATGGTGTGCCAATAAACTAACCCAACACTATGTGATCACAATTACCTTTTTAGAGATCACCCCCGATGAATTCTATGCACAAAGCTTGAGCGTTCTTTGCTATTCTTGATTTCTCTACTCTTTTCTCTTCTTTGCTCTCTTCTCCAAGCCCTAGCTTGACTTATAAATCTTTCCAAACTGAATGAAGTCTTACTTTACCCTAATTAATCTCTGAAAATGAATTAATATAATTGGGTAAGGAAAAGATAAACTTTCCCTTCCCAAATTCATATTTGGACATTTCTTAATCCAACAGCCTACCTTAGGAAAGTCATAACTCACTCATACGATATCTTAATCGCTCAAACTCGGCGGAGTTTGAAAGAATATTTTAAGTACTTATGTGATTTACTTTGTTAGAAAGTTTTCTTCAAAATATTTAGTATTATATAAACATTGCCCTTTTGTTTCACTTATTTATTGTTTCTTAATAATTCAATATTTTAGATGAAGAAAAGTTTCTAATATTAGTCAGATACAACTAATTACATGATTTAACCTCATAAAATTATTAATATATATATATATATATATATATATATATATATATATATATATATTAACATTGTTAGATTTACTAATAAAAAAATTCATTGACAATCTGGATTGGTTCCCGTGAAAAAGAAATATATAAGATGGATCCAAATTGAACATTCCCACAAAAATCTGCAATATTATTTTGTACTAAGTTAATTATTCAAAATGTGTGTGCACGCACGCCAATAGGAGAAGTCTATTTAACACTTTCTTTTTTATGAATTTAACGCAATTATTTTTGTTTTAAAAAAACAAATCAGCAAAAGGGTAAAGTGCAATTCTTTTCCCAAAGAATTAATAATCTGAATATCATTTTTTTTTTAAATCTAAGATAACATAAATTATGGTAAAATTTATCCACACAGAAAGTCTTTGTAAAAAATTTAGAGTTTTTTCACTTACGAGTTGTTAATAAAAAAGTTTAGAAAGAATCTGAAAAACTCTATCATTTCCAAATTGTGTCCATTGCATTTTTTTCCTTCCATTTTGTTTAGTTTTATAGTTACTCTCCATTCTGCCGAAGAAAAAAACATTTAAAGAAATGCTAAAAGATACAAAACAACATTATCTTTTCGAATCCTTTTTGTATAGAAAGAAAATGAAAAAAACAAGTTGAAAAAATCGATCACTAATTATTTATTAGAAACTAACCTTATTGTTGATCTTATTATTCTAAACCTTAATAAAATAAAGACACAAGTCTCAAGTGTATAAGTAGTACTTCAGTCGAAAGCGGGAAAAAAGTATTAGGGTTGAAAATGACAATAAATTTTATACTATTTTGAGATTTTCGTTGACCATATAATATTTTGTATTTAGTGATGTATTTATTTATATATTTTTTTTGAATTAAGCATCTATAAATAAGAAAACACCAATTATAAAAAAGAATCATTTAAAAATTTTGTTCAGAAAGTGTAATTAATTATAGAGATCTCATCAATGTCACCGCTTTTTAATAAATACTACCAAAAACTATACTATTTAGTTATACATAATAAAGAGGAGGGAGAAGAGTGACATTGACATAAGGATAATGGAGACGAGTGATATTGAGATAAAGAAGAGAGGCAATCTATATAGAGAGAGGGAGGAGAGAGGATGAATACATGTTGTATTTGTTGTATTACAAAGACAATTGATACAAAATACACATATAGTTGAGTCAAAATACAAATTTAGTTTTCTGATTACAATTGACATAAAATACAAATCTCTCACCGATATATGATTGAATACAATAGATACATGATATATATGACAAAGAAGGAGGAATATATATGATATTTGTTATATCTTGTTTTATTTTTTATGTTACATTATGTGGAATATTTTTTTACCGCACTTACATGATCCTTCATCATGCAGTGGACCTTGTCATGCCATTTTGGTGAAACAAATTTAACCTTTTCTATCCTTGACAGATGTCTATCTTCAAAATTGTGGAGAAGCTTCACCATTTTTGGGTTAATCTAAAGAAAATATCATACAAACTAAGTCAAATTTGACAAAATATGACAAAATTTGTTTGAAATTCAAACGTTCAAATTTTTGAAATTTTCTTTTGACCAATTTCGAAGTTCAAAAATGATTTTTCCTCTCAAAAAAATGAAGAACCCTAATTTTACCTATAAATACTTGCAACCAAAGTCCATTTCATGTTTTGTGAAGCTGCCATAGTCCTCTAAGAACAACCATTTACTCACTCTATAACCTTTAACGAAATATTTTTTACTAGTAACAAATACTTATTTCACTTTCTCTATTGTTTTTTTCTTGTTGTCTGAGTCAACTTGGAGTTCGGAGTCCATTAAATTTAAGATCAACCACCTGTGTCTCACGTTCTGTCACGACCCAAAACGAGCCGCAAGTGGCACCCACACTTATCCTACTAGGTGAGCGAACCAACAAATCTAAACCCCAACATTTACCAGTATATCAATTATGAATAGTAAAATAATGCGGAAGATCCAAAACTTATAAACGTAATCAACTAAATAAACTTCTAAAGTTTAATACTTATTATCCCCAAAATCTGGAAGTCATCACATCAAGAACATATATCCTCAAATTACCAAGTCTAAGAGTATTTAAGAAGCTAAAATAAGTAAAAAGATGGTCCATGTCTGAACTTCAAAGACATCAAGACGTGAAGGAGAGAATCCAGCCCGAGCTAGGAATAATAGCTCACTTTGAAATCTGATGTGCTGGAGACTGGCTAGAGTTGAGGGCGGGTCGAAGTCGATGGCACACTTGCTGCACTCCACAAATAACAAAGAAGAAAATACAAGTAGAGGTCAGTACAAGGAACACGTACTAAGTAGGTATCATCGGCCAACTCAAAATAGAAAGCAATATATACTAAATAATAATATAAAATCAACCATAATACTTAACAGGTGGCAATCAACAAGTACAAGAACCATTGGCAACATCACCAAGCACACCTATGAGGACTCAAGCCTCCACACCATACTCATTTGGGAAATATGTTCTTCGAATTTGAGTATATTAACATAATTCAAGATTCCTTCTCTTTATTATTATCGTGTCGGAACGTGACACTCCGATCCCATATACTACCGTGTCGGAACGTGACACTTCGATCCAATATTACTGTGTCGGAACGTGACACTCCGATCCATTTATTACCGTGTCGGAATGTGACACTCCGATCCATTTATTACCGTGTCAGAACGTGACACTCCGATCTATTTATCTCATTATTTTATTTTATCAAGTCTTCTTTACGTCAAGGCGTAATCTTAAATAAGAGGATTTAAGATTCAATAGTTCATCATTCTAACCCATCACAATTACACAATAAAAAACATACAAACACACAATCAAACACATAGAAGACTTTACAATACCACCCAATACATATCGATCGCTATTTAGAGTTTATCTATCACATAGAAATAAACCATAACCTACCTCCACCGAAGAATCATGATCAAGCAAGCTACCTCTCCAATGCCTTTGCTTTCCTCCTCGTTCTCTCTCTCTCTCGCTCGTTCTCCCTTCTGTTCTTTTTATTTTTCTTGTGCATATTCTTTTTCTTTTACCCTAATTATCATATAATCAATTATAAAAGATGATAAAAGTAACCCACTATTTATATCCAAGTTACCTCCTTTAACCCCCAAGTAAATAACTCATTAAACTTACCCTACTAATTTCATAATTATAATCATGAATAGTCCAAAACACCCCTTTAAAACTTATAGCGGAAGTCTGACCAAGTCGGGGTTACGTAGCTTGTGACGTCCTGTCGTATCTGCGACGGTCCGTCACAAAGTTCAGAGAGTTAAATTTAGTAATGAGGTTTGTGACGGTCCATCGTATCTACGACGGTCCGTGCTGCAGTTCCGTCGTGAGTTTCAGAGAGTTGATCCCAGTACCCAGATTTCAGAGTTGAAGTGTTTTGGAACGAAGACCCTCGACGGAACGTTGTGCCTATGACAGTTCGTCCTACCAGTCGTCGAGGGTAATGAGGAGAGCAGTAGGAGAAATTTCACAAGTATGGGATGCCAGAGTCCATCGCAGTCCGTCGTGACCATGACGGTTCGTCGCGTGATCCGTCGACCCAGTCAGTTTTTATCAAAAGTAATTCTACTACTCGAACCGACTAAACAGGTTGTTACAATGGATACCAATTTACCCATCGTTCGTCCCCGAACGATCACAGGAAGAAAAGCAAGGGCGAGAAAGAGTACCTGAATCTGTAGAAAGACGTGGATATCGTTCTTGCATATCAGCCTCATTCTCCCAAGTGGACTCTTCAACTGGCCGATTCTTCCACTGAACCTTGATAGATGCAATCTCCTTTGATCTCAACTTTCAGACCTCTCTATCTAAAATAGCAACAGGCTCTTCCTCACAAGACAAATTCTCATCAAGAAGAACTGAATCCCAACGAATAATGTAGTTTCCATCCCCATGGTATTTTTTCAGCATAAACACATGAAATACCGGGTGCACTCCTGAGAGTCCTGGAGGCAATGCCAATTCATAAGACACCTCCCCCACGCGCTTCAGACTTCAAATAAACCTATATACCTAGGACCAAGCTTACCTCGCTTACCAAACCGCATCACCCCTTTCATGGGTGAAACCTTCAGCAAAACATGTTCACCCTCCATAAAATCCAAGTCCCTAACCTTTCGATCTTCATATTCTTTCTGCCTGCTCTGAGCTGCTAGAAGCTTCTCCTGAATGAATTTTACTTTATCTAACGATTCCCTCAAAAGATCGGTACCCCATGGTCTCACCTCAAATGCATCAAACCAACCAATGGGAGACCTACATCTCCTCCCATACAATTCCTCGAATGGGGCCATATCAATACTTGAGTGATAGCTATTATTGTATGAAAACTTTGCTAAGGGTAAGAAGTTATCCCAATGACCACCAAATTCTACCACACATGCACGAAGCATATCTTCCAACACCTGAATCGTTCGCTCGGACTGACAATCGGTCTGAGGGTGAAATGCAGTACTAAGATCCAACCTATTACCTAATTCAGCATGCAATGTTCTCCAAAACTTAGAAGTAAATTGCGTACCTCTATCTGATATGATGGAAAGTGGAACTCCATGCAATCGAAATATTTTCTGAGATATAGAGTTTGGCTTACATCTCTGCATTGTAAGTCACCTTGACCGGAATGAAGTGAGCAGACTTAGTTAATCTGTCAACAATTACCCAAATAGAATCAAACTTACCCAATGTCTTTGGAAGACCAACCACAAAATCCATTGCAACTCTTTCCCATTTCTATTCAGGAATGGACATTTTCTGAAGTGTTCCTCCGGGCCTCTGGTGTTCATACTTTACCTGCTGACAATTCGGGCATTGGGCAACAAAATCAACAATGTCACGCTTCATCCTACTCCACCAAAAATGTTGCTTTAGGTCACGATACATCTTGGTTGCACCAGAATGTGTAGAATACCTTGAACTATGAGCCTCTGTAAGAATAGTGTGAATCAAATTAGCAACCGGGGCACACATACTCTTCCCTTAATTCTCAAAATGACTTCCTAATCAATTATTGCCTCTTTAGCCTCTCCTCATAATACCATATATCTAATTCAGCTCAACTTCTCATCAGTAAACTGTTTTCCCTTAATCTTGTGAAGAAAAGAAGATCTTGCCTCCACACAGGCCAAAAATCCTCCCTCCTCTAGTATTTCCAGCCTCATAAAGTCAGTAGCCAATGTCTGAACCTCTCTAGCCAATGGGCATCTCGAAACTTGCAAGTGGGCTAAACTACCCATGCTCCCTTCTTTTCTACTTAAAGCATCTGCCACAACATTAGCTTTTCCTGGGTTATACAAATAGTAATATCATAGTCCTTCAATAGTTCCATCCACCTTCTTTGCCTCAAATTCAAGTCTTTCTGAGTAAAGACACACGGTAAACTACGATGATCTGTATAAACTTCATACTTGACCCCATATAGTTAATGTCTCCATTGCTTTAATGCAAGTACAACTACGGCCAACTCCAAATCATGGGTCGGATAGTTACGTTCATGCATTTTTAATTGCCTCGAAGCATAAGCAATTACATTTCTCTCCTGCATTAGCACTGCACCCAAACCAGAATAAGATGCATCACAATAAACAATAAAATTCTTACCTTCCACAGGCAAGGTAAGAATTGGTGGAGTAGTCAACAAGGTCTTAAGTTTCTGAAAACTTTCTTCACATTCATTTTACCATACAAATGGAACATTCTGCTTAGTCAAATTTGTCAGCTGCGAAGCAATAGAAGAAAACCCCATGACGAACCGACGGTAGTAGCTAGCTAAACCAGCTCCTTACCTCTGTAACATTAGTAGGTCTTACCCAACCCTTCACTGCTCCAATCTTAGAAGGATCCACCATAACTTCATCCTTAGAAACCACGTGCTCCAAGAAGGACACTGAATCTAGCCAAAACTCACACTTGGAGAATTTGGCATAAAGCCTTTTCTCCCTCAACAATTCCAATACAGTTCTCAAATGTTCTTCATGTTCTTTCCTACTCTTTGAGTATATCAGTATATCATCAATAAATACAATAACAAAGAGATCTAGATATGGCTTAAAAATCTCGTTCATCAGGCTCATGAAAGCATCAGCGGCATTCGTAAGCCCAAAAGACATTACTAAGAATTCATAATGCCTATACCTGGTTCGAAAAGCAGTCTTTGGCACATCTGCCGCCCGTATTTTCAATTGATGATAACCAGATCTCAAATCAATTTTGGAGAAAGTACAAGCACCTTGTAACTGATCGAACAAATCATCAATGCGAGGAATAAGATACTTGTTCTTAATAGTTACCTTATTCAGTTGCCTGTAGTCTATGCACATCCGAAAACTCCCATCCTTCTTCTTCACAAATAAAACAGGAGCACCCCAAGAGGATGCACTTGGTCTAATAAAACCTTTACCTAACAACTCCTGAAGTTGGGACTTTAACTCCCTTAACTCAGCTAGAGCCATTCTATAAGGGGGGTATGGAAATGGGGCGACTGCCCGGCTCCAGATCAATACAAAAATCAATATCCCTATCTGGTGGCATACCAGGAAGGTCTGTAGGTTACACATCCAGAAACTCACGGACTATCGATACAAACTCAATCGAAGGTACTTGGGAAGTATCATCCCTGAGATGTGCCAAGAAAGCTAAACAACCCTTACTAACCATTCTCTTAGAGCAAAGAAAGGAGATGATATGAACTGGGGTGGAGATATAATCACCCTCCCACACTAGCGGATCTGTCCCGGGCTTAGCCATTGTCACAGTTTTAGCATTACAATCTAAGATTGAAAAATTTGGAGAAAGCCAAGTCATAACCAGAATTACATCAAAATCAACCATCTCTAGAATAATCAATTCTACATAAGTATTGCTCCCCACAAAAGTCACAAGACAAGACCTATACACCTTCTCAACTATCACAGACTCACCCACAGGAGTAGAGACACCAATAGGCATGTCAAGCAAATCACAACGTAAATCAAGACCAGTAGCAAATGAGGAAGATACATATGAAAATGTTGATCCAGGATCAAATAATACAGAAGTCATGCAATCACAGACCAAAAGAGTACCTGTTATAACAACATCAGATGTCTCTGCTTCAGACCTCTCGGGGAAAGCATAACAATGGGCCCTATCACCTGTCTGTCCATTGCTCCTACCATGTTGCGCTGCAGTAGTTCCAGCTTGCCCGTCACCCAGACTGATTTGGTGATCACCATTCCCTTGGCCACCACGTCCAGAATGGCGGCCTCTCCCATGACCACCTCAACCTCTAACTATTGGGGGTCTGTAACTCTGTTTTGGGCAATACTTTATAATATGTCCACTCTCTCCACATCCATAACAATTTCTGGAGTCAAGCATAGGTCTCTGTGAAAATGACGAAATCTGGGATAACCTCCAAACTCAGAAAAAGGCTTACTGCGCTGCGATGGACCCCCAACTAAAGCCTGCAATGAAGACTGAATAGGACGGGTTGGGTAACCTCCTGAACTCTGCCCTCTGGAGTAAGAACTACTAAACTCACCTCCCTTATGAAACTTCTTAGATGTCGAAGATACGGTGAAGTCGTCTGGCTTCACCCCCTGTACCTCTATCACAAAATCAACCACTTCCTGAAAGGATTTTGCTGCAGCAGCTACTTGTAAGGCTGGGATCCGCAAATCTGACCTCAATCCTTTCACAAAACGGCGAATCCACTCTTGTGGACTGAAGCAAAGCTGAGTGGCATACCTGGATAGTGCACGAAATTTAGCCTCGTAGGCAGCAACAGACATCCTTCCTTGCTCTAGGCTCAAGAACTCATCCCTCCTCCTATCCCTCAAAGTCCGGGGTATATACTTCTCCATAAATAAGTTAGAGAATGATGCCCAAGTCATAGGTGGTGCCTGTGCTGCTTGACACTCAACATACGACCGCCACCACATTTTGGCATTCCCTTGAAACTAATAGGTCACAAACTCAACACCGAATCGTTCTACTATGTCCATCTTATGTAGCAGTTCATGACAATCAACCAGAAAATCATAGGCATCTTCAGATTCACCACCCTTGAAGACTGGAGGTTTCAACTTTAAGAATTTAGTGAAAAGTTCATGTTGATCACTTGTCATTATAGAACCTGTAGCCAATCGGGGAAACGTGCCTACTTCCAATGAGGCATCCATGGGGGGAGCCACAGCAGCTGCATGTTGTACTCCCTGAACCTGAGGTGCTGGTGCAAAAAACACTGGAGGTGTCTAGCCCTGATCAGATAACCCGCTAAGATAAGAAAGAACCTGATTAATCATCTCTGGGGTAGGCTGGGGTGGTAATTCCTCATCTTGAACCTGCTCATTTTCCCCTTCTTCACCCTCTCTCACTACCTCATCACTCGGTGGAGGAGTCACTGCCCTATTAATAGCTGGACCAGGTGTTTTTCCTTAACCTCTAGAGGGCATCCTCCTGCGACCTCTACCACGGCCTATTGCCACTGCTCCCGCTCGAGCTACAGCCCCAATGGTTTGCTTAGACGCACCCTGTCTTGCCGGTGTTGGTGTTGGCGCAGTTGTTGCTCTAAATCTAACAATCTGTGAAATAGAGTGAGGATGTCAGATACCAATTTGTATGACCTAGATACCAATTGGATCCAAGTAATACCACGAAAGAAAGAAAGAATGGAGTTTTCCTAAAGTCCTATAGCCTCTCAAAGAAAAGTAAGGGCGTCCCCCTACCGTTCCTCAAGACTCTACTAGACTCGTTCTTGTGTGATGAGACCAACAAACCTAACGCTCTGATACCAAGTTTGTCACGACCCAAAACGAGCCGCGAATGGCACCCACACTTATCCTACTAGGTGAGCGAACCAACAAATCTAAACCCCAATATTTACTAGTATATCAATTATGAATAGTAAAACAATGCGGAAGATCCAAAATTTATAAACGTAATCAACTAATTAAACTTCTAAAGTTTTATACTTATTATCCCCAAAATCTGGAAGTCATCACATCAAGAACATCTAACCTCAAATTACCAAGTCTAAGAGTATTTAAGAAGCTAAAATAAGTAAAAAGATGGTCCATGTCCGAACTTCAAAGACATCAAGACGTGAAGGAGAGAATCCAGCCCGAGCTAGGAATTATTGCTCACCCTAAAATCTGATGTGCTGGAGACTGGCTAGAGTTGAGGGCGGGTTGAAGTAGATGGCACACTTGCTGCACTCCACAAATAACAAAGAAGAAAATACAAGTAGGGGTCAGTACAAGGAACACGTACTGAGTAGGTATCATCGGCCAACTCAAAATAGAAAGCAATATATACTGAATAATAATATAAAATCAACCATAATACTTAACAGGTGACAATCAACAAGTACAAGAACCATTGGCAACATCACCAAGCACACCTATGAGGACTCAATCCTCCACACCATACTCATTTGGGAAATATGTTCTTCGAATTTGAGTATATTAACATAATTCAAGATTCCTTCTCTTTATTATTATCGTGTCGGAACGTGATACCCCGATCCCATATACTAATGTGTCGGAACGTGACACTCCGATCCAATATTACTGTGTCGGAATGTGACACTCCGATCCATTTATTACCGTGTCGGAACGTGACACTCCGATCCATTTATCTCATTATTTTATTTTATCAAGTCTTCTTTACGTCAAGGCAGCATCTTAACTAAGATGATTTAAGATTCAACAGTTCATCATTCTAACCCACCACAATTACACAATCAAAAACATACCATCACACAATCAAGCACATAGAAGACTTTACAATACCACCCAATACATATCGATCGCTATTTAGAGTTTATCTATCACATAGAAATAAACCATAACCTACCTCCACCGAAGAATCGTGATCAAGCAAGCTACCTCTCCAATGCCTTTGCTTTCCTCCTCGTTCTCTCTCTCTCTCTCGCTCGTTCTCCCTTCTGTTCTTTTTAATTTTCTTGTGCAGATTCTTTTTCTTTTACCCTAATTATCATATGATCAATTATAAAAGATGATAAAAGTAATCCACTATTTATATCCAAGTTACCTCCTTTAACCCCCAAATAAATAACTTATTAAACTTACCCCACTAATTTCATAATTATAATCATGAATAGTCAAAAACACCCCTTTAAAAGTTTTAGCGGAAGTCTGACCAAGTCGGGGTTACGCAGCTTGCGACGGCCCGTCGTATCTGCGACGGTCCGTCACAAAGTTCAGAGAGTTAAATTCAGTAATGAGGTTTGTGACGGTCCATCGTATCTACGACGTTCCTTGCTGCAGTTCCGTCGTGAGGTTCAAAGAGTTGTCCCAGTACCCAGATTTCAGAGTTGAAGTGTTTTGGAACGAAGACCCTCGACGGACCGTTGTGCCTAAGACGGTTCGTCCTACCTGTCGTCGAGGGTAATGAGGAGAGCAGTAGGAGAAATTTCACAAGTATGGGACTACGGAGTCCATCACGGTACGTCGTGACCATGACGGTTCGTCGCATGATCCGTCGACCCAGTCAGTTTTTATCAAAAGTAATTCTATTGCTCGAACCGACTAATTAGGTTGTTACACGTTCACTACCCTATTGAAGGTAATCTTTTTAGTTATTCCTCTGTGTTGTTTGGTACGAATATTGAATTTTATTCTGTTTATTCATTATAACTGGAATTAAATTTTACTTGTCCTATTGGAGATCTATACAGTTTGATATTTCCTTCACATTGTGCACCTTCTATTTAGAAAATATGTTACGCTTAGAAGTAGATATTCATATGGAATATGTTAATGATTTTGTATTAGTGTGTGTTTTATGTTATATTTGTTTTCAGAGTAAATCCTTATTGTCCCTGTTTTGGTAAAAAATAGTTATATATACTAGGTGTTATTTTATTTTATTAAAATCTACAAGAATTATGTTCAAGGCTTTACTCTCCGTACTTAAGTATTGAATTTGAGTCTATAACCCTTTTTATAATCTTAATTATGTGAATATATTCATTTTGCCTTTATATTTTAAGTAATAACAATTAGAACTGAAAAGTTGAAGGTTTATGACTTCAGTTTTCGTTTTATTCTACTATATATCTTGTCCATTGCTTCTATCTTTGTACCTCGGACAGTATTTTTTGGTATGACTTACAGCAAAACGTCGAGCCTAAAACTAAGAGTAGTTAGGCACAATATGATGGAATTGAACAATAATATTACAAATATTACCGTACTTACGAACTTTTATGCTTTAAATTTTAGAGTCACCAGTGACAATTTATATAAATGTAATATTTTGTTGAAATGTACCTAAATTCTATTATTTTAACAGTAAACAAAGATACGTTTTAGTTTGCATTATTACGAATATTACCATAGATTTGTATATCGACATATTTTTCATATATATGACTATTTCTCTCCCTTTTCCCTTTTCTAGTGTCTTTTATGCAAAAAAAATACATGTATCTAGGTCTCTTCCTCAATATATGATACAAAACTCTTAATTAATCGTAAAGTGCATAGTAATTTGAAAGGTTATATAATAACAATTTATGTATAATAGTGTATGTCTAATTATTTAAATCTTCAATTTATACAAAAAAAATAAACCCAAATTGGACCAAACCCGTTATATTTACCCTGATTAGATCCAGGATCCAAAAAATCAGATCAAATAGTAAAGTAGTAAGTATCTATGTGAGCATATGGGTTCAAGTTATTTTTTTCTGTGTTGCAATTGTTTACATTTTGAGAAATATGCTACTCCACTAGATGAAACACTTAATTATTTTGATTTCTCAAATTAGAGTTCTTAAATGGGAATTTCTTTTGTACTAAAATTGTAAAGGTTTGTCTTGTTTAATTACAAATAAACAGAAAACAATAAACACAATGTAGTTTTGGAAAAAATTTCTAGAGTTTCGTTGAACTAAATAAAATTTAATTGAAAGCTATTAAAATCTAATAATAAAAAAAGGAAATACGCAGAAGCTGACTAGACTTTCATTGATATATGCATAGCCTGATGGAAGAATATAGAAAAGGGAATCAGAATAGGAAGAATAATAAACGGAAAGATAGGGGAATTTTGACAAAAGAGAATTTAAAAGAGATAAGAAAAATACCACTTTTCATGTAAACCCACTTACCCATGTCAAGGTCTTTATAATAGTCTTAATTTCCCTGGTCTTATGGTTGAATCGTAGTCCTTTCTATTCATTAAATTTATTTTAATCTCAGACTCTCAATTTAAATGTAACGAAATTAACCTCCCTTACTTTACACTACTTCGTCTTTCTACAACTATGTTTTTTATTCTTCTATATCAGACTTCTGATATCATAACAAAGTTATCCTAATATATTCAGTTTTGTATGATAATTTGTTTTTATAAATACTTATACTCCATGTTGTAAATATAAGTGTCATCTTTATTTATAACAATGTCCTATACATGGATAGGAGGAGTTAGGCTAAATTTACTATGATCCGCACCATGTTGTTGTTACGGATCCTTGCATATATGATCTGCATTATTTTTTTACTAGCATTAGTAGTCATATTTTTCTTTTAATTATTACTTGATTTTCTTCAGCCAATAGTCTTTCGAAAACAACTTCTCTATCTCAGAGCGATAGTGATAAGGTCAGTGTGTACTTTACCCGCTCTGTACCACACTTTGTGGGATTTTATTGGATTCTTTGTTGTATGTAGGTGTGAACATGACAAACACAATACTCGACAAAAGCTACTCTTATTTATTTTGGAACACCTTACCTTTAACAAAGCTGAAAACATCTTATTTAATGAATATATATCTACAAATAAAATAATTCTAGAAGTATTTGAGAGGTTTGAATTGAGTTTTATCTTAGAAAACAAATTTAGAAATTGTTGTTCAACTAACTCTTCTCCAAAGTTTATTTGTGTTTTTGCCCTGAAATGAATTTTACTTCTTTAATTAGTCATTCCTTCATTATTGAGTAGCTTGATTGCCCGTCACATTTATTGATCTCACTGAAAGTGACAGTTTTGATCCATATCATGTAATTTTCTCTCTCTTATGGAATGTTACCATTTTTCCAATTTTAGTGTCATTGATAGCAACAAAAGACATGTATCTACGTGTCTCTTTCTCAATATATTATAGAAAACTCTTATTTGTGGTAACATACATAGTTTTTGAAAGTATATATAATAATAGTATATATATAATAGTAGAGTATATCTAATTATTTAATTGGACTAATTAGACAACATTTTTACCCTAATGTGACCAAATCTAACATATTGGCTTGATTAAATTTAGGTTCACAACAATTAAATTACATATGGAAGTAGTGTATTCAATAACATGCAATAAAGATTCCTATTTCACAATACACATATGATTGTTCCCCATTCAAGATTTCTTAGATTTTGTGAACCCAATAGAGGGAAAAGAGGATGACGGTGTTCTACTTGTTCACCTGTGGTACGTTTTTGCTTGTTACATATCCTTATTGTGCCTCTGTAAGCATATGGACTTAAGTTATTTTCCTCTCCATCGAGATTGTTTCGATTTCGAGAAATATCCTACTCTCTTAGAAGGAGCTCTTAATTACTTTGATTTATCAAATTTGAGTGCTCAAATAGGAATTTCTGTTGGAATGAGCTTATCAAAGTTAGTGTTGTTTAATCACAAATAAACAGAAAATAATCAACGCAATATATTTTTGGGACAATTTCTAGGTTTTCATTGAATTAAACTAAAATTGAATTGACAGTTATTACAGTCTCATAATGAATATAACTAATGCACAGAAACTAATTAGTATTTTGTTGATAGATGACTAACCTTATGGAAGAAGAAGGAGAAGTGAATTGAGGAAGAAGAAAAATAAATAGACATAGGAATTTGAACAAGAGAGTATTTAGAAGATATAACAAAAATACAATTTTTCATGTAAACCCACTCTCCCATGTCAATGTTGTTATAATAGTTTAATTGCCCTGGTTTTGTGGTTGAACCCTAGAATTTCATATTAATTAAACTGATTTTAATCTCAATTTCTCAATTTATATTAAATAAATTAGCCTACTTCACATTACTCAACTTTGACTCTCTACAACAACTTTGGTTTGTTCTTCTATACTCTACTTCTCAGATCATAACAAAGTTTTTCTACTATATGAAGTATTTTATGATATTTTCTTTCTGGATCTATTTATACTCCATATTGTCAAAATAAGTCACTTTTATAGTCATTTATAAAACTTTCCTACACATTAAATGCATGAGTTATGTCGATACCACTATGCTCCGCACCTTCTTGTTGTTACAAATCCTTGCATATAATATCCGCACTACATTTCAATTCGCAGTCATATTTTTCTATTTATTATTTCATAATTTTCTTGAGCTAATAGCCTTTAGAAGACAATTTCTCTGACTCGTAGCGATAGTAGCATGTTCAGCATGTACTCTACCCGCTCTAGACCACACTTTCTGAAATTTAATTGTATTTCTTGGTGTACGTCGGTCTGGACATGAAAGACACAGAACATCATGTGGTCGTCACCCAACGACTCTTGATGGCCTTGAGTGAACCCTTAGCCTGGCTAACTTAACTCGGCGGAAGAATTAAGTTAACTCAAGTATAAAACTGGAAACAGTCTCATGAAAATACTTTAAATAATAGTCTTGGCAAAAATGACACTTACGTATCAAAACATTATTTGTATATCTGCGAATAAAGAGAGACCCAAAACTGATTGTCTAACTATCTGTTTGTATATGAAGTCGTTATTACTACTAAGATGCATGTTGGGACAAAGACCCACAACATTCTACAAAGGAAATACGGAAACCAATTTAAAGAGTTGTCCAGGATTCAAGGAGGCTCACCACTAACACTTAACGCTCAAGCTGGATCGACGAGGTGCTAAATGTTGATCCAAGTTACCAGCGTCTACATCATCAGAAGATGAACGAAAACTGGCATCAATACATTGAATGTAAGAATATGTGAGTTGGAATGCTAAACAACAACTACTAATCATAAAAGGATAAAGAATGCACTTACATTGACTCTTTTCTACTCAATAAGTGACAACTAAATATAAAGCAGTATACACACATGCAATATATATAAATCTAGCAAAACAATGTAAATACTTAGATAGTTAAAAGTAATGCAATGATGTAGTTAATTTTGCTTATATTAAAAAAGTAATATAATTTCTATGGGGGATTCTCTAAACGACAACCATCACTATGAGCTTAAGAGATGGTACAATGTCTTACCTCACGTTGCAAGAGGACCGCTCTATACCTTGTTGTCAGTATAGAACATGAACTACTAAGTGGATCCACTAGTCTATGCTAAAAATAACTAAGGAATAATCTAAAAGGTATGATCCTTTTTCATTCCATGCTGGTTATATGGTTCACGGAGACATGAGTTTGTATGAACTCGCGTCCGCATATCGGTGCTCAAAACTACACCCACAATACTCAACTCATATATTTTTAAAAAAGACTTCTTCTCTGGTTTAAGGTGATTTCTCAAACTTAGCTTTAAAAAAGCTCTCTTGGAAATCATAGTTCCGCTTTTCAAAACTAGTCAATGGTTCTGCGGACGTCTAGCTTCATTTCTTTCTCAAAATGTGAAAACATTTATATCTCTTAGAGACTACTTAGTTCCCTTATAGCTTTTGATAAATGAACTCACTCTTTGATCTTTAAATTACTTCAAACATAACTCTTAGGGAATACTAGTTCCCTAATAGCTTTTCAGGTTTAAACTCAACTCATTACTCATTATTCAACTTGTAGCTTGAGCAATAAAACAAAGTAGAAAAATGTTTGTTTAAGACTCTTGAAAGTTTTAAGAACTCATTTTGACTTGCTTCTTAAATTTTAGACTCGACTCTTAACTTCTTCAACCTTGTTCTTAACTTTCCTTCAATTGGATTATGGATTCCAGAACCATGATCTCATGTTTGTGGATTATTTCATGATTTTTAGACGTACCTTAGAGTGTTTGAATCAATTAGGTATTATAGTTACATCACTTAGGAACTCGTACCAAAAGAAAGGGGGACATTGAGTTCTCCAGGTGACCCTAGCGATCTGAAAGGTTCGGGGTTCCATAGCCTGATGGACTGGGACTGTCCTAGAGGCTATGGCTGGCATGGCATGCCAGGCTCTGTCAAATAGAGGCTGCCTTGAGGGACTTTGGGTGGCGTGGCGCCCCATGACTTGTCAAATATGATTTCCCGCTTTTCTTCTCTATTTTTGAATTCTAAACCTTCTAAAGTGCCATGGATCTCACCCCAAACACCTAGGATCACTAAATCCTCACCCAATAGTTTAGACTCATAAAACAACCCGAAAATACAAATCAAACAACCAAAGGTATATCACAACTCAACCAACAAAAATTCAATGATTTTTCATCAAGAACTTCAATGTTTATCATTTAATCTACTGCAATTCGCTGAATTAAACATATTGTTGTGTGGGTGGAATAACCCAACACAGAAAGATCTCACACACCTTATAGGGATCACCCTCGACGAATTCCACTCAACGATTTAAAGTTCCTGAAGAATTCTTAGTCTTTTTTCCTTTCTTCTTCTTCTCTTCTCTTTTCTCCCAAGCCCTAAGAGTATTCAATCTTTTAAAAATTGAATTAAGACTTACTTTTACCCCTAATAAACCCTTAAA
The DNA here is from genome assembly GCA_027704765.1 of Solanum habrochaites. Taxonomy (NCBI): domain Eukaryota; kingdom Viridiplantae; phylum Streptophyta; class Magnoliopsida; order Solanales; family Solanaceae; genus Solanum; species Solanum habrochaites. The sequence goes on along the minus strand of JAKWJA010002497.1, from coordinate 36,114,383 downwards.
ATAAATTAGTATGTCCGTTTAAAAAAGAATGAACATATTTTCTTTTTAGTCTGTTTAAAAAAAAATGACCCGTTTCCTTTTTTGGCAACACTTTAACTTTAAATATCCACGTGGCATATTTAACACTACAAGATTAAAGGACATTTTGTTACATTTGACATAAATTTAATTTGGAACCAAAAGATTAAAAAGTCTTCATTCTTTTCTTAAACCACGTTACAAGTCAAACTATGTTATTCTTTTTAAACGGAGGGAGTAGGAAATAGTAGGGTGAAAAGACTACTTTACACTTACTAAAAAATGGATTGGGTTTTCCTTTGTCCAACAACCCAAATTCCGAAAGACATATCTCCCTCATAAAACATCAAAAACGAGCTTTCTGAAATTGAAGTTATGGCCATTTGAAATGACCAAAAAATAAGTTTTACACTTAGGAAATTTTCAAAATTTTATCTATTCTTTTCAAAGATAGCTATTCTTCATTTCATTGTTTAATCCTACCTATTTTGGTTTACGAATGTTACGATATCTCCCCCTTTGGATATTCGTCCTTGAATGATATTTCTTTCACTAAACTAAGAATGATAACATCATGTCAGCACCTAATCAATAAAAGCAAGTAATAACATGCTTACACATAATCTTATAAAGTTCTATGAAGGGAATTTAGTACCTTGATCTGCATTCCCTCCAGGTTCAAAGAGATGTTGATATATCTTCTTCATATACTCCTCAGCTTCCCAAGTTGCTTCTCCCACAAATTGGTTCCTCCGAAGGACCCTAACTGATGCAACTTCTTTAGTTCTCAATTTGCAAATTGGATGATCTAAAATCTGAACCGATCTCTTCATAGGATAAGATATCCTTAATCCCCTACATCCTCGGTTGGCATAATCAATGAAGGATCACCCAAGCATTTCTTCAATATAGACACATGAAATACCAAATGAACCACTTCTAACTCTTGGGGTAACTCCAACTCATATTCCACATTGTCAAATCTTTTGGAGTTTCTGTAAGGACCATATATCAGGGACTATGTTTCCCCTTCTTCCCGTACCTCATAAAACCCTTCATAGGTGAAACTTTAATATACATCGAATCTTCCACCTCAAACACTAATAGCCTCATTCTTTGTCGTTTTCAATTTCTCTTGAATAACTTTCAACTTCTCCATAGCTTGGTGATCTAGGTTTGGTCCTATAAACCTTGATTCACCAACTTCGAACCACCCAATAGGAGATCTGTATCTTTTGCCATAAAGATCTTCATATGGAGCCATTTGGATGGTCGACTAGTAACTATTGTACGCGAAGTCCATAAGAGGTATACGAAAATCCCAATTCCCTTTAATTTGAAATCAATCACACAAGCTCTCAACATGTCTTACAAAGTCTGTATAGTATGCTCTAGCTTTCCATCTGTTTGCAGATGAAAAGCAGTGCTCAAGTTCACCTTCGAACCCAAACCTTTCTTGAAAGATTTCTAGAATTGTGTCATAAATTATGCACCGTTATTTGAAAAATCCATACTAGAACTCCATGCAAACTTACCACCTCTTGAAGGTACAACTTAGAATAATTCTTTCCCTGATAAGTGGTCTTTGGCGGTAAGAAATGGGCTGACTTTCTCATTATATCGACAATCACCCAAATATAATGATGTTGCCTGCGAAATCATGGCAAGCATGTGATAAAGTAAATATTAATCATCTCCCACTTCCATTTTGGAAGTTCTATAGTCTGAGCCAAACCACCTGGCCTTTGGTGTTCTACTTTCACTTGTTGGCAATTCGGGCATTTGGCAACAAACTTAGCAATATCTTTCTTCACGCCTTCCCACCAATATACCTCTATCAAATCACAGTACATCGTTTTGGAACCCAGATGAATGTAATATATGGAGCTATGAGCCTCCTACAAGAGCCTCTCTTGGGATCCATCCACCCTAGGTACACAGAATCTACCTTTGTACTTTAGCACACCATCTCACTCTTTTTGAAAAGCTAACACTCTTTTATTATGAATATATTCCTTCAAGTCCATAAAAATGTAGTCTTCGTATTTATTCTCTTTCACCTCTGACACTAGGGATGATTCAGCTCCATTAGCCACCACTATCCCTCCTTTTATAAAATCCATAAGTCTGACTCCTAAACTGTGAATTTGTACGCATCTTTAGTTAACTCCCTTTTTTGTTCTTCAACACGGGTGGCACTCCCCATGGATAACCTACTTAAAGCATCTTCAACTACGCTAGTCTTACATGGGTGGTAAAGAATAATCTTGTCATAATCCTTGACAAACTTTAAAAATCTCCCCTGTCTGAGATTTAGCTCCTTCTAAGTGAACACATATTGGAGGCTCTTGCGATCCGTGAATTTGTCAACATGAACACCATATGAGAAGTGATGTGATATCTTCAAGGAGAAAACTACATCAGTTAGTTCAAAGTCATGTGTGGGGTAATTCCTCTCATTAACCTTCAACTATCTATGGGCATAAGTTTTAACCTTGCCATTCTGCATTAACATACAACCCAAACCAACTCTCGATGCATCATAATACAACACAAAACCTTGAGTATCCTCTTGTAAGGTAAAACCCAGAGAATTAGTTAATCTCTTTTTCAATTCCTCAATGGTTTTATCACAAGCTTTAGAAATTTGCAACTTAACTATCTACTAAGTTATCTTGGTCATCAGAGACTAGATAGAAAAAAACCCTTTGACAAATCTCCCATAATAGCAAACCAAACCCAAGAAACTTCTTATATCTGATGGAGATGTGGATCTAGGCCAACTCTTAACTGCTTCTATATTTTGGATATCAACTCTAATCGAATCAACAGAAACGATGTGGCCCATGAACGCCACAGGATAAAGACAAAACTCATACTTTGAGAACTTGGCATATAACTCCTTATCTTTCAAAATCAATAGAACAATCCTGAGGTGACTAGCATGATCTTTTTCATTCATTGAATAGACCGGTATGTCATCAATGAAGACGAAGACAAATAGATATAAATAAAGTTTGAAGACTATTCATATGATCCATGAATGTTGTAGGCACATTGATCAAACCAATGGACATAACCAAAGAGTCATAATGCTCGTATATGTTTATAAAAGTTATCTTTGGAATTTCACATTTCCTAACTTTCAACATATGATAGTCTGATTTGAGAGTAATTTTCAATAAGAAAGAAGAACCTTGAAGCTAGTCTAAAAGATCATATATCCTTGGGAGAGGATACTTACTCTTAATGGTCACCTTATTCAACTGACGGTAGTCTAAACACATCCTAAGGGTACCATCCTTCTTTCTCACAAATACGATCGGAGCTCCCCAAGGAGAGACACTTGGCCTAATAAAACCTTTATCTAAAAAATCTTTCAATTGTTCTTTTATCTTATTTAACTCTGTTGGTGTCATTTTATATGGATGAATAGAGATAGGACGAGTATCTTGAATGATGTCTATGTTGAAGTTTATCTCTCCTTCAGGAGGGACTTCAGGTAGATCATCACAAAAGAATTCTGGAAACTCTTTCACTATAGAAACTGAGTGTGGGGAATGTAACTCAACACTTGAGTCATTAACTCGGAAAAAGTGATAGATACTCCCCTTTGAAACTAACTTTATCGCCTTAAGGTAGGAAATGAAACGACCCTTAGGCACTACTGAACTACTACTCCACTATATGAATGGCTCATTAGGAATCTGGAACCTTACAATCCAAGTTCTACAACCTATTGAGGCATAACAGGAACGAAGCTAGGCCATACCCAGAATGACATCAAAATCTATCATGTCTAGCTATTAGCCATGGTGTTCTTGTGATTGATTGAAATTGGACAATCACGATAGAATCTTTCCGCTTGAATAGACTCCCCAAAATGTGTAGAAACACAGAAGGGTTCACAAAGATTTTCAGGTTGAATCTCAAATCTATATGAAACATAAGGACTTATAAAAGATAAACTTTCTCCAAGGTCTAGCAAAGCATAAACATATAAAGTAAAGATTGTGATCATACTTGTGACAACATCTAGAGAGTTCTCTTTCTCTTGGCGTCTAGTGATTGCATAGAGATGGTTTGCCCCTCCACCAGTACTAGAAGTTGCTCCTATAGGTGCAAAGTTGTCTAGTGGAGAAACTAATGACGATTGGGCTCTACTGCTCGGATTACCACCTCCCTGCTTATTTTTGGGACACTCATTCATCTAGTGACCATCTTTACCGCAATTGAAACAGCCTGACTGACCATCACGACACTTACTAGTGTGGGTTCTACTACACCTACCACATGTAGGAGCCCAACTACCTGCGTAAAAAGTCCTCCTCAATGCAAGGAGGCTCACAACAAACTCTGAATGCTCTAGCTGGATCAACAAAATCTGGGTTACCTGCGTCTGCATCATAAGATGTTGCATGACATATGATATCAATACATTGAATTCACAAGTATGTGAGTTAGAATTTTAACAACTACTACTAAGCTTGAAATGATTAAGAATGAACTTACCTTGGCTCTACTGAACTAAAAAAAGTCACAACGCAATATAAAGCACTAAAGACACATGCAATATATATAAAACTTGCAAAATAGTGTAAATACTTAGTTCATTAAAACTAATGCAATTATGTACTAAAATTTACTAATATAAAAAAAATTAATATAGTTTTTGTGGGTGATTCTCTAACCGACAAGCATCATTATCAGCCTAAGTGACGGTTCAACATCTTACCTCACGTTGCAAGAGGACCACTCTATACCATGCGCAACGATAGAATTTGAACTACTAAGTTGATCCACTAACCTTTAATTTGTTTTCAAAATAAACTTATCATAGGTCATAAGAGATCATCTCTTTGTATAACATGATCATGAGCTCTTTTAGATTAGATGAGGCTTATCCTTGAATCATAACCTTTCTTTTTTGAGATTAACATAACATTATTACCTTGTGTAAGGCACACAAGGGATATCATAAACATGCATAATCATGTTCTTATCATGATCTTACAATTTACATATTCGCTGTCAGCATATTCACATAGAAACATCATACATACTTTTCATCAAATAGCATCACAACTTATAGGCTAACATAAACATCTTAGGGTAATCACAATATTAGAAGACTTACCTCTTGTTTTCAAGAACCTTAGTAATCATGCAATATTCATAATAATACTTACTGAAATACTCAATGAATTAATCAAGAACTACTCATAAAATTATGTACAAGATCAATACATAGCATAGGATAAGGTAAACAGTTCATTGAAGGGTTCATTCAAGTCTTAATCCCAATCCTAACGGTTAAACATTATCAAATACCATAAACAACCCATTCAAAACCATCACTTAGAGAAATATCATGTACCACTCGTCATTCAAGCATTATCAATCAAATATCAACAATTTGTGTGAAATTATCTATCGAAAATGTTTATTTTTCATTAAAAAATAACCCTAGTATTTGAAATTATTGAAAACTTATCTTGAAAGGAAATCTTGGTTAAAAGAATCCCATGAGTGAAAATACATACCTTATAGATGAATAATCGATGAAAATCTAATTGGAAACTTCGAAACATTCGCCGTCTTCCTTAAGCTTGTCTTGTTCTTCAATGGACTTTGGAAAAAAAGAGCGTTTCTTGAGAGAGAGTGAAATTTAGTTTGATTCTTATTTTGGACATAAAAGTGGTCTAAAAATTACCTAATATCAATATATGGACGTCCCACGAATTACCCTAAATACCCTCCACTTAAATTACCTAAAACGCCCCTCCTAGATTGACTACAACTAGGAGAACATTTAACTAGGGTCTCGGGTTTTAACTAGAATTTAAATTAATTTATTAAGTCTGTAATTTAATTAATTAAGACCCTAAGTTATTAGTACCATAACCAACCCATTTGGACCATCCTAGTTTAGGTACTAGGATGTTTCTTTAGTAAGTTACTCGGCTAGTTTCACTCGGTTAGGTCTTAAGTTATCGGGTGCACTTGGTAGATACTTTTTTCCTAGGTTAGTTAGATAGTTAGTTATGTTAGTTAGATCCTAGGATTAGTTAGGAAGATAAGCCCATGATCCTAGGACTAGTTAGGAAGCTAAGCCCCATGTGTCTTTGACCGCTGTGCACCTGCCCTCTAACCACCCTAACTGAATCGGTAGGGCTTGTCTTCTTGTCTCTTGGACCGCAACACAGGTGCTTGCACATGTGTTGTTGTGCCCTTCTTGTTGTCCAAAAGATCCTCACCATTTCCTTGGGCACTTCTTAATCTACATGATCATTTTTATTGGTTAAGTGCTATGGTACCTAGGCTTGACACTTGGATGCCTTGTACCTAATATGCACAACTAAGAAATTAATATTTTAGCCTAGGGTGTTCATTGAAGGTACAATTCCTAAACAAGCTTGGATTTGGGAATTGTAACATCAAAGTGTATTCTAAGTAACTTGTTAATAACTAAAAATTTGCTACCACCCTTAAGCAAATATTTTCTAAGATGCCCAATATTACTAAATATTGGACAATGGGATGCCTATGTACCTTAATACATATTCTTAAAACCTAATAGGCTCTTCACTTGAAAATTATGTTTTCTAGGAACATCATTTTAAGCATTATTAAATATATTAAGCTCTATTCTAAGTCATTAAATTTCCTGAGTGTTACGAAAATCTTTATAAGCCAATGTTTATTGGCTAGGCCAATTATTTGATCATTTGCATAATATGAAGATACTTGAGCATATATCTTTATTGGAATAAGCCAATAACTTGTTAGAACTTCATTCTTATCAACCACTTATGATTTGATATACTTTAAGCTCTTTCTTTAGAAGTTCACTTTCAACTTACATTTCTTCTTCTTTCTTTCTTGCTTTCGTAAAAAAATCTTTACCATTAAGATCATTTGAGATAACATGAAATCCAGTGTATACCCCACACTGAAAAGGGGTGTTTCACCGATCAAAGTGAACCTAGATCATGTGAGTTAACATGAAATCCAATGTCTGCCCCACAATGAAAATGGGGTGGTTCATAAGCTAAAGATAAACCAGGTCTTGTGTCTTCCCCAAACCGAAATGTGGTGGTTCACGACTAAAGTTAAACCTAATAATTTCTTTGAGCATCGATTGATATAGATCATGTGGGCTAAACATGAAATTCAATGTCTGCCCCATACTGAAAAGGGGTGGTTCACATGCCATGGTAAACCCGTATACTACCTAGCTCTCTTAGGTGGAATCCACTGGCTATTTCCTATGCTGGCAACATAGTTCAAAGACTAGGAGATTTAGAAGACTACTTATCCACCTTGTTGGTAGCCTCATTCAACAAGGCTTATATGTGCTTACACAATCTCATTGCTAGTCTATCCGTGCTTTATCAATTTCTTATACTTTTTAACTTTTTGAGTTGACTCATACATTATGGAAGATTGCTTCTAATATGAGTACTTTGAACTCAATGGATGACTTGACATACCTTTCTTTACTTGATGAATTTGAACTTAATCCTTATATTATCATCATAGCGTTAATGATTCTTGTGTCACGATTTATAACACCCTCTTATGTGAGTATCTTTAACATATCTCAATGGATGACTTGTTACCCCTTTCTTTACTTGATGAATGTGAACATAAGTCTTAAATTATCATTATTGTGTGAGTGTGACTTGTTTCACTAATTTTAATACCCTCTAGTGTGAGTATCTTTAGAACAATTGTTTAGGTGCAAGTGAGACTTGTCTGACTTCCTTTAACACCCCTTCTGGTAAATTTCATAACTCCTAAGTTTTTAGTTATGTCATTACTCACCTTATTTTGTTCAATGATATTTTGTTGTCTTATATCATTCTTTATGAAAGTTGTAAGGTCTTATTCAATGTGCTAATATTCACAATTTCATTTAAATAGGGTATTTTGGGACTTGTCCCAATCATTGGCATACCCTAGGTTATGAAATCATTGAGTTACAACTTGTCAAGTCATTCTTTAACATGTATTTTTCCTAACAAGAAACATTATAATTTCTGTTGGCCATGTAAGATTGGTATGATTTAGTCATTAGCCAACTTCATATCATATTTGAAAAATAATATTATTGCCCAATTTATTGGCATAAGCTAAATTTTTACTAAACACTTGTCAATATATTATCATTAGCCAAGCCAATTAACTTTATGTATATATTATACTAATATCATTATTGTAAGAAAACCAACTTTTAATCAAATGAACAATTAAGTGCTTAATTTTGCCAATCTATAAAGTTTGTTCGGCATTGAAGATTCATTAATTAGCTTTGATTCATATCTTATTTTTTCTTGGAAATGTTGCATTCCAGATACTTACAACCATATCTACTGTAAACCAAAGAGTAATTCAAAACCTTCATTCCTTTTCAGCAGTAAACTTGAATTTCATAGACGATTTAGCACAATTTCATCATTTCAAACATGATTAGACATTAAACATACAATTAAACCTGTAGGTATCATTCGACATTATCAAATCATAGGAACCTAAATATAATGATCAGTTAGCACCACATACCAACAAGATTCTCGAGATTTTACATTATACACACAACTAGAAGTCAAAAATAGGGAGAACTAGGGAGATGAACATTTGAAAATTTCATTTGGAACAACCCTAGTTTCATATCTCATGAATTCAAAATGTGTGAAAAGCCTCTTGGGGAAAGGAAATCAATAGAAAAAAACCATACCTTACTGTAGAATTTAATCTACGAAGATCACCTTGAACTTTGCATGAAAAATCTTGAAGAATAACCTTGAAATTGCCTAAAAGAACTCGAGAGTATTTTCTGTTTTTTCTTGCCTTTTTCTCAAAGTTTTCCGTCGTTTATTTCTAATATAATATCACAAAATATAGGTATTAGGAACTGATATTGACTAATTAAACTTAAGATAATTAACTTAATTAAATAAATAAATTATCTAATTACTAAAATGCCCCTATTAAATTGACTAAAAATATGATAACGTGAATCTAGGTCAAGTAGGTGATGCACCTTATTGTGCACATCAAGCATATCAAAAGGTCAAACTAGGTGATGGAACAAGTTGCTTTCACTTGGGCTTTATCCATATTGGGTTTGGCAGATTTGGCTGCAGGGATTTCTTTCAAATTCTATGTTCATTTAATAGGTTTGTGCTTCAATTGATAAGCCATTAATATAAGGCTAAATCTTGTCCATCAAACATGGCCGTTTAAATATATTATAGCTTAAGTAGGTGATGCATCTTCTAGCTTAAATTAAGCCAAGCAGGCAACTCAATTATTTTTATTTCAATTCTAAATGTTAAAGTGGTATTAGAGTAGATCATCCTAGGGAGTCTACAAAATTGTGTTTGTGGAGATTTTTGCTTATGGATGTGTTGTGCACCACATCTATAAACATGAGGCTAGGGGACATGTAGGAGTCGTCTCATTTCAATAATTTCTTAGATCGTGCGATAGAAAAAGTGTTGTAGGTGAATCATATCTAATTTCTCAATTGTTTTAATATAGAAGTGATGATACCGGTTATGAGAAGGAGAAAAAGTACAGGTAAACGAGTAGATGTGGCATCCTAAGAAGGAACCAGCGAACCACCAAGCACATGTGCTTGAACATGTGTTTCTACTGATTTTTTTTGTCCCAAAGATCCTCACTATATCTTTGGGCATTGCTTACTCTACATGATCATTTTAAATTATCATATGATATGGTACATAGGTTTTACACTTGGCTACCGCGTACCTAATGTGTGTAAGCTATGAAATCAAAAATTTTAGATTAGAGTCTTCATTACACGTACAATTCCTAAACAAACTTAGATTGGAGCAATTAAATATCATGTTGTATCTTAATACATAGAAATTGGCTAACACCCTTAAGCCAGTATTCTCAAACATGCCACATATTACTAAATATTGGGCATTGGGAATCTTATGTACCCCTATACATATTTTTAAAAACCTAATAGGATCTTCACTATACAAGTACATTTTGTAAAATGTTACATGCCCCTAGTAACATTGTTAGTCAAAGCTCGCTAACGTAATGAAAGCCTCTCTAATCTGTTCATTGGTCATTTTCGGGGGAACCGCCGAAACATCATTACATCCACCCACAATAGGGACTTGAGAACCTTGAGTAATTTGCTCAATTTGAGATGGAATATCCTCATCAACCCTTCCTTCTTCCAACCTTCTAGAAGCCATCCTTCTAGTATTCATATTCTTTTAAACACAAGCAGAAACATTAAGAAGGACTTTCATTACTTTTACTCTACGACACAACACAAGAGTAGAAAAGAAAGTAAAATCTATCGTCCTATATCTTTTTACCCATATATGTGTCGCGACTCACACCGATGGTCAAGACTCTACTAGACATTACTTTATGAGACTTTTGGATTCCTAAGACTATTTTCATAACCTATGCTCTGATACCCTATTTATTATGACCCGCACCTATATCCTAGAAGATAAGGTATTCTTCGTGTCATCACGCAGCGTACTTGACCACTCGGAGATCTGATACATACCCTACCATATCAATCATTGCATAAACCTAAATGAAAAGTAGTGTGAAATTAAAAGTTTTCGCAACATTCAAATAGTCTTCAAAAATCATTTTCATATAAAAACCATAGGAAATACGAAATCTCATGTCAAAAAATCCTTGACACCATAATACTTGGGACAAGGCCCATACACTAGAAATATAAGAATACAAAGTCTCTTACAATATGCCCTCGAAGAAAAAGAGGACATACTTCGAACTTGCTTGATAGATCCTATAATCCAAGCTACTCCTAAAATAACCTTCACCTATGAATAACTTTAGAGATAGATAAAAGCATGGAATTAGTACAATCATATGTAATAAGTATGACATAATACATAAAATCATTAAAACAAACATTTATTTGAAATATTCCCTTTTTGGATTAAAACATCATAGTATAACCATTGGAAATATTCTCTTTTTTGATTAAAACATCATATTATAACTATAATAATATCGTTTAACACCATAGAAACACATAATATAACACATAAGCAATTTATAACTTTTTAATGGAATTAAAGTGATTTAGGTCACTGTTAGAGCAAACGGATTCACTTTTAAAGTGAAGTTCTTCAACTTCACAATGACCCATTTCAAGTATGCAATATTCTCACTAAAAGTTGTCCTAAGACTCACATAAGTAAGACAAATAAAGCGACCATACACCATCTCTAGGAACACATAAATTATTATTTAGAACACCTATAAGGATATAGACACACTTACAATACACCAAACGCATGAACATGAGATCCTCCTACAAATGGTGAATATAATGTTCACTTGAGTGAGTTGTTAAGCAATCACTCATATAACTACTTCACTCACACTTAATATATCCATTACATTACCTAGGATGAGATCATTATCACCATATACAATCACCTATATATTATATGACATTCTCCTTCCAAAGGTTATCAAAAGACTTACTTATGTGAATTAAGAAAGAATGCCTATGTAAGACACCACAAATGAGTAAGAATGTATAGATACTATCATGGTTGTCTTAAGGTTCTAATTTCCTAAAATTACTTATAATATGGTATTAATTAAGTGTGAAAGGTTTCAGGTTATTTTGAAATCAAACGTCTAGGGACGACCAAGACGTTTGATGACTAGTCACCTATGTGTCTCATGTGTCTATGTGTGCTTATATATTGTATGTCATGATATTTTGAAGTATTAATATGACTTATAATGATTTTTATAGACAGTTTATGGAGTTTTATTAATTTTGGAGGTCAATGTGCAAAAACGTCGAAGACGTTCGAAAGTTAGCAGTTGAGACGCTCATGTGTGTCTTGATGGGGCCTTGCATGTTTGGACGAGTTGCGAGTATTTTTTTTTGTGAAATTTATGTGGGATGTATACAACTTTTTAAGGTTTTTATTTACGTTGGACACGTAAGGGCACAACTTCTGAAGGGCCTCACAAAAGGGCCCATAAGAAGGACCCAAGGGTTGTCGAGACACTGCCTTAGCAGTGTCAATCGACGATCCAAATAACACAAAGTTGGTTGAATAAAGGACTGTTGGTGGGGTATTTTCAATGTAAACTTATCATGGGCAGGGATAAACCCAAGAACAGGCCAAGGTCTAATCGGTTGAAGCCATAGACGGTCCGTCCATGGTGCCCATCGATGAATGCCTTCCGTTGGTGCCACGCGTCTGTTTCATTTAAGGGGTGAATGGGAAATTCACCCCACGTCCTAAAATTAACCTAAGTTTTAATTACCTATTCTTGGGTGTATATAGGGGATCAAAAACGTGATCAACCCATTCCAAATCCTATACACACAAAATATACTTTCCCTCTAAAAATATTCTCCCTCGAAACCTCTATTATTGGTAAAACTCAAGAACAACTTGGAGCTCAGATTTACATGGATTAATCATCAATTTTAAAGGTTTTAAACTATACAAATGTATGGTGATTCTTCATCTCTAAGTAACCTTTTACTTGGAGAGTTAATCTCAATGTTTTCAAATAAAGTTTCTTGATAAAAGTTCTTCTTCTTCAATCTAGCCATGTGTTTTTTTTAAAAACGTTTTTAATGGCTTAATCTTGATGAATTGATGTTAATGTATTTGTTTAACATAATTTTTAAACCAATCACATTATGAACCCATGTCTCATCAAAATCGAGTTAGCTCTTTCATGGGCATTGTGATCATGGGTTGTTAATGGTTGAAATACGATTATCCTTCGTTGAATTATCAATATATAATGTTATATATGTGAATTGATTATGATTTTATGATGAAGGATCCATGTGTATCATTGTATGAAGATTTGAACAGGCATAGTTTAGTATTCTCAAAGTTTACTTTAACATTGTCCCTTTAATGGTTGAATGTTGAATTCGATTAAGTGAATATGACTGTGCCTACTATTTTAGGTTAATATGATTCTTGAATTATATATAGGAATCTCGTATGATAAATGTAAAGAAGGCTTATATTAATTGATCTAGGTTCTTCTAGTCTATCAAATGGCAAGTTGTGATCTTGACACTAGGTTGGTTGTATTGTGTCTCAATTACATGGTAATTGGTTCGTGATGTTGTATAGGTTAAATTTTATCGTATATACTTCCTATTATAGATTATATTGATGAATATTGTGTTGGTATCCAATGTGGATTGATGCTTGAAGACTTGTTACCTAATTCCTTTTTATTGTAATCCCTTCATATTCACTTTAATCTTGACCTTTTAGAAAATTGTAGTAGGATTTCGTCGAAGCCATGGTATCTTTAACTACTGCCTTTTAGGTATACTGTTTATTAATTGTGAGCATGATAATGGACAATCAATGTGATAAAGAATTGATAAGAGATCAACTTCCATTCACATTCTATAAATCGATGATGCAATGAACATAATGTAATCTAAATTTAGGGTAGATGAAGCATGATTAATATTGATTACAGAAAAGGCTCAAAAATTCACTTAAACTATTCAAAATATCTCATATTTACCCTTAAATTTTATTTTGGCTCAAAACTACCCTTCCCGTCATACTATTGGGTCAAGTACACTTCTTATTAACAGAAGTTATTCAATTCCACATGGATGCCATAAGGATTCCATTGCATGCCAATAGAAGTCTAGTGCCACGCAGACTAAATAGAAAGGGTCAAAAATACCCTTGAATTATCCGAAACAACTCATATTTACCCTTAAACTATATTTCGGCTCAAAACTACCCTTCCCGTAAAACTATTTGATCAAAAGTACCCTTCTTATCAACATAAGTTGTAAAATGCCATGTGGATGCCAAATTACATGCCAATAAGGTTTCATTGCACATAGACTAAATCCCTAAATCCTAATTACTTCCCCCCTTATTTCATTATTTCAAAAATGATATATTCACCCGTTCGCCCTCATTTCGCGGTAAGGGTTTCATACTTTTCTTTGTGGCTGGGTTTCAAAGTTGATATTCATGCTTGTAGGTTAGTAAATATTTTTTCTTATTTCATTATGTTTACGATTTGAAAGAATGATAGTTAGGATTTCACAAAATTTCCCCTAATTTTGCAATTAATGATTCGTAGCATTCTTCGAGTCTAAGTTTAAAAGTCGATATTCATGGTTGTACGTTGGTAAATATTTTTTCTTATTTTATTAAGTTTATGATTTCAAAGTATGATAGTTAGAATTTCAGAAATTTCCCGTCATTTCGCTGCAAAAGGTTTCATAACTTTCTTCGTAATGGAGTTTCAAAGTGGATTTTCGTGGTTGTAAAAACAATAAAATAAGAAAAAAGTTTACTAAATTATAACCACGAATATCTACTATCAATATCAGGGATGAAGAAACTGGGAAAACTTAGCCGCAAAATGAGGGAGAAGAGGTGAAACCGTTTTTGGAAAAACAAATAATGAAATGAGGGTAAAATGAGTAATTAAGATTTAGAGATTTAGTCAATGTGGCACATGTGTAATTTAACAACTTCTGCTAATAAGAAGGTCACTTTTGACCCAATAGTTAACGGGAAGGTTAGTTTTGAGCTGAAATAAAGCTTAAGGGTATATTTGAGCTATTTCGAATAGTGTAAGGGTACTTTTCACCTTTTTCTTTGTAGTCTATGGGGCAGTGGAAATAGATTGGGGTGTCATGTGGCATCCACATGGAATTTACCAATTTCCGTTAATTAGAAGGGCACTTTTGACCCAATAATTTGACGGGAAGGGTAGTTTTGAGCAAAAATATATTTTAAGGGTATATATGAGCTATTTGAGATAGTATAAGGGTATTTTTTACACTTTTCCGAATTGATTATTATATCTTTAGCTACTGACCTAGGTTTGTTTTATTTGTATATTAAGAAGGTTAATCATCGTAATCACAGTAAAGAATATTAGCAAGTGATTTATAACTCTCTACATTCTCGTATACATGTGATTCCTAGTATTATGTTATATTATGATCTTGTAGCGACTTTTACATAGCTTCTTTTTTGATCATGGTACTTTAGATACTATCCTATACTTTAATTATTGATGAAAGATTATTAATGGTAAATGATGACCAAAGGCTAAAGGATTGGTAAAATTTGCTTTACTTTTCTACTTCTCTACTTCTTTATTGTAATGTTGATGAAGTCTTGCATGACATTATGTGGTATGGTCTACTTATGGTGGCGGTGTTTACTTTATTGTCATTATATATGTTTTGACCATGTCCTTGAAGGAAAATTGATGAATATATGAATGAGTGGTTATGATGATCACCTTAGGTGTAACTTGTGTCTAGTCTTGTTTTCTAGTTGTGAATCTAGGTTATGTTACTATTGTTATGAGCATGTAACTTGTTATGTCAAGATCATGTGTAGGTTCTGCCATTAATTAATTATATTAATGAGGGATGACCCCTACCCATGTACCCATACGTGAATGTGTGAGTGGCTAAGGTTAGGAGTCTTGAATGTAATGTGTAGATTGTCTTGCCTCCTATGCTAAATGGTTTTGTGTGGTCTAAGCTTTTATCGACATTGTGTTATTAAGAAGGTGGATGCCTCAAGATGTTATGGATAGCCATTATGTGATCATGTTGACCAATGTATACATACTCACATATTATGCATGCTTACAAGTAGTGTAGGCGATGGTGTCTAAGTGAAAAATAGTTCTCATATTAAGTATTGACTACTACTATGCATGTGAAGATGAAGTCTATGAAAGTACGATACATGTTTCCTTAACTAGGATGACTTGATAGGTGTATTAGTATGGGAATATTATGAACATAACTTATATGATATGGTGAAGTAAGAATGTGAATAGCGTCTTAGTGGGTTTATATGAAAGGATTGCTCATATAGTTATACCTATGGACTTATGTATTTATGTATGAATATGTGTGACCTTAATGTGTTATGTGAAAGGTTTACTCACATATATGTATACATAGACATATTAATGATGATCTAGTCAATACACGAGCCTTGAAAGGTGTTCTCCAGTGTATGCTAAACTAGATAGTGTTAGTGATATATTCTATTTCCATGTGAAAGGGTTTCTCATATGATTTAGGTTGATGAATTCTCATCTATGACATATCAGCTAATCATATAGGGAATCAATATCATAAGCCTATATTTGATAAAGTAATATAATTAAAAGCTTTTAATAAAGGGAACTTAGCTTAGCACCAAGTGAAATTGAAGATGAGGGGTGTCCCTTCCCATTAGAGGAATGTAAGTCATCATCATTCTCACCGGGTGAATAGCATCATGACCCAAAAGGGTGTTAGATTGATGTTTCCATGATGCCTGCAAGTTCCATAAACTATGTTTGCCATGTAGGATCTAGAAACGTGATATCAACTAAAATTCTAGCATGTTTAAATAATCTACTTGCAAGGTCAGAACACCTTCTTTTGGTGTAAGGCTCTAACACACCAAATTGCATGTTTAGCACCCATGCTTGTAGTGTCGGTTAAGGCTATAATTTCCCTAAAGTAAAATGGAAAATTTAAATAAATGATTAACACCCTAATGAGGATGGCTTAAGATAAGTTACTTAAGATAGGTGGAAGTAATGAACCCAACTAGATATTGCACAAGTATCCCCTTAGGAAGTTCTAAGAAGGTGTTCTAATGTGTATGATTGTGACTATGTATTTATGCATAGCATGGTAGTAATTGTCTATTTGTCATGAAGATGTGTATCGTATGATTTTATGTGAGATGAGGTCTTATTCTTATATGCACTATGACATTCTTAATGACTATATGATGAAGATTGTTGACATGAATGGAGTGGTCTTCACTTGATATGTTGACGTATGAATTGAATGATAAGGTTTGGGGTCTCATGAAGGGTTTACTAAGTATGTGTGGTGTTATGGGGCTTTACATGTACATTGCACTAGTAGACTAAGATTTGGGTCACGAACAAGGTCTAATAATGATTCATGTGAAATGAATTCCTTATATGATGATATGTGTTGGCTTATGTAGGTTGTAGGTATACTTTCTTGTGACCTTAAGGTGATACATTGAACCAAGTATCATTAGAGGGTTACTTGGGATGTAATGAGTAAAAGGAAATAAGTTCACTGTGAGAAGAAAATACTCATTGTAGAGTAAAGGATCTCACTATAAAGTGACTACAAAAATTATTTAAATTCTATATGTGATTTTCTATGATGTTTGGCATTTGAATATGTCGTCTATATGAAGTATATGAATAATATAAATGCAATTTTCTAAAGGTTTTATAAAGATTTACTCAAAAAGGCATGAGGTATGATTTCAAGAAAATGTACCTTTTAGATGCATGGTTGCCATACTTAGTCCATTCTTGTACTAATCCCATTCTTCTCTACTTTTTACAGAAAGTGTACGTTATGGATGCTTAAAGGATGTTTTAAATGCTGGAGCGGTTGATAGATGATTCCCAAACTTAAGGAAAGGGGTCCTTAAGTTCCACGGATTCCCTAGTCATGTCTTAGTGTAAAACGTTTTAAATTTTGTATAGTTATGTATTATGTTTAAATGGTCGTGTCCCTAATGTACTCTAGTGTTGTTTAAGATGGAAAAGAGACTTAGAGTCTAAGTTTGTAATATGATATTTTCTATATATATATGGAGTGAAGTTTCTAACGTATGATGTGCTAAGAATGTTCAATTTTTTTTTGCTAAATTTACTATTCCTATGCGGTGAATGATATCGATGGGCTTGTATAAGACCTATGAGAGGTCAAGTATGACATGTTACTCCTAGAGGGCGCTCCCCGGATATTACATTCCATGCTTGATCTCATCAATATTACCTAAATAATACTTAAGACTACATAAGTTTGGATAATGTCTACTTAATCAACAATATTTCTTAACTAGAGTCATTTTTACCATTCCTATGCCCCCTTCAAAAATTAACTAGACAACCCTTAACTACTCTAGGTAAGTACTTATTCATTTAACATTCTTCCTAACTTAAGTCATTACACCCTTTAATTTATTTATGAGACATTCATCACATAAGTACATTTGTGTAATGGTCTTGGAGAAGATCTAGGGACTCACTCACTAACATTTTCAAAGCCTATCATGCAATAACTAGATAGCGTCCCATACATCCAGCTAAACGTCATAGAACTTCTCCAACACTAATAGGTATGCCATATGATTAGAATAAGCAATAACCGACATAGACCATGGTAGCCAGGCAAGGAATCCGGAGTTGTAACCTACTTGGATTGAGGGTGTTCTACTTGAAAATTGTACAATATGGACACATCCCATGTAGGCACATGGTTAATGAATATGAATGTTTTGTTTGTACTCTATTATTATCTTTCACTAGAGCTACATCCTACTCCATACTCACTCGGTGATAACCTTTGTTCTTATAGAGTAATTCACACTACCAAAGAGGGCTCCTAGGTATGCCTTTAAATGTAGATGAAAATAGCATAGTAACATTCCTAATGATGATTTAATGCCCTTCCATCCAACCAACCTTAAGTCCACGATTAATTAAAGAAGAATATTATTACAACTTTCGACTTAAAGGATCATAACCTTACCACTAGGTTGAAGGTTCCACATAAAAGACGTTCTTAGCAACTATGAAGGTCTTATGACATTCATACATACAAGACTAAGAATCTCTATCATCCTAAGTCAAGTCATCTTACATTCACATTCATGCATGTATCAAATAAGGGATATAAATCTACAAAAATAAGACACAACATACTTCACATATAACATATATCATATCTTTAAAGTAGAAAAAAAGAACAATCAAGTGAACCATAGGTCACCGTATACACTACTATAGGATCCTCAACATAACAACCACACGACTAATGTAACCAATTAGGAAGAATCATGCACCAACTCTTAGACTACACACGTAATGCCATAGTAATAGTCTAATATGATCAAATAATGTAAATAAAAGAACATATACATTCCCCTTAATCACAAATATATAGATATTTTCATACTTCACATAAGTCATCTACACAACTCATCATAATATATCAAGTAGTTTCCTACAAGGCCATGATCATTGTAATACATAAAGTAACGCTAACGAGGCCACATCATTCACAAGTAAAGAACATAGCACCACCACCATAAATGGAACATGCCAATCACAACATAATTTAAGACCTACATTACATAAAATAAAGAGAATTAGGGAAGACTACCACCAATTCATTCTCACCACTTCCATACATTGCAAAATTATCCAATACAATACCAAAAGACCCTTGCCCATGGAAAGGATCATCAATTAAATATAAAAGTAACAATAATCAATGAATCTAAATCATTTCAATATATATATGTATCAATCTAAGACAACCTATACATCAATTTAATACAATTCTTACATCAATTAGTAGCCCAATGAAAACTACACTACAATTCATAAGCAATAAGGCAATATAAATTAACTCATAAAGTAGTCAAAAACTATGGATCATGGGTTCATAGGTTAATTAGGTTAAAATCATATAATTAATTAATTCAATCAATATTCAATGATTCAAAACTTTTAATGCAAGAACACATGGATAGACCATGAAATTGGACAAATTCATCTTTAAAAATTCTTAGAAATCTCTTTGAATTTTGGGCTCCTTGTTGAAGAGAGTTTCAAGGATAAAATATCATACCTCAATGAATCTAAACCATGAAATTGATGAAGAATCACCAATCAATTTTCCAATTCAAGCTTTTCCTTGAGTTTTGGCTCTAATAGAGTTCTCAAGAATTTCTTAAAGATTTTATGGTTTTTATTTGGAAGAATGAATTTATATATTTATTTAGTACTTATAAACCAACTTAAAATTTCAATAATACAGTAAATTAACCATCCTAACTATCGTATTTCAACTTACAGTGAACTGTGCAGAAGACAGTCACCATTGACCTCTGCCCATCGACGGACTATTTGTCCACAAACTGACCGTCCTGGCTTGTCATAATTTGGTTTAGAGACATTATTGTAGGTTATTAAGCTCCTTAGTCTAACTCATGAAAAACTTCCACCAACAATGCGGCATCGACCAGCCTACGGGCTGTGTATTGCCTTAGTCGATTTATGATGGCCTAGTTAGAGTTGTCCTCAAATGAAAGGTCCTTCCTCAAGGACCCTTTATTGGTCCTTGGGGATGTTTTCCTGGAGGTTTCCAACCTTTAAATACTATTATTACTCATATAAGGACCACATAAGCTAATGAAAAACACATATGAGCATAAACTAGATAATACCTATACAAGTGACTAGTCAAGAATGTCTTGGTCGTCCCTTGATGTTTGACTTCCAATTAACCTAAAGATTTAGACACTAACCCATTAAAAAAATTATAAGCCATTTTAGGACCTTATACCCTCATGAAAAACATGTTAGACTCTAATTCCACCTAAGTCATTTTAGAGGTATTTCAAAAACCCTTTGGGGAAACGGATTCCAAACTTGAAAAGATCCCATAACTTTTTAATATTTGTATATTAATGTATAAAAGAAACCTTCTTGATTACATAATGACCTTTACCTATCCCTTTAGTAGAGTTCTTCTTTAGGATGCATAAAGTAGAGAGAAAGAAGACTAATTTGGGTTTTGGGAATTTAGAAGTGTTAAGTGAGGTTTTAGGCTTAGGGTAGGTTACATAGTTAATTAACTAATCTAATTAACCACTCTTAATAACTAATTAAACCCCTAAATAACCCTCTTAATTCAATGAACCTAACTAAACTATATAGGAAAGTCACAGTACTAACCTACAAGACCCCGACCTACAGGTCGTACGTTAGTGAACGTACAAGAACCCCACCGTCCTCTGCAACCATAGTTTTGGTCAGAGAGGTACCAAATTTAACTCTTTGTGAAAATGTATAAGTGACCATTTAAGGAGGCATCTATGTCCTATCAATCAGCTCATGCCTCGTTTCCTGCATCCGTCGATGGCTACTGCCAGCATAGCCTCAATTGGTAGCTTTGGGTCAAAATGAAAGGTCCTACTCAAGGACCCTTAGGGTGGGACTTGGGGAGTCGTACATGAATTTTTTGACCATAAACCTACTCTACTATGTTTGAGATACCTTTTTAAAAATTTCATCCATTTCGAATTGTTAAAACCTCGTGAAATAGGTTAAGACACACTACGACCTTTATGACTAATCTTCAGACGTCATGGGTGTTCTTTTACATTTTTGACTCTAAAACATCCTTAATGAATTTTATACATTATTATCGACCTTAAAATTTTTTTTTATTAACCGAAGAGAATCATGTGATGCTCTAGACAAAGTCATAGACTTTCAGAGTATTACAACTATTTCCATTACATATTTTAATGACCTCTTTGGTAGGCGATGTAGTTCTTCGATTTGGTGGTTTAAGGTTAGTGAGTCTTCACTCCTTGGTTTATAAATAATCTATGAATACTTAGAGAAGGTTCAAATGATTAGGGATAGGTAAAAAACAGTCGGCAAAAATCCTATGCCGACAATAGGAGAAGAGACCTTGAATTTGAAGTAGCGGATATGTCCAATGAAGATTTCACCTATAAAAGAGGTGATGAGATTCAGTAAAAAGAAGAAGCATATATCCCGGTATGTGATACCCTTTGAGGTTTTGAATCGGGTCAAAAAACTTTCATATGAGTTGAGATTACCTTGTGAACTAACTTCTGTTCATTCGGTACTTCATTTGTCCGTGATTAAAAAGTGTATTGGAGATCCCAAATATATTCTCCCTATACACGAATTATGTGTGGATGAGAAACTTTCCTATGAAGAGTTTGTGGTGGAAATTCTGTATCACCAAGTCAAGAAGTTGAGGAACAAAGAGGTTGCCTTCGTAAAAATTCTATGGAGAAATTACATAGTTAAGGGAGAAACATGGGAAGCCGACACCGACATGAAGTCCCATTATCTCCATCTTTTTATGAAAAACTCTAGCCAAATTTGAATTTAATAATAATCCTCTTAAATTAATAATTAATGTTGAAGTTGTCTTTCTTTGCTAAAATGTGCATAATTAGTTTAAAGGTTTATTCGAAAAAAAGTTTCCATGTAAAAATGCTCTTTTTCGTAACTTGCACTTATTATATTTGGTGTATAGTGACTCTATTAAATGATTCCGAGAATGTTAATGTTTTTTGAAAGGGGACTGGCGTAAGTACTCTTGATGTTCATGTTAAGCTCATTGTTATATGAGAAGGTAGTTCCTCATGTTAATATATTGAGTTCTTGTATGTGGTACTTCTATGTGGTGAGACTCATGATGATTTTATGTTTTTTTTTGTTGACTGGGCTGCTAGTCTTGAGTCATATTCTCCCTATTAAAAGATTTAGGAGTCTTTCGGGGACGAATGTTCCTAAGGAGGAATAATGTAACACTCGGGAATTCTTGTGAGCTACAGTAGAGCCTCACCTATCTAATAATTATTAAAATGAAGTTTCATGATCCGAACAAACATATAATGTTGATTTAGAAGTATTAGAGAGTAAATGCCAAAGGAAGACCTTAACGTCCGGAAACTAGCAAAAATAAACTATTAGATGTGTTTGTGTTTTGTGAATGTTTGGGAGTGTATTAGGAGATAAAACTGTTAAAGAGACTTTGAATAGAAAAAATAATGTAGTTGAATCATTTATGACGTTTCAAAATCAAAATGTGAATGAATGTCCATGACGTCCTGAAGCTAGTGAAATAAAAGTTACGGTGCCTTGGCATGTTTCAAAGGATTTTAAGAGACAAAATTCAATGAAATTTTGTAGAAGGGTGTTAAACATGTGTTAGAGTTTGAATAGGGTCGAAACTTCTGGGTACGACTTTCCAAGGACAACCCTAAGGTTCCTTGGGCATGATCCTTTTACCAAAAGTTGTCATTTTGATAGTGGCCTAACGACGGACCAATCGATGAGTCGTCGATGAGTTAACATCCCGTAGACTGTGGTCTTTGTTAAATCCTTAGAAATTTTTAAAAAAATTCCAAAAAGAGACTCTTTGGGACTCTTCGACGTCTTGCCATCACGGGCCGTCGATGGAACTACTATCCGTAGGTTGGGGAATCGTAGTTTTATTTGTGTTCCAGTGTTAAGATTTTAGTTAAATCATTTAATTAATTATTTTTTATGTGGTTAATAATTTGTGGTTTTTTAATTATGTTAATTAAAGGGGTTTATAAAGACCTCACTCTCATTAAACTGACCTGACACACCTCAACTCCCATACTCAAAATCCTCTTCCTTCTCTCTACTTTCATTTTCTATTATGCAAGACTACATCTAATATTAATTCAAGGTAACAAGAGATTAAAGATTAAACTTTATCTCCATGAATATCAAATAATATCTAAGGTACGTAAGATCTTAACCTCTGGGATTCTTTTTGCCAAAGATTTCTTAGAATTGGATTTCCAAAAGTTGAGAGAAAATTGGGTTTCATTGTTAATCCGAAATTGAACTTTTAGATTTTATTGTTCTTAGTTTATTTTGATTATTACGTATTTAATATGATTTATTATTAGTCACGTATGGTATTTCTTAATGGTAGACCTTATTTTATAGAAGAGATCATGAATTAACTATATTTCCCTAAGACTAGGTTATGAATTTATGTTGAATTGGTTAGTGATTATGAAATTGACTTAGTTCTTATATTTATTACTATTATATGATTCTATTAATTCTATTAATGTATGAATATTGTTGGTTAATGGTAACACAATGGATGATGTTTGTGAATGTTAATTGGTAAGACTTATGATATTGAATCATTACTCCAATTGTGACGACTTGTATTTGATGATGATTTTCAATTAAAATGTTATTTGTGATTAGATTATATAGGTGATGGTATGATGAATGTATTTTACATTTCTTTATTATATGGATTGTAACATAATGATTAAGGTATGATGATATATGGTTGATTGTCGATCACTTATGTGCCTTGATATGATATGATGAAGATAATGTGTTAATCTCACATATGAGGGTTGTATTTAAAGGATGTTCTAATGCAATTCCAAATGTTCTAATGATTATGAGATACAAGGGTTTAGTCTCCTATGACCTATACTAAGCTATAATGATTAAAAAATGCTTAAAGACATTTCAAAAAGGGACTTTAGTTGCTTAGCAATGAGTGAACTAGTTATGAGAGGTGTCCCTTGAAAACGTGGGAAGGTAGGTTCACAAAGATTATCATAAGACAGATATTACGATAAAATGGTGCATAAAGAGTGTTTCAAGTATGCCTCCTAGTTCATGAACTATGTTGCCCCCATAGGAAGACTAGCTAGGTTATCCACCTAGAATGCTATGTTGATATTATATGTCGGTTAAGACAAGTGTTCCCGAAAGTTAAAGCAACTGTTCCCGAAAGTAAAATGATCGTAATTATGGGAACTCGAACTAGGAGGAATTATGGGGTTCGTCTTTCTATAGTTAGGGATATGTGACTCTACCTATGCATTGCACTAGGTGGCCTTGAGGGAAATCTTAATAATGTATGTTCTTATGTTTTTATTACTCTAATGACATTCAAATGTTAACTTTATATGTTGATTAACCATATTATGTTAATCGCATTTATGAACATGTTATTGACCTATTTTGCTAAACATGATGATGACTACTTATGATTTATGTTATATGAAGTTGGAAATTTCTTGTGACCTTTCTTGGGTTTACTTGGTGGTGTGGGGTTATGTGAATTCACTTGATCATTGAAACTGGAATATTGGTAATGGGTTATAAGTTATTGTCTTGCATATGTTGTAATATTATGAACTAATATTCATGGTTTGTTGTGGTATAACATTATGTTAGAGTTGTTTTCGTTATGTGATTTAATATAATACTACACATCTTGACTTGACTTTACTTGATGATTTTTGTCTCTTATTGTATATGGTCTTGTCTTGATGAATATGTGATCATTGATTCATATATGATCTTTGTATGATACCAAAAATGACTTAGGTTAACTAGATACTAACATGGTTTCATGATTGTCTAAGGTCCTCAATAGGTACTTATAGTGTTAGGGTTGATGATTGTTTATTCCTTATTGGCTATATAATTCTATGTTGGTCATATTGATGATTTTTTGATAGTGTATAGGATGACTTAGAGATGATAACGGTCTATCTACTTCAAGAATTACATGCAATATGTGTTAAAGTAAAGTATGTGGTGTCTTGTGTCCCTTACTTAATGTATGTATGAATGTTAATATGAGATGTCTTGACTTAAGATACTAAAGCCTAATAGTCCTGTATGTATGAATGACATGAGACCTTAAATGATGTTAAGAGGGTCCTGTATAAGAAACATTGAACTTAGTGGTAAGGTTAGTAATGTTGAACTCGACAGTTTTAATGATATCTTTCAAGTAAAGGAATGATAGACTTAATAAGGTTTATCGGCTAGAACAACATCATATCAATCTTAGGAAAGTCATGATGAGCTTGTTGTTTCCATTCTAAGATAGCCCTAGTGGACCATTCCTTGGTAGGGAAAATGTGATTTGGTTATGAACTTGATATGTAACCCCTTTATATAAACCTTAAATATGAATTATTCTATGAGAATGAAGGCTAGCACCTAGTAAGTATGGTAAGGGAAGTAGTTCTTGTTAAATAATGAGACTAGATTACAAAGCACGCCCTTCATATTCCTTAACCATATGCCTTCATGGGATGTGTCTAAGTTCTATCTTTGGTAAGTCGAACACGCTCATCGGAGTAGGTTAGAAGTTCATATTCCATGTCTTTCTATCATAGTCAATATCGTTTATTACCTATTCACATCATATGAAATACGTATTAGCATTAGAGAAGTTCTTCGAAGATTATGTGGTGGTATAGGACACTATCTAGGTATTGCACAATACGCTTTGAAGGTGTTAGTTTGAGTTACTAGGACTTATCCAAGACCATAACTTGAATGTCCTTTATGTGCTGAATATCTTTTAAATGAACTAATGAATGTAATGACTTACGTTAACAAATTATATTAAATGAATAATTACTTATCTAGAGTAGTTAAGGGTTGTCTAGTTTTGGTGTAAAGGGGTCATAGGAGTGGTCAATTCGTATCTTACCTAGTCGAGTCTTAAGAATGACTCAACTTATGGAAGATGTTGACTATGTGAACATGATCTAAACTTAGGTAGTCTTAAAGATTATTACGGTGGTCTTGAAGAGGTCACTCATGGACGTTATCTTCTTGATTTACTCAAGTAATTATTTTGATAGCCTTTTGTAAGAGAATGTCATAATATCCATATGTTTATGTGTTAAGTGAGAATGATTCTATCATAGGTAGTCTATAGGATATAGTAAGTGTGTGTGTAAGGGATTGTATGGGTATTCACTTTAAAACTCACTCAAGTGAGACTTAGAATCACCTATGGTAGAGGAAATCTCATGTTCATATGTTTGATGCCTTGTAAGTATGTATGTGTCTAATTATAAGTAGTCTTAAGGATAATTTTGGCATACTTAGGGAGGTTGTATGGGCGGTCTCTCTTTGTGTTTCTTAAGTTAGTCGTAGGATAAATTTTAGTGGGAGAATTATATGCTAAAAAGGTGCATAAGATGAAGTGAAAAGGTTTCACTGCAACAGTGAATAACTTCACTGTACATTGAATTTAGCTCACTGTAAAGTTGGCTTAAAAATGCACTAAATTGCTAATTCTCAATCTCATCAAACTTAAGGGAGGTCAAGTATGCCAGTTACAATTCTATATTGACCCTAACTTCTATGGTATGGTTTTGGGATGTGACACTCTTGATTGTTCATAAAATTTTATCAAAGTAAATAAGAATGGTTTGAACAGATGTTCTTTTCAGCATGATTTGAATGTTTTATGTGAATATGTTTCCATACTTACTACAAGTGGAATACTAACCCAAATAACTATATTTTCTAAAAATATGTAGGTTCCGGCAATTGAGTTCCTACGAGGTCAATTGAAGAAGACTTGTACTATTTTCTTCAAGTATTGGTAGGATTTCATGTTTGACGATGTTACCTTCTCTATACTATAGTTTTGAAGTTTTATTGTCATAAAATTATTGTTAATTCCTTTATCATTTGAATAATAATGTAAGCCCATAATTGCATATTGAATTTTTATTGTCTATATCAACTATTTGTACTCGCTTTAGATTATTCAATATAAGACGAAGTACTACACTAATTACTATGTATCTATTATGTTTTCCAAATGAGAAGCCTATGTATGCTTCATATGCGAGGAGACTAAGTAAACTCCCTTTGTAGTATGTCATACGCCTATGTAAACCTCACATATAGTTATGTTCGAAAAGTTTTCAGTATTCCGCTCTTTTTATTCTATGAAATGTAATTAATAATTCTAAGAGTCATGTGAATTCCTTTATCCTTTAAATATTAATGTAAGCCCATAATGGATTATTGGATTTGTATTTTCTATATCAAACATTTGTACTCACTTTAGATTATTAAATGTGAAATGAAGTATTAGACTAATTCCTATGTATCTACTATGTTGTATAAATGAGAAGCCTATATATGATTTATATGCAAGGAGACTAGGTAAACTCTCTATGTAGTATGCAAGAGCTCTATGTAAAAGTCAGTATAGAGGTATGTCTTAAAAGTTTTAAATTTTCCGCACTTTTAAACCTATGAAATGTAATTTCTAATGCTAAGAGGAATGTCTTAGTCCTCTTCGTGGAAGATGATGTTGATTACATCTAGGGGGTGTTCCCGGTCGTGAAAAACATGGTATCAGAAAATGAGGTTAATGAAATCTTAGGATTGATGTCAAATTGAACCACGTTTACATAGAGCCTTGTTCATGGGTGTGAAGCATGCTACAGGTATGAATGAGAGGCTATGTGATGTTTAGGAAATCTCAATTATTGGTAATCTTTATAGTCGTGCAATGTCGTGTTTCTTCTAATCCTTTTCTAGAGGATATAGGATATGCCTACAAGACCAGCAGCCGCAAGGAGAGTGGAGGAAGATTTGTCTAATGCCGGAGTTTCTCCCCAAGTAAACAAAGTCCCTCCACAAGACGAAGCTCTATTCATTCCTCCACATATGACGGATAGATAGATAAGCTTTGATTTTTGACTTGTGCACAAGCAATGATTACTCAAGCACAAGCAGTAGCTACTAAAGCTCAATCCATGAAAACTTAAGCAAATAGGAAGGTTGGACCCTATGTTCAAAAAATTCTAGTACTGGCTTCTCGCATGATGGACTTTACAAGGATGAACCCTCATATATTTTATGGGTCGAAAGTGAATGAAGATCCCCAAGACTTCATTAAAAGGTCTACAAGACACTTTATGTTGCTTAAAAATGGTACACCTATTGGAGAGACAATAGGACGTTAAGAATGGGTCCTATCACTAGGGATGTGTTGGGAAGGACTTTTATTTATCATTTATTTCCTAGGGTGAAAAGGAAGACAAAAGTGGAGGAATTCATCAACCTTCGTCAAGGAGTTATGAGTCTGCAAGAGAACTCTTTAAAGTTCACCAAATTGTCCGAGTATGCTCCTTCCTTGGTGTCTAACCCAAGGGATGAAATGTGTCGCTTTATGACGGGAATGTCTGAGGATTTGGTTGAAGTGTGTCGTTCGGTGATACTCCATAAAAGTATGGATATATCTAGGTTGATGTTTCATGCTCAACTAGTTGAGGAGACTCGACTCTATAGGAAGAATAGAGTTTATGAGGGCCAATTGTTATGAGGGAGGTACTTCCGAAGGTGTACTTGAAATTTAAGACAATCCTAGGTTAAAAAAGAGGGATTACAATCAAGTTACATCCAATTCCCTAACACAAAGAAATATAGGGTTTCTAACCCTAATTTCTAAAAGGCAAGAAGTGGAAATTCACGAAGTGATAGACCAACTTGTTGCAAGTGTATAAAGAAGCATTGGGGTGAGTGTCAACGTGAGACGAGAAATTTCTTTGGTTCGGAAAGAGGGCCATAATATTAAGGATTTTCCTAATGTGAGGAGTCAAAAGAAGGGGATTGGTCAAGATCAAGCAAGTGAATCCGATTCTGAGGCTCTAAGATGAACCACTTTTATGCTCTTTATTCTAGGGGGGAACAACAAGAGCCCCTCTATGAGGTTATCGGTTTGTTACAAGTCTTCTCTATTGATGATTATGCTTTACTTGATCCCGATTCTACATTGTAATTTTTAACTCCTGTAGGAGCTAAAAAGTTTGATTTTCTACCATATATTTTAAAACCCCAGTAGGTGACTCCGTTGTGGCTAGAAGAGTATTTAGGAGTTGTCCAATATCTTTGCCCAATATATTTACATGGGTGGATATGGTAGAACTTGATATGGTTGATTTTGATGTTAATTTGGTAATGGATTTATTGTATGCTCGTTATGCTTCCATAATTGTAGAACAAGATTATTTAAGTTCAATTTTCCTAATGAACCCATCTTAGAGTGTAAATGAGGTAATTCAATTCCTAGAGGTCAAATCCCTTTTTGACATAAGGCTTAAAAATGATCTCTATAGAGTTCTTTATTATATCATAAGATTAAACTATCTTGAGTCTGACATCCCTCTTACTGAGTCTGTCCCCGTAGTGAAGACACAACATAATTACATTTCATATCCCTCTTATTAATGGATATGTAAAATCAGGGAAAAAACCCTAGATCCAACCGACGTCGTCGTCCTCGAAGAGGAATAATACTAGCCTCTTAGCATTCATCATTACATTTCATAGGTTAAAACGCAGAAAACATAAAACTTTTTGCGTTTTTAACCTATGAAATGTAATGAGGAATGCTAAGAGGCTAGTCTTAGTCCTCTTTGAGTATACGGATGCCGGTTGCATCTAGGGGGTACTTCCCAGATGTGACAAACATTGTATTAGAGAATGAGGTTAAATATCCTTAAATCATTAAACCACATCTATGTAGATTCTTTTTAATGATTGTGTAACGCGCCTTACTTATGAATAAGTGACTATCTGATGCTTAGAAACTCTAATTTTCTCGTATTCTTATGTCATGCCTCTAGAGTATTATTATGTGATTTCACCAATACATTTTATTGTTGTTATAGTCATGAATTCTCATAGAGAAGCTGCTAGAACGACTAAGGAGGAAATGACTAATGGGGGAGCTAAAGACAACCAAGTGCCTACACAAGACAACTAGAGCATCCACTTGAATAATTTTCTATGGGTTATCATGTTCTGAATAATCATCCATCGATGACCAATAGAGACATAAGTAAAACTTTTCCCACTTCAACCCAATCGATGACCTCTGAAGCTAATGACGTCACTTCAAAAGTTCAATAAAACACCCTAAAACGAAATAAGGTGAAATAGACCTTAGTGAATGTTTAATGAGTTAATTTTGTTTTAAAATGATTATAATGATGTTATTAGGAAGTGTGTGACTTTTGGAGGTTTAATGTTCAAGAACATCCATGACATTCGGAAGGTATGCCTTAGAAAGTGCTTTTATGTCTTCATGTGTTTTAGCAAGTTTTATA
Source organism: Solanum habrochaites (assembly GCA_027704765.1). Lineage (NCBI taxonomy): Eukaryota > Viridiplantae > Streptophyta > Magnoliopsida > Solanales > Solanaceae > Solanum > Solanum habrochaites. The sequence continues at coordinate 36,083,748 of JAKWJA010002497.1, read as the reverse complement.
TGTTCATTTAGATTAAAATTTATGTGGGATGTTCGTAATACTTATAAGTTTATGTATAGGGGTTTAACGTCTGGGTATGACTCCACTTAGGACCCACAAGAGGCCATAGAAGAGAACCCCAACTCTAACACTATATTGCCAAAAACAATGTCCATAAACAAACCAGTAGACGGCTCATTGACCTAGTCTGTTTATTGGACATGAATGCCTGTAGTTTTTGGGAGTTTCATAACCAAACTACGAGCCCTCTTAAACTGAACGTCATGGTATTGACGGTCCGTTATTAAGAGACATCGATGGTGGCCTCCAAAAGCTCTCACGTTTACTGCCCTATCTTGGGGTATTTTGTAAATTTACCCCAACTCCTTTATGAACCTAGTATGATATTTGTGGGATTTTGAATGTATGTTAAATTAGTTAGTCCTAGACCTATACACGACTCTTTAATTAAAATATTCAAACTCTCTCTAAAGATAAACTCTCTTCAGTCACTATTGGAGCTAAGACCCAAGGAAGAGCTAGGAGGGACAGTTGGGAACATTTTTTCATAAAAAATTAGCGGGGTTCCTTCTCTTTGACGTATGGTAGTCATCCTTGAACTCTTTTTCGTTCAAGGAGCCATTTCTATAAAATTTCAAAAAGGGTTTTCAAACTCTATCTTCTAAGCATAGGTCTTCATGTAAATGTGTTTTAATGATTGAAAAATGTTGTTTCGAGTATTAAATGATTATTTTAATATGAAAATCCTAATGAACTCATGCTTATGCATATTTCCAAATTTTATCTTAAGAAATGAGTAAAATGAACATGATTGTATAGTAACTGAGATTTTGTTTTCTTGTATTCTTGTTATTGTCTATCCACTGTGCTAAGGGCCATATTATGACGGAACAATTAATATTTGGTTACAGGATGTAAAAGCATGGTTAAATGGTGAGTTGGTGCTATTTTATAACTCGTATTATGAAATGCTCTTGAGGGGTATGGTCCACCTTGGTGATAGTTTTTACTTGATATATTTGGATATATATATATATATGTGTAGTGTGTATGGATTTTGAGGCCTAAAGTGTGAAATGAAGTGATAATGATGACTTTCATGTTGATATGCATTATGAAGCTTTAATTGTATGCCTTGCTTAGATTATGTCTTGAATTCAATGTTAGTGAAATGCTGATAATAAGAAAAGTGTTCTTACATGTGCACACACAATCACATTTGAATGAACAAATTATGTTAGTAAATGTGATTAAGGGGAATTTTGGGGTGAACATTCTTTGTGAGTTGAGAATAAGTGTTTAGTAGAAACCTCACTATCTTCCAAGAGCTTTCTAAGATAGGTAAGATGATGGATGCCCTTCTTAAGTTGAGATTCGTAAGTTGAGATGCGGTGTCCACTAGTTATCCTTATCTTATGGTATAAAATGTTGACAATTCGTGGTGAATTATGGTAGAAACGAGAGGATATAAAAAAGTGGTGGTTACATTTTGAGTTGACTTATTGTATTCCAATGTACCTCTTGAGATGAGTACTCCTCGTTAGTAGCGAATGATTTCCTTAGTAGCAATCTCCTTATCCCTTAACTATTATCCCCATAGGTGTAGCTATTTGAAAATCCATGTAAAATCTAAGAGAATGACCCTACCCTCGGAATGTGGGTATCCTTCATACTATATGGGTAGTATCGGGATTCTATGTCTACCTATCATTGTATATGTCAGTTAAATCTATCCCCCACAAATAATTAATGAAATAAGTCTCCTAAAAGAGTTTAATAACTAATGTAGGTGGTGTTATGGGAAACTAATTATCCATTGCACTAAGTAGACATTCGAAAGGGGACTGTTATTGTGTTTTATATGAAGTGTATGAATAAAATATGATGTGTTGCAAATGAAATTAGATGAATTAAGGTATAATGTTAAGGGACAATATTAAAGTTAAATTACATATAATTAAGTTACCAATGACTAGTGTAGTGTCCTTGATCTAAGGGAATCCTCAAGGAGAACTAACTGGGAGTGGTAGTACGGGATGATACTCTCACATTGCAGTTAGTGTAACTTTGAAGTCCCATTTGGGTCAGCGACATACATGAAGTCCTTAGTGTATGAATTTTCTTCTATGGTTTAGTCTAGAGTGTGAATTGTTTCCCGTGCGAGGTAAGCCTATGATTTGTAGTCATAAGGGTCACTTAGGTGTGTATTGAAGGAGGAGTATGGAAGGTCCCTTCATGTCTTATTAATGAATTTTAGGATTACTTGGTTAGAGAAACTTCAAAGGAAATAAGATCACAATGTTTGGCTTGAAAGAGTTCACTGTAATGTTCACTTTAATGTTTTATGGTTTAATGTAGAAGTTATCCGTTGGTTCTTAAATTATGCAAGTCTTATTTTATGTTATAAATGGTGCTTGTTATACTATTTTAACTCGATAATAATGAAGGTTTTACTTATTTGGCGTGAATGCTTATTTTACTAAAATGTCCCTTTTTGCATGTTTTTTCATATTAGTTAGTACATTGATTTGTACTAACCCTATTCTTTTCTATACATTATTAGTATAGGATGGACGCAAGTTTCAAGACCAGAAGACAAGCTTGGAGAGACTCTATCATGATTAAGTATTTCCTCATATATTTGAGGGTACAGGTTATATTTGTTTAGTTTCTTCTATTAAGAATTATTCCGTATTTCTATTCAATGTAAGAGGTTGTGCTCCTAAGATAATTATGTCGTGTCTTTAGGATGACTTCTGACAATAAGACTTCTCCTTAGCTTTTATTAAAGATGTTACCCCTATTATTTTATTCATGAGAAGTTTTAATTCCTCACTACTTTTCATGTCTTATTTAATGAATGATAGCTAAGGCTTGTACAAGACCTCCAAAAGGTCAAGTAAACAATTGTTCCAACCAATGGGTGATCTTCTACGGGGTACTTTTTGGTAATTACAAACATGGTATCAAAGCATATGTTATAGGAAATAGTATAGGGTCTAAAAGTTTCCCAAGCCATGTCTAGTATAGTCTAGTTCATTGGTGTGTGTCGCGACACATCCATGAGTGAGAGTCTATAAAATGATAGAAGTTTCACTTTCTTCATTAATCTAATGTTGTTCCTTATACTTAAGTTCTATAAGATGTCTTTTATCAACCTCTTCTCTTTGTGTTTATAGGACACTAATACAAGGAGAGCAACAACTAGAAGGAATGAGAAGGTATAAATATTGTGGGGATCCCTCCCCATGTTGAGCAAGTCCCTATAGTTGTCCATGAGAATATGAATGAGGCAGTTCCCCCTCCGGAACGTCAAGGACCCCAAGGAACTTAAATTCCCCCTATGCCTCAATCTCCCGTTGTTGAATGGGATATGACTATTGCGGAGTTAAGAGCTTCCTTAATTAATTTTAGACAACTCATGACGGCTCAAGCTCAAGTCCTCACTAATCATTTGGTTGCCCCAGTTTACCAAGCGAATGGACCTTAACCTAATGTGAGTACTACCGCTTCTAAAATTTGGGATTTCATGAGGATAAACCCTCATACTTTTCATGGAACTAAGGTGTACGAATATCCAGAAATCTTCATAGGTGATATATTCAAGGTGGTGGATTCTATGGGTGTGACGTCTAGGGAGAGATCGGAACTAGCCGCTTACCAACTCAAGGATGTGGCTCAAGTGTAGTTTGATAAATTTAGGGATAGTCCGGTATATTGGGAGGTGTTCAAAGAGTCTTTTATAGATATGTTTTTTCCTCTAGATTGTAGGGAGAAGTAAATTGTAGAATTCATGAATCTCCATCAAGGGGGAATGAGTGTGAAAGATTACTTTCACCCAACATTCTATGTATTCCCCGACCACGGTATAAAACCCAAGGTCTAGGATAAAAAAATTTGTGATGGGAGTATCTATCTTGGAGGAAAAAGAGTGTCGTACGACAATGCTATTCAGTGACATAGATATCTCTAGACTCATGGTGTATGCATAACAAATTGAGGAGTCATAAATTATGGAGATAATGCAAGAGGGTAAGAGTCCTAGATGTGATGAATCTTTTAAACCAAAACCTAAGAAGAGGTTCTACCACCAAGAGTTACATCGGGAACAAGGATAGGGCCCCCAACAAAAATTCCCAATGTGGTGGCCATACTTTTTGAGAGGCCTAAGTGTGCTACTCGTGGGAAGAAACATTTAAGTAAGTGTCTTGATAGAACGGATGGTTGCTTTGCATGTTCTAGAAATAATCAAAAAATGAGGGACTGCCCTACCATCAAGGAAACATTGAAAGAGGTCCGTCAATCTCCTCAAGTTGTCCTAGATCCTAATGCTCTAAAGAAGAATACTCTTTATGGGATGGGTGCTAAGAGGTAAAACTAATCTGTATTTAATAGTCCCCTTAAGTCTAAACCCTTTATGGTTGTTGTGTTTATGTTATAAGATGAGTTCATATGGTTTTGTCTTTCTTATGTCTTGATAAATTGCTTAAAGAAAAAATTGTTGAAAACATTCATGTTTCAGTGCGTGAGAGTGATGCTCACTATAAAAATTTCAAGGTTTGATAAAAATTTCATCTTCATGAATAATGATTTCAATGTGATTATATCACATCTATATTAGCACCCCCGAGATGCGATTGGTGACGTCATCCTCTCAAAGGAATAAAATAAGACCTTAGAATTCGTCAAAACATATCATCTGTTAAAATTGCAGAAAAATTAAAAACTTTAAATTGTGACTTAAGTACACTTTGACTTCATACATAGTGATAATTAAAATATACGTAGCGGTATTCTAAAAGTTGTGTCACATAAAATACCTTTCAAGAGTACGAATGTGGACTTAGTCAATAAAAGTGTATATGCAATATAGGCCTTAATACAAAAGAATCCAAAGAATTTAAACAGAATCAAAAGTGTTCTTAATAGCTACTAAAGACTTGAAGGGCATAGTTCTATTTCTTTAGTTTCTTCTATTAAGACATGTAATGTATTTCTATTCACTGTAAAGGGTCGTGCCTAAGATGTCTTGTGACGATAAGATTTCTCGATAGGTTTTATTAATGTTGTTTCTCTTATTATTTTATTGATGAAAAGTTTTAATTCCTCACTACTTTTCATTTCTTATGTAATGAATGATAGCTAACGCTTGTACAAGATCTCCGAAAGATCAGTTCAAGTATGTCTTCTTGGGGGTACTTTAGGGTTCTTACATTAAATCTATGACGACAAAAATTAATAGGGAAGTTGGAACTCGAGTTCCTCAGCATGCTAACATTATGGCCTCTCATTTGAAAGAGTTTAGTGAAATAAGTCCACTATGTTCTTTGGGTCAAGGTCAGATGAGGACCCTTATGATTTCCTCGATAAGTTATACAAGATTCGTTATGATATGGGTGTGACTTCAATTGAGAAGGACAAATTGGAGGCCTATCAACTCAAAGATGTGTCCCAAACAATGTATGCGCAATGTAGGGATAATAGGTCACTAATGGGTTTGCCCGGTGACTTTGGAGATCTTCAAATAGGTTTTTTTTGGTTGGTTCTATCCAAGATATATGAAGGAAGCTAAGGTGGAAGAATTCATCAACCTTCGTTTACGATGTATGAGTGCTTGAACACTCTCTAAAGTTTACTAAATTTTCCAAGAATGCTCCATCCTTGGTGTAAAAATGAAGGAATAAGCTTAGTCGTTTTGTCACAGGTATATCCGGTGATTTCGTGGAAGAATATCAATTGGCTATTCTTTATGATAATACGAATATCTCTCATCTCATTGTTTATGCTCAACAACTGGAAAGAACTAGGTTAAGGATAAAGAGTAGGGTGTCCAAGAAGGCCAAGTCTTATGAAGGTGGTTCCTCTAAGGGTAGGCTTGACATTTAAGAAAAGCCTAGTTTCAAGAAGATGTTCTCTAGTAGTGTTACTAATACATTTTCCAAGGCTCGTGATGATAGGGTGTCTAACCCTTAGTCTCAAAAGGAAAGAGGTACTAGCTCACCAAGCAAGACGCCAACTTGTGGAATGGCAAGAAGAATTATACTGATTGCCTAGTTGAGAGTGACAGTTGCTTTGGGTGTGGAAAGAATGGCCATGAGGTTTAGGATTTCCCCAATTTCATATTGCAAGACAAACGAATTTGGCAATCTTAAGCTAGTCGTTCTAATATGGATGATCCAAAGAACAATCGTTTTTATGCACTTCGCTCTAGGGGTGAACAAGAGAGTTCCCCTGATGTGGTGACCTATATGTTAGGAGTCTTCTCTATTAATATTTATTCCTTACTTTATTAGGGTGCTACATTATCCTTTTTTACTCCCTCGATAGCTAGAAATTTTGATATTTTTCTCGATATCCTAAATTAGTTTTTCATGGTAACAACCCTAGTAGGTGAATAAGTGGTTGCAAAAAGAATATATATAAAAATTGTCCATTAATGTGACCCAATAGAGTAACTCATATCGAATTAGTAGACTTGATATGGTCGACTTTGATGTCATCTTGGGGATGGATTGGTTGAATGATTGTTTTTCTTGAATGGATTGTAGGACATGAATTGTTAAGTTCAATTTTCCAAATGAACCAGTTTTGGAGTGGAATGGGAAAATTCTATTCGTAGGTGTGGTATATTCTCTGGGCATAAGTCTTGTAAAATGATCTCAAAGGGGTTCTTATATCATATTGTTAGAGTCAAATATTTAGACTCTAAAAAATTCTCCAATTGATATAGTCCCATTAGTAAGGGAATTTCTGTAGGTCTTTCCTAAAGATCTTCATTGAATAATCCCAAATGGGAAAATAACTTTTGTATTGACTTACTAATGACTCCCAACCCCATTTTTATTAATCCTTTTCGAATGGCTCTGTCCGAATTGAAATAGTTGAATGCTCAACTGAAAGACTTACTAGACAAAGGCTTCATTTTACCTAGTATTTCAGAATGGGGTGCAATGATATTGTTTGTGAAGTAAAATGATGTCACTATTAAGAATAAGCATCCTCTCACTTGGTTTGAAGACTTGTTTGATCAACTCCAAGGGGCACGCTACTTTTCTATGATTGACTTAAGATCGGGGTATCACAAACCTAGGGTGAGAGTTGAGGATATAAAAAAAATGACATTTCAGACTAGATATGATCTCTATGATTTCTTAGTAATGTCCTTTGGTATCACTAATGCCCCGACGACATTTAAGGACATGATGAATAGGATGTTTCAAGTTACCTAGATTTATTTGTCATTGTTTTCATTGATAACATCCTGATATATTGAAAAAATGAGGGCAAGCATATGGATCATTTCGGTATGGTGTTGCAAGTACTTAAGGAGAACCAACTTTTTGCCAAGTATAGCTAATATGAGTTTTGGTTAAGGTCGGTGACATTTATTAGTTATATAATCTCTAGTGAGGGGGGTGAAGTTGATCAAAGAAAAACCAACGCGGTCAAGAATTGTCCTAGACCATTGACTTCAATCGACATTAGGAGCTTTTTGGGTCTTGTTGGATACTATATAAGGTTTATGGATGGTTTTTCATCCATTCATATCCCCTTCTACTACTTTGACCAAGAAAAGTGTGAAATTTTGGTTTTATGAGCATGTGAAAGAAGCATCCAAATCATGAAAGAGAGTCTTAGCTCTTCTCCTATGTTGACCTTACCGTAGAGTATTAAGGACTTTTCTGTATATTGTGATGCCTCCCGAGTGGGCTTGGGGGTTTTGATAATGCAACATGGATAATTAGGAGGTTATGCTTCTAGAGAGCTAAACATACATGAGAAAAATTATCCAACTCATGATCTTTAATAAGCGACTGTGGTATTTGTTTTGAAAATATGTAGGCAAAATTTCTATGGTGTACATGTTTATCTGTATAATGACCACAAATGTCTTCAATATGTATTTACTCAAAAGGAGTTAAATCTCCGACAAAGAAGGTGCTTTGAATTATTGAAGGATTATGACATGATTATTCTGTACAACCCCGGTAAAGAGAATGCGATTGTGGATGCCTAAGTCTTATGACAATGGGTAGTGTGTCTCATGTAGAAGAATCCAAGGAACACCTACTGAAAGATGTTCATAGGTTTGTTAGTTTGGGTGTTAGATTGGAAGATTCTACTAATAGTGGTTGTATTGTCAATTGCTACTCCGAATCATCCTTGGTGGTTGAGATGAAGTCTAAACAAAACCTTGATCAACCATTGATAGAGTTGAAAGAGTCGGTTCATGGTAAGCAAAATGAGTCATGCTCTCTTGAGGGAATGGTACCTTGAGGTATAAAGGAAGGTTGTTAGTGCCAAGGTTTATGACTTGAAAATCCGTATTTTTGAGGAAGCTCATGGGTCCCGTTATTCCATTCATCCAGGTTCTACAAAGATGTATCATGACCTGAGAGAAGTGTTTTGGTGGAAAGGCTTGAAAGGGGACATAGCGAATTTTGGTGCAAAATGTCCAAATTGCAAATAATTGAAAGCCAGACACCATAAGCCAGTTGGTTTACTCCAATAAATACATGTTCCAACTTGGAAATGGGAAGACATTAATATGTATTTCGTGGTAGGTTTGCCTCAGACACAAAAACAATGTGATTCTATATAGGTGTTGGTGGATAAGTTGACCAAATCCTCTAATTTTATTGATGTCAAGTCTACTTACTGGGGGGAGGATTATGAAATGATATTAATGGATGAGATTGTGTGTATCCATGGTATTTTATCATAAATCATATCGGATAGGGGTGTACAATTCGAATCTATGTTTTGTAGGTCATTTTAAAAAGGGTTGGGTACAAAGGTAAAGCTAAGCACCACTTTTCATCCCCAAACGGATGGCCAAGCGTAACATACTATTTAAACCCTTGAGGATATGCTTAGAGCTTGTATAATTGAATACAAGGGGAATTAGCATAAACACTTGCCTGTTTGAGTTTTCCTATCACAATAGTTACCATTCATCTATATCTATGCCTATTTTTGAGGCCTTGTATGGTAGGATATGTAGATATCCAATTGGATCGTTTGAAATGGGTGAGCCTTCACTTTTGGGTTTCGGATTGATTTATCAGTCTTTAAAGAAGGTTCATATAATATGGAATTTGTTCAAAATAGGCTATAGCCAGCAAAAGTCTTATGCCGACCATAGGACAAGCGAATTAGAATTTGAAGAAGGCGATAAGATGTATTTAAAAATTTTACCTATGAAAGGGGTGGTGAGAATTGGAAAGAAAGGGAAGTTGAGTCCTTGTTATGTTGGTCCCTATGAAATCTTGAAAAGAGTTGGTAAGGTTGCATATTAGTTTCAATTACCTAGTGAATTGTCTATGGTCCATCCGATGTGCCATGTCTCCATGCTTAAGAAATGTACAGGTGATGCCGAGTCCATTCTTCATATCATGGTTCTAAGTGTTAAAAAGAACCTCTCTTATAAATAGATTTCCATTGAAATCCTTTATAGTCTAGTAAGGGAGTTAAGGAACAAGGAGGTGGCAACCGTAAAAGTGTGACGGAAGCACCACTTGGTTGAGGGTGCAACATGGGAGGACAAAGATGACATGAAGTCAAGTTACCCTCATTTGTTTGATAAATAGTTGTAATGATTTTACTTCAAGTTGCCTTTATTATTGATCAAAAAGTAAATTTTATGTTTTGATATATTGATTTGTAGTGACTGCATATAGAAGTAAAAGTTTTTTAAAAAAATGCTCTATTACTTTATTTAAAAACTTATGTGGTGCATTTTGGTACGTTGTGTCTTCCTGAGTTGTATTCAGCATGATAATATGTTTTGAAGAAATGTTTGGCGTAAGTTAATAAGCATGTAATGGATATTTTACTCTTATGTATTAAAAATGATGTTTTGAGTGGAATTGTGAAAAAGGTCATGTGGTTATCTTTATTTGAATTACAACTCATGTTTTGATATATTGTTGTTTGTCGGGCTGTTAGTCTTCAGTATATTCCTTTCCTTTTAAAGAATAGTGTCGTTCGGGATGAATGTTCCTAACGGGGGGATATTTTAATACTCCGAAAGTATAAATCCTAATTTAGAGCTAACATGATAGTTTAAGAGTTGTAACATTGTTTTATGGCCAAATGTGATGTATATAAGCCATTAGGAATTTTTTTAAAATAAAAATGTCAAGAAACGTCTAGGACATTCGGAAACTAGTTCAAGTGGTGCTAGTGTTCCTTAGTCTATAGCTTTAAGAGTTGGAAAAGGCTGAAATTTGGTAAAAAAGGTTTATAACACATATTATAGATGTTTTATAGTTGAAACGTGCAGGTACAACACCCCAAGGACCAACCAAAGTGTCCTTGAGTTCAAAAGATAGTGTCATCGATGGTTGCCTACCCACGAGGCATAGGACTATAGAGGAGGTGTCAACGGTAACTTAGCAATTTTAGACAAGGTTCATTTTTGAAACTCCTTGACCAAACGATGGATGAGAAGCACGGAATAGTCGAGTGAATTATGACCCATAGATCGGGATCTCATAGGTCGGGTTCATGTGTATACTGCCATGTTTTAATTGATCCAATTATTTAATTAGATAGTGAGTTAATTACTTATGGGTTAAGGTATGTCTAATTAAGTTTTTTAATTACTTATATATATACCCCATACCTAATTAAACTAACTCAACTCTCATAATACCCAAAACCGAATTGCTCCTCCTTCTCTCTTCCTTATATGTCACGAATAGAGAACCCCATTGAACTCAAGGTCAAGGTCAAAGGTCTGGAAGAAGGTTTTTTTAATCATTTTCCATTAATTTAACAAGGAATGGGATTCCTTTCCCCAAAGGGTTCCTCCAAATTAATTTCAAAAAGAAGAGTTTTAGATGGGTTTTCTTCTATTACAAAATTGATCATCTAATTGACTTTGTATATGATATAGTTAGATAATTATTGAATTGTGAGGTAGATCATGAATTTGATCTAAGATCTTAACCATAGGCTATGAGTTAGTGATGAATTTTTGTGTAATAATTCAATTGACTTCATTATTGTGTTAATTTCTATTGTGTGATGATATTAAACCCATTGCTAGTTTGAATTGTATTGTAGAAGGTAAGACTATAATGATGGTTGATGAAGGAGATCGGGGTAAGTCTTGTGATCTCAATCTTTTACTTCAAGTATGATTATTTGTGTTTAGTGATGAATTTATATTGAAGTATAAATTGTGATAAGATTGATTAGGGTTTGTATGATGTTGAATTTGAATGCCTTGATTTATGTCTGGTGAGTTGTTGCCTAAGATGTATTGATATAAGGATAGTGATTAATTGCCTCTATGACTTATCATAATATGATATATAAATGTCCTAACTTCACATGTGTGAATTGTAACGAAAGGACAATACTCATGAAATTCCTATTGAGGTATGATGATAACTATAAGGGATAGACCTATGACCTAAACTAAGTTACTATTATTATTGAAATACATTTTAAAAGGACTCTAGCATATAAATCGAGTGAACTAGTAGTGAGGAATATCCCTTCCAACACGGAAAGGTACGATAAGTTATGTTCTCATGAGATATGAGACTATAATGCATGTAGCATAAAGAGGGTCCCAACTACATCTGCTAGTTCTTCAACTATATTTACTTCACAGGAAAACTAGCTAGTGAATCCACATCGATTCTATAATAATGTTTTGGTACTACCTTTGAAAGTAGTGCACCTTATTTTGGTGTAGTGTTCCATGACACCATATTTAACATTGCCTCATGTGGTCTATGTTGGTTAAGGCACGATGTTCCTGAAAGTAAAATAAAGTAGTAAAGTGGACTCTAAGTAGGATGACTTGTGGGGTTTGACTTTGTCAACGTAGTGGTATGAGACTCTACCTATACATTGAACTAAATACCCTTGAATGAAGTCTTAAAAACATGTTCTGATATGAATATATGCTTATAAATGTAAATGATATGTATATGTTGATCTTACATGTTAATGACGCTATGTAATGTTAGTTTTACCTAAGAACATGTGTTTGGTATGTATTGTTAAAGTATGATGATATTTACTCCTAATGATATAGTATGTGATGTGGGCATTACTTATGGTTCTTCTTAGGTTTACTTTGTTAAGTAAGGTTTATGGTCTTGCTTAGTCATTGTACTAGTGGACTTAATGAGGGTTCAAGAATAACGGTCTTACTTTGATGATAATGTTATGAAATCTTATACATGCTTGTTGATATTAAAACATGATAGAGTTGTCTTGATTATGTGCTTAATTATGTTTATATGTATGTTGAGTTGACAATACTTAGTATTGTTGGTCTTATGAATTACATGGTCTAACTTAATGAAGTAGTGTAGATGAAAAGTTTTGAATTTTCCGTGTTTTTAACAAATAAAATGTAATGATAAATACCAAGAGGCTAGTCTTATTCCTCTTCGAGGACGACGATGCCGGTTGCATCTAGGGGGTACTTGGAAGTTTGGGAAAATTAATATGGACTTTTTTGTTGCGTTGCCTCGAACCTGGAGGCAACATTTGGGTTTTAGTGGATAGATTTTAAAAGTCTGGTCACATTATCTCGTTAAGTCTATTTATACAGCATAGGATTATGCATGAATCTTAATTGATAAGATTGTGAGTCTTCATGGGATCCCTTTCTCCATTATATTGTATAGTTGTACTCAATTCACTTCACGTTTGTGGAGATCTATTCAAAAAGGGTTGAGTAGTCAAGTGAAGCTTAGCACCTCTTTACATCCCCAAACGGATGGTCAAGAAAAGCATTCTAGAAGACATGTTAAGAGTATCTGTGATTGATTTAAAATAAAATTTGGATAATCACTTGTCATTAATTGAGTTGTCCAATAATAATAGCTACCATTTCAGTATTTCGATGGCATCGTTTGAAGCACTCTATGGTATGCGATGTAGGTCTTGGGTTGGGTGGTTTGAGGTTGGTTACTCTTCACTCCTTGGTGTTCAAATAATATATGAAGCTTTGGGTAAGTTTCGTGTGATAAGGGATAGGTTTAAAATTTCTTATAGTCGGCAAATATTCTATGGCAACAATAGAACTTAAGATCTTGAATTTGAAGTACGTGATATGGTGTATTTGAAGATTTCACCTATGAAAGAGGTGATGAGATTCAAAAAAAAAGGGAAGTCAAATTCTAAGTATGTGGATTTCTATGAGGTGTTGCAAAAAGTTGAAAAGGGTGCATAAGAGTTTAGACTACCTAGTGAACTTTCACAATTGGGGAGCACCCCCAAGAGGTAATCGGCGTCAACGTCTTCAGAGAGGACTAAGACTTGATTCATAACATTCGTCATACATTTCATAGGTTTAAAAGAGCAAAAAATTAAAACTTTTCATATACATCTATATACTGAAGTGTACATAGACCTCTCACATACTACATACGGAGTTTACTTAGAATCCTCGCATATGAAACATACACAGGTTTCTTGTTAAGACAACATAATCGACACATGGGAATTAGTCTAATATTTTACCTCATATTGAACAATCTTAAATGAATACAAATGTTGGACATATCCAATACAAAGTCAATATGACATTATAGGCTTAAATCAATATTAAAATAATAAAGAAATGAACAATGTGTTTATTAAAATACAACTTCAAAGCTAAAGCATAGAGAGGTTAACATCCTCAAACATGAGAACCTACCAACACTTAGAGAAAAACACTCAAAGTTTTATTCAATCAGTCTCTTAAGAACTCAATTGCCGGATCCTACATATTTGTAAAAAACATAAAGATATGGGTAAGTACACCACTTGTAATAAGTTTGGATATATGCACATAAATCATATGAAAACCATGCTTAAAAGGACATTATGTTCAAAGTCATGCTAACAGACTTTTGAAAGACTTTATGCACATATAACTAAAAATGCACGCCAATAATCACATATTCATTAAAACAAGTCCATATGCAACGCATGACCCTCATTATAAATAAATTTAAGTCAAAATGAATAGTAGCACATCAAGATCGTAAAACCAAAGCAACTCCAACATAGTGTCATAATAATAAACCATGCACAAGAGTTTATATTAATACACCATATATGACCCTTACTCACAACCCCTTCTCAAGCCTAGAAGTGTAATGACTATAAGATGTCCCATAACCTCACATAGTCAAGAAATTATGGAATGAAACCATAACTAAAGCCTAACTTCATATAATATAACATCATAAATAGTTATTATCATGTGTACAAATATAGACCAATAACATGCTCATAACATAAAATAACATCACATAGGATCATTAACAACTAAAGTCAACATATGCTTATCATTAAATTCATAAGAACATCCTCCTAGGATTTCTCGCAAGTCAATCTAGTTCAATGTATATCTAGAGTCCCATATCCGTAACAATACTAAGAAGAACCCTTAAGTGATCCTAATTAGAATTCACTTTATTAAATGGATTTTACTTTCGGGAACAATTGCCTTAACTGATATAGACGACATGTGCTAAATTTGGAATCCGGTGTCATGAAACCTTACACCGAAAAAAGGTGATTTACTTGCCAAGGTAGATCCAAAACATGAACGTAGCATTCTAGTTGGATCCACTAGCTAGTATTCCTATTAGTGAAACATAGTTCAAGAACTATGATATATACTTGAGACCCTCTTTTTGCAAGTTGGCATTGTATTCTCTATCTCAGGACAACCATTGTGAACATACCTTCCGACAATGGGAAGGAACACTTCTCATACCTACTTCACTCTATGCTAAGCTAAAGTCACTTTTTGAAATGTCTTTCTGTCATTGTTAATCATCATTACTTAATAAAGGACATAGGATACTAACCCCTTGTATATCATATCATTTTCTCAATAGGTATTGCATAAGAATGTCCTTTCCTTCCAACACTTCATTGGTGAGATAACACCACATCATCACATCATACTAAGGCGCATGAGTTATTCACAATCAACCTTCTATGATCATACCTTAATCATGATCTCAAAATTCACATAGTCAACACATTTAAATTACATTCACCATACCATCACTTATTTAATCTAATGACATGTAATACTTTAATTTGACATCATTAAGTATAAGCCATCATAAATGAAGTAAAGGATCAAGATAACATGGTATTACCGATTCACCTTCAAATCCTTCCTTAAGGTGTTACCATCAACCCAACTATATTAACTAATGAATATACTTAATAAATTCATATAATAGTACTCAACATAAAAACTAAGTAAATTGTATTATCACAAACCAATAAAAAGTCAATCCATAATATAAAGTCAGGGAAATAGTGTTCATCATTAATTCTTAAAGAATTAGATTCAATACGAACAATATACGACCCTAGGAAGTCCATATATGAATTAGAATAGCTAAAACAAGTCTAATAATCAACACATTCATCAATTCCAACCAATTCATATGCAAGATCCATGATTTCAGAATATTGGGGAATAGACATGATGCACACGAAATACCCCTAATTAAAATTAATTAATCAACAATGTATACTTTATTAACCAAAGGTAATTACAATTCATCATAATTAACAATCAATTTCAAGTTTAGAAAAAAATCCATTAGTAGAGGAACACCAGTGGAATTGGGTGATTTAGAAATCAAATTAGAAGGGACCCCTTGGGTGATTTAGAAATCCAGAAGTGAAGAATCCATACCTTAATAAATATTAATTCAAAGAAATTGAGATGAAATTTTAAGAACTTGGCCTTCTTCTCCTAAGCTTGCAATGATCTTCAATAAAGGTTGAGTTAGAGAGATTATTTAGAGATAAGTGTGAGTTTTTGGGGTTTTATTTGGGGATTTGATTTGAGTGGGTTCAAATGACTTATAGCTAACCCTAAATCAATATATAGTAGCCACTAAAATTTAAAACTACCCCACACTTAATATGATCTTTTTTTGAAGTAAAATTGAGTTGAAATCGACGTGGACGAATATGCTAAGTGGCTGCGGGTAGCGCGGCAATTTCCACACCTTTTTATAAAATAGAGGTCGAGGAAGATATCCTCGTGAAGGACCCACATCGCGAGAAATTTTTTGCTGATACAGTGTATGTTGAGTGATTCGTGGAGGCCTTCAGTTCTTGGCTGGACTTAGACTACTTTGACTACCTACTCGGTAAAGTTCGGATCCTTCAGAAGAACCCTTTAGATGGTCTCGTGACTGGAAATTAGACCCTATATACTATATTTTACCTATTTAAATTTTTTTTACAAGTTTTATTCTTTATATTGCACTCCCAAACCTTCACAAAAAAACAAGGACATCTACATAGTTTAATGTTTCTAGTTTCAGGACGTCATGACCATTACTTGACATTCAATCTCTAATTCCTCTTAATCAACTCTATTATGTTAGTGTGGCTCTTGACTAGGTCAATCATTTTTGGAGTTGTACATTATCCCCTCCTTGGAAACATTCGTCCCCTAATGATACAAAAAATCTTTTTATAACGAGAGGATGACTTAATACCATCCCAACAAACAAACACAAAAATAAATAAGATCATCATGAGTCACAACTCATAAGAGTAATTCACAACTATATTAAACACACAACATGAGCTCAATATGATCATCAAGATTTACTTATGCCAACCTTATTCAGAAGCACATAAACATGTTCAATACTATTTCATGAAGGGAACAATAAAGAGAACAAAATTAAGTAAAACATAAGCAAAACAACATTTTCACATGAAAACTCATTTTAGTATGAACCCTTACCATAACTTTGCATATTTTAGAAAACCAAGAAAACTTCAAATTTATTCATCATATCCCTAGGGTTGGATACTATGGTTGGGGAATACTTATAGGGTTTAGTGAATTTTAGAGAGTACTCTTCACACTCATTCCCTATTGAAGAAGATTCACGAATTCGACCATATTCTTCTCCCCCCACTCTAAGAGGAAAAACCTATTAAAAACGGATGCTTCGAGCACTTTACAATCTACCGGACCTACTCTTTAGGGTCTCTCACTCCTTCATTGATCAAAACACACTTGTGCTACGTCTTTGAGTTTCTAAGGGACTATATTCGCTTTCTCCCTAGGAGTCACACCCATAGAATCCACCACCTTAAAAATCTCATCCAAGAAGTTTTGTGGATCCTCATCCACCATAGTTCCATGAATAGTAGGAGCGTTCATGCTCATGAAATTCCAAATTTTATAAGCAGGAGTACTTACATTGGGTTGGGGTCCACCTCATTGGTAAGCTTGGGCAACTAAATGATTAGTGATGACTTCAGCTTTAGTCGTCATGAGTCGGGTCAAATCCATAACGGTAGCCTTGAGCTCTATGTAGTAAATCCCCTTCAACAAATGGAGCTTTAGTACCTTAGGTAATAGGGTGAATTTGGGGAACTTGAGGTCCTTGAGGTTCTTGAGACACATGAGGGGAAACTTCCTCATTCACTTTCTCTTTGAAAACTATCGGGATTTGCTCATAATTGGGAGGGATCCTCTCATTAGCTACTCTTTTGTGTCCTGCTTGTTTTCATGTCCTATAAACAGAAGAGAAGAGGTTGAGAAAAACATCTTATAAAACGCAACTCTATGGAACAACACTATAATAATCAAGAAAGTGGAAAATCTGTCTCCTTATAACCTCTCACTCATGGGTGTGTCGCGACTCACACTGATGAACAAGACTCTACTAGACGTATCTTGTGAGACTTTAGACCCTAAACTATTTACCAAACCTTAGGATCAGATACCAAGCTTGTCATGACCCAAAAATTCCCCCTAGATAGGGTAACCCTTAGGTTGGAACAATTGTGTACTTGACCCTTTAGAGGTCTTGTACTAGCCTTCTAGCTAACATGCGTTGCATAAGACATTAAAAGTAGTACAAAATTCAAACTTTTCACAACACTAGTAATAATAAGGAAATATATTTTATTAAATACAAAAGAGTAGTCTCATCGTCACAAGAAAAATTAATGACACAACTAATATAATGAGGGATACAACCCTTTAAAATAAAAGAAAGATAAATAAGAAGTTTTATACAAGAATTAAGTAAATAAATACTATGGCTTCAAATATATGAGGACATACTCAGTCATTATAGAGTCGATTCCCAAGATTTCCTTCTAATCTTAAACTTTCCTCCAACCTATACTTATAGACTATAGAAAACAATGGGGTTAGTACAAACATTATACTAAGTATGGCATTATGCAAACATGCAAAAGATGAAATTTTATTACAAATAAGCTTTCATGCAATTTATGTAAAACCTTCATGCATATAGTATTAAAATAGCATATAGATCATCATTAAGCACATAGGATAGAACTTTTATAATTTTAGCATTCAAAATGCACATTACGATGAACTTTAAGAAGACATAACACTGAATCTGTGAAAACATTACAATAAACCCATCTCTTAACAACTTACAATTTACTCATTTCCCTTGAAGTTTCCTTACTCAAGGTTATCCTAAAGCTCTCAAAGGTGAGACATGAAGGAACCACCCATACAATCCTTTCAATGCACACCTAAGTAATCCTAAAGGCAACCCATTATAAGTTTACTTCGCACAAGTGACAAGTAACCATTACACACCTTAACATTAAAGAACACATACTTATATTAAAGAACTTCACATAAATTCCCTTCTCCAAGTTTAATTATAAGTTACCCAAAGTGCTATTTAGAAGTAGAATCCCATACTTCTACTCTGACAATGTATTCCATGAGAATTCAGTGGACTTAGGCAAACTGCATTTATTTTTCATAAACTTCATCATATAAGACATGACTTAAAGATAATTTGTTGACATTAGACAATCAGTTAGAGAACTCCTTTACATTATATAATAACTCATTCATACAGTTCATATAAATACACACCAAGACACCCCTTTCAAGTGCCTACCCATGCAATGGATAGATAGTGTCCCATACCACAACATTCCCTAAGTGGTACACTCTTTAGAATACATAGTTCATTACATTCTTTTGTGTGGGTGATACATTTTACCGACAAAGACCTTTGGAGCTAGACATTGAATCCTGATTTGACCTTTATCTATGAGGGATCCCCACTTTCTTAGGGTAGGATGAATATCTTAGACTTTACATGGAATCTTAAATAGTTATACCTACGTAGGCGCAATCAGGAGGTGAAATCAGATTCAAGTAAAGACATTAGGTCATTCTTGGTGATTGCACTTCATGATCCCGATGAGAGTCTTAAACTTCTTCTTAGGTATTGCTGGTGTTTTCATCAGTCTATGAATAAATGAAATGAATAATGTGAAGTAAGAATGAACAAATGAAACACACTCTGTCTTTTCTAAACAATGCCCTCGGGTTGAGATCTCATATGTTGGGCACTCACTTGAGATGTCATAATTTTATATCAACGATTCCAAGGTCTCGTGTATATAAAATGTATACTATATAAAACATGAAAGTAATGAAATCAATGGAATATTCAATAGAGAATGCCTTATGAAATGTAATGCATACTTGATGTAATGAATAACTTGTTGTAAGGATAGTCAAATCGTGTCCAATAAAGTTTACAATAAGTAAATGGAATATCTAATAGTGAATCCTCATGTTATGAAAATGATAAATCCAAATAAATTGGCTTATGATGAGTTTATATAATTGGAAAATGATATTAGCCAAATAAGATTGGCTTATAATGACTTCTTACATTAGGCTAATAATATAAGAATAGGAATAGTCATTAAAGATTAATTTATAAAGAATTCATGCCAAAAGTAAGAAATATCATAAGCTTTCATGATATGCCAAAATATCTATGCACATTTTGCAATCACTAAAGAATGAGTATAGTTAATAAGTATTGACTTATAAATATATTCATGCCTTAGATTGCAGCTAAGTCATTTCAATAATCTGTTGAATTACTTACTTGATTTATTGAGGGTAGGAGACTACAATGAATCATCACACTTGTAAGTAAAACATAGGACCAAAGGAGTTATTAAAGTACACAACAACAAGAATAAAAATACTCAAAAATTATATAAGTGTACAAAAAGGAGCTCCCGGGTTTTGAGGATCAAAAATTTAAATCATCGCCCGAGTGGTTATATAATTATGTTTATGATACTAATGTCTTGTAATCATATAGAAAATGGGTTGTGTGCTTTGAATTAATTAAAATACTTCATATTAATACCACAATTCACAACTAACGAATTAGGAAAGTCTAATGACTAGACTTTTCAGAAATGACATGTTTCTTTGGAATAGCTTTCATTGATCACACATAGATTTATGTATATGTGTGCATACACCCATACTTTGTACGAGTGGTGTAGTATCCCCCTACTATTTACTATTTTTATTGGTGCAGCTCAGAGGACAGGTTGATGACACTTGCATCGGTTTGGACTTCAACGTTTATCCAAACCATTTGGTAAGTCCTCATGATTTCGAGGATTCTACAAATTTCGTCTAGCCTTAGTTTAAGAAATAGCTACTGGATGTTGTACCTAACGTTTCTTTCGCATCTTCATTTCAAAACATTGTAATAAGGCCGTGTTTGGAAAACTATTTATGATATAATAATCTTCAATTTTGAATTTATTCTTTATGTTGAATGGTTCTTCTCTTATGTTGAGGTTAGTATATGGTATAGTCTATGTCTAATTCATATGTATAAAAAGTTTTAAATTTTCCGCAAATTTAACTAGATGAATGTGATCAATGCAAGATGAGGATTTTCTGCGACTTCTGAGAGGTCAACGACGCTGGTTGCGATCCGAATTCTAGAATCCAGGTGGTGACACCCATAGTGAAGGACTTTCCCGATGACTTCCCTGGAATTCCTCTCAAGTGGGAAATAGACTATGGTATTTATTTATTAACGGATACGAATCCCATTTTTATCCCTCCTTACCAGATGGCTTCACCTGAATTGAAAGAGTTAAAGCTTCAACTCAAAGACTTGTTAGATAAGGTTTTCATTAAACATAGTATTTCATCATGGGAAGCTCTTGTGTTGTTTGTTAAGAAAAAATATGGGTCCCTTAAGATGTTTATTGATTATCAACAACTATAAAGTCACCATTTAGAACAAGTGTCCTTTCCCTCGGATTAATGACTTGTTTGATCAACTACAAGGTGCAAGCTTCTTTTCTAAGGACTTGATATTGGGGTATCACCAACTTAGGGTGAGAGGTGAACATGTACCTAAAATGTCAATTCAAACTAGGTATGGGCAGTATAAGTTCCTAATTCCTCAATGGATTTTATAGACCTCATAAATAGGGTGTTTCAAAATTACCTATATTAATTTGTGATTGTCTTTATTGACGATATCATAATATATTTGAATAATGAGGGTGATCATATGGTTCATTTGAGAGTGGTGTTACAAGTCCTTAAGGAACAACAACTATTTTCCTTGTATAGCAAGTGTGAGTTTTGGTTGTGAACGATGGCGTTTCTTGGTAATATTATCTCAACGGAGGGTATAGAAGTAGGTCCAAAGGAAACCGAGGAGGTTATGAATTTCTCTATATAATTTACTAGCCTCTGCCTCTATAAAACTCTAGGTCCATGAGAAGAATTATCCAACTCACGACCTTGAATTAGTGGCCGTGGTGTTATCTTTTAAAATATGGAGGGATTAATTATATGGTGTCCATTTGGATGTTTATACCGACCATTAGAGTCTTTAATATGTTTTTACTCAAAAAAAGTTAAATCTCGGTCAAAGATGATTGTTAGAATTGTTGAAGATTACGACATGAGTGTTCTCTACCACCCAAGCAAGGACAATATGGTTGCAGATGCTTTTAGTCGTATGACCATAGGTAGTCTATCTCATGTGGAAGAAGGGAAGAATTACCTAGTGAAAGATGTTCATAGGTTGGGTAGATTGGGTATTCTATTGGAAGATTTTGCAAATGGTGGTTTTATGGTTCATAACAACTCTGAGGCATCCTTAGTTGTTGAGGTGAAATCTAAACAACATCTTGATCCACTATTAATGGAGTTGAATAAATGGGTACTTAGTAAGTTCATTGAGTAATTCTCCCAAGGGGGGATGGGGTGCTAAGGTACAAAAATGGATTATGTGTGTCGGATGTTGATTATTTGAGGAATCAGGTGTTATAGGAAGCTTATGGTTACCGATATTCCATCCATTCGGGTTTCACCAAAATATATCGTGATCTTAGAAAAGTATATTAGTTGGTGTTACAACCCGGGAGAACACCCTAGTAGATATGACACTCTAGGATGGAAACACGACGTACTTCACTCATCGGAGTTCTTGTAAAAGCCCTTTTAACATCATTCATTGCACACATGTATGAAAAGGAGTGCGGAGTCAAAACTTTTCACACAAAATATCTCATAACGTCTTTCTTATTAAAAATAATAAAAAACACTAAGTGTCGACATATGCCAATCTTAGACACAAAAATACTTGGGACACGACCCATACAATACAAATATAGAAGTACTTTGTCTATTACAATACTTCGAATCAAAATAAATCTAAAGACAATTATGCCCTCGAGTCATGTAAGGACATACTTAAACTTTTCTTGAATGATAACTAGAATCCAATCATTCCTTCCAGATCCTTCTCACATTCCACCTACACCTTTAGATATAGCAAAATGTATTAAATTTGTACAAACACTTGTATAAGTATGACTTAATGCATGAAATCATAAAAATGAACATTTATGTGAAATATGCTCTTTTTAAATAAATCATCACAGTGAAAGTATAAGTAGAACATTTAAGTACCAAACATCACAAATATCATCAAGCATACAGCAAAACATAATGAAATAAGATCCTCCTGCCAAATGTGTTTCTAAGTCTCACTTATCTGAGTTGTGAAGCTACCGTCCATACAATCCATTCAAACACACCTTAGACATCCTTTAGAATGCCTAGGATAAGATCATTATAACTTCACATAATAGCATGTACGTATATAACATTCTCTTCCCAAAGGTTATCAAAAGACTTACTTGAATAATAAAAGAAGAGACCGCCCATACACCCTCTCCAAAATTACCTAAACAATCCATAAGACTACCTAGGTTTTGATCTTGTCTACTTTATCAATCAACTTTCCTACCTAGACACATTCTTAAGGCTTCCCTAGGTAAGATATGAAGTGAAAATTCGTATGCACCCTTCATACCTTAAGTAAGCAACTCTTAAACTACTCTAGGTAAGTTCTTATTCATTTACATGGTTTACAACTTGCTTTATTATCTTCATTTGT
Organism: Solanum habrochaites; assembly: GCA_027704765.1. Lineage (NCBI taxonomy): Eukaryota > Viridiplantae > Streptophyta > Magnoliopsida > Solanales > Solanaceae > Solanum > Solanum habrochaites. Next base: position 36,060,466 of record JAKWJA010002497.1, on the reverse strand, counting down.
TCATTAAGAGATATTCGTCATATAAGTAAATTCAAGTAATGGTCTTGGAGAACACCTAGGGTAGAACTTATTAGAATCTTCAAAGCCTAATCGTGCAATGTGTAGATCGTCCCATACTACTACATAAACTTCATAGAACTTCTCCAACACTAGCGAGTGTCCCATATGTTGAGAATAGGCAATAAATGACATAGATCATATTAGATAGGCATGGAATCTGAAGTCTACCCTACTTAGATTGAGGGTGTTGTAACAACCCTAAAAATGTATATACTAAGTGATACTTTATGTGTTAAGAATGCCTACGCTTAGACATGGGTTCACATGGATTGACGTGCGTAGAACCATACTTCGGAACCCTTGCTACATCAAAGCCGAATAACTTGGGGAGTTAGTAAAGCTAGTAAATGTTGGGTCCTACAATGTAGGGCTCTCGAATACGAAGATTTACTTTAAGGAGTCTATACTGAACTTAAAAAGAGAAAATCTTAGGTTTGGAGGGTCTAGGAGTAAAATGGTTTTTTTCCAGTATAAGGGTAGTAATGTAATTACCATAAATATGTCTTTAATTATTTAACTAATAAGGTGTAGGGGTATTTTGGGTATAGAGGTCCAAAAATGCACTTTATGCAAAATCTTGCCCCACCGGTTCGAAAATAGGTGGGAGAAATGATTTAATTTATTTTATTTAAATTGGTAAATTAATTTAATTAATTAATATTTAATAGATGATTTAAGAAAAAGGAAAATCATAATTTTGTTATTAATTATTATTTATTAATTTAGATATTTTATTTAATTGATTCTTGCATGATGTTCTAGTTCTAAGTGAACGATACCTCACATCTCTCTCTCTCTCACGCCTATGTATATGTTTTTTCACGTATGATTCGCTCTAAATTTAACCTTTTTCTTCCTACTTTGCAAAGCAAAAAACAAAACAAAATTTCTTCGCACTTGAAGAACTTACAAAAATACAAACGAACAAATTAATCTATGAAACGAAAAGTTAATGAAATTTCTTGTCGGATGAGGTGTGAGATTTGTTGGTGGACGTGAATTGGTGTTCATGTGAAATAGGTTATAGATCTTGTTGTTTCTATGTTTTTTGGTAGTTTAATTATGAAGTTTGATTTTGTGGTAATGTGTTCTTGATTATGTGTTTGGAATTGTAAGCATATTATTATATGTCAACCGAAAGTATGTGAAAAATGATACGTTTTATGGTTGAATTTTTTGTGCGAATGTTTGTGTAAATCATGAGGTGTAGAAGTGGTGTAACGTTGCTGGATTAAATACTAATTCTTGAATGAATATAACCATAAAAATATTACACTTAAAGATGAACCAAATGATCCACTAAATGCCTTATGAATTAATGTATGAATGATGATAAGAAGAAGCTAAAAATAGTTAACAAATTTCCAGCATTTGGTAGGTTGGGTTCGTCCAAACAATATGGTACAAAATGCAATGAAAAATGAATGTAAAATAAGTGAGATCACTAATTATTCAACCCAAGACATTATTAAATCAAAGCTTAAAAAAATCAACAAAAGATTAAGACAATAATGGATTGGAAGAGACAAAATTTCCAGCCTGCTAGAAATTGTAGTCTAGGTCAACTATTAAAAAAATGAGATTAGTTTAAAAAAAATTAAAATGTGAGTTCATTGGGGATTTAAACCATGACATCACTAAATGAAAATTTCATAAAATTTAATGAGAAAAATGCATGGAAAAATACATGTAGTGAGTGGGGATTGAACCAAAAACATCTTGAATGGAAAATAGAGTTAGGAGAAAAATAATGGAGAAAATAAATGTGGAGAGTGCGGATTGAAACCACAACCTATTGGATAGGTGAGAAAGTTAAGAGAAATAAAAATAAAAATAATGAGCTTGTGGGGGATTGAACCCAAAACCTGCTTGACTTAAACGAAAAAAGAGAGGAGAAAAAAAGAGAAAATACTATGGGGTTAATGAGGATCGAACTAGGGTCCCCCAAATCTGAAAAATACAATTATGAAGTTTAAAAAAAGATTAAGTGTTGTCCAAGGGATTCGAAATCGGGTTCACTTACCCAATTCCGTATTGACACAAAAGTCATACGTAAGTAATCAATATCTTGGCATATCTATAAGATGCATAAGTATTGTACCTAAAAATCTTAGGTAAATATTAATCACTTAGACAAACGATAAATGAAGCCCCATGGATTGTATGTGTAGACTCAGAAGTCTAGCATATGTTTAAAGGTAAGTGAACGTAAGATATATCTGATGAAATGATGTAACCCTAAAATGGTTATGTAAGAGTGTGAAACACACTAAATTTCCAAGTGCATTGGCATAAGATTAAATGAACAATGAAATGATGAAATGAACAAAGAAATGATGAAATGAACAATGAATGATGAAACCCTAGAATGGTTAAGTAAGAGTGTGAAACACACTAAATTTCCAAGTGCATTGTCATATGATGAAATGAACATTCATGTAAAATGGGGTGAGTAATTATGAAGAGAAAATGCTAATGTTAATGAATGTGGTGAAAACATGATATGAGGCTAATGTATAAGATAAGAGCAATCTCAAATCAGCCTAAGTGAAGGTTACCAAAACATACTCACCTATGAGAGTGTAAAGTTAACGAAGTGAGAAATCTTTATGCACACTCTAATGAAAGTATTAAGATTAACACACTTAATACTAATGATGAGATGAGAAATCATCTATTGAGCTATGATGTCCTCACACTAGAAGTAAGCTTCCATAACGTATGAGTTGAATGTAATAGAACTTTATACAGAGCACCAATAGACTAGCTATGAGTGGTAATGCCTTATTTGGGGAAGGGCGTAGGTTCACGTAACTCTCATAAGATGAGACTGTCCGGCATGCCGCGTATGGGTATCCTTATATCTCTTAGTCTTCCAACCTATACTGCCTATGTAGGGATCTGGTGCGGTTCAATTTCCATGTACGCTAGCATGTTTTGGGTCACTTTGGCCGGTGATTCCACCTCTTTTTGGTGTGGAGTTTCATGATACTCATGATGCTCACATGATCTATATCAGTTAAAGTTAAAGTTTCCCATGAATGAATGAGGCCATCCTCAAATGATGCACATAATGAATTGAATGATACCAAAGGTGTTAGGATAGGATAATCAAGAGGTGAGCTAGACTTAATTAATGACACTAGCTCATTCTTCATCATTGCACAACAAACCCAATGAAAGTCTTCAACTATATCATAGGTATATCTTGTGCTTACACTAGCCTATGAATGAAACGAAATGTTGTACCTATGATTGAATGAAGCAATCTCTGTGTTTGCTAAAGAAAGCTTCCTAGTTGAGGTTCCATATGTTGAGCCCTCATTTTTGGGACGTCTTGATTTCAAGTCTATGATTCCAAGGTCTCATGACATTTGAACGATTGATATGAAAATTGTTGTGCTATACGCATTATGTTATGTCCTATGTGCAAGATGTTGTGTACTGTGTGCAATATAATAAGTATGATGATGCTTGTTACTTTCATGGTATGAATTTCCTAATCCAAATTAGGAATGTTCACTCACTTTCCTAATCAAAATTTGGAAAGATCACTAACTTTCCTAATCCCACTTTTGCAAGTCCACTGACTGGACTTTCCATAATCATGTTGTTAAGAAAGAGCTGTTCTTAATCATGCATGTGCTTGGTTTATGCTTCTATATAGCCATACTTAGTACAATTGTGTAGTAATCCCATACAAGTATGCAATTTTTGGTGTAGGCACAGGTTTACGCTGAAACTATCTGGACGTGGAGAATTCATCCGGACTTGGTAGGTCCTCATATTTTCGAGGATGCTTGCCCATTATATTATAGATTATTTATAGAATTGATCTACTGGATAATGTTCCACTAGCGTTTCTTTCCGCTTTTGTTCAGACATTTTATTGGTGCCATTTTTGCAAGTATACATTTAATTCTATATTAAACTATTTCTTTCATTTGATGATCATCATGTTATATGGTTGATGGTGAAGAATTAGGAATCCAAAAGAATGATTAGTATGTATGTTAATAAACAAAAGGTTTCAAATTTTCCGCTGAAATTAACCTAGAAGAAGTTAGAATGATGTAAGTATGTTTTGATACGACCTTTGAGAGGTCCACGACGCCGGTCTCGTCTGGGTCTAGACTCCGGTCTTGATAGGTGTTCTACGTGCCAAGGGTATAACTAGGACATATCCCATGTAGGCACATGGATAAGGAATATCAAGGTCTTTTATGCACTCTAGCCTCCTTCTCAAGTAGAAATACATTGTACTCTAGTCTCCTTTGAAGTGTAGCTACAACCCATAACATGTTCACTCGTTACTAGCCTTTGTTCTATACAGTAATGTTCATCCACATAAGGGCATATGAAAATTTACCATCTCTTAGTCATTACCTAATCATAATGCACCTACCAAATATGGGTCCACTAGGAATGTCACTCAATGGTCTATAAGGATAGCTCATTCTTAACCTGTTTTTCTATATGGACGGTTTAAAATATTAGTCATACTTAGGTAGGTACCATTTCTTTCGTCTACCGATTCTACACTTTCATTCAACATTTATCCATACATAAACAAGAAAAAGATGCATTATCCTACTAAGTCAATATGTTCATATTCATATCTTATTAATGTATCAAGAAGGGAGATAAGTCTACCTATCAAAACACACACATAATTTTCTTATCACCTATACAATCGTGTACATGTATCACGTATGAATAATCAAGTTATTCTATCAAGACACACTAGTAACATAACTGTAGACATTACCCTAGTCTATCATAATCACATATCGTCAATTAGGAGATTTCAATCTCACACATACACATATATCACATAGTCTTTTACATTATTCATAGTCAAGTCTTTAACATGATAATATCACTATTCATATAGTAATGCCGATGAGGCCACATCATTTAAAGTATAACACATAAGCACTGCCAATATATGTGGACCATACTAATAAAAATTTCAATTCAAGACCAACATTACATAATATGAAGATGGTTACAGAATGATACCACCAATCCACTCTCATGAATTCAATTCATAGCCAATTCGACCAACACAATACCCAAAGACCCTTACATTTGGCCATGATCACCAATTTAATCCAATAATCATAATTTACAATGAATTAAATATAACTCAATATCTATTTGTCAATCTAAGACAGACTACACATGATGCTAATGTAATTATTCCATAAGACAATAGCCGAAATAAAAGTACAATAAAATTAAATAGTATAAAGGCATGTTAACTTCACCCATAAAATAGTCAATACTACGAGTGCATGGATTGAATGGGTTCATAGAGTTTATGTTAAAATCATAAAATTAACACCAATTCAATCATAATACAATGTTTCAAAATGTTTCATGTAAGAACCAATGGCTAGATCACAAAATAGAAGAATTCATGTTTTGATCATCTTTGAGAAATCATTGTATATTGACTCCTTGAATAAATAGAAATCAAGGATAAATAACAATACCTTAATTGTGATTTAAAGACGATAAAATTGATGGATAAAATCTTAAAAAAATTGTCTTCTTCCTTGGATCTTCAAAGTTTCATCAATGGAGGTTTTGAGACAAGAATGGATAAAAATTTTTTTGAGTTGAGGATTTTGATTTGATTGGTGATTTTAGGAGTATAAAAAGACTCATTAACCATCAATAAGTCATCCCCAAATTATCTAAATGACCCCTGCACTTATTATTCAATTTAACAAACTTAAATTTGACTTTAAAATGACACAACCAAATCTCAGAGTTTAGTACGCGTCGCAGAGGCATTTTGAGACAGAATAGTTCGTGATAGCCCCGCGTCGTAGCAAAAGAGTTTTTTACACACAATATTGGTTGTGCGTCGAGCAGCAGCTTTCAAATCTTGGCTACTTTGCATCTTCGATGGTTCATGTTTAGTCCTCGTTAGGGACCCTAAGGCTGGTTCCTGAGGCATTGTTCTAGGATATTTAGACCTTTCACACGTCAGGATACACGTGGAGACCATCTATTCTCCATTTCACCATCAAACAATCCCCCAAAAGATCATCTGACATCACTATGACACACTAGTTAAAATCTGTCTACTTTTAGAACGTCTTGGACGTTCTTAGATGTTTCACCTCAAAACTTCATCAAACATTATATACTGCCAATAAACACTATTATTAACCTTTTTATGACTTTAAAACATCATTATACAATTGTTAGGATCTAGTTCAACCTAGCTCATTTTTGAGGCTGTAACAAATGGCTTAAATAGAGACAGAGAGTAGTTTGTATCAAAGTTTCCAAATCACCAACAAGTGAAAGCTGAGCATCTAAATCCTAGTGGTCTAATTCAATAAATGGGTGTCCGTACTTGGATGCAGAATGAAATTAATATGAAATATTTTGTTGGGTTGCCTCGAACCAGGAGGAAAAATGACTCAATTAGGGTTATAAAGGAAAAATTGATAAAATCCAGTCAAATTATTTCCCTTAAGTCTACTAACATGGCTGAGGAATATACAAGCATCTACATTTATGAGATTGTGACTCTTCATGTGTGTAACACCCTAAAACAAACTAAGGTGAAATAAAGCTTCGTAAAATTTTCAAGCATTAATTTTGTGTTAAAATTATTATTAATAATGTCCTTAGGTAGTGTTTGATGTTTTGTATGGTTTTGAGGTCAAACTTGTGAGAACGTCCATGACGTTCGGAGTGTGTTCCTTAGAAAGTACTTCTGTGTCATCATCTATTTTAGCAAGTTTTACATGTTTATTTTAGATGAAATTAATGTAGGATGTTCCTAAAACCAAGATGACCATGTTTAGGGGTTTAACGTCCGCCTACGGCTCAATGTAGGATCTACAATGGACCCTAGAAGAAGTCTTGATCCCTTTGGCAGGATCCTGCCAAGCAGTGACCAACGACGGCCACAAGGGATAGACTTTTGGTCAAATGACAACCTTCGACCATCGGTGTCGGTTGTCCCTCCAAGGTGATGAAGGCCTGCTCAAGATGGAGGATCATACCTAATCAAGGCCCCCCATCTACGGGGCGTCGACTGGGCAACGACCCTTAATTAAGCGGGGCGTAGGTATGCTACAAAAGCTATCAATTTTCTGCCAAGGCTTGGGATGTTTGGTAAATTCCACCCAAATATTTTTTGAACCTTGGTTGATTATTTTTTGGTCTTTTAGGTATTTTATAAGGATTCAAACACTAAGATCTAAGACTTATTTTCCAAATACACAAAACCCCTCTCTCAAGAAAGACTCTCAAAACCCATAGAAGCATGGACTCAAGGAAGGGATTGGAGGGATGGTTGTGGTAGAATTCTTCATAAAAAAATAGTGGGTTTCATATCTTTGAGGTATGGTAGTCATTCTTGAAAATTCATTCATTCAAGGAGTAACTTGAAAGAGATTTCTAAAACGGTTTCACACTTCAAAGTTCCTTATTACTTGACTCTATGTATGGGTCTTTGTATGAAAACGTTTTAATGATTAAAATGAGTTATTCTTATGATTAATTATACTTTTAATTTTAAAAATCCCAATGATAACATGTTTATGATTTTTATCAACTTTTGGCTTATAAAATGGGTTTAATGAGCATGATTAGTAAATGTTAGGGTTATGGTGTTAAAATGTAGTTTAGCTATTGCCATAAGGGAAATTTTATGATGAATTATTGGATAAATTATGAATAGGTGTTTGAAACATTGATTAATGTTAAGTTTGTTACGTTTGATATATCTGGGTTTATCCTCTAGACGTAACCGGCATCATCGTCCTCTTTAAGGACTAAGACTAGCCTCTTATCTTTCATCATTACATTCATAGGTCGAATTTAGCGGAAAATTAAAAAATTTTCATTATATCTTATTGGACGCTTACATAACCTCTACATACACATGACATATATATATCGAGTATACATAGACCGTTCGTATAGAGAGGTTACATAGCCTTATACTTTTATTGTACATAAGTAAATAAAACATAACATCGACATAATAGTCATAATATTCTTCTCATCTAATAACCATCTAATAAGATTGTAAGAACTTGGGAATAACTCATACATAAAGTAAAAACGCATCACATGGGCTACACAATGATTAATACTAAATGTGAAGAAAGAACAATAGAAGCCTTTAACCAAAAAGCATACTCCATAAACTATATAGTGGCAAAGCCCTCGAAAATTGAGGTCCTACCATTCTTGGATGAATAAGATATCAAAGACTTCTTCAAGTCACTTTCAAAGCACTTAAAAGACCGGAACCTAAAAGGGTTGGGAAAAAGGATGAAATGGGGTTAGTACACCACTGGTACTATTTATGAGACCATTTGCACACATACTTTGAAATCATGCTAAACAAAGGGGAAATTCATGAAGTATGCATTTTTTATTTAAAATTATTATGCACATCCAACAAGACCATACAATTCAACAATTAAAGTTCTTTAAGTCATAGGCATGTTCATCATAAGAATGACAACATGAAAAGTAGTAAAGTCAACATGCTTATCATATTATCGAATACATATCCAAATAACTCTTAACATCAATTCACATGAACAACAAACATGAATAAGTGTACATCTCAACATAACCAAAGCAATTCAATTACTCAGAAACCCTATCAAGTTAATAAGTGCAATGACCATGTAAAGACTTATAACCTTACTCAATTAAGTAACCCAACAAGAATCATGAATAACATCCTACTTCAGTTAACATTGTTTTTAGGTGTATACATCACCTTAAGTTTACAATATAAGATAACACATATTCATAAATGAACTGATCAACATAATATCAAGAATGTGCAAGTTCATCATATAGATGTCATATAGCATTATAAACATAATGATACATTAGAACATCCTCCGTACCTTATTTAAAGTTCAATCCTTTAGTTCATTTTACCTTTTGGGAACATCATGCCTTAACCGACATAGACCACATGAGCTAATGTGAAATCAGGTGTCATAAAAACCTAAACCGGAGGAAGGAGGACTACTTGCCAAGGTAGTAGAAAAACGTAAAACATAGCAACTACATGGATCCACTAGCAAGTATTCCTATGGGGTCAACATAGTTTAAGAACTAGGAGATATAGTTGGGACCTTCTTTATGCTACATGTATTGTAGTATCCAATATCATGAGTACTTTATTGATACTACCTTTCCTATGTGGGAAGGGACATTCCTCACTCTAGTTAACTTGGTGCTAAGCTAGAGTCTATTTTTGAAATGTATTTAAGTCTTTATTATCGTTCATAGTTTAGTTTAGGTCATAGGGTCTACCCCTTGTATAATCAGTATCATCAATAGCTCAATAACAATTGCATAATTAAAAACCCTTTCATTATAATTAAAATAGGTAAGGTTAGGACATTAACATCTTCATATGATGATAAGTCTCATAGGTAAATCATTCACGGTACTTATAACATTTACATCTTAAGCCAACACCTCACAATTTGTAATGATGACATTTCAATTAAACGTCATACCACCGTATCAATCCTAATACAAGGCATACTCCAATACAACATCATGACTTAATCACAATTAACCACAATTTGAAGTAAAAGATAGAGGTCATAGGACATACAAAGTCTCCTTCACATCTCATCACCAATGTCTTACCATAAACAGTCAATTCGTCCCAATTTGGGTATACATCATCATAAGTAATGAATCAACATAATAACAAGGCAACAAGAATTACTACATCACATTTCATTACTAGATCATAACATAAGACAATATACTTTAGTCAATTCACAACATACTTCCTAACCTAAATCATCTTCTCAAGAACTAGCATGAAAGACTACAAATCACCCATTTTATTCATGATTATGTAACAACATCATCTAATAGTAATACAACCAATAACCAAGTCAGTTTAACCAAATACAACTTAATTCATATCAAGATTAAACCTAGAATTAAGGGTTAAGGGTATGTTCTATATACTAGAAAAAACCATCAAGATATATCATTATTAAGTTGGATTTCACGTTATCCTAACCATATCATCTAATAGAAAAATAAATAAACCAATTCATAGGGAGAAGAACCAACATGAAAACCCAACTTTTGAGAATACTTTGAAGGAACACTTTGAGTAAATAGGTCTCAAAGGTGAATTTGATCCCATACCCCAACATTTGATGCAGAATTAATGGTGAAATAGTCCTTTTACATCCCCCAAATCTCTCCTCTGTGCCGGAGATCCGTGGTTCTTGTCAGAGACTTGTACAGGCGAGGGTTTCCAATAATTTTTCTAAGTGTTGGTGAACGGTTGGCAACAACACTCTGGCGATTCCATTGCATCTCATGGTTACACACTTCCCAAGCAGTGTTGGCTTAAACGCGCCAAAAGTCCTCCTCAAGGGCCCTTAGTAGGTCCTTGGGGAGTCGTACCCGGATGTTTCAACCATGAATTGACTTGAAAACATGTTATCTACCCTTTCACTATTATTCATGGATTTCTGACTCCTAAAATCTAGTAAAATAGACTAAGGCACGCTAGTACCTCCTAGAACTAGTTTTCGGACGTCATGGATGTTCTTTGACGTTTTGGTTCATAGATATCCTATATGACCTATAAACATTAACATAGGACTTAAAACATTGTATAGACGTCATGACAATTATATAAGTCTTTAAGACACGTATTGGATTTTTGAAATGTCACATTACTCCCCCCTAGGAACATTCGTCCCTGAATGACACTAAAAATCATTAGAAGGAAGGAATAGACTAAAGACTAGCATCCCAAAAAAAAAAAACAATACAAAACAACACTAACAATATATCTTACACAAGGTAATTCAAAACGTTAACTACCACACATAAGTCTCAATATTACATTATGAGGAATATCCTTCTAACAATAAAAAGAGCTCAACATAGAATTTATGAGTCTATTATGTAAAAGTTCGACCAATAAACATACCATATACTATTCCATAAATACTCACCATATCAGAATCCACGCAATAACTAAAAACAAGGCAAAGAGCAAAATTTTAAAATTCAAATGCACAACTTTACTGTAAGTCACTATGAAGCTATTCAAAAATGCACATTTTTGCAGGACTTCACAACAATCAAAGAAACTTCTATTTTTGTCATTTTTTCATTATAAGTAAGAACTACTAACCTTAGTTGTTAAATAGATGAGGGGAAGGAGACTTCATGTCGGCCTCGACCTCCCATGTTACACCCTCAACTAGGTGATTCTTAAATAACACCTTTACGGAAGCCACCTCTTCAGTCCTTAACTTCTTTATTTGCCTATCTAGAATTTTAACCGGAACTTCCTCATAAGAGAGGTTATCGTACACATCAAGACCCTCAATAGGAAGAATAGGATCGGGATCACCAATACACTTCTTAAGCATAGAAACATAGAATACTAGATGAACCAAAGCCAATTAACTAGGAAGTTTCAATTCATAGGCAACCTTACCACCCTTTTCAAGATTTCATATGAACACAAATAACGAGGAATCAACTTCCTTTCTTTCATAATTCAATCAACCCTTTCATAGGCGAATTTCTAAAATTTACTTTATGACCTTCTTCGGTTCCTTATGATATGAACTTTTTCCAAAGTCTTATAAATTAAATTGGGACGAAGAAGCGAAGGATCACCCACTTCAAACCATCCAATAGGAGACCTGCATCTCTTACCATAAAAGGCTTCACATGGATCCATTGAAATAGATGAATGAAAATTATTATTATAGAAAACTCCACCAAAGGAAAATATTTATACCGATTTCCCTTAAAATAAATAGTACAAGCCCTAAAAATATTCTCAAGAGTTTGAATAGTATGCCCTGCTCGATAATCCATTTTGCGGATGAAAAGCAATACTAAACTTCACTCTATTACCCAACCCTTCTTGAATGACCTCCAAAACCTAGATTGGAATTGTGCACCCGATCGGATATATGGATAACAAAACTCCATGGCGACACACAATATCATTTTATGAAGATCTTAGCATCATCTTCTGCCGAATAAGTAGAGTTGATAGGAAAAAAATGAGTGGACTTGGTCAACCTATCCACAACCACCCATTTTGAGTCATATTGCCTTTGAGTACGAGACCAACCTACTACAAATTCCATAGTGATGTCTTCCCACTTCCAACTATGTCACACCCTAAAAGCATACCCTAGAAGAGACTGACGTCGACGTCCTCTCAAAAGACTCAGACAAGACCTTCGCATTCGTCATAACATGTGAGCAGTAAAAATTACAAAAAAATTAAAACTTTTACATTTTACATGGACTATACTTAGAAATCATACTTAAGATTCATCAAAACATACGATATTCTAAAACTTGTCTCACATATATAAAACCATCTAAGAGTACAAATCTAGTCTTAGCCAATAAATAATAAATATGCCATATAGGCTTTAATACAAAAGAATCAAAAGAAACATAATCGGAAGGAGAATAGTCTTAAAACTACAAAGTCTTCATAAGTTGGAATACGAAAGATAGCATCTCTGAACATGAGGACCTACCAAAACTTAGAGAAACAGTTCCAACCTTCTTCAAATCGACCTTCTTAAACTTCAATTGTCGGAATCTACAGTTTTAGTAATATAAACTAATGGGTTTAGTATGCCATATGTACTAAGTATGGGTATATGAACATAACATATAAAAACATGCATGAAAAAGGATCATTTATCATATCTTTAGAAAACATGCTAAGTCATATGAAAGTCTTCTTGCACATAACTTATAACATATACAACTTAAGGATTCCATCAACATAAAACATGATCATAGGTAAAGACATATTATCATAGAGTCGTATTCACTCTTCATAATCAATATATCACATAACATAGCATACAAAACACTTATCGATGATCCAATCCCCAACCTACAAGTGCAACGGTCATGTGATGCCTTATAATGCCACACAACCAAGTAGATAAGATAGGAGACCATGAGTATAGCATTGATACATATAACTTGTAACATAAGAAGTCATCACTTTATTTAACAATATAACCCAATAATATGTAAATCATTAAGAACGACATCATCAAAGAGTAACATTATATATCATAAACATATATCTTTCATGTTATTATATTACATAAGAAAAATCTCCTAGGACTTCCTTTAGAGTAAACTTGTGCAATATCTAGGTAGAGTCCCATAACCCTACAGATACTAAGTAGACTCCTCAGGTCACCCTAGTCAATGTTCATTTACTTTTCTTTAATTTTACATAAGGGAACATTCACCTTAATTGACATAGACCATGTAACCTAAACAACGAATCAAGGGTCATAAAATCCAGACCTAAAGAAGTTGGTCTACCCACCAAAGTAGAACCTAACATGACATAGCTTTCTAGGTTGATCCTCTAGCTAGTATCCTGTGGTGGAAACATAGTTCCAGAAATAAGAGATTATTAGTGACCTATAGTTGCACATTACATGAAAGCCTCAATCTCATGAGATTCATGGTGAACCTACCATCCAACTAGGGAAGGGACACCTCTAATATCTAGTTCATCAATGCTTAACTTCAGTCCATTTCTTGAATAACCTTTAAGTTGTCTTTTATCATAAACTTATCGTACATAATAGGAGATTAACTCCTTGTATAAACATGATCATTAGATCTTTATGAGTAGATGATAATTTTCTTTCATCATAACCCTTCATATGTCAGATTAATATAACATAGTCATCATGTGTAAAGCATACAATAGAATATCGTAACTTGCATTTATCGTGTTCTTTTCATGATCTTTACACTAACATGTTCATAGCCCATCATGTCCACGTAGCAACATCATATATACTTTCACAATATGTCACCATGATTTATAGACTAACATAAACATGGTAGAGTAATCACAACTTTAGAAGATTTACCACTTGCTTCCAAGTACCTTATTCATGAACATACGTTCAATTTACAACATTCATAACCATAACCTAGTGAAATACTCAATATCATAATCAAGAACAAGTCTTTAAATCATGTACAAGATAAATGTCAAATTTAGAGTAAAGGATAAGGGTCATTTAGGAGTTCATTCTAGTATTAGTTCCAATCCCTACGTATTCATATTATCAAGTAGTAGAGAAAATCATACAAAACCATGATATAGAAAAGAACATGATCCACACGAAATTAAGACACACTAACAACATACTCATCAATTCGTGTGAAATAGACCATGTAAAACACTTACTTTTCATTGAAAATCATAAATCTAAGGTTAGGAAGAAAATCCATTTTGTAGAGTAAAAACCCTAGTGTTTGAAGTTATTGAAAATTATCTTGAAAGGACCTCTTGGGGAAAGGAATCCGAAGAGTTAAAAACCCATACCTTATAGATGAAGAATCCATCAAAATTTAATGAAAAACTTGAAGTCTTTGTCTTCTTCCTTAAGCTTTTCTTTATCTTCAGTGGGGTTTGGAAAGAGAGCGTTCTTGAGAGAGATGAGAGAATTTTTTTAAAAAAATATTATTTGGGACGTGTAAAAGTTGTCTACTGACCTAAGATACATATAAAGTCATCCTATTAATTACCAAAAATACTCTCAACTTAAATGGCTCTTTTTAAAAATTAAATTACAAAAAATACGACTTTAATGATTCTTGGAAGTCGTTGCGCGTCGCTGGGAAAAATCCCATAATTGTTATTAAATTTTGAATTTAGGAAGAGAGGTGTTTTTCAGCCTTGCTTCGCACACTTCAATTCCCCACCTTGCTTCTGCATGCTGCTTTGACAGCCTACTTACCCGTGTTGGAGTCCTTCCAAAGGACCATTCTGGTGGTTGTTAGGGTGTCATTACCGGACGTTTGGACCCTTTGTACTACCTACTACCTATCCAAGGTCTCTTTAAAAGTTTTGTACTTACTTTGAAACTTTAAAAACCTTCAGCAAACATATGGACGTCAACTTGTTCGAATTATCTACTTTCCGGACGTCAAGGTCTTTCCTACTCGTTTTGGCTCATACCTTTTATTAAATGAGTATATTATAGTAATATAGGTCTGCAAACATCATTTTAAATATTATTTAATATATTAAGTTCTAGTTTAAGTCGTGGCATTTCCGGATTGTTACATCATCTCCCCCCCCATTTAGGAACGTTCGTCCCCGAATGACACTAAAATCTTTTGGAGGGTAGGAATAGACTCAATATTAGCAGCACAACTAATAAAAAACACAAACTTATAACGAGTCATGATCATTGGATTATATCACAACTTCGCACAACATATACCACCATATTACAAATAACACTCAATTCATGATACATAACATATAAGAGGTCCATATTCATAACATATAGTAAGGAATTTCATTCTCAACATTATTTTGTACTCCAAGTGCATCAAAGAATTACCATACTATCGTTGTACTCAAGGCAACATCAAAAATAGCAAAATCTCAAGAAGAGGCATGCATACATGTTTCACATAAGTACAATAATAGTGTATGGAGGCATTTTCTTAGAACTCTAATTGGTACAAATTTTACCAAACATGCATCAACTTTGGAAACAAGTTAATTTCAAGATTATTCATTAATTTCTCTATCAAGAGGAATGTCTAACCATAAGGAGTAAAACGATAAGGGTAGCAGGACTTCATGTCGTCTTCAGCCTCCCATGTTGCACCCTCTACAAGATGGTTCCTGCATACAAATTTTACAAAGGCAACTTCCTTGTTTCTCAACTTCTTTACTTGGCGACCTAGGATCTCAATCGGAACCTCTTCGTAAGAGAGATTCTAATCCACTCCTAAACCTTCTATAGGTAGAATAGATATCAGCTCACCTATGAATTTCTTTAGAATAGACACACCGGATGAACAAAATATAGTTCACTTGGTAGTTTCAACTCATAGGAAACCTTCCCAACTCTTTTTAAAATCTCAGAAGGGACAACATACCGGGTCCCCATTCTTATCAAACCTCATTTCCCCTTTCATAGGTGAAATCTTCAAATAGAGATGATAACCTATTTCAAACTCAAGATCTCTTTTTCCATTATAGGCGTAATAATTTTGCCGACTATAGGATGTCATCAATCTATGTCTTATGATTTGAAACATCTCTAAAGCTTCATAGATAATCTATAGACCAAGGAGTGAGGACCCACCAACCTCAAACTATGCAACTGAAGATCTATACCTTCTAGCATAATGATTTTTAAAAGGGGCCATGGAGATGCTCGAATGATAGCTATTGTTGTAAGGGAACTCGATCAAAGGTAAGTGATCATCCCAACTTCCTTTGAAATCAATAATACAGGCCCTTAACATATATTCAAGGGTCTCAATGGTACGTTACGCTTGACAATCCCTATGAGGATGAAATGCGGTGCTATGTTTCACTATACTACCTCAACCCTTTTGAAAAGCCTTCCTAAAATGAGAAGTGAATTGCAAAACTCTATAAGAATTGATGGACAAAGGAATCCCTTGAAAACTCACAATCTCATTAACATAGATCCTTGCATAATCTTCAGCCGTGTATGTAGACTAAAAGGGAATGAAATGGGTAGATTTGGTCAACCTATCCACAATAACCAATATACAATTATTTTGCTTGCGGGTTTGAGGAAACCAAACAACAAAACCCATTGATGGCTTCCCACATCCAAGTAGGAACATCCATGATTTGGTGAAACCACACGGTTTGAGATGCTTAGATTTAACTTGCTTGCAGTTTCGACACCTAGCAACAAAATCTGCTATGTCCCTTTTTAAACCATCCCACTAATATATCTCTCTAAGTTCATGATACATTTTTGTGACACCCGGATGTATATAATAGCGAGAACCATGAGCTTCTTATAGAATTTGATTTCTCAAATCCTCAACATCGGGTATACATAATCTCCCTTGGTACCAAAGAACACCTTCCCCCCCTTGGGAGAATGACTCATTGATCTTACCAAGTACTGATTCCATAAAATCCATTAATAGTGGATCAAAATGATGCTTAGATTTCACCTCCACCACTAATGATTAGTCGGTGTTATAATGGACCATGAAACGACCATTTGGAGAATCTTCTAATCGCTCACCTAAGTGAGACAACCTATGAACATCTTTCACAAGTTCTTTCTTCTCTCCCTAAACATGAGACACACTACCCATAATGATTTGACTCAAAGTATCCGCAACCACATTGTCTTTGCAGGGGCGATAAAAGACACTCATGTCATAATCCTTTAACAATGTTATTTATCTTTTATGTCTGATGTTCAACTCCTCTTGTGTAAACACATATTGAAGACATTTTAGCTCAATAAACAGATCAACATGAACACCATATAAATAATGCCTCCATATTTTCAAGGAAAAAACTACAACATCAAACTCAAGATCATGAGTTGAATAATTTTTCTTATGAACCTTATGTTGCCTAAGATCATAAACAATCACCTTGCCATAATGCATTAGGACACATCCCAAGCCCACTCGGGAAGCATCACAATATACTACAAAGCCTTCATTGCCTTTCCGTAAAGTCAACACCGGAGAAGAGGTAATCTTAACTTTCAACTCTTGAGAACCTTTCCCACAAGCTTCCAACCACTAAAACTTTACCTTATTTTGGGTTGAAGCTGTAAAAAAAGAAAAAATTGTCGAAAATCCATCAACATATTTTCTACAGTAGTAGGCTAGACCCAAGAAACTAGTTATATCTATGGGAGTCAAAGGTCTAGCCCAATCTCTGACCACGTCCGTATCTTTCAGATCAACCTCTACACCATCAACAGAGATAATATGTCCTGGAAAAGCAATCTACCTTAAGAAATAATCACTCTTGCTAAATTTTGCATAAAGTTAGTGTTCTTAGAGAACTTCCAAGGCCAGCCTAAAGTGACTCTCATGATTATCTTCATTCTTTAACTATATCAAAATATCATCAATGGACACAATCAAAATTAAGTTGAGGTAATCTCGAAACACTCTATTCCTTATGTCCATTAACGCCGCCGGGGCATTGGTTAACCCAGAATACATAACTAGGAATTCATAGTGACTATATCTCTTTCGGAAAGCTGTTTTGGCAACCTCTTCTTCTCTCACCCTATGTTTGTGATATCCCGACCTTAAGTCAATCTTGAAAAAATAACTAGCACATTTGAGTTAGTCAAATAAATCATCAACCCTAGGGAGAGGATACTTTTTATTTATTGTGACCTTATTGAGTTGTCGATAATCAATAAACATTCTAAGGGACCCATCCTTTTTCCTAACAAACAAGAACGGAGCACCCCATAGAGAAATACTAGGTTGATGAAACCCTTGTATAGTAAATCTTTGATTTGGAGCTTCAACTATTTTAATTCAGCAAAAGACAACCTATATGGAGATATTGAAATGGGATTTGTATCCGGTAACAAATCAATGCCAAAGTTAATTTCCCGTTCGGGTGGAAATCCTGCAAGGTCATTAGGAAAAACTTCTGGAAATTTTCTCACTAAAAAGACTGTCTCAATAGAAGGATTTCACATTCTAGGTCATTAACTCTCTCCACATGGTATAAAAACCAGTTGTCTATCAACTTACAAGCCTTCAACAAGTAATTTGACCCCTTGACATAGAATTTCCCCTCTTCAACTCAAGAATACGTTCATTGGGGAATTGAAATTTCAGTAACCTTGTTCTACATTCTATGGAAGTAAAACAATCATGAAGCCAATCCATACCCAAGATGATATCAAAATAAAACAGGTAATGTTCTACCAAATAAAGAAGAGTAACTCTATTGGAATGCATAACAGGACATTTATAGACTCTTTTTGCAACTACAGAGTAATCCATTCAGGTACAAATCGAAAAGGGTTTTATAAAAACATAAGGATGTACATCAAACTTCATAGTTGGGAAGGTGTAACGAAATAAAGGGTAGCGCCTGAACCAAGCAATGCATAGACATTAACGGAAAAAACTTTTAATATACTCATCACAACGTCGGGAGATCTTTCTTATTCACCCCTAGCCTTGAGTGCATTGAAGCGGTTCCTTTTTGGAGCTTCTGAACTAGGACTGCTTGGTTGAGCTTGACCATTCCCCTTTTCTTGGTTTCTCAAATTAGGGAAATCACTCACAATATAGCCACCCTTTCAAGAACTGTAGAAACTATTAGTACAAACAAGACATTCACCATGATGTTTCTTACCACACTTACTACAAGTTGCTCTCTCTTTTGGTGGATCAAAATTTCTCCCCTATTGAGGTTTTGGATTAGAACCTCTATCATTGCGATTCTTGGAGAATTTAGAAGGAACTTGATTTGAGAACCTTTTCTTGAACTTAGGATTGTCTTGCACATCAAGCCTATTCTTAGAGGAACCACTTTCAAAAGACCTTGCTTTCTTAGCTTCCCTATTCCTCTTCCTTAGATGACTATCCTCAACCTGTTGAGCATTAGCCATCAACGTATAAAGATCCATATTGTCATGAATCATGGCTGCCAGAAACTCTTCTTCAAGATCTTCGGACACGCCCATCACAAAATTGCTCCTTTCATCCATAACATTAGAAACCAATGAGGAAGCATGATTGGAAAGCTTAATTATTTTGAAGGAGTATTACTTAACACTCATACCTTCTTGACGAAGGTTGATGAACTCCTCTACTTTAGCTTCTCTTTGCTTCCATGGGAAGAATCTTTCAAGAAAGACTTTTTGAAGATCTCCCAAGTCATGCGACCACCTCCTAAAGCCCTACTATCATTCCACTTATTGTACCATGTCTGAGCCACGTCCTTGAGTTGATAAGAAGAAAGTTCATCTTTCTGAATAGTACTCACTCCCGTATGAAACAAATCTTGTAAACCTCATCAAGGAAATCTTAAGGGTCTTCATAAACTTTTGATCCAAAGAACATGGGAGGATTCATCCTCGTAAAATCCCTTAAACGGCTAGCCATAGTACTAGCATGTTGGTTCTCTCGAGGAACAAACTTCCCGTTAGCTTGTGTCGTAATCGCCTGAGCTTGAGTGGTGATTTCTTGGGCCATTTGAAGTAGGGCTGCCCTCACCTCACCATCCGTCATAATTGGGAGATTCACCGGAACTTGTTCATTTGAAGTAGGTTACACTTGAGAAGCATTTAGACTGCCTTGGAAAGTAGCTCCCACATTCACAATTTCATCTCCTACACTCCTCGCGGTTGTCCTTCTTGTGTTCATCTCCTAAAACCACAAGAAACGTATTAGATGCTAAAATATACATGGTGTAAAAACTCTATAGGCACGACATAGGAGTATCAAGAAAAGAGAAGTTTCCTAGTCAACACATAGTCTCTCATCCATAATCGTGGTGCGCTTCAAAACCATGAACATGATACTATGTAATGTGATTTAGTGAGACATTGATCTTAAGGATATTTAATATCATGATCTGATACCAATCTTGTGACACTTGGAGAGCATACCCCAAATGAGACCGGCATCATCGTCCTCCTAGAGGACTCACATAAGCCCTTAGAATTCATCATAACATGTGATTAGAAAAAATTGCATAAAAGTAAAATCTTTTACACTCAACTTGAATTATACTTAGACTTTATACTTAATATTGATAAACCCATATGATATTCTAAAAAATATTCTCACATATATAAAACAATCTAAGATTACAAATATGGACTTAGCCAATAAATAGTCAATAAGCAATATAGGCCTTAATACAAAAGAATCCAAAGAAAGATAATCAAAGGTAGAATAGTCTTAAAACAACAAAGTCTTCATAAGCTGGAATACAAAAGTTAGCATTTCCGAGCATGAGGACCTACCGAAACTTTGAGAAAGAGTTTCAAGCTTCTTCAAATCAACCTCCTTAAACTTCAATGGCCGGAACCTACAATTATAGTAATATAAAGTGATGGGATTGGTACGCCACATATAGTAAGTATGTATATATGCACATAACATATAAGAACATGCATGAGAAAGGATCATTTATCATATCTTTAGAAAACATTCTAAGTCATATGAATGTTTTTAATAAACATACCATATAAGATATACAAGTTAAGGATTCCATCAACATAAAGCATGATTGTAAGCAAAGACATATTGTCATAGAATCATATTAACTCTTCATATTCAATGGATAACGTAACATACCATACAAAACACTTACCAATGATACCATCCCCAACCTTAAAGTGCAATGGTCATGTGAAGCCCCATAACCCCATCCAACCAAATAGATAAGATAGGAGACTGTTACTAAAGTTTTTTTTCATATAACTTGAAACATAAGTAATCATCACTTTATGTT
This sequence comes from Solanum habrochaites, assembly GCA_027704765.1. NCBI lineage: Eukaryota > Viridiplantae > Streptophyta > Magnoliopsida > Solanales > Solanaceae > Solanum > Solanum habrochaites. Next base: position 36,039,069 of record JAKWJA010002497.1, on the reverse strand, counting down.
ACAATACAACCCAATTACATATTCATCATAAAGACCTAAGATTAACATCATGTATCATAAACATATATCTTTCATGTTATTATATTACATAAGAACAATCTCCTTGCACTACCCTTAGTGTCAACTTGTGTAATATCTAGGTAGAGTCTCAGAACCCTACCTATAATAAGTAGACTCCTCAAGTCACCCTAGTCAACATTGATTTACTTGTCTTTCATTTTACATGAGGGAAAATTCTCCTTTACCAATATAGACCATGTGAGCTAAACATGAAATCTGGTGTCATAAAACCCACACCGCAAGAAGTTGGTCTACACGCAAAATTAGAATCTAACATGACATTGCTTTCTAGGTGGATCCGCTAGCTAGTATGATGTGGTGGTAACAGAGTTCAAGAACTAGGAGATGTATTAGAGACCCATAGTTCAACATTACATGGAAGCCTCAATCTCATGAAATTTATTGTGAATCTACCTTCAAAAGAGGGAAGGGATACCTCTCATAACTAGTTCATCGATGCTTAGCATAAGTCCCTTTCTTTAATAAACTTTAAGTTGTCTTGTATTATAAACTTATCATAGGTCGTAGGAGATTAAATCCATGTATAAACATGATAATGAGATCTTTATTCTTATATGAGAATTTTCTATTATTATAATCCTTCGTATTTGAGCTAATATAACATAGTCATCTTGTGTAAAGCATATAAGAGAATATCATAATTTGCATTTATCGTGCTCTTTTCATGATCTGACACCTAGAATGTTCATATCCCAACATATCTATATAGGAACATCATACATACTTTCACAAGATATCATCATCATTTATAGTCTAACATAAACATGGTAGAATAATCACAACTTTATAAGACTTAGGTCCTACTTCCAAGTACCTTATTCAAGAGCATTCAACTTACAACATTCATAACAATAACATAGTGAAATAATCAATATCATAATCAACACCAACTCTTAAAATCATGTACAAGATCAATGCATAATGTAGGGTAAAGGAAAAGGGTCATTTAGGAGTTCATTATAGTCTTAGTTACAATCCCTATCTTTTCATATTATCAAGTAGTAAAGATAATCATACGAAGCCATAATATAGATAAAAACCAGATCCACACGAAATTCAAACATACTAACAACATACTCATCAATTCTTGTTAAATAGTCCATAAAAAGAACTTACTTTTCATTGAAAATCATTAATTTAGGGTTTGGAAGAAAATCCATGTTGTAGAGTAAAAACCCTAGTGTTTGAAGTTGTTGAAAACATAACTTGAAAGGACCTCTTGGGGAAAAGAATACCAAGAGTGAAAAACTCATACCTTATAGATGAATAATCCACGAAAATTTGATCAAAAACTTGAAGTCATTGTATTCTTCCTTTAGTTTTTCTTGTTCTTCTCTGGAGTTTGGAAAAGAGAGTGTGCTTTTGAGATATAAAACAATTTTATTGTTAAAATATAATTTGAGACGTGTAAAAGCGGTATAAAACTGACCTAATATAAATATATAGTCTTCATATGAATTACCCAAAATACCCTCCACTTAAATGGGTCTTTTTAATAAGTTAACTTACAAAAATTATGACTTTAACAATTCTGCAAAGTAGCTGCGCATTGCTTGGCCAAATCCCGTCATTTTTATTAAATTTTGAGTTGAGGCAGAGAGGTACATGTAAGAGTCGCGGTACGAGGCTTCTACTAAAATCTTGAGGCAAAACACGTCGTGTCAAGCTCGTGTCGCACGCTTCAATTCCCCATTGTGCTTGCGCAGGCTGCTTTGGCAGCCTGCCATCCCGTGCTAGGGTCCTCCCAAAGGATCCTTTGGGTGGTCCTTGGGGTGTCGTTACAGGACCATTAGACCCTTTATACTATATACTACTTATCCAAGGTCTCTTTAAAAGTTTTGGACTTCATTGGACACTTAAAAACCTTCACTAATCATATGTACGTCAACTAGTTTGAATTATAGAGTTTGCGGATGTCAAGGTCTTTCTAAGTTTTTTTGGAACTAACCTTTTCCAAATGTGTTTATTAAATTAATATAGGCCTGGAAAAATCGTTTTAAACATTATTTAGTATATTAAGCTCTAATCTATGTCATGGATTTTCTGTAGTGTTAAAATGTAGGAACTTGGATTTCTTGTAGTAAGCCACCAGACTTTTGATGTTCGGCTTTCACATGTTTACAATTCGGAAACTTAGCAATAAACTCCTCTTTTTCTTTATTCAAACCTTCCAACCAAAAAACTTCCCCACTGTCATGGTACATTTTTGTTTAACCCGGATGAATGGAGCAGCGAGACACAAGGTCTTACTAAAGGATCCGATTTGTCAATTCATCTATCTTGGGAAAACACAATCTTCCTTGGTACCTCAAAACACTATCCTCTCATAATGATAATGCCTCATTAAGATTGACAAGGACAGATTCCTTCAACTCCATCAATCATTTATAAAGTTGTTGTTTGGACTTCACCTTAATTACCAATGATGACTCGGAGTTATTATGGACCATGAATCCACCCTTCGGAGAATCTTCCAACCTCACACCCAACCTAGACAACCTATGAACATCCTTCACTAGGACTTTCCTGTCATAGGACTTAGATCATCCGCAACCACATCGACATTGTCGGGTTTGTACAGAACACTCATGTCGTAACCTTTAAACAACTCCAACCACCTTCTTTTTAGGAGATTCAACTCCTTTTGGGTAAATACATATTGGGGACTCTTATGATCGGTATACACATAAACATGGAAACCATACAAGTAATGCCTCCATATTTTTTCAACGCAAATACCACGACCACTAATTTGAGGTTAGGAGTTGGATATTTTCTCTCATGCACCTTAGATTTGCTAGAAGCATAGGCTATCATTTTCCATGTTACATAAGCACACACCCTAAACCCACTAGGTATGCGTTAAAATACACAACAAAACCCTTTGTACCCTCCGGTAAGGTAAACACTGGAGCGGAAGTGAGCCTATCTTTACACATTTGAAAATTTCTCTCATATGGCCTCCGACCACTCAAATTGCTTATACACTTTTGAGTCAAAATAGTCAAGGGATATGCAATTGATGCAAAACTATCCAGAAACCTCCGATAATAACTCGTTAAGCCTAAGAAACTCATAATATCAGTTGGAGTCAATGATCTAGGCCAATATTTCACCGCTTCTGTTTTCGTTGGATCAACCTCAACTCCCTCTCTAGAGATGATATGACAAAGAAATTTTACCGACCTCAACCAAAACTCACATTTTCTATACATGGCAAACAATTGATATTCTTTTAGTACATACAAAAATACACTCAAATTGTTCATGTGATCACGCTTATTTTTTTAATAAAGCAAGATTTCGTCAATGAAGACAATGACAAATGAATCTAGTTAACTTCAAAAATCCCTAGTCATTAGGTCCATAAATCCCGCCGGAGCATTAGTGAGACCAAAAGACATTACTAAGAACTCATACTGACCATATCTAGTCCGAAATGTCGTACTTGTTATATTGTAACCTCTCAACAAAGTTGATGGTACACCAACCTCAAGTCAATCTTAGAAAAGTATCTTGCCCCTTGGAGTTGATCAAACAAGTTGTCAATCTGATGGAGAGGATACTTGTTCTTGATTGTGAAATCATTTAGTTGGTGGTAATAAATACAATTTCTTAAAGACCCATCCTTGTTTTTCACGAATAAAACTGGAGCACCCCATGGAGAAATACTAGGTTTAATGATGTCTTTATCTAGTAAATCTTTGAGTTGAACCTTAAACTCTTTGAATTCGGGTAGAGTCATCCTATATGGAGGAATTCAAATGGGATTTGTATACGGTAGCAAATCAATACCAAAACCAATTTCCCATTCTGGAGGAATATCAAGAAGATCATTAGGAAATACCTTTAGAATAAACTCATTACGGGGATCGACTCAGTGGGTGGAATTTTGGAGTCTAAATCTTGGACTCTTACAATATGGTATAAACAACCTTTAGAAATTATTTTGCATGATTCTAGACAACAGATGATATAACCTCTATGAATAGAGTTTCCCCCTTCCACTCTACAAGGGGTTCATTTGGAAAGTTAAATGTTACCACCCTGGTCCTACAATCACAGAGGCAAAGTAAGCATGCAACCAATCCATACCTAAAATAATATCAAAATCAAGCTTATAAGGTTCTACTAGTTCAACATAAGGAACTATACAGGGAAACATTATAGGACAATTTTCTATACACCCTTTTTACAACAACCCACTCACCCATTAGAGAAGACCCTACAAAAGGTTTATGAAAAATATCAAGTAAAATGTTAAAATTTTTAGCTACTAGAGGAATAAAAAATGATAAAGTAGAACCGGGATCAACTAAGGCATATACATCAATTGAGAAGACTTTCAACACATTGGTAACAACATCGGGCGAAGTCTCTTACATAACCCAAGAGCGAAGAGAATGTAAGTGGTTCTTCTTTGGATCCTCATTTGAACCACTTGATTGAGACTGTCCACTACCTTTCTCTTGACCTCTAAAATAAAGGCAGTCCCTAACCTTGTGCCTACTTTTACCACAACTAAAACAATTGATGTCCGCTTAAGGCATTTACCATAGTGCTTCTTACCACACTTTACACAAGTTGGATTTTTGATTGGTGAACTAGTACCTTTTCACTTCTTAGGCTTAGTTTATCCACCCTATCAAAACTAGTTTAGGGAACTTGGAAGGAATTTGATTAGAAACCCGCTTCTTAAATCTAGTGTTTTTTTTTCTTAAGTCTACTCTTTGAAGAACATTCATCAAAGGATCTTACCATTTTAGCATCTCTACTCTTCCTCTTATCTCTTGCATCTTCTACATGTTGGCATGCACCATAACAAGGGAAATGTTCATGTTGTCATGTATTATAGTCGAATGACACTACTCTTGCAAATCATTCGATACCCCTGTCACAAACCTGCTCACTTCATCTCTAGGATCAGAAACAAAAGAAGGAGCATATTTTTACAATTAAGTGAATTTCAAGGAGTATAAATAAACATTCATACCTCCTTTGCAATGGTTGATGATCTCCACCACTTTATTTTCCTTCATATCACGAAGAAAGAACTGATCAAGAAAATCCTTCTTGAAAATATCTCAAGTCAACAAACCACCTTTTAATGGTCTATTGTCCCTGCATTGTACATACCATGCTTCAGAAACATCCTTGAGTTGATAAGTGGCAAACTCGGCCTTCTACCTTGTGGATAACCCCATAGCCATGATTATCTTATAGACTTTATGGATAAACTATTGGGGGTCTTTTTCAATCTTTGATTTTAATAAAGTTGGAGGGTTCATCCTTGTGAAGTCACTTAGACTGAAGGACATGGTAGAAATTTGTTGATTTCCACGGGGTACAACCTCCCGATTTTCTTGGGTCGTCATGTCTTGGGCTTGAGTAGTGGAGGCTTTTTCTTGGGAACTAATCGCTTGGGACATTTGAAGTAGAAAGGTCATTATATTCTCATCTATCAAGAGAGGAGTATTCACCGGGGCATGGTCATCATTCTCACCTTTTTCAAAAGGAGGAACTTGATCACCAAGGGGATGATCTCCCTCATTGGCAATCTCCTCTTCAAGCCTTCGTGCCGCATTCCTTCGACTATTCATTTTCCCTATAATCAAAATAATAAGATTAGATGCAAAATCACACATTAAGTATATTCAAATGGCACAATATTGTATTTCCAAAAAATAAGAGTTTCCTAGGCATCTCATATGTTCCTATCCATAAGTGCGGTACACTTCACAATTAGTAATACGAACTTAAATAGATGTGGTTGAGAGAGACATTGACATTTAAAAAATTCAACCTCATGCTCTGATACCAAGTTTGATTGATCCGGGTTTACCCCCTAGACATAACTGTCGTCGTCGTCCTTTTTGATGACTAAGACGAGCCTCTTAGCTTTTATCATGACATTCATTGGTCGAATTTAGCAGAAAATATAAAAATTTTCATCCTATCTAGTTGGAGGTTTACATAGAGCTCTACATACATATAACATATCTATATCGACTATGCATTGACCCTTCGTATAGGATGGTAACATAGACTTCTACTTTTATTGCACATAATTATACAAAACTTAACATAGACATCATAGTCATAGAATTGGTCTTATCTCTAATTATCAAATAAGATTGTAAGAACTTTGTCATAACCCATAAATCTAGTAAAAATGCCTCACATTCGCTAAAAAATGTTTCGTACTAAATCGAAAGAATGAACCATAAATGTCTTTAACTAAAAACCAAACTCCATAAGCTATATAGTGGCATCAACCTCAAAAATTGAGGACCTACCTTACTTGTATAAATAAGAGATCAAAGCCTTCTTAAAGTCTCCTTCAAATCAGTTCAACAACAAGAACCTAAAATTGTTGGGGGAAAGGAAGAAATGGGGTTATTATACCACTTGTACTAAGTTTGAGACCATATGCACACATACTTTTAAATTATGCAAAACAAAGGGGCAATTCATTAAGTATGCATTTTTTTAGTTTAAAACCTTTATGCACATCGAAGAAGATCATACCACTCTTTAATATATGTTCATTAAGTCCTAGGGATGTTCATCACAAGATCTACAACATAAAAACTAGTCAAGTCAAAATGCTTATCATATAATCAAATACATATCCAAGTAAATCTTAACATCAATTCATATTAACAACAAGTATGAATAAGAGTAAATCTAAACATACCCAAAGCAAATAAATTACCCATGAACCAATATAAAGTTAACAAGTTCAATGAAGAAGTAAAGACCCATAACCTTACTCAGTCAAGTAACCCAACAAGAATCATGACTAACATCCTACTTCACGTAACATAACATTTAGGTGAACATTTCATCTTACTTTAAAAATATAAACCAACACATATTATTAAGTGAACTAATGAACATATAGTATCAAAAATGTGCAAGTTCATCATATACATGTCATATAGCATTATAAGCATAATCATACATAAGAACATCCTCCTATTACATCCCTCTAGACTAACTAGTGCAACACTTGTATAGATTCTCATACCCCTACCTACACTAAGCTAGACCTCTCAGGTAACCTTATATAGAGTTCAATCCTTTACTTTGTTTTACCTTTTAGAAACATCATTCCCTAACTGTGATAGAACACATGAGCTAATGTTGAATCCAGTGTCATAAAAACATACACCGGATGAAGGCGGACTACATTCCAAGGTAGTAGCAAAACATAAAATATAGAAACTACATGGATCCACTAGCTAGTATTCCTTTAGGGTCAACATAGTTCAAGAACTAGAAGATATAGTTGCGACCCTCTTTATGCTATATGTATTATAGTCTCAAATCTCAAGAGTAATTTAGTTATACTATCTTCCCTATGTGGGAAGGGACACTCCTCACTCTAGTTCACTCGTTGCTAAGTTAGAGTCCCTTTTTTAAATGACTTTAAGCATTTATTATCATTCATAGCTTAGTTTAGGTCATAGGGTCTACACCTTGTATAATCATCATCATTAATAGATCAATAAGAATTGCATGAGTACAAACGCTTTCATTACAATTCAAACAGGTGAGGTTAGCACATTAACATCTTTATATGATGATAAGGCTCATGTGTAAATCATTCACACTCCTTGTCACATTTAAATCTTAATACAACACCTCTCAATTCGTAATCAAGACATTTCAATTCGACATCATACCATATTATCATAATAATACAAGTAATACTCCAATACAACATCATGACTTAATCACAATTGACCACAATTGAAGTAAATTATAGAGATCATAAGACTTACGATGTCTCTTTTATAGTTTATCATCAATGTCCTACCCTCAATCCTAAATTAAACCCAATTTGGGTATACATCATTATAAGTCAAGAATGAACACATTAACAAGTCTATAAGAATCACTACATCACTACTCACTAATAGGTAATAGCTTAAGACATAATACTTAGGTTAATCGTAAGACCCTAAAAATTAGTTAGGGTGTATACCGAATAACATCTAGTATTACGGTTATAAGTTACTAAAATTAATTATAGTATGGTTTTTAGGAAGTGTGTATTGTTTTGAGGAGATTTGAAAGTCAAACGTTCAGGGATGACCAAGATGTTCGACGACTAGTCACCTATGTGCCTCATGTGTCTATGCATGTTTATATATTGTATTTCATGATCTTATGAATCCTTTAAATGATTTATAATTATGTTTAATGGTATTATATGTCTTTTGTGAAGTTTTGAGGTCAAACATCCAAGACGTTCAAAAGTTAGCCCTTAAGACACTCAATGTGTGTATTGATGGTGCCTAGCCTGTTTGGATGTGTTGCGTATATTTTTTTTGGGTGAAACTCTTGTTTGAGGTATAAAACTTGTAAATATTTGTATTAAAATAAGAAACTTCCGGGTACGACTTCTAAAGGGCCTCGCAACAGATTCCACAAGAAGAACCCAAGGAACGACGACTAGTTAGTTGACCAACGGCCCGTTGGTGAGGTCTCATTGATGGAAACTTATCCTGGGAATATATCAACCCAAAAACAGGCAAAGTTCCAATCAACAAAATCCACAGACGGCCAGTCAATTATCCAACGTTCAGTCGATGGTGATCCGTCGATGGTGGCCTGTAACTGGTGCCTTGCGACTCTTGTATTTAAGAAGTGAATGGGAAATTCACCCCAAATAGTTAAATGATTCTCGTTGATTAATTTTTACCTATATTTGGGTGTACATAAGGTATTAAACATTTGAAAAATCCATTCCAAATCCCCTTCTACACGAAATAAACTTTACGTTCAAAAATCTTCTCTTTAGAAACCTTTATTGTTAGTGAAGCTCAGTAATACCTCGGAGCATGGATTCCTATGGTTTATTAATCATGTTTTAGATCTCTTCATGAATATGAAGGTATTTTCATCCTTCATCTTTAGTTATACTTCCATCTATAGAGTTGATCCCAATGTTTTTAAAGAGAAAATATGATGAAAGTTTTTCTGCTTCAATCATTCCATGGGTTCTTTCTAAAAAAAAATTAAATGGTAAAATCATGAAGAATTGATTCTAATGTATTTTTTTAATGTAATTTTAATTTAATTGCATGATGAACCCATGTTCCCTACCTAAATCGATTTAGTACTTGCATGGGCTTTGTGATCTTTGCTAGTTATCAATTTAATTGTGATTTTACTACGATAAAGTAGTTATATCTACTCTTATTTACATGAATTGATGTTGAATTTATGATTAAGAATTTATGTGGATAATTGTATGAAGGTTTGAACATGCCTAGCCTAGTTATTTATGAGATCCCTATATTGTGGGTTCTTAAATGTATAAAAGTGGATTTCAATCATTTGTATCTACTGTTTTAGGCTAATATCATGTTTAAATTGTAAATATAAACTTGTTATGATCAATGTAAAGAGCTTCGTATTAATTGATCTATGTGGTCATAATCTATTAAGTAGTAACTTGTGATCACTGTAACGTTGGTCTTTAATTGTATAAGAATGGATTTCCATTATGTTAATATGCTTAGGTATACTTTCTAAAATGTGTATTTATAATTAATTATGTTACATGGATCAATGCATGATAGTTTGAATAAGATAAACCAAAGAAAGTTCCTCTTCCAAGAATTCCTAATATGAAGCATGTTCATAGTGATCTCGAGCTTATTGACAATTGTAGTAGGATCTCATATATACTGTGAATTTTTTTATATAATGCCTTAAATTAATAACAATGATAAAAGTCTATTGATGAATTAAATAGGGAAGTTACTTGATGGTCTATAACTCCATATATGTGATATAGTGCGTTAGTTATATCATGATCTTGTGATGACTTGTATGTGGTTTTGTTTATTATTTAAGTACATATAGCTAATATATCATGTTCACCTTGATGGGATATTTCCTTTGTTGGTCTTCAAAGGACATGCATAAGATTGTATGAACATGTCATGAATATGACATATGTGCTATGATGTTAAGTATATGAGATGATGAAGTATGAATGTGCATAGTGTGTTTGAGTGGTGATATGAAAGGATTCCTCATATAGGTACACATAAAAACTATTAATTTATATATAAACACGTGTGATATTATGTGTTATGTGAAAGATTTGCTCACATATATTTATACACACTCACATGAATGATGCTCTAATTAAAAGAGGAACCTTGAAAGGTGAGGTAAAGTGTATCCTAAACTAGATAATGCTAATACTTCTACTATGTCCATGTGAAAGGATCTTCTCACATGATTTAGATTGATGAAGTTTCATCTATGACCTATGAGGTAAGCATATGAGGGGATGAATCTCCTAAGCCTATATTTATAAAGTAATGTTAATGAAGGCTTTTAATAAAGGGAACTTATCTTAGAACCAAGTGAACTTTAATATGATTGTGTGTCCCTTCCCAATGTGGGAAGGTAGGTCACCAGAAATTTCACTGGAGGATAGCCTCATGACCCAAAAGGGTATTAAATGATGTTTCCATAAGTGAATAACCATAATTCCCCATTTTGGCATAAAGAGGGTTTGCACATGTACCCCCAAGTTCCATAACTATGCTTGCCACATAGAATCTAGAAATGTGATATCACTTAGTATGATAGCATGTGGTGATGTTCTACCTTGGCTAGGTAAGAACACCTTCCGTTGGTGTAAGGCTCTAGAACACCGAATTCCATGTTTACCACCCATGGTGTTAGTGTCGGTTATGGCTATAGTTTCCATCAATTAAAATGGACAATGGAAGTAAATGAATAGGATCCTAAAAAGAAGGACTTAAGGTAGGTTACATAGGATAGGTTGAACTAATGAACTCATCTAGACATTGCATAAGTAGCTCCTTAGGAAGTCCTAGGAAGGTGATCTAATGTGTATGATTATGCTTATGTTTATATGCATAAATATGTTGTATTTTTCTACTAGTTCTGAATATATGCATGGTATGAATCTTTAAGATATTATCCTATCATTATATGCACTATGTTGGTTTAAAATTACTATATGAAGATGTTTATGTATTGTCATGAATGAAGTTTCCTCCACTTACTTGTTGATTTATGAATTTAATGTTAAGGTTTGTGGTTTCATGAAGTTTTTAATAAGAATGTGTAGGGTTATGGGTCTTCACAATTGCATTGCACTAGTAGACTATATTTAGGGTCATGAACAAGGTCTTATAAAATGTATATGAATAGCAGTAAAAATATGTACAAGTGGAAGTTGCTTACTGTAAAGCCAAAGGAATCTTAACGTAAATGTGTCTTTGATATATTATACTTCCGTGGTGATATGTGTCGGCTTATGTGGGTTATATATATGTTTTTCCTAGTGGCCTTAAGGAGATGCATTACACCAAGTATTAATAGAGGGTTACTTGGGAGTTTAATGAATAAAAGAAAGGTATACTCACTGTTAAGGGAAGTTAGATCACTATAATGTTACTAGAAAATGTCATAAATTCTATATGTGATCTTATGTAACTTTTGGCCTATGAATGTGTTTATATGAAGTATGTGAATGATATAAATGCTATTTTATAAAGGTTTAAGAAAGATATTCTAAAAAATGCATGATATATAATTTCAAGAAAATGTCCCTTTAAATTGCATATTTTTGCATGGTTGCCTTACTTAGTGTATTCCTGTACTAATCCCATTCTTCTCTACTTTTTTACACAAAATGTAGATTATGGATGCTTAAAAAGGATGTGTATGATTTAGGAGCTTGATAAATGATTCCCTATCTCAAAGGAAAGGGGTCCTTAAGTTCCAAGGATTCCCTACTCACGTCTTATTGTAAAGTTTAAGGTTAGTATCCATAATGTACTCTAATATTGTTGAATCTAAGATGGAAAAGGGACTTGGAGTCTAATATTTTCTATATATATGAAGTAATGTTCTACGATATAATGTGCTAAGAAAATTTTAAATTTTTTGCTAAATGTACTATGACAATGCGATGAATAATAACTATGGACTAGTATAATACCTCCTAGAGGTTAAGTACGTGATGTTACTTCTAGGGGGTGATCCCCGGGTATGACATAAATTCATAACATACTTCCTAACCTAGATGTATTTCTCAAGAAATAGCATGAAATACTACAAGTAACCCTAAATTGTTCATGATCAATTCAAAAACATCATGTAATAGTAATTCAACCAATAACCAAGTCATTGAACCAAATACAACTTAATTCATACCAAGATCAAACCTACGGTTGAGGGTTAAGGTTGATCTTCTACAAACTCGACCAAACCATCAAGATATATCATAAATTAGTTAGAATTAATGTTAATCTAACCATAATATCAAATAATAAACATAAACAAACCAATTCATATCATAATTTTCGAGATGGAGAAGAACCCACATGCAAACCAAACTTTTGAAAATACTTTGAAGGAACCCTTTGAGGAAAGAGGTCTTAAAGGTAAATTAGATCTCATACCTCAATGTTTGATGAATAATTTATGGTGAAATTTTCCATTTAAAGACGAGAAATCCCTCCCCTAGCTTGTCTTGAATCTTGTATTCCAATAGAGAGAGAATGAAAAGATAAGGAAGAGAGTTTTATTTTGACAGTTGTAATTACACTAATGGGGTTTGGATCATTTTATGTGTGGGGGGTATTTAAGTTAATTTTGTTTCCCTTAATCCGTAACTGTACAATAAACCCCTTAATTAATTTGTTAAGACAAACTTAAAAATGTGCAGGAATTACAAGCCCCATCGATGAAACCATGATCGACTAATGGTTGGTCAGTCGACGGGCCAGCCCTCCTCCGTGCTGCACACTCATAGTTCTTGTTTGACACATGTTCAGGAGAGGCTCCAACAATTTGTATAATTGTTGGTTGACGGTTGGCAACGACGCCCTGTTTATCCACACACGTATCGTCGATCGCATCTCCTGGTTCCACACTTCCAAGGCAGTGTTGATTCTAACATGCAAAGGTCCTCCTCAAGGGTACTTGGTTGATCGTTGGGGATTCCTACATGGATTATTCATCAATGAATAGACAACAACACATGTTACCTACCCTTCCACCAATATTCATGGATTTTTGGCTCCTAAAAGCTAGTCAACTAGGTTAGGGAACACTAGTACCTCCTAGAACTACTTCAAAAACATCGTACACATTTTGGTTCCTAGACTTCCTAAATAACCTATAAAAACACAAATAGGCCTTAAAACAATATATAGACCTCATGACACTTATTTTATTCTTTAAGACAAGTCATGGATATTCGTAGTGTTACATCATTGTTTATTTCTTATTATGAAAAGATCTTGAGTTGTATGGTTCAACAGTGAAGGCGGTATTTACCTAATGTATATGAATATTAATTTACATGTGTATTGTGAATAATGCCATGAATTAATATTATGTGAAGTAATATTATAATGAATTTGTTCTTGTTTATGTGCTTTATGAATATTGTTGTGTGAAGTATGCTAGAGATTATGTCTAAGTAAAATATATGTTTATTTGAATCATGATAAAGTGTGTAATATGATGAATTTAAATTTAAGCATTTTTAGAACTCAACGTTATAAATATGGTGTTAGACTTCGTGAGTTCAAATATTGTATTCCAATGTACCTCATGAGATGAGTACTCCTAGTTAGTAGAGAATAATTTATTTAATTATAGCTATTAGATAATTCATGTAAATGATAAATAAATGACCCTACCCTAGGATATTGGGGATCCATCCTCTGATAGGAGTAATATCGGGATTTCATGACTAGCTATCGCGGTCTATGTCGACTAAATCTATCCCCTACAATAGAATGTAATGAACTATGTTTTAAAAAAAGCGTACTACTTATGGTAGGTGGTGGTATAGGACACTATTTATCTATTTCACAAGTAGACACTCAAAAGAGGAGTCTTGATGTGTTCTTTATCTTTAATGTATGAATGTATTGTTATGTAATGAAATGAAGTTATATGATTGAATTTTTAATGTAATGAAAGCATGTTAAAGTTATGTCCTCTTTAATGATGTTTATGATAGATGAATGTGGTGTACCTAAATCTCATCAAATCCTCAAGGAGCACAAAGTGGTAGTTATAGTATGGGATGCTATTCTCATATTGCACATTGTGTAACTTGTATGTCCACATATGGAGGGGCACTTATGTGAGTCCTTAATGCATGAATGTTCTTCTAATGTATAGTTATAGAGTGTGGACTGGTTTCTCATAAGAATTAAGCCTATGGTTGGTAGTCTTAAGGATAACTTAGGTGTGTAGAGAAGGGGGTGTATGGGCGGTTTCTTCATGTTTTACCCTAGTGACTCTTAGGTAACTCTGTTAGGAAAACGTTAAAGGAAATCGAGTTCACTGTAATGTTTTTGGAGTTAAATGTAAAGTTACTCTTTGTGCCAAATTAAGGAAATCTTTTATTATGTGCTAAATGATTATTATTATAGTATTTTAATTCTATATTGATAAATGTTTTACTTAATTCGCACTAAAGTTCTACTCATACTAAAATGTCCCTTTTTTGTATGTTTTTTAATATGCCATACTTAGTACATTATCTTCTAATATCCTCATACTTTTCTATTCTCTATAAGTATAGGTTGGGGGAAAGAAGTAGTCTAGAACACAAGCTTGGGAATGGAGTCTCTCAAGACTAAATATATCCTCATATATTCGAGGGCATAGTTATATTTCTTTAGTTTCTACTATTAAGAGTTATTATGTATTTTCATTTAATATAAAGGGCATTGTCCCTAAGATATTAAGTTGTGTCTTTAAGTTGGCTCGTAAAACCAAGACTTCTCTTTAGTATATATAAAAGATATTGTCCTCATTATTGTTAATGTCATGAAAAGTTTTAATTCTGCACGACTATTAATGTCTTATATAATAGATGACCGTAAATGTCTATTACAAGTTCTCCAAAAGGTCAAGTACGCAAATGTCCAACCCAAGGGTTGCCCTAAATGCTTCGTGGTACTTATGGGTTGTTACAATGGGATCCCTTTGTCCATCATATCTTATAGAGGTGCTTAATTTGCTTTTCATTATAGAGGTCTTTTCAAAAAGGTTGGGGTACTCAACGGAAGCTTAACATCGCTTTTCATCCCAAAATGGATGGTCAAACAGAGCATACTATTCAAACCCTATAAGAAATGTTAATAGTTTTTGTGATATATTTCAAAGGGTATTGGGACACTCAATTTCTTTTTATTAAGTTCTGCTATAATAATAGCTACCATTCAAGTATTTCCATGGAACCTTTTGAATAAATCTATGGTAGGCGATATTGGTCTTTGGTTTGGTGATTTGGAGTTTGTGAGTCTACACACCTTAGTCCCAAAATAATCTATGAAGATTTTGAAAAGGTTCTTTTGATAAAAGATAGGTTTAAAACAACCTATAGTCGGCAAAAATACTATGCCGACAAATAGAACAAGAGATCTTGAATTCGAAGTTAGCGATATAGTGCATTTGAAGATTTCACCTATAAAAGGGGTGATGAAATTTTGCAAAAAGTTGAAGTTAAGTACCCGGTATTTAGGTTCCTATGAGGTATTTCAATGGGTTGGAAAGGTTGCATATGAGTTGATACTACCTAGTGAACTGTCACGACTAGGGAGTACCCCCTAGATGTACCTAATGATTTAATAATATGATATACAATGAGTTAGTTTTCTATGGCCTACATTAAATTATGATTTTTAATAATGACTTAAAGACAATTTTTAAAGGGACTTCATATTAGCATCGAGCAAACTAGTTATGAGAGATGTCCTTTCCCAATTTGGGAAGGTAGGTTCACAATGGTTCTCATGAGATGGAGACGATAATGCAATTTTTCATAAAGAGGGTTTGAAGTATATATCCTAATTCCTTAACCATGATGCCTCCATAGGAATACTAGCTAGTATATCCACCTAGAATGCTATGTTTATGTTTTAATTCTACCTTGGCAAGTAGACAACCTTCTTCTCGTGTGTGGTTTCATGACACCGGATTCCATGTTTAGCTCACACGGTCTATTTTCGGTTAAGGTGATTTTTAAGAAAACTAAAATGAAAGTAATGAAGTTATCATTAACTAGGGTAAGTTAAGGGGTTTCACTTTGTGTAGGTAATGTATGGGACTCTACTTATACATTGCACAAGTTTGCCTTGAGGGAAGTCCTGGTAGGTTGTTCTTATGTACTTACGATATGAATGAAATGTATTTGATAACTTAACATGTTGATAATCCTATATGATATTAGTTTCATTGATGAATATTCTATGGTCTATGTCGATGTAATGATTATGGATATGCATAATATAAAGATATATGAAATGAAGGCATTACTTACGGTCTTTTACTTGGTTTACTTGATTATGTGGGGTTATGGGAATTCGCATAAACATTTCACTTGTAGGCCTAGGGAAGGGGTTGTGAGTAAGGGTCTTGTGTGATGTGATGATATATACTCTTGTATATGAATTGTTGTGATTACATTATGTTGGAGTTGTTATGCTTATATATTCTATATATGTTGTCATTCATATTGAATGACCTTACGGTTGTAACATCCATGTTGACTTGACTTTATGGTGATATTAGTTTTGTGTTGAATATGGACATGTCTTTAGTAATGTTATGTCTATGGGCTCGTATATGTTCTTTATTGTGCCTAAAGTCTTTTGAAAGTGCATGGTTTGAACTAAATGTCCTATTCAAGCATGATTGCTAATTGTTTATTGCATATATCCATACTTAGTGCCTGTGGTTGTACTAACCCATACTCTTTCCCTTTTCCCAAAAAATGTAGGTTATGCTCATTGATTTATCAAGGTCTCTTTACAAGAAGACTTTGACCTTTCCCCATGTTTTTGTAGGTTCTCTAGTTATAGTAGTGCCACATTTTCTACCCTAGAAGTATTATTATTGTCTAAAGACATTCCTTTCATTCCTATTCTTGAAGACATTTATTGTGAGCACTATGTTACATATATGAATTTGTATGAGAGCTATGCCCGAATGCTCTACTTCTTTTTTTATTGTTTATCTGTGAGACGGTGTTCCTATACTAAATCCTTATATGTGGTTTATCTTGACTAAACGAGAAGCCTATGTACTCTTTATATGCAAGGAGTCTTATTAAACTCCACATATAGTATGTGAGAGGTCTATGTATACATCAATATGAAAAGAGAAAGTTTTAATATTTCTATGTTTTATTTTCATTCATATCCTTGAATTGTGAACTTAATGAGGATATTTTTATGTTGTAAAATGAGATTATATGATTTTGTATGTCATATTGTCATGTCTTTATAATAAATTTCTTAAAAGTTGTATTATTGATCTAGTGAGCACGCTTTAGTGTAAAGTATTTGAGATTTTTTCTTAATTGTGTTTTAATGAGAAATAGTTATAATGTCCTTAGAAAGGGTGTATATGAACATGATAATATGACGAAAAGGATTTCCTCCAATATGAAATGAAGAATGTGAGTCTTATTGCATGATGAGTTGTACATGTTTTTCCTAAATGTTGTTGTGCTTTGAGTATGTATATTATGTTGAGTTGATTTTCCTTCTATATATGTGTATTGTATGTAAAGTGGTACAGTTTAAAGTTTCTTTTATTGAATCTTTATCTTTTGATGGTGTTAAAATTGTTCTAGTGTCATTCGAGGACGAATGTTTTCCAAGTGGGGGAGAATTTAACACCCTAAAAACTAACTAGGTGAAACTAGATCCTAATGTGTGTAATGAGTTTATAAGGTTATAAAGTGGTGATTTATAGAGTTGATAGTCAGTGTGTTGAGTTTGGAAGGTTAGTAGGTCAAACATCCAAGAAAATCTAAGACGTTCACAAATTTAGCCTTTACACGTGCTTGTGTGTTCTAGTGTTCCTTCGCATGTTTTAAAAGGATTTTGGTGTTCAAATTTATAGGACTGGTACCTAAAGTCTAGACGAGGGTATTTAGAGTTAAAAAAAATCAAGGCATGACTCCCCAAGGACAATCGTAAGGGTCCTTGAGAAGGACCCAAACTTTGGCTTGAAATTACCCAAGGCAGTCCAAACCAACGAGTGCCAAACGACGCCCCCTGGTCTAGTGTACGATTCTTCAGTGGGCGAAGTTGCTTCAAATTTAGTGGTGGGATATTAAGACCCCAAAATTCAGACTCTGACTAAAACGATGACTAGCTTGTACAGCTCGTCATCTAGTCCACGAACCGTTAATGCCTTTCATCTTTTTCCACCTGCAATTTTCTGTAGGTGTCTTGGCCAAGGTAAGGGATTTTTGGGAAATTAATCTATCATATAAATAATATATTAGGTGGTTACTTGAGGTGTTTTTGGGTATATTAAGTCACTTTAAATGTACATATTCTATTGTTTAACTTATTATTTTAAAATAAAAATTCAAGACCCCATTACTTTCTAGACTACATTGATGTTTGTAGCAAGGTTGAAGCTAGGATCTTGATTTCTCGATTAAATCTTCATATTTTTTGTGGATTATCTTCATTAAGGTAGGGTGTTTCATCCTTGTATCCTCTTTCTTTAAATGTAACAACGCACATGTACACTCTAGAAGTTAGAGCATCGTTGAGTTGCCAGACGGCTAATGAGACATCGAGAGGTCTCACTAAAGTCACTCGTATCATTCATTGCATAATATATTAAAGTGAGTATGAATTTGAAACTTTCTTCACATATGAAGAACTTTTTTCATAACCAATATGCAGGCGGAAGAATTTCATAAAAACGTTAAACCTTTACAACATCTCAATGAACAATTTAAACTTTGGAGTATACAATAATTGGGGCTAAGCCCATACAAGATATACAATAAAGACTAAGACATGAAGGATCATGTGGATATTGACCTTAAATCAATGAGGAGTCACCAATACATCATTTTTAACCCTTAGAAACCTATCCATCCTCCATGCCAAATGAAGACTTCCAACTCCATACACATTAGACAAAAACGAAAAAAAAGGGTTAGCACATTAGATGCACTAAGTAAGGAACTCATTCACAAACCATGAAAAAGGGACATTCAACAAATAATATGCTTTTCATGAATATTGATTAAAACATAGTACTAAAAGCATAAGAACAACATTTAATACCGTATAAACACAAAAGAAATAATTTAAGCCATTTATCACAGTTTAAGGAACACATTACACTATGCTAATTCACTGTTACAGTGAATTCCTTCACAGTTATAGTGAAATCCTTTATCTTCACAACGAAAACTTTCTACCATGCAATATTCTCACTAAAAGCTAATCTAAGACTCACTTAAGTAGAAAAAGAGAGATCTCCCATACACCCTCTCTAGGAACACCTAAATGAACCTTAAGACCACCCATAAGGAGATACATACAGTTGTTATACACCAAGCACATGAAAATGAGATTCTCCTACCAAAGGTGATTCTAAGTTTCACTTAAGTGAGTTGTGAAGAGACCACTCATACAATCCCTTTCACACACACTTAAGATACCCTTTAGACAACTTAGTATAATATCACTATCACTTAAAACTATAGTATTCATAGAATATGACATTCTCCTTTCAAATATTACAAAAAAAACCTACTCAAGTAAATCAAGATGGGAATTTCCATACATGAACTCTTATAGACTACCTAATTAATCTACAAGACTACATAATTTTGAATCATGTCTACATAATCAACCAACTTTCTTTACTAGAGTTATTATTAAGAC
The DNA here is from genome assembly GCA_027704765.1 of Solanum habrochaites. Lineage (NCBI taxonomy): Eukaryota > Viridiplantae > Streptophyta > Magnoliopsida > Solanales > Solanaceae > Solanum > Solanum habrochaites. Next base: position 36,019,249 of record JAKWJA010002497.1, on the reverse strand, counting down.
CTATCTAGGTAAGAGACTAAGTTACCATTCCTATGCCCCTTTTATACCTTAACTAGAAAACCATTGACTACACTAGATAAGTACTTATTCATTGAACATACATTCATAAGTCATTACATTCATTACTTCATTTAAGACACATTCATCACATAAAGGACATTCAAGTAATTGTCTTGGAGAAGACCTAGGGACTCTAACTAAGATCTTCAAAGCCTATTGTGCAATGTTTTAATAGCGTCCCATACAACCACTTAAACATCATAGAAATTCTCCAATACTAGTAGGTATCACATATCATGAGAATAGGCAATAACTGACATAGAACATGGTAGCAAATCATGGAAGCCGGAGTTGTAACCTACTCCAATGGAGGTGTTCTACTTGCAAATGGTAGAACTTGGATACATCCCATGTAGGCACCTAATTAAGGAATATGAAGGGTTTTATTTGCACTCTATTCTTGTTCTTCACTAGAACTACTTCCCAGATCATACTCACTTGGTGCTAGTCTTTGTTCTCATATAGTAATTTAAATTAAAGATCACATGAAGGGGTTCCATATGTAGTACATAACCCAATAACATTCACCCTACAAATGAGGTCATCTAGGTCTACTTTACAATGGCGACGAAAATATATTAATGACATTCTTAAGGATTACATGATGTCGTTCTAGAGAACCAAGCTCAAGTCCATCATTCATTACAAGAAGAATATCATTATTAATTTCGACGTCAAGTAACATAACCTTATTACAACGTGTAGGGTTTCACATAAAGGACCTTCTTAGAATAATTTAAGGTCTCATGCTATTCATTCATCCAAGACTAAGAGTCTTTAAAATCATAAGTCAAGACATCTCAAATTCACAATAATAAATGTATCAAGTAAGGGTCACAAGTCTACCACAGAAGACACTACCTTTGTCATACATATCCATTTAAGAGTACAACATTTTACCTTAACATATCCATATACAACTTCATCGCATAGCATCATATAAGAGGTATAATAACGTAATTACTCACACAAGATTATACAAGCTCTATAGGGCATCTTACTTAACCTGCACAAATTACACATATTATCTATCATTCTTCAAGCCCCATGTTCATATAATCCATAACATCTTAAACATGATTACATTACTTCACCTCAACAACTTAACATTATACCTTCATAAACATGGTACTAATACAATTAATAATGTAGTGCCGACGGGGCAACATTTTTGACAAAGTTAAAACATAAGGACCGCCACCATAAGTGGGCAATACAAATAATTAGTGTTCTAAAAAAGCTAAAAATAATATTAAAAGAGTTAGGGAAGCATACACCCATCCAATATCACAACTTCCATCCATAGAAAAATCAACCAACAAACACTCAAAGGCCCTTACCCATGTCCATTAACATCAATACAATTCAATAAGCGTAATATACAATGTATCTAAAAATATAGAATAGTCATGGGATAAATTGGAGACAACCTATAAACCATACATTCATGATCTATACGTAAATCAAGCGCCCATAACAATCTACACATGAATTCATTACTAATTAGCCATGATCAATCTATCCATATTTTAGTAAAATTGAGAGATTTGAGAAGGTAAAAATTCATGGAGAATTTAATTGTAAAACATCAATTATAGATCAAAAATATTATATCTTAAGGCTTGAAAATGTTTCATGCAAGAACCCATGAGTTAGAGTAGAAATTGGACTTTTTTATCTTTTAGAAATCATTGAAAATCCTCTTTGTAAATGATTCTAAGGTGATGGAAAACCTTATATGAAAAAATAACATACCTTATTATAATAGACCAAATATAATTGAATATTAAACTCCATTGAAGATCCATCTTCACCTTGAGCTATCATGCAGTTTTTTTAGAGAGTCTTTTCGATTCAAAGGGTTTTGATCTAGGTGCTAGGGTCTAAATGAGATTTTAATGACTTATATACTGTTCAATAAACATAAATACCTAAAATAACCGTCATCTAATTTTATAAGACTTGGGGTAAATTTCCAATAAAAAAACCAAGCCTTAACAAAAAACTGGCAGAAAAATATAGCTCTATGGACACCCAACATCGACTATCCCTTCGTGAGACAATGCCCTGTTGATAGGGTACGTTAGTTGTGTCTACATATTCTCTACCTTAAGGAAACATGGTTCTGTTTACTCCACCCATCAACGGTCCATCGTTTGATCGACTGGCCGTCATTTTGGGCTGTCGATTACCACTGCAAACCAGCGTTAAGCTACAACCTGGAGTCCTTTTTCTAGGAACGCTTGTGGATCCAAGGTGGTGTCGTACCCCAATGTTAGACCTCTAAAAAAGAAATTTTAGGTATTATGAACATATACAAACAGGTTCAACATAAACCAAGACACACAACATGCTAAAACACATCTAAACTCACAAGGACATAACATGTCTATCTTTTAAACTTCACCTGACATTCTTGGACGTTTGACCTCAAAAACTTATCAATCCAAACAGTCTAACTATAAAAACTATTATGAACAATATAAGGACTTCAAAAACCAATTACTCACACATAAGCACATCTAAACACATAAAGCACATAGGTGACTAGCGGTCGAACGTGTTTGTTGTAGCTTGACGTTTGACTTCAAACTTTACCAAAATATTTTGACAGTGCCTCAAAGATCATTTTAAACCATCTTACGTCTTCAAGACTTCATGACACACACATTACACCCTAATTTTATCAATGTCAAGGAGTCAAACTTCAAAGGCTTTTTCTATGACTATCTGAAAGCATAAACTTCTATATTGACTTCAAGCCATGGGTTATTTCATAAAATGATTTGAATCAATGATTTATGTTACAATGTCAAGACCAACAAGTACCCCGTAGAAGTTAGGGAAAACCCTTGATCGGGATAAAGCGTACTTGACCCTTTGGAGTCTTGTACAAGCCCTTTAACTATCGATCATTACATAAGACATGAAAAGTTTTGCGGAATTGAAACTTTAACAGGACATTTAACATAAAAGGAATTCTCTAATAATTACTTAGAGAATATCATTATCACAAGCTAACTTAAAGAAATCACATAATATCTTAGGGATACAACCCTTTATAGTTAAAGAAATGCATAATAAGTATAAACATAAAAAAACTAAAAAGATAGGAACTATGCCTTCGGATATATGAGCACATGATTTGTCTTGAGAGCACTTTCCCAAGCTTTTCCTTCTAGAATTCAACCGTGATCCTAAACGTATACTTATAGAGTATAGAAAAGTATGGGGTTATTACAAAATAATGTACTAAGTATGAAATATGCCAAAACATGCAAATGGAGACATTTCAGTAAATATACATTTTTCTTGCCAATTAAGTAAAACACTCGAGAACATAGAAGTAAAACATCATAAGAATCACCATTTCAGTCATAGAGAAAGATTTCCACAAATTTTAGGAAAAAGAGGTATTGTACAGTAACTTTTTTTTAATATTTACATTGAATTATCCCTATTCGAAAATAGTGATCGTCAAAGGCCAAGCATCATTTCATTTACCTTTCATTCTATACAAACATAGACACATGTTTCACAAAATCATAAAACTTATTTAGAGATAATCTTTACCATACATTTCAGAACAAGCTTCATAAAACACATTAACAAGAGTATCTTCATTTCCATATTTCATTACATAATATACCTTCATGGACTCATTAACAATATACAAGTAACTACACATTCATACAATTCAAGTAAACACCGCCACCAAGAAGGTGGACCATACAACTCAAGGGCATTTTATAATTAACGTTTAACAACATAACCAAATTATCCTTTAACCCAAGATTCCATCACCTATAAAATTTTACGCAATAGTTATCATAAATTATCCCTTAGGGACGTATCTAAACAACAACATCAACTGAAAGAAACCAATGCTCAAAGACTACAAATTCATGATCATATAACCCATTCCTTAAGACAAAATTTGACATAAATATTTAACATGTTTATATTTAAGTTATAGCATTAAAATAACCAACTAACATTATAGACATCATTTTTTATCATTATAAACGTTTTCATGAAACACCCATATTAAGGGATAAAGAAAGAAAAAGTTAGATTTGATAACCATTTTTGGAAATTCATTACAAGTGACTCCTTGAAAGGAAGAAACCCCACTGATTTTTGGTGAAGAAATCGACTACCAACAGCCCTCCCAGTTCTTCTTGACTTCTAAATTCCATGGAGACTTGAGAGAGAGTTTTAAGAGATAAGTTTTTGGTTTTAGGAAATGAGATCTAAAAATAGGTCATAGGGCTTAAAACATGTTAATATACATAAAAGACCATCAAACTATCACCCTTGGGTTGAATTTAACAAACACTCTAAGTCGTTATAGGAAGATGACAACTTTTGGGGCTGTCTAATAGATGGATCCAACCAAAGGACTGTTTGTCCATCAGCGGCTCGTTGGTGGGGTTTTGATGGTTGGTAATTAGCCTCATTTTGCTCCTTTCTAGACTACCTTGTAGGTACAAACGATGGGCCAAGTCGACGGGTCGTACGTTGGACAACTAGTAGTTTTTTTCCCTAGTTAGTGGTTACTGCCAATACAACCTAGGATCCTTCTATTGAGACTTTCTCTAGGGCAACTTGTGGATCATAGGTGGGATCGTACCCGAACGTGAAACCCCTAAACATAGTCATCTGCATCGTAGGAATATCTCACGCCAATTCCAAACAAAACGAACACGTAAAACTCACTCATACACCTCAAGACACATTAACACTTTCTAAGACACACCTTCCACACTCATGGACATTTGAAATCCGAACCTCATATACTACATAATAACATCAACGTAACTTATTTTAAATTATAACTAACTCAATAAATAATCAGCAAGATCTAGTTAACCTTAGTTTGTTTTAGGGTGTTACATTCTCTCCCACTTGGAATAACATTTGTCCTCGAATTACACTAAAAATTTAAGACCATCAAGGACATCATTAGCAACATATTACACATTAATTTCACTGTCAAACATTCATAATCAAAGAAACAAACTATCAAGGAGCACAAATTCACACATTCACACTATTTGTAACATAAGCAACTTTTGCATCAACTTTCACTGTTCAAAATTCACCCTTACCCTTCACTTATGGAGGAATTACCTTTTACAAAATAAACATGCTAATATAAAAATTAAATTATGCATATTGTTACTACTATTCAAGACAAAGCAATGTTTTTTAAAAATGAAGATTTTTACATTGAGCATCACTGTACACGGACAACTTTGCAAAACTTCACAAAATGAATCTCACTTTAATTTTTTCACTTATGGAGGAACTACCTTCTCAATAATTAAACATGCTCATAAAAATCATTTATAAACACATTGAAACCTTCATCCATGAAAAATGCATTTTTTCTCAAAATTTGGACTTCTTTAATGTTACCTCAAAACTTCACTCTGTCACTTTCTTAAAATTTTTATAATGCACCTTTCAAGCAACTTTTACAAGATGGAATGAAAATATGAGAGACAAGACCATAGTAACTTAACATTTAGGGTTCCACTTAGAATTCATTATGCAAAACTTACCTCTAACTTGATTCTTTATCATTAGATCTTAATTCATATAACTCCATATACAACACTTTCTAACTCATACTATCATGCAAGACTCTTAATCACTAAAAAACTACTAAGGATTTGGTCTCTTGATTGAATAAGAACAAAAGGAAAGGTGAGGATATCAACTACCTTTCTACTCACTCATTCTCCCCACTTAGGGTAAGATATCTTCAAGGTCTCATACTTAAAAGTACTCTCACGAAGTAGGAATTCACACTTGTCACGACCCAAATTGGATCGCGACTGCCACCCACACTTATCCTTCTATGTGAGCGAACCAACCAATCTAAACCTTAACATTTCAATGTAATATCAACAGAAAGTAATGCGGAAGACTTAAACTCATTAATAAAAACAAATTTAATAACTTCTAAAATTCAACATCTATTATTATCCCCAAAATCTGGAATTCATCACCACAAGAACATCTATGATCAAATTACTAAACTAAGAGTATTCTAAAAAGCTAAAATAACGAAAGCTAGTCCATGCCGGAACTTCAAGGCATCAAGACATGAGGAAGAAGATCCAGTCCAAGCTAGAAGCATTAGCTCACCCTGATATCCGGAGTAATGAAGAATGGCTAGAGTTACTGTTGAGTCGAAGATGACGGCACGTTTGCTGCACTCCACAAATAAACAAGAAGAAAACATAAAAGTAGGGGGTCAGTACAACCACAAGTACTGAGTAGGTATCATCGGCCAACTCAAAATAAAAAGCAATATATCTCAGATAACATCATAAATCCAACTAATATTCTTAACATGTGATAGCAACAAGTATAAACATCATTTATAATATCACTGATCATATCTATGAGGACTCAAGCCTCCACACCATACTCTTTTGGGAAACATGTTCTTTAGATTGAGTATATTAGCATCTTTCAAGATTCATTATCTATATTTATCTTGTGTCGGTACGTGACACTCCGATCCCTCGTTAGTCTTTAGTCCTCTTGTGTCGGTACGTGACACTCCGATCCCCAACTACTATGTGTCGGAACGTGACACTCCGATCCCCTAAATCTACGTGTCAGTTCGTGACACCCGATCCCCTAAATCTACGTGTCAGTTCGTGACACTCGATCCCCTAAATCTACGTGTTGGTTCGTGACACCCGATCCCCTAAATCTACGTGTCGGTTCGTGACACCCGTCCCACTAATTCTACGTGTCGGTTGGTGACACCCACCCCACTAATCTCATTCTATTGGTAAATCAAGCCTTCTTTTATATCAAGGCATCATCATCTCATTACTTTAGTTCATCAAGCCTTCTTTTATACCAAGGCATCATCATTTAACAAGAGATTAGGTTTTTATCAAGATTTGGGGTTCAATAGCTTCATCATGCTTGTTTCATCACAATCATATATATAAAATCACATCATGCATACACACAATTAAGCATATAGAAGACTTTATAATACTACCCAACACATATCATTCGCTATTAAGAGTTTACTAAGAGTAGTATAAAAACAATAACTTACCTCCACCGAAGATTCGTGATCAAGCAAGCAAATTCCTTAAATTCTTGTTGTCTCTTCGTTCGTTTCTCTCTCTTTTTCTGTCTCTCTTTGTTCTTTCTATTTTTCTTATTCAAACCCTCTTTCTTTTACCCTAATAATCATATAATTAAGTATAAAAGATGACACTAATAACCCACTAATTAACTTAAGGTTACCTCTTTTAACCCCCAAGTAATTAGACTTATTAACATTAACCCACCACTTTATAATTAAAGCAGGAAATAGTCCAAAATGCCCCTTAAATAAATTAACAGAAATCCGACCCAGCCTGGGATTGCGCAGCCTGTGATGGGCCGTCGTGCCTGCGACGGTCCGTCCTGCTGTCCGTCACACGATACAGAAACTTGATTTTTTGTGAATGGACTATGACTGTCCGTCGTGGACATGACTGCCCGTCCTGCCATTCCGTCGTGACGTTCAGAGAGTCGCTCTCACTACCAAATTTTCTAATTTCTAAGTGTTTTGGATCGAGACCCCCCCCCCCCTCGACGGTCCGTCGTGCCCATGACGGTCTGTCGTGGGGTCCGTTGTCTCAACCAGTTTTCCAGAAATAAAATCTGCTGCTCAAAACGACTAAACAGGTTTTTACAATAGATACCAATTTACCCATCGTTCGTCCTCGAACGATCACAAGAAGAAAAACAAGGGTGAGAAGGAGTACCTGAATCTTTAAACAGATGTGGGTATCTTTCTTGCATATCTGCCTCCTTCTCCCAAGTGGCTTCTTCAACCGGTCGATTCTTCCATTGCACCTTGATGGATGCAATCTCCCTTGACCTCAACTTGAGAACTTCTCTATCTAAAATAGCAACAGGCTCCTCCTCATAAGACAGATTTTCATCAAGTAGAACTGAATCCCAACGAATGATGTAGTGTCCATCCCCATGGTACCTTTTCAACATAGACACGTGAAATATCGGGTGCACTCCTGAGAGTGCTGGAGGCAAGCCTAGTTCATAAGCCACCTCCCCTACTCGCTTCAGAACTTCAAATGGACCAATATACCTTGGACTAAGCTTACCTCTTTTACCAAACCGCATCACCCCTTTAATGGGCGAAGCTTTCAGCAAGACTTGCTCACGTTCCATGAACTCCAAGTCTCTAACCTTTCGATCTGCATATTCCTTTTGCCTACTTTGAGCAGCTAAAAGCTTTTCTTGAATAGATTTCACCTTCTCTAATGAATCCCTCAAAAGGTCAGTGCCCCAAGGTCTAACCTCGAATGCATCAAACCAACCAATGGGAGACCTACATCTCCTCCCATACAATGCTTCGAAAGGAGCCATATCAATAATTGAGTGATAGCTATTATTGTATGAAAACTCCGCTAAGGGTAAGAAGTTATCCCAATGACCACCGAATTCTATCACACATGCACGAAGCATATCCTCCAACACTTGAATCGTTCCCTCAGACTGAACGTCGGTCTGAGGATGGAACGCAGTACTAAGATCCAACCTAGTACCTAATTCGGCATGCAATGTTCTCCAAAACTTAGACGTAAACTGCGTACCTCTATCTGATATGATGGACAGTGGAACTCCATGCAATCGAACAACTTCTGAGATGTAAAGTTTGGCTAACTTCTCTGCATTATAAGTCACCTTGACGGGAATGAAATGAGCAGACTTAGTTAATCTGTCCACAATTACCCAAATAGAGTCAAACTTGCCCAATGTCTTTGGAAGACCAACCACGAAGTCCATTGTAATTCTCTCCCACTTCCATTCAGGAATGGGCATTCTCTGAAGTGTTCCTCCAGGCCTCTTGTGTTCATACTTTACTTGTTGACAATTTGGACATTTGGCAACAAACTCAACAATGTCGCGCTTCATTCTACTCAACCAAAAGTGTTGTCTTAGGTCACGGTACATCTTGGTTGCACCAGGGTGTATAGAATATCTGGAACTATGAGCCTCTATAAGAATAGTGTGGATCAAATCATCAACACGGGGTACACATACCCTTTCCTTGATTCTCAAAACACCTTTCTCATCCATTATTGCTTCTTTAGCCTCTCCTCGCAACACCTTATCTCGGATTCGGCTTAGTTTCTCGTCATCAAACTGTTTCCCCTTGATTTTGTCAAGAAAAGAAGATCTCGCCTCCACACTGGCCAACAATCCTCCCTTCTCATTTACTTCTAACCTCATAAAGTCATTAGCCAGAGTCTGAACCTCCCTAGCCAATGGGCGTCTAGAAGCTTTCAAGTGATCTATACATCCCATGCTTCCCGCCTTTCTACTTAAAGCATCCACTACAACATTCGCCTTCCCCGGATGATACAAAATAGTGATGTCGTAGTCCTTCAGTAGTTCCATCCATCTCCTCTGTCTCAAGTTCAAATCTTTCTGAGTAAAGACATACTGTAGGCTACGATGATCCGTATAGACCTCACACTTAACCCCATATAAATAGTGTCTCCATTGCTTTAATGCAAACACTACCGCGGCCATTCCAAATCATGAGTTGGATAGTTACGTTCATGCACTTTTAATTGTCTTGAAGCATAAGCAATCACATTCTTCTCTTGCATTAGCACTGCACCCAAACCCGAATAGGATGCATCACAATAGACAATGAAATTCTTACCTTCCACTGGCAAGGTGAGAATTGGTGCAGTAGTCAACAGAGTCTTGAGCTTCTGAAAGCTTTCCTCACACTCATCCGACCATACAAATGGAACATTTTGCTTAGTCAAGTTCGTCAGTTGGGAAGCAATAAAAGAGAATCCCTTGACAAATCGGCGGTAGTAGCTAGCTAACCCAACAAAGCTCCTTATTTCTGACACATTAGTAGGTCTTACCCTATTCTTCACTGTCTCAATCTTAGAAGGATCCACCATCACTCCATCCTTAGAAACCACGTTCCCCAAGAAGGACAATGCATCTAGCCAAAACACACACTTAGAGAACTTGGCGTAAAGCTTTTTCACCCTCAACATTTCCAACACCATTCTCAAATGCTCCTCATGTTCCTCCTTACTTTTAGAGTATATCAGTATATCATCAATAAATACGATCACAAAGAGATCCAAATATGGATTAAAAATCCCATTCATCAAACTCATGAACGCAGCAGGGGCATTCGTAAAACCAAAAGACATCACTACAAATTCGTAATGCCCATACATGGTTCTAAAAGCAGTCTTTGGCACATCCGTTGCCCGTATTTTCAATTGATGATAACCGGATCTCAAGTCAATCTTAGAGAAGACACAAGCACCTTGTAACTGATCGAACAAGTCATCAATGCGAGGAAGAGGATAGTTGTTCTTTATGGTTACCTTGTTCAACTGCCGGTAGTCTATGCACATCCGAAAACTCCCATCCTTCTTCTTCACAAACAAAACCGGAGCACCCCAAGGAGATGCACTTGGTCTAATGAAGCCTTTGCTCAACAACTCTTGAAGTTGGGCTTTTAACTCTCTTAACTCCGCGGGAGCCATTCTATAAGGGGGTATAGAAATGGGGCGAGTACCCGCTTCAAGATCAATACAGAAGTCAATATCCCTATCTGGTGGCATACCAGGAAGATCTGCAGGGAACACATCCAGAAACTCACGGACCACCGAAATCGACTCAATCGAAGGTACTTGGGTAGTGTCATCCTTGAGATGTACCAAGAAAGCTAAACACCCTTTACTAACCATTTTCTTAGCACGAAGAAAGGAGATGATACGCACCGGATTGGAAGTGTAGTCACCCTCCCACACTAACGGATCTGTCCCAGGCTTGGCTAATGTCACCATTTTAGCATTACAATCCAAGATCGCAAATTGCGGAGAAAGCCAAGTCATGCCCAGAATTACATCAAAATCAACCATTTCTAAGATAACCAAATCTACATAAGTGTTGCTCCCCACAAAGTTCACCAAACAAGACCTATATACCTTTTCAACTACCACATACTCACCCACCGGAGTAGAAACACGAATAGGCATATCAATTAATTCACAATGTAAATTTAGACCATTAGCAAATGAGGAAGATACATAAGAAAATGTGGATCCAGGATCGAACAATACAGAAGCCATGCAATCACAAACCAGAAGATTACCTGTGATGACAGCATCAGATGTCTCCGCCTCCGATCTCCCAGGGAAAGCATAACAATGGGCCCTTTCGTTTGTTTGTCCGTTGCCCCTACCATGTTGTGATGTAGTGGCTCCAGTTTACCCATCACCCCGGCCGTTTTGGTGACCACCATTACCTCGACCACCACGTCCTCCAGAATAACGGCCTCTAGCATGACCACCTCTACCTCTAGCTATTGGGGGTCTATAACTCTGTTTTGGACAATTCCTTCTAATATGTCCAGTCTCCCCACATCCATAACACTCTCTGGAGTCGGGCATAGGTCTCCCAGAGAAGTGTTGACCGGTATGAGGTGGACCCCTAACTACAGTCTGTAGTGAAGACTGAATGGGTCGAACTGAGTAACCTTCGGAACCCTGTCCTCTAGAGTAAGAACCATTAAATTCACCTCCCTTTCGAAACCTCTTTGATGTCGATGCCATGGTGAATTCATCTGGCTTCACTCCTTCCACCTCTACCATGAAATCTACCACTTCTTGGAAGGATTTCGCTGTGGCCGCTACCTGTAGAGCTGAAATTCGCAACTCTGATCTCAACCCCTTCACAAAACGGCGAATCCGCTCTTGTGGACTGAAACATAGTTGGGTGGCATACCGGGATAATGCACGAAATTTAGCCTCATATGCAGTAACCGACATCCTACCTTGCTCTAGGCTCAAAAACTCATCCCTTTTCCTATCCCTCAAAGTACGGGGGATATACTTCTCCATAAACAAGCTACAAAATGATGCCCAAGTCATAGGTGGCGCCTCTGTTGGTTGACACTCAACATGTGACCGCCACCACATTTTGGCGTTCCCTTGAAATTGATAAGTCACAAACTAAACACCAAACCGTTCTACTATAACCATCTTGTGTAGTAGCTCATGACAGTCAAACAGAAAATCATAAGCATCCTCAGATTCAGCACCCTTGAAGACTGGAGGCTTCAATTTCAAGAACTTACTGAAAAGTTCATGCTGATCATTTGTCATTATAGGCCCTGTGGTCAGTCGAGGAAACGTGCCTATTTCCAATGAGGCATCCATGCGGGGAGCCATAGTAGCGGCATGTTGTACCTCCGGAACCGGAGGTGTTGGTGCAGAAAACACGGGAGGCGTCTGGCCCTGATCAGATAACTCGCTAAGATAAGCAAGAACCTGATTGATCATCTCTGGGGTAGGTTGGGGTGGAAATCCTTCATTCTGTACTTGTTCATTTTCCCCTTCCTCACCCTCTCTTACCACTTCCTCAGTCGGTGGAGGAGTAATCGCCCTAGTACCAGATGGGGTAGGTGCTCGTCCTCTTCCTCTAGAGGACGTCCTCCCACGGCCTCTTCCACGGACTCTTGTCACTACTTCTCTCTGAGCTACAGCCCCAGTGGATGGCTCAGACGCACCCTGTTCCGCCGGTGCTGGTGTTGGCGCAGTCGTTGCTCTAGTTTTAACCATCTGCGAAATAGAGTGAAGATGGTCAGATACCAATTTGTATCACCTAGATACCAATTGGATCCAAGTAATAGCATGAAAGAAGAAAAGAAAGAATGGAGTTTTCCTAAAGTATTATAGCCTCTCAAAGAAAAGTAAAGGCGTCCCCCTACCGTTCCTTAAGACTCTACTAGACCTGTTCTTGTGTGATGAGACCAACGAACCTAATGCTCTGATACCAAGTTTGTCATGACCCAAATCGGATCGCGACTGGCACCCACACTTATCATTCTATGTGAGCGAACCAACCAATCTAAACCTTAACATTTCAATGTAATATCAACAGAATGTAATGCGGAAGACTTAAACTCATTAATAAAAACCAATTTAATAACTTCTAAAATTCAACATCTATTGTTATCCCCAAAATCTGGAAGTCATCACCACAACAAAATGATCAAATTACTAAAGTAAGAGTATTCTAAAATGCTAAAATAACGAAAGCTAGTCCATGCCGGAACTTCAAGGCATCAAGACATGAGGAAGAAGATCCAGTCCAAGATAAAGCATTAGCTCACCCTGATATCCGAAGTAATGAAGACTGTCTAGAGTTACTGTTGAGTCGAAGATGACGGCACGTTTGCTGCACTCCACAAATAAACAAGAAGAAAACATAAAAGTAGGGGGTCAGTACAACCACAAGTACTGAGTAGGTATCATCGGCCAACTCAAAATAGAAAGCAATATATCTCAGATAACATCATAAAATCAACTAATATTCTTAACAGGTGATAGCAACAAGTATAAACATCATTTATAATATCACCGATCATATCTATGAGGACTCAAGCCTCCACACCATACTCTTTTGGGAAACATGTTCTTTAGATTGAGTATATTAGCATCTTTCAAGATTCATTATCTATATTTCTCTTGTGTCGGTACGTGACACTCCGATCCCTCGTTAGTCTTTATTCCTCTTGTGTCGGTACGTGACACTCCGATCCCCTACTACTATGTGTAGGAATGTGACGCTCCGATCCCCTAAATCTACGTGTCGATTTGTGACACCCGATCCCCTAAATCTACGTGTCGGTTCGTGACACCCAATCCCCTAAATCTACGTGTCGGTTCGTGACACCCGTCCAACTAATTCTACGTGTCGGTTGGTGACACCCGCCCCACTAATCTCATTCTATTAGTAAATCAAGCCTTCTTTTATATCAAGGCATCATCATCTCATTACTTTAGTTCATCAAGCCTTCTTTTATACCAAGGCATCATCATTTAACAAGAGATTAGGTTTTTATCAAGATTTGGGGTTCAATAGCTTCATCATGCTTGTTTCATCACAATCATATATATAAAATCACATCATGCATACACACAATTAAGCATATAGAAGACTTTATAATACTACCCAACACATATCATTCGCTATTAAGAGTTTACTACGAGTAGCATAAAAACCATAACCTACCTCCACCGAAGATTCGTGATCAAGCAAGCAAATTCCTTAAATTCTTGTTGTCTCTTCGTTCATTTCTCTCTCTTTTTCTGTCTCTCTTTGTTCTTTCTATTTTTCTTATTCAAACCCTCTTTCTTTTACCCTAATAATCATATAATTAAGTATAAAAGATGACACTAATAACCCACTAATTAACTTAAGGTTACCTCTTTTAACCCCCAAGTAATTAGACTTATTAACATTAACCCACCACTTTATAATTAAAGCAGGAAATAGTCCAAAAAGCCCCTTAAATAAATTAACAGAAATCCGACCCAGCCTGGGATTGCGCAGCCTGTGACGGGCCGTCGTGCCTGCGACTGTCCGTCCTGCTGTCCGTCACACGATACAGAAACTTGATTTTTAGTGAATGGCCTGTGACGCTCCGTCGTGGACACGACGGTCCGTCCTGCCATTCCGTCGTGACGTTCAGAGAGTCGCTCTCAGTACCAAATTTTCTAATTTCTATGTGTTTTCGAACGAGACCCCCCCCCTCGACGGTCCATCGTGCCCATGACGGTCCGTCGTGGGATCCGTTGTCTCAGCCAGTTTTCCAGAAATAAAATCTGCTGCTCAAAACGACTAAACAGGTCGTTACAACACTACCCTTAACTCATGTTCATCAAGAATAAACATCAACTATACAAGTTATGGATAACACTTTCCTCTTAGGATTTAAGCATACACAAACTCTCTTTAGCACCACCTCATTCAACTGTTAGGCTCCTTAACTCATTATCATGGAACAAAACTCCAATACTTGGTAGTCATGCCACATATAGTCCTTAGTGTAAACCAACAAAAGAAACTCAACAAACACTACACCATTTTAGGCCTATGGCCACACTAAATCTGAGCAACGTTTGGAAAGTGTTTCCTAAAATATTTTTGGGAACACTTTTAAAATGTAGCCTAAATTTTTTTGTTCTGGCAACAAGATTATTGGAAACACTTGTAAAGTGTACCCTTTAATGGTATAGCCTACACTTTTTTAGTGTTTTCATAGTATCAAATTAATGGAAACTATTATATATATATATATGGCCACACTTTTTAAGGGTCCTCTGTTTATAATTGTAAAAATAATACTTTAAAATTGTGGCCTAAAAAATTTCACATAAATATTATATTCCCTCCAACGTTTTTACTCTCCCTAAAATTTTTGTTGGCCAAAACTAATATTTAAAATATTAGAAAAACCAAATTAGGGCTTAGAGAGGAAGCTGAGTTAAAAAAATCCACACAATTTTTATGCTCCAAAACATTGATGAAAAATCGACGCGATTTCTCTTCTACAGTACATCAAATCAACTAAAGCTGAGCTGAACATCAAAGATAAGAAGTTGAAAATCGGAGGAGTTGAATAAAGGTGGCTGAATACTGAAGCTAAGGTGAAAATCTAAGGAGCTGAACTTATTTTATTCTCCGAAATCGGACGAGCTGCAAAATGGAGGAGTTGAAAATCCGAGGAGTTGAGCTTAGAAGATGTTGACCAACTCATTCTACGCTCCAAGCTTTTTTAGTAAAAGACATTATTTTCCCCATATACAAATATACGATTCCTCTGAGTGATTTCAATCAAAATTCAGTACAAATTCCTTGTTGAAGATCGAAGAGCTGAATAAAGTGATTTTCTTCACATATCTTTTATTGATGAGAGTCTCTTTTCATCACAGATTCTTGGTTAATCAGACGTTCCTTCAGATTTTACATATGAAAAAAATGCTTTACATATTAACACGCCTCACGTTTTAGGTTGTTGCAACAATGTTTATAAGGTATGAAATTTTTTCTCTAAGAGTCTTAATTATAGATTTTAGGTTTTGATATCTTTCTGTGTCTTTGAATGTCTAAATTTCAATTTAGGGTTTTGATATTGTTGTTTTTTTTATACGATTGACCTACCTCCTAAGGTTAGTCAACTCAACCTATATGATGAGTTTGTAATCAAAGACTAAGCACCTAGAGAGTTTACACTAATTAGGGAGATTCTCCCTTTATTAGAAAAAATTTAAAGAGGCTAAACCTATTAAAACAATTATACCTAATTTAAACATAGTCAATTTGATCAATATATAAATTTTATGACTCTTTCAAATCTTTCTGTAGCATTGGAATGATATAGGCATATCAAATGGTCTATTGTTCGTGACTTTATAAACCTTTTTGTGGAAGGATGATTTTAGTATCTATCCTCAAAATATAAGTTGTACTCCTACATTCCACTCTGCATAATATGGTAATTTAAATGCATGACTGTGCTACATACTTGCAACTTTGTTTACCAATTCTCTGTTGGAATTCATATGATAACAATCTATTTTCCCAGATTATCAATAACATGAATATCCCTGCAATCTATTTTCCCAGATTATCAATAACATGAATATCCCTGCTAACCAGACTGCAGGTAGTTGTTGCCTGCAATCACATATCAGGATATTGTTGCACAAGACTGTGATTCTCTTTATTGGTTGTTGAATGTACATTTTCTTATTCACTTAGTTGCATAGAGTGCTGACTATTAGAGTTTAGGACCTGATGACATGATTATCTCCATCCTGAAATTAGTAAACACAAACAAAGTTAAACAAAACTAGTTATGTCAGAGTGAAAAGGAATTGTACAGAAATAAAGGAGGAATATTAATCTTTGTGAAATGATCATAGTGCACAACTACCTGAACTTTATGTTCCTAATAAACAACAAATTTAATAATATTTAAGCTGAAAGACAAGAAAAATAGAAACTCGAGAAGTTGTATTTAAGATAGAGAAAATCATGGATGAACTTTATTCCTTAACGACTTTTTCCTTCTAAAACTTTGCATTCCCAACTTCTCAAAATTATAACTTCCTCTCGTTGTTTTTGGTAATTGAGTTGGAGTGTAACAATGTTGAATAATATCATGCTTGTGACTTTGCTTTGACGAGACATCTGATGTACCATTGGCCTCTATATATTTATGAACACATTTGAAACATTCACATTGTTTAAATAGACCTTGAAGTGCCTAAAAAGTGTAGCCTTAGGACTTTATATTGTGGTAGTCACATGTGCAAGGCCTACACCTCAAAGTGTTGTCATACATGAGATAGAAAAGGCAACACTTTTAAAATTGTGTCGTACATTAGATAGAAAGCACCACACTTACGAATTGTGGGCAATAAGAAAGCTAAGGCAACACTTAAAAGTGTAGTTGTATGAGATATAAATGTTGCTATTGAGGTAGATAAAAGTGTGGACATTTTACCTTTCAGGATACGCTAAAATCATATCTTATAAGGCAAAACCTTAAAAGTGTTGCCTAAAATCTAAGGTAACGCTTCATTTGGGCACCCATGGAAATGTGTTACCCGAAGTCCCAAAGTGTATCCTTTTATCTATGGCCACACTTTTTGCTAGTTTAGACTAAACTTTACTAGGGTGGTCGTAGACCTATAATTGTGTAGTGTAAATTACAAGAACAACTATTAAACATTAACCACACAAGAGAATTTTCCCGAGCTCCTACAAAATCTTCACATCCTCTCAACATTCCTTAAATTTGCACTTCAAAGCTTTTATCATCATTCAACAAAACGACAAGGTAACTAATTTGCTCTCAAAGGAATTTTATGCAATTGTTATAATTCTCACATGCTTAAAACTAAATAACCTTAAAGTTTCTCATCACATCACTTTAAATATTATAAGTCACACATAACCATAAATCGCTTCACATCACAATTCTCAAAACTAACCTTCACATTTATTCTCCTTGCCACAAAACCATCATGAGCATCAAAACTCACCTTTATCTCCCTCAACATAGAAACATCTTCCTTTCAAAGAAATCACACCTAGAAAACCATTGGACAAAGAAGAACAAGAGGGAGATCTTATGGAGTTATGTTCTTTGGCACGATACAAAGGTAATGAAGAAAGTGAAACTCTATCATCCTATAGCCTCTTGTCCATTGATGTGTGGCAACTCAAACCAATGACCAAGACTCTTCTAGTCGTGGCTTATGAGACTATTAGACCCTAAACTATATCTCGTAACCTTATGCTTTGATACCATGTATGTCACTCCCCGGAAGTACACCCTAGAAGTAAGGGAGAACCCTTGGATCGGGACAAGGCGTACTTAAACTTTTGGGGTCTTGTACAAGCCCTTTATCTATTGCTCATTACATAAAACATTAAAATTAGTTGTAATTAACACTTTTTATGACATTTTATATAAAAAGGAATTCTTTCGTAATTACTTAAAGAATCTAATCATCACAAGCCGACATAAAGACATCAAATAATATTTTAGGGACACGACCTGTTACATTGAAAGAATTACATAATAAGTCTTAACATATAGAAACTAAGAAGATGAGATCTACTCCCTCGGATATATGAGGACATGTTTTGTCTTGAGAGAAACTTTCCCAATATTTCTCTTTTAGACTTCAACCTTGCTTCCAAAACCTATACCTATAGAGTGTAGAAAAGTATGTAGTTAGTAGAAAAGAATATATTATGTATGACATATCCAAAAAGGGACATTTTAGTAAAAACAATTTTTTCATGCCAATTAAGTAAAATACTTAAGAATATTGAAGTAAAATAACATAAAAATCACCATTTAACAGTTAGAGAAAGATATCCATAATTTTTAACAAAAAGAGGTACTTTACAGTGAACTTTTTTAACATTTAAGGAGGTGTGAATACACCTCCTTCAATACACACCAATGGGATCCTCAAGACTATCCCTGTTTTAGATTACTCACCTCTCCAGAACAAACCCCCACTCAATGACAAGACATTAGAAAAACACTGAAGCAACACACCAAGATTTCCGTTTAGGAATTCCTACTTAGTGAAATGACAAGATGGAGTCCCATTCAAGCACCTACCCAAACTAGTAAACTCTTATAGAAGGCTTAGCATAAAGACTCCCCTTTTGGAAGGTCTGCTTAGTGCAATGGATAGATACCGTCCCATTACACTGCCTACCCTATGTAGTATATTATTTTAGGACACTTGTTTCATTCATTTCATATAAGTCACAACAGGACTCCCCTTTCGGAATGCCTACCTAGAGCAATGGTAAAATAGTGTGCCATTCCACTACGTACCTAAGTAGTGCATTATTTTATAAGACTTAGCACTTTCATTACTTTTGTTGGGGTTAGATTAACCGACATATAACATAAGATCTACAATTTTAATCCTTTTACTTCCCTTATTGGAGAAAGGTCCCGTCACTTGCCTAGAGTAAGATCTTACTTTTTAGCTTTTATATGGCTTTTCCAATAGCTACACCTATGGGGGCTCATAGTTAAGGGATAATGAGATTGCTATTAAGTAACTCATTCTCTACTAACGAGGAGTACTCATCTCAAGAGGTACTTGTAATAAATGTAAACACATGAAATGTAACCACCACTTCTTCATATACTCTTAGTTTTAGGCATAACTCCCCATGGATTCTAAACATTCATTACTAAATGTCAGGGGTGACTTTTGGACACCATATTACAACTCATGAGGTACCCATCCTCCAACCTACATTTGAAAGCTATTAGTAATAGTTAGGTTGCTACTAAACACTTCATCTCAACTCACGTAGAGTGTTCACGCCAGAACTCCCCTTTCTGACGTAACTTAGCTTCATTAATTCATTAAAGTGTTAGTATTTTCTGTACATGTGAACACACCATGAACATCAACATCATTTAATTTACATTTCATTCTATACAAGATTAGACTTTCTTTCATCATATGACAAATTTTAACATGATTCACATAATCATATAATTCATTTAGAGATAATCCTTAGAATACTTTTCGTAACAAGCCCCATAAAACACATTAACAAGAGTATAATCATTTCCACCTTTCTTTGCATGATATTCCTTCATGGCCTCATTCAGAATACTCAAATTCCTACATTTTCCTACAATTAAAGTAAACACCACCACAAAGAAGGTGTACGATACCACTCAAGAGCATTTCATAATTCAAGCTAAACGACATAACCAACTTATACTTTAACCTAAAATTCCATCACCTATAACATTTTACTCAACAATTATTCATAAATTATACCTCAGGGCATTATTTAAACAACATCACTCAAAGAAATCAAAACTCAAAGACTACGAATTCATGCTCATTTCACCCATTCCTTAAGCTAGAATTTGACATAAATCTTTAGCATGTTTTCATTGAAAATTTAGCATTAAAATCATAAACTAATATTGTAAACATCATTTTTGAATCATTAGAAACGTTTTCATACAAAACCTATATTTAGACTTAAAGATAGAAGAAGTTATGGTTGATATCCTTTTTTGAAAATTCCTTAGAAAAGGCTCCTTGAATGGAAGAGAGTTCAAGGATGACTACCATACCTCACATAACATAAACCCCATTGATTTTTGGTGATAAAATGTACCACCAACTACTCTCCTAGCTCTTCTTGACTTCTAACTTCCATGGAGACTTGAGAGAGAGTTTTAGGATAGAGGATTTTTGGGTTTTAGGAAATGAGGTCTAAAATTGGGATTAGGGTTTAAAAAATATTAATAAAGCTAAAATACCCTGAAACGATAAACCTAGGTTCATAAAAGACTTCGGGTGAATTTACCAAACACCCCAAGTCATTACGGGAAAATGACAGCTTTTGGGGCAGTCTCACAGACGGATCAAACAAATGGACCATTTGTCCATCAAATGTCCTATGGTGGGGTTTGGTTTGTTCGTAAATAGCCTCATTTAGGTCCTCGCTAGTAAAGGGTCTGTTGGTTGAACCGGTGTCCGTCAATTGCCCTCGTTTTGGGGACACTGCCAAGGCAGTCTTGGGTTCTTGTCTTTGGCCTTTCCCATGGCTGCTTGTGGCTTAAAAAAGGGGTCGTACCCGGATTTTTAACCGATAAACATAGTAGTATATTTCTTATGAACACCCAAACAACAAACATAAAGAACACGAAAAACTCACTCAAACTCCTCAAGAGACATGAACACTTTTTAAAATACACCATACAAATGTCATTGATGTTCTTGGACGTTTAACATCCAAACTTACCAAAACTTCACACACTACCTAATAACACCAAAATAACTTATTTTAACTTAAAATTAACTCAAGAAACAATTACGAATCTCTAGTTAACCTTAGTTTGTTTTAGGGTGTTTCACCTTAATTAAATTATTTTAGATCAAAACTCCTAAGAAACCATGCAATTCTTAGGTATTCACTTAATCTTTAGGTATAGGTGCTTTTCTTCTAGTATTCAAGGCTCTTAATTTTGGGGGCTTATATGAAATCTTAACTTTTGATCTAATATGGTTAATTGATCATGACTTTATGTTAATTATTTCTTAAGTATATTCGATAGGCTATTGAATTATGTAAAGATCATGATAGGATTGTATATAGGCTACCTTAATTTAATTGATTTCATATTGTATCTTGTTTGATCATCGTATTGTTTTATTATTTGTTTGAAATGTGTATATGGCTATTGCTAAGAGACTTTGTGAGTTAATTGACTGAGAAGGCCAATAGATGGTGGTGTTGATGATTAAGAGGTGGTATGTTTACATCATCTCTTCTATATTATGTAGTATAGGTATTTAATTTTGGGTTAATTGGTATGGTCCACTTATGGTTGCAGTGATTATGTGTTATAATTGTAAAGAATATGGACTTGTCAACATTACTTTATCAATTATGATTTTATGATATTGTAGATTGTATAGGTGATCAATGTGTAGAATTATGTCGTACATGTGTATACGTGAAGTAAAAGAATGAGTTCTTCTAGTTGACTATATGTGGCTATTGTAGACTATGGCACTATCTTTACATGTGTATACTTAGTGTTAAAGCATGATTCTTTCTAATTGACTATATAAGACTTATGATGGATTACGTTGATGTTCTTATAACATATGATAGGGTAACTTGTTAGTGTAAACTTACTTTTCCCTATGTGCTATTTTAATGTTATGGTACATGTGATAAGATGATGATGTGTGTGTCCCCTCTTCTTGATATGTGAAAGAAAATGAATATGAACTCTTAACTTAGTAGCCTTAAGTACTATTTTCATGTATGTGTATGAATGATTGAAATTTAACCTTGAACATATTATGAAGGTAAATGCTTGGAACCTTCAATATAGAAAGAAGGTTATGATATCTTTGAAGTTGAAAGTCGTAATGATATCCTTTTTGTATGATTATGGATTTAGGGATAGGTTTTCTACAATGAAATGAAACCATCTCTTCCCTAGAGGACCAATCTTTTATAAGTGCATTATAATTAGGTTTTGACTAAAATATGGTACGTTTTCATATGCCCTTATGTGATTGAACTTAATTTTTGAGAAAATGTCTAGCACCGAGAGAATATGCTAGTGGTAGTGTATATACTTGAATTGAGACTAGAGTACAAACAAACACTTGATATTCCTTAATTATATGCCTACATGGGATGTGTCCTAGATCTACCTTTGGCAAATAGAACACCCTCCATCGTAGTAGGATAGACACCAGATTATACATCTAGCTATTAAGGTATTTATTGGTTAATGTGTATTCTCATCATGTGGAATGCATTCTATGATTGTATCAATGTGTAGGTAATGGAATGCAACGCTATCTATACATTGCAGGATCAGGCTTTAATGATGCTAAGATGAGGGTTCCTTAGGTCTTCCAATACTATTATATGTAGTCTTATAAATGTGAACGTCTCTGAATTTTCATAGTGACTATTCATTAACTAATTTAACGTAGGTGAGTAAAAGGTAGTTGATGATTTCTTAGGTAGGATTGAAGAGGTTCTATGGGAGGTATCTTCATGTCTTACGTAGATGAGCCTTAAAGTAACTTTAGGTAGGGAGTCTAACGAGGAAAACTGAATTAATGTTACTTTATAAAGTCTTGAGGATCACTTAGGTGTGTGTGAAGGGGTTGTATAGGCGGCCACTTTATATCTTACTTAAGTGAGTCATAAGATGACCTTTGGTAGGAGGTGTATGTGTTCATATGGTTTCTAAGTGTTGAAAGTTGTATGTTGTGGATTACATGAAGTTTATCTTATATGTCTATGTGTCTTGGAAGTTGTGTTTATAATTAATTTATGAGGTTTTCTTAAAAAAATAGAATGAAAGAATATTATAATGAAACGCCTGTTTTAGCATGGTTTTATTGCATGTCGTCATACTTAGTGCATTCAATGTACTAATTACATATGTTTTTTTAATCTCAAAAGGTGTAGATGGAAAGTGAGGACTCTATTAGAAGCATGCTTTTGAATAGCATCCTTTCAATCAAGTCTTGGTATGTCCTCAATTGATTCGAGGACATAGTCATGTTTAGCTTCTTTTTTTTCAAAAGGTATTGTATTAGACTTTAATATTTTCCGCTTATTGATTTATGGGTTTTTACCCAAGATATTTATGTGTCTAAGATTGCTACAAAGAGACATAGCATTTCCTATGTTTTCGATGAAAGACATTTTGCGCTATTTTTCTATGGTTGGGAAAAGTTAATTCGGCACGACTTTTCACATACATATATGCAATGAATCATGTCTATGCTCTTGTACAAGACCTCCGAGTGGTCGAGAACGCCGTGTGGAAGCTTAAAGGATGTCTTATCTTCTAGGGTGTAATTTAGGTCGTGACAATAACTATTATATTCGGGGAGCACCCCCTAGATCTGACTGGTTTCCTCATCCTCTTTGAGGACTAAAAATAGTTTCTTAGCTTACATCATTACATTCATGGGTTAACATTTGCAGAAGAATTTTAAACTTTTCTCTATCTATCTTGACGTTGATATAAACCTCTACAATACACAATATGTCTAATCATCTCGAGTATACATAGAGCCTTTGTAAATGAAGATTACTTAAACTTATACTTTTATTGCCCACACACATATATATAAGATATAACTTAGTCTTAAAAGAGGATGTCTCATCTCTTAACTATCTAAACAAGAGTATAAAAATTGTGCATAGCTCATACATAAATAAGAGCCACATATAGGCTATATAATCTTTATTACTCAAATGAAAATAAAAGTAATAGAATTTTAATAACTAGAAAAACATGATAAGCTTGATAGTGGCATTGTCCTCAGAAAGTACAAGAATGCACTAAGTATGACAATCATGCAACAACATTCATTTACAAGGGACATTTTCTTGAAGCCATACTTCATGCCTATTTGTAAAAATCTTCATAAAACCTTTATACAATACAATTTATGTCATTCACATACTTCATAGACATATTCAAATGCCAAACATTATATAAAATCACACATAGAATTTAACACATTTGAGGTCATTTTACACTAAGCTATTAATTCTTTATAGTATGCATTTTCCTCTTTTAGATTGAACTTCTTCTTTTAAGTCATTAACCTCCAAAGGAACCCTCTAGTGATTCTTTGTTTATTGCCAAGACCTGCCATCATAGAAGTATAGTACAACATAGACACATTTAATCATCAAAACATGCTTTTCAAATTCAAAATAATACCTTAGTCAACTACATGTAACCCAAGTAGGAGCTTCATCCACATAGTCAATAAGTCTAACATCATTCACATATGGAAAGACTTCATTATATAGTGAATAAGACCTACATACTGCATATAAGTAGAGACCACATCACATAGATATAAAGGACTCATACCATGAACTTCATAACAACAAGTTGATAATTACTACCAAGTAATGCATAAGGAACAAATGCATAGACACAAGATTAATAAACCTTCCAGGTCCTCCCTTAAGATCCACTTGTGTAATGCATAGGTGAAGTCCCATACCCCCATCTACACTATGTAACTACCCTTAGGTTATCCTTGTTAGATTCCTTACTTTACTTTCATTTTCCATTTTAATTTAGGGAAACAATAGTCTTAACCGACCCTAGGACCATGGGTGCTACATGAAATTTTGTGTTTTAGAGCTTTACACAAACGGAAGATGTTCTTACCTATCATAGGTAGATCATTAATACATGGTAGCATACTAGTGTATTGACTTAGTAGATTCTATGTGGAAAGCATATATATGGAACTAACTGATATACGTAACCCTCAACATGATCATTGGCATTGGAGACTCATCTCATGAGAAACCATGGATAAATCTTCCTCAAATAAAGTCAACACCTCATGTGGAATCATAGGTAAATGATCCTCCAAGGGTAGTCAACACCTTATGAAAACCCAATGATTAATCTTCCTCCAAGGGAAGACAACACCTTACATTGTTAAGTTCACTCGGGGTAAGCTAAGTTCCCTTTTTATTAAAAAGTCATTACTACTTTTTTTTCATAAAACATAGTCTTAGGATATTGACTATTTCTATTGTTATAGAATATTCAAGAACCTACCTAGTTTTAAGGCACTCTTGAGAACACCTTTTAAGGCCCCTCTATTAACTAGATTCTCATACATGTGTGTGTTTATAATTGTATGCGATCAAACCTTTCACATAACACATAAATGTCACACATGTTCATATATAATTGCATAGGTCTATATGCATAACTCTATAAGAAATACTTTCATATCAACGCATTAAGACCCTCTGAACATTCATGTTTCATCATATCATATTCTTAACATCATAACATATTAATCATATTCATATACATAGAAAACAAGACCTAGGAGCAATCCTATCAAGGCACACATGTGCAATGTATAGACAAGGTACCATACCCTTGACCATTCTAGTACACATAAAAGTTCATGCTTGTTAATATAATAAATAACATTCCTCACATACATATCTTACATGCATACTAGTAGACATTTAGTGAATATGAGATCAACCTTTCATTAGACACTATGAACCTTTACTACATTGTAAGCATGCATAATGTGTCAGTGTGTGTGTACATTGGTAAACATGATCACATAATGTCTATCAATAAATACATTGAGGCCTCTACTCTTTTAAGACAAAAATGCACAACCAAGCATAGACCAGAAGATACAATTTAGCATAGGAGGCAAGCTAACTTCACATTATACTTTAACACCCCTAACATTAGCTATTCACACATTCACATAGGGGTACATGGGTAGGGGTCATAAATCCTTTACATTTCCTTAATGGAAGCACCTACACATAATCTTAACATAACCGTTTACGTGCTTATAACACTAGCGACATAACCCAGTTTCACAACTTGAATAGAACACGAGGCACAAGTTACACATAGTTTGATAATCATAGCCATAAACTCATATATTCATCCATTTTCCTTCAAGGTAATAGTAAACACACAGAAAAACCGTCGCCATAATTTGACCATACCACACAATTCCATACAATACCAATTCTATCAACGATACTATAGAGTAGTACAGAATTAGAAAAGTAGAGCAATTCTTACAAATCCATTAACCTTAGATCATCATTAATTAATACAAATATTTTATCAACAATTGAAGTATAGGACAGTAGCTAAATATATGATAGCATAAACGAAATCATACTTAAGCATAACCTAATTCATACTTAATTCCCTACAAGATCATGATACAAATACACACACAAAACCACCAATACAATAGAGAGTAGAGGAATTTATATCACTCACCAATATCCCTTTCTATGATCATAAATAACATTTTATCAACAATATACATGTAGGGAAGTAGCTAAAGAGATCATTACTGAAATGATATCATGCTTCATCTACCGTAGCATTGAGAACATATCAAATACATTAAATTACTAATCTATAGAATAGAATAACCTTAATAATTTCCTCAAAACATTTTTAGATCATACAATATTCAACTTAAAACTCAACCATATAACCTAAGGTAGTAGCTATGATCATCTTAACATAATCGAATTAAACATTCATACATAATAGACGCAATGTTACAGTGAACACATTGAGACATACGCTGGTCTTATTCAAATATTCATATACTAATAAAAATGGGTAATTAATCAACAATTTATAATCAATATACTTATATAACAGTAGACATGAGCAATTCAACGTAACACAATCACAAATCTATCAATACGATTCACGATCACATTGCCCATGCATTGGCTAAGTGGAGAGTTGAAGAGAACATGGGTTCATAATGCTATTTGATTGAAATTCACATTAAAACAAATACATGATCGTCAAATTATCATGAGAAATCTTTTGAAAACACTTTGAGAAAGAACCCATTGCTAGATTTAAAGATTGCAGGTTTGATCATGAAATCTTTTTAAAATTTTGAGATTAACTCCCTAGATGGAAGGATAACTATAGAGGAAGAATCACCATACCTTAATGTAGAATAAAACCTCTAAAATTTTATGAAGAACCCATAGGAATCCATGATCCAAGCTGTTCTTGAGCGTTACCTTCAATGGAGGTTCTGCAAGAAACATTTTTTTGAAGGAAAGTCTAATTTGTGAAGAATGGATTGGGAATTGGGTTGTCACATTTTTTATCCCATAAATAAACCGAAAAATAACTAAATAAATCATGTATGGTCAAGTTAGTATATGGGGTGAGATTTCAATTCCCCCTTAAATTAACCAATCGTTAGGCAGCAGCCGCAGCCTGCACCAACGGCCACCAACTATTAAGAGATGAGAGTATCCCCTATAATATAGGGAGAACCCTAGGTTCGTTGTTGGTGTACTTGACCCTTTGGGGTATTGTACAAGTCATTTAGATATCGTTCATTACATAAGACATGAAAAGTAGTAAGGAATTAAAAGTTTTCACGACAATTAATATAGAAAGGAATTCTTTATAAATACTTAGAAAATCTCTTCGTCACAAGACAACATAAGATATGACATAATAAAGTTAGGGATATGGCTAATTGCATTTGAAAGATATACATAATAAGTCATAACATAAAGAACTAAGAAGATAGTAATTATGCCCTCGTATATATGAGGACACACTTTGTGTTGAGAGGAAATTTCCCAAGATGTGCCTTCTAGACTTCAACCTTGCTTCCAAAATCTATACTTAGATTGTATATTAAAGTAAGGGGTTATTACAAAACAATGTACTAAGTATGAAATATACAAAAACATGAAAAAGGGGAAATTTTAGTAAAATAACATTTCATATCAAATAATTAAAATATTCAAAAATTTAGAAGCAAAACTACACAAGGAATATCATTTAACATTCAAAAGTGATTTCCATAATTTTAACTAAAAGAAGAACATAAGAGTAAACACACAAAATATTACAGTGAATTCAATTTGAACATTACAATGAATTTCCTTTAACATTACATTGACTAAATTAAATTCCAGGTAGTGGACTTTTTAAAGTATTTCCAATGAGGAAGTAAGGATCATCTCCATTGGAGTTTCCCTATCTAAGGTCATTCTACGACTTACTTAAGTAAGAGATAAAGGACCCTCAAGACTACCTCTTTTTTGGCGTAATCCCCTCCGGAAAACAAGCACGGAATCAATAGAAATACAATAGATGACCTCCAAACAACACACCAAGAATTCCCTTTCGGAATGCCTACTTAATAAAATAAGTGAATGGTGTCCCATACCACCACCTATCGTAAGTAGTATACTTTCCTCCAAGAATCCCCTTTCGGAAGGGCCTACCTAGTGCAATAGATAGATAGCATCTCATACCACCACCTACCCTAAGTAGTACGTTCTTTTAGGAAACATAGTTCATTTAATTCAAATAAGACTCATCAAGACTCCCATTTCGGAATGCCTACCTACGGCAATGGATAAATAGGTTTCCATTCCACTACTTACAGTAAGTATAACACTCCTTTAGAAGACTTATCATATTCATTTCTTTTGTGGAAGTTAGCTTAACCGACATAGACCATGGGAGATATACGTGGAACCCTTATATTAATCCCTATCGGGTGAGGGATCCTCACTTGCATATAATGAGGTCATTTTCTTATATTTTACATGGCTCTCCAAATAGCCACACCTATGCGGGCACATAGTTAAGGAATAAGGAGATTACTACTATGTAAATCATTCTCTACTGATGAGGAGTACTTAGCTCAGGAGATACATTTGAATACAACATCTCAACTCACATGGTCTAACGACCTACTCTTCATATCCTCTCGGTGATAGGCATAACTTCACACAAATTCTAAACGTTATAAACTATCGGTAAAGGATAACTAGTGAATACCCCATCTGAACTCACGAAGGGCAATCATCCTCTGACCTATCTTATAAAGATCATAAGATGTAGTGGGGTTGCTACAAAACACTTCATCTAAACTCACAAAAAGTGTTCACCCCAAAACTCTCCTTTTGGACTTAACTTAGCGTCATTCATTCATTCAATTGTTAGTGTGTTTACATGTGAGAACACCTTGCTCATAAGAATCATTTCATTTACATTTAACTTATATACATTGTCGCGCCCCATTTTCGCAAAAAACGGGTTTTGTGCATGACCTAACAACTCTTTTGGGATTTCGAATTTTGGAGACGCCACATAACAAATTAAGGTGCGTTAGGGCACCTATCTAACCTAACTAAGTCCAACTAGGGTCAACGAGTCAGAGATTAGGGTAAGAGTTCAAATTACCTCCAGGGAATGGTGTTAGGCATCCCTCGAGGTCCACAAGTGTGGGTCCCGGTCGTATCTCATGCAATCTATGTGGGGGTTACAATTAGCAATCAAAGTCACTTCATTAATTTGAGCATGCAAGGCTAGGTGATAGCAATAAACAATCAAGCTTTACATTTTATTTAAAACATATGAGACTATTATAAACAAAATTTGTAAATATTAAGTAACTAATATACGAGAAAGTAAAGTTTGAAAATTGATAAGTTTTGAGAAGAAATTTTTATTTTAAAAAAATGTTTGTTTCTTTATAGGGATGATGCCACGATATTGTTGATCATTCTCCTCTACTATAGAAACAATTTTGATTTGAGGTCGGTCTAAAAAATAGTTTACGTTTTTTGAAAATGATTTCAAAGATTTAATTTACATGTAGGCACATAAATATTTACACATAAATACACATAATTCCTTTTGAAATTCATGGGTAGGTTGTACTTTAGGGGACGCGTCGTGTTTAAATAGAATTGGAACTAGACCTCTTAGTTCCTTTGACTTTCCCACTAACGATAGGTTAGGAGATAGTGCTTATAATTTATTTTCAAAATAAAACAATGTCATATCAATCCAAAGTTTTTAAAGGAGGATTGAATAATGACTTTTTAAGTAAATTATGTTGCAAGGTTTTGATATGAAATATTTTTAAAAAGCCAAGTAATTTGCTAAATGCATGAAATGATTCTAATTTAGTATTATTAAAAAAAATATATTGCATCACAAATGCGGAAATCTTCAAGAGCACAAATAAGATTACTAATTAAACAATATTAACTAATTTTTGGGGAGAGGGCACAAATATGCACAAACAAATTTTATTTTTATGGATATGTTAAAAGTTTTTTACAAGCCTATAGACAATTTCTAGGTGTTAAAACATATATGCATGATTTTTATAAATCTAAATGATATGAACAAATTAATCCTTAGACATGGTTTCTACCTGACAAGACAATGCTAAAAGTTATAACATTATTAAAACACCTAATCAACCTGCTAAATTATATGATTTGATTTTAACATTAAAAATTAATGGAATCTAGTTATTATTTTTTAGACTTATTAACAAAGCATCAAACAATTGATTGGATTATAACACCTACAAACAATAATTCTAGGTGGTTAAAGACAAACCTATAGACATGATTTCTAAAAAAATTACAATGAACAAGTAGGCATGTAAATCCCCCTCCCCTAGAAGACCCCCCAAATAAATTTATATATGATCTTTAGAGTTACAAACGTTACAACATTCAAATAAATAAAATAGAAAAAAATATATATATACATTCAAATAAACAAATAAATCTTTCTTCAATTAATCTTCAACTTGAACTTCAATTTTGAAACCTGTCAGAGCAATCAAATAACCACACAAGTAATCACACTTACTAGTCAAGGTGAGACAATATGAAATTGTTTAATGACGAATTCTACATATAGAAAAAGAAATAGCTTACACAAATGTGTGAATGTAAAGATAGAGTAAATGTTAGGAATACTAACCAGTTAAGCAAAACAAACTGATTCAATCTTTTGAACAAAGTAGAAAAATAACGAAGAAGAACACTTGAATGTTTACCGGAGTAGCAAGAGAGCAATGAGAGAGTGAGGAGTGATGATAGAACTTGTAAGTGAGAGTGGATGTTTTTTTTTTTAGTTGATGAAATAATGAATGGAGGGGGTCTTATTTATATAGCAAAGAGGGGGAACCAAATAAGGAAAAGAAATATTTAAAGGAATTAATTAAATATATTGTTTTCCTTATTATAAAAGAGGACCAAATAAGAAAATTTTAAAATATTTCATTACCAAATATAAACAAGTAAGAATAAATTAATATTGAGTAATATTTATTTTCCTTAAATAAAGAAGGGCAAAATCGAAATTACTATTTTAAATAAAATAAGCAAGTAAAAATTAGATTTTCAAATTATTAATATTACCATGTATAATCTACGTACGAAATCTGCTTGTTATAATTATGTAGCGGGTTATGATAAATCAACCAGAAGGCAAACATTAAATAATTTAAGGAAAAGAAAGACAATCGGCAGCACTATAAAAATAAAATATATATATATATAGAAAAAAAGAAATCAACATTCAGCATTTACAAGGAAGGAAGTAATTTCACACTTACCATAGACAATGGGTTCAGCCAAAACAATTATGCAAAGCAAACCTTTTACAAATTGCTTAATCACAGTGAACCCAATATGGACACAACAACTTGTCCAAATTATCTATTAAGGAGTCTTGGCAAAATATGTGAAATGCTTCTTGAATCGATGATTATATATATATTGAGGCGTTATTTGGTCAATTGATTACTAACCTATCATGTTTCTTAATACTCAAACACTTAATTATCCTTGAATCGTTACTACCGTGATTAAATCGGTAAGAATATTTCAAAGGAAGAAAAATAAATTGGTTAAGGAGAAAAATTATTCACTAACTAAAGCTATTACTAATGAATAGATCACCACTTCACCAATTAAAGATAGCAGAATGAAAGTGTCAGGCAAAATCAACAGCTTCAACAACTTCAAACAAACAATATAACCTATTGTTATTTAACCGAGACATCAAAATCAGCAAGCGATAAAAAACATTTGAGCACTCAACAATGGTTAAAGATATTCCCGCAGAACAACAATGTGTAACTCAAAATCATGAACTTCATAATTATGCTTTAAAGAATTAGAGTAGTGTATCACAAAAGGAAGCAAACCTGGACGGATCTGTTGAGATCCATTTTTTATAAGTCGAAATCCGAGTGCGCCGCTGGAACTTGCTGTTGTTGTTTGGTCGGAGTTGCGCTATTTTATGCTGCTGTCGATGGCTGCCGGTTGGAGTTGTTGTCGGCTGCTGCTGCGTGGAGTTGCTGGAGCCGCTGGCGTTTATGCCGGTCGCTGCTCGTCTGGTGGCTGTCGCCGGTCGGAGATGCTGCCTGTCGCTGTTTGTTGCAGCTGCAGGTGGCTTCCGTCGTGCTGTCCACGCTGCCAGTGACTGTGGGCTGGTGGTTGACGCCGCTCACTGCTTGTCTGCTGGCTGTCGCCGGCCATAGATGCAGCGTCGACTGCAACTGTACCTGCGAAACAAAAAGAAAGAGAGGGAACGAAGGAGAGGAATAGAGAGGGGTAGGCAGATGGGGAGGAGAGAGGAAGGGGAAGAGGGAGGAGGAGCCACGGGAGAGGAAGAAGAAAATGGGGGGAGGCGGCTGGTGAGAGGGAGGGGAGGAAGAGAATGAATTAAAATTTTAGGTTTTAGGGTCTTTTGGTGTTGAACAAAGAGAATGGGAGATTTAATCGCAACCGTTGGTTTAGATAGAGATGAAGGGTTAGGATTCGATCTAGGATTTATTTTTTAAGACGGACGGATGAGATTAAAAGATGATGTTTTGAAATAAGATTGACAGAGATATAGAGTGGCTAAAATTGCAATTAAAATGGCTATAATTGAAATGAAAGAGAGGCTATGATTGTAATAAAACTCTAATTCAAGTGGCTAGAATTGAAAGAAATTGGAATAGAATAGGCTAGAATTTAAATAATTTTAAGGAAAGTGTAAAAATTATTTATCTTTTAAACATTTGAAATTCAATAATAATTTTAAAATATTTTAATAATATCTACGATAATTTTATAAAGTAGAACATACTAAAATATAATTTTCAAGCAAAGTCGACCAAAAATTCAAAAATTTAAAATACGTATTTAATAGAATAGTATTCCTAAAAAGGGTCACAGTTCGGTCAAAATTGGGTGTCAACAGCTGCCCCTTGGTTGATTAAGAATGAAGAATGAATTGTCAGGCAACCAACGTTGACTTAGTAGCCGATTTTGTCCCACCGACGACAGATGTCAGCGGATCAATTGAAGCGAAGTAGGGTTGACAAAATGGTACGACCAAGACTTTGGTTTTAAGTCGCCTACATATCTCTGGTTATACGAGAATCAGGTCGTGTGTAGTTCTAGATTCAAGAGAAAATGAAGCTCTTAAAAGTTGAAAGAGCGCTAAGGTGTTTGAAAGGTACGATATTGGCTTGAATGGATAAGATTAGAGTAGCGAGAAGAGAGAGATTGAGAGGCTAAAAGAGTATGACAGAGAAGCGAGAAGAGCATGATAGAGTGAGGTTTTCAACATTTGAGCAAGGGTTCAGAGTATGAAAAGCGAAGAATTGATAGAGTCATTGTTGTGATAGAGGATAGCGTGATAATTGTAATCAAGGGCGATCGATCATATCTGCAAATTCTAGATAAAATGTTAGATTATAAATAGATAAAGTATGACCAATAATAATAAAATATGAGTTCTAAATAGAAAAGAGGTGATAAAAACATATCTGTTTGAGACGTAGTGTAAGCCTTGATAGTCTTCAACTTCTCGAAGGATTGAACCCATCTCTGACGAATGACGTCAACCTCCAATAGATTTGATACTATAAAGATATAATAATATAGACTAAAATCTCTTGTTGTTAGTAGAGTCTAAACGTCATTTTAAGGCGGACGAGCCTAAGTGTCATTTTAAGGCGGACAACCTAAATATCATATAAAGCGGACAAGCCTAAATGTCCCTTTAAGGTGGACGACCTAAATGTCCTATAAGATGGACAAACCTAAATGTCATTTTAAGACGGACGAGCCTAAATGTCGCATTGTAAGGCGGAGGAGCCTAGATGTCGCATTGTAAGGCAGACGATCCTAGATGTCGCATTGCAAGGCGGACGAGCCTAGCTGAAGATATAGAAAGTCACAGTGGCGAGTTGAATCCGAAGATATTTTCATGGTAGCCTGAATGATAGATGAGTAGCGAAACGATAGTGCGAGTAGCCAAGAAATTGATGGAGCCTTTGTTTGTAAGCAAGTGAACAGCCGTTCCAAAGTCGACTTTGTCTGTAATCTACATAACTGTAACTTGTAATAAAGTGATTACAGCAGAATAAGCAGTAAATGTAAAGATGATGCAATTTCCCTTGTTTACAATGAATGTTTGCCTTAAGATCGTGAAAAAATGACGTCTTAGGCTATGTTGTCTAGGGCCATGATATGCAGGGCGTATCCTCAGGTTATGAAAATGTTGTCTGTAGGACATGAAAATTACGCCTTTAGACTATGACACCTTCGGATCATGATAGACAAAAATTAAACCCTTAGGCCATGATATGAAGTCCGGAGGCCATGAAAGATGATGCCTTTGGAGGATGACGCCATTGGGATATAAGTAATGAGTAAAGAGAGCGTATCTGTTTTTGACATCTGTTGATACTTATGACTTGATTTGATTCGCGCACATGTAAACTTCGAGCACGATGCAATCTTGGGCTTATGCAAACTTCGGGCAAAATGCAGTCTCGGGCACAATGCGATGATGCGTTTCTTCGGGCACATGCAATATCGAGCACATGCAACGATGCATTTCTTCGGGCACATGCAATATAGAGCACAATGCAATGATGCACTTCTTCGGGCACAATGTAATATCGGGCACATGCAGTATCGAGCATATGTGATGATGCATTTCTTTAGGCACATCCAATATCGGGCACATGCAAAAATGCAATTCTTCGAGAATGAAAGATCAATTTTGGGCATATGCGATGATGTATTTCTTCGGCATATGAAATATCAAGCACATGCAATGATGCATTTATTCTTGCACATAAAATATCGAGCGCATGCAATAATGCAATTCTTCGAGCATAGGTCAATATTGGGCATATGCGAGGATGTATTTCTTCGGGCTCATTCAATATCAAGCATATGAAATGATACATTTCGGCATTCTCGGGCATAATATAATGATGTAGTTCTTTGAGCATAGTGTGATATCAAGCGTAGGTGCAAATGATGCAATATCGGGCATAATGTAATTTGTCAGCACAACAGTTGCTTGAGCGTCCGCCTTATTGGAAGGATAGAGTGTCATAGGTCGGGTTCAAATGTGGTGATGTTGATTGTTGCAGTTGCCTTTGTATATGTACTTGTATTTTCTACATTCAAAGAAATATAGTTAGTTTAAAGGGGGGAGGTTGATCTGTATCCATGATTTGGCGCAGCGTGCTCCTTTGGCTTGCCATCCACACCTCTTCGAGCATTTTTTTTTAAAAAAAAGAATGGAAAGAAAAAATAATAATAATAATAAAATAAAAATAAAATAAAAAAAAACTTTGACAGATTTTGAAATTATCATTTAATAAAAGCTGATGTCGAATCTTTGACTATCGCATAGGTTGAGACTTTACAACGTCTGACTCAATAGTGGAGCTCTCATTTAATCTTCGTTGTAAGCTGACTGCTTGTTGAGAAGAAAGTTTTGGTGAAATTTTGAGTACTCAAAATTTCTGCCCAAGTATGAAGATGTGCCGGGAAAAATCTTGATGGAATTTTTGAGATCCTCTCAAAAATTCTGTCCCAGTTATCAATAGAAAAGGGGGAAATGAAAGTTTTACTTAATAATAAGACCGAACCCCATAGGAGCGCCTACGTATCCCCTCTTAAATGGGAATCAGGTCTTACGTAGTTCCAAATTACAGAAAGCATGAATCTATCTCTAGATGTAATACTTTTTCACAGAATCTGAATTGATAGGTTTTGGCCAAACTTCTCCATCCATTTCTGCAAGTATGAGGGCTCCGCCTGTCAGTACTCGAGAGACTATGTACATACCTTGCCAG
Organism: Solanum habrochaites; assembly: GCA_027704765.1. Taxonomy (NCBI): domain Eukaryota; kingdom Viridiplantae; phylum Streptophyta; class Magnoliopsida; order Solanales; family Solanaceae; genus Solanum; species Solanum habrochaites. The sequence continues at coordinate 35,982,728 of JAKWJA010002497.1, read as the reverse complement.
TTTGTTGAAAATTTACCCTTTTCCTCGCTTGATTTGGAAAAATCCGCTTCAAAACCAGTTGCCCAGGTGAGAAATGTCTGGGTTTAACCTTCTTGTTGAAAGCTCTGGATATTCTATTCTCATACAGCTTACCTTGACAAATGGCGTTAATTCTTCTTCAATCTATTAATGCAAAATTCTCTGCCCGACCTAGTATCCAATCAGCATCACTCAACTTTGCTTCTTGGATGATCCTTAGAGACGGTATCTCCACTTCGGCGGGTATCACAGCTTCAGTGCCGTATACTAAGAAGTAAGGTGTGGCCCCTGTGGAATTTCTTATTGTGGTACGATACCCCAACAATGCGAAAGGTAGCTTTTCCTGTCAGTGTTTGTGATTATCGATCATCTTGCTCAAAATCCTTTTGATGTTTTTGTTTGCTGCCTCAACAGCCCCATTCATCTGTGGCCTGTATGCTGTAGAGTTTCGATGACTGATCTTGAACTTCTCAAACATTGATCTCATCAGGTCACTGTTTAGGTTGGTGCCGTTGTCGGTGATAATTTACTCAGGAATTCCAAACCTACAAATAATGTTGTTTTTGACAAAGTTATCCACAACTTTCTTTGTCACTGATTTATGGGAGGTGGCCTCAACCCACTTGGTGAAATAGTTAATTGCGACAAGAATGAATCTGTGCCCGTTGGATGCTATTGGCTCTATTGGACCAATGACATCCATGCCCCATGCTGCGAACGACCAAGGTGAACTAGTGACATGGAGTTCGTTGGGAGGTACTCGAATCATATCTGCGTGAGTCTGACATTGATGATATTTTTGGACGTAGCGAATGCAGTCTGTCTCCATAGTTAGCCAATAATATCCTGATCTCAGAATCTTCTTTGCCAATGTAAAACCGTTCATGTGAGGTCCACAGGTGCCTTCATGTATCTCTTCGACCAGCCTGCGAGCCTCTCTTGCTTCGACGCATCCTAGCATCCCCAAATCGGGAGTTCTCCTATAGAGGATTTCCCCACTTAAAAAGAATTGGGTTGCTAACCTTTGAATTGTATGCTTTTGTACACTTGTTGTATCTTCTGTGTATTCACCACTCTTCAAATATCCTCTAATATCATCGTACCAGGGCTTTCTATCAGGCTCTTCCTCAACATGGAAACAATAAGCTTGTTGTTCATGTATATGAATGTGAATGGGATCGATGTAATTGTGATCAGGGTGTCGAATCATAGAAGACAGAGTGGCTAAGGCGTATGCGAATTCATTTTGGACCCTTGGTAAATGTCTAAATTCTGTTTTGACAAACCTTTTGTATAGCCTATGCACGCACTCCAAATATGGTAACAACTTTCGATTTTTTTTGCCCAATCACCTAGAACCTGATGGATCAATAGGTCTGAATCCCCTATTTTAGCATTTCCTGGACATCCAAGTCGATCTCCCGTCGGAGACCTAGTATGCAGGCTTCGTATTCGGCCATATTATTTGAGCAAAGGAATCTGAGTTTTGCTGATACTGGATGATGTTGCCCGGTGGGTGAGATCAAAACAGCCCCGATGCCAGATCCATTCATATTTTTAGCTCCATCAAAGAACATTCTCCATCCATCATATTCTTCAGAAATGTCCTCTCCCACAAAGGCCACCTCTTCATCTGGGAAGTAGGTCTTCAATGGCCTGTAATCATCGTCCACGGGATTCTCTGCCATGTGGTCTGCTAATGTCTGTGCTTTCACTGCTTTTTGCGTTACATACACTATGTCAAACTCGCTCAATAATATCTGCCATTTTTCCAGTTCACCTGTGGGCATGGGCTTTTGAAAGATATACTTCAAAGGATCCATCCTTGAAATCAGATAAGTAGTATGCGATGAGAAGTAATGTCGTAACTTTTGGGCAACCCATGTTAGAGCAAAACAGGTACGCTCTAATAGAGAGAATCGGGCTTCGCACGATGTGAACTTCTTGCTTATATAATATATTTCTTGCTCCTTCCTCCCTGTTTCGTCGTGTTGTCCCAAGATGCAACTGAAAGAATTATCCAATGCTGAAATATAAAAAAGGAATGGTCAACCTGACTCTGGTGGAACCAATACAGGAGGATTGGATAGATAGTCTTTGATCTTGTCAAATGTCTGTTGACATTCACTTGTCCACTTCACTGCATCATCCTTTTTTAATAGCTTGAAGATAGGTTCATAGATGACAGTAGACTGAGCTATGCAATGACTAATGTACTTAAGTCGCCCTAAGAAACTCATTACCTCCTTCTTGCTCTTCGGCGGGGGAAGGTTACGAATGGCTTTGATCTTCGACGGGTCTAATTCTATACCTCGACAACTGACGATGAAACCTAAAATCTTTCCAGCAGGCACAACAAAGACACATTTTGCCGGATTCAGATTCAGATTGTACTTGTGTAGCCTGGAAAAGAATTTCCGAAAGTCCTCAAGATGATTTGAACTTTCCTTTGATTTGATGATGACATCATCCACATAAACTTCAATTTCCTTATGGATCATGTCATGAAACAAAGTATTAATTGCTCTCATGTATGTATCCCTAGCATTCTTTAATCCAAAAGGCATCACCTTGTAGTTATAGACGCCCCACGGCGTGATGAAGGCAATTTTCTCAGCGTCGTCTTTGTGCATCTCAATTTGATGGTAGCCGGCAAAGCAGTCCACAAATGACTGAGTTTCGTGCTTAGCACAATTGTCAATCAGTATGTGTATGTTTGGTAATGGAAAGTTATCTTTAGGGATAGATTTATTGAGATCTCGGTAATCCACGCAAACTCTGATCTTGCTGTCTTTCTTGGGCACTGGAACGCCGTTTGCAAGCCACGTTGGGTATTCTGTCACTTGGAGTATCCTAGCATATAATTGCTTTGATACTTATTCATTGTTTTTCAAACTCATCTCGGGCTTGTATTTTCTCACCTTCTGTTTTACTGGAGGACATGCTGGATCAGTGGGCAGTAGATGGGCTACGATTGAAGTACTTAGCCCTGTCATGTCTGCGTAGTACCACGCGAAAATATCCTTATTCTCTATGAGAAACTCGGTATACTCTTTCTTGTCTTCTTTTGTCATATGGATGCTTACTCGGGTTTCTTGTATCACCTCTTTATTTCCCAAATTCACCACTTCTGTCTCTACCAAATTTGGATTGGGTTTTTCCACGAATTCCTCAAACCTTTTGATTAACTCCTCGGGAACCTCATTGTCTTCGACTTCTTCTAAGTCATTAATGTTAAGTTGAGCAGTCTCATTGTATGCCATAGTCTCAGATTCGATATTATTATAATGAATTTTGATGGTGAGAAAAAAAATAGCAAAAAATTAAATATAAGACAAAAAAATGGGGAAAAGAACTTTATTGATAAAGATTAGAAAATTTCATAAGTCCTCATTCGAAAGAAATACAGGGGATGGGAATTAAAACGTTTATTAAAAACTCTTTTATTTGAGTTAAAACTTGACAGAAAAACATCTTACAAGGCTACCCAGATGCTCGACGAGGTCTGGAATGAGTCGAGGTCCAGTTGCTGACGCTGATCTTTGCTTCCTTGCTTCCACTAGGGCCCCCTTTCTCCTCCTCGTTGATCACGACAATGCAAACTTTCCCCTCTTCTTTGGTTAGCGATAACCCCTTCAAGTCGTCTGCGATCTCATCAATACTGCCTCCCATGAAACCTGCTGATCAAAATGATTGATACAATGGCGGTATGGGTTTCTTCAATGGATAGTAGTACCCTTCTCTAGGTTGTTGCCAATCGAGCCATTCTTCGGTGGTGTACTTATACCCCAAACCAAAAGTGGTGGAATGTCGAACAGGCTGTATAGGTTCGACTATCCCTTGCAATTCAGCCCCCAAACCTTTCCCAAGCTCGTAACCGAACCAGGCCATCATATCTATGATTTTTTGGCTGAACCAAGGTTGCAACTCAATATTACCTACAAGTTCCACTGTATGGTACATTTCACCATCCATATTCTCTATTCCTTCAATCGTGTATACAGGATGCCCCTTTTCTCCATGGACTACAACCTCTTCGTAATCCATTCAAACTTCAGGAATTGGTGATAAGTAGATGGAACCGCTCCAGCCATATGAATCCATGGACGACCCAACAATAAGTTGTACGATGAAGGGATGTCCAAAATTTGGAAAGCTATGGGGAAAGTGACAGGAACAATAAGCATGTCCAAGGTTATCTCCCCAATAGTGCCTCTTTGAGAGCCATGAAATGCCCTCACATTCATCTTCCATGTCTGAATTTTTGCACTATCCACGCCCAGCCTCGTCAGTGTGCTCAGAGGGCAAATGTTTAAACCTGAACCTGCATCAACTAATTCTTTGTTTATCACCTTATCCTGGTACTGAACCGAAATATACAGAGCTTTATTGTGAGTTGTTCCTTCGAGTGGCATCTCATCTTTGCGAAAAGATATATTGTAAGCCTCAAAGACCTGCCCTACCATTTGGGATACCTCTCCATGTGTGATGTTAGATGGGACATAAGCTTCACCAAAGATCTTCAGAAGGGCATTTCGATGAGTTTTGGAAGATTGCAGTAACTCCAGAATTGATATTTGGGATGGGGTTTTACTCAGCTGCTCAATGACAGAGAATTCTTTAGCTTTAACCTTTTTCCAAATACCTTGATCCTCAAGCTCTACGACTGGTGCTTTGGATTTGCTAGAGCTTCCTTGAACCAAATTTTAAGAAGTGTAAATTCTTCCAGATCTGGTTACCCCTGTTGCAACATCTGTCTCTTCCACATTCATTTCTCTTTTGTTATAATCCCAAGGTACAGTATGCGTATCACATTGTATTGGGGAGGATTCCTTATAGACAGTGAACGGTGGTCTGGGTGCAGCAACTTCTACTTCAAACGGGGCGAGTCCTTGCACTATTAGTGGTGCTTGGGCACTGGTAGACATGGCTTCTTCTGTTTCGACAGCCCAGATATATTCTTCCCAATCCCAGACATCACCAGCTTCCACCATGTTGACTTGAGGGTTAGGAAGAGGATTATTTGCAACATTCGGTGTAGGATCCTTGAGTTGGATGGTTTTTGTATCAATCAACATTTGAACCTTATCCTTAAGGGCTCTGCAAACTTCGGTGGTGTGGACCTTCATCCCAGAATGGTAGGCGCAGACCTTGTTTGGGTCATACCATTTTGCGCGAACATACACAGGTAATGCAGGAATTGGAGAGACGTACCCAGCCTGTTTCAGTCTCTCATAAAGTTGTGCTATGGGTTCAGCCAAAGGGGTATAGGATTTTGTAGGTCTTCTTTCATAGGAAGGTCTGTTTCGGTAATTTGGTGTTTGAGTGGGTGGTGGAGTTTGGAAGTGTTTTGGTTGAACATTATAGACAGGATATGAGGCATGCAAATATTGAGGAGGAGCATTTTGGTAATATATTGGCATGGGTTGGGGAGATATAGGGGGTGGAGCTGAGGGATGTTGAGGGTATGGGGTGTGAGGGTATGGGGATGGTGGTGGGTTTATTATCTTGTGCCTCAAAGGGGTCCTAGTTCCATGAGTCATCATTACAGGACCTGTTTTCTTTCGACTCTCTGCCAATCCACCAGATTGCAAAGCCTTGTTCGTTGCTTGTAAAGCCTCCAAGTTGATGATAGTCCCACTCTTTATGCCTTCTTCAATTCTTTCGCCTAGTTTGATGATTTCAGCGAAACTCTTTTCAGCCACCAGCATCATTAGGTCATAGTATTGTGGTTCTTGGGCACGGATGAAATAGTCTTTCATTTGAGATTCCTCCATAGGGGGTCTGGCCCTATCCGCCTTAGACCTCCATCTTATGGCATATTCTCTGAAGGATTCACTCGGTTTCTTCTTCAAATTTTGAATGTAAGACTAATCAGGTGCATTTTTAATATTAAAACCAAACCTATTCATGAAGTCAGTTGCCATATCAACCCATTTTATCCATTTCCGCGAATCTTGCTCAATGTACCATTATAGGGCCTCTCTAGTAAGGATCCTCATAAACAACTTCAGGAGTATCCTCTCATCTCTCCCCACCCCTACAAGTTTGTCACAATACATTCGTAGGTGGGCCTTGGTATCCCCAATGCCATTTAACGTCTCAAATTTCGGAAGCTTGTTTCCTTCGGGCAGTGTCTACATCAGGATGCATGCACAAATCCACATAGCCCAATCCTCCCAGCTTCTTGTTTCCTTCAACGTGTTATACCCTGTTGGTCAAGTTGTCTAATCTCTCAGTCAGGGTTTTTATTAGGATGTCATTTTGATGGGACTCCTATTCATGGAGGTCATGGGTCAGAGGGGCAGTTTCAACGTATATGGGATTGAGATTGTTGTTTCCAAGAGTATATGGGACATTTGCGTTTGGGGTTGTTTCTAGGAAGGTTGGTTTAGTATGTTGGTAATAATGGTGAAATGGAACATGGGTATTTTGGGCGTGGGGTGGTTGAAAGGTATTTGGACGAGTGGGTTCAGGTGGGGACATATGGATTGGAGGATTGTTTTGCATGGCTGTTTGGTTAGGAGGATTGTCTATGTTTTCTCCAAATTGAGTTCCAAGAGAGATAGACAACTTGGCCAAATCACGCATGTGGGCTACCTCTTCTTCCAATTGCGAAATCTTGCGCTCAAGTCTTAGTACAAGATTATTTTGAAGTTGTCCTCCCTCAGAATCTTCTACCCTTTCAGTGGTGCTGTTGTCGTCAACCATTTTACCTTTGTCTTTGGAGCTTGCTCTTTGAGAAGAAGGAGAAGGGGGGTCCCTTTTGATCGTGTATGTGCCAGGATGAAGGACAGATCAACCTTGGGAAATGGGAAAACAATAGAATCAAAAGAAAAGAGTTAGGGGATTAGGATAATATAATAATATCAACACGTTGTTTTGACCTAAACGCCCTAATTGCACGAAAACTTGTTGAGCCAGAGGTAGGCCTAAGCGACACATAAGTGATGCATAATAATTAATTCAAGCCTTGTTTGCCAATTTGGAGTTTAGAGTTAGACAATAAAACGACTTTCAATTATTGAAATAAATCCTATTTATTACATCAATCTAGAGATAACTAAAGGGATAGGGATAACACATGGGGAATAAAGAGAAATAAATAAAAAAACTTTAATTATGTTGCTCTCCAATGTTAGGCACAATCTGCTCCCTCATTTCTCGAGTAATGTCATAATCGGTGTTGAGGAGGTTGTGAGCCCATCTTCTCTCTTTTTAATCTCCAAAACCAGGAAGGCCTCCCTCGCTCAAATCTCTATGCTCTGCATCTTCTAAACGCCATACGTAATATTCAGGTGTGCAGAAGGGTCGGTGTTCTTGAACATCGATAGTTATCACGTTCTTCCATCTTCGCATTATAGTGTTCACTTGTGGTAATTCTGACCCAAAGTCATATCCATAGTGGCTCATGTGGGATCGCAGAGGTATCATTTGGATATGTCTGAATTGTCGAAGGACTCAATGTGGCGCATATGGTTGCACACCATTCAAACCAATAAGCTCAATGAAGTAAAGTTCATTTCCTCTTAAGATGGCACGTCGTGGCTTCAACCAATAATACGTCCATTGGATTTCAATGGCTGAGCGCTCCTTTAGGTATGTGAACCAGTCCTCCGTTCCCACAGGGGAGATAAAATGTTTCATCCTTAGGGGATGGTTGATAATTTTTTCCCCATGGTCCCTCCAACAATGTCTACTTTATTAGCTCTTTGATAGAAATGTTCGACGGCCCAAAGTTGAAGCAGAAAGTTGCACCCCTCAAAGTATCTTTTGCCTTTGGTGCATGCAATCAAAGCTCTTAGAATTTCTACAAGTATCATGGGGACCAAGGTTTTCCCGCCTCGATCCAACAAACGAACCACGTAACACAAGCTGGTGTGGATCTTTCCTCCCTCTCTAGGAAAAACCAATGAGCCTAATAGGGCGACGACGAATGCATTAAGATTAGACCTTTCCCATTTCGTAGAAGAGCAAGCAAATTCTCTATGAAAGTTTTGATGACCTTCCTCATCCCCAAAGCGTAAATATAAGAACTCTAAAGATATCCATCCTTCTTTCAGACAAAGTAGATTTGGATTATGACACATGCCCATTTGCTTCAGAAAAGATCTTGGACTTGGCTTCTGTGGAACAATCATTTCCAGCTCTTTGTATGCGAGACCCATGAATCCTCCAACTTCTTCGATTGTTGGGGTTAGCTCAAAATCCTTAAATTTGAAGACTAACCTCTCCGTGTCCCAGAATTTCAACAATGCCTTGATTAAGTGACGATCTGACTCTAAGGAGATCAAAGCAGTGAAGCCGCCTAACAGTTCATTTGATTCTAACTCTCGATTTTTTTGAATATCTTTCCACCAAGTCTTCAGAATGGGATTAACTTTGACCACCATTTACGTGTTAGGAAAGTGAGGGTGAGCCATGACTTGCAAACAAAGTAACAAACGACTTCTAAACTCCATTTTGACAATGTTGGCTTGATTTAATTATTATGATCACGTTGACCCATAAATATGCAATTTGTCTAAGGGTGTTGGGGCCCATTAGACGATAGGGTGGCTACTAATTATGTCGATTGACACCAAGGGTCAAACCACCTAGGGCTTATGCAACATGTATGACTTAACCAGGACTTCTAAGTGTTGGCTTGACACAGACTTTTGTGCACGACCTAACAATTCTTTTGGGATTTCGAATTTCGGAGTCGCCACCTAACGAATTAAGGTGTGTTAGGGCTAAAAAAAAATATATATATATAGCATCACAAATGCGGATATCTTCAAGAGGAAAAATAAGATTACTAATTAAACAATATTAACTAATTTTTGGGGAGAGGGCACAAATATGCACAAACAAAATTTATTTTTATGGATATGTTAAAAGTTCTTTACAAGCCTATAGAAAATTTGTAGGTGTTAAAACACATATGCATGATTTTTGTAAATCTAAATAATATCAACAAATTAATCCTTAGACATGGTTTCTACATGACAAGACAATGCTAAAAGTTATAACATTATTAAAACACCTAATCAGCCTGCTAAATTATATGATTTGATTTTAACATTAAAAATTAATGGAATATAGTTATTATTTTTTAGACTTATTAACAAAGAATCAAACAATTGTTTGGATTATAAAACCCACAAACAATAATTCTAGGTGGTTAAAGACAAACCTATAGGCATGATTTCTAAAAAAATTACAATGAACAAGTAGGCATGTAAATCCCCCTCCCCTAGACGACCCCCCAAATAAATTTATATATATGATCTTTAGAGTTACAAATGTTACAACGTTCAAATAAATAAAATAGAAAAAAAATAATATATATATATATATATATATATACATTCAAATTAAAAAATAAATCTTTCTTCAATTAATCTTCAACTTGAACTTGAAGTTTGAAACCTGTCAGAGCAATCAAATAACTACACAAGTAATCACACTTATTAGTCAAGGTGAGACAATATTCAATTATTTAATGACGAATTGTACATAAAGAAAAAAAAATAGCTTACACAAATGTGTGAATGTAAAGATAGTGTAAATGTTAGGAATATTAACCAGTTAAGCAAAACAAATTGATTCAATCTTTTGAACAAAGTAGCAAAATAACGAAGAAGAACACTTCAATGTTTACCGGAGTAGCAAGAGAGCAATGAGAGAGTGAGGAGTGATGAGAGAACTTGTAAGTGAGAGTGAATGTTTTTTTTGAGTTGATGAAATAATGAAGGGAGGGGGTCTTACTTATATAGAAAATAGGGGGAAACAAATAAGGAAATAAAATATTTAAAGGAATCAATTAAATATATTGTTTCCTTATTATAAAAGAGGACCAAATCAGAAAATTTTAAAACATTTTATTACCAAATATAAACAAGTAAGAATAAATTAATATGGAGTAATATTTATTTTCCTTAAATAAAGAAGAACAGAATCAAAATTACTATTTTAAATAAAATAAGCAAGTAAAAATCAGATTTTCAAATTATTAATATTACCATGTATAATCTACGTACGAAATCTGCTTGTTATAATTAAGTAGCGGGTTATGATAAATCAACCAGAAGGCAAACAATAAATAATTTAAGGAAAAAGAAAGACAATCGGCAGCACTATAAAAATAATATATACATACATATATATATATATATATATATATATATATATATATATATATATATATATATATATATATATATAAGGAATCGGCATTCAACATTTACAAGGAAGGAAATAATTTCACACTTACCATAGACAGTGGGGTCAGCCAAAACAATTATGCAAAGCAAACGTGTTACAAATTGCTTAATCACAGTGAACCCAATATGGACACAACAACTTGTCCAAATTATCTATTAAGGAGTCTTGGCAATATATGTGAAATGCTTGTTGAATCGATGATTATACATATATTGAGGCGTTATTTGGTCAATTGATTACGAACTTATCATGTTTCTTATTACTCAAACACTTAATTATCCTTGAATCGTTACTACCGTGATTAAATCGGTAAGAATATTTAAAAGGAAGAAAAATAAATTGGTTAAGGAGAAAAAATATTCACTAACTAAAGCTATTACTAATGAATAGATCACCACTTCATCAATTAAAGATAGCAGAATGAAAGTGTCAGGCAAAATCAACAGCTTCAACAACTTCAAACAAACAATATAACATATTTCTTTTTAACCGAGACATCAAAATCAGCAAGCGATAAAGAACATTTGAGCACTCAACAATGGTTAAAGATCTTCCCACAGAACAAAAATGTGTAACTCAAAATCATGAACTTCATAATTATGCTTTAAAGAATTGGAGTAGTGTATCACACAAGGAAGCAAACCTGGACGGATCTGTTAATATCCATTTTTTATAAGTCAAAATCCGAGTGCTCCGCTGGAACTTGCTGTTGTTGTTTGGTCGGAGTTGCAGTATTTTACGCTGCTGCCGATGGCTGCCGGTGGGAGTTGTTGTCGGCTGCTACTGCGTGGAGTTGCTGGAGCCGCTGACGTTCATGTCGGTCGCTGCTCGTCTAGTGGCTGTCGCCGGTCGGAGATGCTGCCTGTCGCTATTTGTTGCAGCTGCTAGTGGCTTCCGTTGTGCTGTCCACGCTGCCAATAACTGTGGGCTGGTGGTTGACGTCGCTCGCTGCTCGTCTGCTGGCTTTCGCCGGCCGGAGCTGCGGCTGTTGGGTGCTGCTGGTTTGACGCCGGTGGAGCCTGGTGGCGTCGACTGCAACTGCACGTGCGAAACAAAAAGAAAGAGAGGGAACGAAGGAGAGGAACAGAGAGGGGTAGGCAGATGGGGAGGAGAGAGGAAGGGGAAGAGGGAGGAGGAGACACGGGAGAGGAAGAAGAAAAGGGGGGGAGGCGGCTGGTGAGAGGGAGGGGAGGAAGATAATCAATTAAAATTTTAGGTTTTAGGTTCTTTTGGTGTTGAAGAAAGAGAATGGGAGATTTAATCGCAACCGTTGGTTTAGATAGAGATGAAGGGTTAGGATTCGATCTAGGATTTATTTTTTAAGACGGACGGATGTGATTAAAAGATGATGTTTTGAAATTAGATTGACAAAGATATAGAGTGGCTAAAATTGCATTTAAAATGGCTATAATTGAAATGAAAGAGAGGCTATGATTGTAATAAAACTCTAATTCATGTGGCTAGAATTGAAAGAAATTGGAATAGAATAGGCTAGAATTTAAATAATTTTAAGGAAAGTGTAAAAATTATTTAACTTTTAAACATTTGAAATTCATTAATAATTTTAAAATATTTAATAATATGTACGACAATTTTAAAAAGTAGAACATACTAAAATATAATTTTCAAGCAAAGTCGACTAAAAATTCTAAAAATTAAAATACGTATTTAATCGAATAGTATTCCTAAAAAGGGTCACAGGTCGGTCAAAATTGGGTGTCAACATACATGCTTAGACCTTCATTCATGACATCATAAACTTTACATGCTTCACATAATAATATAAGTCCTTTAGACATAATCCTTAGCATACTTCTCATAATAATCTTCACAAAGACTTTAATAGGAATAACATCATTTAATCCCACTCTATAGACTATTTGACATAATAGCTTCATAAGGCAAATTTAACAAGAATAACATCATTATCATCTTACTTCACATAACAAGCTTTCATAGCCTCATTCACAATAAACAATTAATTTCACATCCATACATTTCAAGTAAACAACACCACCAAGAAGGTGGACCACACCACTCAATAGCATTTCTAAATTAAAGCTAAACAACATAAAAAACATACCCTTTAATTCAAGCTTTTATCACCTAGAACATTTTACTATATAATCCATCATAATATATCCCTTTCGGAAGTGTATAAACAACAATATCAACCATAAGAAACCAAAGCTCAAAGACTACTAATTTATGCTCATTTAACCTATTTGTTAAGCCAACATTTGATAAAATACTTTAACATGATTTCATTGAAGTTTTAATCATAAAATCATCAACTAAAATTATAAACATCATTATTAGGTCATTCAAAACGTTTTCATGAAAGACCCATATTTATATTTGATGATTGAAGAAACTGGGTTTGAAAACTCTTTTTGAAATCTTTTGGAAAGGGGCTCCTTGAATGGAGATATTTAAAGGATGGATACCATACCTCACATTCAATAAATACCAATGATTTTTGATGAAGAAAGGACCACCAATAGTCCTCCTAGTTCCTTCTTGACTTCTAGTCTCCATGGTGACTTTATATAGTCTTCTAAGGGAATGGGGTTTTAGGTTTTAGGAAATTACGTCTAAAATTAGGTCTTAGGGTTTGAAACGCATTAATATACCTAATAAACCCTAAGAATATCATCCTAGGATCCTAAAATACTTGGGGTGAATATACCAAACAACCCAATACTTCACAGGAATGGAACAACTTTTGCGGCAATCTCCATCTTCGGCCCAACCAACGGACCAATAGTGGGGTCTCGTTTGTTTAGAATTAGCCCATTTATATCCTGGACAACTAAAGTTGTAGGTACAATCGACTCCGATTGTCAACGGACCGTTAGTTGACCAACGGACCGTCCCTTGGGTCGTCATTTGGTCACTACTTTGGTAACTTGTTGCCAAGAGGTGGGTCCTCTTCTATTGGCCCGCGTGTGTCCTAGATGGAGTCGTACCCAAATATTAAACGCCTAAATATAGATGTCTATGTCATAGAAAAATCGTACATTAATTCAGTGAAAAACGAACACGTAAAACTCACTCAAACACATCAAGACACACAAGTGCTATCGAAGGCACACCTTCTAAACGTAATGGACGTTCTCAATAGTTTGACCTCCAAACATAACCAAACTTCACACACTTCCTAAGATCACCAATGTAACACATTTTAACTTAAAATTCACTCAACAAACATTCTCTAAGCTCTAGTTCATTTTAGAGAGTAACACCATCACGCCTCTTTGGTCTATCGACGAACCGTCTATTGCGTTTAGGTCTTGGTCTATCTTTTGGCTGAGCCTTCTCCCGGCTAAGTTTCCTGTATGACCTAAAAAATGACTTCGGTGAAGCTAGATCCTAACATGGAGGTAAAGATGGTTTAAGTCCCTAAATTTGTCTAAAATATGGTATTGAGGCATTGTCTAAGAGTTTAGGTGATTTGGAAGTGAAACGTCAAGGGACGACTAAGATGTTGGACGACTAAGTCACTTATATGCCTTATATGTGGTTTTTAGTTTTATGTGAGATTAATGAGGTTATAAGTTCCTTAAATGAGTCATTATAGTGCATATAGGCAGTGTGTCAAGTTTCGTGAAGTTTGGAGGTCAAATGTCTAAGACGACCATGACGTTTAAAATGTTTTCCTAGAAATGACCTTGTGTGTCTAGGGAAATTACATTAGGTTTTACATGATAGTTTTTGATGAAATTCATGTATAGGTCATATATACTCGTATACAATTATGTTTGGGTTGGAAACATCAAGGAAAACATCCCCAAGGACCATCTAAATGTCCTTGAGGAAGGACCCAAAGTTGGTGTCCAAGACTTCCCAAGACATCCTACCAACGGAAGACAATTGACGCCCAGTGGGTCAATCGATGCCCAGTTGGTTGTGTCTCGTCGATCGGGACTTAGGCATTTGAGAGGAGAGAGACAAAGGTGAGTCTCTGATCCAAACGACAAAAGGACAGGACAATCAATTTGTGGACAAATGGTTCATCGAATTCCAACCGTCAATGGTTTGTGTCCCTGCATGCAGTTAACTGTTAAGTGAGGGGTGCACTTGTAAATTCACCCCACGTCCAAGGGTATTGGTTGTTCTTTAAGGGTCTTTTGGGTATTTTAGATATGCTTATAAGCCTAAAACAATTGATGAAGAGAGTTTCAAGGATCAAAAATCATACCTTGATCAATCAAATTTTCCGATTTGATGAAGAATTTTCACTCAATTTTCCAATCCAACTCCTTCCTCGAGTTTTGGCTCCAATGGAGTACTAGGGAAATTTTTAAGGGATTTGGATTTTTATTTTTGAAAAAATGAAATCTTCTTAATCTTTTAGGCTTATTAATATATTTAAAAGACCCATAAGGAAACTCCAATACCCTTATTTCTAAATGGGGTAAATTTACAATTTCACCCCTTACTTAGCAGTGAACTTGCGCAGGAGACAGACTCACAGACGCAGGGACTATCAACGGCCCATACCTTGACCAACGGACCATCCTGGATGTCCGTGGTTGGGCACTAAGTCTCGTATTTGGACTATCCTCTACCATGACTAAGTCCAAAAGTATGATACCCTACCAACGGGTTGTCGACTAACCCACTAGTCATCGGTTGCCTCCGTGTTTTGGGATGTCTTGGGGCAGGCTTGGCACCACTGGTCATCGGTTGCCTCCGTGTTTTGGATGTTCCTTGGGGATGTTTCCTAGGAATTCTCAACTCAAACATGATCGAATATGAGTTTAGCACCTCTCACATGAATTTCATCAAAAACAAACACGTAAATCTCTACACAACATGCCTACACACAGAAAGTCGTTTAGAGTCAAAGCTTTCAAAACTCATGGATGTTCTTGGACGTTTGACCTCCAAAGATCACGAAGACCGATTAACTTCCCATTTAAACTATATTAACTCATTTAAGGACCTTATAAGATCATTAATCACATATAACCACATATGAGGCACATGCGTGACATACTCGTCGCACATCTTAGTCGTCTCTTAATGTTTCATTTTCGAATAACCTAAACTTTTAGAAACTGCCTCTTTCCTATAATTTAGACAAATTTAGTACTTTATACCGTCAAGAAAACTATTTTAGGCTCTATTTGACCGATGTCATTTTCAGGATCTTACATATGCCCCATCCCTTGTGTTTTATTCGATGGATGAGATGAGTCGTTTTGTAACAGGGGTCTCCGATCTAGTGAGGCAGGATGCATTACGTCAATGCTACATGATGATATGACCCTATCTAGAATCATGGTGTATGCCAAATCAATGTAATAGGCTATACTTAAGAGGATGTCTGGAAACTTGAAAAGGAGTGTTTCTAGTGAACACGATCAAACTAGGCTTAGGAAGAGGTCTAAAAATCAAGAAGAACCTAGGAGTGCTAAGGTTAAATTTGACAAAGGAGGTGGTTCTCAAAATTTCAAGCCTACATGTTTCACTTGTGGAAAGAGGCATTATTGTGAGTTTCTAAGCGGTACCGGGAGTTTCTTTGGTTATGGTAAAGAAGGACATAAAGTGAGAGATTATCCTGGAACTACTTCTAGAGGAAGAGAGAGCAAGCAAGTTTTGCTTAATGTTCCAAATGAGGATGTTCCAAAGGAATAGGCTTATTTCTATGCACTCTCGATTAGAGAAGAAAGCCGAAGGTGATGATCATGAGGGTAATCCTTTCATTTATCTTTTTTTAGTGATATTAGTTCCTTTTAAGTAGGAGAGTATTATTAGTAGATGAGATAGAAAGTCATAGAAGCAAGTTTCATGTGCATAGTATTTAGGAATTTTGTTGAAATTGAATTTCATTAACTTCTTGCATTGGGTATTTTATGAAGCTATGATTATGTTATAAAATGTATTTATATGATGTTACCTTCTGTATTATCATGTTTCTATCATGAATTGCTTAAAAGTTGTATTTTTTGACAAAATTACACAATTCACTGTACCTTGGAAGTGCACTGTAAGAATTTTGAGATTTTGACTAATTAATGCATCATACACATAGGCTCTTATCGAATTCATAGAAGGAAAATCCTTATCCTTATAATAACATGGTCTTTCCATTTCATGTTTATTAAGATTTAATCATGCAACAATCTTTATGTCACACTTAGGCAGTTTCAGCAACACCCAAGAACAAGTACGGACTTTTACTTCAATATACATACTTGAATTAAATAGGTTGACAATAGATTATTATTAGTTAAGAATAAAGCCATGGGACCATATTAAACCATATAATGCTTAGTTATGTATTAGGGAAGAATGTATTTCTCCTCAACACACTTACATGTCTCATGAGTTCATACCCAACAAAATCAACAAAGGTCAACTTTAACCGAACATGATATTTTCTCAACTATTAGCAAAAGCATGGTCATAATTTTTCTTCCTGATGAAGCCAAAATGGTAAATTACACCACACACATTACAACAATAGGAAGCGGTCTCACAACATATAAATTTCTAAGTTATTACTAGACTTTATAAACATGCATAATTTAAGTAAAGTCGTACAATACAAAGGCACACACAAGGACAATAGGCATACATGCCTTCACATTTCAAAAGTGAGCCTACAATCATGCTTTCCAAAAACAAAATATTCACATAGTTTTAAAGATTTTTATCATTTTCATTTCAGGGAGACTCAAATTTATCCTTATAAGGCTAAACAATACACATTAAGAGCTAATTCAAACCTTCTTCATACCTTATCCCATGAAGTTAAATTACCAACTAGAATATCAAAATGCATAATAAACTTGAGAAGAACATAGGTTTGATCAAAAATCTTTTTCAAGTACTTAAGAAACATCAAAATACTATTAACATATGACGATAATGCTATTCATACTAAAGGACAAACTAGAAATATCTACAACCTTCATAATGACATCACCATCTCCCAGTTAGGGTAAACCCAATTAAGAGTAACTTAACCCAACCTCAAGAGGATCATAACTTATAAACCTTCATTTTCATCACTAAAAGTTGTTACAACATTATAAGAAATTACAGTAAGTCAAAAATTGCATTCTAAACCATATCATCTATGTAAATTATCCCCAAATTTTCATGTTAGGCCATACTATTCAACCACATAAGGTTTTAACAATTCTATAGACACCAAGGTCATACAACATTAGGGGAAAACAACAAGGAGACTTAGCCATAAGGGCTCTTTGTTTTCTTTCTACTTTATGGTAGGGCAACTTCTCGGTCCATCAACCTACATCATCACCCTACTAGAACATGAATACTAACTTCACACCCGGATTAGGTCTGTACACAGAACTTTTATAAGTGTAAAGCAATCATGAAAGTTCACACATATAAACCAGGGCAACACTTGAACCATTATACTTACCCAACATGCTTTCAAAGGTAGTCACTATGCATTTAAAACTCAAATCATTGCATTATTGCTATTATCATGCAAAACCATATAGTAAAAAACCATAAAAAAAACTCATTTTAACCATAGTAACTTCTAACATGCATAAACCACACCATGACATATACTACTCAACATAATCATGTTATTTCACATAATTCTCATATATAGCCACAAAAGACGTCATATCAACATAACATATCAATTCTAATTTTTCACCTAAATAGCCTTTTTTTGCATCACATAATCAAAGCACACCACAAATTCTCCTTCCTACATACTCATGAAACCATAAAACCAAGATAAGCATCAAAACTAACCTTTTCTCCTTCAAGCTTAGAGATACCATCTCATCCAAGAAATCATATCTAAAATACCACCAAACAAGAAAACATTAGAGACATATCTTATAGAGTTAAGTGTTACGGCACGACATGAGAATGATGAAGAATGGAAACTCTATCTTCCGATAGCCTCTCGCTCATAGATGTGTCGCAACTCCCTAACGATGATGAAGACTCTACTATACGTTGTAATATGTGACGTTTGGAACCTAAAACAACTTTCACAAACCTCTACATTTGTAACATCAAGGGAGAACCCCCTAGAAGTAACATGGCGTACTTGACCTATCAGAGGACTTATACAAGTCCATAGTTATCATTCATCAGATTTTCATAGGCAAATTAGCGGAAAATATAAAACTTTTCATTAACCATCAAATGATAGAAACTTCACTTCATATATATTAAATTTAATAAGTATATATAAGACTCTAGTCTCTTTCTTCCATCCAAGAATCAACATCATAAGAGTACTTTTGGGACACATCCGTTACAATATAATACATAAGTACATAATATCAAGACTTAAATCATAACATGACATTGGACATTCTTGAATCATAAGGATTCCTTTTGCTTGAGCTTTGGGAACTCATAACAAGATCCTCAAAATACAGACATCTAATCAAGCATCCATATCTACAATTAGTGTAAAAAGTAAAGAAGAATGGAGTTAGTACAAGAATGCACTAAGTATGAAAACCATGCAAAAACATGCATTTAAATGGACATTTCTTGAAATCATACTTACTTCCCTTTTTGAGATAATATTCAAAGAACCATTATACAATAGAATTCATTTAAATCATATACTTCATATAGACATATTTAAAGGTCAAACATCATATAGAATCACACATATAAGATAAGCCACATTTGAGGTCATTTTACTATGAGCTATTTACTCTTTCCAATAAGCATTCTCCTATTAACAGTTAACTTTTTCTTTAAAGTCATTAACCTCCCATGTAACCCTATAGTGATACTTGGTGCAAGGCATCACCTTAAGGTCACAATTAATCATTCATACATCCTACATAATCCATCACCTACCATCATAGAAGCATAGCACAACATAGACAGATTAAAGGCAAAATAGAAAAATTTAAAGTAAAATTGTAAAGACATTACAATTATCCCTAAATAATTTACCTTACTCACAATCGTATTTTAATTCCCCTAGTTCTATTTACATGTTAAGCCCCATAACCCCACACACACTTATTAAACCTATCATAGGACCATAAGAATAAAAACATGCTCTTCACACTTCAACATAATACCTTAGTCAACAACATGTAACCCAAGTAGGACCTTCATTCACATAGTCAATAAGGCAAACATTATTCACATAAGGAAATACTTCATAATATAGTCAATAAGACATACATAGTGCATCTAAGAAGAGACCACATCACATAAATCTATTAGGACCCATACCATGAAGTTCATCACTACAAGTTGACAATTACTACCAAGTCATGCATAAGAAATATATACATAGACACATGTATTAGAACACCATCCTAGGACTTCTTCAAGCGTCACTTGTGCATTGCGTAGCTGAAGTCTCATACCCACCTATAATAAGTAACCACCTTTATGTTATCCTAGTTAGAGTCCTTACTTTACTTCCATTTTTTCCATTTTCTCTTTAAGGAAACTATAGCCTTAACCGACACTAAGACCACGGGTGCTACATGGAATTTGGTGTTGTAGAGCCTTACACAAATGGAAGTTGTTCTTACCTAGCAAAGGTAAAACACTAACACATGCTAGTATACTAGTGAATTATCTTGAAAAATCCTACGTGGAACTAATCGATATACATAACCCTCTACATGCTCATTAGCATTGGAGACTCATCTGATGAGAAACCATGGCTGAATCTTCCTCAAGAAAAATCAACATCTCACGTGGAACCATTGGTGAATGTTCCTCCAAGGGAATTAAACACCTTATGAGAACCCAATGGTGAATCTTTCACAAAGGGAAGCCATCACCTCTCATTATCAATTTCACTCGGTGCCAAGGTAAGTTTCTTTTTTTATTAAAAAGTATTTATTACTTAATTTTATTAAATATAGGCTTAGGATATTGACTCCTTGTATGTTTATAGCATATTCCAGAACCTATCTAGTTTTAGGGTACTTTTAAGCACATCTTTCATGCCTTCTGTACTGACTAGATCTTCATACATGTGTTTGTGTATACTTGTATTTGAGCAACCCTTTCACATAAACTATAAATATAACATATGTTCATATCTCAGTGCATAGGTCTATAAGTATAACTATATGTGCATTCCTTTCATATCATCACATTATAAACAATGCACATTCACGTTTCATCATATCATATTGATAACAACATAGCATATTAGTCATAGTCATATACATAGAAAACCAAACCTAGGAACTATCCCATCAAGGTACACATGTGCACTGTATTGACAGAGTACCATACCCTTGCCCATTGTACTAAACCTATCAAGTCATAACAGTTAATGGAACACATAACATGCTTCACATACATATACCTTTAAGGCCATAGTCAATATTATATATACATACATACATACATATATATATATATATAAATATATATATACATACATATATAAATATATAATATATATATATAATATATATATATATATATATATATATATATATATATATATATATATATATATATATATATATATATATATATTTATATATAAAGTAAACACCGCCACCATAAGTAAACCATACTACACAATTTCATACAAGGAAAATTCTATCAATAATACTATAAAGAAGTAGAGAGTAGAAGAGTACAACAATTCTTACCAATCCTTTAACCTTAGATCGTCATTGATCAATACAAATATTTCATCAACAATTCATGTATAGGGCAGTAGCTAAATATATATTAGCATAAATGAAATAATACTTAATTCCATACAAGATCATGGTACCAACATACACAACAAATCACTAATTGAATAAAGAATCGAGGAATGTAGATTACTCACAAATTTCTGTTGCTTTGATCATCACTAAATATTTATCAACAATATACATATAGGGTAGTATCTAAGAAGATCATTACTGAAGCGAGATAATGTTTCATCTACCTTAGCATTTATATCATATCCTATACATTAGATTACTAATCTATAGTCTAGAAGAACCTAGATAATTTCCTACCAAGCCTTATTTTTTTTTATAATGCAAGATTCATACCCAAAATTCAACCATAATATTAACCAAAGGCATTAGATACGATCATCTTAACATAATTGAATTCCAAATTCATACATTATAGAAACAATGTTATAGTGAACACATAGAGACATTGGCAAGTCTTATTCAATTCTTCATATATTGAACCATATGGATAATTCATAAACAATTAATCATCAATATACTTTAATAATAGTATACATGAGCAATTAACCGCAACAAAATCACAATTCCATTAGCACAATTCACGATCACATTGACCATGCATAGGCTAACTCATAATGCAATTTAATTGAGATTATCTTTATAACCAATACATTATCATATATTTATCATGATAAATACTTTGAAAATATTTTGAGAAATAACCCATGGTTAGATTGAAAGATTAAAGGTTTGATCGTGAAATCTTTTTGAAAACATTGAGATTAACTATGTAGATGGAAGGATAACTAGAGATGAAGGGTCAACATACCTTAATGTAGAAGAGAACCTCTAAAGTTCTATGAATAACCCATTGGAATCCAAGCTCCAAGCAAATCTTGAGCTTTACCTTCATGGAGGTTCTAGAGATAAATATATTTTTGAAGGGATAGTCTATTTTGTGAAGAATGGATTGGGAATGGGGTTTTCACGTGTTTGATAACCTAAATACACCCAAAAAAAAACAAGTAGGTTCAGGTTAGGACATGGGGAGAATTTCCCATTCACCCTTTAAATGAAGCAGTTGTAGCCCTCACCAACGGCCACCATCGATGCCTCTTTTCCCATAAACGGATCGTCTGTGACTTCCTCTGTTTGGGTCTTGGACTGTCTTTTGGATGAGACTTCTCTAGACTAAGTTTCCATCGACTAATTCACCATTAAAGGGAAGTTTGTAACTGGGCGTCATTTGCTTTAGTTGATTGATACTGCCAAGGCATTGTCTTGGCAGTCGTTGGGGTCCTTCTTGCAGGGCACATGGGGAGTCGTACACAGTAATTTCCAATGTAAATATGAACATTAACAAGTCAAGGAAATTTCAAATCACTAAATAAACAATAAAATGCAACAATTCCAAAAATTGTAGCAACACTCAAGACACACACATGCATGTCTAGGCTATCTTTCAAACGTCTTGGGCGTTCTTAGACGTATGACCTCCTAAATTCATGAAACAGAACATACTTCCTATAATCATCATTATAACACATGTAAGGATATCATAATATCATGAAACAAACACAAGACCATAAAAATATGATACGCTCAAACTTAATTCTCAAATAAGAAGTAAAGCGTTCATTTTAAGTAAATAACCCAACTAATGAGGTTGGGATCATTCCCACGAGGAAAATAGTTTAGACTTAACTTCAATCTATTATTACTATTGTTCAGTCAATTATTTCCTTGGAAAGAAATAATGATAAAAAGGTTTTTTTGTATTTCTAAATAAATGAAAATAACTAGAGAAATTAAAGGAGACAACTAAAAGTTTCAAATGTTGGAGTTTAATCAATTAATCAAAGTAACTAGGGTTTACGTGTTCCCCACAGGTTCATAACTTGATAATTCTAACTATAACAATTCTTTCCTAGTATCTTGCATGAAAAGTGATAAGTTATGTATTTCTAAATCCTTGGTCCGGCATCTAGAAAATTTAACTCCGCACCTTGGTCCGGCTACGTGTGTTTCTATACTAACCCTTACCTTTACCTCATATTAAGCATCGTATTCGTTATATGACTATGTTATTACCTCATACCGATCATTACTAGCCTATTAGGTAGTATACACTAAATCTATGTTGATAATTCTTTTCCTATTATCTATCTCCTTGGTCCGACAATTAGCATTAAGGCGAGTTTTAAAATATGTTAAAAAGACTTCTATGCGAAAGAATTATCAATACATGCAAGACTCTATTCTAGAATTGTTATTTTAGTTATGTTTTACCTCATTATTCGCCTATGATTCCCACAACCGTAGTTATGAAGTTTATTTACCCATAGTCATAATCACAATATTCAAATATGTAATATAAGAACTCATGCACTTACATCAATGAGAAACAATAAAATCAAAAAGTTCACTTGATTAATTAGCAAAAGTCACTAACAATCAATTACACGAGTCTAAAAATATTCAAGAGTCTAACAAAGAGTCTAAAAAATAATCTAGAGTCTAACCCCAAAAATGAGGTTTTTCAAACTATTTATAAAAATAAAAACCTAATTAAATAAGGACTCTATTTGCTGGAAATCTGTCAAAACGTGGCTGGGTCGACGGACTTTGCGACGGATCGTCGTGGTCATGAAAAGTAATTCCAACAATGATCAAATTAGTCACCAAAAACAGACAAATCATCCATTAATACCTCAATGATGTCCTCCACCATACAGTAGAATCTGGACGTCATACATCTTAAAAAAGTGTCATGTGCGTTACACAATCCGAAGGGCATCCTCCTGAACGCGAAAGTTAAAAAAGGACTAGTAAAAGAGGTACTCTCTTGATCTTCTGGTGCAATTGAGATTATGTTTTAACCGTAATAACCGTCAAGAAAACAATACCACCTCTTTCCTACAAGCCTATCTAACATCTGATGCATGAAGGGCATAGGAAAATGGTCTTTCGAAGTCCATGCGTTCAATTTCTGGTAATCCATAAACACTCTCCATCGGGTCATCGGCCGCATTGGAACAAGTTCATTTATCTCATTAGGGACCACAGTCATTTCCCCTTTCATGGGCACACAGTGAACAGAGCATACCCAACTACTATCAGTGATCAGATATATGACTCCTGTATACAACCACTTAATAATTTCCTTCTTCAATACCTCTTGCATAGGTGGATTTAAATGTATTTGGTGCTCAATATTAGGCTTATGATCGGGCATTAGTTGGATTTTATGTGAACAAATATCGAGACGAATCCCAATAATATCAGCAATAGTCCACCTTATAATTCTTTTGAACCTCTTCAACGCTTTTGTAGAACATTCTACTTATTGCATATTCAAATCTGATGCAATAATTACAGTAAAAGTGTCACCTTTCCCCAAGAATGCATACGTCAAATTAGGTGGTAGAGCCTTAAGCTCCAATTTTTGAGCCTCCACAATAGATTAATTTAGAAGTAGAGACTCGCGATGCTTCATATCTAAATCCAATTTCTGTGTTTTGAACCGAACATCACCTCGATCAAGTTCCACAACCAATGATCTATACTCTTCCATGTAATCACTCTAAAAATTCATGATCAGTGCCGCTAGTGCTTAAAAATCAAGACGATCTTCTATTTGTACCTTGGACAAACTCTCAATCTTGTAGGTTATCACAAATATTGATTGGACCTACAAATGTTTAAAGTAGCTTCTTCATTGTTCAATCAAAACATCATCTGCCCTTTCTCCATATAACTAAGGCACCAGTGGTAACAAGGAAAGGTCTCCTAAGAATAATAGGCACCTCAAAGTCCACCTCACAATCAAGAATCACAAAATCATCTGGAAAAATAAATGTCTCCACTTTTACTAGTAGATTATGGAATATACCCATATCCCTCTTCATCGTTCGATCGACCATCAGTAGCCACATCGTAGTGGGCTTTGTGGTGACCAAATCCAACTTCTTGTAAATAGAGAGAGGCATGAGATTTATGATTGACCCAAGAACACAAAATGCTCTAGAAAAGTGTAACGACCAGATTGTACATGGAATAGTAAAAGCACCTGGATCTTCTTTCTTTTGCACGAGAGACCTTGTAGATATAAAAATACATTATTGCATCTGATCATTATCCTTAAAAATAATCGATCTCTTCTTAGTGACAATTTTTTTCATGAACTTAGCGTACCCGGTCATTTATTCAAGAGCTTCTATCAAAGGTACATTGATTTAACGTTGTTCCAACATAGTAATAAAACTCTAATATTTACCATCTTCGATCTTTTTCACCAATCTTTGCGGAAATAAGGGTGGTGGTCTACCAATGGGGGTCACTTTTTGGGGTGTCTCAGCTTCTTTCCCCGATTTATTTACCAACTCACCACTAACTTCATCTACCTCATCATCTCCTCTCTTCTCATCTTTGATGCCAGATGGCATAGGTGGATCCATGGTCTACTTACCCCTTCGAGTAGTGACTGCAATACAATGTCCATCACTTTTTGGATTTTGGACAACATTGCTAGGAAGAGTACCCGGTTGGAATGGGTTCACAGTATAAGACAATTGGGCCATTTGCAACTCCGATGCTTTATTGAGATTGCATGTGCATCCACCTTTTGCCCAATAGTTGCTAAATCAGCTCTCAACTCTTTCGCGTGCTCATCACTAGAATCAAACCTCCTCATAATCTTTTGCAACATATTCTCAACTTTGCGTTGTACTACCTCCACAATCCCTAGGAGAAACTTCCCCATTTTGAGGTGGAACATAGGGCCCACTCTAATCGTTTCTTTTACCATATCTACCCTAGTTGAAGTTGTTGTCGCGGGTGTTGTTGTCATCTCAAAAATAGTGACCCTCTCGGTTAAAAATCCCATAGTTTTGACATTTATTTCCTTGGCCTTGGTGCCAATTTTCCTGATTGGAGCCTTGGGTATTCGGCCACAAACCCCTAGTCTGCTTATTCACTGCATAAGAATCTTTTCGTAGTAGTACTCATCAACCGGTGGATGTGGTTTAGCAAAATAGTTCACCCCATTTACCTTTTATACACCCCCAATGATATGTTTCAACACCAACCCAAGCTTATTTATCATTTAAGTCATCTCTTCACGAATGTCATCTGTAGATAGCACTGCCGAAGTGCTTCACCCAGTATCCGACTTCTAACTAATCCAAACTTTATTATTTCGGGAGATTTTATCTAACTTTTTAGCGATGTCTTCATAAGTATACTCCTCATCAGAACCACCTGCATTCGTATCAAGCACTACTTTATTATTATCATCTTGCACCCGATAGAAGTACTCTTTATTCACTCATCATCAATGCGGTGGTTTGGGACACTTCTCAAGAATTAGGTGAACCTATCCCAAGAACTGCTTACTGACTCCCCTTGTAATAACACAATGTTTTTCACCCTATCTTTGTGGTTTAGATTTTTAGAAACCGGGTAATACCTTGATGGGAACACATCCCTAAATCTCTCCCTAATTATACATTGAATAGTAGGGAAACTCAGTAAAGAAAATTGTCGCCTCCCCCATCAGTGATAGAGGGAAAACCCTTAATCCAATTTCATCCATATCTGAGTCTTTCCTCCCTATACAACTCTTACTCACCGACATTAGTTTGGCGATGTAAGTATATGGATTCTCATATTGTAGCCCCGAAAACAAACCTATATCGGTGAGCATCTGCATCAAGCTACTAGTGACCACAAAAGTATGACAATGTGGTAAAAGAGGTAGGACAAGTGGATCATCATAGACAGACATGTTAACATTGCCCCTATAGTACTCTTAAGGGCTTGAGGCGTAAGGTTGCCTCCTCGGATTACCTTCACCAAGGTTATAAACAAAAACTCGATTATGAGCATCACCCGGCGTGAGAAATTGAGGGTTGATCTCATCAATTATATAAACAGGATTATTTTTACTATTAATTATGCAAGGTGTGCTATATAGTTCTTGCTCAAACTGAAGTATTGGTTCTCCTCGACTGCGTGTACTTGGCATACACTAAAGCTAGACCTACGAGAGACAAAAACAAAAAAGAAAAAGTAAAATCATGAATATGTTGACTAAAATTCAGTAATGTGCTTAAAGTTATTCTAAAAGTCACTTTTCCTCGCATGGGCGCCAAATTTTGTTACGCTCAAACTAAAACAACTCTGTCCTAGTATTTTGAATGCAAACTGGTAAGTTATGTATCCTTAATTCCTTGGTCCGAAAATTAGCGAATTTCACTCCGCACATTGGTCTTGCTACATGTTTGCACTTTACAGAACCTTACTTTTTGCCTCATATTAAGCATCATAATCGATATATGGCTTAGTTATTACTTCGTAACAATAGAAACTAGCCTATTAGATAGTATATACTAAATCTACAATGATAATTCTTTTCTTATTATCTACCTCCTTGGTCCATCAAGTAGCAACAAGGTGAGTTCTAATGCGTGCACTCGTTAAAAATACTTCTAAACAAATGAATAATCAATACATGTAAGAAACTATTCGAAAATCATTAATTTAGATAGTTTTACTTTGTTAATTACACATGGTTCCCACAACCCTAGTAATGGATTTAGCTACCATATTGAACAATTAATATTACAAATCAGATAAATAATGCAGAGTCTAACCCCAAAAATGAGGTTTTTAATCCTGTTTATAATAAAAGAATCTTAACATAAAGGGAATCCTAAACAATGAAAATTTGTCCAAAAATGAATCTCGCGTTGACGACCTGGACGACGGACCATCGAGGTAACTACGGATAGTCGACACCTTCGTTGGTCCATACTTCAACTCTATTTTTAGCTACTTTATTCTCCAACTCTCCGTTACCATTGACGAATCAAGACAACAGTCTGTTGACAGGATGACGATCCGCCGATGGATTTCATTGATCCACACTTAAAATCTTTTCCAATCGTGTACTGAGGCTACATTATGTTAACACCAACAGATCAGCAGGACGGTCCGTCGATAAGACGATGAACCATAATCCCTGCCGTAGCCTCACACTTAATTAGAATTCCCCGATCCTTCCTTTGCAGCAGAACATATTTAAGGTGACGGTTGCCACATACGGACCGTCTATAGGTAGACGGATCGTCGATGGCTCCGTAGGTCATATTTTCTTTAATTGTCAGCACATATTCAGTTTTTTGAGTTTGGAAAGTGTTTCCTGCTTACACAAAGAAAAATACACTAAAAATACTTTAAAGAGGCCTTAGACACTGACTAAACATATGGAAGAAGCATTGAATAAAGAGTCCCTCAAAGCGTCGTTTTTCAACAAACACTCCCTCGTTTGTTCAGTCGATTGACATTGCAAATGTAGTGTCTTGACCATCCTTGGGTCCTTCTTCTGGGTCCTTTGGTATGGATTTTTAAAATTTGTACCAGGACGTTTCAAATGTAAATACGAACCTCATGAAGTTGTACACCTTCCACATAAGTTTCACCAAAAACAAACACCTGAAACTTATCCAAATAGGCTAGGCCCCATAAAGACACACATTGTGAGTCTTAAGGGCTATCTTTATAATGCCTTCGATGTTCTTGGTCGTTTGACCTCCAAACTTCTCAAAAATCCAAATACCATGTTCAAACATAATTATAACTCACTTTAATACTTAATAAGCTCATTACATATAGTATATAAAACACACGAATACATGAGGACCATAGGCGACTAGTCGTCGAATGTTTTAGTCGTCCCTTAACGTTCGACTTGCAAATCACATCAAACTTTACACACTGCCTCTAAACCATATTATAAGTTATTTTAGGACCTTATAACCATAATAAAACAATGTTAATCTCTACACACACTTTCTCATTTTGGGGTCTTACAGGTTGCATATATTGGTTTACCCTGCCTTGGGCTACCTTTGACCCCTAAATGCAAGGTCCGTTGGTTGGTCCTTTGGGAGTCGTGCCTGGACATTTCAATTAAGAATCAACTCTAATATGTGTTAGACTCCCTTCAATAAAATTAAAAAAATTTGATTCCTAAAACTTATTCAAATAGGCTAAAGCACACTAGCACCTCATTGAACTAGTTTTCGGACGTCATGGGCGTTCGTAAATGTTTTTATTTACAAACTTGCTAAATGACTCATATTCGTTTTATGACCTTAAAATAGTGTCTAAACCTTTTGAAACCTATGTTAGGCTCTAGAACATGTCTTAAACTTTTGTAGTGTTACATTATCCCCCTCTTAGAAACATTCGTCCGCGAATGACACTAAAATAATTTGAAAGGAAGGAATATACTAAAGACTAGCAACCCAAAAAACAAATACGCATGACCACATGATTTACAACTCAAATAAACATATCAACATAACCTTTACACAAAACAACACCATAACATTATTTTCAACTTTGAATCTTATTACCATGCACTACATGAGAAGTTCCTCATACCAAAACTTCTTCCGGCCTTGTTAGTATGTTCAATACAATATAAGAAGGCATCACATACCAAGAATACAACACATAATCTCAAAACAATTAAAAGAGATAAAATGACAATTTTTCAAGTTATAGGCATACTCACTGTAATGCTATAGTAAAATGCACATTTTTGTAAAACATAACAAAAAATCAATTCAATTTCAATTTCACTTACTTTTATCATATTTATAAAAAAATAATAACCTTCATTATCAACGAGATGAGGATAATTGGATTTCATACCGTCCTCGACATCTCATGTTGCTCCCTCAACTAGGTGGTTTCTCCATAACACTTTTATGGAGTCCACCTCTTTGTTCCTCAACATCTTCACTTGTCGATTAGAAAATCCAACCGAAACTTCCTCCTAAGAGAGGTTATCCTTCACATCTAGACCCTTAATAGGAATAATTTACTAGGGACCACCGATACTCTTCTTAAACATCGAAACATGGAAACCTGGATGAAACTAAGATGCTTCGTTAAGAATCTTCAACTCCTAAGAAACTTGACAAACCCTTTGCAAGATTTGATAGGGAATCACATAACGAGGACTCAACTTCCCTTTCTTGTCAAATGTAACCACCCCTTTCATAGCTGAATTTTTAAATTACACTTTATCACCTTCTTTAAACTCTAAATATCTTCTCCTATGATCAGCATAGGACTTTTTATAACCATAGGCTATTTGCAAGCCATTCTTTTTAATATGGATCTCCTCTAAAGTCTTATAAATCAAATCGGGACCAAAAAGTGAAGACTCCCCTACTTCAAACAATCCTATTGGAGATATATTCTCCTACAATGCAAGGCTTAATAAGGAGCCATTGCTATAATGAATGGTAGCTATTGCCATATGCAAACGCAACCAAAGGAAAGTACTTGTCCCGATTTCACTTAATACAAACTCTAAGCATATCCTCAAGGGTTTGAATAGTACGTTCCGCGTGACAATCCGTTTTGAGGATGAAAAGTGGTGCTTAACTTCATCTTGGTGCCCAACCCTTCTTTGAAAGACCTCAAAAACATAGATGTGAATTGTGCACCCCTATCTGATATGATGGATATAATTTATGAACATCTTTGCATAATTCTCTGCCGAGTAAGTATAGTTGAAGGGAATAAAATAAGCGGATTTGGTCAACCTATCCACAATCACCCATATAGAGTCGTATTGCTTTTGTGTTAAAGGCAAACCGACCCAAAAATCCATATTGATGTATTCTAATTTCCAAGTAGGGAATTGGATTTCTTGAAGTAAACCACCCATTTTTTGGTTTTCTAATTTAAGTTGTTGGCTATTTGGACATTTTGAAACAAATTTTGCTATGTCCTTCTTCAAGCCTTACAACAAAAACACTTTTCCGAGGTCATGATAAATATTTGTAGAACTCGGATGAATTGAGTAGCGGGACCCATAAGATTCCTCAGTAATCCGGTTCCTCAAACCATCTACATTGGGAACACACAACATTTCTTGATACCTCAAGCCACCATCCCCTTCTAAGGAGAATGACCCATTAAGATTACAAAGAACCAATTTCTTCAACTCCATGAATGTTTTATCAAAGTGTTGTTTGAACTTCACCTAAACCACAAAAGATTACTCGGAGTTATGATGGACCATGAAACCACCATAAGGAGAATCTTTTAATCTAACACCTAATCTCGCCAACATATGAACATCTATCACTAGGTATTTATTGTGTTTCTCTACAGGAATCGCACTACCCACTGTCATACGACTTAAAGTATCCACAACCACATTGGCCTTGCCGCGATGCTAGTGACCACTCATGTCGTATTTTTTCAACAATTCCAACCACCTTCTTTGTTCGAGATTTAATTCCTTTTGAGTTAATACATATTGTAGGCTCTATTGGTCAGTATGCATATCAACATGAAAAACATACACATAATTCCTCCATTTTTTCAAAGAAAATACCACGGCCGCTAACTCAATATCATGAGTGGGATAATTTATCTCGTGCACCTTATATTGTCTAGAGACATAGCCTTCTATTTTCCCATATTGTATAAGCAGAATTCTGAACCCACTTGGGATTCATCACAATAGACAATGAATCGCTTGGTACCCTCTGGTAAAGTAAACACTAGATTGGAAGAAAGCATATCCTTCAAGATTTAGAAGATTTTTTCACATACCTCTGACCACTCATAATTAACATTCTTTTGGGTCAATGTAGTCAAAGGACATGCAATGGATGCAAAACTATCAACAACCCTCCTATAATAACCTCTAGAATGAAGAAGCTCCTAATGCTGGTTGGAGTCAATGGTCTAGGGAAAATTTGATCAACCCCAACCTCATCGCTAGAGATGATATGACTAAGAAATGCCACCGACCTCAACAAAAACTCACATTTGTTATACATAGAAAATAATTGGGATTCCTTAAGAACATGTAACACCACCCTCAAATGGTCCATGTGATGTCGTAAATGAAGACAATGACAAATGAATCAAGGTAACTATGAAACATCCTATTCATGAGATCTATAAATGTAATCGGGGCATTAGTGAGACTCATAGTGAAAACATCTAGTACAAAATGTCGTTTTTGTTATATCCTCACCTTTAACCCTAAGTTAGTAATACCCAGATCATCAGTTAATTTTAGGAAAGTGGCTTGCACCTTGGAATTGATCAATCAAGTCATCAATCGACGAAGAGGATACTTGTTCTTAATAGTGCCTTTATTGAGTTAATAATAATTGACGCACATATTAAGGGGCCCATCCTTCTTATTCATAAACAAAAGCGGAGTACCCCATGGACAAATACTACATCTAATGAAGCTTTTGTCTAATAAAACTTTGAGTTGAGTCTTCAACTCTTTAAATTCGTCATGACCAATCCGATATCGATGAATTTAAATGGGGTTGGTATCCCATGGAAATTCAATACCAAAATCATTTTCCCGTTTGAAAGGGATACCGAGAAGATCATTTTGAATGACCTCCCAAAATTACGTCACTACAGGGACCGACTTAATAGGAGGAATCCCAGAGTCTAAATCTTGGACTCTTACTAAATGGTATAAAAAACCCTTTTAGATTATTTTACAAGCCTTAAGACAAGATATGATGCGACCTCTTGGAATCGAATTTCCCCCTTTCACTCTAAAATGGGTTCATTTGAAAATTGAACTTTACAATTCTAGTTCTGCAAATAATGGAATCAAAATAATCATGCAACCAATCCATCCCCAAAATGATATCGAAATTGACAATATCAAGTTCTACTCATTCAACATGAGTAACTCCATTTGGCAACATTATAGGATAATTTTTTTATACTCATTTTGCAACCACCAACTCACCTACCGGGGTAGTTACCATGAAATGTTCATTTAGATCAAACATTCAAGGTATCAAGGGAGTAGGAAAATATAATGTATCACCCAGATCAAATAAAGCATACAAGTTAATATAGAAGACTTGTAACATAACGATCACCACATCAGGAGAACTTTCTTGTTCACCCACCAGAAAGAAGTGCATAAAAGTCATTCTTTATTGGAGCATCAACATTAGAACCACTAACTTTCCCACTATCTTTGTATTTCCCCTTCACATTTAGGGAATCCAAAACCTTGTCACCACACTTGCCACACCCAAAGCAGTTGTCTGTCTCAATCAGGCAATCACCATAATGCTTCTTGCCACACTTTCCACAAGTTCTCTTATTATTCGGTTACCTAGTACCTCTACCCTTTTGACACATAGGATTTGACACCCTATCATCACGAGCCTTGGGAAATTTTGTAGGCACTTGATTATAAGACCTCTTCTTAAACCTAGGCTTGTCTTTGATATCAAGCCTACCCTTTGAAGAACCACCATTAAAAGAGTTTGCCCTCTTGGCATCTATACTCTTTCTCTTAGACCTTGAATCTTCCACTAATTGACCATTAACCATGAAATGTGAAATGTTCATATTGTCATGAAGCATAGCCGATTGAAATTCTTCCTTCAAGTCATCCGACACTCTTGTCACAAAGCGGCTCATTTAATCTCTATGATCGGAAACCAAAGAAGAGCTTACTTTGACAATTTGGTGAATTTTAAATATTATTCAAGTACAATCATACCTCTTTTATGAAGGTTGATGAATTCCACCACTTTGGCTTCCCTCTTCTGCATAGGAAAGAGACTATCAAGAAAATCATTCTTGAAAATCTCCCATGTAAGTGGTCCACCTATTAAAGGACTATTGTCTATCCATTGGATGTACAAAGTTTGGGCCACGTCTTTGAGTTGATAAGTGGCTAACTCGGACTTCTCACTAGTAGTCAACCCCATGGCATTGAGAAACTTTTAGGTTTCATCAATAAACTCATGGGGAAATTCCTCCACTTTTGACCCATAGAAAGTATGGGGATTCATCCTAGTTAAATCCCTCAAATGGGAAGCTATGGTTCCAACATGTTGGTTTCCTCAGGAAACAACCTCCCGGTTAGCTTGAGTTGTCATGGATTGAGCTTGAGTAGTTATGGCTTGTGCTTGAGTAGTAATAGCTTGGGCCATTTTGAAAAGGGTAGCCGTTATGTCACCATCCGTCAAGGAAGGAGGATTGACTGGAGCTTGGTCATTATTAACAACTTCTTCAAGAGCAGGAGACTTATTTATTCGGGGAGGATCTCCCGCAAAGGAAATATCTTCATCAATTCTTCTAGCGGTTGTTCTTCGAGTATTCATTGCCTATAATCACAACAAAAAAAATAGATTCTAAAGGCACATAAAGTCCAGACTCTAGAGGCGCGATATTGGATTTCAAGAAAAGAAGAGTTTCCTAATCATCTTATAGTTTCTCATTAAAAAGTAAGGCGCACTTCACAATTATGAATAAGAATTTACATAGTTGTGGTTAAGCGATACGCTCAAATTATACTTCCCTAAAGAAGTATAAGTGGTCGTATCAGGTAAATAACCCAATTGTTAGGTTGGGGTCAATCCCACTTGGAAAATGGTTTAGACTTAAATTCAATCTATGATTATTTTTATTCAATCATGTCCTTTCCAACAATAATTAATTAAAGGGGGGGGGGGGGTTCTGTACCAAAAATGTTTAATTATTTTTAAGTAAGAGAGATATCAAATTTATAACATTACTATTTACAAAGTTATGAGAGAAACTAGGGTGTAAGTGTTCTCTATATGTTCATAACGCGGTAATCGTAGCTAAAACAATAATTTTCTAGTATATTGCATGCAAAGTTATAAGTTATGTATCCCTCATTCCTTGGTCCGACATTTAGAGAATTTCACTCCATACCTTGGTCCGGCTAGATCTGTCTACTTCACTAAACCTTACCTTTACTTTATATTAAGCATCATATTCCATGCATGGCTAAGTTACTACTATCCACCAATTGACACTAGCCTATTAGATATTGTATACTAAATATATGTTGATAATTCTTTCCCTATCAACTACATCCTTGGTCCAGCAATTTCGAACATGTGCACTCTTTAAAAAATATCAAAACAAAATAATTATCAATACATGCGAAACCCTATTCTTGAATTGTTATTTAGGTAGTTTTACCTTGTTAATTACCCATGGTTCCCACAACCCTAGTTATGGATTTAGTTACCCATGCTAAAGATTACACAATTCATAATATATAGACATGAAATAATGTGCTTACTTTAACATGTTTTTGACAAAACCCAGAAATATCACTTCAATTCACAAAAATATTGAAAAAAATGATTTCGGAAAATTCATGTGTTCTCAAAAACCAAAGTTTTATTTCGAATAATACAAATGTGATAAATAGTTAAGTGTCTAACCTAAAAAATGAGGTTTTTATTCCTATTTATAATAATAAAATCCTAAAATAAAACGGAGTTCTATTTAAGGAAAAAATATGTCCAAAACGCGTCTGTCGTCCATGACCCTACAGACGGTCCATCGATGGAATGACGGACCGTCGACATTTTTCGTCAGTCCATACTTCAAACTTTTTCTAGCTTTCAATTTTCAACATTTTATGTTAACATCGTTGGGCAAACAACACGGTCCTTCAGTGGACCTACGGTCCATCGATGGCCTCCATTCCTACATACTTAATTGTTTCTTCAAGCCTGGTACTGGGACTACTTTCTGTTACAACTGACGTTTACCCATGACAGTCCATCAATGGAACGAAAGACTGTCTCTCCTTTCATAGCCCCACACTTCGTTGATTTGATTGTAGCTGCTTGGACCTTCATTCGACGATCATTACCTATGGACCGTCAGTGGCTCTGTAGGTCATCACTTCTGCAGATTTAAACACAGTCTTCAGTTTTCTCATTATGGATAGTTTTCCTGCCAACACAAATAAAACACATGAAAACTACTACAAAGAGGACTTATACACGCACTAAACATAAGTAAAAAGCATTGGAAGTACCATAAAACTACGGTATATCAACACCCTTAACATTAATTCATTGTTTATCCTCAAGCGATGCACTATGACTCACTAACACCTTTGTAAAAAATATCTTCTTTTAAGCTTTCACAATCATTTGGCTATCATTCCCGATTATTTTCATTATTTATATGCATGATATCACTTTTAGGCTGATTCGTGTGGATCAGACCATGACATAGATTAACTATACACCGACACCTTTCCTCTTTTATCTCTCTCCAAGGTACATACTTTCCAATATTGCAACTAGTGTCCTCACTGTAAAATCAACATTCTTCTTTTTCACACAGTGATTTCAATTTTAGTATACGGATTACATAGGACACTAGCTCTCAGAACCAATTCACACCTTGTTGATACTTGTCGCCATAGGATTGACCTTATTTTCACTACTTCAAGTTCAACATATTAGACTATAAAGATCACGATAGGACTTTCTTCACTTGTAACGTAGGCCCAGGGTCATGTAGGGTACATTTTGATGCATTTATGTAACTTGTTTCCCTTTTTGACATTACTGCTAAGCGTTCTACCTTTTCATCGTTTATTATTCCCTAATCTTCATCTTCTTATACATTTTGCCATGCAATTCTCCTTTCTTTTTACTTTTGTGCAAGTGAACCTTGTTTCATTTCAAAATTTTCACTTTATTTCAACTTTGATATATCCACTTTTCGTTTATTCTTTTAATAGTTCATTCAATCCTGGTTTTAAACGACATTCCTCATAATATCAACCCTCAACTCATGTCTTTGTCATGACTCAAAGTACACAATACCCAAGGTTGGGTCAGCACTAGGACGAGTTTTAATTTTGCATTAGCCACCCTTAACTTATGATATTGGCATAAGCTGGGGTGTACATGTCCAAAGAGGGAACATGGCCAATACATTGTACCAAGAAAAGATGAGTTGGGGTAAAAAAAAAGTTCCATTGTAAGATCAAATTATTAGGATCAAACAGGATTAATTTCATTTGGTTTTCTTTCATTTATGCTAAAGACTGACTATGTTGAACACGGGCGTATGATCCTTTCCTAATTTTCTAACAAAGTTTACTTTTTGCAGGACTTATCGGGCATGTTCTAGCAAGGTATCAACGATGGACTATTCAATTTTCCTCACACTGAACACCTCTTTACCCTACAAGATTATTGAACACAAAGTTCACGTGTTAGATCGAAGGACATGCAATGGTGTATCACTAAGTAATGCTTAGATACAACACATTAAATATTAACTATGCCTAATCATGCAAACATTCATTTTATATCTAAAATCATTTTATTTTAGCAATCATGATTCAGATTCCTCACATACTTTTTACAAGATTATAACATGCCGGTTAAACAATAAAATAATCAGTCTCTAAGAGGAAAAGAACACTAGAAAGAAAACCCCAAGAGAGGATCATGAGTTGGGATGCTCAGACTTCACCCTAGCACTCACTTTCCTTTTACCCCACCCTCAACCAAAAAGCAGGCAATTGTCTTCAATGCATAAGAAATATAATACAGGGTGGTAGGTGAAGCAAACTAACGTCGACGATCAATAAATTGGCGGGTCGGGTTTCTATTAAACCTTTCCCTCATGCGTACGGACACCATCAGTAGTGTTTGCAGAATTAACAAAAGAATTAGTAGTGCTTCTCTCAACATCAACAATCCTGGATCTAGATGTCCAAGAAGCCAACTCATGATCTCTCATCTTTTAGTCCTCCTCATCCTTTAACAAGGCTCTCCTCACAGCCTCCTATTAAGTACACTATCTCTTTCTATAACGACCCTTATCTCCCTCTATGGATTGATTCCTCTTATTCTGATCTTGTGGTGGAGGTGGTGGCACAATGCTGGTCTGAAACACTACAACAAGTACTGTATCCTCAGTAGGCTCCGTAAGTGTGGCCTTAGACTAAAATACCCGCGCATCCAGGATGGCATGCACTTCAGCCCTCACATTCTCCATAACACCTTGAAGAGTCTTAAAGTCAATAGTCGGTGCTGTCGGGGCAAGAAATCTCAACTCGAAGGAGTCAAGGCGCTGATGTATTTCTGAAATATTCCGCTCAGTCTGTAGGGAAATCTTCTTCTCAATTCGCTCCCCCTCTTCAGTAATGGACTTTTATATCCAAGGCTGGATATGGTGTAGTAGCGTTGCCATTTGGGCCGCTAACTTCTGGACTCTAACAATTGGGTCTAGTGCTGCAGATGAAGTGGTGCTGGAAGAAATTGGGTCTGTGATGGTATTGGGGATAGACTGGAATGGGGTAGTGGCGGTAGGCTTTTATTTACTATGGTTAGACAGTTGGGCTTTATCTACTGTGTCCGCCAAGTTCTCACCTAGCGGCTGCACCTCTACTCTGGGCTCTTTGTGGGGTGCCGTCTCATTTACGTCAACCTGGATGAGACCTACATCAACCATCC
This sequence comes from Solanum habrochaites, assembly GCA_027704765.1. NCBI lineage: Eukaryota > Viridiplantae > Streptophyta > Magnoliopsida > Solanales > Solanaceae > Solanum > Solanum habrochaites. The sequence goes on along the minus strand of JAKWJA010002497.1, from coordinate 35,944,501 downwards.
CAGTAGAAGTCTTGAGAACATCAATATTCCATATGGGTACTCAAGCTGACCTATAGAACTCGAAAATCAAGCAGGGGAAAGGGTACGTGGGGGTGTCCTTAAAGGCCCTCTCAAGAATGACTGCCAGCAACTGTCTGGGAATCTCCACGTCGAACCTTGCAACCAAAGTAGTTAATAATACTGTCGTATCTCATGTAACAATATTGTCTGGAGTATAGCGGGTTAGTCAATTATTGACCAATAACAACATAAATTTTGTAGTGAAGGTAAGGTTGGCCTTCTTGATGAACCCTCTGGGCTCCATCACCTAATTGCACCTTCGCCATCCACAAATATGTGATGGACTATCTGCCTCTTGGTGGTCTATCTCAGCCCCAGATTATGCTAAAAATGGCCCTCCTTAATTAGCTTCCACCGATAGTCAATCTAGGGGGTAAGGATATCCGTCGTAGCATCTGTGTCTGCCCCATATAAGTACCGGTAAATAGTAGGTAAGGAGATGTCTACCCTGCAGACACGGATTTCAAAGATGATCAAGTGGTGCCTGTTTAGCGGGATTTGACCGCCTATAATGGAAGATCTCTGAGTCTCTACATAAGATGCGCAGAACTCTCGCCCCACCTCCTCGATGTAGCATCAAATGCTCTTGGCCATCCACTATAGACGATGACAGGTGAAGAGAGAATTTATATTAGTGACAATATGAAGACTCCTTGTAAGAACTCGCTGCTCGAATATCAGAGTCTATGTCACGACCCGCTTATCGTTCAACATCATTACATCCCAGTACACCTTGTATTTGACCTCGACGGACAACCGGTTGCTCTGATCTGCAAAAGGTGCAGGGATGTTGGTTGGGGGTGCTGTAGTAGAATCCACACTGTTAGCCTCATCAAACGATGAAGAGTGGACTGGTGCAGGAGGTGCACTGTATCAATGTGAAGCTTAAGCTTCCTTAGAGCGAGACACTCCATAAAACCCAGAAGTCTTTTCAGAGCCTCACGTTCTTTCATAATCTGTAATAGAGAAGACGGTGTTCCGGTCAGTATGCGCTCCTCATCATATTGGGAGGTAGTGAATACGCTAGAATCCTTCTTCTTGGGCGTTCATTAGGTGGTCCTAGCAGCACGTATAGGTGTACGGGTGCCTGGTGGCACGTATTCTTTGTCATGATCATTGTCCGAGCCTATAACCATCAAGCATGACGGGGCAACGGGCTTGGAAAATCCTCTAGAATGGATTAAGTCTTGTTTAGGGACCACTGGTACCTGCAAAATATAGTTATTAGCTTCATCGTAATCAGATGACACACCCAAGAGTACCAAGACCAAACTTGGAAATACAAAATACAGTCCAGTTCAGAACTGCAAAACTGACCACGAGCACAACAGACGGTCCGTCAATGGAATGAAAGGTGGGGTCAATAGGTGAACGCTTAGAAAATATTTTGGAAGCTGCAGGATTAAAGGTTTTATTAGAGATGATAGACTTGCAGGATGGTCCATCTTTTAGATGACGGACCATCGACCACCCCCGTTGGAAGACACTTAGAGTGAAATCTAGGAACCTTCACCAAACAGGTATCTACTTAAGATGATGTACATGCAGGACGTTCCCCCTATAAACTTAAGGATCGTAGACCACATCCGTCATTACAGAGTTAAGAAAATATTGGGAGTGGCTACCGACGGTCAGCATCGATGGTCCATCGACTGACCAATGATCCATAGACGGGGTATCATACTGTTGGTCAGACAGATTTTTTGTAAGCGATGGTTGGGATCCCAAAGAGCAATGTTCAATCAATATAAGATACATTAAGTTCATCTAGCATTTAGCAAACCATTAAGTCATTCTAAGGGCATGGGTTATCGCATTTTCAAACCTACAATCTAAAGGACCTTCAAACCCTATGTCAGAAAAAACAACACTCAAAAGACAGTACATTTCGATAAGAAATGCCCAACCCATTAACTTTCCATTATTATAAGGGACTAGGAACTCAGTTTAAACAATTCAAGCATGCAATTTCGTCCCAAAATCAAGACCCACAATTGTATTACAAAAATTTAGCATGCAAATGAACGACAACTTATTGAGCAGAGCAGAATGACATACTTGTGAAATGTACTGGAGTGAATGGGGAGATGAATTTCTATACGAAACCTCATCAAGTTAAACTTTGAACACGGGCCGAAAGGAAAATAGAAGCATATGGGAATGTGGGAGAGAACAACTTTAGGGATTGATGGGGATTTTGAAAGTGGGAAATCAGGTTGTTTAAGAGGGATTAAATGGGTGAGTAAGGGGAGGATTTGAAAGAAAATGGGGAGGGAAACGGTTGGGAAGGAGATTTGAAAGGGTGGGTAACTAAAAAGTTTAAAAATTCCAAACATAGTCGGTCGGATCAGGTCGGGTAATTTGGTTTTAGGAACTAACAATTCACCATCGACAGTCCGTCAACTGTTCCGTCGACTTTGACATAACTTTGAAAAACTAGAAATCATACTTGGGATCCACATATTCCATTGACAGTCCATCGATGAAACGACGGTCCTTCCATTGGTCTGTCGATCAGTACACCAGACTAATTTCTGCAGATTTTTGATGATTTGGTCCCTGCATATTGAATACCCAATTAGCTAATATTTTTGTATTTTCTAGATACTTTTTATATATGGAACCTAGTCTACTCTCTAGAAAACACTTCTAAAAGAATGTTAAAGAAAATGCATACATGATTTTAAGTAGAAAAATTAAATAATGCACTACTGCTAGAAAATCAACAAAAACCTATTGTTAGCTAGAGGATACATACTGGGTTTCCTCCCAATCAGCGCTTGATTTAATGTTATGGCACAACGCATGACTCTTGATTACTCAGACTTCATCAAGATAGTATGCCTCAACCATTTCATTCACATTTTCCGCATGCCCTAGGTAGATTTTTAATATTTGTCTATTCACTTGGAACCTTTCCCCCTCCTTGTTCTATTACTCAACCGCACCATGAGGAAATACTTGAGTGATCAAGAATGGAACAGTACATTTTGACTTGAGTTTGACCAGAAACAAGCGCATCCTAGAATTCAACAAATGCACCAAATACCTAACTACAAAGTCACGCTTCTCAATCTTTTGGTCATGGTACTTCTTCATCTTTTCATTGTAGAGTTGAACTTTCATATGCCTTAAAGCAAAACTCATCAATCTCATTTAACCCATTGAACCTCTGCTCCACTGCTTCCTTCCTATCCATCTTCAGTTTCTTCATCGCCCACATGGCCTTATTCTCTGAATCAACCGGCAAGTTATATGTCTTCCCATATACAATGTGTTATAGAGACATACCTGTGGTAATCTTGTATACTTCCCTGTGGGCCCAAAGAGCATCATCAAGACTCCTTGACCAATCCGTTCTAGTCGAATTCACCATTTTCGTCAAAATCTACTTAATTTCTCGGTTTCACACCTCAACTTTCCCACTGGTCTGATGATGATATGGAGTGGATACATTGTGGCAAACCCCATATTTCTCCAATAACCTTTTGAACAACTTCTTGCAAAAGTTGGATGCCCCATCACTAATAACAGCCCTTGGGGTGCCAAATCTTGAAAATATCTTCTTTTTCAAGAATGCGGTGACACTGTTTCCTTCATTATTTGCAAGTTCTATGGCCACCACCGATTTTGACACATAATAAACAGCCAGAAGAATATGATTCATCCCATGAAAACTCAAAAAGTTCCCATAAAGTCAATGCCCCATACATCAAAAAACTAAATTACAAGAATGGGATTTAAAGGGAGTTATTGCCTTCTAGAAATACCTCCATCTCTTTGACACCTAACACACGCCTTGAAGAACTCATGATCATCTTGGTGGGTGGTTGGCCAATTTTTGCTACATTAAAATATTCTATGGGCAGTCCGAATGCCACTATGATGCCCACCGACAGGCAAGGAGTGACATGCCTCCAAAACACTCAATATCTAAACTTTCGGCGGACACCGGCGAATAAGACCACAAACACAACTTAGATATAAATATGGCTCATCCCAAAAGAACTTTTTCACATCGTGCATGAACTTTTAACTTTGATGAAAGGACAAGTCCGATGGGATTATATCACTAGCCAAGTAAATCACAAAATTGGTGAACCATGGAATCAAGTCTTGAGACGCGGCTAATACATGCTCATTAGGGAAAGTATCATCAATTTTATCATTTTCACCTAATTCTCGCATAACTTCATCCTCTTATCTAGACAAGTGATCGACAACTTTATTTTTAGTTCCATTTTTGTCTATCACTTCAAAGTAGAACTCTTGCTACAATAAAAGCCATTTAATCAACCTCGATTTTGCATCCTTCTTTCCATAAAATATCTCAAGGCACAATGATAAATATGCACTATGTCTCTCGTTGCAAGAAAAAATGAGAGAATTTAATTAAACACAAAACCCACCGCAAGGAGCTCATGGTCAATCATAGTATAATTCCTTTCAGCTTCATTAAGGGATTTACTAGCATAATAAATCTGGTAAAGGATTTTATCACTTCTTTGTCCCAATACTACACCATGAGCAACCCCACTAGAGTCACCCATAACCTCAAATTGTTTTCCTTAATCTGGAGAAATAATAATGGATGCAGACACCAACTTATCCTTAAACTCTCCAAAAACTTTCAGACAAGATTCATCAAAAAAAATTTACACTATTTTTCAAGTAACTTGCATGGAGGATGTGCAATTTTTGAAAAATACTTGATGAACCTCCTGTAGAAAACCACAAACCAAAGGAACCTCCTCAAACCTTTTACAGAGATGGGTAAAGGAATTCTCTCTATTACCTCAACTTTAGCTCGGTCAACCTCTATACCCTTCTCTGAGATGCGATGACCCAATACAATTTACTATTTCACCATGAAGTGAATTTTTTCCCAATTGAGCACAAGGTTGCAATTTTCACACCTCTTGAGAACTTCGTCCATGTGACTCAAAAAATGTTTAAATGAGTCACCAACAATAGAAAAAACCATCAATAAACACCACAATTGTGTCCTCCACCATATCAGAAAATATAGACATCATACATCTCTAAAAAGTACTCGATGCATTACACAACTCGAAGGGCATCCTCTTGAACGGAAAAGTTCCATAAGGACAAGTAAATACGGTTTTCTCTTGATCATTTGGTGCAATAGGGATTTGGTTGTAACCCGAATACCCATCAAGAAAACAATACCACCCCTTTCCTACAAGCCTATCTAACATCTGATCCATGAAGGGCATATGAAAATGGTTCTTCTCATTCCATCCATTCAATTTCTAGTAGTCCATACACACTCTACATTCGATCACTGGCCTCATTGGATAAAGCTCATTTTTCTCTTTACGGACCACACTCATTACCCCTTTCTTAGGTACACACTGAACATGGCATACCCAACTACTATCAGTGATCGGATATAGGACTCCGACATCCAACAACTTAATTGTCTCATTTTTTACTACCTCTTGGATAGGTGGATTTAAATGTCTCTGGTGCTCAATATTGTGCTTATGATCAGATATTAGTTGGATTTAATATTAACAAATAACGGGAAGGATCACAATAATATCCGCAATAGTCCGTGCAATAGCTCCTCTGAACCTCTTTACCACTTCAACCAAACGCTCTCCTTGTATCAAATTCAAATCTGATAAAATAATTAGCGGCAAATTTTCACCTTTCCCCAAGAAAACATACATCAGATGAGGTGGTAAATCCTTAAGCTCAAATTTAAGGTCCTTCTCAATAGATGGTTTTGCGGGTGGAGATTCGCGATGTTTCATATTTAAATCAAATTTCTTTGGTTAGAACCGAACATCACCTCGATCAAGTTCCCCAACCAATTACCCGTACTCTTTGTTACAAACACTCTCAAAATTTATTAACACTGCGCTACTGTCTCAACACCAAGACACTCTTCTATTTGTACCTCGGACGAACACTCAACCTTGTAAGATATCGTAGATACCCGTTGGAGCTCACCACTCTGCCTCATGTACCTATAAATATTGAAAGTCGCTTCATCATTGTTCAACCAAAACTTTATCTTCCCTTTCCCCATATCAACTAAGGCAAGACCGGTAGGAAGGAACGACCTCCTAAGAATAATAGGCGCCTTTATGTCCACCTCACAATCAAGAATCACAAAATTGGTCGAAAAAATAAATGACTGCACATTCACTAGAACATGATGTAGTATCCCAATAGGCCTCTTTTCCATTTTATAGGCCATCAGTAGTCGCATCTTGTGGGCTTTGGGTCACCCAAATCCAACTTCTTTTAAATAGAGAGAGGCATGAGATTTATGCTTGCCCAAGATCAAATAATGCTTTTGCAAAGTGTAATAACCTGATTGTACATGGAATAGTGTAAGTGTCCAGATCTTTTTTCTTTTGCACACAAGACCTTGTAGAAATAGCACTACAGTATTGAATCCTATCATTATCCTTAAAACTAACCGATTTATTCGTAGTTAGCATATCTTTCATGAACATGGCGGTTACCAGGCATTTATTAAATAGCTTTTATCAAGCGGATATTGATGGAAAAATGTTTCAACATAGTAATAAAAAGCTTGTATTGACCATTCTTGGTCTTTTTCAACAATCGTTGCAAAAATGAAGGTGGTGGTCTAGTAATGGGAGTAACTTTTTGTCGTGTCTGAACTTCATTCCATGATTTATCTACCATCTCACCACTAACTCTCTCTGCCTCATCGTCTCCTATTTTCTCATCGTCGATACCAGACCTCATATGGATTTATGGTCTGGTTACCCCCTCGAGTAGTAACTGCTATACAATGTCAATCATTTTTTGGATTCTGCACAGCAATGGTAGGAAGCGTACCCGGTTGGCATGATTTAAAAGTAGAACACAGTTGGGCCATTTGAAATCAAGATGCTTGATTGAGATTGCATGTGCATCCACCTTTTGCCAAATATTTTCTAAATCCCTCTCAAATCTTTGGCGTGCTCATCACTTGCACTAATCTCCTCATAATCTTCTGCAACATATACTGAACTAGCGCCATACTACCTCCACCATCCCTAAGAGCAACTTTACGATTTTGATGTTTAACATAGGTCCCACTCCTATCATTTCTGCTACAAATAGTTACATCGGTGGAAGTTGTTGTCGAGGTTTTAGTTGCCATCTCGAACATAGTGACCCTCCCGATCATAATTCCCATAGTTTTGACCTTGACTTTATTGACCTTGGAGACAATTCTCGTGATTTGAACCTTGGGATATTGGCAAGAAACCCCCCATCTACTCATTCATTGCACAAGAATCTTCTTCATAGTAGTAATCACCAAACGGTGGTTGTGGTCTAGACAAATAGTTCATCACATTTACCTTTTATGCACCCCCGGTGACATGTTTTAACACCAACCCAAGCTTAGTTCTCATTTGAACAATCTCTTCACGAATCTCATTTGCGGATGGGTTGTGTGAAGCTTGCACTACTAAAGTGTTTCTCCCAGTATCTGACTTCCTAGGGCTCAAGCTTTATTTTTTGGGAGATTTTCTCTGATTTCTCAGCGATCTCTGCATATGTACACTTCTCCATAAGAACCACACGCAATTATATCAAGCAATGCTTTATTTTTATCATCTCGCATTCGATTGAAGTACTCTTTCAGTGACTCATCATAAATTCGGTGGATTTGGACACTTCTCAAAAATGAGGTGAACCTATCCCAAGAAATTCTTACTATCTTTCATGGTAATGCCACAAAGTTGTTCACCCTATATTTCGGCTTTAGCTTTTTAGAAACTGGGTAATACCTTGCTAGGAACACATCCCTCAATTGATCCCAAGTATAGATTAAATTATTGGGCAACTTAGTAAACCAAATTGTTGACTTCCCCGTCATTGAGAGAGGGAACACCCTTAATTCAATTATATTCATATGTAAGTTTGGCCTCCCTACACAACTCTTACTCAACGGCCTTAACTGGTGATGTGAGTATGTGGATCCTTAGATGGTAGCCCCGAAAACAAACATCTAGCGGTGAACATCCGCATCAAGCTACTAGTTACCACAAAAGTATGACCATGTGGTAGAGGAGGTAGGACAAGTGGACCATCATAGTTAGTGATTTTAACATTTTTCCTATAGTACCCTTGAGGGTGTAGGGCAGGTGGTTGCCTCCTCAGATTACCTTCACCAAGGGTATCAATAATCACTCGATTATGAGCATCAACCGTCGTGGGAAATTAATGGTTGATCTCATCATCGATATAAGCAGGATTGTTTTGAATATTCATTCTACGAAGTGTGCGGTTTAGTTTAGGATCAAGTGGAAGTATTGGTTCGCCTCAACTTCATGTACTTGGCTTACACTAAAGCTAGACCTACGAGAGACAAAAACAAAAAAAAAACAAAAAGTAAAATTAGGAAATTTTTTACTAAAATACGGTAATGTGCTTAAAGTTAATCTAAAAGCCACTTTCCCCAGCAACGACACAAAAATTTGAGACGCTCAAATAATACATCCCTAATGAAGTATAAGTAGTTGTATCAATTAAATATTCCAATTAACAGGTAAGGGTCGATCCCACAAGTAAAATGGTTTAGAATTAACTTTAATCTATGATTACATATATTCAATAAAGTCCTTTCCGAAAACAATTAATTAAATGGTGGGTTTTGTATAACAAAAATGTTTAATTATTTTTAAATAAGATAGATAGCAAATTATTAACTTTCGTGTTTATAAATTGATGAGAGAAACTAGGGTGTAAGTGTTTGTGTTAGGTTCATAACGCTATAATCCTAGCTAAAATAATCATTAGCTAACATATTGCATAAAAAGTCATAAGTTATGTATCCCTAATTCCTTGGTCCGGCAACTAGAGAATTTCAGTCTGTACCTTGGTCCAGCTACATGTGTCTACTTTACTAAACCTTACATTTACCTCATATTAAGCATCATATTCAATGTATGGCTAAGTTACTACATTCAACCAATTGAAACTAACCTATTAGATAGTGTATACTAAATATATGTTGATAATTATTTTACTCTCAACTACCTCCTTGGTCCGGTAAGTATAAATACGACATGTTCTAGCGTGTGCACTCGTTAAAAAAATTCTAAACTAATGAATTATAAATATATGCAAAACCTTATTCTAGAAATGTTATTTAGCTAGGTTTACCTTGTTAATTACCCATGGTTCCCACACCCCTTGTTGTTGATTTAGTTATCAATGCTAAGAATTACACAATTCATTATAGTTAAACAAGAAATCATGTACTTACTTAAACAAGTTTTCTAGAAAACCCATAAATAAAACTTTAATTCATTAAAATATTAACAAAAACAATTCTGAAAAATTCAATTGTATCCCTAAAACTAAAGTTTTACTTCCAATAATACATATCTGAAAAATAGTAAAGTGTCTAACCTCCAAAATGATGTTTTTAGTCCTATTTATAATAATAAAGTCCTAAAATAAAAAGGAGTTCTATTTATTGAAAAGAAAATATGTCCAAAATATGTCTGCCGTCGACGACCATACTGATAGTCCATCGATGGAACGACGAACCGTCGAAAAACATTCGTTGGTCCATACATAAAATATTTTTTGGCTTCCACATTTCACAACTTTTGGTTACCATCGACGGACCAAAAGCATGGTCCGTCAGTGGACCTACGGTCAATCGATGGCCTCCGTTCGTCTACACTTAATGGTTTATTCAAGCTGGGTACTAGGAATACCTTCTGTTACCACTGACGGTTAGCCATGATGATCCGTCAGTTCATCGACAGAACATCACTTCTTCGACCTTAGTCGACGATCATCACCTACGGACCATCGGTACATTTGTAGTTCATCACTCTTACAGATTTTAGCACAGTCTTCATCATTTTCGTTTTGGACAGTTTTCCTGCAAACATAGAGAAAAACACATTAAAACTACTACAAAAAGGCCTTAGACACACACTAAACTTAAGGAAAAAGCATTGGAAATACCATAAAACAATTGTACATCATTAAGTGAGACCTCGACTCTAAAGAAAGTCAACCTCATGCTATGATGCCATATTTTTCACATCCGGGGAGCACCCCTTAGACATAATCGGAGTCGTCATCCACTTTGAAGACTAAGACTAGACTCTTAGATTACATCATTACATTCATGGGTTAAAATTTGTGGAAAAATTTAAAAGTTTTTTTTATCTATCTTGAGGATTACATAGACCTTTACCATACACATAATATATATAATCATATCGAGTAGACATAGACCCTTAGTATATAAAGGTTACTTAGTCTTGTACATTTATTGCACTTATATGTATAAGATATAACATAGTATTAACATTGTATGTATCATCTCATAACCATCTAAACAAGAGTTTAACAATTGGGCATATCTGATGCATTAATAAGAGCCACACATAGGCTATACAATCTTTAATACTAAAAAAATGAATGAAATAGAAGTTTTACAACCAGAACAACATCATAAACTTAATAGTGGAATTTTCCTTAGAAAATATAGGACCTAACTAAATTGGATGAGTGAGAATTCAAAGTCTTCGTTCAAAGTCATCTAAAAATCCCATCTACGACCGGAACCTAAAATGTTGGGGAAAAAGGGAGAAAATGGTGTTAGTACAGAAGTTGTACAAATATGAGACCATGTGCACACACATCATAAAATCATGCCAAAAGGAATAAATTTCATAAAAAATTCAATTTACTTTGAAAAAGCATTATGCACATTCAAGAAAACCATACAAATCAATAAGACATATTCATTAAGTCAAGATCATGTACATCACAAGACACCCACTACTAATCCTAGTCAAGTCAATAAGCATATAAAAATACTTATACATATAATCAAGACAACTCTATAATCAAGTTATAACATTAAAAAATATGAATAAGTGTTTATTACAATATAACCAAAGCAAGACAATTATCCAAGGACCCTCATTAAGTCAAGTAGTGTAATGACTAAGTAAAGACCCGTAACCTTACTCATTCTAATAAAATCAAAAATAACCATAACCAATGTTCAACTTCACATAGCATATCATAAATATTACATATCATTATACTTTAACAATAGAGACCAAACAAATATTCATAAATGAATTTAATCACCACATAGTATTTCTAAGAGCCCCAAAATTAGGTACGGTATCTAGAGTCTCACTTGTTCCTATATTCTTTTTAAAATGCTAATAGAGTTATTTGAAGTATGTGTGGGTGATTTGAAGTCATTTGGAAGTCAAACGTCTAAGGACGACAATGATGTTCAATGACTAGTCACTTAAGGGGTCTTATATGTTTTTATGTACTTATGTGTGTGTTATGAGATTATCAGGTCCTTATATGAGATAATGATTTTTATAGGATTTTTATGGAGTTTCATGAAGTTTAGCGATCAAACATCCAAGAACGTCCATGACTTTCAGAACTTAGCCCTTGAGACATGCATGTGTGTGTCTTAAAAGTTCTTATCACGTTTGGACGTATTTCGTGTAATTGTTTTGGGTGAAAAATATATGGAAGGTCCTTGAATTTTTAATTTTCATATTCAAGTTCGAAACTCACGGATAAACCTTCCAAAGTTCCCTCCGCAAGAGGCCCTCAAGAAGGACCTAAAGGTTGTCGAGACACTACCTTGGCAATATCATTGACTGAGCCAAACGACGCCTCGTTAGTTCACCAATGGCTAGTTTATGGTGAGGAATCAATTGAAACCTATACTGGTGAAGGATAATAAAAAGAACAGCCTATAAACAAAACGACGGAAGCCACATACTATTCGTGGATTGGCCAACGTGGCGTCGTTGGCTGGTCGTCGATGTAGGCTACAGATACTACCTAGCGACTGTTTCATTAAAGGGGTCAATGGGAAATTCACCCCACGTTCTAACCTTACCATACATGGTTTATTTATTAATTTTTCAGTGTATTTAGGTTATCAAATACCCGACAACCTCATTCCCAATCCATTCTTCCCAAATTAGACTTTCCCTCTAAAAATAATCTCTCTAGAACATCTATTGAAGGTGAAGCTCAAGAAAAGCTTGGAGCTTGTATTCCTATGGTATATTCATCAAAATTATTAGGTTTTATTATAAATTAAAATATGGTGATACCTCATCTCTAGTTATTATTCCATCTATAGAGTTAATCTCAATGTTTTCAAAGACATTAATCTTCAAATCTAGCAATGGGTTCTTTCTCAAAACGTTTTCAATGGATTTCTCATGATAACTTGATGATAATTTTTTGGTTTTAACATGAATTTTAATTCAATTGCATTATGAACCTATGTTCTCCTCAACTGTCAATTTAGTTTATGCATGGCATTGTGATTTTAAATTTGTATTAATTGAATTGTGATTCTATTATGTTTAATTGCATGTTTATATATTTTATTATGTATATTGTGGATGAATTATTTATGAATGATCCATGTGAATCAATATATGAATGTTTGAACAAGACTAGCCTATGCTCCTCTATGTGTTCAATGTAAGTTAAATTTTCTGACAATTTTTGTAGAATTTTGATTATATCATTGTAGATACATCCTTAGGTTAATAATATGGATAAATTGATAGTATGAATCCTTGGTGAATAAATCAAAGAAATCATGGTAGGATTGATCTACATGTTTTAGCCTGTATATTAATAAAGCTGTTAATGTAATGCGAACTTGATTTTAGGTTAGATGAAGTATTGATTTTTATTAGATTGATACTTATTTAGGTACTTACATACTTGTATATTGTTGATAAATTGTTATTTATGATTAAAGCAAGGGAAATTTGTGAGTGAACTACATTCCTCTACTCTCTACTGAATTTGTGGTTTGGTGTGTATAGTCATATCATGATCCTTTAGAGAATTAAGTATGATTTTCATTATGTTAATGTACATTTAGCGACTTCCGTATACTTTAATTTTTGATGAAATACATATACTCTTCAATGATGATCTTAGGTTAAAGGATTTGTAAGAATTGCTCTACTCTTCTACTTCTCTACTTTTTTATAGTATTGATGATAAATTGGCATTGTATGGCATTGTGTGGTATAATCCACTAATAAAGGAAGTTTTTATATTATTATTATTAAATAAATGTTTTGAACATGTCCTTGAAGGTAAATTGATGATATATGAGTGTGTGGTTATCATGATAACACTATGTGTAACATATACCTAGTCTTTTATACTAGTTTTGAATCTAGGTTATAAAGCTATTGTTGTAAGCATGCAAATGGTTATTTTAAGATCATGTGTATGTGATTCCAATAATGAAGTTTTATGTATTTATTACCCCTACACATGTACCCTTTGTTAATGGGTGAATAGCTAATGTTAGGAGTCTTAAAGTGTAATATGAAGTTAGCTTACCTCTTATGCTAAATTGTATTGTGTGGTCTATGTGTTGTTAATAACCATTATGTGCTCATATTGACCCATGTACACGCACACACTAACAACTTATATACGCTTACAAGGTAGTAAAGGTTCATCGTGTCTAATGAAAAGTTGATCTATTATTAAGTAAATGTCTACTACTATGCATGTAAGGTATATGTATGTGAAGAATCTTATGTATTCCATTAACTAGGATGACTTGATCGGTGTACTAGTATGGGCAAGGGTATAGGACCTAGTCTATATATTAAACATGTGTGCGTTGATAGGATAGTTCCTAGGTTTTTCTTTTTCTGCATATGAATATGACTAATATGCTATGATTTTAAGTATATGATATACTGAAATATGAATGTGCAAGGTGTCTTGAAATGTTGATATGAAAGGATTGCTTATATATTATACCTATAGACCTATGCATTGATATATGAACATGTATTACATTTATGTGTTATGTGAAAGGTTTGCTCACAAATAACGAAAACACACAAACATGTAAGAAGATCTAGTCAATAGAGGGGACTTGAAAGGTGTGCTCAAGAGAACCCTAAAACTAGATAGGTGCTTGAATATGCTATAAACATATAAGGAGTCAATATTCTAAGCCTATGTTTTATTAAATAATGTAATAAAGAATTTTTAATAAATATGAAATTTAGCCTAGCACCGAGTGAACTTGACAATGAGAGGTGTTAGATTTCCTTGGAGGAAGATTCACAATTGGGTTCTCATAAGGTGTTGACTTCACTTAGATGAACATTTACCTATGGTTCTACCTGAGTTTTTGACTTTCCTTGAGGAAGAATCACATATAGTTTCTCATGATATAAGGCTCCAATGCCAATGAGCATGTAAAGGGTCATGTATATATCTTAGTTCCATAACTATGCTTGCCACATATGATCTAGCAAGTGATTTCACATAGTATGCTAGCATCTGTTAATATTCTACCTTGGCTAGGTAAGAACACGTTTCATTGGTATAAGTCTCTACAACACCAAATCCTATGTTTTGCACCCATGATCGTAGTGTAGGGTGTGGCTATAGTTCCCTAATGTAAAATGGACAATAGAAGTAAAGTAAGGACTATAACTAGGATAACCTAATGGTAGTTTCTTAGTGTAGGTGAGGATATGGGACTTGACCAATGCATTGCACATGTGGCTGTTAAGGGATGTCCTAGGAAGGTGTTCTAATGTATATGTCTAGGTATATGTTCCTTATGCATGACTTGGTAGTAATACTCTACTTGTTGTGATGATGTTCATGGTATGAGTCTTGATGAATCTACGATGTGATCTTATCCTTATATGCATAATGTTTGTATGATTGACCATATGATTGAAGGTCCTGCTTTATATGTATGTAGTTGACTATGGTATTATGTTTTATGTGTGAAGTACGTGTTATGACGCTTGTGGTCTTATGGTTAGTTATTTAAGTACGTGTCAGGTTATGGGTCTTCACATGTACATTGCACTAGTAGACAGAGATTAGGATTGTGAGTAAGGTCTTATGTTAAGGGTAATGTGAAGTATGTTCCTTGTTAGATTAAAAGTTATATATGAATGTATATGTTTGGCTTATGTAGGTTGTATGTGTGTTTTCCTTGTGGCCTTAACCAATGCCTTATGTAGTTTGTATGTATATTTTCCTTGTGATCTTAAGGTGATGAATTTCACCAAGTCTCACTATAGGGTTACATGAGAAATTAAGGAATTACGGTAAATATGAACTCACTTTAAAAGCTACAAGTTCACTTTAAAGCGAAAAATAGCTCACTTGAATGGTAATGAGCGAACTATAAATTGATCCCAAATATGTCTTAAATTCTATCTGTGATTTCATATGATGTTTAACCTTTGAATATGTCTATATGAAGTATGTGAATGACATAAATTCTATTGTATGAAGATTTTCTCAAAAAGGCATGAAGTATGATTTCATGAAAAATGTCCCTTTTAAATGCATATTTTTGCATCATTATCATACTTGGTCCATTCTAGTACTAATTCTATTCTTCTATACTTTTTAAGCAAAGTGTAGGTTATTGATGCTTAAGGGATGTCCTTTAAAGATGAGGATCTTGATATATTATTCCCAAGCTGAAGGAAATGAATCCTTAAGTTCAAGGATATCCTAAGTTGTTTTTTTACTATAATGTGTTTTAATATTGTACTTGTGGATTATGTTGTAAAGGTGGTGTATCTAATGAACTCTTCAGTTTAGGATGGCAAAAATAGACTAGAGTCTAAATGTGAAGTTATGATATTTTGTATATACGAAGTGAAGTTTCAAGCATATGATGCGCTATGAAAAGTTTTAAATTTTCCACTAATTAACCTATGACATTGGCGATGAAGAATAACTATGGGCCTGTACAAGACCTCCGAAAGGTCAAGTACGTCATGTTACTTATAGGGGGTTCTGCCCGGATGTGACAATATAATCAATATGCAAGATCATTATACACATATCATATACAATCATAAGCATAAAAATATATAAGAACATCCTCCTAAGACTTCCCTAAAATCTAACTAGTGTAATTCTTAGGTAGAGTCATATACCCCTACTTAGACTAAGTTAAACCCCTTAGATCATCCTACTTAGAGTTCATTCCTTTAATTCATTTTACTTTTTGGGAACATCTTGACTTAAGTTACATAGACCACATGAGCTAATATGGATTACCGTGTCATAGAAACCTACACTGAAGGAAAGCGGACTACTTGGAAAGGTATTACCGAGACCTGAATATAGCAAATACGTAGATCCACTAGCTATTATTCCTATGGAGCGACATAGTTGAAGAACTAAGAGACATATTGGGACCTATTTAGGCTACATGCATTGTAGTTTCCAATCTCAAAAGTACATTATTAATCCTACCTTCCTTATGTGGGAAGCGGCACTCCTCACTCTAGTTCACTTGGTTCTAAGATAGAGTCCCTTAAAACTGTCATTCATACCTTTAATAATCGTCATAACATTAGGTAGGTCATAGGTTCTATTCCTATATAACCTTCATCATCAGAGCTCAATAAGAATTGCATGAGAACACCTTTCATTACAACCCTCACATGTGAGATTAGCACATTAACATCGTTTTATCGTAGTAAGGGACATAGGTACTGAATCACCAACCTTATATAAATACATCGTAAGCACAACCTCACAATCATATAATCATAAATTTTAATTGAAAATCATACCAACCCTATGAATCTTTTTATAAGGTCTACTTTAATACATTATCATTATTTAAGTACATGTAACCGTAATCGAAGTAAATAATACATATCACAAGACTTACTCAATATCCTTCACAATGCCATTATTAAGGTCTTACCATCAACCCTCAACTAAATCAAAAAATCGATGTAATATCATTACACAATAATAATAAACATAATAACAACGCCAATTGAAACATTATACAACAACTGATCACTAGTTCATAGCCTTGAATTAGACACTTAAGTCAAGTTCATAACCTACTTTACAATCTAAGTCAATTACTCAAAAAACTAGTATTGTAGGAATATAATTCATCTCAATATATTCATAAATTGGCACAATAAGATCATAGTATAGTAATTCGCATATTAACCAATATAATTACATAAATACTAGATAGTTCAACTAAAGATCACAACCTAAGGTTAGAGGGAACAGGTCATCTTCTATAAACTAGACCAATTCATCAATAAATATCATAATTGATTTATTAATGTATTCATAATATCCTAATAAAATCGAAAACATATCATATATAAAGATTAATTTCAATATTGGAAATTAGCCACATGAAAACTCATCTTTAAAATCAATTTGAAGGAACCCTTAGGGGAAAGAGACCCCCAATATTTAAAAATGCCATACCTTAATATTTGATGAATATTGATGGAGAAACTTTGAGTTTTTCAGTCCAAGAACCTCCTTTAATTTGTCATTTTATGGTGTTCTTCAACTTGGGAGAGATAAAGAAGAGACGAGGAGAATTTAGGTTTGAGAATTATGAGGTCTCATGTTAGTTTAATTAGTTTAGGTTCTTCATATAGGTAGTTAATTACCTTAATTATATCTCCCTTAACCCCAGAATAATTAAACAAAACACCTAATTAATTAATTTTACTAACTCAAAAACGAGCAACATAATCAGTCCCTCATAGACGAGACCTTGAAAAATGATTTGTTTGTCGATCGACAACCACAGGACCCTCAGTCCTGTTGGTCAGTTGTTTGTGACTAAGACGTGTACAAAACAGGCTTCCAAGTATTTTGCTAAGTTTCCATCGAATGAAGCATTCCACACCACGTCGATTGGACGGTGGATCGGTTGTTGCACGCGAATGTGGACCCTACCTTGAGCAACCTTTGACACCAAAATGCAAGGGTCCTCCTCTAGGGCCCTTGGTTGGGAGTTGGAGAGTCGCTTGTTAGGCACCCTTCCACAAAAATTTATCAATTTTCAACTTCTAAAACTTAGTCAAATAGTCTAAGGCACATTAGCACATCATTGAACTAGTTTACGGACGTCATAGTTGTTTTTTGACGTTTTGATTTCTGCACTCCATAAAAGATTAATATTCATTATTTATGACCTTAAAATAGTTTCTAAACCTTTTCAAACCTATGTGAGGCTATATAACACGTCTTAGGCTTTTGAAGTGTTACAATAACCACCTTCTTTGCCAGAGATTCAACTCCTTTTGAGTGAAATTATATTTGATACTCTTATGGTCGATGAATATGTCTACACGCAAACCATATAGGTAATGTCTCCATATTTCCAAATCAAATAGTACGGATGGTAATTCAATACAATGATTTCGATAGTTCTTCTCATGTTCCATGGGTTGTGTAGAGGCATATGCTATCACCTTATGATCTCTTGATTGGTCAGAAGATCCTTTCAATAGTTGAATGAAACTAGATCTTGTGGAATCATATTGAATATTCTATGATACATTTGTAACTTGATAAAAAATCCGATCCTTATTTACCAACCAGACATTCTCAAATTGTAATAATACACCACGAACCCTATGGTACCCTCCAGTAAGGTCAAAATACGAGCGGTTGTCTTCGGTTTTCGAAGTGTCACAATAACCACCTTCTTTTATAGAGATTCAACTCCTTTTGAGTGAGATTATATTTGAGACTCTTATGGTCGATGAATATGTCTACATGCAAACCATATAGGTAATAATGTCTCCATATTTTCAAAGAAAATAGTACGGACAGTAATTCAAGACAGTGATTTGGGTAGTTCTTCTCATGTACCATGGGTTATGTAGAGGAATATTCTATCACCTTATGATCTCTTGATTGATTGTAAGATTCTTTCAGTTTGCTAGAATCCATTACTTCAATAAAACTAGATCTTGTGGAATCATATTGAATATATGATGATACATTCTGTACCTTGATTAAAAAACCTGATCCTTATTTACAAACCACACATTGTCAAACTGTCACAATACACCACGAACCCTTTGGTACACATCGGTAAGGTCAAAACACAAGTGGTTGTAAGCTTATCTTTCAACTCTTGAAAGCTTCTTCAAAATCTTCCAACCACTAAATCATAAACTTCTTTTGAACTAGATATGTCAAATGAGAAGCAATGGATGCAAGCCGATCAATAGAACTCCTAAAAAACCGCGCTAGACCCAAGAAACTTCTTATGTCAATGAGAGTTAGAGGTCTAGGTTTACTCTTTACTGCTTTCGTTTTCTTCGGATCGACCTCTATACCCTTACTTGAGAAAACATGGCCAAGAAAAGCAAATGATCTCAACCAAAATTCACACCTGCCAAATTTATCAAAAAGTTGATGTTCCTTTAGGTTTTGAAAAACTACCCTCAAATGGCCCACATGTTAATCCTTACTCGTATAATATACCAATATATCAACAATGAAGACAATTACAAAAGAATCAAAATTATTCCAGAACACTCTATTCATAAGGTCCACTAAAGTCGCCAGGGCCTTAGTTAACCCAAAAGACATGACTAGAAACTCATATTTACCATACCATGTTCGTAAAATCGTTTAAGGAATGTCTACACCTCTCCCCTTAAGTTGATGATAGCCCGACCTCAATTCAATTTTTGAAAAGTAACTCGCACCTTGAAGTTGATAAAATAACTTATCAATTCCAAAAAGAGCAAACTTATTCTTTATGGTGAGCTCGCTCAATTATCGGTAGTCAATACACATTCTAAGAGACCCATCACTCTTTTTTACGAATAATACCGGAGCTCTCGATGGAGATATTCACGATTGTATAAAAGTCTTGTGAAGCAAAACTTTTAGTTGAGACTTTAACTCTTTCAACTCAGCTGGAGTCATCAGAGTAAGGAGAAGTTAAAATGGGTTGAGTATCCAACAACAAATCTATCCCAAAATGGATTTCTTGTACGAAGGAATTCCACGTAAGTCAACGGGAAATACTTCTAGAAAATCATTCACTGCAGGAACCGAATATAAGGAGGGGTCTCGGATTCATGGACTTTAACCCTCACAATATGATAGAGACATCCATTAGAAATCATATTACAATATTTTAGACACGAAATTATTTAACCTCTAGGCATTGATATTCCTCTTGTTTACTCAAAAATGGGTTCATTAGGAAAATTTGAACTTAAATACCCTTGTTCTACAATCAATTAAAGACAAACAAGCATGTAACAATACATTACTTAAACAACATCAAAATCAAACATATCAAGTTCTCCAAAATCCACTAAACAATATAAGGAAAATTCATATAGACCTTTTTTGCAACCACATAGTCACCCACTAGGGTAGAAACCCGAAGAGGTTCAACTTAGAACATCAATCTTCATAGCCACCAAAGGAGTTACAAAAATATAATGTGACACTAGGATCAAGTAATGCATATGTATTTATTGAAAATACATAGATCATGCAGGTAACAACATCAGGAGAACCCTCATGATAACTCCTCAATTTAAGAACGTAGAAATTTTTCCTCTTAGAAGCATCATAACTTGGACCGCTTTCTTGTGCTTGATTACTCTCCCTACTTTGAGTCCTTGTCATTGGACAATATCTGACCATATGACCATTTTTTGGACAACCAAAACAAGTATCCTTAACCATTAGACTTTTACGCCCATGCTTCTTTCCACATTTGCCACAAGTAGTTTTGTCATTTGGTGATCCACCACCTTTTCCTCCTTGAGGCTTAGGACCTCTTCTTAATTTTTGTTGTAATACCCTCAAATAAACTAAGGTGAACTAGAGATTCATTAATGTTTAAAGAGTTAATTTTTTATCAAAATAATTAACAATAATGTTGTTAGGTAGTGTGTGAAGTTTGGTGAAGTTTGGAGGTCAAAAGTCCAAGGACGTCCATGATGTTATCAAGGTGTGCCTTAGATTATATTTGTGTGTCTTTATGTCTTTTAGTAAGTTTTACGCGTTTGTTTTGATTGATATTGGTGTGGGTATTCCTAAGATTTAGATGACTATGTTTAGGAGTTAAACATTAAGGTACTAATCCACATAGGATTCAAAAAGGGTCCTAGAAGAGGATCCCTTCCTTTTGGCAGGACGCTTCTAAGAAGTCACCGTCGATGACCACAAGGGACGAATCGTTGGTCAACCAACGGCTCGTCAAATTTAAGTGTCAACTGGACTTGCAAGACTAGGAAATCCTGCACATAATTGAGCATTATTCCCAATCGTCGGACCCCATATAAGGGGCATCGATGGCACGACGGTCAATCTTTGAAGGGCATAGGTTGGTGCGTGCAAAAGCTTTCACGAAATATGCCTTGTGTTGGGGCGTTTTTTAAATTAACCCTTGGTATTCTACGAACCTAGGAAAATATTTTGGGGTTTCTTCAGGTATATTAAACTATTTTTAAGTCCTAGACCTAGACAAGACCCCTCACTTCAAATATTCAAACTCTCTCTCTAACGAAAGACTCTCCAAAAACCACATACTAGCTTGGACTCAAATAAGGGCTTGGAGGGATGTTGGTGGACTTTTTATTCATAAAAATTTAGTGGGTTTCCTTCTCATTGAGGTATGGAAGTTATCCTTTAACTCTCTTCGATTCATGGAGTAATTTTTAAAAGATTTCCAAAAGGGTTTCCAAACTTTATCTTCTTCTATCTTTGAGTCTAAGCATGCCTCTTGATATAAATGTGTTTTAATGATTCAAATATTTTTTTTATTAGTTTTAATTTATGATTTTAATAGAAAAACCCTAATAAACTCATTCTTATGTATATTTCCAAATGTTAGCTTAAGAAATGGGTTAAATGAACATTATTGTGTAGTATTTGAGTTTTAGTCCCCTTATGTTATTATTATGGTTTATCTACTTCCCTAAAGGCCATATTATTCAAAAATATTGAAAAATTGGTTATAGGTTGTTAAAGATTGGTTAAATAGTTAGTTTGTTATACTGTATAACTTATACTATGAAATGCTATGGTATCATCCAGTTTCTTGTTGATGATGTTTACTTGATATATTTGGATACATATTTGTATGTGTTGTGAGTATGGCTTTGAAGTAGTATGGTGTGAAATGAAGTGATAATAATGAAGTTGGTATTTATATGCATTATGAATCTTGAATTGTATGTCTTGCTTAGATTATGCCTAAATGAAAATACGTTTATATATTGAGCACGCTAGTGTGTGAGAAAAGATGAACGAAGGTGTAAGAATGTCTAGGATTCAATGTTAATGAAATGGTGATTATGTTAAATTAATGATGTTAGTAAATGTGCTTAAGGGGAGTTTTGGGAGTGAACACTCTTCGTGAGTTGAGGTGAAGTGCTTAGTAGCAACCTCACCATTTTCCAAGATCATTCTATGATAGGTAGGAGGATAGATGCCCTTCGTGAATACACTTTATAGTAAACACACCAAACTTATATTGAATGACTCGAGCATACAATTCCACATAAGTACTCTCCTCCAATAGGACTCTTAGGTCACATTAGATGGAATGTGAGAGTAGGTATCCCATACTACCAGTCCCACTAGCGCTCCAAATAAATTCCCAAGCATTGGAGCACGTTACAATAATTCAAACAACATTAAAGTAAACTACATTGAACATTAAAGTAAACTAACTAGACTCTAAAATTGTGAGACTTCCAAAGCATTGCCAATGAGAAATAAGCATCATTTCTGTAGGAGTTTCCCTTCAAAGGTAATCCTAAAACTCCCTAAGGTGAGACATGAAGAAAGTACACATATACCTTATTCAATACACACCAAAGAGACCCTAAATACTTCCTTCCTTTTCGCATACTCGCCTAGGGATAACAAGCACCCACTCAATGGAAATACAATAGAAGAACACCCAACAACACACCAAAGGCTTCCCTTTCCGAATGCCTCTTAGTGCAATTAGTAGTATGGTGTCCCATACCACCACCTACCCTAAGTAGCACATTTTTTTAGAATTTTCGGCAACAAGTCTTCCCTTTCAGCAAGTCCTACTTAGTGAAATTGATAGGTAGCATCCCGTACCACCACCTACCCTAAGTAGCAAGTCCCTTTAGAAAACTTAGTATAATAAAAATCACATAGCTAACACATTAGTTAGGAAACTTATCATTTCCATTACTTTTGTGGGGAGTTAGCTTAACTAATAAAGACCATGAGAACTAGGTATTGAATCCTGATATTAACCCTTATTGGATGAGGGATCCTCACTTGTATAAAGTAAGGTCATACTTCTTAGCTTTTACATATCTTTTCTAATAGCTTTACCTATGAGGGCGCATAGTTAAGGGATAGAGACATTGCTACTACGTGACTCATTTTGTACTAACAAGCAGTACTCATCTCAAGAGGTATAAGGAAATATGACATCTCAACTCACAAAGCCTATTCCACCTCTTCTCCCCATCTTCTCGGTTCTAGGCATAACTCCCCACGGATTCTCACATTGTATACTATAGATTAAGGATAACTAGCAAATTCCACATCTCAACTCACGAAGTGCATTTATCATCCTACCTATCTACGAAATATCATACGGAATGGTGTGGTTGCTACTTGACACTTCATCTCAACTCAAGAACAGTGTCCACTCCAAAACACCCATTCTTACCAAACATAGCTTCATTCATTCACTTGAAGTGTGTGTGTGTGTAAATGTAAACATTCCTTGCATATAAGCATCATTTCACGTGCATTACTTCTAAACATGCTTTAAACTTCCATTTGTCAACTTACACACTTTCAATTCTTCACTTAGTCACATTCTTCAATTAGGCAAAAAATCTAGGTCAAACATCGAATTAAAGATCCACAATCACAAAACAAGACCCATTTAAATTCCTATTCATTTTACCCTTTAGAACTTCAAGATCTTATTCTCAATACATATTAAACACCACAAATTAATCAAATAACAACCACCACAAAGAAGGTTGACCATAAAACATTTTTATCATAATTTCATCATTATAGGGTTCTTAGGAAGTAGCTAAGCAACCATTAAAAATACAAGAACACCAAAATTCATACACTACTCAAATAATGCTCTCATAGCCCACAATCAAGCCAAAACTTAAAGTATGCATAAACAAGAGTTTTATGGATTTTTAACATAAAAATTATCAATTCCAACCAAGATAAATACATTTAAACCATTATAACTTAAATAAAAGAAGACCCATACTAGAAATAAAATTTAGAAGATGTTTAAGTTTAGAAACCCTTTAGAAAACCTGTTTGGAGTTTGGGTCCTTGAATAAAATGATATTCAAGAATGGATACCATACCTCTAAGATAAGGAACCCCGCTTATTTTTGTGAATAAATACGTCCATATCAGTCGTCCTTTCCCTCCTTGAGTATTGGTTTCAATGGTGACTTTGAGAGAGTTTGTCTTTAGAGAGAGAGTTTGAATTTTAGAAGTGAGGGGTCTTGTCTAGGTATAGGGTTTAAAAATAATTTAATATAACCTATAAACACTAAAAATATCCTACTAGTTTCTCAAAGAACATGGGGTGAATTTACCAAACACCCTAAGCCAAGGCAGCCACTTAACATACTTTAAGGCCCTCACAGACGGACCATTGATAGGGTCTTGTGGGTTGATACTTAGATCAAAAATGGATCCTGTCCACCAATAAATTCGTTGATCAATAAACTCCCTTGGTCGATGGATCATTTGTGGACCAACGGACGTCTTTAGGGTCATCGATGGCCACTACTTTTTGGTTGTTTTGTCCAAGTCTTGGGGCCTTCATCTAGGGCCCCTTATGTGTACTAGGTGAGTAATTGCCCGGAAATTAAACCCCTAAACTAAATCGTCTAAGTAATAGGAACATCTCACCTTATTTTCAAGGGAAACGAACACGTAAAACTCATACCAACACCATAAGACACACAAATACATTCTAAGGTATACCTTCAGAACGTCATGGATGTTCATGATCGATTGCTCTCCAAACTTAGACAAACATAACACATTGACTAAGGACACTATTATAACTTAGTTTATATAAAAATCAACTCAATAAACAGCCACAAGTCTCTAGTTCACCTTAGTTAGTTTTGCGTCGTTCCATTCTCCCCCACACAGAATAACACTAGTCCTCGAATGACACTAAAACTTCAAGAACAACAAGGAGTCAGTTAGTATCACATAACACCTTACAATCATGTATCAAACACTCAAAATAAATGCATCAACTATAAAGAAACATCATTTCATATTTTCAATCACTTAGCAACATAAGCAACTCTTTGAAAAACTTCAAGAATTTCAAAAATCCTTCTTAAACTCATTTTTATGGAGGAACTATCTTATCCAACATTT
The DNA here is from genome assembly GCA_027704765.1 of Solanum habrochaites. Lineage (NCBI taxonomy): Eukaryota > Viridiplantae > Streptophyta > Magnoliopsida > Solanales > Solanaceae > Solanum > Solanum habrochaites. The sequence goes on along the minus strand of JAKWJA010002497.1, from coordinate 35,919,184 downwards.
ATCATACGCATATGCAATAAGTTTGCATACATTGAAACTTCAATCAAAGAGAAAACAATTTTATTTAAAAATGAGAAATTTCACAGTTAGCATTCACTATATTCACTACCAACATGGTCAAAATTTCAAATTACATTCTTTGAGCAATTCCTCAAGAGGGAATGATCACATGAATTATAATTTCATATAAACTCATCTTACAATACATTGAAACTATAATTCATGATAAATGCATTTTTCTAAAAAAGTTGGACATTAATACAGTAACTTCAAAACATCACTATGTCACATGCTTAAAACATCAATAATGCACCTTTGAAGAAACTTTAACAAGTTTTCATGATACTGTGATGGACAAGACCACACTAACTTACTCCAAAGAAACTTGGTGAGTTTCACTAAGTGCAATGTGAGAGTATCATCCCATACTACCATTCCCACTTAGTGACCCTTGAGGATTCTCTTAGACTAAGTACACTACATATCATTTTACTCAACTCACTCTCCCCCACGTAGGGTTAAGCCATATTCAAGTCTTTATAATTCAAAGCACCATTATGCCTCTCACAAGGTAAGAACTCACACTACCCTCAACTCATGAACATCAATATTAAACGTCAACCTTACAAGTTAAACATAAAATTTCCATTTTTTGATTCAAGCCTAAACAAACTCTCTTAAACATCACTTCACTTAACCGTTAGGCATCACTTAACTTAATCTCATGGAACAAAATTTCCTTACTAGATATTTATACCACATTTCCATCTTAGTGTAAGCCTACACCACAACATCCATCAATCACAAGAACAACTATGAAATATTTGTAACACAAGGGAGTTGCCTTCAACTTCTAATAAATCTTCACATTCTCTCAATATTTCCTTAAATTCACATCTTAAAGCATATCAACCATCATTGAACATAATCACAAGATAACTCATTTTTTCTCAAAAGCACTTTATTTATTCTTATAACTCTTAATATGATTAGAACTAAATAACTATATATTTTCTCATCACAACACTCAAAACCTCATAGGTAACAGCTAGCCATAAATGGAAGCACAGCCCAAATTTCAAAACTCACCTTCACGTCTACTCTTTTAGCCACAAAACCATCATAATATCAAAACTCACTTTTCTCTCCCTCAAATTTAGAAACATCTCCCCTTCCAAGCAATAACACCTAGAAGACCACTAGACAAGGGAAAATAAGAGAGATAGGCCTTATGGAGTTATGTTTTATGACATTATTCAAGAGTAATGAATAAAGTGAACTTTTATGGTCTTATAGCTTCTTGTCCATGGATGTGTCATGACTTACACCAATGACCAAGATACTACTAGAAGTGGCTTTTGAGACTTTTGGATCTTAAACTCTTTCCCAAAACCTTATAATCTGATACCAAGTCTGTCATGACCCGAAAGAACCCCCTAGAAGTTAGGAAGAACCTTCGTATCGTGACCGGGCTTACTTGACCCTTTGGGGTCTCGTACAATCCCTCTAACTAGCATTCATAATATAAATAATGAAAAGAAGTGCAGAATTAAAACTTTTATGGATAGAAATAATAAAATAAGTCTTTAAATAAATACTAGATAATCTTCTTGTCAAAACCAAACTTAAAGACACAACATAGAATCTTAGGGGCACTTCTCTTTACAATAAAAATGAAATACAAATTTAGGTATTAATAAGGAAACTAAGAAACATCACCTATGATTTTGAATATATGAGGACATACCAAATTATTTAGAGATAGAATTCAAAGCTTAAACTCAGATCCTCCAAAAGGCTTCAAACCTATACTCATAAGGTATATAAAAGTATGGGGTTAGTACAACAATGTACTAAGTATGGAATATGCAAAAAGGGACATTTTTAGAAAAATAAGCTTTCATGTCAATTAAATAAAACTTCATGAACGTATGAATAAAACAACATAAGAAATTTCATTAAATACTTAAAGAAGAAATTCCGAAACATTACCTCAATAATAAACTTAACAATAATCACACCAAACTTACAATCAACCGGCTTGAACATAGAATTCCACATAAGTACTCTCCTCCAATAGGAATCTTACGTCACATTTAGTGCTATGTGAGAGTAGCATCACATACTACTACTCCCACTAGCGCTCCAAATAAATTCCCATGGATTCGAGCATGTTACAAAAATTTAACCAACATTATAGTAAACTACATCGACTATTAAAGTTAACTAACTAGACTCCTCAATGCTGAGACTTTTAAAACATTGCCAATAAAGTATAAGCATCATTTGCATAGGATTTTCCCTTCAAAGGTAATCCTAAGACTCACTAAGGTAAGACATGAAGAAAGTACACATATACCTTATTCAATACACACCAAAGAGACCCTAAAGACTTCCTTCCTTTTGAGATACTTGCCTCGGGATAACAAGCACCCAGACAATGACAATACAATAGAAGAACACCCAACAACGCACAAAAGGCTTCCCATTCAGAATGCCTCTTAGTGCAATTTGTAGGATTGTGTCCCATACCACCACCTAATCTAAGTAGCACATATTATAGAAGTTTTGGAACCAAATCTTCTCTTTCAGAAGGTCCTACTTAGTACAATGGATTGGTAGCATCCCATATCACCACCAACCCTAAGTAGCACGTATCTTTAGAAGATTTAGTATAATCAAAATCACATAGGTAACACATTATTTAGACAACCTATCATTTCCATTACTTTTGTGGGGGGTTAGCTTATCCGACTAATACCATGAGATCTAGGCATGGAATCCTAATATTAACCCCTATCGGATGAGGGATCCTCACTTGCCTAAAGTAAGGTCATAGTACTTCAGTTTTACATGTCTTTTCCAATAGCTATACCCATGCGGGCACATAGTTATGGGATAGCGAGATTGCTACTAAGTGACTCATTCTCTACTAACGAGGTGTACTCATCACAAGAGGTATCAGGCTATACGACATCTCAACACACAAAAACATATTCCACCTCTTCTTCCTTTCCTCTAAGCGCTAGGCATAACTCACAATGGATTCTTACATTATAGACTATAGATTTAGGATAATAGGTACCTTAGGGCAGTATCAAAACAAACATCGCAAATACATGAAGACCTATGTTCATACTTTACACAAATCATTATCACATAACTCATTTTCAAGCCAAAAGTTAAAGTATGAATACGAAAGAGTTTCATGGAGTTTTAATATTAAAATCATCAATTGCGACCAGTATAAATACATTTAAACCATAAGAACATAAATACAAGAAGACCCATGCTACAAATCAAAATTAGAAAAAGTTTGAATTTAGAAACCTATTTTGCAAGTTGGCTCCTTGAATGAAAAGATATTAAAGAATTGATATCATACCTTTATGAGAAGTAACCCCATAATTTTTGTGAAGAAACACGTTCAAACAATCCCTCCTTTCGCTTCTTGATTCTTGGCTTCAATGGTGACTTTGAAAGAGTTTGTCTTTAGAGAAAGAGTTTGAATTTTCAAAGTGAGGGGTATTGTCAAGGTCTAGGGTGTAAAACTAATTTAATATATCCTCCTAGGGTCTTTAAGGACTTGGGGTGAATTAACCAAATACCCCAAGCCAAGGCAGCCACATAACAGACTTTCAGGCCCTTACAGACAAGACCTTCACCAACGGACTATCTGTGCATAAACAGACCATTTTTAGGGCCTCGTGGGTAAATAGTTTGCTCAAAAATAGATCCTTTCCACCAATACATTCTGGTCCAATCGATGGCCACTAATTTTTGGCAGTTTTGCCCAAGTCTTGGTCCCTTCATCTAGGACACCTTGTGGGTCCTAAGTGGGGTCATGCCCGACGTTGAACACCTAAACTAAGTTTTCTAGGTCTTGCGAAAATCCCACCTTAGTTTCAAGGTAAACGAAAACGTAAAACTCATCCAAACACAACAAGACACCCAAGTACATTTTAAGGCATACCTTGGAACGTCATGGATGTTCTTGGTCGATTGAACTCCAAACTTAAACAAACTCCACACACTGACTAAGGACACTAATAGAAATTATATCAAATTAAAATTAACTAAATAAACAAACACGAGACTCTAGTTCACCTTAGTTGATTTTGGGGCGTTACATGTTCAAAGTAACTAATAAATTTAAATGAAATTGTCTCGTTTCATACAAAGAACATATGGGTGGGTTTAAAGGGAACAATTCTAATATTAATAATACAAGAAGCACAACTAAAACATCAATGACACATCCTATTTTCTTGAACTTCTTCTTTATTAATCAATGTATAACTTCGGTGTCAAACTAATTTGTCTCCCCTAAAATATAATTGTAAGCCAAGCTGATAATTAATATAAGTTTTTTAATGTGTACTTAATTACTCTCTAAATGTTCCCACCTTATAAGTATATGTCGAACACGAGACCCAACATTTTATTTTCTAATGTTTTTTTATTTATAGAAATCATATTGTTATTCACATTTGTTTTTAGGATTCATACAAAAGCTACAAAAAAATTCTTTTAAAAGTTATTTGAGAAGTAGATAGGGACAAAAGTTTTTCGACCTAATACTTTTTAAATAGAAAGATAAAATAAGGGAATTGTAGTGAGGTCCACTAGATAAGAAGTATTGCATGATCAATAACTGGTTTGAACCTCAATGAGTAGAATTAATAAATTAATAAAGTGTTTTGTCTTAAGAGTAAATCTTATCCTATATCAATCTCTTAATATACAAACACACATCTCATCATCATGTTGTTCATCATCATGTTGTACTTAGTTACTCTCTAAATGTTCCACCTTACAAGTATATGTCGAACACTAGACCCAACTTGTTATTTTATAATTTTTTTTATTTATATAACTCATATGGTGATTCACATTTGTTTTTAAGATTCATACAAAAGCTACAAAAAATTTCTTTTAATAATTAATTAAGCAGTAGATATGGCCAAAAGTTTTTCGACCTAATAATTTTTAAATAGAAAGATAAAATAAGGGAATTGTAGTGACGTCTACTAGATAAGAAGTATTGCATGATCCATAACTGTAAGTTGCTTGAGTTTACTGTAATGTTATCCTTTAGTTCAAAAATTATGAGAGTTCTATTTTATGTGATAAATGATGATACTTATACTCTTTTAACTCTATAATTATGAAGGTTTTTCTTATTTGGCATGAATAGTTATTTTACTAAAATGTCCCTGTTTTGCATATTTTTGCATATGTCATACTTAGTACATTGTTTTGTACTAACCCCATTCTTTTCTAAAAAATAATACATATAGGATGGACGCATGATTGAAGAATGGAAGACAAGATTTGTAAAGATTCTCTAAAGACTAAGTATGTCCTCATATATTCAAGTACATAGTTATATTTTCTTAGTTACTATCATTAAAACTTATTATGTATTTATATACAATGTAAGGGGTTGTGTCCCAAAGATAATTATGTCGTGTCTTTGAGAAGACTCTCACGATATGAATTCTCCTCCACTTTTATGAAAGATGTTTCCTTTTTTATTAATTTAATCGTGAAAAGTTTTAATTCCGCACTACTTTTCATGTCTTGTGTAGTGAATGATAGCTAAGGTGCGTAAAAGACCTCTGAAAGGTCATGTATGCCATTTTCCCGACCTACAAGTGTTCCCTTCTTCTAGGGGGTACTTTCGGGTGGTTACACTTGGCTTGTCATGGATTGGAAACTTACCCTTCGAATAACCCAAATAGGACCTTGCCTTCTTGGTCTCCCTCTTCTTCCTCTTTAGCCTACTCTCCATGTTGAGCATGCATCATTAATTGAGAAATGTTCATGTTGTCATGAAGCATCGCCACACGACATTATTCCACTATAAAATAAGATACACCCATCAAAATTGATTAATGTGTTTACCTTGTAAGGTAATTGTGAATTATGCGACTTAATGGGAGAACTCATATGACTAATTGATTACTCCCTATATAAACCTATCTAAAGAGTGGGAAAAAAGGGACGATAGGGTTTTATTCCATAAGTTGGGATTATGTTTTTCCCTAAGGATGACTTAGAGAGATGTATGTACCCCTTATCTCATAAAAAGAAGAAGGGAATTTATGTTGACCTAATTCAAAGAGATTAGATGTCTTTTAAGTTTGATCATAAGCATGGTCATTTGGGGGAAGTGCTCAGGTTGTACCTAGGCATGGTTTACTACCATAACAAAGGGCTTTAGCAGCATTAAAAATGAGTTTAGAGACAATTGTAATCCCCACTTCATCCTTTACCAGCCATTGGTATTTAGCCGTTGTATTTTGGGTCGCTAAAGTCCTGAGTGGCTATTCTCATAAATGCTTGAAAAGATATAGTTTATTGCTACTAAAAAACACTAACTTTTATTGTATTTATATGTGGAAATTATGATAGTTGCTAAATTCAATCCAAAATAGTTAATTATGCTCTTTTAAAGTCTTTTTTTATGGACAGTAATATTCGATTAAACTAGTACTAATGTATATAGTAGTAATGGCGATGGTTTTTGACAAGCAAAATGGTTACAATATCTTCTCTGAAAATTTTAATTTGCATTCCTAATTACAATTTTAAAGGAATGTATATTGAAATAAATGGCTGCTAATAGCTTGTATCATTAATTATAGTTGTTTGATGATCCCTTCTAAGGATTCAAAATCAATCCCTTTTGGCATCAAATTTTGTTGCTAGTAAATCCAATAAAATTTCCCTAAAATATCATGATGACAAATGAGAATGGTCTGTGCGGTGCATCGGCGTGTGTTTTGTACTGTTGCGCAAAAGACCTTATAAATTATAAAATTAACATATATAAGTCATTGTGCTTAATCATTCATGTATAAGGTTGTGCATTATTTTGAGCTTGTTTACATTACAATCCGAAAGAGTTGAAATAAACATTATTCAATACCAAAGGTTGAGCCGCCATTGGATAACGTTGGGGTTTTCGTTAATGTGGTTGATAGAAATAGATTGTCTCCTTTTACTAAAGTGTAGCTTTTCACCTTTACACTAAATGAAAATAAATTTAAGTATTACAGTAGCATTGCAAGGGAGATGAAGGATGATTATAAATATATTATTAGAGTATCCACTGAAAGAAACAAGAAATATTACATAGACATTGGGTTTATAAGGACTTAGTCGACAAACCAAAAAGTTTAAACTCTTGGTTAAGAAAGTTTGTTTTCTAAGATAATGAATATATAATGAACAAAAATAAATGATACAACACAGTAAAGGCTTGACATAACTTAAAAAATGAAGTTAACTGAGAATCTGAATTAAGAAAATAGTAAGTTTTTACTACGGTAGAAGTTGATCAAAATTTTAAAACTCACAATGATGTTTTAAGAATAAAGATAAGACTAACACTCTTACATGCAAATACTATGCTCTTGATATCTATAGCACAAAGTACTTAGTCTTTAACGTGCCATACATGAGATATATTCTGCCGTATCTGAAAAGTAATGATTTTCATATCATACTATTGACATGAATTATAATCTATTTTCTAATTTCTATCTTGTTTAGTAGTGACAAATACATATGACCACCAAGAAACATTTAGAAAAATTTACACCACAATGAAGAGAACATTTGGTGAGAAATAATAAAAATGAGCAAATATTATTTTCATACGCAAAGAAAATCTAAACTTTGAGAGACTTGAAAAAAAAGGTAGAAGTAACTTTTAGAAACAATGTTGCAGTAGGGTCTTCATATTGACACTAAAAAACTATCAATGTATAGATAAAATTTTAATGACATACATGTGATGAAATCATTTAGGATTTACAAGGATAGCTATATTTACCAGGAATATATCGACATATAAGATATTAAGGCTTTGTAGTATTCACATGCATTCATAAATTGAGGCTACAATTTGTTTGTATATATTTATTATAATAATTTCCATAAATTTATTCAATAAAAAATCTGCGCAAGTCTATTTAATACCAATAAGTCACATTATCCCATATAATTTTAATGTTAAATCATAAAATTATAAACAATAAAACTTTAAAAATTATCCAATTAAAATATGGACGTCGTTCCATTGGAATTTAAAAGCAAGTGAATGCCTTGTCTATCAAAGCACAATTGAGATAAATGAAGATTAATAGCTTAGATTACATACCAATAAATGTTGTAGTGGATTGGTACGTATTCCTTCATCCTATTTATGCTATATCAACGAGTGAATCAAATATGTATACAAGAAGCGTTACATTCATAATCAACTAAAACACTATAAGCCACATTACCAAGTTAATCTCCCCTCTAAATGAAATTTCTAATTCAGTTTGGTAAAGATTAACTTACAAATAGGGTACGTCTATTAGTACAATCCTATTGAAATTATAAGAAGGACATATATAGGACAAGAAAAATTTTGAGCTTTTCTTGAAACAACTTATCGATATTGAATGTGTTTTACCAATTGATTTGATTTCTAAAATAGTAGGGTCCTCATGTATATTTAACGTGATATGATTTTTCTAATGCTAGAAAATGACTTAGTAAATAATTCAAACACACCAAATTGTATAATCTATTAAATTAGAAGTAAAAAATAACAACAAACTAGCAATCCATTATAATATAAATCAATGTTCTTAAGTAGTAAAGAGCTCATATCAATTCAGTTTATTTTCATCAATAAGAAAATTGGGCTTCATAGATATTGGTTTGTTACTGATCAAGCCATTATTTTTTCACTTTCTTACTTGTTCTGTCACGACTCAAAAGCAACCCTTAGAAGTTAGGAAGAACCTTCTAATCGTGTCCGGGCTTACTTGACGCTTTGTGATCTCGTACAAGCTCTCTAACTAGCATTCATAACAAAAAGCATGAAAGTAGCGCAAAATTAAACTTGTTATGATAACAATAATAAAATAAGTCTTTTCACAAATACCACAAAATCTTATCATCACAAGCAAACTTAAAGACACAACTTAGAATGTTAGGGACACTACCCTTTACAATAAAAAGGAATTACAAATTTAAGTCTTTATAAGGAATCTAAGAAACATAAACTATGTCCTTGAATATATGAGGACATACAAATTTCTTAATAGATAGAATTACCAAGCTTCAACTCCGATCCTCCAAAAGCATTCCAACCTATACTCATAAGGTATATAAATGTATGGGGTTTGTACAATAATGTACTAAGTATGGCATATGAAAAAACATGCAAAAAGGGACATTTTTAGCAAAATAAGAATTTTTCATGCAAATTTAATAAAACATTCATGACCTTATGAACAAACCATAAAAAGAAACATCATTAAACAGTTAAAGGAGAATTTACAAAAATTTATTTCAACAATACACTTTACAGTAAACACACCAAACTTACAGTGAATGACTCGAGCATACAATTCCACGTAAGTACTCTCCTCCAATAGGACTCTTAGGTCACACTAGGTGTAATGTGAGAGAAGCGTCCCATATTACGACTCCCACTAGCTCCTAATGGATTCCCAAGGATTCGTACTCGTTACAACAATTTAACAAACATTAAACTAAACTACGTTGAACATTACAGTGAACTACCTAGACTCCAAAATGATGAGAATTCCAAAGGATTGCCAATGAGGAATAATCATCATTTCTATAGGATTTTCCTATCAAAGGTAATCCTAAGACTCACTAAGGTAAGACATAAAGAAAGTACACATATACCTTCTTCAATACGCACAAAAGCGACCCACAAGATTTCCTTCCTTTAGGCATACTCGCCCCGGGATAATAAGCCCCCACCTTAATGGCAATATAATAGAAGAAGACCCAACAACACACCAAAAGCTTCTATAATGTCAACTTAGTGCAATGAGTAGGATCGCATCCCATACCACCACCTACCCTAAGTAGTACATTATTTTAGAATATTTGGCACCAAGTCTTCCCTTTCAGAATGTCCTACTTAGTGCAATTGATAGGTAGCGTCCCATACCACCACCTACCGTAAGTAGTATGTTCCTTTAGAAGACTTACTTCAATCAAAATCACATAGGCATCACATTCGTTAGACAACTTATCATTTCCATCACTTTTGTGAGGGGGTTAGCTTAATTGACAAAGACCATGAGAGCTAGGCATGGAATCCCGATATTAACCCCTATCGGATGAGGGATCATTACTTGCCTAAAGTAATGTCATACTTCTTAGCTTTTACATGGCTTTTAAAATAGTTATACCTATGTGTGCACATCGTTAAGGGATAGATAGGTTGCTACTAAGTAACTCATTCTCTACTAACGAGGAGTACTCATATCAAGAGGTATAAGGGAATATTACATCTCAAATCACCAAGCATATTCCACCTTTTCTTTCTATCCTCTCAACGCTAGACATAACTCCCCATGGATTCTAACATTATAGAATATAGATTAAGGATAACTAGAAAATGCCAAATCTCAACACACAGAGTGAATTCATCCTTCTATCTATCGAGGAAAGATCATTAGGAATGGTGAGGTTTATGCTAGACACCTCATCTCAACTCACAATGAGTGTACACCTCAAGACAACCCTTCTTACTAAACATAACTTCATTCATTCAATTAAAGTGAGTGTGTGTGTGTGTAAATGTAAAAACCCCTAACATATAAGCATCACTTCACATACATTACTTCTAATCATTCTTTAGACATCAATTTATCAACTTACACACTTTCCATACTTCACTTAGTCATTATTCAATTAGACCAGAAATCTAGGTCAAACATCCAATTCAAGCTCCACAATCACAAAGCAAGTCCTATTAAAACTCCTATTCATTCTAATCTTTTTACCTTAAATATATTATTCTCAATATATATTAAAATCCACAAAATTTATCAAATGAGCACCGCCACCAAAAATGTGGACCATACAACTCAAGATCCATTTATCATAAGCATAATATAATATAACAATTCTTCATTTTACTAAGCCATAACAAACTATAAATATTTTTATCATAATTTCATCATAATAGGGTTGTTAGGTAGTAGCTAAACAAAAATCACAAAAACAAGAATACCCAAATTCATACTCTACTCAAATCATGCTCACATAACCCATTTTCAAGCCAAAAGTTGAAGTATGCATAAACAAGAGTTTCATGGAGTTTTAACATAAAAATTATCAATTCCAAAAAGATAAATACATTTAAACCATTAGAACTTAAATAAAAGAATACCCATACTAGAAATCTAAGTTAGAAGATATTTGAGTTTACAAACCCTTTTGAAAACCTTTTATGAGGTCGGGTCCTTGAATAAAAAGATATTCAAGAATGGATACCATACCTTAAAGAGAAGGAACCCCACTTTTTTTGGTGAAGAAATACGTCCAAATAATCTCTTTTTTCCTTCCTTGAGTCTTGGCTTCAATAATGAATTTGAGAGAGTTTGTCTTTAGAGAGAGAGTTTAAATTTTAGAAGTGAGGGGTCTTGTCTAGGTCTAGGGTTTAAAACTAATTTAACATAACGTAACACACTAAAAATATCCTACTAGTGTCTCAAAGGACTTGGGGTGAAATTACCAACCACCCCTAACCAAGGCAGCCACTTAACAGACTCTTAGGCCCTCACAGACAAGACCTTCCTAAACGGATTGTTTGTGCATCAACGGACCGTTGATAGGGTCTTGTGGGTGGATACTTAGATCCAAAATGGATCTTGTGCACCAAGACATTCGTGTTCCAATAAACTCCCTTGGTCGATGAACCATTGGAGAAACAACGGACGTCCATAGGGTAGTCGATGGCCACTACTTTTTGGTAGTTTTAACCTAGTCTTGGGCCCTTCATCTAGGGCCCCTTGTGTGTCCTAGGTGGGTTCGTGTCCAGACATTAAACCTCTAAACTAATTCATTTAAGTATTAGGAACAACTCACCTTAGTTTCAAAGGAAACGAACATCTAAAACTCATCTAAACACCGTAAGACACACAAGTACATTCTAAGGTATACCTTTCGAACGTCATGGACGTTCTTGGTCGATTGAACTCAAAACTTAACAAAACATCAAACACTACCTAAGTAAACTAATCTAACGTAGTTTTCTTAAAATAAACTCAAGAAACATCCACGAGGCTCGAGTTCACCTTAGTTAGTTTTGGGGCGTTACATTCTCCCCAAATAGAATAACACTAGTCCTCGAATTACACTAAAACTTCAGAACAACAAGGAGTCACTTATTATCACATAACACATTACAATCATGACTCAAACACTCAAAATCAAAGCGTCAACTAGCATGGAATGTCATTTCATATTTTCAAACACTTAGATACATAAGCAACTCTTTGTAAAACTTCAAGAATTTCAAAACTCCTTCTTAACCTCATTTTAATGGAGGAACTACCTTCTCCAACATCCAAAATGCTCGTATGCAAAACGTTTGCATACATTGAAACTTCAATCAAAGAGAAAACAATTTTTTAAAAAAATGAGAAATTTGACAGTGAGTATTTGTTGTATTCACTACCAACATGGTCAAAATTTCAAAATTACATTCTTTGAGAAATTCCTCAAAACGGAATGATCACATGAATTATGATTTCATATAAACTAATCTTAAAACACATTGAAACCATAATTCATGATAATTGCAATTTTCTCAAAAAGTTGGACTTTACTTTATTACAGTAACTTCAAAACATCACTATGTCACATGCTTAAAATTTTAATAATGCACCTTTGAAGAAACTTAAACAAGATTTCATGATACTATGAGGCACAAGACCACACTAACTAATTCTAAAGAGACTTGGTAAGTTTCATTGAGTACAATATGAGAGTAGCATCCCATACTAATACTTCAACTTAGTGACCCTTGAGAAATATCTTGAACTAAGTACATTACATGCCATTTTACTCAACTCAATCTCCCCCACATAGGGTAAAGCCATATTTAAGGCTTCATACTTCAAAGCACCATTATGCCTCTCACAAGTTAAGAACTCACACTACCCTCAACTCATCAATATCAATATTAGACGTTAACCTTACATGTTAAGCATAACATTTCCCTTTTTGGATTCAACCCTAAACATACTCTCTTAAAAGTAACTTCATTCAACCCTTATTCATCACTTAACTCAATCTCATGGAACAAAATTTCCTCAGTACATATTCATACCACATTTCCATCTTAGTGTAAGCCTACACCACAACATCCATCAATCACAAAAACAACTATGAAACATTAGTCACACAAGGGTGTTGCCTTCAACACCTAATAAATCTCCACACTCTCTCCACATTTCCTTAAATTCACATCTTAAAGCATATCTACCATCATTGAACATAATCACAACATAACTCATTTATTCTCAAAAGCACTTTAGTCATTCTTATAACTATTATTATGATTATAACTACATCAGTATATAGTTTGTTCTCACAACACTGCCAACCTCATAATTCACACCTAGCCATAAATGGCATCACCTCCTAAATTTCAAAACTGACCTTGACGTCTACTCTTTTAGCCATCAATCCATCATAACAGTTAAACTCAACTTTTCTCTCCCTCAAATTTAGAAACATCTCCCCTTCCAAGCAATAACACCTAGAATACCACTAGACAAGGTAATATAAGAGAGAGAGGCATTATGGAGTTAAGTTTTATGGCATGAATCAAGTGTAATGAATAAAGTGAAACTATATGGTCTTATAGCCTCTTGTCCATGGATGTGTCGTGACTTACACCAATGACCAAGATACTACTCGAAGTGGTTGTTAGTCTTTTGGACCTTAAACTCTTTCACAAAACCTTATACTATGATACCAAGTATGTCACGACCTGAAAGCACCCCCTAGAAGTAAGGAACAGCCTTCGAATAGTGACCGGGCGTGCTTGACCCTTTGGGGTCTCTTACAAACCCTCTAACTAGCATTCAAAACATAAAGCATGAATTGTAGTGCAGAATTAAAACTTTTAACGATAGCAATAATAAAATAAGTCTTTTTCACAAATACTAGGAAATGTTGTCGTCACAAGCCAACTAAAAGACACAACTTAGAATCTCAATAGCAAGACCCTTTACAATAAAAAGGAACTACATATTTAAGTCTTAATAAGGAAACTAAGAAACATAAGCTATGTCCTTGAATATATGAGGACATACCAAATTCTTAAGAGATAGAATTCCCAAGCTTCAACTCCGATCCGCCAAAAGGCTTCAAACCTATACTCATAAGGTATATAAAAGTATGGGGTAAGTACAACAATTTTCTAAGTATGACATATGCAAAAACATGAAAAAAGGGAGATTTTTAGAAAAATAAGCTTTCATTCAAATTTAGTAAAACATCTATGAACTTATGAATAAAACAACATAAGAAACATCATTAAATAATTAAAGGAGAATTTCCAATACTTTACCTCAACAATAATCTTTACAGTCAGCACACCAAACTTACAATGAACCGGCTTGACCATAGAATTCCACATAAGTACTGTCCTCCAATAGGACTCTTACGTCACACTAAGTGTTATGTGAGAGTAGCATCCCATACTTCCACTCCCACTAGAGCTCCAAATAAATTCCCAAGGATTTGAGTACGTTACAATAATTTAAACAACATTACAGTAAACTACATTGAACATTACAGTAAACTACCTAGACTCTAAAATTGTGAGACTTCCAAAGCATTGCCAATGAGGAATAAGCATCATTTCCGTAGGATTTTCCCTTCAAAGGTAATCCTAAGACTCCCTAACGTGAGACATTAAGAAAGTACACATATACCTTATTCAATAAACACCAAAGACACCCTAAATACTTCCTTCCTTTTTGCATGCTCTCCCCGGGATAACAAGAACCCACTCAATGGCAATACAATAGAAGAACACCCAACAACACACAAAAGGCTTCCCTTTCGGAATGCCTCTTAGTGCAATTAGTTGTATGGTGTCCCATACCACCACCTACCCTAAGTAGCACATTTTTTTAGAATTTTCGGCAACAAGTCTTCCCTTTCAACTAGTCCTGCTTAGTGAAATGGATAGGTAGCATACCCTACCACCACCTACCCTAAGTAGAAAGTCCCTTTAGAAGACTTAGTATAATCAAAATGACATAGCTAACACATTAGTTAGACAACTTATCATTTCCATTACTTTTGTGGGGGGTTAGCTTAACTAACAAAGACTATGAGAGCTAGGCATGGAATCCCGATATTAACCCTTTTTGGATGAGGGATCCTCACTTGTCTAAAGCAAGGTCATACTTCTTAGCTTTTACATATCCATTCAAATAGATTTACCTATGTGGGCACATAGTTAAGGGATAGAGAGATTGCTACTAAGTGACTCATTCTCTACTAACGAGCAGTACTCATCTCAAGATGTATAAGGGAATATGACGTCTCAACTCATGAAGCCTATTCCACCTCTTCTCATATCCTCTCGGTGCTAGGCATTACTCCCCACATATTATCACATTTTACACGATAGATTAAGGATAAATAGAAAATGCCACATCTGAACTCACGAAGTTCATTTATCCTCCTACATATCTACGAAATATTATTAGGAATGGTGAGATTGCTACTAGAAACCTCTTCTCAACTCACGAAGAGTGTCAACTCCAAAACACCCATTCTTACCAAACATAGCTTCATTCATTCACTTGAAGTGTTTGTGTGAATAAATGTAAATATTCCTTTCATATAAGCATCATTTCACATGAATTACTTCTTAACATGCTTTAAAATTCCATTTATTAACTTACACACTTTCCATTCTTCACATAGTAACATCCTTCAATTAGACCAAAATTTAGGTCAAACATCGATTTAAAGCTCCACAATCACAAAACAAGACCAATTTAAATTCCTATTCATTCTACCCTTTAGAACTTCAAGATCCTATTCTCAATACATATTAAACACCACCAATGTATGAAATAAGCACCACCACAAAGAAGGTTGACCATACAACTCATAACAACCTAGAAACATTTTTATCATAATTTAATCATTATAGGGTCCTTAGGAAGTAGCTAAGCAAACATCAAAAATGCAAGAAGACCCGAATTCATACCCTACTAAAATCATGCTCATATAGCCCACATTCAAGCAAAAAGTTAAAGTATGCATAAACAAGAGTTTCATGTAGTTTTAACATAAAAATTATCAATTCCAACAAAGATAAATACATTCAAACCATTATAACTTAAATAAAAGAAGACCCGTAGTAGAAATCAAATTTAGAAGGTGTTTGAATTTAGAAACCCTTTTGAAAACCTGTTTGGAGTTTGGGTCCTTGAATAAAAAGATATTAAAGAATGGATACCATTCCTCTAAGAGAAGGAACCCACTTATTTTTCGTGAATAAATACGTCCAAATCAGTCGTACTTTCCCTCCTTGAGTCATGGCTTCAATGGTTACTTAGAGAGAGTTTGTCTTTAGGGAGAGAGTGTGAATTTTAGAAATGAGGGGTCTTGTCTAGGTCTAGGGTTTAAAAATAATTTAATATAACCTAAAAATACTAAAAATATCCTCCTAGTTTCTAAAAGAACTTGGGGTGAATTTACCAAACACCCCAAGCCAAGGCAGCCACTTAACAGACTTTAAGGCCCTCACCGACGAGACATTCACAAACGTATGGTCTGTGCATCGATGAACCGTTGATAGGGTCTTGTGGGTTGATACTTATATCAAAAATGTATCCTGTAAACCAATACATTCGTGAACCAATAAACTCTCTTGATTGACGGATCATATGTGGACAAGCGGACGTCTTTAGGGTCATCGATGGCCGCTACTTTTTGGTAGTTTTGCACAAGTCTTGGGCCCTTCATCTAGGGCCCCTTGTGGGTCCTAGGTGGGTTTGTGCCTGGAAATTAAACCCCTAAACTAAATCGTCTAAGTATTAGGAACATCTCACCATGGTTTTAAGGGAAACGAAACACGTAAAACTCATCCAAACACCATAAGACACACAAATACATTCTAAGGCATACCTTCAGAACGTCATGGATGTTCATGGTCGATTGAACTCCAAACTTAGCCAAATATCACTCATTGACTAAGGACACTATTATAACTTAGTTTCTATTAAAATCAACTCAATATAATACTAGTTATTTATCTATATTTCTATTTGTTGATGCTACTGAATAGTTGGCATTTATTATAAACTTAAATTTTTGGTATATTAAAACTGTAGTAGTGACCAGACGAGATGATTATTAAACAATTATTATTACATAATAAATGACTATAATTTATTAAGAGGTTGTAAGGAATAAAATTTAGTGAAAATGATTAAAATGAACTCCTACTTATTGGATGATGATGTTAATTATAAGATATAAGTACTCTATAAGATAGGAGCAAAAAGAGTAAATAACAAACAACGTAAACCTATAGAATTGATGAGAGGAAGTGAAAAAATAAACCAAGAAATGGAAAATATAAATAAAAAACAAATAACACAATTAGAAATTATCATATTTACAATAGATAAAGTTAAAATAATTAACGAACAACTAGAATTATTTTATAATGAAAATCCATTACAAGGATGGGAAAAACATAAGACAAAAATAAAAATTGAATTAATAGATGAAAACAACATAATAACACAAAAACCATTAAAATATAATTTTGATGATTTAAAAGAACTCAAAATACATATAGATGAACTATTAGAGAATAATTATATACAAGAAAGCAATAGTAAAATACAAGTCCAGCATTTATAGTTAATAAACATAGTGAACAAAAACGAGGTAAAAGTAGAATTGTTATAAATTATCGCAACCTAAATGCTAAAACTAAAACATATAATTACCCAATACCAAATAAGATACTAAAAATAAGACAAATACAAGGATATAACTATTTTAGTAAATTTGACTGTAAATAAGGATTTTATCACCTAAAATTAGAAAGAAGAATCTAAACAGCTAACCACATTCACAGTACCGCAAGGTTTCTATGAATGGAATGTTTTATGAACAATCAGATAGAACAAACGCAATATGGAATAGCAGATTAAATAAAAAATGGACACCTAAGCCAATAACTGAACAATATAATTTTTTAGATTTAGATTGTGTTACAGATATAAATAAAGCAATATTACTATGGATAGGAAATGCATCTAACTGCACTAATTACACTTTTTTCTATAGGGTGTATAATTCTATCATCTGCTAAATGTATTTCAATAGGTGTATCTATTCCTTCCGTAAAACAAGCGTTTATTAATATTTCTGTTCCTCCTAAATGTACATATTTTATAGGTATTTTAGCTTTTATATCTTGTATTTCTCTATTTATTATTCGTTTATTTAGTGTAGGTATTTGTGCTTTTCCTTTTGTATATTTTCAATATATGATATGTTCTTTCTGACTAACTAAATTCTATATCTGATACTTCATATATACTATCATTTTCACTTAATTCATAGTCTATATATTCTATTTGAATATTCATCATTATCTAGCAAAAATAATTAAAGATTGAAATGATGAAGGATTAACAGATACTTTAGGTTCTAGATTAAAATTTTTTGCATTAATGGTTTATACAACTATGTGAAAAACAAAAAGAAAAAAATAAAAATGGAAAAAGTACTAGTTAAAAATTTAGATTGTTGTAAAAATAAAACAGCACCACAGTTTCGATGAAGCAAAAGAAATAAGACAACAATATTTTTACAAAATTACCAGAACCATTCAGTACAAAAATAATTAAAGATTGGAATGATGAAGGATTAACATATACTTTAGGATGTAGAATAAATTTTTTGCATCAATGGTTTATACAACTATGTGAAAAACAAAAAGAAATAAAAATGGAAAAAGTACTAGTTAAAAATTTAGCTTGTTGTCATATTTTCAAACATTAAGCAACATAAGCAACTCTTTGCAAAACTTCAAGAATTTCAAAACTCCTTCTTAAAATCATTTTTATGGAGGAACTATCTTATCCAACATTTATCATGCTCATATGCAATAAGTTTGCATACATTGAAACTTTAATCAAACAGAAAACAATTTTTTTTAAAAATGAGAAATTTCATAGTGAGCATTCACTATATTCACTGCCAATATGGTAAATATTTCAAAATTACATTCTTTGAGCAATTCCTCAAGAGGGCACGATCACATAAATTATAATTTCATATAAACTCATCTTATAATACATTGAAACCATAATTCATGATAAATGCATTTTTCTCAAATAGTTGGACTTTAATACAGTAACTTCAAAACATCACTATGTCACATGCTTAAAACATCAATAACGCACCTTTCAAGAAACATTAACAAGTGTTCATGATACTATGAGTGAAATGACCACACTAACTTACTCCAAAGAGACTTGGTGAGTTTCAATAAGTGCAATGTGAGAGTAGCATCCCATACTACCACTACAACTTAGTGACCCTTGAGGATTCCCTTTGTCTAAGTACACTACATATAATTTTACTCAACTCACTCTCCCCCACATAGGGTTAAGCCATATTCAAGTATTTATAATTCAAAGCACCATTATGCCTTTCACAAGGTAAGAACTCACACTACCCTCAAATCATGAACATAAATATTAAACGTCAACCTTACAAGTTAAACATAAAATTTCAATTTTTTTATTCAAGCCTAAACAAACTCTCTTAAACATCACTTCATTTAACCGTTAGTCATCACTTAACTCAATCTTATTGAACATAGTTTCGTTACTAGATATTTATACCACATTTCCATCTTAGTGTAAGCCTACACCACAACATCCATCAATCACAAGAAAAACTATGAAACATTAGTCACACAAGGGAGTTGCCTTCAACTTCTAATAAATCTTCACATTCTCTCAACATTTTCTTAAATTCACACCTTAAAGCATATCAACCATCATTGAACATAATCACAAGATAACTCATTTTTTCTCAAAAGCACTTTATTTATTCTTATAACTCTTAGTATGATTAGAACTAAATAACCATATATTTTCTCATCACAACACTCCAAACCTCATAGTTAACACCTAGCCATAAATGGCATCACATCCCAAATTTCAAAACTCACCTTCACGTCTACTCTTTTAGCTACAAAACCATCATAACATCAAAACTCACTTATGTCTCCCTCAAATTTAGAAACATCTCCCCTTCAAATCAATAACACCTAGAAGACCACTTGACAAGGGAACATAAGAGAGAGAGGCCTTATGGAGTTATGTTTTATGGAATGATTCAAGAGTAATGAATGATGTGAACTTCTATGGTGTTATAGCCTCTTGTCCATGGATGTGTCGTGATAGGGCTTACTTGACCCTTTGGGGTATCCCATAAGCCCTCTAACTAGCATTCATAACATAAAGAATGAAAAGCAGTGCAGAATTAAATCTTTTAACGATAGAAATAATAAAATAAGTCTTTTCATGAATACTAAATAATCTTCTCGTCAAAAGAAAACTTAAAGACACAACTTAAAATCATAAGGACACGACCCTTTACAATAAAAAGGAAATAAAAATTTAGGTATCAATAAGAAAACTAAGAAACATAACCTATGTTTTTAAATACATGAGGACATACCAAATTATTTAGAGATAGAATTCCCAACCTTAAACTCCGATCCTCCAAAAGGATTCAAACCTATACTCATAAGGTATATAAAAGTATGGGGTTAGTACAACAATGTCCTAAGTATGGCTTATGCAAAAAGGGACATTTAAAAAAAAAAAAGCTTTCATGCCAATTATTAAAACACTCATGAACTTATGAATAAAACAACATAAGAAATATCATTAAATACATAAAGATGAAATTCCAAAACATTTCCTCAACAATAAACTTTACAATAATCACACCAAACTTACAATTAACCGGCTTGAACATAGAATTCCACATAAGTATTATACTCCAATAGGACTCTTACGTAACATTTAGTTCTATGTGAGAGTAGCATCTGATACTACTATTCCCACTAGCGCTCCAAATAAATTCACATGGATTCGAGCACGTTACAAAATTTTAACAAACATTATAGTAAACTACATTGAAATTTACAGGAAACTAACTAGACTCCTCAATGGTGAGACTTCCAAAACATTGCCAATAAAGAATAAGCATCATTTTCGTAGGAGTTTCCCTTCAAAGGTAATCCTAAGACTCACTAAGGTAAGACATGAAGAAAGTACACATATACCTTATTCAAGACACACAAAAGAGACCCTAAACACTTCCTTACTTTTGAGATACTTGACTCGGGATAACAAGCACCCAGTCAATGACAATACAATAGAAGAACACCCAACAACACACCAAAGGCTTCCCGTTCAGAATGCCTCTTAGTGAAATTAGTATGATGGTGTCCCATACCGCCACCTAACCTAACTAGCACATTTTTATAGAAGTTTGTGTACCAATTCTTCCCTTTCTTAAGTTCCTACTTAGTACAATTGATAGGTAGCATCCCATACCACCACCTACCCTAAGAAGCAAGTCCCTTTAAAAGACTTAGTATAATCAAAATCACATAGGTAACACATTATTTAGACAACTTATCATTTCCATTACTTTTGTAGGGGTTAGCTTAACCGACTAATACCATGAGATCTAGGTATGGAATCCTAATATTAACCCCTATCGGATGAGGGATCCTCACTTGCCTAAAGTAAGGTCATAATACTTCGGTTTTACATGTCTTTTCCAATAGCTATACCCATGCCGGCACATAGTAAAGGGATAGAGAGATTGCTACTAAGTGACTCATTCTCTACTAACGAGGAGTACTCATCACAAGAGGTATAAGGCTATACGAAATCTCAACTCACCAAACATATTCCACCTCTTCTTCCTTTCCTTTCGGCGCTACGCGTAACTCACAATAGATTCTTACATTATAGACTATAGATTAAGGATAATAGGTACCTTAGGGAAGTATCTAAACAAACATCAAAAATATATGAAGACCCATGTTCATACCCTACACAAATCATTCTCACATAACCCATTTTGAAGCCAAAAGTTAAAATATGAATAAGCAAGAGTTTCATGGAATTTTAACATTAAAATCATCAAATGCGACCAGTATAAATACATTTAAACCATTAGAACTTAAATACAAGAAGACCCATGCTACAAATCAAAATTAGAAAAAGTTTGAGTTTAGAAACCTATTTTGGAAGTTGCCTTCTTGAATGAAAAGATATTCAAGAATGGATATTATACCTTTATTAGAATTAACCCCATAATTTTTGTGAAGAAACACGTTCAAAAAATCCCTCCTTTCCCTCCTTGATTATTGGCTTCAATGGTGACTTTGAGGAGTTTGTCTTTAGAGGAAGAGTTTGAATTTTCAATGTGAGGGGTATTGTCAAGGTCTAGGGTGTAAAACTAATTTAATATATACTAAAAACACTAAAAATATCCTCCTAGGGTCTTAAAGGACTTGGGGTGAATTAACCAAACACCCAAAGCCAAGGCAGCCACATAACAGACTTTCCGGTCCTCACAGACAAGACCTTCACCAATGGACTGTCTGTGCATAAATGGACTGTTGGTAGGGTTTCGCGGGTGAATATTTAGCACAAAAATAGATCCTTGCCACCAAGACATTCTTGTTCAATCGATGGCCACTACTTTTTTGCAGTTTTGACCAAGTCTTGGTCCCTTCATCTAGGACACCTTGTGGGTCCTAAGTGGGGTCATGCCCGACGTTGAACCCCTAAACTATGTTTTCTAGGTCTTAAGAACATCCCACCTTAGTTTCAAGGGAAATAAAAACGTAAAACTCATCAAAACACAACAGGACACACAAGTACATTTTAAGGCATACCTTCGAACGTCATGGATGTTCTTGGTCGATTCAACTCCAAACTTAACCAAATTTCACACACTTACTAAGGACACTAATATAACTTACTTTAAATTAAAATCAACTAAATAAACAACCACGAGTATCTAGATCACCTTAGTTTGTTTTGGGTCATTACATGTTAAAAGTAACTAATAAATTTTAATGATACTGTCTCGTTTCATACCAAGAACATATGGCCGGGTTTAAAGGGAACAATTCTAATATTAATAATACCAGAAGCACAACAAAAACATCAATGACACATCCTATTTTCTTGAACTTCTTCTTTATTAATCAATGTATAACTTCGGTGCCAAACTAATTTGTCTCCCCTAAAATATAATTGTAAGCCAAGCTGATAATTAATATTAATTTTTTAATGTGTACTTAATTACTCTCTAAATGTTCCCACCTTATAAGTATATGTCGAACATTAGACCCAACATGTTATTTTCTAATGTTTTTTTTATTTATAGAATTCATATGGTGATTCACATTTGTTTTTATGATTCATACAAAAGCTACAAAAAAATCTTTTAAAAATTAATTGAGAAATAGATAGGGAGAAAAGTTTTTCGACCTAATAATTTTTAAATAGAAAGATAAAATAAGGGAATTGTAGTGACGTCCACTAGATAAGAAGAATTGCATGATCCATAACTGGTTTGAACCTCAATGAGTAGAATTAGTAAATTAATCAAGTATTTTGTCTTAAGAGTAAATCTTATCCTCTATCAATCTCTTAATATACAAACACACATCTCATCATCAAGTTGTTCATCACATAATATTCACATTGTTCCTTCTGAAAAAAGGTCTAAGTATCTATTTAATTACAAAAGTATATATTCAAATTTCTCTTGCCAAAACATTTTAGAATATTAAAACACATTGAATATGTAAAAGTTCATGAATACTCATCTTAACTCACTAGCATATAATCTGAGATTTTCAAAGCAATTATTCATCAATTTGATCATGAACTCGTATTTCATCTCCATCTAATGTGGCTCCTTTTATTGTAATATGTATTTCAAGACAGTTATAGGCCTTAAATGGAAACTTCTTCTACCTATATTTCATTCCATTGCGGTACTACAAGCTCTGAAAAAGATCAAACAACAAGAAAATATGTACTTTGTCAAATATTTTTAAAATATTTCTAAGACAAACATAAAAAATAAGTAAAAAAGTCTCTATTTTTACATGCAATACAATTTTTTACACCATAATGTTCACCCAAAACACCTTCTAGCTCATAGAACTTTTACTAATGAGAATAATAGCTTTTGAATTTTAACACAAAAAAGCATAAAAATAAAGAACAGAGTCGAAAAAATCGAATCAACAATGCTTTGAGTTATTTCACCAATATCACTAAAATTAAAATTTTAAATTCAAGGAACAAATCAATGCAAACTTTATATACATGAGATCAAATTATTTCATTACTACAAACTTAACAGCAGAAAAGAAGATTATTTCTAACACATATGAATCTACTACTAAAAAAACAAATAGATGTTAAACTACAAATAAATTAGAAGCATCAAAATAGGAAACGAAACAAAATGAGCCATGAACATTTTCGTACACTTCTCTCACAAAGCACCTTCACTAGTTTAAATTATCCATTTAAATGAAATTTGAACGATAAAAATAGGTTCAGAAGAGGAAAATAAAAGTAATTGAATTTTAATTAAACAAAGGGATTAGATCTCCCCCATATGTCAATATAATAATTTAGCCTATTGACTTTTAAATAATATACTATCAAAGAAAATTCATTTGATGGGATAAAGAAGTTATTGAACGAAGTGTATTGTTGCTACTATCATGCCCACAACAACTAAACTATAACAACAACAAGAATTGAACTAGGTTTAATTTATGGGTGATTTTGATGAATGGACCTAGAACCTGCCAATAAGGTATTGTATTGAATTAAATCAACCCTAAAAGATAAAGTTATCGTTCATGATGATGGAAAATGGCGGTCAATGACGATTTCAGTTATTGACGGAAGAAAGATATCTTTCATATGGCTTTGTTGTCACCAATGTATTAATTTTTTAATAGATGTATAGATTTTCTAGGCAAGAGGATCGCACCAAATAAAGAATTGGAGGAAAGCTAAAAGTTTTACCGGCTATTCCCTGAAATTGTCTGTAAGGACATAATTGTTGCATGCTAATATTCGTTGGCCGGAAGACTTTGCCTCCAACGGATAAATTAGCGACAATTTACTTTTTTACTCTATAGAATTGCCATTAAAACTATTTTTTCTTAGAGTGGTTTGTTGGAAGGTTCAATCGAAGGTGATTATGTGGGTTGAAATGAGATATAAGCTACTTTTCCCTAGTGTTGGAAGAAAAGAAAGAGGCCTCTATGTCCAAATATCTTTAATGTTTCAAATAAGAATTTATCTAGAGAGGATTGTTACCCTTAATCTCTAGAAGAAGTGGTAGTGGATCTTAAGAGTTCCATAATGTGTGATATGTTTTTTGAGCATTTGGGATTTCTACAGTCGTAAGTTGTAGAGAGAATTCTCTAAAGGTTATAGATGAGCTACCTAAGGTGATGACCCTTGTAGGCTTAAATCCGCAACTACTTACCTAATTATGACTTGGTAGTAGAATGTGATATGATAGAATTACCCTTGGTATTCATTGTATAGTTAAGGACTCATGTGGTTAGGTAGTTTGATGTAACTTGATTTTAATGAGTCTCCTTTAGGTTATAATCTTAGGGGAATAAAGATGATTGAATAAGTACCTCTCGATGATTGAGTTAGTAGTTTTTTTGTTATAATATTAGGAGTGGAAACCTCAATGATGTTAAATATTTGACTTGCCTTGACCTTGGTGGATGAGGGCATGAGGTGATCAATATTTGTTTAGTCTTACCCCAAATGGAGGATAGTGTGCCTATATGAGAAGGTTTAGAATGCCCTTAAATGTTCCTTCTTTGAGCTTACTATAACTTCTCCATGTTAAGAATAACTTTGAGTGTTGGATGTGAAGTGGAATACATAGATACTCATTTAGAATCTCTTTAAATTCTAACCTAATGAAGTGTGATAATAAGTGAAGAGTTAGTAAGAAATGGTTCATTGTTTAGAGTGGATAAAGGTGATGTTAAGAACAGTGTGAATAAACATAGTCCAAAGAGGGGGAATATTTTGCTTGATTAGTAAGGTTAGTAAATCCAAATTCTCTTTAATGATATGAATTACTCTTTGATAAGCTTACCCTATGTGGGCGATGATTATTTGAGTAGTAAGGTTGTTTGTTTCACTATCTTTTCCTTCTTTTCTTACTCAAGCTTGAAACCAAAGAGTTCCTAGTAGATTTTTCATGTTAGGAAGTATTGCATATGAGTATAATTTGAATGTTTTCCATATGTTATGCATTTCTTAAATAACACTATGTTATGCATATTATCAAAATCATTATTTCATGAAAAAAGGATTTTTATAAATTAAATGTTTCTCATGTTATTGTGCATCTTAACATGATAAATGTGCATTTTAATTGATGAGATTGTTTAATGAACATGCTTGATAAACCATTTGATGTGAGGATATCTTAGCCCCAAAAGGAGGTGTAAAGTTTTATTTAAATGAGAACATATGAGTCACTCTAAAAACAGGTGAAGATGTGATTTGGGAAGTGTTAATATAGGATCACTCTTAATAAGTTATGGTCTGACTAGCCAATATTATTGATGTGTGACTATGAATTATAATAATTTTCCAAAATGATGCATGTTTATGAAAACTACTATTGTGCTAGAAATCAGAATTATGTGAAATAACCTCCTAATTTTTTTATGTGTATTGTGTGCCCTACTATTTTAACTTCATAAGGAAAGGAGTATGAGCATACTTTTGTTAGGAGTAAAGAAATTCTCCTTAAAATGAGTTGACCTTTATGAAATGCTTGTATATGATCTTTATGATGACATATGAGTGTATTAAGGAGAAAGGAGGTTTTTCCTTGAGCATAACTAAAAGTGGTAAGGATGTGTATGACATTTAATGGTACTATGTCTAAATAATAAAAATTTTTGTTGATCTATATTACTCATGATCTATGTGCATTTAATATGAGTTACTTATTTGTTGCTAGAGTGATGATGATGAACATGCATATGTGTAATTTAATATTCATTGCAAATGGAGACTTTTGGTGAAATGAAAAGTAAATACCATTTCATGATTATGAGAAGGTTGTTCCTCTTGTGAACATGAGAAATACCTATGTGTTTGATGCATCAGGATTGAGTGAATAAAGTTTCTACTTACTTGTGTTGCATTGAGTGCATAAAGGTATGAAGTTGGTGTTCCTTGTATGTTTTGTGCATTGACTATACATGGTATTAATGTTGGATGTTGTGATCTACTATATGGGTCATTAATTCCTTGAAAGTATTGAAAGTATTCCAAGTGTCATTCTAGGACGAATGTTCCCAAGTGGGGGA
Organism: Solanum habrochaites; assembly: GCA_027704765.1. Lineage (NCBI taxonomy): Eukaryota > Viridiplantae > Streptophyta > Magnoliopsida > Solanales > Solanaceae > Solanum > Solanum habrochaites. The sequence goes on along the minus strand of JAKWJA010002497.1, from coordinate 35,891,850 downwards.
CATAATCTCATGAACCTCAAAATGATGTAGGTTTATCGACAGCGTCACTTGTGCCTTAAAAATTTAACTTATTTATAAATTGTATCACAACAAGGGCAAAAAGGAGTACCTGAATCTGTAAACAGGTGTGGGTATCTTTCTTTCATATCAGCCTCCTTCTCCCAAATGGTCGATTCATCCATTGAACTTTGATGGATGCAATCTCCCTTGATCTCAACTTGCGAATTTCTCTATCTAGAATGACAACAGGCTCCTCCTCATAAGTCATATTTTCATCAGCAGAACTGAATCTCAACGAATGATGTAGTTTCCATCCCCATGGTATCTTTTCAGCATAGACACATGAAATACTGAATGCACTCCTGACAGCCCTGGAGGCAAGGCTAATTCATAAGCCACCTCCCCTACTCTCTTAAGTACTTCAAATGGTCCAATATACCTTGGGATTAGCTTACCTCTTTTACCAAACCGCATCACACCCTTCATGGGTGAAACCTTCAGCATAACTTGCTCACCCTCCATGAACTCCAAGTCCTTAACCTTTCGATATGCATACTCCTTTTGCCTACTTTGAGCCGCTAAATGCTTTTCTTGAATAGATTTCACCTTCTCTAATGAATCCTTCAAATGGTCAGTACCCCAAGGTCTAACCTCGAATGCATCAAACCAACCAATGGAGACCTACATCTCCTCCCATACAATGCTTCGAAAGGAGCCATATCAATACTTCAGTGATAGCTATTATTGTATGAAAACTCTGTTAAGGGTAAGAAGTTATCCCAATGACCACCAAATTCTATCACACATGCACGAAGCATATCTTCCAACACCTGAATTGTTCGCTCAGACTGCCCATCGGTCTGAGGGTGAAATGCAGTACTAAGGTCCAACCTAGTACCTAATTCAGCATGTAATGTTTTCCAAAACTTAGAAGTAAACTGCGTACCTCTATCTGATATGATGGAAAGTGGAACTCCATGCAACCGAACAATTTCTGAGATGTAGAGTCTGGCTAACTTCTCTGCATTGTAAGTCACCTTAACCGGAATGAAATGAGCAGACTTAGTTAATCTCTCCACAATTACCCAAATTGAATCAAACTTGCCCAATGTCTTTGGAAGACCAACCACAAAGTCCATTGCAATTCTCTTCCACTTCCTTTCAGGAATGGGCATTCTCTGAAGTGTTCCTCCGGGCCTCTGATGTTCATACTTTACTTGCTGACAATTTGGACATTTGGCAACAAAATCAACAATGTCGCGCTTCATTCTACTCCACCAAAAGTGTTGCTTTAGGTCACGGTACATCTTGGTTGCACAAGGATGTATAGAATATCCGGAACTATGAGCCTCTGTAAGAATAGTGTGGATCAAATCATCAACACGGGGCACACATACCCTTCCCTTAATTCTCAAAACACCTTCCTCATCCATTATCGCTTCTTTAGCCTCTCCTCGCAACACCATATCCCGAATTCGGCTTAGTTTCTCATCATCAAACTGTTTTCCCTTAATTTTGTCAAGAAAGGAAGATCTTGCCTCCACACTGGCAAAAAATCCCCCCTTCTCATTTACTTCCAACCTCATAAGGTCATTAGACAGAGTCTGAACCTCTCCAGCCAATGGGCGTCTAGAGGCTTGCAAGTGAGCTAAACTACCCATGCTCCCTGCTTTTCTACTTAAGGCGCCTGCCACAACATTAGCTTTTCCTGGGTGATACAACATGGTAATATCGTAGTCCTTCAGTAGTTCCATCCATCTCCACTGTCTCAAATTAAAATCTTTCTGAGTAAAGACATACTGTATGCTACGATGATCCGTATAGACTTCACACTTAACCCCATATAGATAGTGTCTCCGTTTCTTTAATGCAAACACCACCGCAGCCAACTCTAAATCGTGGGTCAGATAATTACATTCATGCATCATAAATTGCCTCGAAGCATAAGCAATTACATTTTTCTCTTGCATTAGCACGGAACCTAAACAAGAATAGTATGCATCACAATAAACAATGAAGTTCTTACCCTCCACTGGCAAGGTAAGGATAGGTGTGGTAGTCAGCAAGGTCTTGAGTTTCTGAAAGCTTTCCTCACATTCATCCGACCATACAAATCGAACATTCTGCTTAGTCAAGTTCTTCAATTGGGAAGCAATAGAAGAGAATCCCTTGACAAATCGATGGTAGTAACTGGCTAAACCAACAAAGCTTCTTATTTCTAACACATTAGTAGGTCTTACCCAATTCTTCACTACTTCGATCTTAGAAGGGTCCACCATCACTCCATCCTTAGAAACCACGTGACCCAAGAAGGACACTAAATCTAGCCAAAACTCACACTTGGAGAATTTGGCATAAAGCTTTTTCTCCCAAAACATTTCCAACACAATTCTCAAATGCTCCTCATGTTCCTTCTTACTCTTGGAGTATATCAGTATATCATCACTAAATACGATCACAAAGAGATCCAGATATGGCTTAAAAATCCCGTTCATCAAGCTCATGAAAGCAGCAGGGGCATTCGTTAGTCCAAAGGACATTACCAAGAATTCATAATGCCCATACCTGGTTCGAAAGGCAGTCTTTGGCACATCTGCTGCCCGTATTTTCAATTGATGATAACCAGATCTCAAGTCGATCTTAGAGAAGACACAAGCACCTTGTAACTGATCGAACAAATCATCAATGCGAAGAAGAGGATACCTGTTCTTAACAGTTACTTTATTTAGTTGTCGGTATTCTATGCACATTCGAAGACTCCCATCTTTCTTCTTCACAAACAAAACCGGAGCACCCCAAGGGGATGCACTCGGTCTAATAAAGACTTTCCCTAACAATTCTTGAAGTTGGGTTTTTAAGTCCCTTAACTCTGCTAGAGCCATTATATAAGGGGGTATGGAAATGGGACGAGTACCCAGCTACAATTCAATGCAAAAGTCAATATCCCTGTCCAGTGGCATACCAGGAAGGTCTGTAGGGAACACATCCAGAAACTCACGAACTACCGAAACAGACTCAATCGAAGGTACTTGGGTAGTATCATCCCTGAGGTGTGCCAAGAAAGCTAAACAACCTTTACTAACCGTTCTCTTAGCACGAAGAAAGGAGACGATACGAACCGGATTGGAAGTTTTGTCACCCTCCCACACTAATGGATTTGTCCCAGGCTTGGCTAACATCACAGTTTTAGCATTACAATCCAAGATTGCAAAATTTGGAGAAAGCCAAGTCATACCTAGAATTACATCGAAATCAACCATTTATAAGATAACCAAGTCTACATGAGTATTGCTCCCCACAAAAGTCACCAGACAAGACCTATATACCTTTTCAACTATCACAGACTCACCCACCGGAGTAGAAACACGAATAGGCATATCAAGCAATTCAGAATGTAAATTAAGACCAGTAGCAAATGAGGAAGATACATATGAAAATGTGGAGCCAGGATCAAACAATACAAAAGGCATGCAATCACAAACCAAGAGATTACCTGTGATAAGAGCATCTGATGCCTCCGCTTCAGACCGCCCAGGGAAAGCGTAACAATGGGCTCTATCACCTGTCTGCCCGTTGCCCCTACCATGTTGTGCTGTAGTGGCTCCAGTTTTCCCGTTACCCCGGCCGTTTTGGTGACCACCATTACCTCGGCCACCTCGTTCTCCAGAATAACGGCCTCTACCATGACCACCTCTACCTCTAGCTATTGGGGGTGTATAACTATAAGGCTGTAAGGCTGAAATCCGCAATTCCGACCTCAACCCCTTCACAAAACGGCGAATCTGCTCTTGTGGACTGAAACATAGTTGGGTGGCATACCTGGATAATGCACGAAACTTAGCCTCATATGCAGTAACCGACATCCTACCTTGCTCTAGGCTCAAGAACTCATCTCTTTTCCTATATCTCAAAGTCCGGGGAATATACTTCTCCATAAAAAAGCTAGAGAATGATGCCCAAGTCATAGGTGGTGCCTCTGTTGGTTGACACTCAACATGTGACCGCCACCACATTTTGGCGTTCCCTTGAAACTGATAAGTCACAAACTCAACACCAATCCGTTCTACTATACCCATCTTGTGTAGTAGCTCATGACAGTCAACCAGAAAATCGTAGGCATCCTCAGATTCAGCACCCTTGAAGACTGGAGGTTTCAATTTCAAGAACATACTGAAAAGTTCATGCTGATCATTTGTCATTATAGGCCCTGTGGTTAGACGAGGAAATGTGCCTATTTCTAATGAGGCATCCATGCGGGGAGCCATAGTAGCTGCATGTTGTACCTCCGGAACCTGAGGTGCTGGTGCAGAAAACACTGGAGGTGTCTGACCCGGATCAGATAACCCGCTAAGATAAGCAAGTACCTGATTGATCATCTCTGGGGTAGGTTGGGGTGGCAATTCCTCATTCTGCACTTGTTCATTCTCCCCTTCCTCACCCTCTCTTACTACTTCCTCAGTCGGTAGAGGAGTCACCGCCCTAGTACTAGATGGGGTAGGTGCTTGTCCTCTTCCTATAGAGGACATCCTCCCACGACCTCTACCACGGCCTCTTGTCGCTGCTCCTCCTCGAGCTACAGCCCCAGTGGCTGGCTCAGACGCACCTTGTCCCGCCGGTGCTGGTGTTGACGTAGTCGTTGTTCTAGTTCTAACCATCTGCGAAATAGAGTGACGATGGTCAGATACCAATTTGTATCACCTAGATACCAATTGGATCCAAGTAATAGCACGAAAGAAAGAAAGAATGGAATTTTCCTAAAGTTTTATAGCCTCTCAAAGAAAAGTAAAGGCATCCCCCTACCATTCTTTAAGACTCCACTAGACTCGGTCTTGTGTGATGAGACCAACGAACCTAATGCTCTGATACCAAGTTTGTCACGACCCAAAATGGGTCGCGACTGGCACCCACACTTATCTTACTATGTGAGCGAACCAACCCATCCAATTCCCAACGTTTCAACCATAATTAACAAAATATAATGCGGAAGACTTAAAACTCATTAATGAAAATCGAGTAAATAACTTATAAAAACTCAATACTATTTATTCCCAAAACCTGGAAGTCATCACCACAAGAACATCTATCCTCAAATTACTAATCTAAGAGTATCTAAGAAGCTAAAATAAGTAAAAAGCTAGTCCATGCCGGAACTTCAAGGCATCAAGACATGAAGAACATGATCTAGTCCAAGCTAGAAGCATTAGCTCACCCTGAGATCCGACGTGATGAAGACTGGCGAGAGTTGCGGTTGAGTTGAAGACGATGGTACGTTTGTTGCACTCCACAAATAACAAAGAAAATAATTACAAGTAGGGGTCAGTACAAACACGAGTACTGAGTAGGTATCATCGGCCAACTCAAAATAGAAAATAGTATAGATCAAATAATATCATAAATCAACTACAATACTCAACATGTAGCAACAACAAGTTCTATAATCATTAATAAGCACCGCCAAGTTCACCCATGAGGACTCAAGCCTCAATGCCATACCCATTTGGGAATTAGGTTCATTAGATTGAGTATATTAACGTCTTTCAAGATTCATTATGCTTATTTCTCTCGTGTCGGTACGTGACACTCCGCTCCATATACTACGTGTCGGTTCGTGACACCCGATCCCCTAATTCTACGTGTCAGTTTGTGACACCCGATCCTCTAATTCTACGTGTTAGTTCGTGAAACCTGATCCCCTAATTCTACGTGTCGGTTTGTGACACCCGATCCCCTAATTCTACTTGTCGGTTCGTGACACCCGATCCCCTAATTCTACGTGTCGGTTTGTGACACCCGATCCCCTACTCTCATCACTTTAGTTCATCAAGCCTTTTTTTATATCAAGGCATCATCAATCTCGTTAACAAGGCAGATTAGGGTTTTTCAAGATTTAGGATTCAATAGCTTCATCATGCTTATTTTATCACAGTTATGTAATCACATTCATACAAGCATACAATTAAGCATATAGAAGGGTTTATAATACTACCCAATACATATCATTCGCTGTTAAGAGTTTACTACGAATAGCATAAACCATAACCTACCTCCACCGAAGATTTCGTGATCAAGCAAGCAAATCCTCAAAATCTTTGCTATCCTCTTCGTTTTCCTCTTCTCTCGATCGTTCTCCCTCTCTTGCTCTTTCTATTTTTCTTATTCCAAAACCCTCTTTCTTTTACCCTAATTAACATATAATTAAGTATAAAAGATGACAAAAGTAACCCACTAATTAATTTAAGGTTATCTCCTTTAACCTTCAAGAAATTGGATTATTAATATTCAACCACTAACTTTATAATTATAAACATTAATAGTCCAAAACGCCCCTTAAAACATTTAACAGAAATCCGACCCAGCCTGGGATTATGCAGTCGGTGACATGCCGTCGTGCCTGCGACGGTCCGTCCTGCTGCTTCCGTCAAAGAGTTCAGAGACTATATTTTTACCAAGGGTCTGTGACGGCCCGTCATGCCTGAGATGGTCCGTCCTGCCACCCCGTTGTGACGTTCAGATAGTCGATCTCAGTACCCAAATTTCTAAATTCTAAGTGTTTTGGAACGAGACCCCCACGACGGTCCGTCGTGCCCATGACGGTCCGTCGTGCCCATGACGGTTCGTCGTGGGATCCGTCGACTCAGTCAGTTTTTCCAGAAATAAAATCTGCTGCTTAAAATGACTAAACAGGTCGTTACACTTTGTGGGTTTGTTAAGAACATTTTTTACATCATTTTTCACTCCTTTTGCTAAGTCAAAACACCAATACCCATTGAGAAATAAAAAATCAAAAACTCTCATCCCTTCCAAATTCTTTCAAACCTCTATTGGAGGCCAAATTCAACATAAAGACAGAAGATAAATTTTGAAAGGCTTTCTTCTCCAAATGTGTAAGATTTTCTTGTATTAAGGTATGGTAACCCTTCCTCGTTACTTAACCTTTCATCTAAAGATTTCAATAAAAGGTTTTCCAATGATCATTTCCAATGTGATCATAATATAAAAATCTCTATCTTTCAATCTAAACATGGTTTCATTGTCAAATTGATTTCAAATTCATTCAAATGATGAATTTACGTTCAATTAATATTTTTATGATGATATTCAATCCAATTCTATGAACAACTCCTGATCTCCTTAATCTCTCAATTTATGATATAATGTAAATCTTGTAGTCTTAATTAGATTGTAATAATATTGTAGTGTATTGCCTAATCCTAATTTTATCGATGTTGATTAATTATGTATTTTACTGAATTGATCAATGGTTATCATAGCTTTGAGAATTGGTGTGTTTACCTAAATTTTAACTTATAGTCATAGAATTGACATTGTGTGATATGGTCCACTTATGGTGGCGGTTTTACATTCTTTTCTATGTTTTCATGTTGTGATCATGGACTTGAAAGCAATAAAAGTAATTTTAAGTATGGTGATGATGACACACATATGAATGTCGTGTGTATTCTTCCATTTTAGTATCATGATCTAGGTGTGTTGATGATTTCAAGTATATGTGAATGACGTTATTAAGGTTAGGTAAGGCTTACATGCTTAGTTGTGACTAATACTCTTGCAGAATGAACCCCTACCTATGAAACCTTTTATTAATGTGTGATATTATGCATGTTAGGAGTATTATATTCAAATGTTGGATATGTTCTTGTATCATATGATATAATGTGGGTTTGTGGTCTATTATCCCTAATACTCTATATATAAGTTGTTCATGACTTGAGGGGTATGGTATAACAAATAGATCCTTGAAGGGTAGTTTTCTCATGACTCTTTGGTGATCATGATAACTATTATGTACACACACACATATCATGCATAACAATAAGTGTCACATGTTCACGATGTCAATTAAATCAATCAAAGTAAGAAGGTGCATCTTAACTAGGATAACATGAGAGGTGTAAAAGTGTAGGTAAGGGTATGAAACTTTACCTATACATTCAAGGTGTGAACCTTGAGAGAATAGTTCCTATGGTTGTTTATATACATAAGTATGAATGCATGATTTGGATATGATCATGATGTTTGTGTGATGATGATGAGTGTATGATTATGAGGAATTGGAAGTGATCCTATCGTAGAACTTATTACTGTGTTATTATGTTTGTATATATTTAATTAGGTATGATCATGTGGTGTCTAAATGTGTTTATGTGAAAGGTTTCCTCATATATGTACACATACACACACATGAGAGTATGAATGAAGTCTCATAATTAAAATCTAGTAAATTCTTGTATGGTTTCCTTAATTGTACTGTATATAAGATTATGTTATTATTAGGTGACAGGATATTCTCAAATGAAGTAGGTTTTTATGAAAAGGAATTATCATCATTTCTTGATGGTCTATGTTAATGTTATATAAGGATTTAATCTCCTAAAGCCTATCATATGAATTAATGTATTATTAAGACTTAAAGGTTTGTTAAAAGGGGAAAGTTATCTTAGCAGTGCGTGAATTTGACAATGAGAGGTGTCCCTTCCAAAAGGGAAGGTAGGTTTACCGATGTGGTGTCCTCTCCCGAAATAAAGGTAGGTTCCTCAATGTGGTGTCCCCTCCAAAAATGAAGGTAGTTTCACAAGTGTGTTGTCCCTTAAAAGAATGTAGGTTCATCAATGTTCTCATGAGGTTGAAACTCCAGTGGTAATTAACATGAAAAGTATTTCTAGGAACAACCTCGTAGTTCCTTAACTACGTGCCCCCGTAGGTTATTGATAGTTGATCAACCTAGATAGCTATCGTGTATGGTTCTACCTTGGAAAGTAGAGAACCTCCTTTCAATATGGGGTTTTACAACACCAGATTCCATATTTAGTTCAAATGGTCTACTGTCGACGGTTAAGGCAAAGTTTCCCGAATTAAAATGAACAATGTAAGTAAGATGATGAACTTTAACTACTACTACCTAAGGGAAGTTGCTCAGTGTAGGTTAGGGAATAGGACTTTACCTATACATTGCACAACTAGATCTTAAAGGGAATTCGAGGAAGGATTTCTATATGTATATGTATTTTATGCATGATGTGATGATGATTACATACTTTTTGGGAATGATATGCATAGTATTGGTGTTATTGTGTCTACATGATAAAGATCTAACTTAATATGCATGATATTGTCTATACTTGTAATATTGATTAAATGATATTGATAGTATTGACATGCATGTTCTCTTGTGATGTGTATGAAGACTCAATTCGTTATGTCTATGATGTGATAAGTGAATGAATCTTATATGAGGTATATGAAGTATGTTGGTTCTTATATTAATGACGTGTTTCATGATATGTTGTGTTTATGAATGTATATGCTTAAAATGATGAATGTTCACCCAGGTGACCTTAAGGTGGTACTTTGATGTGTGTAAAAGTCCGAATTTTCATGACTTAGTTTAGAGCCTTAAAGATGAACAAAGCCTTCAAACAACTTTTGAAGCATAAACAAAAGAAAACTCAGTTAGGAAATGTTAGAGTCAAAATGTCAACAATGAACCATGACGTCCGGAGATTCATAAAAGTTGAGCTACTATTTCTTTGTATGTTTTAAGTGTTTTCAATAGTTGAAATTTAACAATATTTGGTAAAAATGTATGAAACACATATTAGAGTGTGTTTAGTGTCGAAAAAATCGAGTATGGATCCCGAAGAATCAAAAAAGGGTACTTAGATAAAACCTTAACCTTTTACCTAAAACTGTGAATTTGACAGTTGCTAAACGACGGACCGAACGATGAGCCGTCGATCGATCAACGGCCCGTCGATGGTGTCGTAGGTCCATAATAAGCCACATTTACAAAAATTTCTCAAATCACACTCTCTAAATAAAACCACGGACTTCCAATACGACGTCGTGGTTTTATCAACGCCCCGCAGACGAGGGTTCATCGATTGACGGTCGAGTGGACTGTCTAACTTTTACTTTAGTAATTTATTTGGTTAATTAATTGAGTTATTAATAAATGTTTTAGGTGTGGTTAATTAATTTTATTAAAGGACTATATAAGCTACCCTATGTCTTTAACCAACTTAACACCCCAGTGTTTCTCAAAATTACTCTAACTTCTCTCTAGCTTCTCACTCCAAAACTAAAAACTCAATCGAAGGAACACTAGAGTTCCAAGAGAAGGATGTAATCACCAAGGAATCCATATCAAATTCGTGGTAAAATCATCCCGAAGTTGTGGTTTCTTTAACTCTTGGTGTCGTTTCCCCAATAGGCTCCTTCAATTATGGTTTTGAAACTTCCCTAAGACTAGGGTTTCAATCTAGATATGAGTTTTCTTTTCAAATTTTTTTTTTATTCATTTGGGATGAATTATGGTTTTTTATAATTCTTTAACGATGTATTGATGGTTAATTATTGGTAATCACTTGAAATTTCAACTTGAACCATTGTTATTCCCTAAACTCATTATATCTTGAATTTGAATGGAAATTGTGGAACATGATGAGTATGGGGATTTTGTAGAATTATAAGTGCAATGTATTACTTTTTTAATTTACCTTGTTTATGAATTAGTTATGCATTCTTTAGTAATTAAAGTATGAAGGCAATAAGAGGGAACGATGGTCTGAAGATTAATTCTTCTTGAATACAATTATGAGGTATGAGTTCCCTAGATAGTAATGCTCTTATGTCTAATGTGTGTTTGAGATGTTGATGACAAGTATTCCTCATCATTAACCGAAGACAATTTAATTAGTAATGAAGTATGAATGCATGTTATGATATGACTATTATATGATGAGTATGACGGTAACAAAAGAGAATAAATTCTTAGCTCCAAAAGGGCATGTAAATTAGATGCGGATCTCACATATAGTAAGTCCGACTCCCCACATGGGTTTCCTGACGTTTAGTAAGTGCAGATTCCAAAATTATGTGTTGTCTCATAAGATGGAAACTTACGCCTAGCAAGTCAAGGTTTTTAGTAACAATCTCCTTGACCCTTAGCAATGTGCCCACATAGGACTCTACCTTAGTGGATATACCTAGACATCTTTGTACGAAAGGTTACACCTTAGGAAAGTGTTAACCCTCTCTTCTTAGTGTGGGAGTAGAACACTGGATTGCATATAGGTTTGATGGTCTCATATTGATTATTGCATTTCTTTCCCTAATTTAAAAGCATATGGACAAGTTAAGCATGTGAACTCTTATTAAGGTTTGTATTAAAGGCTACCACATAGTGTAAGATAGGGTATGCGACTTCTATAACACATTGCACATGTGGGATCCTAAGGGATTGTTCAAGTGGTATCCTTGTATGATTAAGTTGATTATATGTTATGCATGTCTAGTAATATATGATCTTATTAATCAAGCATTTTATGATGAAATATGAGGGTATGTCATATAAATGAAGTAAGTGACTTAAAGTGATGCTTAGCTTTTGATAGGGTTATAGGGTTCTGTTCTTGGCATTGAACAAGTATTACTTTGGATTGATTATGTATTGGAATAATATCATGTTGAGTTAACTTATGATGTTCCATACATGTGCATGTGGAGTTATTTGACGCAATACATGATTTTGACTAAATTGTGCCTTTTCACATTGATGATTTTTATGAATAAAAAACATACTTAATACTTAGTCGGGTATTATAGGAGATTTGTGGATGGGTTTGATTCTAGATCTTCTCTTTTAACAACCTTGATCAAAAAGAAAATTAAGTTTGAGTGGTCGGAACCTTGTGAAAGAAGTTTCCAAGATTTGAAAGATAAGCTTACCTCCATTTCGGTGTTTACCTTGCCGAAGGGTGTCCAAGGGTTCGTAGTGTATTGTGACACTTCTCGAATAGGTTTGGGTTATGTCCTCATAAAACATTGTAAGGTGATAGCTTATGCCTCTATACAACTAAAGGTACAAGAAAAGAACTATTGAACTTATGACGTTGAATTAGAGGTCGTAGTGTTTTCCTTTAAAATATGGAGGCATTATCTTTATGGTGTCCATGTGGACGTATTTAACAGCCACAAAAGCCTTCAATATGTGTTGACTCAAAAGGAGTTGAATCTTCGACAAAGAAGATGGTTGGCACTTTTAAAGGAAAACGACGTGAGTGTTATGTACCAACCCAGCAAGGACAATGTGGTTGTGGACACTATACGTCAAATGTCAATGGGGAATGTAGCCCATTTTCCCAAATATAATGAACAGTTTTTGAAATAGGTGCATAAATTCCTAGTTGGGTGTTCAGTTAGAAGATTCTCCAAAGGGAGGTTCCATGGTTCATCATAGCTCCGAATCATCTATAGTGGTTGAAATTAGATCTAAGCCACATCATGATACTCTTTTAACGGAAATGAAGGAATCAGTTCTTCGAATGTTTAATGATTCACTACCCTAAAGGGTGGTACTTAGATACAAAGGTAGATTTTATGTACAAAATATTGATAACATGAGGGGACAATTTTTAGAATAAGCTCGTTGATTCGGATATTCTATTCATTCGGGTGCTACCTGTAACACCTAAAAACAAACTAAGGTGAACTAGATTCTCGTGAGTGTTCCTTGAATTAATATGAATATAAAATGATTTACATTAGTGTTCTTAGTAATCTTGTGGAGTTTTGTTAAGTTTTTAGGTCAAACGCCCGAGAACGTCCATGATGTTCGCAAAGTGTGCCTTTGAAAGTTATCTTGCGTCTTAATGTGTTTGAGTGAGCTTTACGTGTTCGTTTTAATCAATATTTGTATGGAAATATCCTAAGAACTATAATACAATATTTAGTTGTTTAACTTCTGGGTACAACTCCATATAGGACCAACGACAGGCCCTAGAAGAGGACCCAAGACATAGCACCAAGTAGCCAAACCACTGTTTCATTGACGGAGGGTAGTCTACTGGTCGTAGACTTAATGAAGCCCTATAGTATGAGGGGAGTAGTCCAATAATTAGTGGGATCCTATCCCTCCATGAAGTAGTTTCTGAAGATATCTGCCACCTTGGGATGTTATGTGTAAATTCACATAAATTATTTTCCGATACTAGTATGATATTATTAGGGTTTTTAATTTATATTAGATTAGTGTGAAGTCCTAGACCCATAAAAGACCCTTCACTTAAAATATTCAAACTCCCTCTCTAAACAGAACTCTCTCAAAGTCATCATTGGATCTAAGAGTCAAGGAGGGCAAGAAGGGTGGTTTTGGACGTATTTCTTCAAAAAAATTAATGTGTTTCTTTATCATTGAGGTATGCTATCCATCCGTGAACCCTTTTCTATTCAAGGAGTCAATTCAAAAAGATTTCAAAAAGGTTTTTCAATCTCTATTTTCTTCTATCTTTTATTTTAAGCATGGGACTTCTTATAAAAGTGTTTTAATGATTCAAATGTGTTTATTCTAATATGAATTTATTATTTTAAGGTCAAAACTCAAATTAACTCATGTTTAAGCATATTTCAAACTGTTAGCTAAAGAAATGGGTTGGATAAGCATGTTTATGTAAGGTATGAACTTTGGTTTTCTTTTGTTGTTATCATGATTTAGAAACTGCCTAAAGACCTTATTATGATTAAATATTGAGATATTTGTTATAGGGGTGATGGATTCATTATATAGTGACTTTCTTATATACTATAATTCTTATTATAGATTTATCTTTAGTGGTATTCTCCACTTTCATGGTGGAGGTGCTTATTTGATGAACTTGATATTATTTAGAAGGTATTTTGAGTGTAGATTTTAAGGACTAATTTGTTAAATGAAGGGTGTGTTGAATATGGGTCTTGTATTGTGTTTTGTGAAGCTTGAATTACATGTTTGGTTTAGACTATGCCTAAATGAAGGATATGATTATGTGTAGCATGTAAAATATGTGAATTGGTGAATGTCGGTTTACAGAATGTAGAGAATTAATGTAAATGAAATTATGATTTTATGCAAGATGATGCTCACTAGTAAACACACACACTTAAATGAATGTATGAATCTAAATTGAGCAAATAGAGGAGTTTTGAGGTGGACACTTTTCTTGAGTAGAGATGAAGTGTATAGTAGAAACCTCACTACATCCTAAGAGCTTTATAAGATAGGTCGGAGGATGAAGGCCCTTTTTGAGTTGAGATGTTGTGTTCACTAGTTATCCTTAACCTATAGTATATAATGTATAGAATCCGTGGAGGTTATTTCATGAACCGAGAGGACTTGAAAAGGAGGTGGTTAAACTTTGTGAGTTGAGGTATTGTATTTCAATATAGTTCATGATATGAGTACTCCTCGTTAGTAGATAATGAGTTACTTAGTATAAATATCATTATCCCTTAACTATGCACCCACTTAGGTGTAGCTATTGGTCAAGCCATATTAAAATTAAAAGAATGATCTTACTCAAGGCAAATCAGGATCCCTCATCCTATAGGGGTTAATATTGGGATTCCAGGTCTAGCTCTCATGGTCTATATAGGTTAAGCTAGATCCGATAAAATTATTTAGTCTTATTTGAATTGAATGAACTAACTCTCCTAAAAGAACTTACTACATAAGGTAGGTGGTGGTATGGCACTCTATCTAACCATTGCACTGGGTAAGACCTTCCGAAAGGGGAGTCTTGGTATCAAGTCTTTTAAAAGAGTGTCCTATTTAGGGTATGTTGTGGTATGGGACGCCATCTACTCATTTCACTAAGTAGGCATTCCGAAATGAAATTATTGGTTTGTTGTTTGGTGTTCTTCTATTGTATTTCCATTGAGTGGAGGGCTTATTCTCTCGATGTGAGTAAGCTAAAAAAGGGTAGTCTTGAGGATCACTTTGGTGTGCATTGAAGGAGGCATATACGCACTTCCTTCATGTCTTAACTTGGTGAGTCTTAGGATAAACTTAGTGGGGAAACTCCTACAAAAATGAGTTCACTTCCACATTTGCAATACCTTGGAAGTTAACTATTTTTGAAGTCAAAATGAGTTCACTGTAAATTGGGTCACCTTACTATAGAATAGCTTTCTTTTGCAAAAATCATGGAAATCCTTCTCTAAGTGTTAAATGGTGTTTCTTATATTGTTTTACCTCTATATTAATTAATGTTTACTTAATTCGCATGAAAATGTATTTTTAGTAAAATGTGCCTTTTTGCATGTTTTTGCATATTCCTTACATAACACATTATCATGTAGTAACCTCATATTTTTCTATACTATCTAAGTATAGGTTTTGGAAGAAAGATCGAAGACTAGAAGGTGAAGCTTGGGAAACTTTCTGTCAAGGAAAAGTATGTCGTTATATAATCGTGGGCATAGTCCTTTTGATAGTTTCTTATTTAAAGACTTATTATATATATCTTTTTAATGTGAACGGGCATGTCCCTAAGTTATTATGTCGTGTCTTTAAGTTAGCTTGTGACGATGAGATTCTCTAAATATTTATAAAAGACTAGTTTATTATTAAATGTATTAAAAAGTTTTAATTTCGCACTACTTGAAATGTCTTATGTAATGAATGATAGTTAAAGGGCTTGTACAAGACCCCCAAAGGGTCAAGTATGACTTTTCACAAGCCGAGGGTTCTCCAAAACATCAAGGGGGTACATTCTGGTCGTGGAAGACTTAGTATCAGAGAATAAGGTCATGGAAATAATTTAGGGTCTAGAAAGTATCACAAGCCACATCTAGTAGTACCCTGGTCATTAGTGTGAGTCGCGACACAATTTGGACAAGAGGCTACAAAATGATAGAAGTTTCACTTTTTTTTCTATTCAAATGTCGTGATTATATTTCTTATATAAGGTTTCTTTTCTTAGCGTCTTCTGTTTGTGTTTGTAGGACATTAATACGAGGAGAAAAACCGCTAGAAGGGAGGAGGGAGGTGTAGCTAATAAGAGAGTTCTCTACGTGTTGTACAAGTTCATATTTTTGGCCTAGAGGAAGAGCATAAGGATTTCCCCTTCAAGAACCTCAAGTGCATCCGGAACCCCAAGAGCCTCAAGTGTCCCAAGTGCCTCCTATTCCTGAAGCTTTTTTTGTTGAAGGAGATATGACTAATGCAGAGTTGAAGGATACCCTAATTAATACGAACAAACTAGTGATGGCTCAAGCTCATGTCGTGAATAATCACTTTGTTGTCCAATCTTATCAAGAAGATAGGCCCCAACCTAATGTTAGTACTTCCGCCTCTAGAATTGGGGATTTCATGAGGATGGACCCTCACACTTTTCATAGCAATAAGTTCGATGAAGGTCCACATGGTTTCATAGATGTGGTTTTCAAAGTGGTAGATGCTATGGGTGTGACCCCTAGGGAGAAAGCGGAGTTACCTTCTTACCAACTCAAAGATGTGCCTCAAGTGTAGTTTGAGCAATGGAGGAGTGAGAGACCCCTAGAGATAGGGTCGGGTTATTGGGAGGAATTAAAAGAGGATTTCTTAGATTGTTTCTATCACCTAGAGTGGAGGGAGAAGAATATGGTGGAATTAATGAACCTTTGTCAAGGGGGAATGAGTGTTCAAGCGTACTCTCTGAAATTCACCTAACTCTCTATGAATGCCCCAACCATGTTATATAATCCTAGGGCTAGGATGAACAAATTTGTGATGAGAGTGTATATCTTGGTGAAGAAATCATGTCGTACGACAATGCTTATTAATAACATGGATATCTCTAGTCTCATGGTCTATGCATAAACAATTGAGGAGTCCAAAATTAGAGAGATAAGGCAAGAGGGTAAGAGGCCTAGTTCAGATAATTCTAGTCATCTAAAGCCCAAGAAGAGGTTTTATCACAAAGATTCTTCCATCGGAAACAAGGATAAGGCTCCGAACCATACTACCCAAGGTAGTGTCCATTCATTTGAGAGAACTAGGTTCCCTACTTGTGGGAATCAACATTTCGGTAGGTATCTTGCCGGAATGGATGGTTGTTTTGCAAGTGGCGATAAGGGCCACAAGATGAGGGACTGCCCTAATATCAAATCAAGAGGTAAAGTGTTCAATCAAGCTTACTTAGATACTAATGATCCCAAGAAGAATCCTCCCTATGGGATGAGAGCGAGAAAGGATAACTTAATTGGAGGTTATAGTCCCGGTAAGTCTTAACTCTTTATGTTTGTTGTTTTTATATTATGAAATGAGTTTATATGGTTTTATAGTTCATATGACCATCTCATCTTGATAAATTTCTCAAAGAATGAATATTTGAAAGCATGTTTAATGTTTTAGAAGGTCGTTCCTTTATAAAAGAGGTCAAGGGTGTGGTTTGAAGTTTGTGAAGTTTGGCAAAAATTGCTTACGTTGCTAGCGTTTGAAAGTGTCAAATGATGCTCTTTGTTAGTTAATTATTTCAAATTTGCTTTTATTGCAATGTGTTATGTGATGTTAAGTGAGTCCTTGTTGTAGTTGATGTTTTAGTGTCATTCGAGGATGAATGTTATTCTAAGAGGGGGAGAATGTAACGCCCTAAAATGAACTAGGATGAACTAGATCCCCGTGAGAGTTCCTTCAGTTAATTTGAAGATAAAAGGAGTTAAATTAGTGTTCTTAGGCAGAGTGTAATTTTTTGTTATGTTTGGAAGTCAAATGCTAAAGAACATCCATGATGTTCGTAAAGCGTGTCTTAGAAAGTGTTATTGCGTCTTGATGTGTTTGAGTGAGCTTTACGTGTTCGTTTTAATTGAAATTTGTGCGGGATGTTCCTAATACCTAGAATACTAATTTTAGAGGTTTAACTTCAGGGTACAACTCCATGTAGCTCTCATGGTTTATGTCGGTTAAGCTAGCTCCCACAAAAGTAATGAGTCTTATTTGAATTGAATGAACTATGTCTCCTAAAAGAAAGTACTACTTAGGGTATGTGGTGGTATGGGACGTTATCTATCTGTTTAACTAGGTAGGACCTTCTGAAAGGGGATTCTTGGTGTCATGTCTGTTAAAAGAGTGTACTACTTATGGTAGGTGGTGGTATGGGATGTTGTCTACTCATTGCACAAAGTAGGCATTTCAAAAGAGAATTCTTGGTGTGTTTTTTGATGTTCTTCTATGGTATTGCCATTGAGTGAGGGGCTTATTCTCCCTAGATGAGTTAGATGAAAAAGGTAGTCTTCAGGATAACTTTATTGTGCAATGAAGGAGGTATATGTACACTTCATTCATGTCTTCCCTTTGTGAGTCTTAGGATAACCTTTGTAGGGAAACTCCTACGGAAATGAGTTAACTTCCTCATTGGCAATACCTTGGATGTTCACTATTTTTGGAGTCAAAATGAGTTCACTGTAAATTGGATCACCTAATAGAAATCCTTCTATAAGTGTTAAAGGATGCTTCTTATATTTTTTTACCTCTATATTCGTTAATGTTTACTCAATTGTCATGAAAATGTGTTTTTACTAAATGTCCCTTTATGTATGTTTTTGCATATGCCATACTTAGCACATTGTTTTGTACTAACCCCATACTTTTCTATACTATCTAAGTATAGCTTTTGGAAGCAAAGTCGAAGACTAGAAGGAGAAGCTTTTTGAAGTTTCTCTCAAGTCAAAGTATGTCCTCCTTTATTCGAGGGCATATTCCTTTTCTTAGTTTCTCATTTTGAAGACTTATTATGTATTTTTTTAATGTAAAGGGGCGTGTCCATAAGATGTTATGTCATGTCTTCAAGTTGGCTTTTGACAATGAGATTCTCTAAATATTTATAAAAGACAAGTTTATTATTAAATATCTTAAAAAGTTTTAATTTTGTGGTACTTTTCATGGCTTATATAGTGAACGATAGTTAAAGGGCTTGTACAAGACCCCAAACGGTCAATTATGCCTTGACACGAACTCAGGGTTCTCCCTAACTTCTAGGGGTACTTTCGGGTCGTGACACTACCAAGATGGATTGTTCTCTTCAAGAGGTCTATTGGTGGGATGGTTTACAAAGAGACATAGCGGAATTTGTGGCTAGGTGTCCTAATTGTCAACAAGTTAAGGTCGGGCATCAAATGTAAGGAGTTCTAAAATAATGAATATTCCTACATGGAAGAAGAAAGAAATTAATATGGACATTGTAGTTGGGTTACCTCGAACCTGGATGAAAAATGACTCAATTTGGGTTATTGTGGATAGATTGACAAAATCCGCTCACTTTATCCCCTTCAAGTGTACTTATTTGGCGGAGGATTTTGCAAGAATATACATTAATTAGATTTTGAGCTTATATGGCATTCCTTTATCAATAATTTTCGATAGACGTGCCAATTCACTTCTCATTTTTGGAGGTGTTTTCAAGAAGGTTTAGGTAATCAAATGAATCTTAGCATCGCTTTTTATCCTCAAATGAATGGTCAAGTGGAGCGTACAATTCAAAACCTATAAGGTATGTTAAGAGCTTGTGTAATAAATTACGAGTATAATTGGGACGATCACCTACCGTTGACTGAGTTCTCAAATAATAATAGCTGTCGTTCGAGTGTTTCTATGGCACCTTTCGAGGCATTTTATGGTAGGAGATGTAGGTATCTAGTTGGATGGTTTAATATAGGAGAGTATTAACTTCTTTCTCATGAGATAATCTACGATTCCTTAGAGAAGGTTCAGATGATAAGAGATAAGTGGAAAACAACATATAGTCGGTAAAAGTCCTATGCAAACAATAGAAGAAGATTTCTTGTATCTTAAGTAGGTTACATGGTCTACTTGATGATTTCATCCATGAAAGTGGTGATGAGATTAGGTAAAAATGGGAAGCTTATTTCCCGGTATGTGGGTCCTTATGAGATAGTGAAACGGGTTGGTATGGTTGCTTTTGAGTTGAAGTTACCAAGTGGACTAGCCCGATTCATCCTGCGTTGCATGCCACCATGCTTAGGAAGTGCATTGGTGAGCCCATATCCATTATCCCGAATAAAGGGTTACGTGAGAATGAGAACCTTTCTTATGAAGAGGTTCTGTTGGAAATCCAAAATCACCAAATTAAGAAGTTTAGGAAGAAAGAGGTGGCCTCCTTAAGAGTCCTATGGAGGAACCACCTAGTTAAGGGAGCAACATGGGAAACCGAGGCCGACATGAAGTCTCGTTATCCGCATAATTTCCCTAAAAACTATAGCCAAAGTTGAGATTATTAATAATCATAAAATGAACTAATGATAATGTTGAATTTGGCTTACTTTCATTATATGTGTATACTTATGGTAAAGGTTCATGCTAAATGTGTTTTCAAAGAAAAATGCTCTGTCGTTAACTTTTAGTCATATGCATGTGTATAAATGTCTTTATGATAGTTGTAGTTAGTATGTTCATTGCATGGTAAGTCATGATGTTCATGTTGAGCTCATCTTAATATCGAGATGGTAGCTCCTTATTATGTGAGATGAAGTATTGAGCTTTTATATGTGGTAAATTATAATTGAGTTTCTATGTGTAATGTCATACTTATGTGTTAAATGGAGTTGTGAGGTACTGCCATGAAGTATCACTGATTATGATTTGTTGTTTTTGTTAGGTGGGCTTCTAGTACTGAGTCTTTCCTCTCCACAAGAAAAATTTTAGGTGTCATTCGGGGATGAATGTTCCTAAGGGGGGATAATGTAACACTACGATATTTCATGACTTAGTCTAGAGCCTTACTAGATGAACCAAGACTTAAAAATTGTTTCTTAGCCTAAACAAAAGTAATAAACTCAACCAGGAAGTGTTTGATTCAAAACGTCAAGAATCATGCATGACGTTTGGAGATTTGTGAAAGTAGGGCTAGTGTGCCTTAGCATGTTTTAAGAAATCTTAAGTGTTGGAATTTAGTCAAATTTTGTATGATGGTGTAAAACATGTATTGGAGTGTGTTTACGGTCAAAACGTTTGAGTACGACTCCCCGAAGATAAACCCTAAGGGTCCTTAGAGAGGACCTAAACCTTTGACCCAAAATTATCAATTTGATAATTGCTAAACGACGGACGAAATGACGAGCCGTCGATTGGTACACAACCCGTCAATGGTTTCATATATACATACATAGACAAATTAAGAAATGTTTCAAATAGTACTCTATAAATCATACAACAGACTGCCAGTACGGAGCCGTGGTTTTATTGACGCCCTGTAGATGGGGGTTTCGTCGATTGAGTGTCGAGTGGACTGCCTAGTTTTTAGTTTACTGAGTTAGTTGGTTAATTATTTAGGTGATTAATTAAGGGGTTAGGGGTGGTTAGTTAAATTAGTGAAGAACTATATACACTATCCTAAGTCTAAAACAAACTTAACACCCCATTATCTCCCAAGCCTACAATCACTCTAACTTTCTAACCCTTCTCTCTCCCCAAACTCAAACCTCCATTGAAAAAACAATATAGCTCCAATAGAATGATGAATTCATCAAGGAATCATCTCAAATTCGTTGCAAAGTCATCTCAAAGGTATGGTTTCTTTTGGGATCCTTTCCATA
Organism: Solanum habrochaites; assembly: GCA_027704765.1. Taxonomy (NCBI): domain Eukaryota; kingdom Viridiplantae; phylum Streptophyta; class Magnoliopsida; order Solanales; family Solanaceae; genus Solanum; species Solanum habrochaites. The sequence goes on along the minus strand of JAKWJA010002497.1, from coordinate 35,870,484 downwards.
AGGTGCTTCTTAAACTATGGTTTTCAAACTTCCACAAGACTAAGGTTTCAATGTAGACATTGATTCTCTTTTGAAAATGAAATTGTTATTCAATTATGATGAATTATGGTCTTATATCATTGTTTAAATAAGTATTTGTAAAGACCCAAAAATGCATTAAAACAAAAATAGAGCCTAACATGTGTGTCGTGAGTTTATAAAGTCATACAATTGTCTCTTATATTGTTTGGAGGCACTATTTAATGTTTGGAAGTGTTTGGAGGTCAAACGTCCAAGACGTCGGGAAACTAGTCAAAATTGAACTACTGTGTTGTACTATTTTATAGTGGATTTTTGGGGTATGGTTTGACGGTTAAATTTACTAGTGATTGTTACTGCACATAACCTAACACACAAAGGGTCAAAACATCCTAGAACGACGACCCAAGGGCAACCCTAAGGGTCTTTGAGGAGGAAACAACTTGTGGGTCGAAGCTACCCAAGGCAGCATAATTTGTACATGAAAGGAACATGTCTGCATAATGGGAGAAGCTCCGCGCTGAGGACTTGTTTCCCGACGAATGTCCCAAATATTTAAGTTATGATTGACTTTTCTAAAAGGGTCAAATTGATGTGGTGTAATTTACTAATTTGGTAGTCGGTTAGAAACAGTTTTTAAGACTTAATTAACCCCTTTCTCAAGTCAAAAGGCCAACACCCACTATGAAATAAAAATAAAAAACTTCTCCATCCCCAAAACACTCTCAAGAACCCCATTTTAGAAGAAGAGAAATTGGGGTAGCTCTTAGGACGAATTCACCAAGGAATCAAGTTGGGTTTAAGGATATAATCTAATTTATTTTAAGATTACTAATATATGGATTCTTCTATTCATGTATTTGCCTAGTTTTTCCTCAATTGTTAATCAATATAACCCTAATCTTGAGAGGGTTGTGATTGCATTGTGGGTAAGGCTTGATAGTGATCCCAATCTAGTGGGTCATGTTAAATTATGTTCATATGATGATTAAGTAATGTTTTCTTGATGTTTCATGGTTAGTTATCATAATGGATGTTGAAAGCGATCATGGAGGTTTTAGGCCATTAGAGGCTAGATAAAAGAATTCATAGGCATATACATCATAAGACCAACAACATCAAAAGTAGTCAAGTAAAAATAATTATCATATAATTAGACGTATAGTCAAAGTAACTCTACCATCAAGTCATAACCACAATTAGCATGAATACGAGTTCATTATTACATAAACAAAGCAAGATAATTAACCATAATTCCTTTCAAGTAAACAAGTGTAATAACAAAGCAAAGCCCTATAACCATACTCAATCAAGTAACCCAACAAGAATCATGAATAACTTCCTACTTCACATAGCATAGAATTTAGGAGTATATACGATTATATTTAAAACAATGTAGACCAACACATATTCATAAGTGACACCAATAAACATATAGTATCAACAATGTGAAAGTTATTCATATACATATCATCTATCTTTATAAGAATATTCATACATAGTAACAACCTCATAAAGTTCCCTTTAAGGCAAACTAGTGCAAGGTATAGGTAGAGTCCCATACCCCTACCTATCAAGTCACCTTAGTTAGTTAACACTTCATTACTTCATTTTAATTTTAGGGAACACATGCTTTAACCGACATAGACCACAAGAGCTAAGTTGGAATATGGTGCTGTAAAACCTTAAGCTAAAGGAAGGTGGTGTACCGGCCAAAGTAAAACCAAACATACGCATATCTTTCTACATGGATCCACTAGACAGTCTTCCTATATGGGAAACATAGTTCAAGAACTAAGGGATAGGTATAATTCCTCGACATACCTTTTGGTAATTCGGGCCACTTCTCATGGGAATCCAATCGATGAGTATCCCTTATAGGGGAGTCAACAGCATATATGAAACTATAGGGTGAATCTTCCTATACACTTCCCAATGTCAAGTTCACTCGCTGCTAAGCTAAGTCCATTTTATGAAATGCCTTTAACGTTTTTATTAATCATCTTAGCTTAATGTAGGACATATAGTCTAACCCTTGTATCAACATCATCATCATCATCATAGCTCAATAAGAATTCCATGAGTATGATCCTTTCATTACAATTTATATAGGTTAGCATATTAAAATTCTCATATCATGATAAGGTACATTGGTAAATCATTCATCATCCTTAGAACATTTACATCTTAAGCTAACACCTCATTGGTCATAGTAAAATACATTTTGATTCAACATCATACCATAAGATCAATCGTAATACAAGCAATACTGCAATACAACAGCTTGACTTAATCAGAATTAACCATAATTTTAAGTAAATGATAGAGGTTACAAGACTTACCAAGTATCCTTCATCATTCATCATATAGGTCTTACCATCTCCCTAAATTCAACCCAATTTTTGCGATATACATCATAATATGTCAATAACCAACATGATAACAAGGCTACAAGGACCACTACATTACAATTCAATACTAGATCAAAGATTAAGGCAAGATACTTAGGTCAACTTCACAAGCTGGATATCCTCTCAAGAACTAGAATGAAAGACTTCAAATTACCTTAATTAATTCATGTTTTTTTGTAAAAAATATCATTTAGTAGTAATTCAACTAATAACAAAGTCAATTTACCAATACAACCTCATTCATATAAAGATTAAAATATAGGTTTAACGATTAAGGGTCATCTGTTACAGAATAGATCAAACCATCAAGATAGATTATAATAAGGTTAGAATACACTTAAAAATATTAATAAAATAAAAAAGAAATCATAAAAATATCAGTTCATAACATCAATTTCGTATTGGATGTAAACCCACTTGAAAACTCAATTTTTGAAATCAATGTGGTGGAACCCTTTGATGAAAGAGGTCTCAACGGTGAATTAGATCCCATACCTTGTTAAGTGATGGAGAAACAATGGTATTTTGAACCCTAAAACCCTTCCCTATCTTGTTCCTCAATGGAGTCTTTACTAGAGAGAGAATGAAGAGAGAAGGAAGAGAGTTTTGTTTCGTGACTTGTTATTAGTATAATGGGGTTGGGGTCCTTATGTGTGGGGTTAACTAAAAGAATTTTACTTTTCTTCACCCCCTAACTATTTAATTAACCCTTTAACTAATTAATGTGAGTCTTTTAAAAACGTGTAGAAAATTGGACCCCTCACATAGGAGACCCGGATGGACGGTCCGTTTGTGAGTCGACAGTTCCTACCCTCTTCCGTGTTGCACATCCGTTGTTTGATTCAAAGACTGTGCAAAAGAGTTCCTTCAAGAAATTTTCTAAGTGTTGGTCGACGGATAGCATCTACACCTTGTCAATCCACACATGTTTCTTCAATGGGCTTTCGTGGGTGCACACTGCCTAGGCAGTGTTTGATTCTAACGTGGAAGGGTCCTCCTCAAGGGCCCTTTGTTGGTCCTTGGGGAGTTGTACCCGGACGTTTCAACCATTAATCAACTTAGAAACATGTCATACACCCTTCCACATATTTTTTGAATTTCCGACTTCTAAAAGCTAGTCAAATAGGCTAAGGCACGCTAGTACCTTATTGAACTTGTTTCCGAACGTCATCGACGTTGTTGGACAAACGACTTTTTAAACTTCCTAAATGAATTAGATTTATTAAATTGGACCTTAAAATATTGTCTAAACCTCAGGACACCTATGTTAGGATCTGTAAGACGTCTTGGACTATCGTAGTGTTATATTATCCTTAAACCCAGGAACATTCGTCCCCCGATGACACCGAAAATCTTTTAAGAAAGGAATAAACTCAAGACTAGAAGCCCATCATCAACATTACATAAAAACATCAATCATACCATTTACACAAGTAAGGTAAAAACTTAAATTACATACATAAGGCTCAACATATAAAAATGCTCAACATAACTCAAAATAGCCAAAGAGCAAAGTTGACAATTTTCAAGTTAATAAGGCATGTTTCACTTTAACTTCACAATAAGAATATAAAAAATCCACCTTTTTAAAAACTTAGAAAATAATCAAAGTAACTTCAATTTTAGTCATTATTTTCATTATTATTAAGGACTACTAACCTTAATTATTAAATATATAAGGGTAACAGGACTTTCTTTCGGCCACGGCCTCCCATGTTGCACCCTCAGCTAGTTGATTCTTCCATAACACCTTTACAGAAGCCAACTCTTTATTCCTCAATTTCATTACTTGTTTATTGAGGATTTGAATCGGAACCTCCTCATAGGAGAGGTTATCTTTCACACAAATACCCTTAATCGGAAGAATAGACTTGGGATCACCGATACACTTCTTAAGCATAGAAAGATGGAAAACTGAATAAATTTAGGCCAATTCACTAGGCAACCTTACAAACCCTTTGCAAGGTTTCATGGGGATCCACACAACGAGGACTCAACTTCACTTTCTTTCCAAATCTAACCACCCTTTTTGAAGGCAAAATTTTCAAATACACCTTATCTCCTTGTTCAAACTCTAAGTTTCTTCTCCTATGGTTGGCATAGGACTTTGACTATGGGGAGTTTGCAAGCGATTCCTCGTAATATTAACTTTCTCCAAAGTCTTATAAATCAAATCGGGACAAAAAAGCGAAAGTTCACCCACTTTAAACCATACAATGGGAGACCTACACCTCCTACCATACAAAACTTTATAAGAAGCTATGGAGATGGATGAATGAAAACTATTATTATAAGCAAACCCAACTAAATGAAAATGATTATACCAATTTCCTTTGAGATCAATAATACAAGCTCTAAGAATATCCTCAAGGCTTTGAATAGTACGCTTTGCTTGACCTTCCGTTTGGGATAAAAAGTGGTTCTTAGCTTCACCTGACTACCCAAACCTTTTTGAAATGACCTCCAAAACCTAAATGTAAATTGTGCACCCTGATCCGATATGATTGATAATGAAATACCATGGCGACATACAATTACATCTATGAAGATCCTTGCATAATATTCTGCCAAATAAGTATACTTTAGAGGAATAAAATTAGCGGTCTTGGTCAACCTATCCACAATCACCAAAAAAGAGATATGGATTTTAAGCCCGAGGAAACCCTACCACAAAATCTATATTTATGTTTTCCCACTTTAAAGTAGGAACTTGGATTTCCTGTAGAAAGACACTCGACTTTTGATGCTCGACTTTAAGTTTTTGGCAATTTGGGCACTTAGCAAAAAATTCCGCTATTTTCTTCTTTAAACCATTCCACAAAAATACATCCCTAAGGTCATGGTACATCCTCGATGAACCCGAATGAATTGAGTAATGAGACCCACGAGTTTCCTCAAGAATCTGACTCCTCAAACCATCTCACTAGGCACATATAAACTCCCTTGGTACCTCAAGACACCATTCCTGCCAAGGAGAATAACTCGTTGAGTCTACCAAGAATCTATTCCGTTAACTCCATCAATTCTTTATCAAGGTGTTGTTTGGACTTCACCTCAACCACCAAAGACGACTAAGAGTTATGATGTACCACCACACCACCTATGGGAGAATCTTCAATCGGAATCCCTAAATGAGATAACCTATGAACATCCTTTACTAGGTTTATCTTGGCTTCCTTAATATGGGACACACTTCCCATGGACAAACGACTAAAACCATCCGCTACTATATTGTCCTTACCAAGATGATATAGGACACTCACGTCATAGTGTTTCAACAACTATAACCATATCCTTGGCAAGAGATTCAACTCTTTTTGAGTGAATACGTATTAAATACTTTTATTGTCCGTATACACATGCACATGGACTCTATACAAGTAATGCCTCCAAATCTTCAAAGCAAATATCCCCGCTGCTAATTCAATGTCATGAGTCAGGTAATTTCTTTCATGCAACTTGAGTTGCCTATATGCATAGGCTATGACCTTCTCATATTGAATGAGAACACACCCCAACCCAAAAAGGAGGCATCAAAATACACCACAAAACCCTTTGTACCATACGGTAGGGTGAATACCGGAGCGGAAGTAAGCCTATCCTTCAACATTTGGAAGATCTTCTAACATACCTCCGACCACTCAAACTTCTTACTCTTTTGTGTCAAAGTAGTCAAGGGAGATGCAATAGTGTAAAAACCATCTCAAAAACTCTGATAATAACCCGCTAGACCCAACAAACTCCTAATGTCGGTTGGAGTTAGTGGTCTAGGACAATGTTTTAGTGTCTCAATTTTCCTTGGATCAACCTCAACTCCCTCACTAAATATGATATGACCAAGCAACGACACTGACCTCAACAAAAACTCACATTTACTATACTTTGCGAAGAATTGATTCTCCTTAAACATTTGCAAAAGCACCCTTAAATGATTCATGTGATCACCCTTATTTTTTAAATACACCAAGATGTAATTAATGAATAACATGAAAAATTAATCTAGGTAACTTCAAAAAAGTCTAATCATAAGTTCCATAAATGCCACCTAGGAATTCGTGTGACCAAAGGACATTACTAAGAACTCATAGTGACCATATCTAGTCCAAAATGCCGTCTTTGGTATATCCTCACCTCTCACCCTAATTTGGTCTTACCCCGATCTCAAGTCAATCTTACAAAAGTATCTTGATCCTTGGAGTTGATTAAACAAATCATCAATCAAAGGGAGAGGATCCTTGTTCTTAATAGTGACTTTATTGAGTTGGTGATAATCAATGCACATCCTAAGGGACCCATCGTTCTTCTTTAGAAATAAAAAATAGAAACACCCTATGGAGAAATATTAGGTCGAATGAAACCCTTGTCTAGCAAATCCTTGATTTGAGCCTTCAACTATTTCAATTTTGCCGGAACCATCTAATAAAAAGGATCTGAAATTGGATTCGTATATGGTAAAAAGTCGATAATGAAATTAGTTTCGCGCTCTGGCGGAATACCGGGAAGATCATCATGAAAGACTTCTAAAACTCCCTCACTACGTGGACCAACTCAATGGGAGTAATTTCGGAGTCTAAATCTTGAACTCTTACAATATGGTTACACATCATTTAGATATCATTGTACAATCTTTCAAACAAGAGATGATACAACCTCCAGGAAAAGAATTTCCCCCCTTCCACTCCAAGATGGGCTCATTTGGAAAGTTAAACTTAACCACCCTTGTTCTACAATCTATAGAGGCAAAACAAGAATGCAACCAATACATACCCAATACAACATCAAAATAGAACGTATCAAGTTCTACTAGTTCAACATAAGCAACTCTATTGGGAAACATTATAGGACAATTCCTATATACTCTTTTTGCAACAACCGACTCAACAACCCAAGTAAAAACCATAAAAGGTTCATTTAGAATGTCGGGAAAGATTTCAAACTTCATAGATATCAAGGGAGTAACAAAATATAATGTGGTGACTTGATTAAGTAAAACATATACATAAATAGAAAATACATTCAACATACCGATCACCACGTCGGGAGAAGTCTTTTTCTCACCCCTAGAGCGGAGAGAATAAAAGCAATTTTTTTAAAGCCTCATTAGAACCACTAGCTTAAGCTTGACAACTACCCTTGTATTGAACCTTCAAATTAGGGAAAACCCTAGCCTTGTTGCAACATTTTCCACAACCAAAGTGAATTCTCGTTCTAACTAGACATTCACCAAGATGACCCTTTTCACACTTGACACAAGTAGGATTATTGGTTGGTGAACTAGTACCCTTTACCTTTTTAGGATTAGGGTTAGACACCCTATTATGACTAGTCTAAGGGAACCTGGAAGGAACTATATTAGACACCCTCTTCTTGAACCTAGGCTTATCTTGAATCTCAAGCCTACTTTTTGAAGAACCACCATCAATTGATTTTTCCCTATTGGAATCTCTACTCTTTCTTTTAGCCGTCTCCACTTCCACTTGTTGAGAATGAATCATAAGATGAGCAATGGTCATACTTTCATGTAGGGTAGCCAAATGGCACTCTTTTTGCAAATCATCCGACACTTCCTCCCAAAGCGGTTCATTTTATCTGTAGGGTCGAAAACCAATGCGGGAGCATATTTTGACTATATAAATAAATTCAAAGAGTATTCATGTAACACCCCATAGACAAAACAGACCATAAATTAGTTTTTTAAGAAAAATCTGTAGGTGCTACCAACGGTGCCATTGATGGACCCTAGCCTGAACAACGGTCCTTCCTGCACAACCGTGGATGGGATTAGAAACTCCAAAAATTTTCACCCTAGAAAAATTGGTCAAGTCTTAGACGACGGACGGGCTAACGGTCCGTAGGTCAAACTATGGTCCATAGTCCATGACCGTCGATCAAGGCTTCCTTCACCCACTCTCTAACAAGAGTTAGGGATGACCAGCACGGATCGTAGGTAGAAAATTTGTAGTCAGTTAAAGGGAAATGCAGCTGGTTCAAATTCTAATAGACACAACTCTTAATATATAATGAATTAGGTATTCTATGACGTACCCAAACATAGATAATTGAATTATCTTTCCATATCCACTAACCTTGATAAAATCAGATCTTCGAGTAAAAAGTTATGCCCATTTTAGTAAAGACTTGTCGAACAGGCCCTAACGATGGACCCAATAATGGGGCATTGGGCAGACGCTGGACCGTCAGTCCTGGACGTCGTTTGGTGCGACAGTAACCTTTCCAGGGGTCTTTTGGACCTTTCCCACTTTGTTTAAACCCTATGTTACATCGTTTGGACTCTAAAGCATCATATTTTAGTTAGTTTAAGACTAGAAACACAATTAAAACATATCTAACTCAAATCATTAAATCAAAAGTTAGAAAACTAGAAGCAAGAAAGGACAAAAAGATCAAGAACCCTAGTTCAAGAACGCCACAAGCACCAGCAGTTCCAGCCTCAAAACTTAAGGTTTTTCCGTGGATTTCATTTCAAGGTATGTGGGTTTACACTAGTGAGTTCCTTTAAGCCATTGGGTCCCTAGTTTTAAGTCAGATTCATGATTCTCTTGTAATAATTAAACCTATGGTTTGTAGAACTTTGATAGAACTTCATGAATTTGTTAAATAAATGTTCATAATCATATTATAATGTTATTACTCAGATTATCGCTATTCAGAAGCCTACCTTTGTATTTCTTTAGTTCTTGAATTACACATGCTAGGTCAGATATATTAGACACTTCAGATATACATGCCTCATTTATAAATGCATAATTGCCAGATTAATTGTTGCATTCTAAGTTCGTATGTTCAGTTTCGAGAAATCCAATATGTATAGAAACTCAAACATAATAAGTAAATTTACAGAATTCATTGGGAGTAGCATAATACCGATTTTGACTAGGGTTTAACGTACCCAATAGTCCCAAAACTAATAGCGAAGTAGGTTGTAAGTCCCCATTGTGGGTTATTAGTTTAGTGAACACGCCAGCATGCTTTTATACCTTTGGCAAGGTATATTAGGTACTCTCGATGGGGCGTATACATTGGACTCCACATTTAGCTCATGTGATTTTATTATTGGTTATTAGTAGCTCCCAATTTTTAGTCATACTCTCTGCATTGACCATTTATCAGTATACTCAGTTTTTAGTTTTAGCATGTTATAAATCCGTTGTTGCATCCAGTTATCTCAGAATTCAGATTATCATGTCAGATTATCTTACTTGCTATTATGTTTGTTCTGTTATGTTTTATTTCAGCTTTACTCTATCATACATGCTCAATACCTTTCAAGTAATGACGCATACGTGCCCTACATCTTCTCTTGATGTAGGTTCAGGTTCTCAACATCCAGATCACGTATAGATCGATTTTAGATATCCAGTTAAGTAGATTCAATGGTGAGTCCTCATTATCCGAGGATAATAGTTATGAGTTTCATTTCATTCTTTAGTCATTAAGTTTGAGTTTTTGGTAGATTTAGTTGGGGCTTGTCCTAGTCTGTCTAGTCCAGTTTAGAGGCTATTTTAGACATAGTTAGATTTAGCTTAGTATTGAGTTAATATTTCATTTGTAATAATCTCATTATTTTAAAATATCTCAGTTATAGAATATGGGTATTCTCCAACTTTTCAGATTTAATGATGATTTAGTTTCCGCATTAGTTTATCGTTTTTAGTATGCTCATGATCTTGTTAGCAGGGTTATCTTGGTAACACTTGTGGTTAAAGGTTCCGTGTCCGCATCTCGATGGTAGCTCGCGACGTGACAAAACATGGTATCAGAGCACTAGGTTCAAGAGTCCTAGGATGTCTGTAAAAGCCTCACTAAGTAGAGTCCTTTTCATGGGTTGAAGTGCACCACATAAATAAGAGGAAGGCTATGAAGTGTTTTAGGAAAACATCATTTTCTTGTTACTCTTATCGTGTGTAAGGTATAATCTTATTTGAATAAAACATGACATTCCACTTTGCAGATCGTGCTTTCTTATAGAGGATAGGCATGGAATTTTAATTCATGCAATGCTAATGAGTTCGTCTAATACTAGATAAGAAATTTCAAATATAGAGTTTTAGAATGCCAATTAAGCTTTTGGCTTTGAGTATGAAAACCAAGAACAATCAGCATGTTTGAGTTCCTACTAATAGAAATGATCGATTAGTGGCAGCCTGAGTTTGTGATTTTCTTAGGCTGAGTACGCCTAGTTTTCATGGTCACAAGATGGTAAGGACCCACAGAAGTTCATTGACGAGGTGAGAATGGATGTCAGTAACCTACAAACTCAAGGACGTGACTCACATATGTTTCACTCATACAACAGACATGACTTTGTCTTTTATAACTCAGTATAGTAGTCCGATTAAAAATTAGTCCTGAAACTCTCTCAAAACCTTTCTCAGTCTCTAATTAGTCGGTGATCCAGTTATCGCTAGATGGGTATACATAAATTGCCCTGTCATAGTCTCTCAGAAAGTCACCTCAACAGATCTAGTAGAGTTAGAAATGGTAGACTTTGATGCTATTCTAGGCATAGATTGTTCACACTCATGATATGCCTCAGTCGACTGCAAAATTAGGATTGTTCGTTTTCAGTTTTTAGACAAACCAATATTAGAATGGACGGTAGTATCTTACCGCCAATGGGTCAATTTGTTTCTTACCTTAAGGCTAGGAAGATGATATCTAAGGATTATCTCTATCATCTAGTTCGGGTTAAGGATTCTAGCCTTGAAACCCCAACTCTTGAGTCAGTTCCATTAATCTATGAATTTCCATAAGTATTTCAAGAAGATCTTCCTGGAGTCCCTCCTGAAAGGGAAATCGAGTTTGTAATTGATCTCCTTCAAGATAACCATCCTATTTTTATTCATCCTTAATGAATTGCTCAAGCAGAACTTAAGAAATTGAAAAAGCAGTTGAAAGACCTTATATATAAAGATTTCATCATACATAGCATTTCACTATGGGGTGCACCAGTGTTGTTCGTAAAGAAGAAAGATGGTTCTCTCATAATGTGCATTGACTATAGACAGTTAAACATGATAACAATCAAGAATAGTATCCCATCCGAAGAATTGATAACTTGTTTGACCAACTTCAAGGGGATAGTCATTTTTGAAAGATAAACCTCATATCGGGTTATCATCAACTAAGAGTCAGAGATAGTGACATTCCAAAAGTAAACTTCAGAACTCGGTATGGTCATTATGAATTTGTAGTTATGTCGTTTGGACTAACTAATGGTCCTGCGGCTTTCATGAATTTGATGAACAGAATGTTCAAACAGTACTTGGACTTGTTTGTTATCGTATGTATTGATGATATCCTCATTTACTATAGAAGTGAGGAAGAACATGAAAATCATTTGAGAACGCTGTTAATAATTCCATTTTGGCAAGTTTAACTTATAACATGAGATCCTATTTCATTCAAGTTGTATGTTTCTAGAACTAGATGGTTGATGTATGAGCAATGAACTTCCTGAAAAATACGCATTTACAAGTTTACAATTTGAAATCCTCATATACTTCAAATATAATTAAAAATTTTTAATTTTCCACTAAAAATAACCATATGAATATGTTGAATGCAAGAAGAGGCTTGTCTGCAACCTCTATGAGGACAACAATGCCGGTTGCGATTCGTATTCCAGAATCCATGTTTTGAAAAACTTGGTATCAGATCATTAGGTTAAAGTACCTAGGAACTAAATCTCAATACAACCACGTTATGTACTTTCTAGCTTATGGTTCTGAAGCGCGCCACAATCATGACTTAGAGACTATGCGATGATAGGAAATTATCCCTTCTTCTTCTCTTTATATTGCTATCTAGAGCTTTATAACTTTTTTTCATCATAAGTATCTAACTTCCTTGTTGTGTGAACGTGTATAATATCACAAGAATTAGGATGGCCAAGTGGTGTAAGGCGCCAGACTCACGATCTGGCCTTCCAAGAAAGGGGCTATAATGGAAATGCCCAATGTGGACGAAAGACGTGTGTAGAGTGTGGTTGTTCGCATGGAGGTGAATGTATGGTATGTCTAAAAGCCCTTATGAGTATTTATGAGGAGGAGAAGGATATGTTTGCTACATACCAACTCTAGAATCTGACTTAGACATGCATTTGCTTCATAAGTGTTATGCAATAATAGACTAAAGAAACAGGGTATTAAGGCTTCAGTTTTGAAGAAGTTGGGATAAAATGAAAGGGTGTGGTTCAAATACAACAGGCCAAGGCAGATGCTCAGACTCGGCAGAATGTTGTAGCCGACCCCCCAAAGAGAAACCGGTTCTATGCATTAAAAATAAGAGAGGAACAAGAGAAGTCCCTTGATGTGGATAATGGTAACTTGCTTGTCTTCTCCTTTCCTGTTTATGCATTATTAGAGCAAGGATATGCCTTGTCTATGGTAAATCCTTTTGTGGATAATTAATTTCACTTACTTCCAGAGATCATACATGAATTCTTTCTAGTAAGTACTCCCATAGGAAACAATGTTAAGGTCGAAGAGGTATGTATAGAAGTAGATTGTATAGTGACAAGTCCCTTTGAAATTAATTTGGGTGTCATTAGGTTCAAATATTAAGGATAACACGATGTTATCTAAGAGTTTAGATATACTATTTCCAAGTCTTATTTATGTTTAAGAAACTCTATGTTTAAGTGCTTTAGTGTATTAGGTGTGGTAATTTTCTACTCATATGTCTTATAATTGCACTATGTGAGTTAAAACGAAGTTATGTTTGCATTTTATGTTGCTCTTTTGTGTAGCATAGGCATGTTTTCTTTTGTTGCATGATTTTCTATGAGCATTAAGTTAGGTGTGACTGAGAAGGAAAATCCTCAATATCAATTATGAAGCATCACATGAGCTTGAATGATCTGAATCATCCAAATAAGTGTGAATCATATATATACAAAAAAAAATTAAGCACGATAGAGTAACTTTCAAAAACTCACCCTATTGTTTAAGTGATGTGTAAGTGTTATTCGGGGATGAATGTTTCTAAGGGGGGGGGGATAATGTAACATTTAGGAAAATCACATGTCTAATGAAGAACCCAATATGTTCTTAAGATAACCTATTAGGGGTACTTTTCTAACTCCCATAGGTTACCTAATTAATTAATATATCAACTTAATTAATATTTAAAAGATCTAAATCGAAACTACAAAGGAAATTTCCAGAATTCGTTTTGAAGACAAGAAAGGGACAACCTAGTACCTAACCTAGGATGGTCAAAAGAGTTAGTTAAGGTCCTAGGAATCTAGGAATAATTTAGTATAATTAATTTATAAACTAATTAATTAATTTAAAGGGTCAAAACCTAAATCACAATGCAATTTCAAGATTTCGGTTAGAACAAGAAAAAGAAAACCTAGTACCTAACCTAGGATGGTACAAAGGGTTGGTATGGTCCTAAAGGCATAAGGGTACTTTATTAATTACCTAAGGTCACTTAATTAATTAAATTATACATTTAATTAATTAATTTAAATGGTATAAATTAAATCGTTACACTAACCTACTATATTTCAAGAAACATCTTAATACTTAACATAGGATGGTCCTAAAGTGTTGATTATAGTTCAAATGACATAGGGGTACTTTCGTACTTACCCTAGGTCCCTAAATTAATTAAATTAAGGATTTATTTAATTAATATAAATTCAAAATATTTACAAAAACCATAGACAACACCAATTTCCATATTTCACTAAGTGTTATGTTCTCCTATGTTTAGTCAACTTAGGAGGGTTTTTTTGGTAATTGGTTAATTAATTTATTTAATTAACTTATTAAAAGTAAGTGTTATAATTCAACATCACTTCTTAAAATTAAAAATCACGTTAAAAACGTTGAGACTCGCAATGCTAAGGCAGTAGACGACATACCGCAAGAAAAACGTAGAACGCTGAAGAGTTCTTAGGCGAATTCAAGGTTTTCTTAAAGTTTTCTTTCAAGATGCTCTTCGCAGATTAAATTCTACATAAAATATGGGTTTCTACAGGACTTATATCTCGAAGATAACTTTCTTTCCAACAATTCAAAGATCATGAAAACTAGAGTTGTTCCTGTGTTCTCGTCGAACTACTTTTGTCCCTAGTATCTTCTATTTCATATTTAATAGGTTAGAGATAATGTTGTTGGTATGAGGTGCTGGCTCATCTTATGTGTAATTTTTTTGAATTAAGAATGTCGATTAAACTATGAAGTTATATTTGTATAAAGTTAACTGCTTAAAATGTGAATCATGAATCGACGATGTGTTAGTTACACTTGTAATTGTTTCAAGTGTTGATGTGTTTGTCCAAATGTTACATTGATGTTATTGTGACGTTATAAAAGTGTTAAATTAATGAAATATTCATATGATTTTGTCCAATATATCTTAAAAACATTACCCAAAAGTCATGAACAATAATTGGTTAAGAGAAAGATACTATGTTAAGATGTGTCTGAAACTGTTATGTATGAAGTTTATTATGGTTTGTTTTGAATACCTACTATAAATGTGACTTGTTTATGATTTTGTGTCGTTAAATAATCATATAATGTTGTTCATGATGTTTAAAAACTTTATGCCTAAAGTTATGTTATAAGGTTGGCTAAAAAGATCTCCATGAAATCATAATTTGAGTTATTATTTGGCTTATGCCAATAAAATGGCTAAAAATATATTTTCAAAATGGGATGCAATGTCTATATTATTATGTTAAATAATTAAGATATTGGCTAATTAACAATATACATATCAAACCAAGCATGAAAGAATGTAAAAATGGCCTATGCCAGTAAAGATGGTTATGTAAACTATACCCAAATGTTTATGCCACTACTAATCATATGTCAATCTTGTATAGTAAGAGTTTCAAATATATTATCAGCACTTATAAAGTAATTCAATGAATCCATAACCAAGGGCATGCCATCCATGGGGAAAACTCCCAACATGCTCTAAAAGAATGAACAATAAGCATATGTAGATCATTGAAAGAAGTGTTCATCGTCCATAAACGATGAAATGAAGCTAATACACTAATGTAAAGAAGTAACGTGAGTTATAACATAATTAAAGGGGTGTAAATTAATTAAGTGACAAGAATGGAGTGTTAAAGGAAGTAAGATAAGTCTTACTTACACCTAAACTACTATGTTAAAAGATTACTCACGAATGAAGGTGTTAGAATGTTTGAGACTAGCCACATTAACACCTAAGGATGATATGTAAGAACAATGTACATTTCATCAATGTAAAGTAAGGATGATATGTAAGGACAATTCACATCTCATCAATGTATAGTAAGGATAATATGTAAGGTCAAGTAACATTTCATCAATGTAGAGTAAGCATGTTATGTAAGGACAATTCACATTTCATGAATTTAAAGTAAGGATGAAAAGTCATCAAAAGAGTAAGTACATTTCAATATAGGGGCAAATGTCCATAATGTTTTATCCAACGCTAGAAGATAAATAAGAAATGAACATTCACGTAATGAGGTAAGTAATTATGTTAATGTATGATTCTAATGAAAATTGTGAAAACATAATAAGTGGTTAATGTGAAAAATGAGAGAAATCTCGAATGAGCCTAAATAAATGTTACCAAAATGTACTCACCTATGAGAGTGTAAAGTTAATGAAGAGACCAATCTCTATGAACACTTTAATGAAAGTATTGAAGTTTATTCATACTTCATACTAATATTGAGATGATAAATCATCTAATGAGTTATGATGTCCTCATTCTAGAAGCCAACTTCCATTATGTATTAGTTGAATGTAATGGAACTTTATACTGAGAACCGTGGGCTAGCAATGAGCGGTGATTCCTTTCTTTGGTATGGGAGGAGGTTTACGTAACTCTCATGGGATGAGACTGTCTGGCATGCCAGGTATGGGTCTCCTTATATCTCCTAGTCTTTGAACCTATACTGCAAAAATTGGGATCAAGTAGGGTTCGACTCCCTATATACGCTAGAATGTTTGGGTCACTTTGGTTGGTGATTCGACCTCCTTATTTCATGATGGTTATGGGGTCCTATTCTTGGCATTGAATAAGTACTATTTTGGGTAGCTAATATGTTGGGTTAATATTATTTTGGTGTAAGACCCTAATATGAGTTATGGTGTCTAGAGCCTAACATGTTCGTATTAAATTTATAAGGTTCTAAAATGACCTACAATATTGTTTAGAAGCAGTGTCTAAAGTTTGAAGAGATTTTGATGTGCAACGTCAAGGGACGACCAAAACGTTTGACGACTAGTCACCTGTGTGTCTTATGTGTCCATGCGTGTTTATATATTGCATGATATGAGATTATTAAGTATTAAAATGAGTTATAATGATGTTTAAATATGTTATATGGAGCTTTGATAAGTTTGGAGGTCAAACTACCAGGAACGTGAAAGGCGTTTGAAAGATAGCCCTTAAGACGCTCAACGTGTGTCTTCATGGGGCCTAGCCTATTTGGATGAGTTGTAGGTGTTTTATTATGGTGAAACTTATGTGGGAGGTATAAAACTTGTTCAGTGTTGTATTTAATTTTGCAAAGTCCGCTTAAGAGTTCTAAACAGCCCCGCAAAAGGCCCCATGGGAAGGACCCAAGGCTGATCGAGACACTTCCTTGGCAGTTTCAATCGACATACCAAACGACGGCTAGTTGGTCAACCAACGGCCAGTAACTAAGGTCTCGTCGATTGGTACTTAGACTTGGCAGTTCTCAAGACAAAAGTTTTCCAAGGATTAATCGACATAAGCCAATGTACGAACCGTCCACTGACCAACGGCCTTTAGATGTTTCCGTCAATGGTGAATTGCAACCTATTGCCTGCGTCTTTTTTATTTAAGGGGTGAATCGAAAATTCACCCCACGTTCTAAAATTATTTTAATAGGATTATTTAGCTACTTTTATGTGTATATAAGGGAGTAAAAAGGTAATCAATCAACCCCACTTCCAATACAATTCACAAAATTAGACTTTTCCCTCAAAAAATATTCTCTCTTGAACCTCCATTGTGGGTGAAGATAATGAACAGCTTGGAGATTGGATTTCCATGGATGAATCATCATGTTTTCAGATTTTAATGTAGATAAAGGTATTGTGATCCTTCAACTCTAGTTATCCAGCCATCTAGAGTGTTTGTATAACTGAATAATAACAATGCCTAATCTTGGCAAAAAGAGGGTCTTCACGCGTACCTCTAAGTTCCATAACTATGTTGCCACCATAGGATACTATCTAGTGGATCCTCCTAGAAAGCTATGTCACATTTGGTTATACTTTGGCCGGTAGACCACCTTCTTTTGGTGTGGGGTTCTATGACGCCGGATTCCATGTTTAGCATCACATGGTTTATGTAGGTTAAGGCTATAGTTTCCCTAAAGTAAAGTGGAAAATGAAAGTAAATTACTAGGACCCTAAATAGAATGACTTAAGGGAGGTTACTTGGGATAGTAGGAAGTAATGAACCCATTTAGACATTGCACAAGTAGCTCCTTAGAAATTTCGAGTAAGGTGTTCCATTGCATGTCACTATGTATGTGTTACTTATGGATGACATTTTAGTATTTATCAACATATACTAAAGATTTTCATGATATGAGTCTTTATGCATGATGTTGATCTTGTTGACTATATGATGAAGGTCTTGACTTACCTATGCCTATGTTGTAAAATACTTCTAAGATGGTATGTCTTTACTTGTATAGATTATATGTATGTTTTCTTGTATCCTTAAGGTGATGCAATGCACCAAGTATCATTAGAGGTTTACTTGGGAAGTTAACGAATAAAAAGGAAAATAGTTCACTATTAAAGGAATTGAGCTCATTGTAAAGTGACTCAATTATGTAATAGATTCAATAAGTGATATTATGAAATGATTGGCCTTTGAATATGTTTATATGATGTGTATGAATGGTATAAATGCTATTCTTTAAAAGTTTTATAATTATTTAGTAAAATATACATGAAGTATAATTTCAAGAAAATATCCATTTTAAATGCATGTTTTTTCATGGTTGTCATACTCAGTGCACTCTTGTACTAATCACATTCCTCTCTACTTTTTACACAAATTGTAGCATAGGGATGCTTAAAGTGATGTCCAAATGATTGGGGAGCTTGATATGTTATTCTGAAGCTCAAGGAAAGGAATCCTTACGTCCAAGGATATTTCTTGTGATAGGGTTTACTGTGAAGTCATAAATAGTGTACCTATGTTTTCTTTTAAGGGTCCTGTATCTAATGTATTCTAATGTTGTTGAGTATAAAATGGAAAAGACACTTAGAGTCTATATATGTATTATAACTTATATTTTATATGTATATGAAGTAATGTTTCTAGCATATGAGGTGCTATGAAAAGTTTTAAATTTTTTTCTAAATTTACTATATCGATGCGATGAATGATAAGTATTGGCTTGTACACCACCTCAAAGATGTCAAGTACGCTATGTTTCTTCTAGGGGGTGTTCCCCGTATGTGACAGTTGGGTTGACTTATAATGTTCTACACATGTGCATGTTGAGCTTTTGAGACTAATGCATGGTTTTGACTAAATTATGCCTTTTCTTATGCATTTTTTTCTGCATAGAAATCATACTTAGTACATGTGTTTTATACTAACCCACATTTCTTTTTTTTCCCCAACATAATAGGTTCTGTCCATTGAAGAGCTTCTAGGATACTTATCAAAGATACTTGGACTTTTTCCTCAAAATAGTTGGTAAGTCCTCCTAGTTTTAGCTTCTTGCCTTTAGATCTACCCTATTAGCATTACTAATGTCATAAGACATTTGTTTCTTCCTTATTCTTGAAGACAATTCTTGAAATCCCTATGTGGAAATATGTACTTGTATAAGGGCTATGACCAAATGTTGTACTTAATTTTAGATGGTTTAATGTCAGATAAAAATATTAGACTAATCCATATGCATTGATAATATTGACTAAATAACAAGCTTATGTAAGATTAATATCCAATTAGTCTAAGTAAACTCCATATACGATAGGCGATAGGTATCTGTATACCACAATATTTAAAAAAAAAAAATTCATACTTTTGATTGAAGAAATGTAATGATGAATGTTAAGTGCTACTGTAAGTCCTCTTCGAGGATGAAAACATCGATTACATATATAGGATTCTCCCTTGTCATCACATGAACAAAGTCTTAAAATAGTCTTCCTAAGTATAAATAGAGGTAATAAACTCTATTCAAAAGTTTTAGAACCAAAAAATCATGAAATGACCATAACATATAGAGATTTGTGAAAAATGAACATGTGTGACTTTGTGTATTTTAAAGGGTTTAAAAGGTTGAATTTATTCAAATTTTGTATAAACGTTTAAACTATATGTTAGAGTATACTTAGGATAAAAACTTCCGGGTACAAATCCTCAAGGACAACCTAAGAGTCCTTGAGAAAGACCCTACATTTTACCTTCAAAAACAGTCTTGTGGTAATGTACAACCAAAAGACAAAACAACGACCTGTCGATGAAATGACGCTCCATAGATGGTGCTCGTTGCTTTACACATAGTCGAAGAAAAAAAAAACTCCAAACAAGAGTCTCTAACAAAAAACCAATGACTACTAATACGGTCAGTGGTCTTGTTGATGGGGCATTGATAACAACATGTCGATGGACCCCTTGTGCATTGCCTAATTTTACTAATGGTTAGGATAGTTATTTAATTAATTAATAAATTAATTACTGATTGAGTCGTGTTTAATAAAGTTAGTTGGGGATTATAAAAGAGTTATAAGTTATTAAAGAAACACATTATGTTATAATTTCCCCAAACCCAATTCACTGTCACTTCTCACTACTTTTTCTCTTTAATCCCAAACACTCCCATTGAAGACGAAAGTTCAAGCTTAATTACCGCTTAAAGATAATGTTTTCTTAAATAATTCTTCAAGTAATCCTATGTTATGGAAGCTATTAACTCTTGGGATCCTTTTGCCCAGTAGGCTCTTTAAAATGTGTTTCCAAAAGATGTCTAAAATCATTATATTCATCAAATTTCGTAGGTTATCTTATAAATTGATTTAATGTTGTATTGTATTGATTAATATTGATAAAATATATTTTTTATTGCTTAATTATTGTAATTCATTAGGCTATGACCTAGTTTCTACAAAGGAATCCATGATTGTCCCTTTTCCCAACCCTAGGATTTGAATTAGTTTTATTTTTATTAGTTATTATGTAATTGACTTAGTTTTTTCAAAGTTTACTATTTTATGGTTGTAATAAGGGAATTGAAAGATGAATATTTTTTAATTGGTTGTAAAATCTTTAGGTTCGGTATTGAAACTATTGGTAAGACTATTATGATCATGAGTTCTTTACATTAATTATGATTGTCTATTATTTTTGAAGACTTTCAACTGAAGTATAATTATGTGAATAGATTAGGAATATTATGATATGATGAATATGATTACATGATATGAGTATCTTGAATTGTGTGATCTTTATAGGGGTACGATCATACAAGGATGAATGTTATTCTCTTGTGTGCCTTATTATTATATGACTGTGATGTGATGATCTCACTAATGAAGGGTTGTAATGAAAGGAAGTTCTCATGCAATACCTAAAGATCTATGACCATGATTTTAAAAGGATTAGTCCCTAATCCTTGTATTTCAAATTCATGTTTAAAGATGTCATAATGACATTTAAAAAAGGGACTTTAGCTTAGAAGCGAGCGAACAAGATATGAGAGATGTCCTTTCCAAATGAGGGAAGGTATGTTTACAATTGTTCTCATGAGATGGAGACTATAATTAAAGTGTGCATACAGAGGGTTTCCAAAACTAGCAAGTATATTCACCTAGGATGCTATGTTGATGATTTAGTTCTACCTTGGCAAGGAGAACACCTTCTTTTGGAGTATGATTTCATGACACCGGATTTCATGTTTAGCTCACATGTTCTATTTTAGGTTTAGGCAATTTTTCACCAATATAAAAAGAATGAATAAAAGTAATAAAGTAAACACTAACTAAGGTGATATAACGGGCTATACTTAGTGTAGGTAAGGGTATGGGACTTTATGTATACATTGCATAAGTTGACTTTGAGGGGAGTCCTACTAGAATGTTCTTGTGCATTTATGTTATGAATGAAATGCATTTGTTGACTTTATATGATGTTGACATTATATGATGTTGACTTTATGAGATAAACATGATATTGGTATAAGTTCGAATATTTGGTGATGAATATGCATGATATTGGTATAAGTTGCAATATTTGGTGATGAATATGCATGATATGATGTTATGTGAAGAATGGGAATTGCTTATGGTCTATTTTGTACTTTACTTAATTATGTTGGGTTATGGAGCTTCACATAAACATTTCACTTGTTGGCTTTAGAGGGGATTCCGAGTAAGGATCTTATGTGCTTCGATTATATGAAATCTGAGATATGAAATGTTCATATGGACTTATGATGATGTTTCTCTTATGTTTGATATGTACATTCTTGATGTTATTATGATTAGTGACTTGTATATTCTCCTGTATGTCATAAAGGCCATTGAAGTGACATAGCATGGTTTTGAACAAAATTTCCACTTTAAGCATGATTTAAATGGTTTTACTTGCACATGTTTCTATAATTAGTAGATGTGGTTTGTACTAACCCATATTATTTCCCTTTTTCGCAACAATGTAGGTTCGGATTATTGAGGCATTAAGGTGACTTAAAAGTAAGACTAGGATATTTTCCCAAAATATTGGTGCGTCCTCTTATATAGGGACAAAGTTACTTTTCTAGGCTTATTAGTATTGTGTATGTCAAAGAAATTGTTCTTTCTTATACTTGAGACAATGCTGTAATCCTATACATGGCATTTTGTAATAGACTAAGGGTAATATCTAATCCTTTTTTCTATGATAGATTGTTTATCTGTGAGACATGTATTAGACTACATCATATGAATTGTCGATATTTATTAAATGAGAAGTCTATATACACTTAATTAATGAGAAGTCTATGTAAACTTCCTTTATGATAAACGAGAAGTCTATGTATACTTCACTACGTTAAGGTTTTTAAGTTTCTGCATTTTCTCTACCTAATATATTCAATGAGATATTCTAAAGGCTACTCTAAGGACTCTTCCAAGGACAAAGACACCGGTTACATCTTCGGGGTACTCCCCAATTTTGACAAACTTCTTATCCGATCATGAGGTTAAGTAATCTTAGGATTGATGTCTCACTTAACCATGTCAATATAAAGTCTTGTTCATGAGTAGTAAGTAGGACACACTTATTAATGAAAGTCTATGTAATGCTTAGGATATTCTCACCTCTTTGGTTTTCTTGATAGTCGTGGACCAATAGAGGTAAATCTACATGTCCTTTTTCTTCTAACCATTTTCTTGTGGTTATAGGCTATGTCTACTAGAAGAAATTATTCAAGAATATTTGAACTGGAGATTGATAATAGGGGAGTTCATTCCCAAGGCAATCAAACTCTTCTTCAAGAACATGCTACAAAAAGTATTAAAGCTCCAGTAAATCCTTCGGCCATCATAGATGGAGAGATAAGGTTTCCTTTAATATACATGGATCAACATATGACTACTCAAGTTCAAATCGTAGTTACTCAGGCTCACTCCATGATTGATCAAGATAATGAGGAACTTTGACCCTGTGTAAACCAAAATGCTAGTACGATGTCTTCTCACTTGAGGGATTTCACAAGGATGAACCGTCCAGTGTTCTTTGGGTGTAAGGTTATTACTCATTGATGTTCAAAAAATTTACTAAATATGCCATTTAGTTGGTGTCTTATCCTAGATAAGAAGTGAGCAATTTTTCTGACGGGTGTGTCTAATGATCTTGTGGAAGAGTGTAGTTAGGGGATGCTTCATGACAACATGGACATTTATTGTATGTGGTGCATGCTCAACAATTTTAGAAGATTTGGGTTAAAAGGAACAACAAGGATTCTAAAAAGGCATGATCTTATGAAGGAGGTACTTCAAAGGGTAAGTTGGAAATTCAATGTAACAACCTAAACGAAATAAGGTGAACTAGGTATTGATGATAGTTTCATGACTTAATTTTTTAATAAAATAAGTTATATTAGTATCGTTAGGTAGTTTTTGAAGTTTGGTTAAGTTTTGAGGTCAAACGTCCGTGAACATCCATGACGTTCGCAAATTGTGGCGTAGAAAGTGCTTGTGTATGTTAGTGTAGTTGAGTGAGTTTTACATGATTGTTGTAATCGAGATTGATTGGAATGCCCTATGAGATAGAAGACTATGTTTATGTGTTTAACGACTGGATATTACCCCACCTAGGACCCAGGAGTGGCCTTAGAAAAGGACCCTATCTCTTGACAATAAGCTGCCAAGAAATGACCAAACGACGTCTACAAGTGACACTCTGTTTGTCCATCAATTGTCCGTCGACCTTAGGCGTCGACAGTCATTGAAAGGGTAGCATGTATTCAAATAATGGTTTCCATGTCCCAATCGATTGACCCCCATCAACGGGGCATCGATTGGTAGATGGCCCATATGCGTGGACTCGTCGATGGGCTTACAAAAGCTTTAGAAAAGTCTGCCTTGGATTGGAGTCTTTGGTAAATTCACCCCAAGACTTTTAAGAACCTTGGAAGTTTATTTTAGAGTTTATTAGGTATATTAATGTGATTCAAACGCTAAGACATAATTTTAGACCTCATTTCATAAAACCAAAAACCCCTCCCTCTGAAAAAAGACTCTCTCAAGTTACCATGCAGGCTAAAATTCAAGAAGGGATAGAAGGTGCTGATGGTGGTCAAGTTCTTAATAAAACATCATTGGTGTTTCTTGTATGTGTGTTATGGTAGTATACCTTGAACTCTCTTCCATTCAAGGAGACCTTTCTAATAGATTTCAAAAAGAGTTTTTCAACCCTAGCTTTTTCTATCTCCATCACTAAATATTGCTCTTGAATTAAACGTTTTAAATGATTCAGATCTGATGTTTCAAATGTTAGTTGGTTATTTTTATGGTAAAAGTTAAAGGAAATCATAATGATGATTTTTATCAAATTGTGTCTTAAGAAATTGGTTAAATGAGCTTTGTTTTGTAGTCTTTGAGCTTTGTTTTACTTATGTTGTTATTAATGTTTAGCTACACACTAAGGGATAATTTATGAATAATTGTTTATTAAATATTATAGGTGATGGAATCTTGGATAAAGGGTAAGTTGTTTATGTTGTGTAGCTTCGTTTATGAAATGCTCTTGAGTGGTGCGGTCCAACTTCTTGGAGGCGGTCTTTAGTTGATGAATTTTTATATACTTGGTATGTATTGTAAGTGGTTTTTTGAATGCCTAATGTGTGGAATGAAGTGATAAGGAAGATGATTGTTGTAATGTGTATTTTGAAGCGTTTATTGTATGAATGTTTAGTTACTTGTGTATTTTGAATGAGGCCATGAAGTAATATTATGTGAAGAAAGAAGGAAATGAAGTTATTCTTGTTAATGTTTTTTATGAAGTTTGCTTTGGAAATTATGCTAAGGATTTAGTATAAATGACATATATTATTATGTGAAGCATGTTAAAGTGTGTGATGTAATGAAAGAAGGTCTAAGCATGTATAGAATGAAATGTAAATGAAATTATGATTACGTGCAAGGTGTGTTCATATGTACACACACACTCACACTTGAATGAATAAATAAATCAAAGTTATGTCAAAAGGGGAATATTGGGATGTACATTGTTCGTGAGTTGAGAAGAAGTGTTTAGTAGCAACCTCACTATACCCAAGAGCTTTCTAATGAAGGTTGGATGATGAATACCCTATGTTAGTTGAGATGTGGTGTTCAAAAGTTATCTTTGAGCCTTAGTAATGAATTTAAAGAATATGTGGGGAGTTATGCCTAGCACCGAGAGTATATGATGAAGAGGTGGTTACAGTTTGTGAGTTTAGATGTTCTATTCTAATGTATCTCTTGAGTTGAGTACTCCTCGTGAGTAGAGAATGACTAACTTAGTAGCAATATCCTTATGCATTAACTATGTTCCCGCATGGGTGTAACTATTGGGAAAGCCATGTAAAGGCAAAATAGAAAAGACTTTTTTCTAGGCAACGGGATAAGTAAAGTAACATGATTCCATGTGTAACCATTATGGTCTATATAGGCTATGCTAACCCCCACAAAAGTAATTATAGTTCTATGTCTTCTAATAGAGTGTACTATATTGTGTAGGTAGATTAATGGGACGCTATTTATCCATTGCACTAGGTAGGCATTCCAGAAGGGGAGTCTTGGTGATCCTTCTATGAATTTTACGAACCTAGTCTCCTTAAAGAACAAAAAAACTTAGGGTAGGTGGTGGTATGGGATACAATCTATCCATTGCACTAAGTATACCTTCTAAAAGGGAAGTCTTGGTGTTAATCCTTCTAAAAGAGTTTAATACTTAGGGTAGGTGGTGGAATGGGACGCCATCTACTCATTGCTCTAAATAGGCATTCCGAAATGGAAGTCTTGGTGTGTTGCTTTAGAGTTCTTCTAATGGATTTTCATTGAGTGTTGGCTTGTTCTCCCGAGGTGAGTAATACTTAAAGGGGTTGTCTCGAGGATAACTTTGGTGTGTATAGAAACAGGTGCATGTGTAGTTCCTTCATGTGTTATGTTGGTGAGTCTTAGGATAACCATAGGGAAACTCCTATGTATATGAATTCACTTCCTCTTTGCTTGACCATGGAAGTTTACTGTTTTGGAAATATTATAGTTCAGCGTAATTTTGAAGAATCTTACCGTTAAATTTGGGTAGTGTAAAGTGCTCCTTTTTGCAAAAAGTGTAGGAATCCTTATCTAAGTGTTAAATGATGTTTCTTATGTTGTTTTACTTCTAAATTAGTGATGATTTGACTTATTGGGCATGAAATCTTATTATACTAAAATGTCCTTTTTTTCATTTTTTTGCATATGTCATACTTAGTATATTACTAACCCCATACTTTCTATACTGTATAAATATAGTTTTGGAAGCAAGGTTGAAGTTTAGAAGACATAATTGGGAACGATTCTCTCAAGACAAAGTATGTTCTCACATATTCGAGGGCAAAGTCCTTATCTTGGTTTTCTTTATTTAAAGATCTATCATGTATTTCTTTCAAGGTAAAGGGCCATGTATCAAAAATATTATGTCGTGTCTTTACGATGACTTGTGACAATGAGACTTTCTTACTATTTATAAAATATTACTTTTTATGTTAAATTTTGTAAAAAGTTTTAATTTTGTACTACTTTTCATGTTTTATGTAATAAATGATAGTTAAAGGGCTTCTACAAGATTCCAAAGGGTCAAGTACGCCTTAACCCGATCAAAGGGTTATCCCTAACTTCTAGGGGGTACTTGTCGGTCGTGACATAGAACACAAGACTTAGTTAAATAATAGATTCTCCAATAAGGTTCTTTCTAAATTTCATACGACTAGGACGGATAGGGTGTCTAATCCAAAGTCCCAAGGTGTAAGAAATGGAAATTCACCAAGTGAGAAACCTACTTGTACCAAGTGTGGTAAGAATCATCTGTCTGAATGTTTACTTGGAACGGATAATTGCTTTGGTTGTGGAATGGGTGACCATAAAGTTAGAGATTGTACTATAATTAAGTCTATACGAAACGAGAGTAACCAAGCACAAGCAAGTAGTCCTAATCCCGATACTCCTAACAAGAACCTCTTCTATTCTCTTCTCACTAGGGTTGATCAATAGGATTCTCCCGATGTGTCACCGTTATGTTACAAGTGTTTTCCATTAGTGTCTATTCTTTAGTAGATCCTGATGCTACATTATAATTTGTAATTCCTATATTAGCTAACAATTTTTATATCTATCCGGATTTTTTAGTTGAACCTTTTTCAGTTTCCACTCTTGTGGGTGACTCCGTTATGGCAAAAATTGTCTATAGTAGTATTCTCTTATTATTGTCCAATAGAGTTAAATTGGTCTATTAGTTAGAACTTGATATATTTGATTTTGATGTCATATTAGGAATTGATTCGTCGCATGCTTGTTTTTATTTTATTGATTGTAAAAAATTTGTAGTTAAGCTGTAATTTCCTAATGAACCCGCCTTAGAATTGAAGGGGGGTAACTCAATCCCTAGAGTTGGAATCATTTTGCGTCTAAAATATTGTAAGATGATTCATAAGGGATATCTCTACCATATTGTGTTAGTGAAGAACCTTGAGTTCGAGGTTCCTCCATTAGAGTCGGTATCTTTATCGAAGGATTTTCTAGAATTTGTTCCCGATGACATGCCCATAATTCCTCCCGAATGAGAAATAGACTTTGGCATAGACTTATTGCTATATATGAAGTTCATTTCAATCCATTTTTACCGGTTGTCTACAGCCGAGTCGAAGGATCAAAATATTCATATCAAAGACTTATTGAACAAAGGTTTCATAAAATAATGTATTTTTCCATGTGCGCTCCCGTTTTATTTGTTACGCAGTAGGATTATTCCTTAAGGATGTGAATTTATTACAATCAACCTAATAAGGTAACCATAAAGAAAAAGTATCATCTCCCTAGGATTGTCAATTTTTTTGATCTACTCCAAGGGGCAAGCTACTTTTCAAAAAGTGATTTGAGGTTCGGGTGTTACAAACTTTGGGTGAGACGTGAAGACATACCTAAAAAATATTTCTGAACTAGGTATGACAATTATAAGTTCCTAGTAATGTCATATGGTCTAACTAATGCCCCTACTTATTTTATGGATCTTGTGAAAAGAGTGCCCCGAAATAACATAACTCCTTTGTAATTCTCATCATTGATGATATATGGTGTATTTTAAGAGTAAGGATAATCACGTTGTTCTTTTGAGGATATTATTGCAAGTACTAAAGGAAACCAACTCTTTGCTAAATATGAAATGTGTATATTTTGATGGAGATTGGTTGCTCTTCATGGTCATATTCTTTCAAGTAAGTGTATAGAAGTTGATCCAAAGAAAACGGAAGCGGATAAGAATTAACCTAGACCTTTTAATAGAACCTATATTCAAAGTTTCTTAAGTTTATCCGGGTATTAAAGGAGATTTTTTTATTGGTTTGGATCTATTGCTTCTCCTTTAACTGTATTAACACAAAAAATGCTATGTTTAAGTGCTCAGAAGCTTCCAAGAGTTGAAGATAATCTTACCTCCGTTTCAGTGTGGACTTTATCGGAGAGTACCAATGGGTTTGTAGTGGATAGTTACACTTCTCGAGTAGGTTTGGGTTGTGTCCTCGTTAAACATGGAAAGGTGATAACATAAATCTCTAGACAACTAAAGGTTCATGAGAAGAATTATCAAACTCATGACCTTGAATTAGAGGTCGTGGTGATTGCTTTGAGAATATGGAGGAACTACTTGTATGGGTTACATAAGGATGTATTCACCGACCATAAGATCCTTCAATATGTGTTCACTCAAAGGTAGTCAAATCTCCCACAAAGAAGGTGGTTGGACCTTTTGAAGGATTACGACATGATTTTTATCTACCACGACGTCAAGGGCAATGTGTTTGCGGACGCTCTAAGTCGAATATCATTGGGTAGTGTAGCCAATTATCACAATGATAAGAAAGAGTTAGTCAAAAAGGTGCACAGATTTTCTCGGTTTTGTGATTGTTTGGAATATTCTCAAATAGGAGGGTGTATGGTTCATCATAACTCTGAATCATCTTTAGTGCTGAAGGTGAAGTCTAAGAAACACCTTGATCCTCTATTGATGGAGTTGAATAAATTGGGTTCTTAGCAAGTTCAATGAGACATTCTCCCAAGGGAAGATGGGTTACTTATGTACCAAGGTAGATTGTTTGTAACGGATAGAGACCCCATGGTTGGTCCTTGGGAAGTTTTGTGTCACAGCCCTCATGAATACCCTAGATGTTAGGGCATTCTTTGTTCATAGCATGGAGTACATGACCTCTTAGAGGTCTCGTAGAAGTACTTGAACATCATTTCTTCATATATTTGAAAAGTACACGGAAGTAAAACTTTTCTTTTGAAAACATAATTCGGAAATTATTTCATAAAACATCTAGAAGATGTCTCAAAAAATCATATATGACATCAAGAGTACAATAGTCTTATGTCACGGCCCATAAAAGTCTAAATATGAAAGAATATAAAAGACATCATAGTAGTGGTATCCTCGGATGCTATGAGGATTCACCAATCTCCTCTTCTTCCCAACCTTGTAACTCTACCCTTCAAAGAAACTCAATCTTCTCAGATTGTACATGAACAACATGTAGTCATGTATGTGTTAGTAAGATATGTACTAAATATGGAAGCTATAATCCAAACATAACATATCTCAAAGAGTTAGTCAATAATTGACATAATCATAAAAGAAAAAGACATAAACGTAACGTGAATAAAAAATCATATTAAAGAATCAAAAAGCATATAAGAACATCATAAATCATATAAGAGTTCATACTTAAATTATTTCTCTTCTTACTCAAATGAATTATTCACAAGCCACATCAAAGTATAGTATTACATCGCTAATGTAGCATTTGATATTACTAGAAAATCTATGTACATATCTTTTGTTATTCTTGATCATATTAAAATTTTATAATTAATACCTAAGTTCATCATATCAAATGAGAACAACTCCCCTTGTCCACCTCAAACATACATGTGCAATTCATGTGAAGCATCCCATACTACCTCACACAGTAAAATATATTGTAGTCACCCAATGTTGATTCATATAATCTTTGGAGTCATCTAAAAACACCTACTTCATTATTGACAAGGAACTACCATAATAAGTCAATCATATCATGTCAAGGAATCCAACTATACTCATTATAGAAGCTAAGCATAAATAGAGTAGTGGTAATGACATAGGTAGCTTCAACTCATACTTCTGTTATGTATGGATAGCATCCCATACTACCATCCTAACTAAGTACTACTCCAGACTATCCCACTCCAAGATAACTTTTGTTTTAACATTGTCTATTAAGATCAACATACTACATTGATAGACATATTACCATGGAAAGCATCTCAACATACTAACAAGACTACTAAAGGAAGGATACAACCATCCCAACAACCATAAAACCAATCATGTTGATACAAGATAATATTATAGGAGCATGAATCCTCATCCGTAATCTATCATGAGAAACTAAGATCAAGTTATGGCATGAAATGCACTTTTAATGCAAATCAAGCTACCATGAAATGCACCTTGCATGAAAGTCAAGCTAACGATAAAAGAGTATATGCATTTCCCCTAAAGTTAGCATGAAATGGTTTCCGCCTAACCAACTCAAGCTAACATGATCAAGTATCCTTACAAGACAAGACAAAACAAATCATTGGAGAGATTACTTCGTCCATCCCAAGCTACCATGAAATTCATCACCTCAAGCTACCATGAGTAATTAAACTCAAGCTTTCATGATATTTCAACATCTCAAGATACCATGAGTAATTCAATTCAAGACTCCTTGATGTTTACTATCCCAAAATACCCTTGAGACCTACCATCTAAATCTATCATGAGATCCACCATCTCAAGATATCATGAGATATCACATATTAAGCTATCATTCCTTGATATTTTGCACCAAGTCTATTACATAAGAAATAATTATACAATACCTCTTCAACATAATATAGTCATCAATGCATTGATTCACTTTAGGTTTTTAAGTAAACCTAGGACTCATCTATATGAGAGAACTTCCTTCTCCTAATCATGTTCATGTCTAGGTGTAAAAGAGAAAGGAAACATCACAACAATCAACCTCATCATGACTTTACCTCCAAATCCCTTGCATCAATGTCATAACATCCCATAAACTCTTACTACTTTCAATTCATTTTGATCTATGTTCAATTTCATTGTTTCTTCATTCAATTGGATCATTAGAAGGTAATTCTAAGAAGACACGATCAAATAGACTCAATTAAATCTTTACAAGTAACGAAAAACCTAGATCCAGCAAGACAAGTTCAATTCATAACAAGGTAATTCAATCATTATCAAATAGTAAAGATTATCAATGAATTAAGAAGACTAACATAAACCATCATCTAGCCTCTTATAGCCTAAAATAACCAGGATCACATTCAAATTAAAATAACATAAATAAATATTAAAACACCATGAAAAAAGTACATAATTAAAATATAAACATTATTGAATATTACCCACTAGATTGGTATCACAATTAAGCCTTACTCACAACGCAATCACAACCCTCACTAGATTAGGGTTCTACGGATTCAAAGTTGAAGTGAACTAGGGGGGATTCATGGATGGAAGAATAAATAAATGAATAATATTCACATACATTAAATTAGTTCTTTAATCTTATATTGAATCCCTAGATAATTCTTCCTAAGTTGTTGCTCCCTATTCTTCTTCTTCTCTAGTGTAGTTCTTGAGAGTTCTATTGTAAGAAAGAGGTTTTGGTTTGGAGTCTAGAATCTAGTAGGGTATTTTATTTGTCAAATACTCATAAAATACCTGAAATCATATAATTTAACCGTCCATTCATTTATTTAGACGTGGGGTGAATTTCCTAATTCACCGCTTCACTTAACAATGAACTATGAGAAATGCAGTGTGCATCGATATTGGGTCACCCACGGGGCGTCGACTAGATGAAGAACCGTACTGGCAACCGTCGTCTTGGTCATACAATTGCTCGAGGGGACTATTTATTAGGAATGGAAGTTTCGACCTATGCCTCTCTATTGGCAGGACATCGATCAACACATTAAGCGTCTATTGCCTCGACGATTGACATTGTTGAGGCATTTTCTTGGCCATGGTTAGGGTCCCTAAATACGTTCGTCTCAATGTTAGGAACTATATCTATCAATTTTATTTCCAAAAATTTTTAAAACCTCATTAAACATACAAAGGCACTCAATCATGTTTCAAGGCTATCTTTGAAACGTCACCAGACGTTCTTGGATATTTCACATCCAAAGTCTCTCAAACTCTATATACATACTACAAACACCATAATTGAGAATTTTAGGACTATAAATTCTTATAGAGAACTTTCTAGGAAATATTTTGACCTAATTACATTTTTTGGGGTCCGTACAATATCCTCCACTTGCGAAACATTCGTCCTCAAATAACACCTTCTTAACCACTTCTTTAAAGGACCTATTCTAGACTAGAAGCACATCGTATATGCGTTTAAAAAAATGGACATACCCAAATCAAGGAAAGAATTCAATTACAATATAATAATAACTACACATAATCATATAAAGGTTTATGAAAAGGGAACCTTATCCTCCACTTGGGAACAAGCCACTCATGCCTTTCTCACATCAACTCCTCATTATAAAGAAAACATCAAAACCAAAAAAAACAAATCATAAACTTTCAAATGATAGGCAGCCAACTCCACCTTCTCAATGGAGGACACTCCCATGATTGCAAGCACCTTATACACCTCATCAATAAACCCATTTGGATCTTCATCAACTTTCAATAAACAGAACTCTAATGGATTCATTCTCAAGAAATCCCATACTCTAGTAGCACTCATTCCTCCTATAGGATTAGCCGGATCCACCTCTACTCTTTTAGCTTTGGCCCTTAAGTCTTGAGCCAACGAAGTGATAGAAGCTGTAAATTCCTCAAGCATAACATTCCCTATCGAAGGGTCATTACTAACATGAGGATGAAGTTGTTCTTGTATTTTGGGAGGCACATCCCCTTGCACACGGTGAGGAATCTTTTGCTCCCCATTCCAATATATTTCCCTTATAGCATTATCCCTAGTGCTATCCATAACCTACAACATCATATCCAAACATTAAAAGAGGGGCTTACTAAAGCCAAACTCTATTGAACTACTTGAAAAATGAAGAAGTGAAAATTTCCAAGGTGTCCCATAGACTCGTACTCATAGATGTGTTGCGACTCAAACCGATGAATAAGACTTAACTAGACGTGGTTATGAGACATCCTAAGTCCATTTCATAACCTTATGATATGATACCAAGTTTATCATGATACGCATGTAGACCCTAGAAGATAGGGCATTCTTACGTCATAACATGGCGTACTTAACCTCTCGAAGTCTTTCACACTCTCTTGAACATCATTCATTGCACATATTTTAAAAGTACCCATAATTAAAATTGTTCTTTCAAAAGTATAATGTACGATTCGTTTCATAAATGTTGACCATATGTCTCAAAAACCATCTATGACATCATGAGTACAAAAGACTTGGGGCAAGAACCATAAGTGACTTAACATGAAAGAATAGAAAAGACATCATAGTGGTGGTGTCCGCGGATGCTATAAGGACTCACCAATATTCTCTTCTTGGAAACCTTGAAACTCTACCCTTCAAAGCATCTAAATCATCTCAAGACCCAACATGGATAACATGTAGAAAAATAATATTTACAATGATATGTAAAAAGTATGGAAAATATCATCCAAACATAACATATCTCAAAGGATTAGTCAATAATAAAAATATATATAAGAGATAAAGACATAAGCATAACATAAATAACAAAGACTATAAAAGCATCATAAAGAATATAAGAACATCATAAATCATATATGACTTCATACTTAAATCATTTTCCTTCTTACTCAAATGAACTACTCCCAAGCCACCTCCAAGTATACTAGTGCAAGGCTAAAGTAGCATCCCATACTACTACCAAAGCTAGATACATCTCTTTTGTCATTCCTGATCATTGTCAACCTTCATAAGTAAGACCTAAGATCATCATATCATAAGAGAAGTATGACCCTTGGCCACCTCAAGCATACCTCTATAATGCTTGTGAAGTATCTCATACTACCTCACACACTAAGCATATCTTTAAGTCACCCTATCTTGATTCCTTTGATCTTAGGAATCATCTAATAGACCTACTTCATTATTGACAAGGAACTACAATCTGAAGTCAATAATGTTATGTCATGGAATGCAAATATAGTCACCGTCAAAGCTAAGCATACATCATGTAGTGGTCATTTCATAGGTAGCTTCAAGTCAAACTTGTGCCATGTAAAGATAGCATCTTATACAGCCATCCATATTATGTACTCCTCTAGACTATCCTACTCCAAGTTAACTTTTCTAGTAACCTTATCTATTAAGCTCAACATACTACCATAATGAACCTATTACCATGGAAAGCATCTCAATATACTAACAAAACTACTTAAGGAAGGATACAACCATCCCAACCACCATGTAACTAATCATATAGGTGCAAAATAATTATAGGGGATCATGAATTGTCAATCCCAAGCTATCATGAGAAACTAATCTCAAGGTATTACATGAAATGCGCTTTTTATGCATATCAAGATACCATAAAATGCACCTTGCAAGCAAGTCATGCTAACATTAGGAGAGTATAGGCCTTTCCCCTAAAGCTACCATGAAATGGTTTTGGATTACCATGTTAACCTTACATGATAAAGTATCCTTACAACTCAAGACAAAGCTAATCATGGGTGCCTTCTTCTATTCCAAGCTACCATGAAATTTATTGCCTCAACTTACAAGGAGTAATTCAACTCAAGCTTCAATAAAGATTTCAACATCTCAAGATACCATGAATATTTAAAATCAAGCCTCCTTGAGATTTACTATCCCAAGCTACCCTTATAAGTGAACTGTGTGCAATGCAATTCGCCTATACGAAAGACCACCTATAGGGAATCGACTAGAAAATGGACCATATTGGAAATGGTTGTCTTGAAATAAAAATTATCCAAGGGCGTCTTGCTAAGGAGTTTAAGTATTAACCTACGCCTCTTTATCGACGGGGCATCAATAAACAAACGAAGCATCGATTGCCTCGTCAATTTATATTGATCAGGCAGTGTTTTGTAGGGACCTTAGGGAGTCATAGCGGTATGTTTCCACCCTAAATACGTCTTTATATATGTTAGGAACCATACCTATAAAATTTAGCTTCAAACAGTGACAAAAACCTTATGAAACATACTAACACATGTTAGCACGTCTCAATGATATTTTCGAAATGTCACTGAATGTTCTTATATGTTTCACATCTAACCAATTTAAAACTCTATATACTTCCTCTAAACACAATAATTGAAAATTTGATGACCTTAAAATCTCATGACACACATGTTAGGTGCTATTTTAACCTTATTCCATTCTTTGTGTCCATACATTTTGCCGGACGTTTCCAATTCAAAAATATATACTTACACATGTTAAGGACCCCTATAATAAATTTCATCAAAAATGAACACGTAAAACTTGAAGCTACACACTAAAGAACACAACCATTTTTTTAGGCAAACCTTTTAAATGTCATGGACGATCTTAGATGTTTGACCTCCAATATTTTGAAAATATTATACACTGCCTTCTAACATCATTATAACCCATTTTCGGAACATCAAATTCTTTTGAAATAATTTTTAGTTTCTAGTTTTACCTATGTCATTTTAGAGGTGTTAGATAATGAATGACGTTAAAGGGTTGTACAAGTCCTCCGAGAGGTCACGTACGTCATATCTTGATTTGAGAGACCTTTTGTTCAAGGTTATTCACTTTGGTAGTGACAACCATGGTATCACAACTTAGGTTATGAAGTATTCTTAGGAATCCAAATTCATAGTAAAGCCACGTATAGTAGATTCTTGTTCATAGGTCTAAGTTGCAATATTTCAATGAGCGAGAGGCCATAGTACAATAGAGTTTCCCTTTCTTCATCAATCATGTGTCGTGCTATAGAGTTGACGTTATAAGTGCCTATTTCTAATTTCTTCTCTTATAATTGAAGGGTATTAATACAAGAAGAATGGCCGCAATAATGTTGTAATAGGTAGGGGTGAATAAAAAAAGTCCCTCCCCAAGGATCTCAAGTTCCTCAAGGTGTCCCAATTCCTCCAAAATATTATAAAGTCCCTATTCTGGGTGAAGGTAATGAGATCCAGTGGTTAACCCGGACATGACTAATGGGGAGATTAGAGGTTCTCTACTCTTTTTAGCCCGACCCATGACAACTTATTTTAATAGGGGTATTGAACCTAGGCTGAATAATTTTGAGAGTTCCATGAACCCTAGGTTGAGGGACATTGTGAGAATGAATCCTCTTATATATATTGGCTCTAAGTTTGGAGAATATCCCTAAGAATTTCTTGATAGTGTGTATAAAGTGTGGAGTGTCATGCGGGTGACATCTAGGGGGAAGGCATAGTTGGCTTCATTCAAATTGAAGGAAGTTGCTCATGTGTGGTACACTTCATGAAAAAACAATAGGAAGGTTGAGTTGTGTCTTATAGAGTGGGAAGAGTTTAAGGAATATTTCATAGAAATTACTTTCCCCGTGAGGGGAGGGAGGTGAAGTTTGAGGACTTCATTAAACTTAGGAAAGTTATATGAGTGGAGAAGAGTATTCTTTGAAGATTGCACTCTTGTCTAGGAAAGTAGTTTTCTGACTAGTGTTTTTGGCCTTGTGAATGAAAAGTGTCGTACGTCCATGATCCATGGTAACATGAATTTTTCTACACTAATAGTGTATGCACAATCCATTGAGGAGTTAAAACTTACTAGGATATCAAGGATCATGAAGAGAGGTAGATTCGATGAGCAAAATAAACCTAGGTTTAAGAAGACATATCCAACTAAATTTGGGTCTAGTGCTTCTTCGATCAATATTGAGGGTAGTAGTGGTTCTCAAGGTGTTAAGCCTACTTGTGCTAGTTGTAGGAAAAAACACTTGGCGAAATGTCTAGATGGTATCGGTGATTGATTTTGTTGTGGTTAGAATAGTCATAATGTGAGAAATTTTCCTACTATTGTGGCAAGAGGAAGAGAATCCAGGCAAGTTACTCCTAATGATCCGGAAGTTTATGCACAGAAGAGGAGTCTTTTCTATGTTCTCCAAGCTAATGGAGAAAATCATGATAAGGATGTCGGTAAGTTATAGTTCTCTCTTGTGTTGTGATAGGTTCCTTCTAAGGAGGGAGTATGGTGAGACTTGAAGTTGTGATTTGTTATCTCTTCTCTTTTATTTTATTCAACCTTGAGAGGTAGAATGTTGCAAGTTGCATGTTATTTAGGAATCTTGTTGAAAATGAATTTCATTGTTATCCTTGCACTTTGCAAATCATGAATTTATGTTTATGCTGTAAAATGAGTTTATACGTTCTTGTCACTCATATTTTCTTGCCTCCATCATAAATTGCTTAAATGTATCATTAGTGTGTTAGTTAGCATACTTCATTGTATAGAGTATGATACTTCACTTTAAAGAATTTCAAATTTCACTAGATTGTGCCTTGAGAAAAATGTTTACAATGTATATTGAATTGTTGTATATGAGCATGATAATGTATGTATAAGGATTTTCTCCTATATGAAATAAAGGATGTGAGTCTTATTTCATGATCAGTTGTGAGGTAGTTTATACTTTCTTTTTGTGTTTTTAATATTTTGATTATGTGGAGTTAATCATTCTCCTATCTATGTGTATTTTATATGGTATATTATGGTTATGTACATCTAGTCACGAGTTCTTGTCCCTTGATGATGTTAAAAGTGTTTTAGTGTCATTCTAGGATGATTGTGTTCCATTTGGGGGAGAATGTAACACCTTAAAAAAAACTAGGTGAATCTTGAGCCTAAAATGCGTGTAATGATGCGATAAAGTCCCAAAATTTTAAATAATATTGTTTTGACATAATGTGTAAAGTTTAGACAAGTTTGGAGGTCAAACGTTCAAGACGTTCCAATGTTTTTCGTTGAGTCGCACTTGTGTGTTTTAGTATGACTTTCGATATTTTATATGTTCGTTTTTGTTCAAATTGATGTGAAAGGTTCCTAACATGTATACAGTTGTATTTTTGTTGGAAACATTTGGTCACAACTCCCCAAGGACCAACCTATGGGTCACTGAGGAGGACAAAAAGTTGTGGCTAGAAAATGCGAAAACAGTCTCAGACAACTATGGGCACTCAACACCCCTTTGTCCAATTGACGCCCCGTCATTTTAGGGTCGTGTCTCCGTGCATAGCGTGGAAGATAAGCGCAAATTTTTCAAGGTCTCTTTCTCAAATGGGGCGGACCTTCATAACTGAGTTGTAGTTCCATTTATGATCCGTCAAAATTCAGGCGTGGATTTTGGACCTACAATTCTGCAGACTTTCGGCAAAGGTGAGGGTTTTTTTAGAAATTTCACCTATTGTTCTATAATAAATTTTGGTGGTTACATAAGAGATTTTTAGGTATTTTAAATAGTTTTATAAGTCTATAACCCCTAGTCAAGTTCATATTTAAAAATAAAAACCCAAACCCAAAAAAAGAAGCTTTTAGAACTCCATTGAAGCTTGAAGCAAGGTGGAAGCTTGGAGCTTCACTTCTCCATCAATTCTTCACAATTTTCGTGGATTTTCATTAATCAAGGTATATTGTTTCATCCTTGAAATATATTTCTTCAAGGATCCAAACATCGAAGTTGTTTCAAAGACTTCTAAAAACATGAATTCTTCTATTTTGATATCTGGCCATATGTTCTAGCAAAAAATTATTTCAATAAATGATTTATGTTATCATTGATGTTAATTGAACTATTTTAGATAAAATTCCTTATAAAATAATACCATTCAATAAATCTTTATTTTGGGTATAGTGTTGGTGATGTGATCATAACTTTATTTTATAGATTACTTTGGGCTATTAAATAATGTAAGAATCGTGTTAGAATTGTATATAGGCTGTCATAGTTTGATAAATTTCATATTGTATGATCTTGGATCATTGTATAAGAGGCTTTGTGGATTGAATCGGTTGAATTCTCTTTGGATTTGAGGTGTTGATGTTTGAATGGATGTATGTTGACCAGCTCCTCTATATTGTGTAGTGTAGGTATTCAATTGTTATTATTTGTATGGTCCACATATGGATGTTGTGCTTATGTAATTTATTTTTGAAGGATAAGGCCTTGTCGGCATTATTTTATGAATTGTGAAGAATGTGGCCTTTATAACATTACAATATGATTTATGATGTTATCATGTTATAACTTAAATATGTAATTATTGTGAAGGTCACTATGACTTATGTGTATATGTGAAGTCAAATCATGAGTTCTGATAGTTTGTGATATGTGTCTATATTAGGCAATGATGGTGTGTTCATATGTGTATACTTGATGCTGAAGTGTTATTCTTCCTAATTGTCTATATAAGTATTATGATGTATTATATTTTTATTTTTATAGAAGTGAAATAGGGTTAATTGTAGTATAATATTTTGTCCCTGTGGGCTTCCTTAATGTGAGTGTACACGTTATAAGATGATGGGATGTTCATCTTTCTTTGGTAGACCTATATGTCTCTACTTAATACAAGAAGAGTATGAATATGAATCTTGACTTATAAGTCTAAAGCACATTTGTCATGTATGTGTATTAGTGATTGAAATATATCCTCAAAGTTGAAAGTCGTATTGGTAGCCATCCTGTTTGAATGATGGACTTAGGGATAGGTTGGATTGAACCGCATGAAACCATCCTTAGAAAAGTCATGAAGCTATCCTAGTAACCATTCTGTGGAACACCTACTGGACCCATCTTTGGTAAGATGTATTATGATTTCATTAGGACTTGTATATGGTACCTCTTAATATTCCATTATGATTGAATTATTCTATATTATCAAAGGCTAAAATCATGTTAGTATGCTTGGGGAGTGATTCTACTTAAGATGAGACTAGAGTATAAAGAAACCCTTGATATTGCTTAATCATATACCTAAATGGGTTGTGTCCTAGTTATAGCCTTGGCAAGTATAATATTCTCCATCGGATTAGGGTAGACTCTTACATGTCGAGCTAGTAAGTTCTATGTCGATTAATGACTATTCTCATCATGTGGGATACAATGTAATGTTGGACAAGTTCTACAAAGTGTAGGTAGTTGTATGTGACGCTATCTAGATATTGCATGAGTAGGATTTGAAGATGTTAATATTTTGGTTCACTAGGTCTTCTCCAAGACCATTATGTCAAAGTCCTTAATTTTTGGATGTATCATTAATTTTTGAATGAACATAGTGACTTTAGTCAAATGCATGAAAATAAAAAGGTACTTGTATACAATAGCTTTAAGGAGTGCTTAAATAGGCTTCAAGAGGGTGTATAGCCGGTCTCTTCATGTTTTACTTAGGTGAGTCTTATATTAACTTTTTGTAGGGATTTTAATTGATGAAATGGGAATAATCTTACCTTAGGTAGTATTAAGGATGACTTAGTTGTGTGCGAATGGGTTGTATGGGCGACCAATTAAAAGATTCTCAAGTTGGTCTTACGATAACCTTTGGTAGGAGAGTTTTATGGTTATACGTTTTTAAGTTAAGTTTATTATATATTGTGGAATCTGACTTATATGTTTTTATAATGATGACTTAAAGTGATTTCTTATACTTATGATATCAGGTTTTCTTCAAAAAGAGCATGTTGTGTACAAATATCCTTTTAGCATGATTTGTTGCATGTCACCATACTTAGTGCATTCAAATATACTATTTCCATATACCTTGCCTTATCTTAAAAAATTTTATGTTGCAATAAAGAGGAGTCATTGATGTGAGGCTTGGATATTAGCATTTATTCATGAAATTTGTGGTATGTCCTTAATTGATTTGATGACATAACTATGTTTAGCTTTTCGTGCTAAAGACTTGTATTAGACTTTGTTATTTATATTATGTTGATGTATGGAGCGTGACCCAAGATATTCGTGTGTATAAGATGGCAAATATGAGACTCAGCCTTTTTCCTATGATTTTATATAAAAGATATTTTTAAGTATTATTAGATTGTGTAAAAAAATTTAATTTTGTACTACTTTTCATACATGTATCAAATTAATAATGTTAGAGGGCTTGTACAAGACCTCAGAAAGGTAAAATACATCATGCCATATTTGAGAATACCGTTTCTTCTAGGGTATAATCTCAGGTCATGACAAGCTATGAACATGATTATACAAGAATTAGTCCCTAAGACCTATATTGTAATGTACAGTTTAAGAATTACTTAATGGCATTTCAAAAAGGGACTTTATCTTAGCACTGATCGAACTAGATATTAGAGGTTTTCCCTTCCCAAAGAAGGAAGGTTGTTTCACAATGGTTCTCATGTGATGGAGACTGTAATGCAACTATGCATAAAGAGGGTTTACAACACATATCTCCTAATTTATTTACTATGAACCCCCACAGGAAAACTAGCTAGTGGATCAACCTAGAATTTTAGGTTCATGTTTTAGTTCTACCTTGGCAAGTACAACATCTTTTTTGAGTTTAGTGTATCATGACAATGTATTCCATGTTTAGCTCGCATGGTCTATTTTTTGTTAAAGCGATTGTTCCTGAAAGTAAAATGAATGAATGAAAGTAATAAAGTGAACAATAACTAGGGTGACATAACGACATCTACATAGTGTAGGTATGGGTATGGGACTTTGCCTATGAATTTCACAAGTTGACCTTGTGGGGAGTCCTAGAAGGATGTTGTTATGTACTTATGTTATGAATGAAATGCATATGTTGACTTTATATGATGTTGGCCATATATGCTATTTAATTTATGTGATTCATGATATTGTTATAAGTTGCTATATATTATGATAAAAAATGCATGAGATGACTTTATGTGAAGTATAGGCATTGCTTATAGTTTCTTTTCTAGTTTACATGATTATGTGGGGTTATGGAGCTTCAGATGAGCATTACAATTGTAGGCTTGGGAGGGTATTGTGAGTAATGGTCTTATATGCTTTGATGATATAAAATCTAAGGTATGAAATGTTGATATGGCATTATGATTATATCGGTCTTGTGTTGATGAACATGTATATACTCTTGTATGTGCATAAAATCCTTTCAAGTGACTTAGCATGGTTTTGAACAAAATTTCTTCTTTAATCATGATTTCAATGGTATTGCTTGAATATGTTTCCATACTTAGTATATGTGGTATGAACTAACCCATATTCTTTCCCTTTTCCCCGAGCTATATAGGTTTGGGACATTGAGGAATCAAGGTCACTTAGAAGGAAGTCGTGGACCTTTTTTCCAAGTTAATAAAGGTCACTATGAAGGAATTATTGGACCTTTTCTCAATTTATTAATGAGTCCTCTCATCCGGGTTAAGACAATTGCTCTTTCTTATTATTTAGACTTTGTTGTAAGCCTATATGTGGAAAATTATAATAATGTAAGGGTGACGCCTAATCCTGATACTTCTATGATAATTAGTTTGTATATGAGACAACTATTAGACTACTTCATATGTTTGGCTATATTTCTTAAATAAGAAGTCTATGTAGAGTTCATAAACGAGAAGTATATGTAAACTTCATATGTGATAAACGAAAAGTCTAAGTATACATCACTATGTAAAAGCCTAACACATCGGTGACCCCCGAAATTTGACACTCATTTTTACTTAGACACTTTATCTAGACTTTGTTCAATTTAGACAAATAATGTCATATCTCGCTGTTTCATGTTGACACTTTTTGCTCACATGAGATACACACCTAACCTGCATTGGAGATTCTATATTTAATCAATTTTCATTTAATTTTTTCTTCCACTTCCCCGTTTTAGCCATAATTTTTCAAAACATAAGTTCCTTCCCTGGAGAAATAGATCTAATAGTGCTACAACACGAAGAAATTTCAAAATTAAACAACTTTTCTTATTTTGTGCCATTCTTCCTTGTTGAAATGATTTTAAAAAAATTGAATAATATTTCTTTAAAGAAATCGAGAAAATTATTTTAGACAACTCTTTGTTTAAATTTGAAGAATTTTATTTTATTTGATGTTATAAGTAAGAGGAATCAGTTTTAGTTTTTCAAAGAAATTGTGCTTTTGTTAATAATTCCTTTCAAATAGTTCAATTACTATAAAAAATATATCAATGAAAATTAAATTAATCTGGGGTATGGGGTTGTGAATAGGGAGAAGACAATTTGGTTGGAGCGAGGTTGAGGATTAGATGTGCGGCTGGTGGAGAAGACAACATAGGGCTTGTATGTGGTTAATTCTATTTTAATTTTTTTGCATTTAAATTGACATGTATCGTTATGTCATTGGCCTTTTTTTTAAATGAACTCAAAATTGAATATTTATAGAATATTTTCAGTATATATTTCACTGTCTTGTTTAGTTCGTCCTTTTGATACGTCATCGGCGAATGTGTTGCAAACACCATACATATTTGTCTTATTACAAAACAAAGTGTAAAAATGACACACCAGAACATGACATGAGGTGTCTAAAATAGACAAAATCTAGTTACGGTATTTGAAAGTTAGTGAAAACTTTAGGGGGCCAGCGATAGGTTAGCTCCTAGGTAAATATTTTTAAGCTTACACATTTTCTCTACCTATAATATGCAGTTATGTATCCTAACCGCTAGTCTAAGGTCTCTTTGAGGATGATTACTTCTATGACGTACTCTTCTGTCGTGACAAAACCCCTTCAAAACCTTACTTGTGGAATGTACACATGGAGTTCCATACCTCCACATATACTAAGCAAACTTATTTAGAACCCATATGTTTAATTCACATGCATAATCGCAACTCATGTCTTCACATCAGTCGATCATAACAAACATTCATATCAACATACATGAATAATAATCCTTATTTCATATAGGAACCTAATCATATCCTACCTTAAAGTCCACTTGAGCAATGCATATGTACAATCCATAGTCCTACCTACACTATCTAATTTTCGAAGGAATCATGACTAATGTTCATATTATTATCTTAGTTCATATCTTAACTTTAGGGAGACTTAGCCATAAACGATATAGCCATGTGAGCTGCATGAAATCCTATGTTATCACTACAAGAATTTTAATATACACTGACATTTTCTAAATATCGTATTATGATTTTTAAATGTCACAAATTTTTTTACCGATAATTATTTTATATTTTGATCAAATGCCATAAATTTTAGTGTCTAGAATTTTTTCAACATTTAGATAATAGTGTAGAAGAATTTGTGACATTTATTTTGTGACATTTAGATCAATATTTAAATGAATTTGTGACATTTACTTTGCAACATGTATGTAAATGTTGGTAAGGTTATTATATCATTTACTTTTCAACATTTATGTGAATGTCGATAAGAAATATATAACAATTATTTTTAATATTTACATAAAGAATTTATTTTCGACATTCAGGTAAATGTAAGTATTTGATACATGACATTGATTTTTTACATTTAGATAAATGTCCATATGAGATATATATGAAATTTATTTTCGATGATTAGGTAAATGTTTAATTGAGATATGTGAAATTTATTTTTGACATATACACGAATTTCTA
The DNA here is from genome assembly GCA_027704765.1 of Solanum habrochaites. Classification (NCBI taxonomy): domain Eukaryota; kingdom Viridiplantae; phylum Streptophyta; class Magnoliopsida; order Solanales; family Solanaceae; genus Solanum; species Solanum habrochaites. The sequence continues at coordinate 35,825,622 of JAKWJA010002497.1, read as the reverse complement.
TATGAAATACATTAGATTTATTTTTGATATATAATTAATTGTCAATATGAGATGTATGAGAATATCAAATGTAACCAATATTGGTAAAACAAATTTCAAGATACACTTGTGACATTTATAAAATGACACATTCAACTTTCTAGCACTTTAGTTAATGTCAACAAATGATATTATTGAATTTCATAAAAATTGGTGACATTATTTTATATTTTGCGATATGTCATATTAATATTTTTACTTCGTTACCAAGTTTCTTAAACATCCCAGAAAAATCTATATATTGTTTTTCTCAAGGCATAAATACAGACGAAGAATCCGTGCATTCAAAAATATATTTTGCTTGATAATCAAGAAATATTATAAAGCAAATATTTTCTAATATTATAATCAAATAAAAAAATAGCAATATAATACGTTTTCTATTAATGTAAACAATGTCAAAACAAACTTTCTTTTCTACCTCAAGTAAAATTGAGATCTAATGTAATAATGTCAACATGAGACCAACTAATTAACTCCTAACTCAAATGGAATTATAATCAAAAATTTTGAAACAAATATTTACAAATTATCAATCCAAATGTCGAGCATATTGAAGTTGATAAGTGACCTCAATTTCCTTAGAAATTTTGTACAAGAAATGCACACAAGAAATATATAAATACATAATAATAGAAATAAGATCTCCATTAACTAGAACAATTTCGGATATTAAAAAAGACTAACTGATTTTTCTTAAAATAAAAATAATAATAAATTGATCCAAAGAACTAATTATATACATGAATTTTTTCTCCTTTTGAAATAAAAGAAAGATCTTGTAGTGTATTTCAAACGTACCCACTTCTTTTTATTTGTGCCAACTGCAGTAGTTTTATTCTTCTTGATCATGTAAGCCTGAGAAAAAACATTAAATTAATTATTTTCATGATTTATTAAATACAAACCATAACATTTCATTGAATACATAAGTGTACCAATTTTTTAAAAGGAAAATAAAAATAAGGAAGGTATATGATTTGCTTCATCAAAACTAACATATGGTGGAAGGACAAAGATACGAATATCATACAATGCAACTAACACTGTGATAGCATTAATATGTATTTTACATTGTGTATGTTGTTTATTGTAAGAACTCATCTTACAATAACCTAAAGACTTCAGCATATAAATTATATAGCATACAATAAACAATATAATACTTTACCTGATTTACGTATATAGTTAAATTATTTTCTTTTCTATAAAGAAATAAGCCTGAAGTACAGCTACCCAAACGAATGAATTAGTCATCATAAACAAATATGTGTTCTTTTCTATAATGTAATGAAGTAATGGAGAAGGAACAATAAAAATTATGAGAAAATCACTTCATTTATACTGAAATATGAAAGAGTAGTTACAAGGTAAAGGAACTACATGAATCACAAACCCTTACAATGAAACTTAACTCAATGGATCACTTTTAGAAAGAATAAAAACATGAAGAGGAATAGTTGGAGCACAAAATCCACAAGCATGGGTAATCGCTAGAACTGACCACCCCTTTCGGTCGTATGAAACAAGTTCATAGAATTGGATACATATTCCAATAAGTCATTATCGACATATGCATTGGTACTGCATGAGTTTAAAAAATTCATGAATTAATCCTAAAAATATATTATCACACAACAAAAAATATCAGATCTCTAGGAAAAGGTCTCAAATCTAATTTAGGAAGATCTAGACTGAACAAAAATATCTATAATTCATTCTAGTGAAAAGTTGTCAAAGACACTTTCAGTAACAATATTAAGAGAGTTTAGTGTCACATTTTTGTTGTTGCCTATTTTTAATTAATCAATGCTCAAACTGGCTCTACATAGGCATCCAAAAGTAAACGTGGAAACCTTAGAAAAAAACTACGTCTAATTTTTGTAATAAACAAATAAAGAGGAATGGTTCTAATTGCATCGACTAATTTCCTTGACAATGCAACAAGAGAATTTTCAAATTAATTGAAGCAAGGTCACTGTGTTAGAGAAACAGGAAAGATGTGAAGCTGGGTAGAAATGTTCACGAGATGCAGACCCATAATCAACAAAATAATTCTAAAAATAAGGTAATGTCAAAGATTGCACCTTATACAGTGATACAATCTTTTGCATCTAAATTGAGGCAAAATTAGGATTCATACATGGACACAAAGTAGAAAAAAGGAATAAAAATAAGGGTGATAAAAAGAAGAACTAAACAACATGCAGTCAAGTGACAATTAAAATAGTACAATGTCACAAATAGACTCAAGGCAACATCATTAGAAAAAAGAAGTCTCAAATCAGCAGGAATAACAATGTCAAACTAGAAAAGAAAATTAAAAAAACAACACAAACAATGTGATGAAACTTTAGACACGTGAAGAACAAATGGATCAGGAAAATTCAAGAAAAGTCTGTCATACAGGAAAAAAATTATTATTACTCATAAATCTTATATTTCTCTTTTTGAACCAAATCTTCCAAACATTCCAGGTATACGTAAAAATCATTAAGAAGACAAGGCAGAGGCTGGGACAACATAGGCAAACAAGTGAAATTCTTGAAAACTCCTACATCTTTATCTCGTAACCAGGAATAAAGTTAATTTTTCAATCTCGTATACTTCACTATGGTCCTATAAAAGGAAGGAAGCGGATTTGTTTACCTTTTTTAGACTTTGTACTCTTTCATGTTTTTTTAATTATTTTAGTACCTTAAAATATTTGAATCTTCTTTTCATCTATATTCATGTGGCGATCAACTGATTCTGTCATTTTGATATTTTGGTATTTATAAAAATTAAGGAAATGACATGTATTCTAGAAGTGCTACTCTAAAGATTTTTTATATGTCGAGGCTATATAATATCGTAGTTTCTTTTCCATTTTGTGTTGTGCCAACAATTTTAATATTGGATACATTTCTAGAGTCTTATTGATAAATTAACATCTCTTTTATCTGTGCCTCTGAATTCCAATGTCTTGATTTGTTTTTCATTCCTTTATCCTTATGATGATGGAGTTGGCAGAGTCAAGAAAGAACTTCATCACTACAATAATAAATTATTCGGATCTAGTGGTTAGATTTTCAACCGAATCATTGTTACCAACCCCTAGATTCCAAAATCCCCCCTCTATGCCTACTGTACTTGCAGGTATAGACAAAGAAGGAAGGAAAAACACAAGAAAACTTGCGCATTTAACTCACCCATAAGGGAAAGGTTTTTGGTCAAGCACATAGAAAACAAAATGATAAACATAGTTGTCACGACCCAAAATGGGCCGCGACTGGCACCCACACTTATCCTACTAGGTGAGCGAACCAACCAATCAATACCCCAACATTTTAACCATTATGAACAAGATACGATGCGGAAGACTTAAAACTCATTAACGAAATCAATTAAATAACTTATGAAAACTCAATACTATTTACTCCCAAAACCTGGAAGTCATCACCACAAGAACGTCTATCCTCAAATTACAAATCTAAGAGTATCTAAGAAGCTCAAAATAAGTAAAAAGCTAGTCCATGCCGGAACTTCAAGGCATCAAGACATGAAGAAGATGATCTAGTCCAAGCTAGAAGCATTAGCTCACCCTGAGATCCGACGTGATGAAGACTGGCTAGAGTTGCGCTTAAGTTGAAGACGATGGTACGTTTGCTGCACTCCATAAAAAACAAAGAAAATAATTACAAGTAGGGGTCAGTAAAAATCACAAGTACTGAGTAGGTATCATCGGCCAACTCAAAATAAAAAAACAGTATATATCAAATAATATCATAAAATCAACTACAATACTCAACATGTAGCAAACAAAAAGTTCTATAATCATTAATAAGCCCGCCAAGTTCACCCATGAGGACCTCAACAAGCCTCAATGGCCATACCCTTTTGGAATTAGGTTCATTAGATTGAGTATATTAACATCTTTGAAGATTCAGTATGTTTATTTCTCTCGTGTTGGTACGTGACACTCCGCTCCATATACAACGTGTCGGTTTAAGACACCCGATCCCCTAATTCTACGTGTCGGTTCGTGACCCCCGATCCCCTAATTCTACGTGTCGGTTCGTGACACCCGATCCCCTAATTCTACGTGTCGTTTCGTGACACCCGTTCCACTACTCTCATCACTTTAGTTCATCAAGCCTTCTTTTATACCAAGGCATCATCAATCTCATTAACAAGGCAGATTAGGGTTTTTTTCAAGATTTAGGATTAAATAGCTTCATCATGCTTATTTTATCACAATTATGTAATCACATTCATACAAGCATACAATTAAGCATATAGAAGGGTTTACAATACTACCCAATACATATCGTTCGTTATTAAGAGTTTACTACGAATAGCATAAACCATAACCTACCTCCACCGAAGAATTCGTGATCAAGGAAGCTATTCCTCAAAGTCTTTGCTTTTCTCTTCGTTCTTCTCTTTCTCTCGCTCGTTTCTCCTTCTCTCTCTCTGTTCTTTATGTTTTTCTTATTCCAAACCCTTTTTCTTTTACCCTAACAATCATACAATTAAGTATAAAAGATGTTAAAAGTAACCCACTATTTATTCCAAGGTTGTCTCCTTTAACCCCCAAGAAATTAAATTATTAACATTAAACCACTAACTTTATCATTATAAGCAGGATTAGTCCAAAACTCCCCTAAAAACATTTAACAGAAATCCGACCCAGCCTGGGATAATGCACCCTGTGATGGCCCGTCGTGCCTGCGACGGTCCATCCTGCTGCTCGTCACAAAGCTCAGAGACTCGATGTCAGTAAAAGGTCTGTTACGGCCCGTCATGAATGAAAGGTCCTTTCACCCGCTCCCGAATTTCTGCCCAACGGTCCGTGCCCTCTTCTGCCATGGTCTCGTCTCTAGTACCACGTTCGTAGACCGATGTCTCTCCCCCAAGTTTTTCCTGACCATAGTGGTGCAGAGAGTCGATCTTAGTACCCAAATGAATTCTAAAATTCTAAGTGTTTTGAACGGACCCCCCGACGGTCCGTCGTGCCCATGACGGTTCATCGTGGGATCCGTCTCTCGACTCAGCCAGTTTTTCCAGAAATAAAATCTGCTGCTCAAAACGACTAAACAGGTCGTTACAAAGATACCAATTTACCCAGCGTTGTCCTCGAACGATCACGAGAAAGAAAAACAAGAGTTATAAGGAGAGTACCTGAATCTGTAAACAGTTGTGGGTATCTTTCTTGCATTATCAGCCTCCTTCTCCTAAGTGGCCTCTTCAAACTAGTCGATTCTTCCATTGGACTTTGATGGATGCAATCTCCCTTGATCTCAACTTGCGAATTTCTCTATCTAAAATGGGCAACAGGCTCTCCTCATAAGAGAAGTTCTCATCAAGCAAACTGAATCCCAACAAACAATGATTTGTAGTTTCCATCCCCATGGTATCTTTTCAACATAGACACATGAAATACCGGGGGCACTCCTGACAGCCGTGGAGGCAAGGATAATTCATAAGCCACCTCCCCTACTCGCTTCAGAACTTCCAAATGGACCAATATACCTCGGACTAAGCTTACTCTTTTACAAAACCGCATAACCCCTTTCATGGGCGAAACCTTCAGCAAAAAACTTCTCACCGTCCATGAACTCCAAGTCCCTAACTTTCGATCTGCATACTCCTTTTGCCTAATTGAGCGCTGCTAAAAATTTTCTTGAATAGATTTCACCTTTTCTACTGAATCTCTCAAAAGGTCAGTTACCCCAAGGTCTAAACTCGAATGCATCAAACAACACAATGGGAGACCACATCTCTCCCATACAATGCTTCGAAAGGAGCCATATAAATACTTGAGTGATAGCTATTATTGTATGAAAACTCTGCTAAGGGTAAGACGTTATCCCAATGACCACCAAATTCTATCACACTTGCACGAAGCATATCTTCCAACACCTGAATTGTTCGCTCAGACTGCCCATCGGTCTGAGGGTGAAATGCAGTACTAAGGACCAACCAAGTACAAAATTCAGCATGCAATGTTCTCCAAAACTTAGAAGTAAACTGCGTACCTCTATCTGATATGATGGAAAGCGGAACTCCATGCAACCGAACAATTTCTTAGATGTAGAGTCTGGCTAACTTCTCTGCATTGTAAGTCACCTTAACCGGAATGAAATGAGCAGACTTGGTTAATCTGTCCACAATTACCCAAATAGAATCAAACTTGCCCAATGTCTTTGGAAGACAAACCACGAAGTCCATTGCAATCCTTTCCCACTTCCATTCAGGAATGGGCATTCTCTGAAGTGTTCCTCCGGGACTCTAGTGTTCATACTTTACTTGCTGACAATTCAGGAATTTGGCAACAAAATCAGCAATGTCGCGCTTCATTCTACTCCACCAAAAATGTTGCTTTAGGTCACGGTACATCCTGGTTGCACCAGGATGTATAGAATATCCGGAACTATGAGCCTCTATAAGAATAGTGTGGATCAAATCATCAACACGGAGCACGCATACCCCTCCCTTAATTCTTAAAACACTTCCTCATCCATTATTGCTTCTTTAGCCTCTCCTCGCAACACCTTAACTCGGATCCGAATAAGTTTCTCATCAGTAAACTGCTTTCCCTTAACTTTGTCAAGAAAGGAAGATCTTGCCTCCACACTGGCCAAAAATCCCCCCTTCTCATTTACTTCCAACCTCATAAGGTCATTAGCCAAAGTCTGAACCTCTCTAGCCAATGGGCGTTTAGAGGCCTGCAAGTGAGCTAAACTACCCATGCTCCCTGCTTTTATACTTAAGGCGTCTGGCACAACATTAGCCTTTCCTGGGTGATACAAGATGGTAACATCATAATCCTTCAGTAGTTCCATCCATCTCCTATGTCTCAAATTCAAATCTTTCTGAGTAAAGACATACTGTAGGCTACGATGATCCGTATAGACTTCACACTTAACCCCATATCGATAGTGTCTCCATTGTTTTAATGCAAACACCACCGCAGCCAACTCTAAATCGTGGGTAGAATAATTACGTTCATTAACCTTTAATTGCCTCGAAGCATAAGCAATTAAATTTTTCTCTTGCATTAGCACGGCACCCAAACCAAAATAGGATGCATCACAATAAACAATGAAGTTCTTACCCTCTACTGGCAAGGTAAGGATAGGTGTGGTAGTTAGAAAGGTCTTGAGTTTCTGAAAGCTTTCCTCACATTCATCCGACCATACACAATGAAAACATTCTGCTTAGTCAAGTTAGTCAATTGGGAAGCAATAGAAGGAATCCCTTGCAACGACAAATCGAGGTAGTAACTGTCCTAAACCAACAAAGTTTCTTATTTCTGACACATTAGTAGGTCTTAACACACATTCTCACTATTTCAATCTTAGAAGGATCCACCATCACTCCATCCTTAGAACCCACGTGCCCCAAGAAAGACACTGAAATCTAGCCAAAACTCACATTTGGAGAATTTGGCATAAAGCTTTTCTCCCTCAAACATTTCCAACACAATTCTCAAATGCTCCTCATGTTCCTTCTTACTCTTGGAGTATATCAGTATATCATCAATAAATACGATCACAAAGAGATCCAGATATGGCTTAAAAATCCCGCTCATCAAGATCATGAACGCAGCAGGGGCATTCGTTAGTCCAAAGGAAATTACTAAGAAATCATAATCCCATACCTGGTTTGAAAAGCAGTCTTTGGCACATCTATTGCCCGTATTTTCAATTGATGATAACCGGACCTCAAGTCAATCTTGGAGAAGACACAAGCACCTTGTAACTGATCAAAAAAATCATCAATGCGAGGAAGAGGATACCTCTTCTTAATAGTTACTTTATTTAGCTGGCATTAGTCTATGCACATCCGAAGACTCCCATCTTTCTTCTTCACAAATAAAATAGGAGCACCCCAAGGGGATGAACTCGGCCTAATAAAGCCTTTCCCTAACAATTCTTGAAGTTGGGCTTTTAACTCCCTTAACTCTGCTGGAGCCATTCTATAAGGGGGTATGGAAATGGGACGAGTACCCGGTTCAAGATCGATGCAGAACTCAATATCTCTATCCGGTGGCATACCAGGAAGGTCTACAGGAAACACATCTAAAAACTCGCGAACTATCGAAACCTACTCAATTGAAGGTACTTGGGTAGTATCATCCCAGAGGTGTGCCAAGAAAGCTAAACAACCCTTACTAACCATTCTCTTAGCACGAAGAAAGGAGACGATACGAACAGGATTGGAAGTGTAGTCACCCTCCCACACTAACGGATCTGTCCCAGGCTTGGCTAACGTCACAGTTTTAGCATTACAATCCAAAATTGCAAAATTTGAAGAAAGCCAAGTCATACAAAAAATTACATCGAAATCAACCATTTCTAAGATAACCAAGTCTACATGAGTATTGCTCCCCACAAAAGTCACCAGACAAGACCTATATACCTTTTCAACTATCACAGACTCACCCACCGGAGTAGAAACACGAAGAGTCATGTCAAGCAATTCACAATGTAAATTAAGACCAGTAGCAAATGAGGAAGATACATATGAAAATGTGGAGCCAGGATCAAATAACACAGAAGCCATGCAATCACAAACCAAGAGATTACCTGTGATAACAGCATCTGCTGCCTCCGCTTCAGACCGCCCAGGGAAAGCGTAACAATGGGCCCTATGACCTGTCTGCCCGATGCCCCTACCATGTTGTGCCGTAGTTTCTCCAGTTTGCCCATTACCCCGGCCGTTTTGGTGACCACCATTACCTCGGCCACCGCGTTCTCCAGAATAACGGCCTCTACCATGACCACCTCTACCTCTAACTATTGGGGGTCTATAACTCTGTTTTGGACAATTCCTCCTAATATGTCCAGTCTCCCCACATCCATAACACTCCCTGGAGTCAAGCATACGTCTCTTAGAGAAGTGTTGACCGGTCTGAGGTGGACCACCAACTACAGTCTGTAGTGAAGACTGAATTGGTCGGACTGTGTAACCTCCTGAACCTTGTCCTCTAGAGTAAGAACCATTAAACTCACCTCCTTTCGAAACCTTTTTGATGTCGATGCCATGGTGAAGTCATATGGCTTCACTCCTTCCACCTCTATCACGAAGTCTACCACTTCTTGAAAGGATTTTGCCGTAGCCGCTACCTGTAAGGATGAAATCCGCAATTCTGACCTCAACACCTTCACAAAACGGCAAATCCGCACTTGTGGACTAAAACATAGTTGGGTGGCATACCTTGATAATGCACGAAACATAGCCTCATATGCAGTAACCGACATCCTACCTTGCTCTAGGGTCAAGAACTCATCTCTTTTCCTATCCCTCAAAGTACGGGGAATATACTTCTCCATAAACAAGCTAGAGAATGACGCCCAAGTCATAGGTGGTGCCTCTGTTGGTTGACATTCAACATGTGACCGCCACCACATTTTGGCGTTCCCTTGAAACTGATAAGTCACAAACTCAACACCAAACCGTTCTACTATACCCATCTTATGTAGTAGCTCATGACAGTCAACCAGAAAATCGTAGGCATCCTCAGATTCAGCACCCTTGAAGACTGGAGATTTCAATTTCAAGAACTTACTGAAAAGTTCATGCTGATCATTTGTCATTATAGGCCCTGTGGTCAGACGAGGAAACGTGCCTTTTTCCAGTGAGGCATCCATGCGGGGAGCCATAGTAGCTTCATGTTGTACCTCTGGAACCGGAGGTGTTGGTGCAGAAAACACTAGAGGCGTCTGGCCTTGATCAGATAACCCGCTAAGATAAGCAAGAACCTGATTGATCATATCTGGGGTAGGTTGGGGTGGCAATTCCTCATTCTGCACTTGTTCATTCTCCCCATCCTCACCCTCTCTTACCACTTCCTCAGTTGGTGGAGGATTCACCGCCCTAGTACCAGATGGGCTAGGTGCTCGTCCTCTTCCTCTAGAGGACGTCCTCCCACGACCTCTACCACGACCTCTTGTCGCTGCTCCTCCTCGAGCTACAGCCCCAGTGGTTGGCTCAGACGCACCCTGTCCCGCCGGTGCTGGTGTTGACGTAGTCGTTGTTGCTCTAGTTCTAACCATCTGCGAAATAGAGTGAAGATGGTCAGATACCAATTTGTATCACCTAGACACCAATTTGATCCAAGTAATAGCACGAAAGAAAAAAAGAAAGAATGGAGTTTTCCTAAAGTCTTATATCCTCTCAAAGAAAAGGAAAGGCGTCCCCCTACCGTTCCTTAAGACTCTACTAGACCTATTCTTGTGTGATGAGAGCAACAAACCTAATGCTCTGATACCAAGTTTGTCACGACCCAAGACGGGCCGCGACTGGCACCCACACTTATCCTTCTATGTGAGCGAACCAACCAATCAATACCCCAACATTTTAATTATTATGAACAAGATACGATGCGGAAGACTTAAAACTCATTAACAAAATCAATTAAATAACTTATGAAAACTCAATACTATTTTTTCCCAAAACCTGGAAGTCATCACCACAAGAACATCTATCCTCAAATTACAAATCTAAGAGTATCTAAGAAGCTAAAATAAGTAAAAAGCTAGTCCATGCCGGAACTTCAAGGCATCAAGACATGAAGAAGATGATCCAGTCCAAGCAAGAAGCATTAGCTCATCCTGAGATCCGACGTGATGAAGACTGGCTAGAGTTGCGCTTGAGTTGAAGACGATGGTACGTTTGCTGCACTCCACAAATAACAAAGAAAACAATTGCAAGTAGGGGTCAGTACGAAACACGAGTACTGAGTAGGTATTATCGGCCAACTCAAAATAGAAAACAGTATTTATCAAATAATAAATCAACTACAATACTCAACGTGTAGCAACAACAAGTTCTATAATCATTAATAAGCACCGCCAAGTTCACCCATGAGGACTCAAGCCTCAATGCCATACCCATTTGGGAATTAGGTTCATTAGATTGAGTATATTAAGATCTTTCAAGATTTAGTATGTTTATTTCTCTCGTGTCGGTACGTGACAGTCCGCTCCATATACTACGTGTCGGTTCGTGACACCCGATCCCCTAATTCTATGTGTCGGTTCGTGACACCCGATCCCCTAATTCTACGTGTCGGTTCGTGACACCCGATCCCCTAATTCTACGTGCCGGTTCGTGACACCCGATCCCCTAATTCTACGTGTCGTTCGTGACACCGTTCCACTACTCTCATCACTTTAGTTCATCAAGCCTTCCTTTATACCAAGGCATCATCAATCTCATTAACAAGGCAGATTAGGGTTTTTTTCAAGATTTCGGATTCAATAGCTTCATCATGCTTATTTTATCACAATTATGTAATCACATTCATACAAGCATACAATTAAGCATATAGAAGGGTTTACAATACCACCCAATACATATCGTTCGCTATTAAGAGTTTACTACGAATAACATAAACCATAACCTACCTCCGCCGAGGAATTCGTGATCAAGCAAGCTATTCCTCAAAGTCTTTGCTTTTCTCTTCGTTCTTCTCTTTCTCTCGCTCGTTTCTCCCTCTCTCTCTCTGTTCTTTCTGTTTTTCTTATTCCAAACCCTTTTTCTTTTACCCTAACAATCATACAATTAAGTATAAATGATGGTAAAAGTAACCCACTATTTATTCCAAGGTTGTCTCCTTTAACCCCCAAGAAATTAAATTATTAACATTAAACCACTAACTTTATAATTATAAGTAGGAATAGTCCAAAACGCCCTTAAAACATTTAACAGAAATTTGACCCAGCCTGGGATTACGCAGCCTGTGACGGCCCATCGTGCCTGCGACGGTCCGTCCTGCTACTCGTCACAAAGCTCAGAGACTTGATGTCAGTAAAAGGTCTGTGACGGCCCGTCATGAATGAGACAATCCGTCCTGCCACCCCGTCGTGACGTTCAGAGAGTCGATCTCAGTACCCAAATTTCTAAATTCTAAGTGTTTTGGAACGAGACCCCCACGACGTTCCGTCGTGCCCATGACGGTTCGTCGTGGGATCCGTCGACTCAGCCAGTTTTTCCAGAAATAAAATCTGCTGCTCAAAACGACTAAACAGGTCGTTACAATAGTAATGTTAATACTTCTCATAACACTCCGAATAAAGAATCATCAAACGAATGTTCATTAGAGAGAAAGAGAACAAAACATATAATACATTGGGGGCATAAACTAAGGGTAAACTATCAACAACAAATCTCAGGGTAAATTAAGCAAAAATAAGAAAGTTGCCAGCAAAAGAAGTCTCAAACACATGAATTTTGATTGTATTAGAATGTGGAAGCTGCCAGCCCTTAATATAACATATATAAACACACACAACTTTCATCAATGGATGCTACATAAATCTTCTGACTTGGTACACCATTTGAACATACTTGGTCCTGTCCCGCATCACTTTTTGGACCTGCGTTTCAAATATTATGGAGATATGATGCATAAAACATTTTCCTTAAGGCCTGTTCTTGTAGCATCATCTGCTAAAATGAAAAAACAGTTTCTAAAATACATGATGCAAATTTTACCTCCCACCCTCTGTTAGCTGGTGAAAAGTATATAAGTTATTACTATTGTTACATGACATGGGAAACGTATAGTCTCTATTGGCGCCAAGAATGAAAAAATTATCTGTATAAGATATTTATGCAAGAATGGAGAGACTCGTTCGACTACATTCTTGTTGAAGACCATTTTTTAAAATTTAGCCTTTGCAGTATGACATGGATTGTTTTGAGCAACATTTACTTCGGTGAATAAACAATTAGGGTGGAGGACTAGTGGCACTGTGTTGTCCAAAAGAAGAGATGGGTAGAAGAGTGAGATTGTTCATAGTCATCATACATTGAAGCAATTCTCGAGGAAACACCAAAGTTACATCCTCTTGGAACTACGCTAGAACATCATTGAGTTATTGAAGATTATACTTATCTTGTTATGACGTTGAGAAAGGAACGATCGTTCTTTTGAATATTTGGACCATTGGATGGGACCTCAAGTACTGGGATATAGCAAAACAGTTTCTCCCATAGAGGTTCATATAAAAGGACATTTACATGGATGGATATAAAATTTCCTTGTTTCCATTTTACTCTAGGAGAAGGAGGTGTCGTAGCCATAGTTTAAGACGTAAGGTTAACTAAAAAGCATTAGTCAACATGTTGAATGGATTTAACTGCAAATTATCTCCAAGTATGATAACATAAATCATAAAAGTGTAAAAAAATTATGGTCTCACAACATATCAAAAGTTTCCTATTCATGTTATCATACAGACTAGACTCTATTCTGATGTCTAATTTTCTACTTGATTATAAGTGAAGGAACTTTCAGATTACTATGAAAACGTGAAAAACTTTTAGGTTTTTGTCTATTTTGTATTTTTATAAGTTTATACCAGAACAAAGGAAGACATATATGTACTATTAAAAATAGTTGTTATATCGTTTAAGGTTGTATATTTGTACTCGACAAGCACTTTAAATAATGTAGAACCACCACTACACTTTTTCACTATAAGACAAATAAAAATAAACTTCTATTGAACAAAGGTGGAATGTAAACTGTGCAAATACAACTGGAGGAATACTGTTATATTAGAGAAGTCATTTATGTTTGAGAATGTTCACATTAACCTTCCTACTCCAAGCTGAGTTATCTACTATTTTAAAAGCATACAACATACAATTTTAGACAAAGACTAGTCACTTGACTAAAAGGATTTATATCATATCATTATTCAATCAATAATTACATGGCAAACATATGTCAATGTTAGTGTTTAAGCACTTATTTTCATATTTAAATAAACAATAACTTTGGAACTTCTAAGATATCAAAATACACATTAGTGTGTACTTTGAAACTCTGCAGCATTTTCACCACAAAAATAATTAATATAATAGTCTATGAAAAAAGAGGACTAAAACAATATTATTAGCATATTGGTTTGACAGTATTTATAGTAAGGATAAATGAAAAACATTAATTTTTTGTTTTTCACCAAAATTCTTCAACTTCTCAAGTAGTTGAAAGTTAAATAGTTCACTTTCCGACAATTCCAACTGAAACAACACAATCATTTATATATTTCAAAAAAATGGAATTTTAGATCTCATCATCTATAAGCCTTTTTCATAAACTATATAGTTTTAGGTGAAAAATGTATAATGGTACTATAGACTCTTTACCGTAAAATTCTAAACATATGCAAAAATGACCCATCACAACAGGTTTTAATTTTCCTTATTATAGATTCATACATTAGAATGTACTAAATACGACATAATGTAATAATATCATGCTAAAAAAACTTTTGTATAAATCATGCTCATTTTAAGTGAAACTTCATAAAACAAGTATAAGAGATCACATTAAGTGAACATAATTACATATAGTCACATCAAATAATATAACATTAAGATCACCTAAATTGAAATAACCATGAGATCCTCCCACCATAGATGATACTAAGGCTAACTTTGTGAGTTATGATGCGATCGCCCATACAATCCCTTAACACACAACAAAGTGATCCTTTATATTACCTAAGATATGATTATTTACATTTCGTAAATTCAACTCTCTACCTATGATTACTCTAAGACTCACCTAAGTAAGAGATGATGAGAATGCCCATACACCCTTTCAAAGCCTATCTATGCAATCCTTAAAGCTACTCTAGCTAAGTCGATCATTCACACGAGAAGGTACCATTACGACTTTCAACTTCAATGATATCATAACCTTCTTTCTAAGAGTTTTCACATAAGCGACCTTCTTTACTATATTAAGAATCATATGTCATTCATACATATACATTAATGACAAAGGTGCTTTATCCTGCTAAGTAAAGAATCCATATCCATATTCACATTCACATTCATTGATGTATTAAGTAAGGGACATAGGTTTACCTAGAAAGACAGACTTCATTATAATCTTATAACATTTACAATATCATTCAAGTAGCATATAGAGTGAACTTAAGTATACTACAGGTCCCCCTATACAGTTTTATAGAATGATCACCATAACTCATTATAATGTTCATATAGTCAACTAAGAAGAATCACACTTCAACATAAAGTTATCACATACAAGACATCACTATAGCCTATCTTGATCACATAAATTCCCTTAATGGAACACATACTTTTAGTTTCACTTATACACATAAGTCATCAAAACCTTCACAATACTCGCATAGTATATTTATAACATAATAAAAACATAATTCATAAAGTAATGCCGAGAAGGCCACATTTTCCACAAGTATAACATATAAGCACCTCCACCATTAGTTGACTATACAAACCATCATCAAAATATTATAACGATACTACATAATATAGAGAAGGTTAGGTCAACTTACCACCAATACAATCTCACAGCTCCAATCCATAGACAAATCAACCCACTCAATACAACAAGGCTCTCACCAATAACCAATATTACCAATTCAATCCAATAATAACAATATACATTGAATCAAAGATAATACAATATGAACTCATCAATTTAGGATAGCCTACATATAATTCTAACATGACTCTTTCATATTTCAATAGCCTAATGTGAACGACACTAGAATTCAATAGTATAGAGTCATGGTCAAATCACCCATCAAGAAACTTTTGGTGATATTCTTCTACCTTAAATATAAGAAATATAAGAGGATTATGCTCACGAATTCTCTCAACCAAGTGGTCATGGTACTCTCCAAAGAATTCGTTTTAGGTACGATGTCTCTAGTCACATGAGTTTTCAAGGTTCATGCTCGAGTAAGTATAGACGCTCTAATCTCCCCATTAGACATGTTCGGGAAACCATTGAACCTCATTATATTTACCTCCAATAGGGACTTGATAAGCTGGGGGAGAAACTTGACCATATTGAGGAACTTGAACTCCTTATGGATCCAATCCACCTTTGGGAATTTTTTGATGCACCCCTTCCTCTTCCTACCTTCTTATGACCATTATTCTTGTAGTCATTTCCTATAATCACAAAACAGGAGATTAGGAATAGAAACTTATACCCTCACCTTCATAGGAGTGTTACCAGATTGATAAAGAAAGTGAAACTCTATTGGCCTATAGCCTTTTGCTCGTAGATGTGTCGTGACTCACGCTGATGAACAAGACTCTACTAGACGTGGCTTTATTGAGATTTTGGATTTCGAAGAACTACTTCATAAACTATGTAATATACAAACATTGACACGACTCGAGAGTACAACCTAGAAGATATGATATTTTTGAATAGGAACATGATTTTGTTGAAGCTCTTTGACAATATTTGTTGCATACATGCATGAAAAGTAGTGTGGAATTAAAACTTTTCATACAAAATAGTAATATTTCAAAATATCTCTTTTATAGAAAAATATAGTGACAGGCTAAGTCTCAAAGTTTCCATCTTAGCCATTCGAATATCATGGAACACGACCCATACTTCAACGTATATAAAATAGCTAAGTCTATCTCATTACATTCAATAAGAAAAACTAAAATGTTCATGTTGTCGTCTAATCTTCTGAGGACATGCCAACACTTTCTTCAATGGAATGATTATCCAAGCTTCACTTCGAGATTCCTCTAAAATTCCACCTACATATTTAGATATAGAAAAAATATATGGAATTAGAACATTAAAATGTAATAAGTATGGAATAATACAATAAAATTATGCTAAAAAGACATTTTTATAAGACATGCTTTGTTTGAGTAAACCTTCATTAAACACGTATAAGAGATCACATTAAGTTAACATAAGAACATATTGTATCTTCAACAATATAACATTAAGATCACTTAAATTCACATAACCATGAGACCCTCCTACGAAAGGTAATTCTAAGATTCACATTAGTTAGTTAAGAAATGACCGCCCATACAATCTCATCATACACACCAAAGTGATCCTTCACATTGCCTTAGATAAGATTATTCCCTTTTCATACATTTAACTACTTGCCTATAATTACTCTAAGACTCACCTAAGTATGACGTGAAGAGAACACTCATACACCCTCTCCAAGCCTACCTAAACAATCCTTAAAGAAACTCTAGATAAATACCTTTTGATTAACATGCATTTCACTTATGTCATAAGGCGTAAGGACATTCACAAAATGGTTTTAGAGAAGACCTAGGGAACCTACACACTAACATCTTCAAAGCCTACTAGTGCAATGTTTAGATAGTGTCCCATTCAACTACATAAACTTCATTGTACTTATCCAACACTAGCATGTATCTTACATGATGAGAATAAGAAATAACCGACATAGACCATACTACTAAGGCATGAAATCCCGAGTCAATCCTACTCCGATAAAGGGTGTTGTACTGGGTAATTGTAGAACTAGGACACAACCCAAGTAGGCACATGGTAAAGGTATATCAGGGATTTGTTTGTACTCTAGTCACATCATACAACTAAAGCAACTCCCAATGCATACTCACTCGTTGCAAGCCTTTATTCTCATAGAGTAATTCATTAAAGGAGCATATGAAAGGGTACCATATCTCGTTCGTAACCAAATCACATGACACCTTACCAAAGAAGGTCAACTAGGTCTGCCTACAAAGGTTATTAACACAACTCAATGACTTTCTTTAAGGATGATTTCATGTCGTTCCTGCCAACCAACCGTAAGTTCATTATTCACACGAGAAGTATATCATTACGACTTTCAACTACAAGGATATCATAACCTTATTTCTAAAAGGATCCTCATAAATGACCTTCTTTACTATATTCAATATCATATTTCATTTATACATATACATTCATGAGAAAGGTGCTTTAGCTTACTAAGTAAAGAATACATATTCGTATTAACATTCTTTCATGTAATAAGTAAGGGACATAGGTCTACCTAAACAAGACACACTTCATTATTATCTTATCACGTGTACAATATCATTTAGCATACTACAACTCCCCCCTACACACTTTTACAGAATCAACACAATAACTCATCATAATGTTAATATAGTAAACTAAGAACATCCACACTTCGACATAAAGTATATAAAGACAAGGTATAACGATATCTTATCCTGATCACTTGAACTCACATATATGAACACATACTTTGACATCACATAAAAACATAAGTAATCATGACCTTCACAATACTCACATATTCCTATTATAAAATTATTATAGCATAATTCATGAAGTAATGACGGCGAGGTCACATTGTTAATAAGTATAACATTAAGCACTGCCTTCATAAGTGGACCATACCAAACATAATTATAAATCAAAAACTATACTACTGAATATAGATAACGTTACGTAAACTTTCCACCAATCTAATCTCACAACTCTAATCCATAGACAAATAAACCTACTCAATACAAAAAAGTCGTTACAAATAGACAAAATCACCAATTAAATGCAATTATCACAATAAACAATGTATCCAATATAATCCAATATGAATTAATCAATTTAGAAAATCCTAAGTATAATTCTAATATGATTCTTTTGTAATTCAATAGCCCAAAGTAAACTACAAAAGAATTCAATAGTATAGAGACATGATCAAATCACCCATAATATCATTAAAACTATGATTAAATGATTTGCATGGGTTCATAGATTTTTTAGGTCTAAAATCATCAAATTAACATCAATTCAATTGTAATACAATGTTTTAAAACGTTTTATGCAACAACTTATGTCTAGATTTTATCTTTTAAATTCATACATTAAGATAGTCTTAGAAAACCACTTTGAAGATTATGTAGTTGAAGAAAATATATTCAAGGATGAAAACCTGTCACGACCCAAAATCGGATCGCGAATGGCACCCACACTTACCCTCCTATGTGAGCGAAACAACCAATCTAAACCTTAACATTTTAATGTAATATCAATAGAAAGTAATGCGGAAGACTTAAACTCATTAATAAAAACAAATTCAATAACTTCTAAAATTCAACATCTATTATTATCCCCAAAATCTGGAAGTCATCACCGCAAGAACATCTATGATCAAATTACTAAACTAAGAGTATTCTAAGAAGCTAAAATAACAAAAGCTAGTTTATGCCAGAACTTCAAGGCATCGAGACATGAGGAAGGAGATCCATTCCAAGCTAGAAGCATTAGTTCACCCCGAAGATCCGGTGTGACGAAGACTGGCTAGAATTGCGGTTGAGTTGAAGATGAAGGCACGTTTGCTGCACTCCACAAATAAACAAGAAGAAAACATAAAAGTAGGGGGTCAGTACAACCACAAGTACTGAGTAGGTATCATCGGCCAACTCAAAATAGAAAGCAATATATCTCAGATAACATCATAAAATCAACTAATATTCTTTACAGGTAATAGCAACAAGTACAAACATCATTTATAATATCACCGATCATATCTATAAGGACTCAAGCCTCCACACCATACTCTTTTGGGAAACATGTTCTTTAGATTGAGTATATTAGCATCTTTCAAGATTCATTATCTATATTTCTCTTGTGTCGGTACGTGACACTCCGATCCCTCGTTAGTCTTTATTCCTCTTGTGTCGGTACGTGACACTCTGATCCCCTACTACTATGTGTCGGAACGTGACACTCCGATCCCCTAAATCTACGTGTCGGTTCGTGACACCCGATCCCCTAAATCTACGTGTCGGTTCGTGACACCCGATCCCCTAAATCTACGTGTCGGTTCGTGACACCCGATCCCCTAAATCTACGTGTCGATTCGTGACACCCGTCCCACTAATTCTACGTGTCGGTTCGTGACACCCGCCCCACTAATTTCATTCTATTAGTAAATCAAGCCTTCTTTATATCAAGGCATCATCATCTCATACTTTAGTTCATCAAGCCTCTTTTATACCAAGGCATTATAATTTAACAAGAGAATTAGGTTTTTATCAAGATTTGGGATTCAATAGCTTCATCTTGCTTGTTTCATCACAATCATATATAGTAATCACATCATGCATACACACAATTAAGCATATAGAAAACTTTATAATACTACCCCAATACATATCATTCCATTAAGAGTTTGCTACGAGTAGCATAAAACCATAACCTACCTCCACCGAAGAATTGCGATCAACAAGCTATCTCTCAAAATCCTTGCTATCCTTTTCGTTTTCTCTACTCTCTACTAGTTCTCCCTCTCTTTCTATTCTTTTTCTTTTTCTTATTCAAACCCTCTTTCTTTTACCCTAATTAGTATATAATTAAGAATGAAAGATGGCAATAATAACCCACTAATTAACTTAAGGTTACCTCTTTTAACCCCCAAGTAATTAGACTTATTAACCTTAACCCTCTAACTTTATAATTAAAGTAGGAATAGTCCAAAACGTCCCTTAAAACGTGTAAAGAAATCCGACCCACACAAGGATTACGCAACCTGTGACGGCCCGTCGTGCCTGCGACGGTCCGTCCTGCAGGTCGTCGCAACCGTCAGAGACTCAATTTCCACCAAAGAGTCTGTGATGGTCCGTCCTGCCATTTTGTCGTGACGTTCAGAGAGTCGATTTCAGTACCAAATTTTCAGAATTCTAAGTGTTTTGGAACGGGACCCCCTCGACGGTCCGTCGTGGGGTCCGTTGACTCAGCCAATTTTCTAGAAATAAAATCAGCTGCTCAAAACGACTAAACAGGTCGTTACAATAGATACCAATTTACCCATCGTTCGTCCTTGAACGATCACAAGAAGAAAAACAAGGGCGAGAAGGAGTACCTGAATCTTTAAACAGATGTGGGTATCTTTCTTGCATATCTCCCTCCTTCTCCCAAGTGGCTTCTTCAACCGGTCGATTCTTCCATTGCACCTTGATGGATTTAATCTCCCTTGACCTCAACTTGCGAATTTATCTATCTAAAATGGCAACAGGCTCCTCCTCATAAGAAAAGTTCTCATAGAGCAGAACTGAATCCCAACGAATAATGTAGTTTCCATCCCCATGGTATCTTTTCAACATCGACACATGGAATACCGGATGTACTCCGGACAGCACTGGAGGCAAGGCTAACTCATAAGCCACCTCCCCTACTCGCTTAAGTACTTCAAAGGGACCAATGTACCTTGGGCTTAGCTTGACTCTTTTACCAAACTGCATCACCCCTTTCATTGGCGAAACTTTCAACAAGACTTGTTCACCCTCCATGAACTCTAACTCTATAACCTTTCGATCTGCATATTCTTTTTGCCTATTTTGCGCCGCTAGAAGCTTCTCTTGAATAGATTTCACTTTCTCTATCGAATCCCTCAAAAGATCAGTACCCCAAGGTCTAACCTCGAATGCATCAAACCAACCAATGGGGGACCTACATCTCCTACCATACAATGCTTCAAATAGAGCCATATCAATGCTTGAGTGATACCTATTATTGAATGAAAACTCCGCTAAGGGTAAGAAGCTATCCCAATGGCCTCCAAATTCTATCACACACGCACGAAGCATATCCTCCAACACTTGAATCATTCGCTCAGACTGACCATCGGTCTGAGGATGGAACGCGGTACTAAGGTCCAACCTAGTACCCAATTCCGCATGCAATGTTTTCCAAAACTTAGAAGTAAACTGCGTACCCCTATCTGATATGATGGATAGTGGAACCCCATGCAATTGAACGATTTCTGAGATATAGATCTTGGCTAACTTCTCGGCATTGTAAGTTACCTTTACCGGAAAAAAATGAGCAGACTTAGTTAACCTATCAACAATCACCCAAATAGAGTCGTACTTACCCATCGTCTTTGGAAGACCAACCACGAAGTCCATTGCGATTCTCTCCCATTTCCATTCCGGAATGGGCATTCTCTGAAGTGTTCCTCCGGGCCTTGGTGTTTCATACTTTACTTGTTGACAGTTTGGACATTTGGCAATAAAATCCAATATCACGCTTCATTCTACTCCACCAAAAAGTGTTGCTTAGGTCACGGTACATCTTGGTTGGCACCGGATGTATCGAATATCTTGAACTATGAGCCTCTGTCAGAATAGTGTTGATCAAATGATCGACGCAGGGTACACATACCCTTCCCTTAATCCTCAAACACCTTCCTCATCGATTGTCGCTTCTTTAGCCTCTCCTTGCAACACTTTATCTCAGATCCGGATCAATTTTTCATCATTAAACTGCTTTCCCTTAATCTGTCAAGGAAGGAAGAGTCTTGCCTCCACAAAAGCTAAAAATCCTCCCTTCTCATTTACTTCTAACCTCATAAAGTCATTAGCCAGAGTCTGAACCTCCCTAGCCAATGGGCGTCTAGAAGCTTGCAAGTGAGATAGACTTCCCATGCTTCCCGCCTTTCTACTTAAAGCATCCGCTACAACATTCGCCTTCCCCGGATGATACAAAATAGTGATGTCGTAGTCCTTCAGTAGTTCCATCCATCTCATCTGTCTCAAATTAAAATCTCTCTGAGTAAAGACATACTGTAGACTACGATGATCCGTATAGACCTCACACTTAACCCCATATAAATACTGTCTCCATTGCTTTAATGCAAACACTACCGCAGCGAATTCTAAATCATGAGTTGGGTAGTTACGTTCATGCACCTTTAATTGTCTTGAAGCATAAGCAATCACATTCTTCTCTTGCATTAGCACTGCACCCAAACCCGAATAGGATGCATCACAATAGACAATGAAATTCTTACCTTCCACTGGCAAGGTGAGAATTGGTGCAGTAGTCAACAGAGTCTTGAGTTTCTGAAAGCTTTCCTCACACTCATCCGACCATACAAATGGAACATTTTGCTTTGTCAAGTTCGTCAATTAGGAAGCAATAGAAGAGAATCCCTTGACAAATCGAAGGTAGTAACTGGCTAAACCAACAAAGCTTCTAATTTCTGACACATTAGTAGGTCTTACCCAATTCTTCACTACTTCGATCTTAGAAGGATCCACCATCACTCCATCCTTAGAAACCACGTGCCCCAAGAAGGACACTGCATCTAGCCAAAACTCACACTTAGAGAACTTGGCATAAAGCTTTTTCTCCCTCAACATTTCCAATACCATTCTCAAATGATCCTTACGTTCCTCCTTACTTTTAGAGTATATCAGTATATCATCAATAAATACGATCACAAAGAGATCCAAATATGGCTTAAAAATCCTGTTCATCAAACTCATGAATGCAGCAGGGGCATTCGTAAGACCAAAATACATCACTACAAATTCTCAATGCCCATACCTGGTTCTAAAAGCAGTCTTTGGCACATCCGTTGCCCGTATTTTCAATTGATGATAATCGGATCTCAAGTCAATCTTAGAGAAGACACAAGCACCTTGTAACTGATCGAACAAGTCATCAATGCGAGGAAGAGGATACTTGTTCTTTATGGTTACCTTGTTCAACTGCCGGTAGTCTATGCACATACGAAAACTCCCATCCTTCTTCTTCACAAAACAAAACCGGAGCACCCCAAGGAGATGCACTTGGTCTAATGAGAAGCTGTGCTCAACAACTCTTGAAGTTGGGCTTTTAACTCTCTTAACTCCGCGGGAGCCATTCTATAAGGGGGTATAGAAATGGGGCGAGTACCCGGTTCAAGATCAATACAGAAGTCAATATCCCTATCTGGTGCGCATACCAGGAAATCTGCAGGGAACACATCCAGAAACTCACAGACCACCGAACCGACTCAATCGAAGGTACTTGGGTAGTGTCATCCTGTGAGATTGCCAAGAAAACTAAACACCCTTTACTAACCATTTTCTTAGCACGAAAAAAGGAGATGATACGCACCGGATTGGAACTGTAGTCACCCTCCCACACTAACGGATCTGTCCCAGGCTTGCTAACGTCACCGTTTTAGCATTACAATCCCAAGATCGCAAATTGCGGAGAGAAGCCAAGTCATACCCAGAATTACATCAAAATCAACCATTTCTAAGATAACCAAATCTACATAAGTGTTGCTCCCCACAAAGTTCACCAAACAAGACCTATATACCTTTTCAACTACCACAGACTCACCCACCGGAGTAGAAACACGAATAGGCATATCAAGTAACTCATAATGTAAATTTAGACCATTAGCAAATGAGGAAGATACATAAGAAAATGTGAATCCAGGATCAAACAATACGAAAGCCATGCAATCACAAACTAGAAGATTACCTGTGATGACAGCATAAGATGTCTCCGCCTCCGATCTCCCAGGGAAAGCATAACAATGGGCCCTTTCGTTTGTTTGTCCATTGCCCCTACCATGTTGTGATGTAGTGGCACCAGTTTTCCCATCACCCCGGCCATTTTGGTGACCACCATTACCTCGACCACCACGTCCTCTAGAATACGGCCTCTACCATGACCACCTCTACCTCTAGCTATTGGGGGTCTATAACTATGTTTGGGACAATTTCTCCTAATATGTCCAGTCTCCCCACATCCATAACACTCTCTAGAGTCAAGCATAGGTCTCTCAGAGAAGTGTTGACCGGTCTGAGGTGGACCCCCAACTACAGTCTGTAGTGAAGACTAAATGGGTCGAACTGAGTAACCTCCGGAACCCTGTCCTCTAGAGTAAGAACCATTAAACTCACCTCCCTTTCGAAACCTCTTTGATGTCGATGCCATGGTGAATTCATCTGGCTTCACTCCTTCCACCTCTACTACGAAGTCTACTACTTCTTGAAAAGATTTCGTTGTGGCCGCTACCTGTAAAGCTGAAATTCGCAACTCTGATCTCAACCCCTTCACAAAACGGCGAATCCGCTCTTGTGGACGGAAACAAAGTTGGGTGGCATATCTGTATAGTGCACGAAACTTAGCCTCATATGCATTGACCGACATCCTACCTTGCTCTAGGCTTAAGAACTCATCCCTTTTCCTATCCCTCAAAGTTTGGGGGATATACTTCTCCATAAAAAAGCTAGAGAATGAGGCCCAAGTCATAAGTGGTGCCTCTGTTGGTTAACACTCAACATGTGACCGCCACTACATTTTGGCGTTCCCTTGAAACTGATAACTCACGAACTCAACACCAAACCATTCTACTATACCCATCTTGTGTAGTAGCTCATGACTGTCAACCAGAAAATTGTAAGCATCCTCAGATTCCGCACCCTTGAAGACTGGAGGTTTCAATTTCAAGAACTTACTGAAAAGTTCATGCTGATCATTCGTCATTATAGGCCCAGTAGTCAGACGTGGAAACTTGCCTATGTCCAATGAGGCATCCATACGAGGAGCCATAGTGGCTGCATGTTGTACCTCTGAAACCGGAGGTGTTTGTGCAGAAAACACTGGAGGTGCTTGACACTGATCAGACAACCCACTAAGATAAGCAAGAACCTGATTTATCATCTCTGGGGTAGGTTGGGGTGGTAGTTCCTCATTCTGCACTTGTTCATTCTCCCCATCCTCCCCTTCTCTTACTACTTCCTCAGTCGGTGGAGGAGTCACTGCCCTAGTACCAGATGGGATAGGTGCTCGTCATCGTCCTCTAGAGGACGTCTTCCCATGACCTCTTCCGCGGCCTCTTGCCACTGCTCCTCTTTGAGCTACAGTCTCAGAGGCTGGCTCAGATGCATCTTCTCTTGCCGATGTTGATGTTGGTGTAGTCGTTGCTCTAGTTCTAACCATCTGCGAAATAGAGTGAAGATGGTCAGATACCAATTTGTATCACCTAGATACCAATTGGATCCAAGTAATAGCACGAAATAAAGATAGAAAGAATGGAGTTTTCCTAAGGTCTTATAGCCTCTCAAAGAAAAGTAAAGGCGTCCCCCTACCGTTCTTTAAGACTCTACTAGACCTGTTCTTGTGTGATGAGACCAACGAACCTAATGCTCTGATACCAAGTTTGTCACGACCCAAAATCGGATCGCGACTGGCACCCACACTAACCCTCCTATGTGAGCGAACCAACTAATCTAAACCTTAACATTTAAATGTAATATCAATAGAAAGTAATGCGGAAGACTTAAACTCATTAATAAAAACCAATTCAATAACTTCTAAAATTCAACATCTATTATTATCCCCAAAATCTGGAAGTCATCACCACAAGAACATCTATGATCAAATTACGAAACTAAGAGTATTCTAAGAAGCTAAAATAACAAAAGCTAGTTTATGCCGAAACTTCAAGGCATCGAGACATGAGGAAGGAGATCCAGTCCAAGCTAGAAGCATTAGTTCACCCCGAAGATCCGGTGTGACGAAGACTGGCTAGAATTGCGGTTGAGTTGAAGATGACGGCACGTTTGCTGCACTCCAAAAATAAACAAGAAGAAAACATAAAAGTAGGGGGTCAGTACAACCACAAGTACTGAGTAGGTATCATCGGCCAACTCAAAAGAGAAAGCAATATATCTCAGATAATATCATAAAATCAACTAATATTCTTAACAGGTGATAGCAACAAGTATAAACATCATTTATAATATCACCGATCATATCTATGAGGACTCAAGCCTCCACACCATACTCTTTTGGGAAACATGTTCTTTAGATTGAGTATATTAGCATCTTTCAAGATTCATCATCTATATTTCTCTTGTGTCGGTACGTGACACTCCGATCCCTCGTTAGTCTTTATTCCTCTTGTGTCGGTACGTGACACTCCGATCCCCTACTACTATGTGTCGAAACGTGACACTCCGATCCCCTAAATCTACGTGTCGGTTTGTGACACCCGATCCCCTAAATCTACGTGTCGGTTCGTGACACCCGATCCCCTAAATCTACGTGTCGGTTCGTGACACCCGATCCCCTAAATATACGTGTCGGTTCGTGACACCCGTCCCACTAATTTGTACGTGTCGGTTCGTGACACCCGCCCCACTAATCTCATTCTATTAGTAAATCAAGCCTTCTTTTATATGAAGGCATCATCATCTCATTACTTTAGTTCATCAAGCCTTCTTTTATACCAAGGCATCATCATTTAACAAGAGATTAGGTTTTTATCAAGATTTGGGATTCAATAGCTTCATCATGCTTGTTTCATCACAATCATATATATATAATCACATCATGCATACACACAATTAAGCATATAGAAGACTTTATATACTACCCAACACATATCATTCGCTATTAGAGTTTACTACGAGTAGCATAAAAACCATAACCTACCTCACCGAAGATTGCGATCAACAAGCTATCTTCTCAAAATCCTTGCTATCCTCTTCGTTTCTCTCTCTCTCTACTCGTTCTCCCTCTCTTTCTATTCTTTTTCTTTTTCTTATTAAAACCCTCTTTCATTTACCCTAATTAGTATATAATTAAGAATGAAAGATGGCAATAATAACCCACTAATTAACTTAAGGTTACCTCTTTTAACCCCCAAGTAATTAGACTTATTAACCTTAACCCTCTAACTTTATAATTAAAGTAGGAATAGTCCAAAACGTCCCTTAAAATGTGTAAAGAAATCCGACCCAGACTGGGATTACGCAACCTGTGACGGCCCGTTGTGCCTGCGACGGTCCGTCCTGCAGGTCGTCGCAACCATCAGAGACTCAATTTCCACCAAAGAGTCTGTGACGGTCCGTCACGCCTGTGACGGTCCGTCCTGCCATTTCGTCGTGACGTTCAGAGAGTCGATTTCAGTACCAAATTTTTAGAATTCTAAGTGTTTTGGAACGGGACCCCCTCGAAGGTCTGTCGTGCCCATGACGGTCCATCGTGGGGTCCGTCGACTCAGCCAATTTTCCAGAAATAAAATCTGCTGCTCAAAACGACTAAACATGTCGTTACAAAACCATACCTTAATTGATGCTAATCCACAAAATTTAATGTAAATTTATGGAGAAACAAAGATTCAAGATCCAATCTCCATTTAAGCATCAATGAATTTCTAGACATTTCTTTATGGGTCTTGGGGTTTTTATTTTGACAAGTGAATTCATATTAGCGTTAAATACTTATATAACCACTTAGAATACAAAAATAAACTTAAGAAATGTCCCATATAATTTTACGAAAGATCAATGAATTACCTAAATTGTCTTGAGCTTGTCCATACTCTTTACGATGTTTTAGGTCTCATCGACGGTTCCCCATTGACGGAGTGTTGAACCATCGATGTGATCAGAGAAATTTTATTGGGAGACTAATATCCTGCTACTAATTCTAAACCTATGCCCCAAACAACGGGGCTTCGAGGGACCTACGTTCCATTAATGACCACTCGTTCGTTAGCCCGATCTTGACAACTTTTTGGCTACAAGTTAGGTCCTCCTCAAAGACCATTTATTTTGTCCTTGGGGAGTTTTTACGGTACGTTTCAATCTTAAATACACTCATATACATGTTAGGAACCTGTCACGTCATTTTCAACAAATACAATCATGTAAAAGATGCAATGGTACACCAAAACGTACAAGCATGTCTCAAGGCATAACTTTTCAACGTCATGGAATTTTTTTGACGTTTGACCTCAAAAAATCACCAAAATGTAGACATTTCCTACTGTAACTACTATATAAAATTTAGAACTTTAGAACATAATGAGACATGTGTTAGGTTGTAGCTTCACCTTAGTCGTTTTAGAGATGTTACATTTTCCCCCAGTTGGACAACATTAGTCCTCGAATAACACTTGCTTATTTTTAGAAACTATGAAGAGATATGAATATCAACACAATAAGCACATAAAAATACCACACAATACACAATTACACATAATCAAGAGACTCAAAACACAATGACAAGATAGAAACTACTTCTACAACTCATCAAGCAATAGGCTCACATTCTTCCATTAGTGTAGGAGGAACACCTTCTCCACACATTATCATGACCAGATATATAATTTCTATACACATTATAACCATTTTTAACCAAAAAATTAATTTAATAATTTTTGCAAAACAAGAACTGCCAAACCTTTAAGTGAAATATTCTCAAATTTTACAAAATTCAACTCTTTAGAAATTTATGATGGAAGCATGACAATATGAAATATAAACCATATAAACTCCTTTCATAATATAAATATAACTTCATGAATTCATAATGCCAAGAATCAATGAAATTCAATTTAAATAAGACTCCGAAATACAATGCAACATGCAACATGATTCTATGATTTCTACCTTTCAAGTTGGAATTGAATAGAAGAGAAGAGACAACATATCAAAAGTCCACTACTCACAATACTCCCCCTATTAGACCGAATACATCACTAAACTAGAGAAAAACTATAACTTACCGGCGTCATCATCATCCTTTTTTGTCCCCTTAGCTCAAATGGCATAT
This sequence comes from Solanum habrochaites, assembly GCA_027704765.1. Classification (NCBI taxonomy): domain Eukaryota; kingdom Viridiplantae; phylum Streptophyta; class Magnoliopsida; order Solanales; family Solanaceae; genus Solanum; species Solanum habrochaites. The sequence goes on along the minus strand of JAKWJA010002497.1, from coordinate 35,796,410 downwards.
AAGTAATTCCTCTTTGAAGAACAACATTCTAGAGCACTAGGAGTAGATTTCTTTGTCTGTATTACTCTAGATTCAATATTAGGACAAAACCTCACCTCGTGACAATCCTTACCACAACCAAAGAATCTTCCTGTACAAACTAGACACTTCCCAGAGTGCTTCTTCCAACGACTAGAGAATGTAGGCTTAACATCTTGAGAACTACTACCACCTTAAATCTTGATTATAGGAGCACTAGTTCAATCATGGTTTGGATCCCTCTTCTTAAACAAAGGTTGATTTTGCTCATTGGATCCACTCCTCTTCAATTTTTTTGAAATTCTACTAGGCCTAGACTCCTCAATGGATAGAGCATACACCTTAAGCCTTGACAAGTTCATATCATTGTGGAGTATGGCATACGACACCGTTCTTTCACAAGGTCGGCAACAGCGGTGAAAAACATATTCATATGATCTCTAGGGTTAGACACCAAGGATGGAGCATACCTAGACAACATGGTGAACTTCAAAGAATACTCCTCCACACTCATGTTCCCTTATCTAAGGTTAATGAACTCCTCAAACTTCACCTCCCTCTTCTCATGGGGAAAGTACTTTCTTAAGAATTCCTCCATATACTCCTCCAAGTCTATAGGACCCAACTCAATCGGACTATTATCTTTCGATTGAATGTACCACACTTGAGAAACCTCCCTCAATTGGAATGAGGACAACTTCTCCTTTTTGATAGAAGTAACCCCCATAGCACTCAACACCTTGTAAACACAATCCAGAAACTCATGGGGACCTTCTACCAGCTTAGAGACATGAAATATAGGAGGATTCATGATCAAAAAGTCTCTCAATATAGAGGTAATGGTACTCTTCTAAGCATTCATTCTAGGTCCAATGACTCTAGTCACAAGAGTTGTCAAGGCTCGTGCTAAAGTAAGGAGACTCTTTAATTTCCTAGTAATTCTGTCTTGGGAACCACTTCAGCCTCCACGTAACCACTTAAACCTCATTAGGTTCACCTCCAATAGGGTCTTGATCACCTTGGTGAGGAACTTGAACTCCTTGTGGATCCAATCTATCTTGCGAAATTTCCTAATGCACCCCTTCCTCTTCAAACTTTTTTGCGGCCATTCTTCTTGTAGTCATCTCCTAAAATAACAAATGAAAATATTAGGAATAGAAAATTATAAATTAAACTCTATAGGTACGACACAAAATTGATGAAGAAAATGAAACTCTATCTTCCTATAGGCTCTCACTCACATGTGGGTCGCGACTCGGATTGATGAACAAGACTCTACTAGATGTGGCTTTAATGAGACTACGCATTCCTAAGAACTACTTAATAACATATTCTCTAATACCAACTTTTTCTCTACTTGAAAGTACACCCTAGAAGATATAGTTTTCTTGAATTGCAACATGTTATAGTTTAAGCCCTTTGACATCATTAATTGCATACATGCATAAAAAGTAGCGCGTAATTAAAAATTTTCACAAGAATTAGTAATACTTCAAAATATCTATTTCGTAGAAAAACATAATGAAAGTGAAAGTCTCAGAGTCTCCATCTTAGACATACGAATATATTGGAACACTACGCATACTTCAACATATAGAAAATAGTTAATTCTATTACAATACTTTAAATATGAAAAACTAAACATTCATGATGTCCTCGAATCTAGTGAGGACATACCAACCCTTGCTTGAATGAAATGTTTTCCAAGAATCACTTCGAGCCTCCTCTAAAATGCCACCTACTCCTTTAGATATACACAAATTATATGGAATTAGAATATTATAATGTATTAAGTATGGCATAATGCAGTAACATCATAATAAAAGGCCATTTGTATAAAACATTGTCATTTTGAGTAAAACTTTTTTAGGAAAGTATAACAGACGACATTAAGTCATTGTAAGCACATATAGTTACATTCAACAATATAACATTAATAATACTTCTATTCACATAACCATGAGACCCTCCTAAAATGGAGATTCTAAGGATCACTTGAGTTAGTTATGAAGGGACCGCCCGTACAATCCCTTAGCACACACAAATGTAATCCTTGAGATTGCCTAAGATAATGTTTTTCCCATTATATACATTCAACTCCCTACCTAGAACAACTCTCAGACTAACCTAAGTAATACATGAAGAGAACACCTATACAATCTCCTTAAGCCTACCTAAGGAATTCTTAAGGCTAGTCAAGATAACTACCTTTTCATTAACATACATTTAGCTTATGTCATTAGGTGTGTAAACAATTTATGAGTCAATGTCTAGATAGTGTCCCATTCCACTACCTAAACATCATAGTACTTATTGAACACTATCGTATATCCCATATTATGAAAATAGATAATAAACGATTTAGGCCATACTAGGTAGGCATGAAATCCGGAGTCAACCCTACTTAGATAAAGGGTGTTCTACTTGCCAATGGTAGAACTAGGACACAACCCAGGTAAACACATGGTTAAGGTGTCACGACCCGAAAGAAATCCCTAGAAGTGAGGTGGAACCCTCGTTTCGTGACTGAGCATACTTGATATTTTGGGGTCTTGTCCAAGCCATTAATATAACATTCATTAAATAAGACATGAAAAGTAGTGTAGAATTAAAATTTTATGGACAATTTAACAAAAAAAGGAAATATTTTAATAATACTTAAGAAATCTCATCATCACAAGGCAAACTTAAGACACAACATATAATAGCATAGGGACACGGCCCTTTACATAAAAAGAGATACATAATAATTCTTTAACTATGAAATTAAGAAACGGACTATGCCCGCGAATATGTGAGGACATACTTAATCTTGAGAGGAAATTTTCCGAAGCTTTACCTTCTAGACCAACCTTCAAAATGCTTCCAACCTCTACTTATAGAATAGAAAAGTATTGCTTTGTACAAAAAATGTACTAAGTATGGCATATACAATAACATATGAAAAGGGACATTTCATTAAAATACCATTTCATGCGAATTTGGAAAAACAATAAAAAACATAAAATCAAAACATCATAAGAATCATCATTTAACAATTAGAGAAAAATTTCCATAAAATTAAACCAAAAGGGTACTTTACAGTAAGCTCATCTTGACAATTACAGTGAACTATTAAGACTCAAAAATGGTGAAACTTCCAATGCATTGCCAATGAGGAATAAGCATCTCTTCAGAGGTCATCCTAAGACTCACTAAGGTAATATATGAAGTAAGTGCACATATACCTTATTCAATACACACAAAAGCGACCCTCAAGTCTTCTTTCCTTTTGGTATACTCAACCTGGGATAATAAGCACCCACTCAATGGCAATACAATAGAAGAACACCCAACAAACCACCAAAGTCTTCCATTTTGGAATGCCTACTTAGTCCAATTATAAGATAGTGTCCCATACCACCAATTCTTCCCTCTTTGAAGGTCCTACCTAGTGTAATAAGTATATATCATCAAACACCACCGCCTACACTAAGTAGAACATTCTTTTAGAAGACTTATTTCAATCAATTCACATAAGAGTCAGCAAGACTCCCCTTTCGGAAAGTCCTACTTTGTGCAATAGATAAGTAGTATCCCATTCTAGTACCTACCTTAAGTAACACATTCTTTTAGGAGACATAGTCATTTCATTACTTTTGTGGAATTTATCTTAACTATCATAGACTGTGAGATCTAGACATCAAATCCTTATATTAACTCCTATAAGACGAGGGATACTTACTTGCCTAAAATGAGGTCATTCTTTTAGTTTTTACATGGCTTGTCCAATAGTTACACTATGCGGGTGGATTGTTAAGGGATAGGGATATTTTTACTTAGTAAATCATCCTCTACTAAACAGGAGTACTCATCTCAAGAGGTACATTGGAATACAACATCACAACTCACGAAATGTAATCCACCTCTCCTTGATATCATCTTGGTGCTAGGCATAACTTTCAACAGAGTATCAACATAATAAACTATTGGTTAAGGATAACTAGTGAACACCACATCTAAACTCACGAAGGGCATTCATCCTCCAACATATGTTATAAAGCATATGGGATGTAGTAGGGTTGCTATTTACTAAACAGTTCATCTCAACTCAAGAAGAGTGTCCATCTCAAAACTCCTCTAATTACTCAATTTATATTCATACATTCATTTAAGTGTGTGTGAGTACTTGTGAGAGAATCTTGCATATTAAAATCATTTCATTAACATTAGCTTCTATGCATACATTTGTAGTCCTATATTCATCAATTTACACACTTTACATGTTTCACAAGTCATATACTTTACGTAAGCATTATATAAGCCAACCATGATGTTCAACATCAAAAAACACAAGACAATACTTATATTCAATATCGTTTCATTTCATATACTAGGTATTCAAAGTTACACTCACAAAGCATACTAAGTAATATCAAGTTCATCAAATAAACACCGCCACTGAGAAGGTGGATCATACAATTCAAAAGTAAATTAAAATGAGAACTATGCAATATAAAAAATTCTCCATTTAACCAAGACCTTATCAACTATATTAAATTTCTCAGTATTTCATCATAATAAGGCCCTTAGGGAAGTAGCTTAACCAAAGTTCATACCTTACCCAAACATGCTCATTTAACCCATTTCTTAAGCTAAAAGTTTAAAATATGAATTTACATGAGGTTATTAGGTTTTTAATATGAAAATAATTTAATAATACAAGTATAAACATATTTAAACTATTAAAACACTTTTACAAGAATACCCATACTTAAAATCAATGAAACAAGGAATTTGAGTTTGAAATCTTGTGGAAATGACTCCTTGAATTTAAGAGGGTGAAAGGATGGATACCATACCTCACATTGAACAAATACCAATGATTTTTTTTATAAAGTCACACGTCCAAACCAGCCTTTCTTTCCCTCCTTGATTCTTAGCTCCAATGGTGACTTTAAGAGAGTTTTCTTTAGAAAGGGAGTTTGAATATTTGAAGTGAGGGGTCTTGTCTAGGTATAGGGATTAAAAATAACTTAAAACCCCTAAAAATATCAGCGTAGGGTCCTAAAAGACATGAGGTGAATTTACACAAAAAAACCCATGTAGGCATCAACATGCACCAGCTTTTAGCAGGTGCCAATCGATGACCTAAGCTACAGGGCATCGACTGATCGACGACCCGTGTTACTGGGTGTCGATGGCATCAAAGACTTTTTCAAGGGAGGGATGAGTATCCAACAATGTATGGGACAATGTCCCTCAGTCGACGGGGTGTCGATGTCCCTACACCCAATAGACTGCTCCGCCGTTTGTGCAAAGTTCTTGGTAGTTTAGTCAAAGTCTTGGGCCCTTCATCTAGGGCCCCTTGTGGGGATAGCTGGGGTCGTTCCCGGACTGTAAAGAGCACGTAAAACTCAAACAAACACGTCAACACAAACAAGTACAATCTAAGGCACACCTTCTGAACGTCATGGACTATGTTTGGAGTTTGACCACCAAACATAAAAAAAACATCATACATTGCCTAAGAACACTAAAGTAACTTATTTTAACTTCAAATTTTATTAATATATATTCATGAGGATGTAGTTCACCTTAGTTCGTTTTGGGGTGTTACATTCTCCACAACTTACAATTATATTTGTCCTCGAATGACACTAAAACATCAAGAAAAACAACAAGTAACTTAGCATCACAGAAAACAATACAATCATGTCTCAAACACACACAATCAAAGCATCAACTAGCAAAGAGAATCATTTAACACTTTCAAACACTAAGAAACATAAGCAACTCTTGCAAACTATAAAATTTTAAAAAATCAGACTTAACCTTCTCCTATGGTGGAACTACCTTCTCTAACATTAAACATGCTCATATACAATACCCTTGCATGTATTGAAACTTCAATAAAAGACAAACATATTTTTCTCAAAATGCAAAATCATTACAGTGAACATTCACTTTGTCACCGCCAAACGTGATCAAAATTTAAAATTTAAATCTTTGAGCAATTCATCAAGATGAAATGATAACAAGAACTATAAAGTCACCTAAAATCATCTTATTACACCTTTAAAAAAATTTCATGAAAAAAATGCATTTTTCACTAAATTTGAACTTCATTATTGTGAAATCAAAACATCACTATGTCACATGCTTAAAAATTCGAAATTGCATCTTCTAAAGCAACATTATAAAGATGACATGACACTATGTGGGAAAAGAACACACTAACTTACTCCAAAAAAACATGGTAAGTTTAACATAGTGCAATGTGAGAGTAGCATCCTATACTACTTCTCTCCCACTTACTGACCCTTGAGGATTCTCTTGGACTAAGTACATTACATGCAATTTTAGTAAACATTCAATCTCCCCTACATAGGGTAAATCTATGTTCAAGGCCTAATACTTCAAAGAACTATTATGCCTCTTACAAAGGTAAGAACTCACACCACCCTCCACTCATGGACATCAAGATTAAACATGAACTTTATAAGTTAAGCATAACACTTCCTTTTTGGATTCAAACTTAAACAAGTTCTCTTAAACATCACTTCATTAAACTATTTGGCATCACTTAACTCAATTTCATGGAAAAAACATACTCAGTAGATATTCACACCATATTTAAATCTTAGTGAAAGTCTACACCACAACATCAACCAATAACAAGAAAAACTATGAAACATTAGTCAGACACGATAGTTCACTTAAACTTCAATAAAATCTCCACAATCTCTCAACATTCGCCAAATTTACACCTTAAAGCATATCTACCGTCATTGAATATAATCAAAAGATAAAAAATTTGTTCTCAAAGGAAATTTATTCAATCCTTATAACTCTTACCATGCTTAGAACAAAATCACCATAAAGTTATAATTCACACATAGCCATAAATGGCATCATATACCAAATTTCAAAATATACATTCACATCTACTCTTCTAGACACAAAACCATCATAACATAAAAACTCATCTTTTCTTTCCCTCAAACTTAGAAACATCTTCCCTTCCAAGCAATCAAACTTAGAAGACCACCGGGCAAGGGAACATAATAGAGAGAGGCCATATTCATTTATGTTCTATGGAACGATTTCTCCATTATCCTATATCCTTATGTCCATGGATGTGTTGCGACTCACACTAGTGACAAAGATACTATTAGACGTCGCTTGTGACACTTACAGACCCTAATTATTTCCCAAAAACTTATACTCTGATACAAAGTATGTTACAACCTAAAAGTACCTCCTAGAAGTTAGGAGAAATCCTCGTTATGTGACGTGGTGAACTTGACCCTTTGGGGTCTTGTCCAATCCCTTCAACTAATATTGATTACATAATACATCAAAAGTAGTGACAATTCAAGAAAAATTTAATAAAAAGGGAATCTTTAATAAATACTTAAGAAATTTCATCGTCACAAGCAAAAATTAAGACATTAAATATAATATCATAGGAACACGACCCTTTCCATAAAAAGACATACATAATAATTCTTTAACAAAGAGTTTAAGAAATGGACTATGCCCTTGAATATGTGAGGACATATTTTGTCCTGCAAGGAACTTTCCCAAGATTCACCTTCTACACTTCAATCTTCAAAATGGTTTGAACCTATACTTCTAGTATAGAAAAGTATGGGGTTACTACAAATAATGTACTAAGTATGGCATTTGCAAAAATAAGCGAAAAGAGATATTTTTGTAAAATACCATTTCATGAAAATTTATCAAAACATTCAAGAACATACAAGCGAAACATCATAATAATAATCATTTAACACTTAGAGAAGAATTTCAATAAATTTTATATTAAGGGCCACTTTATTGTAACTTCTCAAACCTATAGTAAGCTCATCTTGACAATTACTGTGAACTATTAAGACTCCAAAATGCAAAAACTTCCAAAGCGTTGTCACTGAGGAATAAGTATCATTTCCGTAGGAGTTTTCCTTCAAAAGTGATCCTAAGACTCACTAAGGTAAGACATAAAGGAAGTACACATATTCCTTCTTCAATACACACTTAAGCGACCCTCAAGACATCTACCCTTATGGCATACTCACTTCGACATAATAAGTACCCACTCAACGGCAGTATAATAGATGAACAACCAACAAACCACTAAAGTCTTCCCTTTCGAAATTCCTACTTCGTGTAATCAGTAGATAGTGTCTCGTACCACTACCTACCCTAACTAGCATATTCTTTCAGAAGGTATGGAACCATGTATTCTTCATATACTCTCTGTGCTAGGCATAACTTCCCAAGAATTATCAATATAATAAACTATAGGTTAAAGATTACTAGTGAACACCACATCTAAACTCACTAAGGGAATTTATCCTATAACATATCTTAGAAAGCTCATGGGATGTTGTGGGATTTCCACTAACCACTTCATCTAAACTCACGAAGAGTGTCAATCTCAAAACTCCTCTATTTACTCAATTAAACTTCATAAGTTCATTTATGCGTGTGTGAGTACTTATGAGCACATCTTTCATATAAACACAATTTAATTAACATTTTCTTCTATACATGTTATAGTCCTACATTCATCAATTTACACACTTTAGATTCTTCAGCAGTCATATACTTTACCTAGGCATAATCTAAGCCAACCATGCTATTAAACTTCACAAAACACAACAAAAGACACATCTTCAATATCACTTAATTTCATATACTAGGCATTTAAATCTACACTCACAAAGCATACAAAGTAATATCAAGTACATCAAATAAACATTGCCACCAAGAAGGTGGACTATACAACTGAAGAGAAATCTAAAATAAGAACTATGCATCATAAAAAAAATCACCATTTAACCAAGACATTACAAACTATAATAAATTTCTCATCATTTCATTATAATATGGCCCTTAGTGCAGTAGCTAAACCAAAATGGCAACATAAGAAAACCAAAGTTCACGTGATTATTTAACCCATTTCTTAAGCTAAAAGTTTAAATATGCATATACATGAATTCATTAGGTTTTTTACATGAATATCATCAATTCATACAAGAATAAACACATTTAAACTATTAAATACTTTTAAAAGAAAACCCATACATTAAATAAAACATATAAGGAATTTGAGTTTGTAAACCCTTTTTGAAATCATTTGGAAATGACTCCTTAAATGGAAGAGAGTTCAAGGATGGATACCATACCTCACATTGAAGAAATATCAATGTTTTTTTATTAATACACATGTCATCAACAACCCTTCTTTCCGTCCTTCCAGTTTAGTTCCAATGGTGACGTTGAGAGAGTTTTCTTTACAAAGGGAGTTTAAATATTTGAAGTGAGGGTTCTTGTATAGGTCTAGGGCATAAAAGTAACTTAATATAACTTAAAAACAATAAAATACAAGCCTAGGGTCCTAAAATACATGGGGTGAATTCATACAAAACACCCCAAGAAGGATGAAATGTGCAACAACTTTTAGAAGGTGCCAAGCGACGACCTAAGATACAGTGTGTCGATTGATCGAAGGCCCGTGCTGCTCGGCGTCCATTTCATCAAATACTGGTTCAAGGGAGTTCTAAGTTTCCCAAAAAGTTTGGGACGACGCCCCTCAGTCTACGGGATGTCGATGGGCCTACCCCAGTAGACTGCTCCATCATCTGGGTAATGTTCTTGGAAGTTTTATCCAAGTCTTAGGCCCTTAATAAGGGACCCTTGTGGGTCCTAGGTGGGGTCGTGGCAGATGTTAAACCTCTAAAATAATTTTTCTTGATATTAGTAACATCCCAAATTAGTTTCAAGGAAAACGAACACGTTAAACTCACACAAATATGCCAATACACACAAGTGCAATCTAAGGCACACTTTCCGAACGTCATGGAGTTTTGGAGCGTTTGACCTCCAAACATAACCAAACATCATACACTGCCAAAGAACAGTAAATTAACTCATTTTAAATTAAACTAAATTTAATAAATATTCATAAGGCCCTAGTTAAACTTAGTTCATTTTGAGGCGTTACATAAGGCATATAAACGGCATGTTTGTAATCTAGTATCATCATAAAACTATAGCCACTCCCGAGGAGTACTCAATTTGTGCTAGACTTTTTTACCATACAATAATTCAATAAAGGATCATATGGAGTGGTACAATATCTTGTTCATGACAAAATCACAAGGCACCTTACAAAAGAGGGTCCAGTAGGGCTATCTACAATTATTAATAACATAGCTCAATAACTATCATAAGGAATAATTCATGTCGCTCCAACCAACCAACCCTAAGACCATCAAACAAACGAAAATGATACCATTATAGCTTTCAACATCAAAGATATCATAACCTTCTTTCTAAAATATTCCACATAAATGACCTTTACTATATTAAAGATCATATTTATTCATACATATACATTAATCACAAAGGTGTTTTAGCTTACTAAGTCAAGGATGCATAATAATATTCACATTCTTTCATGTATCAAGTAAGGGACATCGGTGTACCTAAACAAGACACACTTAATTATCATCTTATCACAAGTACAATATCATTCAAGTAGAAAATTTGTTAAACTTTAGAATACTCAAAGTTCCCCTACACACTTCTACAGAATAAACACATTAACTCATCATAGTGTTCATAGAGTCAATTAAGAAAATTCAAATACAAGGCATCACTATAGCCTATATTGATCACATAAACTCACTTAGATGAACACATACTTTTATTTCACCTATAAACATAAGTTATCAACACCTTCACAATACTCATGTATTCATGATATAACATAATTATAACTTTGTCACATATTTTGAGTTCCCCCTTAACGTAACCGGCGTCGTTGTCTTCATCGAGGACTAAGAATATCCTCTGAGCTTACATCATTACATTCATTGGTTAAAATTTGAGGAAAAATTTAAAACTTTTCTTTATCAATCTTAAGGTCTACATGAATCTTTACTATACACGGAATATATACTCATATCGAGTATACATAGACCCTTCGTATATAAAGATTACTTAGTCTTCTAATTTTATTGCATATATATATATATATATATATGATTTAACATAGTCTTAAAAACGGATGTCTAATCTCATAACTTTCTAAACACGATTATTATACTTTGGCCTATTCCATTCATCAATACAATTAACGCCACATATAGGCTATGCAATCTTCAATACTCAAATGAAAGAAATGAACATATTGTCTTTAAGCGTTATAAATATCTGAAGCTAGACAATGGCATTGTCCATGAAGTAGTAAGGACCTACCCAACATGGAGAGTGAGAATCCAAGTCTTCCACCAATAGTCGTCAGAAGCCTTAAACGACTGGAACCTAAAATATTAGGGGAAAAGGAGAAAATAATGTTAGTATATAACATGTACTTAGTATGAGACCATATGTACACAAGTAAAAAAATCATGCTAGACAGGTACATTTCATAAAGTACGCTATTTTACATTTTGAAAATTGTATTCACATTCAAGAACAAATACAAGTCATTAATGCATACTTATTACGTCAAAACCATATTCATCACAAGACAAACCATGCTAAACCTAGCCAAGTGAATCAAACATACAAACACACTAGAACCTATAATAAAGACAACTCTATCATCATGTTATAATATCAACAAGCATGAATAAGAGTTCATTACAATATAAAGAAAACAATACCATTACTCCTCACTCTATTAATTCCATTTGTTCAAGGACTAAGCAAATCTACATAACCTTACTTAATAAAGTAAACCTAACAAGAACCATAACCTATGTCAAACTTCACATGACATATCATAAAGAGAACAATATATCATACTTTACCAAAAACGACAAATACATGTTTATAAGAGTAACCAATATCACATAGTGACATTAACATGTATGATAATCATATACTTATCATATACATTTTATAAGCCTAAACCTACATAAGATAAACCTCCTCTGTCTTTCCTCAAGGAAAACTAGTGCAAGGTAAAGGTAGAGTCCCATACCTCTACCTAATATAAATCAAATCTCTTTAGTCACCCTAGTTGGTTTGGAATCCGCTGTTGTAAAACCTTCTAGCGGTGGAAGGTGGTCTACCAGACAAAGTAGAACCAAACATAAACGTATCTTTCTAGGTAGATCCACTAGCTATTGTTCCTATTTTGGAAACATAGTTAAAGAACTAAGAGATAGGTATGACAACTCTACATTCCATTGGGAAATTCGAGCCTCATCTCATGAGAATCCATAGGGTTAGTATCCCTCATAGGGGAGTCAACATCTCATGTGGAACTATTGTGTGAATCTTCTTCTATGGAAAGTCAACACCTCCCATTGTCAAGTACTCTCTTTGCTAAGCTAACATCCCTTTTGAAATATCATTAACTCACCCATTATTATTAAAACATAAGTTAGGTCATAGGTTCTATACATTATATAATCATCATAGTGATAAATCATAAGAATTTTTTATATTTTAATTTAGTTATGATTCCCACAAGTGAGGTTAGCACATTTATATATCAATTCATAATAAGACACCTTGGTAAGTTATCGCTATCCTTATAACATTTACATCTTAGCCAACACCTCACAAAACGTAGTCATGACATTTCAATTCAACATCATACAAATTCTATTAATATTAATATAAGGTATACTTAAAATAACATCATCACGTAATCACAAGTGACCACAATTGAAGTATGAAATAGAGATCACAAGGCTTACTCAATTACCTTCACAATGCATTCACGAAGGTCTTACAATAAAACTCAAACTTAAACAAACAATGGTACAATATCATCACATATTATACCCAACATAATAACAAAGCCAATTGAACCATAATAGAACAATTCCTTACTACTTTATAGCCTAGAATTAGAGACTTAGTTCAAGTTCATAGTCTACTCACCATTTAGGTTAATTAATCAAGAACTAGCATAATAGGATTACAATGTACCAAAATCTAGTCATAATTATCTTAATAAAAACATGTGATAATAATTCACACACTAACAAAGCCAATTGAATCAATACTACACAATTCAATTCAAGATCACAACATAGGGTTAAAGGGAATATGTAATTTTATACAATTGAGACCAATATATCAAGAAGTAACATAATTGGTTTATAATAAATGTTATTGTACTCATAATATCAAAAATGAATCATAAACAAAGCAATTCACAAGATCAATTTCGCATTGCATTGAAACCCATCTAAAATTCTACTTTTTGAAATCAATTAGTAGGAATCCTTTGGGGAAAGGGGTCCCAAAGGTGAAAGAAATCAGATACATTATTGATTTATGAAGATTGATGGAGAAACTTTGAGATTTGTATCCCTAGAACCTCCTTGAATTGGACCTTCTATGGTGTTTTTACTCTTGGGAGAGAGAAAGAAGAGAGAAGGAGTTGGGTTGGGGAAATTATGAGGGTTAGTTTATCTTAATTAGGTTAGGGTTTTTATATCACGGCCGGGGGTACCCCCTAGACGTAACACGGCGTACTTTACCTCTCAGAGGTCTTATACAAGCCCATAGTCATCATGCATTGCATGGACATAGTAAATTTAGCAGAAAATTTAAAACTTTTCATTGCACCTCATATGCTAGAAACTTTACTTTATATACATATAAAATATAAGTCATAATACATACATAGACTCTATGTTATTTTCTCATCTTAGTCTCAACAAGATTAGAATACATTAGGGACACAACCATTAAGACATAATACCAAACAATAGACTATTTAGTAGACTTTACAATAAGTACACATTAGGACATCCTTGGACTAAAGGATTCCTTTCCTTTAGCTTGGGAAATCACCTATCAAGCTCCTCACTCATTAACCTGTTTTAGGTATTCCAATACCTACACTCTTGACATGAAGATCCTTGAATCATAAGGACACTTTCACTTGGGAATAGCTATCCAATATCTTCATTCTATCAAAAGATATTCTAGTTATCACCACCTAAACATTGTATAAAATATAAAGAAAAACGTTATTAGTGCAAGAATGCACTAAGGATGGCACCCATGCATTTAAAAGGGGATTTTTTTTATTGAAAATCATATTTCATGCCTTTTTGAGTGAATCCTTATGAAAACTTTAAATAATAGTATTTACATCATTTTCATACTTCGTAGAAACACAACCAAAGGCCAAACATCATAAAAAAGCACATAGAGAATTTAAGTCATATTTTAGGTGACTTTATACGGAACTCATTTCTCTTTACAGTAAACTATTTCCTTTAATTAATTAGTATCCCAAGTAATACCTTTGGGATACTTGGTGCAATGTATCACCTCGGGACCACAAGGAAAATCATACATATCATCTTCACAAAACAACACATACAATCATAGAAGTATAATACCACATAGACATAGTTATGTAAAAATCTTCATCATATAGTAAGCAAGATTAACACCATGCATAAAGATTCATATCATGCACATCTTGCTATCAAGTAGACAAGTATTACAATTTCATTCATAGGGAACACATACATAGTAACATGCATTAGAACACCTTCCTATAACTTCCTAAGGAGCTACTTGTGCAATGTGTAGATGGGTTCATTACTTCCACCTATCCGAAGTAACCTCCCTTAAGGCATTCTATTTAATTTCCTAGTCATTTAACTTCCATTGTCCATTTTACTTAAGGGAAACTATAGCCTTAACCGACATAGACCATGTGATGCTAAACAAGAAATCCGGTGTCACAGAACCCTACATCGAAGGAGGTGGTCTACCAGACAAAGTAGAACAAAATGTGACATAGCTTTCTAGGTGGATCCACTAGACAGTATCCTATGGTGGCAACATATTTATAGAACTTGGAGATACATGTGAAAACCCTCTTTATACCAAGATTAGGCATTCTAGTTATTCACTTATGGAAACCCTATTTATGCCCATTTAGGCATAGTGGTTATGCACCTCATCAGATTTATGATGACCTACCTTCCTACCATAGGAAGGGACACGCACTCATATTCAAGTTCACTCGGTGCTAAGCTAAGTTCCGTTCATTGAAAACCTTTATTACATTTTTACTTTATAAATCATAGTTTTAGGAGAGTAATCCCCTCATATGTTAAACTCATAGGTCATAGATGGAAGTTCATCAACCTAAATCATGTAAAGAATCCCTTCACAAGAACATAGAAGATCCAAAACATCATCTAGCTTAGGGTACACATGAATACACCATTCGAGGGCCCTCTCTTGACTAGATCTTCATACATGTGTGTCTGTGTATACATTTATGTGATAAAACCTTTCACATAACACATTAAGTCATACTAGTTCAAACATGCATATTCATACATATAGAAACAAAAAATAGAACTATCCTATCAAGGTACACATTTGTAATGCATAGGCAACGTCCCATACCCTTGCCCATACTAGTACACCTCTCAAGTCGTCTTAGTAAGGAATATATAACATACTTTATATACATATAGTTTACATGCTTATTAGTAGACATTAGTGAATATAAGAACAATCTTTCATTTAGACACCATGACTTATACAACTTGTAATATGCATGTGAGTGTGTGTGTACATTGGTCAACAGGAGAACATAATATCTATCAACAACATATTGAGGAAGCCAACCCTCTTTGACAATAATATACCTTCAATCATTAACCACACAACATACAATTTCTTAGGAGACAAGCTAACTTCGTATTACACTTATGACTCCTAACTTGTGTTGTTCATGTATTCACGTAGGGGTTAGATAGGTAAGGTATTATTAACCATTTTTATATCATAATTGTAAGAACCTATACTTCAACCTAACATGGATATACACATGTTTACACAATAGCCATACTACTTAAATCACACCTAGAATAGGAAAGTAGGCATATGCTTCACATAGTATCATCATAAGCACATGCTCAAATATTCATCAATTTGCCTTCATGGAAATGGTCAATATAGATATATATTAATAATTAAGTAAACACATCCACCATAAGTGGACCATACCACACAATGTCATATAAGGCTTTATGAACTACAATACTATACGGAAAGTAGAAGACATAGACAAATTTCTCACCCTTTGATCATCATTATAATACACCTTATTCATAAACAATTCATGTATAGGGAAGTAGCTAAATAAACTTTAATACGAGAAGAAACCATGTACAAGTCGCTACAAGATCATACTATAACATAATACAACACTTGAATCTACTAGAAGCTAATCTCACTGCATTGGTTTTAGATCATATGTCATACATATTATAAGCCTTATGCAGTAGCTAAACCTGCATTTAACAATATTGAAATTATAATTACATACCTTCAAGATTAAGGTTACAACATAGGCATTTAGGCTTATCGATATGCTAGAGTATAAAAGATTTCACCAATACTATGAACTCTCCAAGGCTTTGATCATCATTCATATTTTATCAAAATATACTCCTTAGTCATTAGATAATTAGATAAGAAATCAAGACGAAATCATGCTTCATCTAATCACAATTAGAAATCCATCACACACTTAGTTTTTTCACTTCACTGCATAAATGAATCAAGATCAATTTATGCAAGCCTTTCTTAATTTGATCATTGAGGATTTATAAATACAAAATCAATCCATTTTATCACCCTAAAGCATTAGATACAACATTTTATACATAATCAAAACTCTACACAACGGATCTCACAATCGACTTCAAGGCAACATGTAGATACATAGCCCATTCATGTTAATATCATCATATATTTATCATCATGCACTGATAATCATCAATTCACCATCATTTAACATAAATAACAATAAATACGAGTAATTCAACGTAAGAGAATCACTATTTAATCAAGAACAAGCCATAATCACAAAGCCCATGCAATAGTTATTCCAATTTTGGAAGGAACATGGGTTCATCATGCAATAGGAGTGATCACGTTTAAATTACTGTATTAATTTCAATTTATGATGATTTAATCATTAAAACATTTTGAGAACGAACCCATGGCTACATTTGAAGATTGGAAACTTGATCAAAAGATTTCTTTGAAAAATATTGAGAAAAACTCTCCAAGTAAAAGGTTACTTGAAGATAAAGGATTTTCCCATAACTTTTATTACTTGAGAACCTCTTAAACGTGATGATTCATCCATGGAAAAGACAGCATGAATATGTTCTTGAGATTCACCAACAATGGTGGTTTCTATGAAGACTATTTTGAAAGGGAAAGGCTTAAAGGGTTGATCACGTATTTGCTGACTTATATGCACCCAAAATTACTTAAATAAACCCATAATATTAATTTTATGACATGGGGTGAATTTCCCATCCACCACATTAATTAACAGCATGCAGGCTGCCAGTAGCTGGCCATCTTCGATGATGGCAATGACGGGGCGTCGAGGCCATGACGGGTCGTTCCTGGCTTCCGTCGCCTAACACTTAGCAAATATTTTCTTAATACCTTCCCAAGGCACATATCTCTCGATGATACCTTCTAAATGGGCCGTTGGTGCACCAACGATCCCTCGTTGGGTGTGTCAATAGACACTGCCCAGGCAGTATCATAGGCAGCTTTGGGTCCTTATTTTTCGGCCTCTTGTGGGGCCCTTTAGAAGTTGTACCCCTACTTTTCCAACGTGATTACGAACCTTAACAAGTTATGAACCTTAAAAATAAATTACATCCAAAACAAACAAATATAAGACGTCCAAAAGTAAAAGCCCAATCATGACATACGATGAACGTATTAGGGGCTATATTTCAAATGCCTTTGACGTTCTTGGGTGTTTTACCTCCAAAAATCACGAAACTTCATAGAAAAAGATTAAACATCATTGTAGAAAATTTAAAGACTTATTAGACTCATTTCATACAGATTTAGGCATGCATGCATACATGAGGCACATAAGCGACTAATCGTCGAACGTCTTGGACGTCCCTTGACGTTCAACTTCCGAATCACTTCAACTTTTAACACTGCACATATATCATATAATAAGACATTTTATATCCTTATAACATAATAAAAAAACCATAAATACATATAACCACATATTAGGCATCTAGGTGACTTAGTCGTCGAACGTCTTAGTCGTCTCTTGACGTTCGACTTCCAATACCTCTAATATTTTAGATACTACCTATATACTATATATTAAGAATATTTAGGATATTAGAACATTAATAAAAACATGTTATTCTCTAGACACATTATCTCATTTTCGGGGTCTTACAATATCCCCACTTTGGAACATTCGTCCTGGAATGACACTTTGGGCTCTTTAATCACAACAAGGACTTCAATGCATATAAGAGCATTTCATAACATTTAAAATTTCATAAAATAATTTTATCACTCAACGCAAACAAGCAAGAAAAATCATTACTCACTATCTCGTTAATGCATCAAACACAAAGGTCCTTTTAATGTTCATAAAAGAACATCCTTCTCCTAATCATAAAATGATCGGTACATCTTAATTCATTATAAGAAAATCTTGTAAAGCTACTCATAAGAAGATCAAAACCCATACTTAAAGTTACTGAAGAACTCATAATTCAATGGACATATATTTGAGTTAGTTAAATCAAAAAGATATTCACTAGTTAGACCTAGTACCATAAAGGTCATACTCAACAATACCATGCTTAGTGGTGTACATGGAGGAATTTGTTTCTCCTAAACACACTTGCATGTATGATGAGTGCACACATTAGCAAAGTAAAAGGTCAATTTCTTTAAAATTGTGAAATCTCAACTTTCAAGAGAAGACGTGCATATGATTTTCTTCTTAGTGAAGTCTAAATGGAAAAGCACATCAAGTGCATCTCAAAAAAATAGGAAGCCATTCCACAAATTTCTTTTCTTAACATAATACTTACCCTTATAGTAAGCCTCATTTTGAAAAATAACACAAATTATAACCACACACATGGACACTTAGTAAACATGCTTTAACCTTTCAAGAATGAGCCTACAATTTTGCATTCCAAATCATGAAGTCACTTAATTTTCAAGGGAGTCAACATATTTCATTGTAAAAGAGAATCCACTTCCATTACAAGGCTAACAATTTACCCTACAAGTGACTATTACCATTTTTCTTGTCTTACCGTATGAAATCAAATTCACTATTAGCACATTAAAATGCAAGTCAACATGAGAAAACATGGACTTCATAAAAAAATTCTTCTCATGCTCTTTAGAAAATTCACCATGTCTCCAATATGATGTCAATCAATTCATACCTATCATATAAAGTTCATGCAATTTATACTTTATGCAAGACTATATTCATAAACAAGCTTACTAAGAATTCATTATTTTCCAATTCAATAAAGAATAGAAGGACAATGTAGCCAATTTCTACAACATCACTACTCAATCACCTTACCCCACATAGGGTAAACCCAATGGAGAGCAACTTAACCCAACCTATAGAGGATCTTAACTACACAACCTTCATTTTCATCACTTTAAGTGATTACTTCTTTAGAATAAATTTACAATAATATAACATAGTAACACAAAGGTATTCTAAGCCTTATCACCTAGGCATTCTATAAACAATTTTAAGTTTGGTCATCTCAATCAACCACATAAGGTTTGTATACAATACAATTGACACCAAGGTCATACATCATTAGGGGAAACAATATAGTAGACAATCTTAAGGACTCTTTCTTTACATTCAACATTAAGGTAAGGTAACTTCTATATCAATCAAACCCACCTAATCACCCTGCAATAATAACAGTAATACCCTCTACTCGAGGGGAAACACCAATTCCACAACATGTAGGAACTCATAAAACAATGCTATGACTCATCGTGCTATAAGACTCTCCTTCTTCATTCAAAATAGCAAAACTCCTTTTCACATTCATTATCATGATCATATACATCAATTTCATACACATTAAGCAAGATCAAATCAAAGAACAATTTAGTTGATTCTCCAAAAATGTTACAGTAAGTTGCTTAGCTTTACAGTGAGCATGGTTTCAAATATAAAAAAATACAACATTTAGACATTTGATGGAATAACCATGGAAATATAAGATACAAAGCTTTACCGAGTAATCCTTAATAGGCATGCATACTATCTTTACAACTAGGATCAAGTCTCTACAAGGGACTCCTATTAACACTAACAACTTATTAAGTATCTCTTATAAACAAAAGGAGACAATGCACACTTTTAATCACATACATTTATAGTATAGCATGCTTCTATAGGTAGTTACTAAACATTCCAAGTTCAAATCCTAGTATTTTGCTACCATCATACAAAACCATATAGGAATACAACAATCTAAGAGAATACACTTTAACTACCATAACTTCTCTCATGCTTTATCTATAACATGACATACATTATTAAACATATGTTGTTATTTCAGATAGATTTCATATATTGCCATTATTAGAATCACATCATCAAATAAGAGATATTTCATACATAATAAGGTAAGATAAGCAATCATAATCCCCATAGATTAAACATGTGCAATGATCAAGTAAATCCCCATAACCGTACCAAATCAAGTAACCAATAGGAACAACAATTAAAACCATACTCTACTAATCTATAACATTCATGAATGCATAACTCCATATCTTATGCACACTAGGCTATTTACATATTTAAAAGCATAGCGATCATCAAATACGTATAAACATAATATTAACCTCATAAGGTCTCCATCAAGCAAAACTAGTGCAGGTAGAGTCCCATACCCTTACCTAAGACTAGTTAATCCTTCAACTCGCCTTAGTTAGTTTATACATCATCAAAAAAGCCAAAAGTCACCTTTGCACATACTCATTCAAACCATAAAACAAATATATGTTAAACTCGCATTTTCTCCCTCAAGCATAGAGACAATCTCATCCAAGCAATCAAATCTAAAAGACCGCGGGACAAGAACACAAAAGAGAGAGATCTTATAGAGTTAAGTTCTATGGCACAATATGAGAATGATGGGCAAGGGAAACTCTATCGTCCTATAGCCTCTTGTACCATTTGATGTGTCGCGACTCACCACCAATGATACAAGACTCTACTAGACGTGGCAATATGAGACTTTTTGGAACCTAAGACAACTTTATAAATCTGTCTCTGATACAACATTTTTTTATGACCAGGGGAACACCCTAGAAGTAACATGGTGTTCTTGACCTCTTATAGGTCTTATACAATCCCATAGTAATCATTCATCACATCGACATAGTAAATTTAGCGGAAAATTTTAAACTATGCTAGAAACTTTACTTCATACACATATAAAATATAAGTTATAATACATATCTAGACTCTAAGTCTCTTTTCCATCTTATACTCAACAATATTAGAATACGTTCGAGACACGACCCTTAAGACATAATACAAAAATATAACATATTTAATAGACTTTACAGTAAATACACATTCAGACATCCATGGACTTAAGCATTCCTTTTACTTGAGCTTGGGAAGTCACCTATCAAAATCATCAATCATAAGAAATTTTTAAGAATTCCATTACCTAAATTTTGAGTAAAAGTAAGGAAGAATGGGATTAGTAAAAGAATGCACTAAGTATGACAACCATCCATTCAAAAGGGACCTTTTTCTTGAAAATCATATTTCATGCTTTTTTGAGTAAATCCTAATAATAAATTTAATCAATATCCTTTAAATCATTTTCATATTTCATAGAAACATAACGAAAGGCCAAACATCAAAGAACAACACATACAAAATTTAAGCCCAATTTAATGTCACTTTATAATGAGCTCATTTCTCTTCACAGTGAACTATTTATTTTAATTCATTAGTCTCCCAAGTAATCCTTTATGGATACTTGATGGAATGTATCACCTCATCCCACAAGAAAATTCATACATATCTTCTACACAAGACAATACATACCATCATAGAAGTATAATACCACATAAACATAGTTAAATCAAGATCTTCATCAAATAGTCAAAAAGATCAAAATCATGCATAAGGACTCATATCATGCACATCTTCCTAACAAGTAGACAGATACTATAAAGTCATGCATAGGGAACACATACATAGTGATATGCGTTAGAACACCTTCCTAGATCTTCCTAAGTAGCTACTTGTGCAATGTCTAGATGGGTTCATTACTTCCACCTATCCTAAGTAACCTACCATAAGTTATTCTATTTAGTGTCCTATTAATTTTACTTCAATTGTCCATTTTAATTTATGGAAACTATAGCCTTAACCGACATCCAGATTTGCACTACTAGATGGTTTTGTATATGTGAGACAATAGTTTTAAAATATCAAATGTTTTTATAAATCATAAATATACAGTCTAAGTATACTTCATTAGTATATTAAAAGATTTTATTTTTTTTGCAAATTTAACTGTATGATAGTGATGAAAGCTAAAAAGAGTCTTGTTTGCGACCTTTGAGAGGTTAACGATGCTAGTCTTATTCGGGGTCTAGGATACGAGTGTGACGAACTTTGTATCAGAGAATGAGGTGAAATATCCTTATGGTTAGTGTTTCATTAATCCACGTTACCTAGTGTCTTGTTCATGGTTGTGAAGTGCCCCACAATTACTTATGAGAGGCTAGGTAAAGATTAGTAAACTTCTCTTTTCTTGATACTCCTATGTCATTCCTTTAGAGCTTTGACACTATGTGCCTATTAGAATCTAATCCCTGTCATGTAATGGGCGCGTCTGTAGAGCTTGAAGAAAAAATGTCATGCAGCCATGCTTTATGAAAATATGGATCTTTCTAGGTTAATGTTTCATGTTGAACAAGTTGAGGAAAGTCATCAAAGGAAGAAAAATAGGGAAGCTAGAGGAAAAAATCTTTGTAAGGTAGTTCTTCGAAGAGTAGGCTTTATGTTCAAGACAATACTAAGTTTAAGAAGAGGTTTCATACCATGTTCCTTCTAATTTCTCCAAGAACGGCAATGATAGAGGTTCTATACCTAACCCTAAAGAGGGGAAGAAGGTTGATCCACCAAAACAGAGACCAACTTGTGATAAGTGTGGTAAGAAATATGTTAGTGAATGTCTTGTTAGGACTAATAGTTGCTATGGTTTTGATAAAAGTGTCCATATGGTGAAGAATTGTCCCAATGTGATAAATCAAGGTAAGAGTAATAGTCAAGCTAAACCAAGTGGTACTAATTCTAAAGCTGCAAAAAGGAAGCATTTTTACGTTGTCACGGGTAGGTTATGATTTTTCTCAGTTAATGTTTATGCTTTGCTTAACCTAGGTGCTGATCTTTTTTTCGTTACACCGTTGGTATCTATAAACTTTGATGTACTTCCCGATGTCTTGATTAAACCCATGTTAGAATGGAAAGGTGGAATTTTATGCCAAGGGGTCAAGTTATTACGTGTTTAAAATCTTCTAAGATGATAGTCAAGGGTTGAATATACCATGTGGTGAGTATAAACGAGGATTTTCAAGCGCATTGAATTCAAGAAAACACAAATTAGTGTTGTTCCCAATTGAATTGTAGAATGTTAATCTCCCTAGTTCTCCCTATTTCGGATTCTAGTATTATGTATAATGCTCAAGATTTCAGTAAGTAAGAAAGAAAGAACAAACTAAAGAAGTAGGAAGATGAGGGGTGTTTTGATAGGATGACCAAACGGTGATGTTAGACTAAGAAATGATGTATGTTACTCTTAGTCATTGCATAGAAAGATTCCAATGTAATGTGAAAGTGACATCAAATAAGAAAAAATGAAAGCTGAAAGTGAACTAAGTAAGCAAATCATGAGAATATCAAATCATTAGTGTTTGATAAGAATGATGTTTTTACAGTTATTGGTTTATGCCAATATTGGAGCATGAATATATTCCTCAATAAAAATATATTATGTAATTGTTTGATGCATTTTGAGGTTATGATAAGGTTGAGAAGGAAATTCGTAAATATATGTGATGAATATGTAGCTCTGATATGCTTGTGCATCATAAATTGAGTTCCAAAGGTCATGATATGTTATGTGATGAATGTGCTTCTAGTATTGAGTCTTTTTCCTACCCTCAAAAATATATTATTGTCATTCGGGGATGAATGTTTCTAATTGGTGGATAATGTACCACTCCAAAAATTCAATGAATTAAACTAGAGCATAATCTATTTAATAATGATTAAATTAATGTTCGCATAAAATATATTTTTCCAATGAAGAGTCTATTAGGTTTTAAGAATTAGTATTGGGGTACATAGGCATCCCAATCCGCAATATTTAGTAATATTGGGTACATTATTGAATGTTGACTTGACGGTATTATCCAATTTTCTAAGTAATAACAAAACTTAAAATACACTTTGGTTCAAATGACCCAATCCAAGCTTCATTAAGAATTGAACATGGAATTGAGATCCTAAGCTGAAATATTAATTTCTTAGTTGTGCACATTCGGTACGAGGCATCAAAATCTCAATGCCTACGCACCATAACACATAACCATTTAAATTGATCATGTAGATTAAGTAGTTCCCAAAGACATAGTGAGGATACTTGAGACAACAAGAAGGGCGTAGAAACATATGTGCAAGCACATGTGTTGCCGGCCGAGAGACAAAAAACAAAGCCCAACCGAATTAGGTTAGGGCGATTATGGGCAGGCACACGACGGTCCAAGCCACATGGGTCCAAGATTCCTAAATAATACTAGGTCCTAACTGAGTTACCTAACTATATAACAAACCTTGCACAAACAAAAATAAACTAACAAGTGCACCCGATAACCTAAGACCTAACCAAGTGACACTAGCCGAGTAACTAACTAAAGAAACATCCTAGTAGCAAACGAAGGATGGTCCTAACGGGTTTTTTATGATCCTAACGACTTAGGGTTACTTTAGTAATTACCCTAGGTCACTTAATTAATTAAATTAGAAACGTAATAAAGAATTTAAATCCTTGTGAAAACTCGAGATGCTAAGTCAAATGTTCTCCTAGTGGTAGTAAATTTTGGAGGGGCACTTTAGGTAATTTAAGTGGAGGGTGTTCAGGGTAATTCTTGGGAATTATATATATTGATATTAGGTATTTTTTGACAATTTTTAAACTTCTCAAATCAGAATCAAACCAAATTGTATTAATCTCTCGAGAACACTCTTTTTTTTCAAACTTCATTGAAGAACTAGAAAAAGCTTTAGGATGAAGACAAAGGTGTCAAAGTTTCCAATAAGATTTCTTGGATTCTTCATATATAAGGTATGAGTTCGTTACTCTTGAGATCATTTTCCCGAAGATCTCCTTTCATGATAAATTTTCAAGAACTTCAAATACTAGGGTTTTTACTTAACAAAACAGATTTTCTTCCTAACCCTAGATTTATGATTTGTAAAGAATAGCAAATGTTTTCTATGGTTAATTTCACAAGAATTGTTGAATATTTGATTGATAATGTTATAATTTCGTGTGATACATGATCCTTCTCAATGTTATGGTTTCAAATGGGTTGTTTCTAGTGTTTGATAAAGTGAAAACGTTAGGGAAAAAATTTAATGTTTGAATGAACCTTTTTTCTACACGTTTACCTTCTCCTACGCTATTCATTGATTTTGTAAATGATTTTATGAATTATTATTTAATATTTCATTGAGTATTTAACCAAGTATTAATAGGAGTATTGCATGATGAATAAGGTTTTTTGAAACAAGAGGTAATTCTTCTAAAATTGTGATTTCTCTAGGATGTTCATATTAGCCTATCAGTTGTGATTATATGTTATTAAATGTATGTGTGATGTTTCTATGTGAATATGCTGGCTATGAACATGTTAATTGTTAGATATTTATAAGAACACGAATACCCATGTTTATGATATTCCCTTTTATGCTTTACAAAGGTGATTATGTTATATTAATCCCACATATGTAAGGTTAGCAAGAAAACACAATTCTCATATAATATAAAATAGCTGATGATCATATTATACAGGCAGATAATCTCCAATGACCTATGATAAGTTTTATATAAAAGTCAAATTATAGGTTATTTTAAGAAAAAGTACTTAAGGTAAGCACCGATGAACTAGATATGGGAAGTGTCCCTTTCCTAAGGGAATGTAGGTTTGAAATGATTATCATGAGATTGAGGTTTCCATGTAATATGGAACTATGGGTCTCTAATAGAAATGCTATTTTTTTAACTATGCTTCCACCATAGGATACTAGCTAGTGGTTCCACCTAGAAAGCTCTTTGGCCTGTAGACCACTTCTTTTCTATGTGGGGAGAACACCGGATTCCATGTTTTGCTCACATGGTCTATGTCGGTTAATGCATATGTTCCCTCATCCGTATAGGTAGTCGTATGGGACTCTACCTAGACATTACACAAGTTGACTCTGAGGGAAGTGCTAGGAGATTGTTCTTATGTAATATGATGATATGAAAGATATATGTTTATGATATATGTTGTTACTCTTAAATTTATTTTGATCATTATAATGAATATGTTATTGAGTTATATTGTTATATGAAGCAAACGTTTACTTATGGTCTCCTATCTTATCTTTTTGGTTATGGGGCTTCACATGACCATTGCATTTGTAGGTTGGGCATGGGATCATTGGTAAGTGTTTTTTATTTGATGTTTATATGATTTATTTAATATGAATTGTCAACATGACTTTATGAGAATATGCCTTCGATTATGATCATTCATTAAGTGATGGAATCGTTACTTGTATATGTTACATGGTGTGTGCATTATAGACTTTCATATGACATAGAATGTTTTCTATAGAATGATAAATTATACTTTTTCATGCATGTCCTTATATGTTATGTGTATAAACACATACTTTGTACATGTGGCGTACTAACCCCATTACTTTACATTACTACAAATGTAGGTTTCCGCCCATTGAAGTTAAAGGGGTCGATTTGAAGAATCTTTGAACTCTTTCTGCAAGTCTTCGTAGGTCCTCTTATTTGGAACGCGATCACTTATATTCCACCGTCTCAAGACTTAATAGTTTTTAGAATATGCTATTTCCATTATGTTCTTTGCATTCTTTTGTATTTAGGCATATATGGAATATTGACTATTATTGGATATGTCAAGATTGCACTTTTCTATGGTTTTATATATGTGAGACAATAGTTTTAGAAGATCGTATGTTTTTATAAATGTTAAGTATGAAGTCTAATTATACTTTATATTAAAAGTTTCTAATGTATCTGAAAATTTAACTGTATAATTATGATGAAAGCTAAGAAGTGGCTTGTTCGCAACATCTAAGAGGTTAACGACACAAGTCTCATCCGCGGTCTAGGATCCGGGTGTGACACCAGTTTGGTAAAACCTTACAATGATGGAAGGTAGTATACTCGACAACGTAGAACCAGACATAAATGTAGCTCTCTATGTGGATCCACTAGCTAGTCTTCCTATTTGGGCGACATAGTAAAGGAACTAAGAGATAAGTGGTCCGTCCAATAAGATGACTTGAGAGTTTGCATAATATCCATAGACTAAAACCTCTTGCATGTAATATCCTATGTCTTCAGATCTCTACTTTAACTTTTTAATCACTTATGTTTGAGATTCAAAATTATTTGTCCTAAGTCAATCAATCTTAGAAATTGTGTATGCCTAAGACAGTCCACTTTTGTATGAATAATAACATATTTAACTCAGTAAATGTATCTATCTCTAAAGTAGAAAATAATTTTAAAATTTTGTTTGTCCTAAGGACCTTTTGAAAAATTTAACAAATAGGTAATTAAAATTTGTTTAAAAAATACAATATCAAGAATTATGAATCTACTTCTGCTAGTAATAATTCATTAGATACTATGAAAATACAGAATATTGCAAATATTGTTAAATATAAAAGAGAATTTAAATTTCTTCATATTGGTCTTATTCAAGTAGCTGTCAAACCTTTTATTCTGTAAGGGTATGAAAATTCCTATTTGTTTGATCCTTAGTGATGATTGTCTGCCTAACTTTGATGATTCATTGTTAGGCATTTTAGAATGTAACCTCGCTAATGGCAAGTATACTTCAAATATTATCCCAACTTTGTGATACATATACATGATCCCAATATTATGGATACCTTGACGCTTAATGTCAAAACAAAGAATATGAATAGTATGATTGACAACAGAGAAATATCTGTGATATACCGAGTATATTACAGGTTCATGAAAACCACGATACACACAATGGTTATCAACTCTAGTGTTAAAGGAGTTACTATTCTCATGGAAGCAAACCAAGAAGACAGTACAAGCTTCATTCCTAGATTATTAAATGGCGACAAAATTCTCTACGATGAAGATTCAAAATTTGAATCTACTACCGAGCCCCTTCCTGTCCAACCTGCTTGGTCTTCTCTAGAAAGGGACATCGAATTCTCTGAAGGATCTATTAACCTTAGGTTTCTAAGATCCAATTCATTCATCCAAGTCTCTTCAGGTAGAAGAATGTCTTTGGCTAGACCTTCTTCTTCAAAAACCAGAGAGGATGATTATGCTACTGAAGCTACTGAAGCTTTAGAGCATGGGAAATTCCACGGCGTAAATTTCTCCAACACCATCCCAAAGGTATAATGTGAAAATATGGCACCTGGAAGTTTTAATCCTAGTGACATGTATTCCCTTAAATATAAGACAAAGGATTCCATTGGAGACCTCATAAATGAAAGGGATTTCACCCCTGGAAAAAGGATTATCAAAAAATAGTGGGATGATCCTAAACATAAAAGAGAAAAGGAATGATATAAGTATTCCTACACTTATAACAAAGAATCACATTACAATATATGTGGTATGACGATATGAAAAGATTTGTAACAGAAATAGAATTCTTCAAATTGTTTGAACTCTCATGGAAAATTGATGATGCCCAGTCATCTCTTCAAGTTTTGGTAAACAGGTGGTACACTAAAGAAGCCACTATCGATAGTATTACCCCTCCTTTAAAAGTATTTAGCATTCCTTATAGAAAAGAAATCTTTAGAGTTACTTCTTTTAAGAAACCCGTCAAAAACTAATCGGCATTAGTCACAGCCGATGACATAAACAGAGTTCTTAAATAGAACAATTACACTAATCAAGTTCTTCATGTGGTTTCACAACAAATAAAAGAAGCCATAAAAAATTATCGAAGTGCAATTTGTTGCAAGCCAAGTTCATCCAAAGTCCGCCTCAAAAATAGAGACAACCCCTAATATTAAGTTTCCTGAATTTTCTCATGAAGCTTTCCCAAAGCTCTCTGATTAATTTAATAACTCGAAAGATATCATGGAAAGGATTAATGATAAACTTTCTAAGATCAATATTACCAAGGTACTAATCTTAGTATGTAAAAGAATAGGTTCCCCTATACAAAGAATTCATATCCTAGCCCATCGTTACCTGATGTTTAGTTTGAAGAAAATAATCTTCATACTCACTCTGTAGCCGACGTAACTTGCATAATAGAATTGAAAATTGATGGAATGGAGAAGGCCAAATATACAACAAGCTCCAACAAATAGTGTGAATGTCGATGCTTATAAATGGAAGAATGCCAACAATTATCCCAAAGATTAATCGCAGGGTTTACGGGCACTCTAAAGAATTGTTGGGTTAATTACCTCACATAACAAAATAAAACAGACACTAAAAATGATGTTAGTAAATGGACATTACTTAAAACTTAGAATGGCATCTGTTCTTCCTCTGATGAAAATTTAGATGATGTTGCAGTAATGCTTATTTATAGCATCGCTAAACATTTAGTGGGAGAACCACGACTTTTCCAAGATATGAGTTTTGAAATCCTAAATAATTTTTACTGTAAGAGATTCTCAGATCTCAGATGGTACACTTACATGTTCTTGACTAATGTCTTTATTAGAAATGACTGCAATAACGATTATTGGGAAACTCTTACTGAGTGGCCTTCCACCTCATTTTGCAAAAAAGGTTTGATCCAAAATAAGACACCCTTGAGATGGAAAAATTCCCTATCAACAACTATCTTATAGCGATCTTATTAGTATTATCAATGTTGTAGCCATAGAGCTATGCAAAGCCCTTCAGCTAAAAGAACAGACTAAAAAGGACAAAAAACTTTTCTCCACAGATCTTAGAAGTTTCTATGATGATTTTTGATTGCCAATAGTGAAACTTCCCTCTGCAAAAAAGGTGTTAAAGAAAGAAAGGACAAAAGGATCAGTTAGAACAAAACAGGTGAAAATGAAGGGTTACGAGAAACCTAAGAAGAATGTTAAAGGAAAAACTTCACATAAGCCTTCATCAATAGAGAAATGTTGGACATGCAAAAAAAGGATCATAAATCTCCTGATTTTCCAAGAAATAAAAGAAAAAGAAAGAAAAACAATCCTATCAAAGATGATAAAGATACCAAGAAAAAACTCTTCTCTATACTAGAAGAATAAGAATCAGGATCTAATCCAGAATACTCTTCCGAAGAAGAATGCGATGAAGAATTCCTCAACTTCACGCAAAACACTATTTCTTACAGCATCTCTGAATGTAATTGCTATTGATCATTTTGCCTATGATATAGTAAAACTGTCAATGTTATCTCAGCTGCTTCCATAGAAACTGTAATCTCAACCATTGTGCACATAAAAGATGATGACGCTCGGAGAGAACCTTTATAAGAATTACAAAAATTGGTGGTTCATCAAAAATTTGAAACTACCAGTGAAGGGAGCAACAGTGGTAGTTTGTTCTTTTTGATGAACCACCAATATTTGTAATTCTAATAAGTATTCTCTCCGATCGTCATCATATTTTATGTGGTCAATGGTTGAGAATAGAGTTTCTCTATGGCTACAACATTGATAATCCTAATAACATCACCATAAGAGAGTTGTAGATCACGAATTTTTTCCATCTCAGTGGTCCCTTATTTTGGATCTAACTTTTTTGGCAAAATGAGGAGGAAGGCCACTTAGGAAGCGTTCTTTCCAATAATCGTTATTGCAGTCATTTCTAATCATCAGCTTAGTCAAGAACATGTCTTTGTACCATTTGATATCTGAGAGTCTCTTCCAGCATATTGTTCAGGATTTCCGAACTCCTATCTTTGAAAAGTCGTGGTTCTCCCACGAAATGTTTAGCAATGCTATAAATAAGCGTTGATGCCACATGTTCTACACTTTCCTTATAAGAAATACATATGCCATTCTACGTTTTAACTACCGTCCATGTACAGACAACATTTTGAATGTCTGCTTTATTTTCAAATGTGAGGTAATTATCCCACCAATTCATGAGAGTGCCCGTAAACCCTGCGATTAATCTTTGAGCAGCTTATTTAACAGTGTCATTCTTCAATTTATAAGCAGTCACATTCATCCCTATTTCTTGGAGCTTTTTTTAGATCTGGCCTTCTTCCTTTCCATCAATGTTCCATTTTGTTATGCCAGTTCTTTCGTCTATAGATTTAGGATGATGATTTTTTCTTCAAACTGAACATCAGGTAACAATGGCCTGGGATAATGATTCTTTTAACAGGGGAACCTATTCTTCAAAATACTAGGATTATTACCTTTGGTAATCTTGATCATAGAAAGTTGATCATTAATCCTTTCCAGGATATCTTTTGAGTTATTAAATTCAATAGAGAGCTTCGAAAAAGTTTCAGGAGAAAAATCAGGGATCTAAAAAATAGGGCCTCTCTCTATACGGAGGCTGCCTTTGGATGAAAGTAGCTTCCAACCAATTTGACTTCCTTAATTTTTTTTGGATTGTTCCATTTGTCGTGAAACCACATGAAGAACTGGATTGGTGTAATTGTTCTGTTCGTCAACTATATTTATGTCACTAACTGTGACTAATGTGTATTTCTTTTTTGACAGGTTTCTTAAAAGGAGTAGCTCTAAGGATTTCATTTCTATAAGGAATGCTTAATACTTCTATAGGAGAGAGGTAATATTGTTGATAGTAGCCTCTTTAGTGTACTACATGTTTACCAAAACATGAAGGAATGACTAGGTGCCATCAATTTGGCTTGAGTGTTCAAACCATTTGAAGAATTCTATTTCTCTGCCGAATCTTTTCAAATAGGCATACCATGTATCTCTGAGTGATATTCTTTGTTATATTGTGTAGGAATCCTTATACAAATCCTTTTCTCTTATTTTTATAATCATCGCACCAATTTTTTACAATCCTTTATGAGGACTCCAATAGAATCCTTCTTATATTGTTTAAGAGGCTGCATGTAGCTAGGAGTAGGACTTCCAGGTGCCATATGTTTATTTATATATCTTTGGAATAGTGTTGGAGAAATATACGCCGTGGAATTTCCCATGCTCTAAATCTTTAGTAGCTTTAGTAGCATCATCATCCTCTCTGGTTTTTGAAGAACAAGGTCAAGTCGAAGACATTCTTCTACCTGATGAAGCTTGGCTGAATTAATTGGATCTTAAAACTAAAGGTTAATACATTCGTCAGAGAATCGGATGACACTTTCTAGAGAAGGCCTACAAGGTTATATAGGAAGGGGCACAGTAATAGATTCAAATTTCAAATCTTCATCGGAGAGAATTTTGTCCCAATTTAATAATCTAGGAACGAAGGTGGTAATGTGTTCTTTGTTTGTTTCCATGAGCATAGTAACTCCTTTGACACTAGAGCTGATATCCTTAAGGGATATCGTGGTTTTGATGAGCTTTGAATATACCCGATATATAACCTCTATTTCTCTGGTGTCAATATTACTATTCATAATCTTTGTTTTGACGTTAACCGTCAAGGTATCCATAATATTGGAATCATGGATATCTAACCGAGAAGTTGGGATAACAGTTAAAGTAAACTTGGCCATTTGTGATTACATTCTAAAATACCTAACGGTGAATCATCAAAGTTAAGCAGACGTGCATCTTTTAAAGAGGTTTGAAAGCTACTTGAACAAGACCAATATAAAGAAATTTAAAATCTCTTCTATATTTAACAACATCTGCAACATTCAATAATTTTATAGTTTCTAAGGAATTATTAATAGTAGAAGATTCACAAGTGTTGATATTATATTTTTTAAACAAATAAAAATTACCTATTTGGTAAATTTTTTCAAAAGGTTTTTTCGGAATAGACAAATTTTGCAAATTATTTTCTACCATAGAGATAGATACATTAACAGAGTTGATTATGTGATTATTCGTACAAAAGAGGACTGTCTTAGGCATGCACAGTTTCTAAGATTGATTAACTTAA
The DNA here is from genome assembly GCA_027704765.1 of Solanum habrochaites. Classification (NCBI taxonomy): domain Eukaryota; kingdom Viridiplantae; phylum Streptophyta; class Magnoliopsida; order Solanales; family Solanaceae; genus Solanum; species Solanum habrochaites. Next base: position 35,763,183 of record JAKWJA010002497.1, on the reverse strand, counting down.
GACATATAATTTTTAAATCTCAAAGATTAGTGAATAAAAAGTTAAAGTAGAGATCTGAACAAATAGGATATTACATGCAAGAGGTTTATGTTTTTGGATATTATGCAAGCGATCAAGTAATCTTATTGGATGGACTACCAAGCAGTCTAAACGCCCCCCAGGCTAGACGACCACGTTTCAGGCTGACCAAGTCCCAAAGCCAAAAATTAATTGACACCCTCATACTTAGAAGCTTGTTTGCAACCTCAACTTAAATATAGAATGAATATAGTCTAGCATATCATAAACTAATACTGAGATTTCACATACATAAGAAATTAACTTATTATCTATCGTAAGTAGGACCAATCATTAAAAAGATAGCATACCCATACACAGAAGAAATTAGCTATTAATTTTTAACTGTGTAAACATGGCTCTCATACTATTATAGACATGGTATAAGGATTCATAAACTTTAGAACAAAGAATCTCATTCATAGATAAGTGGTAATCCAATATGAAATGATTTTCCACAGAAACAGAATTATTCAAATGGTTTGAACACTTAGTACAAATTGATGACACCAAGTCATCCCTTAAAGTTTTGTAAACAGGCGGTACACTAAAGAGGCCACTATCGAAAGTATTACCCCTCCTTTACAAGGATTAAGCATTCCATATTGAAAAAAAATCCTTAGAGCTACTCCCTTAACTAAAAATTCTTCCATTACCATACTCACTCGGATCTAGAAATGTTTCTCATAGAGTAATTTACACATAAGGTTCACATAAAAGGGTCCCATAGTTCAAAACCCAATAACATTTACCCTACTAAAGAAAGTTCCACTAGGGCTACCTCATAATGGTTACAAGAAGATCATGATGAATCTATTAAGAATTAATATGAACCGATGGGCGTAGAGTGCCCTCGTGGTTTCAGGCTCTCTTGGGGAGCCTTGTCACCAAGTTTGGGTCCTTCCTCAAGGACCCTTGGTTGATCCTTGGGGATATTTTCCTTGAAGTTTCCAACCCAAACATTATTTTATAATAGGTTAGAACCTGTCACATGAATTTCATTAAAAACGAACACATAAACTCGACAAAACATGCTTAGACACGCAGGGTAATTTCTACGCGCATCTTTCGGATGTCATGTACGTTCTTGGACGTTTGACTTCCAAACATCATGAAACATGACACACTGCCTGAAAATGATATAGGAACTCATTTAAGGACATTTAAACATCATGAATAACACATAAACACATAAAACCATATATGAGGCACATAGTTACTTAGCCATCAAACGTCTTGGTTGTCCCTTCACGTTTTACTTCCAATGCATCTAAACTCCTAGACATTGCCTCAATACCATACATTAGAAATATTTAGGACCTTAGACAATAAAGACGACAATCTTAGTCTCTAGTTCACCTAAGTCATTTTTCAGGGTCCTACATGTGGAGGTTGATGATAAGACCTTGATGAAGGAACTGTGAAGGAGATTGAGCAAGCCTTGTAATCTCAATTCTTTACTTCAATTGTGGTTAATTGTGATTAAATGATAATATAGTATTGAATTATACCTTATATTAAAATTCTTAGGGTTGGTATGATGTTTAATTGAAATTTCTTGACTATGGTTTATGAGGTGTTGACTAAGATGTAAATGTTTTAAGGATGGTAATAACTTACCACTGTGCGTTTTTATAAAGTGATATGCAAATGTGTTGACCTCACTTATGTGAAATGTAATAAAAGAAAATTATTCATCCAATTCTTGTTGAGATATGATGATTTTCTAATAATGGATGAATTAAAGACATTTCAAAAGCAATGTCTGCTTAGCACCAACAAAACTTCACAATAGGAGGTGCTGAATTTCCATAAAGGATGATTTACCCTATAGTTCCACATGAGGTGTTGTATCCCCTATGATGGATACTTACCCTATGGATTCACATGATACAAGGCTCCAATTTCCCAATGTCATGTAGAGGGATCAAACCTATCTATTAGTACCATACCGATGTTTCCCCAATAGGAAGACTAGTTAGTGGATCCACCTAGAAAGCTACATTTACGTCTAGTTCTACTTTGGCCAGCAGACTACCTTCAATCGGTGTAAGGTTTTACTACATCGGTGTAACACCTGGATCCTAGAGCCCAAATGAGACCAGCGTCGTTAACCTCTCAGAGGTCGCAGACAAGCCTTTTCTTACCTTTCATCAAAATTATACAGTTAAATTTGCAGATAAATCAAAAACGTTTAATATACTAATGAAGTATACTAATAAATCATACTTAAGATTTATAGAAGTATACGATATTCTAAAACTATTGTCTCACATATATAAAACCATTTAGGAGTGCAATCTGGACTTAGCCAAGAATAGTCAATATGCCATATATTCCTTAATAAAAAAGAATCCAAAGAACATAAAAGAAATAACGTACTGTAAAAACTACTATGTCTTCATAGGATGGAAGTTATAGCGTCCCAAACATGAGGATCTACCAAGACTTGGAGAAAGAGATCAAAGCTTCTTCAAATCGACCTCTTTAACTTCAATAGCCGGAACCTACAGTTAAAGTAATGGGGTTAGTATTCCACATGTACTAAGTATGGATATATGCACATAACGCATAAGGACATGTTTGAAAAACTATCATTTATCATTCTTTAGAAGAAATGCTAAGTCATATGAAATTCTTCAATGCACATATTGTATAACATATACAACTAACAATTCCATCACTTAAAGCATGATCATTATTGAAGGCATATTCTTATAATGTCACATTGAAAATTCATATTCACCAAATAAAATAAAAATAACATAAAAAAACTTACCAAATATCCCATCCCCAACCTACAAGTGCAACGGTCATGTAAAGCCTCATAACCCCACATAACCAAGTTTATAAGATAGGAGACCATAAGTAAAGGTTTGCTTCATATCAAATTATAACTCAATAACTTATTTATTATGAGGATCAACATTCATGAAAGAGTAACATTATATATCATAAACATATATCTTTCACAAAATTATATTACATAAGAACAATCTCCTAGGACTTCCCTTAAAGTATGTCCTAGGAGATTGTTCTTATGTAATATGGAATCCTGTGTTTTTTTATGTAATATGGAATCAACGTTCGTTTAGTTGTATTTAATTTTACATGAGGTAACATAGGCATTAACCAACATAGACCATGTGATCTAAACATGGAATCCTGTCTTTTCCCCACACTAAAAAGAAGTGGTCTATCGGCCAAAGTAGAACCTACATGACATAGCTTTCTAGGTGGATGCACTATCTAGTATCCTATGGTGGTAGCATAGTTCAAGAACTAGGATATGTATTAGAGACCCATAGTTCCACATTAAATGGTATCCTCAATCTCATGAGAATCATTGCGAACCTACCTTCCCCTAGGGAAGGGACACTTCCCATATGTAGTTCATCGTTATAAGCTTAAGTCCCTTTTCTAGAAATAACCTTTAATTTTACTTTTATCAAAAACTTATCATAGGTCATAGGAGATTATCATACTGTATCATGTTCTTGAGATCTTTTAGATTAGATGAGAATTGTCCTTTCATCTTAACCTTACTTATGTGAGATTAACATAACATAATCACCTTGTTTTAAGCATACAAAGGAATATCATAAACTTGGATATTCGTGTTCTAAACATGATATAACAATATAAATGTTCATATCTAACATATTCATATATAACCATCACACTTACATTTCATAACATAGCATCACAACTTATAGGCTAACGTAAAAATCTTATAGAAATCACAATTTTAGAAGAATTACCTCTTGTTTCACAGAACCTTATTCATCATGCGATGTTCATAGTAATACTTGGTTAAATACTCAATGACATAATAAATACTAACTCATAATATCATTTAAATTCTAACCTCAACGTTTTCACGTTATCAAACACTAGAAAAACCTCATTCGAAACCATCACTTAGAGAAGTATGATGTATCATACGACATTCAGACATTATCAATAAAATATTAAACAATTTGTGTGAAATTAACAATATAAAACATTTACTTTTCACTAAAAATCATAAATCTAGAGTTAGGAAGAAAAACCGTTTTGTAGAGTAAAATTCCTAGTATTTGAAATTCTTGAAAATTTATCATGAAAGGACCTCTTGGGAATAGGAATCCCAAGAGTGAAGAACTCATATTTTATAGAGGAAGAATTCACGAAATCGTATTGGATACTTCAAAACCTTCGTCTTCGTTCTTAATCTTTTTTTTTTGTTTTTCAATGAAGTTTGAAAAAAAAAAGTGTTTTGGAGAGATTAATAGAATTTCATTTGATTCTTATTTGGGACGTGTAAATGTGGTCTAAAACTGACCTTATATCAATATAAAGAAGTCCCAATAATTACCCTAAAGATCCAACACTTAAATTACCTAAAATTCCCCTCCTAAATTGAATCTCGGCCGACAGCACATGTGCTGGCACATATGTTTCTACTCCCTTCTTGTTGTCCCAAGGTTCCTCAATATGTTCTTGGACACTATTTAATCTACATGATCATTTTAAATGGTTATGTGTTATTGTATCTAGGTTTGAGACTTGGATGACTCGTATCTACATTGAATAACTAAGAAATTAATATTTCATCTTAGGGTCTTAATTGCAGGTACAATTTCTAAAAAAAACTTGGATTGGGGCATTTGAACCAAAGTGTATTTTAAGGGTTGTTATTACTTAAATAATTGTCTAACACCCTTAAGCCAACATTTTCTAATATACCCAATATTACTCAATATTGGGCATTGGGATGCCTATGTACCCCAATACATATTCTTAAAACCTAATAGACTCTTCACTGGAAAAATATATTTTCTGGGAGCATTATTTTAAGCATTATTAAATATATTAAGATCTAGTCTAATTCATGGAATTTACGGAGTTTTACATCATCCCCCCCTTAGGAACATTCATCCTTGAATGACACTAAAATATTTTGGAGGGTAGGAAAAAGACCCAATAATAGAAGCACAACCATCACATAACATGTCATTACACTTGGCACTCAATTTATGATGTACAAACATATGAGAGCTACTTATTCATAACAAATAGTGAGGAATTTTCTTCTCAGCCTTATCATAACCTCAAAATGCATTAAAGAGTTTCTATGCTTTTACTCTTCTCAAGATAACAACAAAACAACAAAATCTCAAGAAAACATATGTATACAAGTTTCACATAAGTGCGAGAATAGAGTATGAAAAAATCTTCTTAAAACTCCAGTTAGTACTATCTTTTAACAAAACATGCACCTATTAAGTACACAAGTTCATTTTTCATTCTTCTTAAATTGGGCATGAAGTCTTTATAAACCAATCTTCATTGGCTATGCCCATTCTTCGATTATTTGAATAATATATATTTCATGGGTCATATAGTCATAATCCAATAACTGTTAAAAGTTCATTCTTATCAAACAGTAATTATTTGACATTCTCATGCTTTGATTACTTAGTTCACTTTAAATTTACATTATTTCTTCTGTGATCTAACGTTCACTTTGAACATGCTAGGTTTACATAGAATATTCTTTGAAGAAATCCATTGGGATCTTTAAATGCAATGACTAAGAGTGACATACATCATTACATAGTCCAACCTAAACCTTTGGTCATTCTATCCGAACATCCCTCATCTTCCTACTTATTTCTTTCTTACTGAAATACTGACCATTATACATACTACTAGAATCCGAAATAGGAGAACTATGGACACTAATATTCGACAATTTCATTGAGAACAAACCTAGTTTCGATTTTCTTCAATTCAACATTTTTGAAAATCCTTCTTTATTCTTACTACATGCTATTTTTAACCCTTGGATATCATCTTACAAGCAATTAAACACAAAATAATTTTACCCCTTGGCATAAAACTTCCCCCCTTTCCATCAAACATGGGTTTAATCAAAATAACATAAAGTGCATCAAACTTCATAGCTACCAAAGGTGTGACGAAAGAGAGAGCGGCACCTATGTTAAGCATAAACATTAACAGAGAAAACTCGTAACCTACCTGTCACAACGTCTGAAGAGCTTCCTTGCTCACCCCTAGCTTTGAGTGCATAGAAAAAGTTCCTTTTTGGAGCTTCAGAATTAGGACCGCTGGTTGATCTTGACTATTACTCTTACCTTGACTTCTCACATTGGGAGAATCCTTCACCATATGGACACTTTTTTCAAAACAATATAAACTATTAGTCCCAACAAGACATTCACCAACATGTTTCTGACCAAACTTATCACAAGTTGATTTCTCTTTTGGTGGATCATCATTTCTCCCATATTAAAAGTTAGGAATAGAACCTCTATCATTGACATTCTTGAAGATATTTGAAGGAACATGGTTTGAAAACTGCTTCTTAAACTTAGGCTTGTCTTGAACATCAAGACTACTCTTAGAAGAACTACCTTCAAAAGACTTTACCTTCTTAGCTTCCCTATTCGTCTTCCTTAGAAGACTTTCCTCATATTATTGAGCGTGAACCATTACCCTAGAAAGTTCCATATTGTGATGAAGCATGGCTGCACAACATTATTCTTCAAGCTCTTCGGACACGCCCGTTACAAAAAAGGGATTAGATGCTAAAAGACACATAGTGTCAAAGATCTAAAGGTACGACATAGTAGTATCAAGAAAAGATAATTTTCCTAATCATCATCTAGCCTCTCATCCATAATTGTGGTGCTCTTCACAACCATTAATACGACACTAGGTAACGTGGTTTAGTGAGACACTTACCCTAAGGATATTTAATTTCATGCTATGATACAAATTTCGTTACACCCGGATCCTAGACCCCAGATGAGACCGGCATCGTTAACCTCTTAAAGTTTGCAAATAATACTCTTCTTTGCTTCCATCACTAACATACAGTTAAATATGTGGAAAAATTAAAAACATTTAATATACTAATGAACTATACTTACACATCATATTTAATTTTTATAAAAGCATATGATATTTTACAACTATTATCTCATATATATTACACTATCTAGGACTGCAAATACATAATTGTGGGTTGCTTCACAACCATGAACAAGACACTAGGTAACGTGGTTTAGTGAGACACTGACCACAAGGATATTTAACCTCATGCTCTGATTCAAAGTTCGTCACACCCGGATCCTAGACTTCGATTAGACCGGCTGCATAGACAAGGTCTTGATGGACGTCCATAAATAAATTTTTCATTTTTATCGTCAGAATCCATATCACCAAAAAAAATGGCTTGATAAAGCACATGAAAATCATCGAAATGGGGGGTATGTGCGCTTTGGGGATCGTTTGACCTTTAAAATTTGTTGCACTGGTCGTGAGGTCCAATCGGATGTATAGCCTAGGTCTTGACGGACCTCCACAAAAAAAATTAGCATTTTTGACATTGGAATCCGGATCTCCCAAAACTGATTTTCTATAGAACACGAAAATCATCCAAATGGTGTGTATGCGCGCTACGAGATTCGTTTGACCTTGAAAATGGGTCAAATTGTCCGTGAGGGTGAACCATATATATAGCCAAGGTCAAGACAAAAGGCTAAAAAAAAATTTGGCATTTTTTACGTTGAAATTTGAATCACCCAAAAAATGGTTATCTATACCACACAAAAATCGTCAAAATGAGGGGTATGGGTGCTTCAGGACTCGTTTGACCTTAAAAATGGTGGGATTAGCTGTGAGGGTTGATCAGATACATAGCAAAGGTCTTGACGGATGTCCACAACAATTTTTTGCATTTTTGGCGTCGGAATCTGGACCACCTAAAAAAATGGTTTGCTATAGCACACGAAAATCGTTGAAATGGAGGGTATGCATGCTTCAGGGCTTTTTTAACCTTGAAAATGGGTTGTATTTGTCTTGAGGGAAAAACAACTGTATAGAAAAGTTCTTTGACGTCCACTAATATTTTTGGCATGTATGACATGATAATCTGGATCACCCAAAAAATAGTTTGCTATAGTAGATGAAAATCGTCAAAATGGGGGGGGGGGGTATGTGTGCGCTTGGGGCTCGTTTGTCCTTTAAATTGGGTTGGATTAAATGTTAGTTCCAAACGACTGCATAACTAAGGTAATGATGGATGACCACAAATATTTTTGGTATTTTTGACGTGTGAATCTGGATCACTCAAAAAATGGTTTGCTATACCACACGAAAATAATTGAAATGGGGGGTATGCGCGCTTCAGGGCTTGTTTGACCTTGAAAATTTGTCGAATTGGCCGTGAGGACAAATTGGATGTATATCCATGGTGTTGATGGACGTCCATAAAACATTTGGTCATTTTTTACGTCGAAATCCGGATAACCCAAAAAATGATTTTGTATAGCACACGAAAATCGTTGAAATGAGGGTTATGCATGCTTGGGGATCATTTGACCTTAAAAATGGGTCTGATTCACCGTGAGGGTCAACCTGTTGCATGTACAATGTTTTAAAGGATGTCCAAAAATATTTTTAGAATTGTTGACATCGGAATCGATATCACCCAAAAATTTGTTTGCTATAGCACACGAAAATTATCGAAATAGGGGGTCTGCGCGCTTCGGTGCTCATTTTACCGATAAAAAAGGTCATATTGGCCTTGATCCCGCTTCATAGACAAGGTCTTGACAGATGTCCACAAAAAATGTTGGCATTTTTCTCGTCCGATTTCGGAACATCTAAAAAGTGGTTTCATATAGCATACAAAAATTGTCCAAATGGTTTGTATCCACTCTTCGGGGCTCCTTTGAAATTGAAAATGGGTTTGACTTGCAATGTGGTCCAACCAAGTGCATAGCTACGGTCTTGATGGATGTCCACACAAAAATTTGGAATTTTTGACTGTCACATCTAGGCATATCCCCAAGATGTAACCGTCGTCATCCTCTTTTTTAAAGACTAAGACTAGCCTCTTAGTTCATATCATTACATTCATAGGTTGAAAAATGCCGAATATTTTAAAACTTTTACTTTCTCTACTTGGAGGTTTACATAGACCTTTACATACACATAACATATATTCATATCGTGTATACATAGACCCTTGATATAGGAAGGTTACATAACCTTCTACGTTTATTGAACATATATATATATATATATATATAAATATACAAATAGTCTCAATGATTGTCTCAAATCATACCATCTAAACGAATGTCACAATATGGGTATAGCCTTTACATAAACTCAACAAGACCATGTACATGTCATACAAAAGTAAGGAAATGAATGATAGATTCAATAAGCTCATAACAAAGTCCAAAGCTAGAAGATGGCACTGCCCTCGAAAGTTTAGGACCTACCTTACTTGGATGAAACGAAGAATTCAAGCCTTCAACAATATATCATTCCAAACTCTTCAGCAATCGGAACATAAAATGATTAAGACAAGGTAAAAAAATGAGGTTAGTACTCCACACGTACTAAGTATGAGATCTTATGCACATACACAAGCAAAACATGCTTAAAAAGGACTTTTATCAAAACATGATTCTTACCCTTTTTTGGGCTTAATGAAAAGTCAAGTTAATCATACTAATCAACCAAACATTATTACTATCCCAACAAGTAACACTTATCCCAACACACTTAGAATCATAAGTTACAACAACCCTAACATCAAAGAATAGTATCACAAAAATAAATAAGACTTTAACATTTCATAATAAGAAAGACCATTACTAACAAGTTCTTATTAAGACAACAAGTGCAATGACCAAGAAAAGCCCCATAACCTTACTCAATCAAGTATCCTCAACAAGAAAACATGACCAATGTCCAACTTTACAATTCATGGCATTTATGCTTACATTCCATCTTATATGATCAATATAACCCAAGGCATATTCGTAAATGAACTAATCAACATATAGTATGAACAATATGACATCGTCATCATATATATATACATCATATATTATCATAACATAAACATATACCAATCTCCTCCTATGACTCCCCTCAAGACTAAGTAGTTCAATGTCTAGGCATAGTCCCATACCCCTACCTAGACTAGGATAAACCCGTTAGGTTATCCAAGTTAGAGTTCAAGTCCTTTAATTTTGTGTTAAATTTTGGGAACATCTTGCCCTAACCCATATAGACCACATGTGTTATTGTGGAATCCGGTGTCATAAAACACTACACCGAAACAAGGCGGACTACTTTCCAAGGTAGTACCAAATAAAACATAGCAACTACGTGGATCCAATTGCTAGTATTCCTTTGGAGGGAAACATAGTTCAAGAACTAGGAGATTTAGTTCGAATATCTTTATATGCCATGAATTATTATCTCCAATCTCAATAGTGATGTAGTTCTCCAACCTTTCCTATGTGGGAAGGGACACTCCTCTATCTAGTTCACTCGATTCTAAGCTAGAGTCCCTTTTTGAAATGTATTTAAGCCTTTTTATCAATCATAACATAATTTAGGCCATAGGTTCTACTCCTTGTATAATCATCATGATCAATATCTCAAAAAGAATTTTATGAGTTTAAATCCTTTAATCACAGTTCATATAAGTGAGGTTAACACTTTAGCATTTCATAATATTTAAGGAACATTGATAGTTTTCACCATCTTTATAGGACTTACAACTTCATAAACTTCCCAACATAGTCAAGAATTTTTAATTCAACATCATACCACCCTATATTCTTAATATAAGGAATACTACAATGTAATATCATGACTAAACTACAATAATCACAATGGGAAGTAAAGATAGAGATTATAAGACTTACAAGTTTTTCTTATAGTTTATCATCAAGGTCTTACCATCAACCCATAACTTAACCCAAATTGAGGAGTAACATCATAGCACAATGATAATAAATATAATAACAAGGCCAATTGTATCTGTATAAGACAGATAATCTTAATTCAACAATAATAGCACCATAGTATAGTAATATAACCAATAATCAACTCAATTGAATGATCAACATACAACATAAGTCAAGATCACTACCTAGGGTTAGGTATAGAGGATCGTGTTTTTCAGTTTGACCAAACTATCAACAATTATCATAAACAAGTTGAATTACATGTAAATATACTCTATATAACCCTAAGAGTTTACTAACAAATCAATCCATAACTTCAATTTCAGAATTGAATGAAACCCATAAGAAAACTCAACTTTTTGAAATCCATTTTGAAGGAACACTTTGAGGAAAGGATCTCAATGGTTAATAAAACACATACCTTATAGTTTCTCAACAATATGATGAAGAATCAACCCCTTTCAAACTTCCAAACCCTAGTTCTTGATAGCCTTTAATGGTGGGGTCTTGTGGAGAGAAAAATAAGAGAGAAGAAAGAGGGTTTATTTTTAGAATTTGCTTTTGGTTAATAAGGGTTAAGGGTATTTATAGAGGGCTTTAAGTCTCTTAATTAGTTTCCCTTTAATCACTATCTAACACCTAAACCATTAAAATTTTCTAAATGAAATCATTAAAATCTATCGATGAAATTCGAACCTCATCGACAAGACCCCGTTGATGGTCCGTTGGTGAGTTGACTGACAGACCCCTCTCCGTCCTGCACTTTCGTCGTCTCTATCAGAGACTTTGTAGGAGAGTGTAAAAGTAGCTAGCTAAACAAGGGCCTTCACAAATATCTGTAAGTGTGGGGCGAAAGTGCCCTTCGACACCTCATCGAGCCAATTATGGACCGTCGTCTGCCTCGTCGATGCACACTTCTAGTCAGTGCTACATCAAACTTAGGGGTCCTCCTTTAGTGCTGTTGGTTTTTCCTTATAGAGTCATAGACATACATTCCAATCATGAAATAACTTATAAACCCATTAGATACCTTTCAACCAATTTTCAACCATTTCCGACTTCTAAAAATTAGTAAAAGGCTAAGGCACAGTAACGTCTCTTTTAACCAATTTCCAGGACGTCATTGGACATTTTGGTTCTTAAACACTCTAAATGACCTATATTCATTAAAAATGGGCTTAGACATAGTGTTTAGACTTAATGACACATATGTTAGGCTTTTACTTGTGTCTTTGATTTTCAAGGTATTACATTACCCCCCCCCCCCCTCTTAGGAACATTCGTCCCCGAATGACACTAAAACTCCTTTAAAGGAATGAATAGACCAAAGACTAGCAGACCAACAAATAAACAATATAAACTTGATATAAATCATATCTCTTCAATGAAACAAATATCAAAACTCATATTACCAGACCTAAGGCTCAAAACACTTCATCATGAGGCATTTCGTTTTCACAACCCGTATGAGCTCAACATACATCATATTTGTCACTTAGAACAAAATTCAACTAAAAACCATGCTACCTACAATTTCATGAAGACTTATCAAATCAAAACGCACTTTATAACTCAAAACAAGAAAAAAGAAATAACATGTTTTTATAGCAATACTACAATGACTTCACTATGAAACGTACTTTGAGGTTTTCAAAAATGTCATTTTTGCAACACTTCACCCAAAAATCAAGAAACACAAATCTTTGTCATAATCATATAATTAAAAAGAATGGCTAACCTTCATTCTCAAAAATATTAGGATTATGGGATTTCATATCGGCCCCGGCCTCCCATGTAGAACACTCAACTAATTGATTTTTTCATAACACTTTTACGGAAACCTCCTCTTTATTCCTCAACTTCTTGACCTGCCTATCAAGAATTTGAACTGGACTTCCTCATAATTGAGTTTATCCTTGACACCCAAACCCTTAATAAGAAGAATGGACTCGGGATCAGCTATATACTTTTACAACATTGAAACATGGAAAACTAAATGAACCGAAGCTGATTCACTAGGAATTTTCAATTCATAGGCAACCTTAAAATACTTTTAATAGATTTCATAGGGACCCACATAATAATGACTCAATTTTTTTTTTGCCAAACCTAACCACCCCTTTCATTGTTGAAATTAAAAAATACACCTTAGTACCTTCTCCAAACTCCAAATCATTTCTCCTATTATCGGCATAACACTTTTGACAACTATAGGACGTTTGCAATGGGTTCCTTATGATATGAACCTTTTCCAAAGTCTTATAAATTAAATAAGGACCAAGAAGTGAGGGTTCTCCACTTCAAACAATCCAATAGGAGACTTGCACCTTCTACCATACAAGGCTTCATAGGGAGCCATGGAAATGGATCAATAAAAACTGTTGTTGTAGGCAAAATATACTAAACGTAAATGCCTATCACAACTCCCTTTAAAATAAATAATGAAAGCTCTAAGCATATATTCAAGTGTTTGTATCGTATGCTCTGCTCGACCATCTGTTTGGGGATGAAAAGCGGTGCTCAACTTCACCGTAGTGCCTAAACATTTTTTGAGTGACCTCCATAATGTAGATGAGAATTGTGCGCCCCGATACGATATGATGGATAACGGAATATCATGGCAACACATAATTTCATTTATGAAGATTCTTGCATAATCCTATGCCGAATATGTGAACTTGATGGGTATAAAGCTAGCGGATTTAGACAATTAATCCACAGACACCCATATGGAATCATATGACTTTTCGGTCCGGGGTAAACCTACTACACAGTCTATATTGATATGTTCCCACTTCCAAGTTTGAATTTGGATTTTTTGTAGTAAGCCACCAGGATTTACGTGTTTGTGTATTACTTCTTGGCAATTCGGACACTTCCCACCAATATATTTCCATTCGGTCATGTCACATTTTTTTGACCCTGGATGAATTGAGTACCATGACCCATGTGATATTTCTAAGATTCGAACCCTTAACCCATCTACATCGGGAACACATAATCTCCCTTGATATATTAATACACCATTCCCCCAGGGAGAATTATTCATTTATCTTTCAAATAACTGATTATTTAAACTCCATCAAGGCTAAGTCAAGGTGTTGTTTGGACATTACCTCAACCACTAATGATGACTCAGAGTTATGATGAACTACGACACACCCATCCGGAGAACTCTCAAACTTGACCCCAAACCTAGACGATCTATGCACTTCCCTTGCTAGGTCCTTTTTGTTTTTAATAAGATGGGATACACTACCCATAGTCATCCGACTTAGGGAATCCGCAAATACATTAGCTTTGTCGGGGTGATAAAGGAAACTCATATCATAATCTTTCAACAACTCAAGCGATCTTCTTCGCTTAAGATTTAATTACTTTTAGGTAAATGCAAATTGGACACTCTTATTATCGGTAAAAAAATCCACATGAACCCCATACAAATAAGCCTCAAAATTGTAAAAGAAAACACCACGGCCACTAATTGAAGGTCATGAGTGTGGTAATTCTTCTCACGTACCTTTAGTTGCCTTGACGCATAAGCTAGCACCTTACTGATTTGCCTAAGCACACACCCCAATCCCACCCGGGATGTGTCACAATACACCACAAAACCTTTTGTACCCTCTAATAAGGTCCGCACCAAAGTTGAAGTAAGCTTATCTTTCAACAATTTGGAGCTCTTCTCACATGCCTCCAACAACTTAAATTTTTTACTCTTTAGGGTCAAAGTAGTCAAAGAAGACGCAATGGACGTGAAACCATCCACGAACCTCCGATAGTAACCCACTAAACCCAAGAAACTCCTTATGCCAGTCGATGTCAAAGGTCTAAGCCAATTTTTAACCCCTTAAATTTTCCTTGGGTCTACTTTAACTCCTTCACTATAAACGATGTGTCCATGAAAAGCAACCGATAAAAACTTACACTTACTACATTTGGCATATAACTGATGTTCTTTAGGGGTTTGCAACACCACTACTAAACTGACCTTTATGATCTTCCTTATCATTCGAGTATACAAATATATCATCAATGAAGACAATGACGAACGTATCAAGGTTATTTAAAATTACTCTATTCATTAGGTCCATAAATGTCGTCGGGGCATTAATGAGACCGAAAGACATGACTAAGAACTAATAATGTCCATACCTAGTCCGAAAGCTCGTCTTTGGTACATCCTCTCCTCTCACCTTGAATTGATAATACCTCGACCTCAGATCTATCTTTGAAAAGTAACTCCCCCAGGAGTTAGTCAAATAGGTCATCAATCCGACGGAGAGGGTACTTATTCTTAATAGTAACATTTTTTGGGTTTTCTAGTCAATACACATTCTCAAATACCAATCCTTCCTTTTGACAAATAACACCGGACCACCCCATGGAGATATACTACACATTATAAAGCCTTTGTCAAGCAAATCCTTCAGTTGAGCCTTAAACTCTTTCAATCTTGCCGGAGACATCCAATTTGGAGGGATTGAAATGGGATTTGTTTTCTGTAGCAAAGCGATTCCAAAATCAATTTCCCATTTGGGAGGAATACCTGGAAGGTAATTAGGAAAAACCTACGGAAATTCACTAACTACGGGGACCGACTCAATAGGAGGAATTTAAGAATCCATATCGTGGACTCTTACTTTGTGATAGAGACAATACTTTGAGATCATTTTACATACTTTTAGACAAGATATGATGCGACATCTAGGAATAGAATTTCGCCCCTTCCACTCAATCCATACCTAAAATAGCATCAAAATCAAGCATATTAAGACGCACTAGATAGACATAAGAAACTCTCTTGGGCAATGAAATCTAGTCGATAGTATGCTACAGCACACCATTTTTTAATCTAGATTTCGACATTCAAAATGTCTAAATTTTTTGTGGTTATCTTTCAAGACCTTGTATATGTATCAGTTTGTCCTTTACGGAAAGTCCGAAGCATTTTAAAGGTTAAATGAGCATCTAAGCGCGCATACCCCCCATTTCGCCGATTTTCATATGCTATAGCACACCTTTTTTTGGCGATCCAGATTTCGACATCCAAAATTTCTAATTTTTTTTTATTGTTCGTAAAGACATTGTCTCTACAGCTACTTGTCTCTCACTGCCAGTCCAACACATTTTCATTGTAAAACTAGTCCCTAAGCACGCATACCCCCATTTCCACGATTTTCATGTCCTATAGAACACATTTTTTTGGTGATGTATACTATGACGTACAAAATCACAAAATTGATTGTCGACATCCATCATTACCTTTGCTATGCAGCTCGGTTTCCCTTCATGGACAGTCTAAATCATTTTCAAGGTCAAATAAGCCCGAAGTGTGCATATCCCCCATTTCAATAATTTACGTGTTCTATTGTACAATAATTTTTCTTGTTATGTATATTTCAACGTATAAAATACCAATATTTTTTGTGGAAATATATCAAGACTTTGTCTACGTGTCTAGTTGGCCATCACGCCTAATCTTACTCATTTTAAAGGTAAACTAAGTCACAAAGCGTGCATGTCCCCCATTTTGATAATTTATGTGTGCTATAGTACACAATTTTTCAATGATCTGGACTCCGACGTCAAAAATGTGAAATGCTTTGTGGACGTCCATCAAGACCGTGTCTATGCAGCAGGTTCTCCCTCCCGGCCAATCCGACCAATTTTTAAGGTCAAACAAGCTCTAAGACATGAATACTTCCCCTTCCCACATTTCATTAATTTATCGTGTGCTATAGCACATAATTTGTTTGGTGATCCATATTTTGATGTGAAAAATGCAAACTTTTTTGTCGACTTCCATAAAGACCTTGACTATGATGCTGGTTCCCCCTCACGACACTCCTACACATTTTTAATGTCAAATGAGTTTTAAAGCACACACACCTTCAATTTTGACAATTTTCGTGTACAATAGGGCATAATTTTATCCGTGATCTTTATTACGACATCAAAAATGCCGAAATTATTTGTGGATGTCCATCAAGACCATTCATATGCATCTGGTTTTCTCTCAAAAGAGCGCATATCCTTCCCTCAATTCAATGATTTTTCATTTGCTATAGCACACAATTGTTTGATGATCTTCATTATGACGTAAAAAATGCCAATGTTTTTTGTGGACGTCCGCAATAGAGGATTTAACTCAAATGAACCCTCTTATCTTCTATGAATCTTAGGTTGATAAAGACCCCCAAGATTTTATTGGTGTGGTCTATAAGATACTTTTTTCTATGGGATTGTTTAAAAACTAGAAGGTCGAGTTGTCCACATATCAACTCAAGGATGTGGCCTTAGGAGATATTAAAAAAGGCATTTCTTGACCAGTTTTTCCCTAGAGAGACAAGGGAGTCTAAGGTGGTGTAATTCATTAAACTCCACCAAGGAGGTATGAATGTTCATGACTACTCTTTGAAGTTCATCAAATTGTCCAAATATGCTCTTTCTTTGGTCTCTGATCCTAGAGACGAAATGAGTCGCTTTGTGACACATGTAGTGGATGACTTGAAAGAAGAAAGTGATTCAGCGATGCTTCATGATAATATTAATATTTCCGGTCTTATGTTTGTTTAATGAGGTTTTAAGGTCATTAAATGATTTAATATATCATTTATAGGAGGTTTTTAAAGTTTCGTGAAGTTTGAAGGTCAAACGAACAAGAATATCCAAGGCATTCGAAAGATATGCCTTTAATTGACCTTGTGCGTCTAGGCGTGTTTCGTTGAGTTTTACTTGTTCGTTTGGATGAAATTCATGTGACAGGTGTTAAATTTATATAAGATTATATTTTTTGTTGGAAATTCCCGAGAAATTATACCCGAGGAACATCAAAGTGTCCTTGAGGAAGGACGCAAACATGTTGTCAAAATAGTCCCAGGCAGACCTTGGTTATGGAGCAGTCAACGACCTTTGTCTTGATTACACCCCATCGACGGTCCCTTCATGGGGGAATTAACCAAGTGTGTAGTTTGGAACTTTGTCCATCCACTCTAGCTACTAATGGAGGGCTGTGACACCCCGTCGTGGCTGTGATGCCCCGTCAAGGCCAAGCATCGCACACACCTGTGTTCCTACGCAGGCTGCTGTCCACTTAGGGGTGAATGGGTAAATTAACACCAACTTCTAAATTAATTCATTAGTGGTTTATTGAGCGTCTTTTGAGTATTTTAATAATTTATATAAAGGGCAAAGGAATGATGGACTCAAGGTTAGTTTGCCGAAACAACATCATATTAATCCTTAGAAAAGTCATCATGATGTTGTTGTCGCCATTGTGAGGTAGCCCTAGTGGACCTTCTTTGATAGGGTAAATGTGATTGGGTTATGAACTTTTTATGGAACCCTTTTATGTAAAGCTAATTTATGAATAACTCTATGATAACGAAGGCTAGCACCTAGTGAGTATGGTAAGGGAAAGTAGTTCTAGGTAAGTATGAGACTTTATTACAAAGAATTCCCTTCATATTGCTTAACCATGTGCGAAGATGGAATGTGTCTAAATTCTACCATTGGCAAGTAGAACAACCTCATAGAAGATTGATATAACTCTGGAGTCCATGTCTAGCTATCATGGTCTATGTCGGTTATTGCCTATTCTCATCATATGGAATACCTATTTGAATTAGAGGAGTTTATGGAGTTCAGGTGATGGTATGGGATGCTGTCTAGACATTGCACAATAGACTTTGAAGGTGTGATGTGGAGTTTCTAGGTCCTGTCCAAGACGATTACTTGAATGTCCTCAACGTGATGTATGAGTCTTAATGAATTAATGATTTATGTTATGGAGTATGTAAATGGAATAAGTAATTATCTAGAGTATTTAAGGATTGTCTAGTTAAAGTTTGAAGGGGGCATAGGAATGGTTACTTCATATGTTACCAAGATAAGTCTTAAGAATGACTCTAAGTATGGAGGATGTTTATTATGTGGACATAATACGAACATAGGAAGTCATAAGGATTATTTAGGTAGTCTTGAAGAGGTCAATCATGGACTTTATGTTCTAGACGTACTTAAGTAAGTGTTTTTATAGACTTTGATGAGGAAATGTAATGTTTGATGTCTTGAAGTATTCATGTGGCTCATGATAAGTAATCCTAAAGATCATTTAGGCACATCTAGAGAGGGTGTATGGGCGGTCTATCTTTGTGTGACTTAAATTATATTAGGATAGCCTTGAGTGAGAAGATTACAAGCTAAAGGGTGTCTAAAAGGTTGAACAAAGTACTTCACTGTACTTGGGGGATGTGACATTAAGTCACTAATTAAAAATCACCATAAAGACAAACAGGAACTACAATTAGTATCATACTTCACATAACAAAGTCTTCAAATACTCATAGGTTCACACTTTGACAATAAAGACCAATTGGATGTTCCTAGGCATCATAATCATCATATTTATAGTCATTTACATTTATCATCATCTATATACATAATATTAACTTCCTAAAGCTCCTATCAAGGCAAACTAGTGCAATGCACAGGTAGAGCCTCATACCCTTACCTAAGCTAAGTCAAACCACTCAAGTCACTTTATTTAGTTTATACTTCACTATTTATTTCTAATTTTGGAAACACTTTCCTTATGCGACATAGACCACGTGAGTTAAATGTGGAATTCGGTGTCATAAGACCTTACACCGATGGAAGGTGGTATACCGGCCAAGGTAAGACCTAATATAAACATAGCTTCCGATATGGGTCCACTAGTTTGTCTTCCAATAGTGGTAACTTAGTTCAAGAACTAACAGGTAGGTATTCCTTGTTCGTACCATATTGCAATTGGGATTCCTCCTTTGGGAATCCCTTGGATGAGTATCCCTCAAAAGTTTAGTCAACATCATATGGGGAACTATAGGGTTGAACCTTTCCTTTTTATGAAAAGTCATCACCTTCCATTGTAAAGTTCGCTCGGTGCTTAGCTAATTCCCTTTTTATTGAAATGTCTTTAAATCTTCATTAAAAATCATTACTTAGTTTGGTTCATAGGGTCTAGACCTTATATAATCATTATTATCATAGCTCAATAATCATTGCATGAGTAATAGTCCTTTCATCACAATTCTTATAAGTAAGGTAAACACTTTACATATCATATCATAATAGGATACATTGATACACATCACCATCCTTATAACATGTACACCCTAAGAAACCTCACAACCAAAGTTAAGAAATATCAATTCAATCATAATACCGTTTTATGAATCCTATATAAGGCACACTTCAACACAACATCATGACTTATTTACAATTTAACCACAAGTTGAAGTAAAGAATAGGAATTACAATATTTACCAAGCCTCCTCCATAGTAATCATAAAGGCGTTACCATAAACCCACAATTCAACCCCAATTGGGTCATCACATCAATATATTTCAATAATCACTAAGATAATAAAGGTAGAAGATTCAATATACCATAATTCAATACTAAACAAAAGCTTTGAAACAAGGCACTTAAGCCAATCTTCTTAACCTAGATCATTACTGAAGAACTAGTGTGAAATACTATAGTTCTTCTCAACATGTTTATGATCAGTGTAATAACAATAACTAATAATGATTTAACAAATAATCAAGTCAATTGAATCAATCCCAACATAATTCACATCAAGACCAACCTAGGGTTAAGGGATAGGGATCATGTTCTTCAAATTGAATCAAACCATTGCAATTAATTTAAATAACTACAAATTTAATCAAACCATTGCAATTAATAAAAATTATATTCAATTACATGTTATTATATCCATTCCACCCTAAATAAACAATAAGCAACTTAGTTCACCACATCAATTTCGTAGCTAGAAGAAACTCATAAGAAAACTCAACTTTTGAAATCTATTTTGAAGGAATCCTTAGAAGAAAAAGTCTGAAAGGTTAATTAGATCCTACACCTTAACGTTTCATGAAGATCTGATAGTAAATTCGTCCCTTTAGACTCCCGAAATCCCTCTCCTTGCTAGACTTCAATGGGAATTTAAGTAGAGAGAGAAAGAAGAGACAACGAAGACAGTTTAGTGTTTTAATGTTTTAATAGTTTAGTTGGGATTGGGAATTTTATGTGGGTTTTAAGTTAATTAGTTAGTAACACCTTCATACCTAACTAATCCATAGTCACTTAATTAAATAAATGACTTAACATTTAAAATGTTACAAAAATAAAACCCTCATACACGTAACCCCGCCGATGGGCCGTCTATGAGTCTACATAACTTTGCCTTCTCGTCCTGCACTCCGTCGATGAGTTCAGAGATTGTGCAGGCAAAATGATTTATCACCATGGCTAAGTGTGGGACAATGGTTGCTTCAATTTCTTGTTTTCCCACACATGGCCTGTCTCTTTCTCGGTCGATGCAGACAGCCGACAGTGTTGCTTCAAACGCAAGGGTCCTCCTTAAGTGTCCTTGGTTGGTCCTTGGGTACTTGTACAAGGACAATCAATAACGAAACAACTAAAACACTTATTAACTACTTCCTTATAACTTTTCATATGTTTCAAAATCCTAAAAACTAGTCCAATAGGCTATGGCATGCTAGTACCTCTTTGAAAAAACTTCTGGACGTTCTTAAATGTTTTGGTTCTTACACTTCCTAACTAATCTAATTCATTAAAATGGACATAAAACAGTACTTAGACCTCACGACACCGATGACAGGCTTTACAAGATGCCTTGAAATTTTTAAATGTAACATTATCCCCCCTAGGAACATTCGTCCATGAATGACACTAGACACTCTTTTGAAGGAAAGGATAGACTCAAGACTAGCAGCCCAACCAATCACAATTTCTAATCAACATAAATCATATCAGTTCACTAAGGCAATTTCAAAACTCCAATAACAACACATAAGGCTCAAACATTTCATCATGAGGTATTTCCTTCTCACAACACACATGAGCTCAATATGCATTGCATGAGTCTAGTTAGACAAAGTTCATCTTAACAACATTCTACATAAGATTTCATAAAGAATCATCATATCCTAATGCACTCCATTACTCTAAAGAAGCAAAAAATTAAAATTATCATGTTCTCAACGAAACATTACATTAACTTCAATGTAAAGCGTTCAAAAATGCATACTTTGCAAAACTTCACCCAAAAATAAAGAAACCTTAAATTCTAGTTATATTTATATTATTAAAAGGAATGACTAACCTTAATTCTAAAAAATATGAGGGTAACGGACTTCATGTCGGTCTCGTGCTCCCATGTTGAACCCTCAACTAGTTATCTTTTCCATAACACATTTAAGGAAACCACCTCTTTGTTCTTTAACATATTGACTTGCCTATAATTAATTGGAACTAGAACTTCCTCATAAGAGAGATTAATCTTCAAACCACGACCCTCAATAGTAAGAATGGACTCTAGATAACCAATAGACTTTTTCAACAAAGAAACATGGAAAACCGGATGAACCGGAGACAATTCACTAGGGAGTTCCGATTCATAGGCCACCTTACAAACCATTTCTAAAGTTTCATAGGGTCCCACATAACGAATAATCAATTTCCCCTTCTTCTCAAATCTAACCACTCCCGTCATAGGTGAAATTTTCAAATACACCTTATCACCTCCCTCAAACTCCAAATCCCTCCTCGTATTGTCAGAATAGGACTTTTTCCAACTATAGGATGTTTGTAACTAGTTTCTTATGATATGGACATTCTCCAAAGTCTTATAAATCAAATCGGGACCAATAAGTGAAGGTTCAACCACTTCAAACCATTTTATAGGGGAGCTACGCCTCCTACCATACAAGGCTTCATAGGGAGCCTTGGATATGGATATGTGGAAGCTTTTATTATAAGAAAACTCCACCAAAGGAAGTTGTTATCACATGTCCTCTTAAAATACATGATGCAAGCTCTAAGCATATCCTCAAGAGTTTGAATAGTGTGTTCCGCTTGACCATCTGTTTGAGAATTAATAGCGGTACTCCACTTCACCTTAGTACCCAAACCTTCTTTGAACGACCTCCATAACCTAGATGTGAATTTTTCAACCCGATCCGATATGATTGATAATGGAATACTATGATGACACAAAACGACATAATGCTCGCCGAATAGGTGGATTTGATGGGAATTAAATGAGAGGACTTAGTCAACCTATAAACAATCACCCATATAGATACATATGACTTTTGAGTATGAGGTAACCCAACTACAAAGTCCATATTATTATCCTCCCAATTTCAAGTAGGAGTTGGATCTCTTGTATTAATCCACCCCACTTTTGATTTTCGGCCTTTACTTGTTGTCCATTTGGACCCCTCCCAAAAACTCTTCTATGTCCTTCTTAATAGCTTCCCACCAATAAGTCTCCCTTAGGTCATGGTACATCTTAGTAGAACCCCGATGAACGTAGTAGCGGTACCCAGTTGCTTCTTGAAGGATCCGATCAATCAACCCATCTCATTGGGAACACACAATCTACCTTGATACCTTAACTCTTCATCCCCCGAAGGACAATGACTCATTTAACTTGTTGAGAACTGATTCTTTCAACTCCATTAAAGGTTAATCAAGGTGTTGTTTGTCTTTCACCTCAACCATTAAGGATGACTTGGAGTTATGACGGACTATGACACCCCCATTTGGAGAACCTTCCAACCTTACCCTGAACCTAGCCAACCTATGAACTTCCTTTGCAAGGTATTATTTTTCTTCATCAACATGGACTACACTACCCATAGTCATACGACTTAGGTCATCCACCACCACATTAGCCTTGCCGGGGTGATAAAGGACACTCATATCGTAATCTTTCAAGAATTACAACCACCTCCTTTCCCGGAGTTTCAACACCTTTTGGTAAACACATATTGGAGACTCTTATGATTGGTAAAAAAATCAACATGAACCCCATACGAGTAATGGTTTAAAATTTTCAAAGCAAACACCATGGCCGCTAACTTAAGGTCATGAGTTGGATAATTTCTCTTATGTAACTTAAGTTGTCTGGAAGAATAGGCAATCACCTTCCCATGTTACATAAGCACACACCCCAAACCCATATGGGATGCATCACTATTCATAATAAACCCTTTATTACCCTCCAATAATGTCAACACCGGAGCGAAAGTAATCCTTTCTTTGAACAATTGGAAGCCCTCCTCACACGCTTCCGACAAATCAATCTTCTTACACATTTTGGTCAAAGTATTCAAAGAAGATGTCATTGATGCCTCTTATTATAACCCGCAAAACCCAAGAAACTCCTAATGTCGGTTGGAGTCAAAGGTCTAGGGCATTTTTTCACTGCCTACATTTTCCTTGGGTCTACCTCAAAGCCCTCTCTAGAGATAATGTGCCCAATTAATGCCACCGAGATCCACCAAAATTCACGTTTGCTATACTTAGTAAATTACTAATGTTCTTTAAGGGTTTGCAATACCACCCTCAACTGACCCATGTGATCACCCTAATTCTTCGAATATATCAAGATGTCATCAATGAACACAATGACAAAATAATCAAGGTAATTTTGAAACACCATATTCATTATGTCCATAAACACCATCGGAGCATTAGTGACACCGAAAGAAATTACAAAGCACTCATAGTACCATACCTAATCTGAAAAGTTGTCTTTGGGACATCCTCATATCTTACCTAATTTTGTAATACCCTGACCTCAAATCTATCTTTGAAAAGTAACTTGCCCCTTGGAGTTGATAAAACAAGACATCAATCCATGAGAGAGGGTACTTATTCTTAAGGTTGACCTTCTTAAGTTGACGGTAGTCAATACACATTCTCAAAGACCCATTTTTCCTGTTTATGAATAAGCACCGCCACCATAAGTGGAACATACAAAACATTATCATAATTTGAAACCTATACTACATTATAGAGAAGGTTAGGTTAGCTTTTCACCAATCCAATTTCACAACTCCAATTCATACACAGATTGACCTACTAAAAAAAAGGCTCTTATCAATTGAAAAAATGACCAATGCATATCAATAATCACAATATCGAATGAATCCAACATAATACAATATGAATTCATTTATTTGGGACAAGATATATTAAATTCTAACATGATTCTTTCATAATTATGTAGCCTATACAAAACTACACATGAATTCAATAGTATAGTGACATGATCAAATCACCCATAATATAGTAAAAAATAGGATTGCATGATTTTCATGAGTTCATAGAGTTTTTATAGTCTAAAATAATCAAATTAACATCAATTCAATCATGATACAATGATTCAAAAGGTTTTATGTAATAACCCATGGCTAGATTTTAATGTAGAAACTCATACTTTGAGAATGTCGTGGAAAACAATTTGAAGATTGGATTCTTGAAGAAAAGAGATTCAAGGATTAAATACTACCTTAATTGATTATAAGACACGAAATTTAATACAAATTGATGGAGATATTATAATTCAAGCCAGAATCAATCTTCAAGCTTCAATGGTGTTCTACAAAGTTCTTTAGGGGTGTTGGGTTTTTGATTTTTAAAGTGAATTCATCTTAGTGTCCAAGACTTATAAACGCAATTAGAATACCCAAAATAACCCTAAGAAACCTCCCAACTAATTTTTAGAAAGAGAGGTGAATTACCTAAATTGCCATTGAGGTGGTTGAGGCTCTGCACGAAATTGCAGGTCTCAACAATGGTTCCTTATTGATGGGGAGTCAGTACATCGACGGTCCGTGCTGACAACCATCGATATGATCTAAGAATGCATGTCGGTATCTCAAGTTCCTGCAACTTAGTGTCAATCTATGACCCAAATGATGGGGCGTCGATGGACCCACGACCCGTTGATGACCCCTCGTTGGTTGGGCTAATCTTGACCGCTTTTTGCGACAAATTCGTCATGCTTGGGGATATTTTACTAAACGTTACCAACTTAAATTCACTCTTATACATATGAGGATCCCGTCGCATCAATTTCAACCAAAATGAACATGTAAAACATGTAGAAGGCAAACCTAAATCTACACGCACGTCTGAAGGCATAACTTTAGAATGTCATGGATGTTTAACCTCCAAAAATAACAAAACATAAGAAATTTCCTATAGACACTATCATAGACAATTTTAGGAATTTAGAACCTCATGGAACCCGTGTTAGGCTGTAGCTTCACCGAAATCATTTTAGAGGTGTTATAGTTTTGGTATGTTTTGGAGTTAGTTATAAACGATTTTTAGATCATATTTAATCCCTTTAAAAATTAAAAAAACCCCAATAAGCAATAATAAATAAAAAATTCAAAAACTCTCTCGTCTTCCAAATTCTCTCGAAACACCATTCGAGGAAAAACTCAAGCTCAATCTAGAAAATGATTTTTTATGTTCTTTTTTCTCCAACTATTTGGGATTTTCTTTTATTAATGTATGGTAAAAATTTATCCTTGGTTAAACTTTCATCAAAGGATTTTAATCATTGTTTTTACAATGTGATCATAAGATTAAAATTGCTATCTTTCAATCTATCCATGGAATATTTTCTAACTAATTTAATAGTCATTTAAATGATGGATTTGTGATTAATCAATGATTTTATGATTATTTTAATTAAAATTCCATTCAAAAACCACGATCTCCTTTATCTCTCAATGTAGCCTATAATGTGGGTCTTATGATCATATTTAGATGTTCATGATATTGTGATTCGATTGTGTTTAATTGTTTATTGCTATTGTTATATATATCAATTGAATATGATATGGTTAGAGTTGATCAATGGAGACCCTATTTTTGAAGTGTTGGTTAGTTTACCTAATTACTAGTCTTTGGTACTTAACTTGATGATGTATGGTATGGTCCACTTACGTTGGGGTGTTTACATCCATTTTTATTTATAAATGTTGTGATCATTGGCCTTGAGGGTTATATATGTGTAATTACTCAGTTTGATGGTTATCATGATTCTGAAAGAGTTATCTATTCTCCAATACTAGTATATTAATAGGGTGCATTGATAATGTTATGTATTCGTTAATGATGTTATTAGGGTTAGGTATGGTCTACATATTTCATTGAGATGAATACTTTTGTGTAGAAGGACCCCATACCTATGTAACCCTATATGAATGTGTGGTCATATGCATGTTAGCAGTCTTCTATTCAAATGTTGGATATGATCGTGTCTCCTCTAATGTAATGTGAGTGTGTGATCTTTAGAGGGTAGTTTTCTCAATACCATGTTGTTGCAATTATTTGATAATGTTAACCAATGTACAGATGCACATCACATGTATATCTGTTAGTAGGATAGATTCATGGTGTCAATTGAAAAAATAGTTCTCATAAGCACCATTATCGATTACTATGCATGTAAAATATATGAATGATAAAGTATGAGCGTGTGTTGTCTAAATGAGCTTATGTGAAAGGTTTCCTTATATATGCATACATACACACATGAAATCATAAATGACGTATATTAGTGATGATCTACTGGTTAGGAGTCTTTTGGATTGTTTTCCCTAATTCACTCTAAACTAGACTATATTATGAATACATAAAAGGATATTCTCATATATGTTGGTTTTGATAAACGGAAATTTTCATCATTTAACATATGTGTTAAGTGTAGATATACAAGGATTTAATCTCCAACAACCTATCTTACGAAATAATGTTAATCAAGACTTGAAAGCTTTTCTAAAAGGGAAAGCTCGCTTAGCACCGAGTGAACTTTAAAACGATAGGTGTCCCTTCAAAAATGGAAGATAGGTTCACCAATGTGGTGTCCCTTCCAAAAATTGAATATAGCTTCACCAATTTCCTCATGAAGTTGAAAGTACAATGATATCTAGCATAAAGAAATTTTTAGTCACAACCTACTAGTTCCTTAACTATGCTTGCATTTTGTTTATGTTCTAATATGGCAAGTAGAATAGCATTATTTAGGCGTGAGTGAATGAAAACATATTCAATGTTTTTCTCACATGGTCTAATGTCTGTTAAGGAAAAGTTTCTGAAATCTAAAATGAACAATGGAATTAAGATGATCAACCCGATGATGCATGATTTCTAACAAAATGTCTTCTTTAAAAGCATGCTTTTGCATGGTTATTATACTTAGTGCATTCTTGTACTCATATCATTTTATTCCTTTTTTATTCAAAGTGTAGGTGGTGACGACAAGAACATCTTTCATTAAAGAAGATATTGGATAGCTATTCCCAAGTGCAAGTGTCCTTATGATTCAAGGAACTTCATGTGAAGATATTATTTAAGTTCATATTATTGTATAGATTATTATTTTATGTTGTGAAGGGTTGTGTCCCTATTATATTCTATTTATTTTTGAGTCTAAGATGGAAAGACGATACTTAATGTCTAAACTATGTACTTATGATCATATTTACAATGTAACGTTCTAGCATTATATTATGCTAAAAAATGTTTTTAATTTTCCGCCAAATATCTATGACAATGTGATGAATGATGTCTATGTGCTTGTATAAAACCTCAGAGAGGTCAAGTATGCTATGTAACTTCTAGGGTGTGTCCCCACTCGTATCAAATGTGGTATCAGATCATTAGGTTTATAGAAGGTGGTTTAGATTACAATGTCTCATATTTGTCACGTCTAGTAAAGTCTTGTTCATCAGGCATCACCGCTCAAATCTAGTTTATCGGTGCTGAGTATAAAGTTCCATTACATTCAACTTATACTTCATGGAAGATGGAACCTAGTATGAGGACATCATATCTCAATAGATGATTTCTCATCTCATCATTATTATTAAGTATGTTAATCTCAATACATTCATTAGAGTGTTCATAGAGACTGGTCTCTTCATTAACTTTACGCTCTCCTAGGTGAATAGTTTTGGTAACATTTACTTAGGGTCATTTTAAATTTCTCTCATCTTTTACATTAGCCTCATATCATGTTGTCACCACATTCATTAACATTAGAAAAAAAAATCATAATTACTCACCCCTTTTTACGTTATTATTCAATTAATCATATGCCAATGTACTTGGCCAATTGTGTGTTTCACACTCTTACTTTACCCTTATAGGGTTTTATCATTTCATTACATAATATTCGTTTCGTCATATGCCAATGCAGTTCCCCTTTTAGTGTGTTTTACACACTTACTTAACCCTTCTAGAGTTACATCATTTCATTACATACATCTTAGGTTCACTTTTTGTTAAACGTATGTTAGACTTATGGATCTATACATACAAGTCATGGGTCTTCATTCATATTTCATTTAAGTTATTCATATCTTCCTAAGATTATGTGGTACAAGACTTATGCATCTTGTATGTATGCAAATATCTCAATTTTGACATTAGTAGGAAACATTATTCTTGAACATTTAATTGACGTATGACATTATGTATCACTACGGAATTTTGGCAAAGGAACCCGATTTTCCAATCCCTTGAACAACATTTACATTTTTTTTTTCATTTTTGTTTGATCCATTCGTCTTGGGTATCCAAGTTCGAGCCCCAATGCCTTCATTTTATTTTCCCGTTAATTTCATTCTTCATTTTTTGCTTAATGGAACTAAGAGAATGTGGGATCTAACCCCACAACCACATCTACTTTTTATTTTCATTTCCTTTAAATTTCTCTCCTTTGGTCGAGCGGTTGTGGGTTCGAACCCTCACAACTCCTCTTTCATTTCTTTTAAATTTTCTTCTTAAACCTTCCTAGGAGGTTGTGGGTTCGATTCTAATTCCTCACATCTCTTTACTTTCATTTGCTTTGACTCTCCTTCAAGGCCTAGTGTTCGTGGATTTCCACTTCTCACATGTCATTCTATCATTTTCTTTACTCTCCTTCACTGCCTAGAGTTTGTGGTTTCTATTCCCATGCCTCTAATTTTATTTTTTTTTACTTCACTCTTCCTTAAATTTCATTGATAGGTGATGGGTTCGAATCCCACTCCTCTCATTTCTATGTTTTTCTTTGAAGTTATATTTCCAGCAAATACCATTGTTCGAATCCCCTTCACCACATTTCTTTTAACATCTTTATTTAATGTTTCTTAACATGGTGAGGTAACGGGTGCAATCCACCATGAACTCACTTGTTTTAGTTCATTTTTTTCAACATTTTGAACCCTTTCTGCTGACCAAAATTCATCAATTGAAGCTGGAATTTTTTTTAAAAATTATTCATTATCCTTTCATCAAGTTATACCTTAGTTCTAGGGGAATTTCGTAGTGCATTTAAAACGTTTGAGGTGTGTCTTCATGTATTTATTTATCCACGACATTATCCCTCAAATCAGACACATTTCAACTTATATCAACATCACATTTACATCAAGATGTGTACATGAGATATTAGGAACTATAATTCCATTTCAAGTCCTAAACCATGAACAATAGCCACAACAATACACACATACACACGTAATTAAATTTTCGAAAACATCAACATAAGTCATATAATTTCAAACAAACATATAAACACATAATCATTACGAAAACACGTTTCATCCCTAGTTTTATACTAGAAAACATAACAAGCCTATGATTCAATGGGAGCTAGTGACAGGGACATGCAAAGGGGAACGATCCTAGTTTTTGGAATGAATATTCTGAACCTTGAGGGTTCTCTTGGGAAAGGAACCATGAGAAAATATAAACCATATCTTTTTGACGTTAAAATCCCTACTTTATTCCAAAAAGCATTTATTCCAAAAAGCATTACCCAAGAAAACGTCTAAGCCTTCTCAATATCAACTCCACTCAAATAAAAAACTCCCTTAGCCTAGTGTTCGATTAATATTCGTTTTCTTGTGATTTCGTGTGAGTTCTTCAAGGATGAAGAACTTGGTTTATTTTTCTGCTTTTGTATCTTATTTTGGCAAAAAAAAGTGACAAATAATAAGAGACATTGAGCGTGAAACTGGAGAGATAAATGTGAGAGATTGGGAGTTGTCGGAGTCTTAGGAGTCTAGTTTTAGAACATAGTCAATAAGGTTTTGTTTATTTATTAAAAATCTGTTTTTTATTTTATTTTATTTTAAATCATATAATGAATAATAATTATTACTTCATTGAATCAATTCAATAGCTTAAATAAAAAATCCCATCAATTCATTTCTTACACAGAGGTTCAAACCCGGGTGGAGCAACACTTTACTTCAAGAGCCCAATTTCGGCCCTCTCTCCCAAAAATACCCCTCCAACTTATTAATTAAATAATTAATTGTATATTTAGGGTAATTACTATACTACACTAAACCTTGAAAGAGACAATTTTACCCCTAGACCCTCCAAACCTAAGATTTTCCCTTTTTAAGTACGGTAAACACTCCTTTATGTAAATCTTCGTA
Source organism: Solanum habrochaites (assembly GCA_027704765.1). Lineage (NCBI taxonomy): Eukaryota > Viridiplantae > Streptophyta > Magnoliopsida > Solanales > Solanaceae > Solanum > Solanum habrochaites. The sequence continues at coordinate 35,732,023 of JAKWJA010002497.1, read as the reverse complement.
TTCGAAAGCCCTACTTGGTTGGACCCAACCTTTATAAACATAAATAACCCCCCTAGTTTGTTGTCTTTGATTTATCAAGGGTTCCGAGATCTGGTTCTATGAGCATCAATCCGTGTGAATCTTGATGTAATCATAGCCATTCTTGACATATTAAGAATTTCTTATCTTATCTATATTTAGGGTTGTTACAAAAACCTATTGAACTCAGGTATATGCATATTTCAAACTTTTATCTAAAGAAATGGGTTAAATTAGCATCTTTGGATAAGGTATGAACTTTGGTTTTCTTATGTTTCCATGTCTTTTTAGCTACTTCCCTAAGGTCCTTATGATGATGAAGTATTGAGAATTTGATTATGGTTGATAATGGCTTGGTTAAATTGTGAATTTCTTATATGTCATAGTTCTTATTGTAAATTGCTCTTGAGTTTTATGGTAAACCATCTTTTTGGCGGTGTTTATTGATGAACTTTATATTACTTACTATGCTTTGTGAGTGTTGGTTTGATGTCCTTGTATATGAAATGAAGTGATATTGAAAATAAGTCTTTTCTTGTGTTCTATGAAGTTTAATAGCATGGTTGGCTAAGATGATGCCTAGCTAAACCACGTAAAGTGTGTAAATTAATGAATGTAGGACTAAAGCATGTATAAAAGTTAATGTTAATGAGATAATTATTATATTCAATATGTGCTCACAAGTACTCAAACATACTTAGAGGAATGTATGAAGTTATATTGATTATATTGAGGAGTTTTGAGGTGGACACTATTCGTGAGTTGAGATGAAGTGTTTAGTACCAACCCCACTACATCCCATGAGCTTTCTAAGATAGGTTGGAGGATAAATACCCTTCGTGAGTTGAGATGTGGTGGTAAGTAGTTATCCTTAACCTATAGTTTATTATGTTGAAAATCTATGGGAAGTTATGCCAAGCACTGATAGGATATGAAGGAGAGGTGGATTATACTTCATGATTTGAGATGTTGTATAAGTTACTTAGTAGAAATCTCCCTATCCCTTAACTATTCGCCCGCATAGGTGTTGATATTGGACAAGCCATGTAAAAGCTAAGAGAATGATCTCATTCTAGGTAAGTGAGAATCCCTCATGCAAAAGGGGTAAATATCAGGATTATATGTCTATCTCTCATGGTCAATGTCGGTTAAGCTAACTCCCACAAAAGTAATGGAAGTACAAGTCTCCTAAAAGAACGTACTACTTATGGTAGGTAGTGGTATGGAACACTATTTATCAATTTCACTAAGTAGGACCTTCCGAAAGAGGAGTCTTGGTGAGTCTTATATGAATTGATTGAACTAAGTCTTCTAAAAGAACGTGCAACTTAGGGTAGGTGGTGGTATGAGACTTTATCTACTCTTTGCACTAGGTAGGAACTTTCAAAAAGGAAGGCTTAGTGCCGAACCTTCTAATACAATAAGCTACTTAGGGTAGGTGGTGATATGGACACTATCTACTCATTGCACGAAGTAGGCATTCCGAAAGGGAAGACTTTCGTGGTTGGTTGGGTGTTCTTCTATTATATTTCCATTGAGTGGGTTATGATTATCCCGAGGTTAGTTTGCCGAAAGGAAGGAAGCCTTGAGGGTCGCTTTGGTGTGTATTGAATGAGGTATATCTTTACTTCCTTCATGTATTACCTTACTGAGTCTTAGGATAACCTTTGAAGGGAAAGTCATACAAAAATGATGATTATTGCTCATTGGAAATGCTTTGGGAGTTTCACCATTTTGGAGTCTTAATAGTTTACTTTAATTGTCAAGATAAGCTTACTATAAGTTTTGACAAGTTACTCTAGAGTGCCCTTTTTGTTTAAAATTTATGGAAATTCTTCTTTAAGTGTTAAATGATGATCCTTAAGATTTTTTTCTTTTATGTTCTTGAATGTTTTGTTAAGTTTTCATCAAATGTTATTTTACTAAAATGTCCCTTTTCGCATTTTTTTCAAACGCCATCCTAAGAACATTATTTGTATTAATCTCATGCTTTTCTATATTATTAGTATATGAAAGCATTTTCAAGGTTGAAGTCTAGAAGGTGAAGCTTTGGAAATTCCTCTCAAGACAAAGTATGTCCTCACATATTGGAGGGCATAGTCGGTTTCTTAATTTCTTCGTTAAAGGATTATTATGTTTTTCTTTTTATGTAAAGTTCCATGTCCCTATGGTATTATATTTTTCGTCTTAAGTTTGTCTTGTGACGATGAGTTTTCTTATGTATTTGTCAAATATTTCATTTATATTAAATTGTTCTTGAAAAGTTTTAATTCCGCAGTACTTTTCATGTCTTATGTAATGAATGCTAGTTAAAGGGCTTCGACAAAACCCCAAAGGGTCTAGTACGCCCGGTCACGAAATGAGGGTTCCTTGCCAAGGTGATCTAGACCCTATTAGAGGTGAAGGTAATGTGGTTCAAGTGGTTCCCCGGAGGTTCAAGTTGTTCCCCAGACAGGACTACTAGGGAGATTAGAGAGGCTCCCCTTACTTTAGCAGGAGCGTTGACAACTCATGTGACTAAAGACATTGGACCTAGAATGAATGGTTTGAAGAGTACCACGACCTCTTGGTTGAGAGAATTTCTGATCACGAATCCTCCAATATTTCTTGGCTCTAATTTGGTATAAGGTCTCTATGAGTTTTTTGATGGTGTGTACAATGTGTTGAGTGCTATGGGGGTGACTTCTGTTAAGAAGGCGAAGTTCTCCTCATACCAATTGAGGGATGTTGCTCAACTGTGTCACATTCAATGGAAAGATAATAGTTTTGTTTAGTTGGGTCCCATAGAGTTGGAGAAGTATATGAAGGCATTCTTAGTAAAGTACTTTCTCCGTGAGAAGACAGAGATGAAGGTGGAGGATTTCATTAAACTTAGACAACGGAACATGAGTGATTAAGAGTATTCTTTGAAGTTCACCATGTTGTCTAGGTATGATCCATCCTTGGTTTCTAACCCTAGAGATCGTATGAGTATGTTTGTGGCCGGTTTTGCCGACCTTGTGAAAAAAGAGTGTAGTATGGGCATACTCCACAATGATATGAACTTGTCCATGCTTATCGTGTATGCTCAATCCATTGAGGAGTCCAAGCCAAGTAGGATTTCTAAATTTTTTAAAAGGGGTGGATCCTATGAGAAAAATCAACATATGTTCAAGAAGAGGGATCCAAACCATGATGGACCTAGTGCTCCTAAGGTTAAGGGTTAAGGTGGTAGTAGTTTTGAAGTTGTTAAGCCTACTTGTTATACTTTTGGGAAGAATCATTTTGGGAAGTGTCTAGTTGGTACTGGAAATATCTTTGGTTGTTGTAAAGATGTTCATAAAGTGACGGATTGTCCTAATATTTTATCTATAGTAAAAGAGACAAAGAAATCTACTCCTAGTGCTTCAGAAGGTTGTTCTACAAACATAAATTACCTATATTACCTTCGAGCTAAGGGAACAAAATAGGATGATGATGACTTTGGCAAGTTATAGTTTTTTTTATAGTTTAATGATAGGTTCCTTCTAATTAGGGGACTATAGTGAGTAGTGGAGTTATGATGTGTTCTCTTTTCTTTTCTATTCAATTCGAGCTTGAGAGGTAGAAAGTCATAGGATCATGTTGTATGTTTCATTGTTTTTAGGAGTCTTGTTGAAATTGGATTTCACTGATTCTTTGAATTTTGAATTCATGAAGTTATATTTATATAATGGAAGGAGTTGATATGGATTTGTATCTCATATTGTTATGCTTCCATCATAAATTCCTTAATAGTTGCATTTTTTAAAATTTGAGCATGTTTCACTGTAAGATTGGTAATTACTGTAAAGAAATTACAAAAATGATTAAATTTATCTTTTTGTAAAAAATTGTTATAATGTGTATATGATTTATACAAATGATCATTATATTGTGTGGAGAAGGTGTTCCTCCTATACGAATGAAATAATGTGAGTCCTATTGCATGATGAGTTGTAGAAGTAGTTTCTTTCTTCTCATTGTGTTTTGAGTATATTGATTATGTGTTTTGTGTATTTTCTTGTATTTTTATGTGCTTACTTGAGATTCATATATCTTCATAGTTTCTAAAAAGAAGCAACTGTCATTCGAGGACGAATGTTGTCCAAGTGGGGGAGAATGTAACACCTCTAAAACGACTAAGGTTAAGCTACAACCTAACACATACGTCATGAGGTTCTATAGTCCAAAAATTATTTATAATAGTCTCTATAGGAAGGGTCTACATTGTTCGTTATATTTGTAGGTCAAACGTTAAAGAACGTCCATGACGTTCAAAAGTTATTCTTTGAGACGTGCCTGTACGTTTTGGTGTGACCTTGAATATTTTAGGTTTACGTATTTGTTGAAATTGATGTGACAGGTTCCTAAAATATATATGAGTGCATTTAAGATTTAAACGTTTAGTAAAAACTCCCCTAGGACAAAACAAAGGGTCATCAAGAGGACCCAACTTGTAGCCAAAAATCTGTCCAGACCAGCCCAACCAACGAAGGGTTATCAAAAGACCGTAGGTCCATGAATGCCCCGTCATTTGGGGCATAGGTTGACACTTAGTTGCAGTAGCTTAAGATACCAAAATTCAGTATCTAATCTCATCGAGGGTATCCCAAACTGTCCAACCATGGATCAGTGCTCCGTCTATGGGGAACCGTTTATTAGACCAGCAATATCCTGCATAGTATCGACAAGCTCAAGGACAATTTATGTAATCCATCAATCTTCCATAAAATTAATTGGGAGGTTTGTTAGTGGTTTTTTGGTATTCTAAGGGTTTTTATATGTACTTAACACTAGATGAATTCACTTATTCAGAATCAAAACCCCAAGACCCCTAAAGAACTCTCTAGAAATCCATTGATGCTTGAATGGAGATTGGAGCTTGAAACTTTGTTTCTCTATCAATTTGCATTCAATTTTTCGGATCAACATAAATTAATGTATGGTTCATTCTTGAATATATTTTCTTCAAGTAGACAATATTTAAAGTGGTTTTCCGTGACTATCTCAATGTATTTAAAATTTGAAATCTAGTCATGAGTTGTTGAAAAAACGTTTTGAATCATTGTAATACAATTTAATTGATCTCAATTTGATGATTCTACACTAAAAACCCTATGAACCCATTAAAATCATTTGATCATAATTTTGACGATATTATGGGTGATTTGATCATGTATCTGTACTATTGAATTCTTGTTTAGTTTACTTTAGGCTATTGAATTATGATTGAATCATATTAGAAACATACGTAGGCCTTCCTAAATTGATTAATTCAAATTTTATTCTCTTGGATACATTGTTTATTTTTATTTTTGCTTTTAATTGGTGATTTTGTCTTTTGGTAAGAGCCTTTGTATATTTTGTAGGTTGATTTGTCTATGGTATGAAGTTGTGAGAATAGATTTCTGGAAAGTCTACCTAACGTTATATATATATAATCTAGTATAGGTCTCGATTTATAATTATTTTTGGAATGGTCCACTTATCGTGGCGGCGCTTATATATTTTATGTATGAACAATATGGCCTCATCTGCATTACTTCATGAATTATGCTATAATTATGTTATAACAGGAATATGTGAGTATTGTGAAGGTCTTGATGACTGATGTGTATATGTGATATCAAAGTAAGTGTTCATCTATCTAAGTTCACGTGATCAAGATATGCTATAGTGATGTCTTGTCTGTGTATACTTTATGTTGAAGTTTCAATCTTATTAGTTGACTATGTGAACATTATGATGAGTTTCTGTGTTGATTCTATAGAAATGTGTAGGGGGAGTTTTCATATGCTAAAGCTGAACCTATATGCTACATGAACGATATTGTACATGTGATAAGATGATAATGAAGTGTGTGTTGTTTAGGTATACATATGTCCCTTACTTGATACATGAAAGAATGTGAATCTCAATATGTCGTCTTTACATAGTAAGCTAAAGCACCTTTGTCATGAATGTATATATATGAATGAAATACAAATTTTAATATAGTAAAGAAGGTCATTTATGAGAAACATTTTAGAAAAAAGGTTATGTAATAAACTTAGGGTTGGTTGGAAGGAACGACATGAAATCATATTTAACGGAAGTCATTGAGTTATGTTACTAACCACTGTAGCTAGCCCTAGAGGACCTTATTTTATAAGATTTTTGTGATCTGGTTATGAACAAGATAAAGTACAACTACATATGCTCCATTATGGAATTTCTCTATTATAATATAGCCGATTGAGTATGCTTGGAGAGTGTCTTTAGTTGTAAGTTGTGACTAAAGTACAAACAAACCCTTCATATGCCTTCACCATGTGCCTACTTAGGTTGTGTCCTACTTCTACAATTGCCAAGTAGAACACCCTTTATAGGAGTAGGATTGACTCCGGATTTCATGCCTAAATAGTATTGTCTATTTAAGTTATTGCCTATTCTCATCATATGGGATACATGCTAGTGTTGGATAAGTAATATGAAGTTAATGTAGTGGAATGGGGCACTATCTAAACATTGCACTAGTAGGCTTGGAAGATGTTAGTGTATAGGTTCCCGAGGTCTTCTCTGAGACCATTATGTGAATTTCTTAAGTGTTGAATGTATCATAAATCTTTTAACGAACCTAATAACTTAATGTTAAATGCATGTTAATTAAGAGGTACTTATCTAGATTTGCTTGAAGGATTGTTTAGGTAGGCTTGGAGAGGGTGTATGGTTATTCTCTTAATTTCTTACTTAGGTGAGTCTTAGAGTAATTCTAGGTAAAGAGTTAAATGTACGAAAAGGTAATAATCTTATCTTAGGCAATCTGAAGGATCACTTTGGTGTGTGTGAATGGATTGTATGAGAGGTCACTTCATAACTAACTCAAGTGAACTATAGAACCACCTTTGATAGGAGGGTTTCATGGTTATATGAATTTAAGTGATCTTAATGTTATATTGTTGAATGTGACTATACGTGCTTATGTTTACTTAATCTGATCTCTTAGACTTGTTTAACGAAGTTATACTAAAAAAGAGCATGTCTTATAAAAATGTCCTTTCATCATGATTTTATTGCATTTTTTCCATAATTAGTACATTTTAATGTTCTAATTCTATATTTTTTTCTATATCTAAAGGTGTAGGTGGAATTTTAGAGGAGTCTCAAAGATTACATTGAAAAAAGTGTTGGTATGTCCTCAGTAGATTCGACGGGAACATGAATGTTTAGTTTTTCATATTGAAAGTATTGAAATAGAATTAGCTATTTTCTATATATTGAAGTATGGTCCGTGTTCCATGATATTTGTAGGTCTATGATGGAGACTTTTAGACTTAGACTTTGATTATGTTTTTCAATAAAAGAGATATTTTGAAACAATACTATTTCGTATGCAAAGTTTTAATTCGTCAGAACTTTTCATGCATGAATGTAATAAATAATGTCGTAGAGCTTCAACAACATCATGTTTCTATTCGAGTATACCATATCTTATAGTCTATATTCTTGGGTTGCTTAAAAGTTGGTATGATAGCATAGTTTATGAAGTAGTTCTTACGAATCCCAACTCTTAATCTGGGTTGGCTAGTAGAATCTTGTTCATCTGTGTTAGTCCTGACACATTTATGAGCAAGAGGCTATAGGACGATAGAGTTCCACTTTCTTGATCAATCTTGTGTCATGCCTATATAGTTTAGGTTATAAGTGTCTATTTCTAATCTCTTCTTTTGTATTTTAGGAAATGACTACAAGAAGAATGGTCATAAGAGGGTTGGAAGAGAAAGCGGTAAAACAGGAAATTCCTACAGGTTGATTGGATTCACAAAGAGTTCAAGTTCCTCAAGATTCTCAAGTTTCTCCCCAAGTTGATCAAGTTCCTATTGGAGGTGAATATATTGAGGTTCCAATTGTTCCCCGAACATGACTAATGAGGAGATTAGAGAGGCTATACTTGCTTTAGCACGAGCCTTGAAAACTCATGTGACTAGAGACATTTGACCTAGAATGAATGCTTTGGAGAGTACCATGACTTTTTGGTTGAGAGAATTTGTGAGCATGAATCCTCTTATATTTCTTAGATCTAAAGTGGAAGAATATCCCCAAGAGTTTCGTGATGGGTGATTTGATCATCTCTCTATACTATTGAATTCTTGTGTCATTTACTATGTGCTATGAGTCATGTTAGAATTATATGTAGGTTGTCCGAAATTGATGAGTTCATATTGTATTATCTTTGATTCACTGTATATTGTGATTATTGGATTGAATTGGTGATTTTGGCTATTGGTAAGAGCCTTTGTTTATTGAGTGGGTTTATTTTGCTATGATTGGAGTTGTTACATTGGATTGTTGGTAAGTTGACCTAACCTTCTTTATATTATGTAGTATCGGTTTCGAATTATGATGATGTTGTAAATAGTGAACTAATGGTGGTGGTGCTTATATGAAAAATATGGCCTTGTCGGCATTGCTTTATAAATTTATTTTATTATTATGTTATAAATTTAATATGTGAGTGTTGTGAAGGTTTTTATGACTTATGTGTGTATGTGAAACAAAAAGTATGTGTTGGTCTAAGGGACTTGATGTTATCAATATACGCTATAGTGATGCCTTGTATGTGTTAACTTGATGTTAATGTGTGAATATTCTTAGTCGACTATGTGAACATTATAATGAGTTATGGTGATTTTTATATAAAAGTTTATAGAGGGACTTTTAGTATGCTTAAGTTGACTCTATATGCTACTTGAATGATATTGTACGTGTGATAAGATTAGAATATAGTTTGTCTTGTTTAGATAGACCTATGTCTCTTACTTAATACATTAATCAATGTGAATGCGAATATGAATATGGATCCTTTATTTAGTAGGATATATGTATATGTATGAATGAATTACGATCTTCAATATAGTAAAGAAGGTCGTTTATGCAAAAACTTTTTGAAAGAAAGGTATGATATCCTTTAAATTGAAAGTCGTAATGGTACTTTCTCTTGTGAACGATGGACTTATATAGTGTAGCTTTAAGGATTGCATAGATAGACTTGGAAAGGATGTATGGGCGTTCTCATCATATCTTACTTAGGGGAGTCTTCGAGTAATTCTTTGTACGGAGTTGAATATACGAAATGTGAATAATCACATCTTAGGTAATATAAAGGATCACTTTAGTGTGTCTGAAGGGTATGTATGGGCGGTCTCTTTATAACTCACAAAGTGAGCCTTAGAATCATCTTTGGTATGAGGATCTCATGAATATGTCATTTTAAGTTATTTTAATGTTATATTGTTGGATTTGACTATATGTGGTTATGTTCACTTAATGTGATATCTTATACTTGTTTTATGAATTTTTACATAAAAATAGCATGTTTTATAAAAATTTCCTTTTAGCATGATTTTATTTCAATAAGTCATACTTAGTACATTCTAATGTATGAATCTATAATGTGCAGACAGTAAAACCTTTTGTGATAGGTCATTTTGGCATCATTTTATAATTTTACGCTCAAGAGTCTATAGTTCCAATAAACATTTCTCACCTAAGACTATCTAGTTTATGAAAAGGGCGGATATATTATGAGATCTAAAGTTCCATATTTCAGAATTATAAAAATGTTTATGTTTTTTCATTTGAAAATGTTAAAAAGCAAATTATGTAACTTTCAACTACTTGAGAAGTTGAAGAATTTTGTTGAAAACAAAAATTTAATGTTTTTTATTTATCCTTACTGTCAAAGCAATATGCTAATGATATTTATTTAGTCCTCTTTTTGAGTAGAATATTATATTATTTATTTATTGTGGTGAAAATGCTGCAATGTTTTAAGATACACAGTAATGTGCATTTTTGTATTTTAGAAGGAAAAAAGTGATTATTTATTTAACTATGAAAATAAGTGCTTAAACACGAGGATTGACATTTGTTTCCGTTGTACTTATTGATTGAAATATTATATGACATAGAGCCTTTTAGCCAATTGAATAGTGATGGTCTAAAATTGTATGTTGTATTCTTGTAAAATAGAAGTTAACTCAGCTTTTATTCTCAAGGTTAATGTGTCCATTTTGAAACATAAATGACTTCTCTATTATAACAGTACTCCTGCAGTTGTATTTGCACAGTTGAAAATCCACCTTTGTTGAAAATAAGTATATTTTTGTTTCTGTTTTATAGTGAGAAAGTGTACTGGTAGTTCTTGATTATTCAAAGTGCTTGTCCAATAGAAATATAGAGCATAATCGATATAACGACTATTTTTATTCATACATATATGTCTTCATTTGTACTTGTATAAACTTATACAAATACGAAATAGACAAAAACCTAAAAGTTTTTCAAATTTCAACAGTAATCTTAATGTTCCTTCACTTACAATCAAGTTATAGGAAAATAGAGATCTGAGGAGAGTCTAGGATCTTTGATCAAAGGAATAGGAAATTTTGTATGTGTTCTGAGCGCATAATTTTCATCCACGCTTATGATTTCTGTTATCAAACGTGGAGGTAATTCGAAGTTCACTCAATATAACATGTTGACTAATGTTTCTCGGTTAACCATAAGTCCCAAACTATAGGTAGGGCACCTCCTTCTACGGGAGCCAAATGGCAAGAAAGAAAAGTTATATCCGTCCATGTAAATATCCTATTCTAGGAACCTCTCTAGAAGTAATCTTTTGCTATATCCTTGTACTTGGGGTCCCTTCAATTGGTCCAAATATTAAAAAGAATTGTCTTTCCTTTATCTATGTCATAACAATACAAAGTATACTCTTCAATAACACAATGAAGTTCTAGCATAGTTCCGACAGGATGTACCCTTAGTTTTTCCTCGAGAATTGCTTCAATGTATGATGAGTGTGAACAATCTCTCTCTTCTACCCATCTCTTCTCTTAAAAACCCAGTGTTGCTAGTCCTCCACCCTAACTATTTATTCACCAAAATACATGTTTCTCAAAACCATCCTTGCCATACTGCAGAGGCTATATTGTGAAACGACTCTCGCAACTCTAGCATCAATATCTTGTAAAGATAATTTTTTTGTGCTTGGCGCCAATACAGACCATATGGTGCCCATGTCATGTTACAATATTTATTGTTCGCATCATGTATTTTAGAAACTTCTAAGTCATTTCAGTACATGAGTCTATGAGAACTACCATGACACCACCTTTTAGATGCATCAAATCTCCATAATAATTGAAAAACAAGTCAAACATTTATGTGTGATAGGACGAAGTATGTTCAAATGGTGTACCAAGTCAAAATATTGATGTAGCATCCATTGATGCATGTTGTGTACAAGTTGTGAGGGGGAAATTCTTAGAAATGTTCATTTAAGTTAAACATGAGATAATTACCTATTTTATATATGTTAGTGTTTATTTATGTCATATTAGGAGCTGGCAACTTCCACATTTCTAATACTATTAAAATTCATGTGTTTGAGCCTTCTTTTGCTGGCATCTTTCTTCTTTTTGCTTTGTTTACCCTAAGATCTTTTGTTGATAGTTTGCCGTTAGTTTGTGCCCTGAATGTGTTGTTCCTATTCTCTCTAATGAACATTCCTTTTCTAATTATTTTTTTGTGTTATGAGAAATATTAAGATTGCCCTATTGATCATTCTGTTTACTGTGTGGTTTAACAGAAACCTTTTCCTAATGGATGAGTTTAATGTGCTGGTTCTCTTGTGTTTGTCCGTCCTTCTTTGCCCATACCTGCAGGTACCTTAGTATAGAAGGAGAATTTTTTGATATTTGGGTTGGTAACACATAATGGGTTAAAAATCTAGCACTAGATCTAAACAATTTATTATTGTAGTGATGAAGTTCTTTCTTGACTCTGCTAACTCCCACATTACACAGGCAACTTCACAACACTAAAACAGTAAGGATAAAGTAATGAAAAACACATCAGGATATTGGAATCAAAGGCAAAGATACCATAGATGATAATTTAACAAGAAGACACTAGAAATGTATCCGGTATTAAAATTGTAGGCACGACACAAAATGAAAAAGAAACTACGATATTATATAACCTCAACATATCTAAAATCATAAGAGTAGCACTTCTAGAACACATTTAATTTCCTCAATTTTATAAATACCAAAAAATCAAAATGACACAATAAACTAATGACCACAAGAATAAAGATGTAAAACTAATGCAAACAGTTTAGAGTACTAAAATACTAAAAGAACATAAAAAAGAAGAACAATGTCTAAAACAGGTAGAGAAATCCACTTCCTTCCTTATATAGGACCATAGTCAAGTATATTAGATTGAAGATTTCTTATTATTCCTGGTCACGAGATAAAGATGTAGACGTTTTCAAGAATTTCAATTGTTTTCCTGTGTTTTCCCAGCCACTGCCTTGTCTTCATGATGATTTTTACTTGTACGTGGAATTTTTTGAAGATTTGGTTCAACAAGATAAATTTAAGAGTTATGAGTAATAATATTTTTACCTTTAAGACTGACTTTTCTGGTATGTCGAAGGTTTCTTCTAAATGTTTGTATTATTTTTTTTCCCTTTGTTACTTTGCCATTGTTCTTCCTGCAGATTTGACACTTCTTTTTTGTAATGATGTTGCCTTGAGTCTGTTTGTGACATTGTACTATTTTTATCGTCACTTGACTGCATGCTATTTAGTTATTTTTTTAATCACCATTATATTTATTTCTTTTTTATCCCTTGAGTCCATGTTTGAATGCTAATTATGCCTCTATTCAGCCGCAAAAGATCGTATTACTTTATAAGGTGCAAGCTTTGAGATTTCCTTATTTTTGGAACTATTTTGTTGATTATGGGTTTTAACCTCCTTCACATTTCTATTTGTTTCTCATCTGTCCCGTTTCTCTAACACAGTGAGCTTGCTTCAATTAATTTGTAAATTCTTTGGTTGCCTTGTCTAGGAAATTAGTCTAGGAAATTCTCTTGTTGATGATGTCTAATACATGGGCCGGGGAAGCATGTATTCAAGGTCATTTCTTTGTGGAAAATAAAATATTTTAACGATATATATAACTCTGCTAAGGTCTTATATTGTTTATTGTGTGCTATATAATTTGTGTGATGGAGTTTTTAGGTTATTGTAAGATGAGTTTTAACAAGAAACAACATACACAAGATGAAATGCATAACAATTCTATCACACTGTTAGTTGCATTATATGATGTTCGTATCTTTGTCCTCGCACAATATGTTAGTTTTGTTGAAGCAAATCATATAACTTCCTTGACTTTATTTTCCTTTTGAAAAATGGCACATTTATGTATTCAATGAAATGTTAAGTTTTGTATTTAATAAAGCATAAAAGTAATCAATTACATGTTTTTTCTCAGGATAACATAATCAAGAAGACTGAAACTACCGTAGTTTGCACAAATAAAAAGAAGTGGGTATGTTTGAAATAAACTACAAGATCTTTATTTTAATTCAAAAGAAGAAAAATTTCATGTATATAATTACTTGTTTTGTATAAAAATTGTTAATATTTTTTATTTTTAGAAAAAATTAGTTAGTCATTTTTAATATCCTAAATTGTTCAATTTAACGGTGATCTAATTTTTATTATTATATAGTTATAAATTTCTTGTGTGCATTTCTAATGTAGAATTTCTAAGGAAATTGAGGTTAATTATCGACTTCAACTTGCTCTACTTTTGGATTGACGATTCCGTAAAACTTTATTTTAAGATTGAAGATTTTAATTCGATTTGAATTAGGAGTTAATTCGTTGGTCTTATGTTGATATTATTACATTAGATCTAAATTTTACTTGAGGTAGAAAAGAAATTTTTTTTGGACATTGTTTACATTTACAAAAAACTAATTATATTGCTATATTTATTTGATTATAATATTAGAAAATATTTGCTTTATATAATATTTCTTGATTATCATGAAGAAGATATTTTTGATTCCACGGATTCTCTGTCTGTATTTATGTCTTGACAAAAACTATATATAGATTTTTGGGTATGTTTAAGAATCCTTGTATCGAAGTAAGAATATTAATATGACATTTAGCAAAATATAAAATAATGCCACCAATTTTTATGAAATTCAATAATATCATTTGTTAACATTAACTAAATGGCTAGAAATTTGAATGTGACATTTTATAGATGTCACAATTGTCTGTTAAAATTTGTTTTACCAACATTTAATCTTAATGTCAAAAGTGTATGTGAAATTTCATAATTTTCATACATCTCATGTTGACATTTACATAAATATCAAAAACAAATGTCATGTATTTTATATAGAAAATTGTGTATATGTCAAAAATAAATGTCATATATCTCAATTCAACATTTACCTAATAATCGAAAAATAAATTTCATATATATCTCATACAGACATTTATCTAAATGTTAAAAATAAATGTGATCTATCTAATACTGACATTTACCTAAATATAAAAAATAAATGTTATACATTTCTTATCGACATTCACATAAATGTTAAAAAGTAAATGTTGTAATAACCTTACCAACATTTACATATATGTTGCAAAGTAAATGACGTAAATTCTTTTAAACATTAATCTAAATGTTACAAAATATATGTAACAAATTCTTCTCGAAAATTATCTAAATGTAGGAAAAATTCTAGACACTAAAATTTACTACATTTCAGCCAAATGTAAAATAATTATCGGTAAAAAAATTTGTGACTTCATACGATATTTAGAAAATGCCGGTGTATCTCAAATTTCATGTAGTGATGACACATGTAGATCAATATGTCTATATCGTCGTATTGCTATGTCTCCCTAAACATAAGAAATATATTAAGATAATAATATGAACATTAGTCATGATTCGTTGAAGAATTAGATAATTTAGGTAGGACTATGGACTGTATTTATGCATGGCTCAAGTGGACATTAAGGGAGGATATGATTATGTTCCTTTATGATATAAGGATTATTGATCATGTATGTTGATATGAATGTATGTTAAGATCGACTTATATCAACACATGAATTCTGATTATGCATGTTAATTAAACTTATGGCTTCTAAATAAGTTTATTTAGTATATGTGGAGGTATGACACTCCATGTGTATATTCAACAAATAAGCTTTTGAATGGGGTTTTTGTCACGACAAGAGAGTACACCCTAGAAGTAATCTTCCTCGGAGAGAGCTTAGACCATCCGTTAGGATACATCATAGCATATTATAGGTAGAGAAAATGTGTAAAACTAAACATATTTACATAGGAGCTAACCTATCGTTGGCCCCCTGAAGTTGGCACTAACATTCAAATACCTTAACAAAGTTTTGTCTATTTTATACACCTCATGTCATGTTCTGGTGTGTCATTTTTACACTTTTTTGTAATCAGACAAATATGTAAGTTGTTTGTAACACACTCGTGGATGACTTGTCAAAATGACGAATTAAAAAAAGACAGTGACATATATACTGAAAATATTTTTAAAAATTAAATTTTGAGTTTTTTTTTTAAAAAATGGTCAATGACTTAATGACATGTGTCCATTTAAACGCAAATAATTTTAAAAATAATTAACCACTTACAAGCCCTATGTTGTATTCTCCACCACCCACACCCCTGATCCTCAACCTCATTCCAATTAGATTGTCTTTTCCCTATTCCACAACCCCCTACCCCAAATTAATTTAATTTTCTTTGATACATTTTTATATAGTAATTTAACTATTTGAAAGGAGTTATTAACAAAAGCACAATTTCTTTGATATATTAAAACTTATTCCTCTTACTTATAACTTCAAATAAAATATTCAAATTTAAACAAAGAGTTCCCTAAAAGAATTTTCTCAATTTCTTTTATGAAAATATAATTCAATTTTTTTTAAAATATTTCAAGGAGGAAGAATTGCAAAAATAAGAAAAGTTGTTTAATCTTGAAATTTCTTGGTATTGTAGCACTATTAGATCTGTTTCTGTATGGATGGAACTTTTTTTTTGAAAAATAATGGCAAAAATGGGTAAGAATAATAATAATAATAATAAAGAACAAATATAAGATCTCCACTGCTGGTAAGGAGTGTATCTCATGTCAGCAAAATGTGTCAATATGACACAGCGAGATATGACATGATGTGAAAAATGAACAAAGTCTAAATGAAGTGTGTAAGTAAAAATTATTGTCAACTTTAAGGGGCCACCGATGTGTATGGATTTTACATAGTGAAGTATACTTAGACTACTCGTTTATTATATATAAAGTTTACATACACTTCGTATTTATCGAGTATACATAGACTTCTAATAGAAGGAATATAGACTATTCATGTGAAGTAGTAAAATACTTGTGTCACATATATACTATCTACCATAGAAGTATAAGAATTGGGCATCGCCCTTACACTATGACGATTTGCCACTTATAGGCTTACAACAAAATCAAAAAAAATAAGAAAGAGCAATTGTCTTACACATAGTCAGTATTAACAAGGCAAGAAAAGTTGCTTTGTCCCCGGATGAGAGGACTCATCAATATATTGGGAAAAGACTTCCTTCAAAGTGACCTTGATTAACTTGGGAAAAGGTCCAAGACTTCCTTCTAAGTGACCTTGATTTTTCAATGGCCCAGACCTATATTACTGGGGAAAAAGGGAAAGAATATGGGTTAGTTCAAATCATACATACTAAGTATGGAAGCATATTAAAGTGAAATCATTATTAAAGAAGAAATTTTGTTCAAAACCATGATAAATCAGTTGAAAGGCTTTTATGCACATACAAAACAATAATCGTAATAACATCAATTCATGTTCATATCCAACAGAAGACCAATATTATCTTAAATACATATCAATATTTCATATCTTAGACTTCATATCATCAAAAAGAATATAAGACCCTTACTCACAATCCTCTCCCAAGCCTACAATTGTAATGCTCATTTTATGATCCATAACCCCACATAATAAAGTAATCTAGAAAAGACACTATAACCAATGCCTATATTTCACATAAAGTCATATCCTGCATTTTAATCATCAGATAGAGAAACTTAGAAAAATATCATGAACACATAAAGTCAATAGCATATAAGCTAAACATCATATAAAGTTAACATATGAATTTCATTCATAACATAAGTACATAAGAACATCATCCTAGGAATCCCCACACGGTCAACTTGTGCAATTTATATGTAAAGTCCCGTACCCTTACCTACACTATGTAGATCCCTTTATGTCACCCTAGATATTGTTCAATTTATTACTTTCATTCATTAATTTTACTTTCGGTAACAATCACCTTAACCAACACTAGACCATGTGAGCTAACCTTGGAATCTTCTGTCATGAAAAGCTACACCGAAAGAATATGTGGTACTTGCTGAGGTAGAACTAAAACATTAACCTAACATTCTAGGTTGATCCAATAGCTAGTTTTCCTGTGGGGGTACGTAGTTATGAGATCAGGAGATATGTGTTGGAAACCCTCTTTATCCATAGTTTAATTAGAGTCTCCATCTAAGGAGAACTATTGTGAACCTACCTTACCTCCTTTGAAAGGCACACCTATATTATCTAGATTGATCGGTGGTAAGCTAAAGTCCCTTTCTGAAATGTCATTAAATAATACTTAGACAATACATTATAATATATTCCGTAGGGACTAATCCTTGTATAATCATGTTCATTTTGTCACGACTCAAGAGTATACCCTAGAAGAAATAGTATTCTCAAATCATGTAATTACATATTTTACATTTCGGAGGTCTTGTACAAGCCGTTTGACATTATTTAATGCATACATGTATGAAAAGTAGTGCGGCATAAAAACTTTTCACACAATCGAATTAATACTTCGAAATATCTATATAAAATCATAGGAAAAAGGCTAAGTCTCATATTCGTATTCTTATACACATGAATATCTTGGGTCACATCCCATACATCAACATAATAAAAATAAAAAAGTCTAATACAATGTCTTTAACACGAAAAGCTAAACATAGTTATGTCATCAAATCAATTGAAGACATACAACAACTTTCTTGAATAAATGCTAATCCAAGATTCAGTTCAATGACTTCTCTTAATTACAAGCTACACCTTTTTAAGATAAGAGAAGATATGCGGAAATACTACATTAGAAAGCACTAAGTATGGAGACATGCAATAAATCTTACTAAAATAATATTTGTAAATAACATGCTCTTTTTGAAGAAAACCTTGTCATAAGTATAAGAAACCACTTTAAGTCATATAAGACTCTCCTACCAAAGGTTATAGTAAGACCCACTTGAGCATGTTATGAAGTGGTCTCCCACACAACCCATTCGCACACAAATAAGTGATCCTTAATAATACCTAAGGTAAGATTATTCCCATTTTATCAATTTATATCCCTACCTAATGTTACTCTAAGACTCAACTAAGGTAAACATGAAGAGACCGCCAATACACCCTCTTGAAGCCTATTAAAGCACAACTTAAATATAATATATACAAGTACTTTTTTATTTACATGTATTTGACTTAAGTCACTATGTTTATTGATAAATTAATGAGACATCCAACAAATAAGGACTTTGACATAATTGTCTTGGAGAAGACCTAGGGAACCAACATATTAACATTTTCAAAGCCTACTCGTGCAATATCTATAGAGTATCACATACAACTACCTACACTTTGTAGATTTTGTCCAACGCTACAATGTATCACACATTATTAGAATTGTAATTAATCAACATATAACATACTAGCTCGGCATGTAAGAGTCTACCCTAATCTGATGGAGAATGTTCTACTTGCCAAGGTTAGAAGTAGGACACAACCCATATAGGCATATGGTTAAGGATTATCAAGTGTTTCTTTGTACTATAGTCTCATCTTAAGTAGAATCACTCCCCAATCATACTAACACGGTGCTAGTCTTTGTACATATAGAATAATTCAATCAAAATGGCATATTAAGAGGGATCATATACAAGTCATAATGAAATCATAATACACCTTACAAAAGATGGGTCCAGTAGGGCTGCCACAGAATGGTTACTAGGATAGCTTCATGACTTTTCTAAGGATGGTTTCATGTCGTTCCATCAAACCTACCCCTGAGTCCATCATTCACACTGGATGGATACTATTACGAATCTCAACTCGAGGATATTATAACCTTATATCTAGTTTGAAGGTCCGTATTAATGATCCTTTTTAACTATGTTAAAGGTCATATTTCTATCACTCATACACATATATGAAAAAGTTGATTTAACCTTCTAAGTCAAGATTCATATTCATACTCTTCTTATATCAAGTACAGAGAAATAGGGCTACCAAAGCAAGAGGCACATACCATCATCTTATCACATGTACACTTATATTAAGGATGCCCATAGGGAAAACAAAGTATACTACAAGTAAGCCTATTTCACTTCTATAAAAATATCAATATAATTCATCATAATATTCATATAGTCAACTAGGAATAATAAAACTTCAACATCAAGTATACACATATGAACACATCACCATTTTCTAATACAGACACATATCACAACCTATGACAACTCATGTTTTGACTTCACATATACACATAAGTCATACTGAGCTTCACAATGATCACATATTTATGTTGTAACATGATAACATCATAATTCATATTGTAATGTCAACAAGGCCACATTCTTCACAATTCATAAAAAAATGCCGACATGGCCATATTCTTCAAAACTATATAACATAATCACAACACCCATATGTGGACCATACAAATTATAACAATTGAATGCGTACACTACAAAATATAAAGGAGGTTCGGTCAACATACATCCATTCCAATATCAACACCTCCAATCCAAAGAGAATTCAACCAATTCAATCCACATTACCAACAATAATAATCACCCAATCCAAACCAATAATAAAACTACAAAATGATCCAAGATCATACAATATGAAATTTATCAAACTAGGACAGCCTATATACAATTCTAACATGATTCTTTCATTATTCAATAGCCCAAAGTAATCTATACAATAGAACTATGATCACATCACCAATATTATAGTCAAAATAAAGATTTCTTGAATGGTATGGTTTTATAAGGAATTTTATATAAAATAATTAATTAACATCAATTATAACATAAATCATTTATTCAAATAATTATATGCTAGAACATAGTTCTAGATATAAAAATAGAAGAATTCATGTTTTGAGAAGTCTTTGAAAAAACTTTGATGTTTGGATCCTTGAAGAAATAGATTTCAAGGATGAAACAACATACCTTGATTAATGAAAATCCACGAAAATGGTGAAAAATTGATTGATAAATCAAGCTCCAAGTTCCTACCTTTCTTCATGCTTAAATGGAGTTCTAGATGATTTTTCTTTTGCGTTTGGGTTTTTATTTTGAAAGATGAACTTGACTGGGGTTCTACACTTATAAAACCATATAAAGCCCTTATGTAACCACCAAAATTTTTTAGAACAATAGGTGAATTTTCTCAACTACCCCTCACCTTAGCCTGAAATCTACAAAATTATAGGTCATCAATCGACGCCTGAATTTGACGGACCACCGATGGAGCGATAAAACCATTATGAAGGTCCACCGTTTGCGACTGAGACCTTGAAAAATTGACGCTTGTATCCCACACTATGCATGGAGACACGACCCGAAAATGACGGGGCATCGATTGGACAAAAAGGTGTTGATTGACCATCATTGTCTTAGACTGTTTTGGCAATTTCCAGCAACAAGATTTGGTCCTCCTCAAGGACCCATAGGGTGATCCATAGGTTATTATGACAGAATTTTTCAAACAAAAATAAATCCGTATAGATGTTAGGAACCTGTCACATCAATTTGAACCAAAATAAACATGCAAAACACGGAAAGGCATACTAAAACACACAAGCGCGTCAAAAGGCAAAACATTGGAACGTCTTGCACGTTTGACCTACAAATTCTTCAAAACATTACACACTACCTCAAAACAATATTATTAACAATTTTAGGACTTTATAACCTCTTGAAACACATGTTAAGTTCTATATTCACCTAGTTCATTTTAAGGTCTTACATTCTCCCCCAAATGGAACACATTCATTCTCGAATAACACTAAAATACTTTTATCACCATCAAGGGAAAAGAACTAATGACTAGCAGCAAATAACCATACCATACCATATACAACACACATAGATTGAAGAAACATTAACTACATATAATCAAGAGACTAAAACACAACAAAAAAAATAGAAACTACCTCTAAAACTCGTCATCCAATAAGACTCACATCCTTTATTTCATATAGGAGAGACTCCTTCTCCATATATTTTCATTCTCATATACAACAATTAAATATACATTATAACCATTTTTCATCAAAGAACAATCTAGTCAAATTTAAAATTCTTTAAAGTGAAGTATCAAACTCTATATAATGAAGTACGCTAAATAACACACTAATTCAACATTTAAGCAATTTATGATGAGGCAGGAAAATATGAGTAACAAGACCATATAAACTCATTTGACAGATTAATAAATAAATGCATGATTTTCACAGTGTAAGGATAACAATGAAATTCATTTTCAACAAGATTCCTGAACACCATGCAACTTGCAACATTCTATCTCTCAAGCTTGAATATAATAAAAGAGAAGAGACAAAAATCCCAACTTCACTTCTTACCATATTTCCTCCCTTAGAAGGAACCCATCACAACACAAGAGAGAGAACTGTAACTTACTGGCATCCTTATAAGAATTTTCTCCTTTAGCTTGGAGAACATAGAAATTATTCCTTTTCGGTGCATGAACTTCAGGAGCATTAGGAGGAACATACTTGGCTTTTGTTCCTCTTTCCACAATAGTAGGACAATTAGTCACAATATGGAAATCCTTACCACAACAAAATCAACCACTGGTATCGTCTACGTATTTCCCAAAGTGTTTCTTCGCAGAACTAGCACAAGTAGGCTTAACACCTTGAGAACTACTACTACCCTTAATATTAACCTTCAGAGCACTAGAGCCATCTTTATTTGGATCCCTCTTCGTAAGCTTAGGTTTGTTTTTCTCATCGAATATACCTCTATTCATGATCCTTGAGATCGTACAAAGTTTTGACTCCTCAATGGATTGTGCATACACCATAAGTGTAGCGAAATTCATGTAACCATGAAGCCTGGTCCTACGACACTCTTAATTCACAAGGTCGGCAACATAGGTCAAAAACCTACTTATCTCATCCTTGGTCTTAGACACGAAGGATTGAGGATTGTATGGGCGCTCGCTTCATAACTCACTCAAGTGAACCTTATAATAACCATTGGTAGGAGGGTCTCATGTTTATGTGTTTTTATGTGATCTTGATGTTACCTTTGTTATATGTGATTTTCAATATTATTACATTAAGGGTTACTGTAAAAAAAATCATATTTATACATATGTCCGTTTCTCATAGTTTTATACATTCTGTCATAGTTAATACATGTATTGTACTAATTTCATACTTTTTGTCTATATCTAAATTTGTAGGTCGAAGGTGAGAGGCATCTTGAAGCAAAGCTTGGAAACTTTGACTCTTCCAAGCAAAGTTTCTGTATGTCATAACTTTATTTAAAGACGTAACTATCTTTAGATTTCTTTCTATTAACATTTATTGTAATAGTACAAGTTTCAATATTTTAATTGTATGGGCAGTGCCCCGATTATTTTTAAGTCTAAGATTGTCGTAGTTTGGGACTTCATATTATCTATGGTTCTATATGAACGATGTTTTGACATATTATTCATGTGAAATGTCTAATTTGAATAGGTGATCATTTTAAAGGTCTCTATGATGTACGTGTATATAAGAAGTAAAAACATGAGTTCTCCTAGTTTGTGATATGTATCTATATTAGACTATGGTGATGTCTTCATATCTTATACTCGATGTTGAAGTGTGATTCTTCCTAGTTGACTATATGACTCTTATGATGTATTTACATTTATTTTTCTATAGGAGTGAATGGGATGACTTGTAGTATACTTAGTTGTCACTATGTGCTTCTTGAATGTGAGTCTGCATGTGATAAGATGATGGTATGTGTGTATTGTATTAGCTGACCTAAGTCCATCTGCTTTATGCATGAAGACTATGAATATGACTCTTGACTTTGTAGGTAAAGCACCTTTGTCATTTATGTGTATCTGTTGTTAAAATATGATCTTGAACATAGTTAAGAGGGCCATTAATGTTGAACATTCAAACTATATAGAAGGTTATGATATCCTTGAAGTTGAAAGTCGTAATTGTATCCTTCATGTGTTAATGATGGACTTACGGGTATGTTGGTCGTAATGAACTAAAACCATCGTTAAGAATGTCATGAAGGTATCCTAGTAACCATTGTGTGGAAGACATAATGGATCCATCTTTTGTATGGTGTATTATGATTTTGATATGACTTCTATATGGTACCACTTTATATGACCTTGTGATTTAATTATTCTATGAGAAGAAATCCTAGCACCGAGTAAGTATGTTTGAGGAGTGAATCTACATAAGATGAGACTAGAATACAATGAAACCCTTGATATTCCTTAAACTTGTTCCTACGTGGGATCTTTCCTAATAATACCCTTGTCAAGTATAACACCCTTCAACGGTGTAGGGTAGACTCTCGATTCCATGCCTAGCTTGTATGGTCTATGTCAGTTAATTCCTATTCTCATCATGTGGGATACATTCTATTGTTGGAGAATCTCTCAAAAGTGTAGGTAGTGGTATGGGATTCTATCTAGAAATTGCAAGAGTAGGCTTCGAAGATGATAATATGTAGGTTCCGTAGGTCTTTTCCAAGACCATTATATTAAAGTCCATAATTGTTGAATGTCTTTTAAATGTCTTAATAAACATAATCACTTAAGTTAATACATGTAAATAAAATATTACTTGTCTAGAGTAGTTTTAAGGATTTCTTAAGTAGGCTTGAAGAGGATATATGGGCAGTCTCTTCATGTTTTACTTAGGTTAGTCTTAGAGTAACTTTAGGTAGAAAGTTTAATTGATAAAATTGGCATAATATTTCCTTAGGTAGTCATAAGGATCACATAGGTGTGTGTGAAGGGGTTGTATGGGAAGCCGCTTCATAACTTTCTAGGTGGGTCTTACGATAATCTTTGTAGGAGAGTCTTATGCTTATATGTTTTGAAGTGATGTTGATAATGTGCTGCGGAATGTGACTTATATGTGTTTATGATGACTTGAAGTTATTTCATATATTTTTTATATGAGGTTTTCTTCAAAAAGAGCATGTTGAATACAAATGTTCTTTTAGCATGATTTTATTGTATGTCACAATACATAGTACATTCTATTGTACTAATTTCATATATTTTTTCTTATCTTAAAAATTTTTAGGTGGTGATTGAGGGGAGTCATTGAAGTGAAGTTTGGATATTAGCATTCTTCAAGAAAATTGTGGTATGTCCTCAATTAATTTGAGTACATAATTATGTATATGTAGTATCACAACTTACATGAATGAATGGAAATGTACAGATGTTAAACCATAAAAACATTCTAACATATTAAATCTATTTTACCGAATTTGACTTAATTCCGACTGTTAAACACCTTCTGACATACACAAGGCACACTATTTCATCTTTTCACAAATCTACGAATGTAATGGTTGTTTCTTTATGTTTTTAATATTTAACTTCCGAATTGAGGTCATTACCTTTATTTAAACATAGAAAACTATTTTAAGGCTTAGTTCATCATGTGAAGAGTTACATTATCCCCTCCTTAGGAACATTTGTACATGAATGAAACCTAAATATTTTTATAGAGAGAGAACGACTCAATACAAGCAGCCCAACCAACAATAACAATAACAACATAAAACAATCGTGAGTCACAGTTCATAGTAGTATTGCACAACTCCATTCAACACATGAACATGGCATTACAGATAAAAACTCAATTCACAATTTACCACATATGAGAGCTCAATATTTGTACATGCGGAACTACCTTCTCAACATGAACATGAGCTCAACATTAACATCGAGAGTTATCATGAGATTCTTTTTTCAAGCAATGTTAAACATGCTAACTACATTTCCCATGATTACAAAACGTAATACACTATATGTAAGTTCAACTTATCTATGAGAACCAATTTTCATATCAACTCCATTAAATATGAACCTTTACAAAGATATGCATATATTAGCAAACCAACCAAGTATATCATTATTCATAATTTTTTAAAATTGGAATTACTAACCTCAACTTTATCTAGAGTTTAGAAGAAAAGATGAGGATAACGGGACTTATTGTCGGTCTTTACCTCCCATGTTGCTCCCTTAATTAGGTAGTTTCCCTATAGAAATTTTTACACAGGCCACCTCTTTATTCCTCAAATTCTTGATTTGGCGATCAAAAATTTCAACCGAAACCTCTTCATAAATAAGGTTCTCATTCACTCCTAAACCGTCATTCCGGAGAATTGATAACGGGTTGCATACACATTTCTTAAGAATGGAGACATCAAATACAAGATGAACAGGGGCTAGTTCACTTTGTAAATTCAACATAATAGCAACCTTCCTGACCTGTTTAAATATCTCATAAGGGACAACATACCCGGGATTGGAGACTAATTTTCCCCTTTTTACCGAATCTCAGCACCCTTTTCATGGGTGAAATATTCAAGTAAAACCTATCACCTATTTAAAATTTAAATTTTCTTCTTTGATTGTTAGCATATGATTTTTGCCGACTATAGGCTTTTCCCTAAATATCCCTTAAAATTTGAACCTTCTCCAAGTCATCAAATATTATATCGAGATCAAAGAGTGAAGACTCTCCTACTTCAAACAACCAAACCAGAAAGCTACATCTCCTACCATAGAGTGTATTAAAAGGAGCCATAGAAATACTCGAATGGTAGTTGTTATTGTAGAAGAAGCCTATTAAGGGTAGGTGATGGTCCTAATTACCATTGAAATCAACAACACAAGTAATTAACATATCTTCTAAGGTTTGGATGATACGCTTAACTTTACCATCCTTTTGACATGAAAATTAGTGCTTACTTTCACTTGAATACCTAGCCCCTTTTGAAAAGACCTCAAAAATCTAGAAGTGCATTGGGAATCTCTATAAAAAATGATGGACAAATGGATCCCATGCAAACTCACAATCACATTAAGGTACAACCTAGCATTCTCCTCCACCGAATAAGTAGATTTGATAGGGATAAAGTGGGCAGGTTTCGTCATTCTATAAACAATAACCCATATTGAACAATTTTGCCTCCGTGTTTGAGGCAAACTCATTATGAAATATATATTGATATCTTCCCACTTCCAAGTAGGTACATCCAGTACTTGAGTTAAAAAACCCAACATTTAAAGCTCGGCCATAACTTGTTGACTATAAGGACATTTGGCCATAAATTTCTCTATATCCCTCTTGAAACCATACGACTAATAGATATCTTCAAGAATACGATACGTTTTGGTGACACCCGAATGAATGGAATTTCCGAAAGCATGTGCCTTGTCAAAATATATCCCCTTAGATCATCCATATCTGGTACACATATTCTACCTTGGTACATAAGCAACCAATCCTCACTTGGGAGAATGTCTCATTGAACTTGCTAAGAATCGATTTCTTCAACTCCATAAATAGAGGATCAAGGTGTTTCATAGATTTCACCTCCACCACTAAAGATGATTCAGAAATATGATGAACCATAGACCATTCTGTTGGAGAATCTTAAAACCAAACACAAAACCAAGAAAATCTATGAACCTATTCGACTAACTCTTTCTTATCATTTGGATCATTAGCTACACTACCCAATGATATTCGACTTAGAGTGTTCGCAAACACATTGGCCTTGTCGTGGAGGTAGATTAAAATCATGTTGTAATCCTTCAAAAGTTCAAACCACCTTCTTTGTGGGAGGAGATTTGACTACCTTTGAGTTGACATTTATTGAAGGCTCTAATGGTTGGTGAATACATCCACATGTACCTCATACAAGTAATTCCTTCATATCCTCAAAGCAAACACCATAACCTCTAATTCAACATCATGAATTTGATACTTTTTCTCATGGACCTTTAGTTTTCTAGAGGTTTATGTTAGCACCTTACCATGTTGCGTGAGGAAACAACCATAAACTACTCAAGAAGAGTCACTATCCACTGCAAAACCTTTGGTACCCTCCGACAAAGCTAACATTAAAGCAGAGGTAATCTTATCATTACCTCTTGGAAGTTTCTGCGCACTTCAACTTAGCATTCTTTTTGATTAACTCTATCAAAGGAGAAGCAATAGATGCAAAACAATTAACAAATCTCCTATATTACCCGGATAAACTCAAGAAACTTTGAATATTGCTTGGAGTCGAAGGTATAGGACAATTTTTAGCCGCTTCCATTTTCTTTAGATCAACCTCTATACCCTTACTTGAAAGAATGTGACCAAGAAGACAACCAATCTCCACCAATATTCACAGTTTTCATATTTAGCAAAGAGTAGGTTTCCTTGTGTACTTGCAATAATATCCTCAAATGACTCACGTGATCATCCTCACTCTTAGAATACACCAAATATTATCAATGAAGAAAATTACGAAGGAGTCAAGGTAATTTCGGGACACTCAATTCATAAGATCCATACAATCGGTAGGGGCATTAGTTAGACCATATGACATTACTAGCAACTTATAATTACCATACCTAGTTCAGAAAGATGTTTTAGGTATGTGTTCACCTCTCACCATAAGTTTGTAACACCCAAACCTCAAATCAATTTTTAAAAAGTACTTGCCCCTTTAAGTATATAAAACAAATTGACTATCCAAGCGAGATGATATTTTTCTTTAAGGTGACCTTATTAAGTTTATTGTAATAAATGCACATCCTAAGGGACCCTTCCTTCTTCGTAACAAATAACGTTGGAGAGCCCCATGGAAAAATACTTCATTTTATGAAACCTTTGTCTAGTAAATCTTTGAGTTGAATATTTGGTTCCTTTGACTCCGCTGGATTCTACCTGTAAGGAGGGATTTATATGAGCTTCATATCTAGCAAAAAGTCTATGCCAAAGTCTATTTCTCGTTCGGGAAAAATTACGGGCATGTCATTGGGAAAGAATTCTAGAAAATCCTTCACTAGAAGTACCAACTCTAATGGAGGAACCTCAAACTCAAGGTTCTTCACCCACACAATATGGTATTGACATCCCTTAGAAATCATCTTACAAGATTTTAGACACAAAATGATTAAAACTCGAAGGACTGAGTTACCCCATTCAATTCTAAGGCGGGTTCATTAGGAAATTTCAAATTACCTACCCTTTTTTTACACTCAATAGAATAAAAATAAGCATGCAACCAATCAATCCCAAATATAACATAAAAATCCAACATATAAACTTCAACCTTATCGACCAATTTAAATCTATTGGACAATAATATGAGAAAACTCCTATAGACACTTTTATCCATAACAGAGTCACCCACTGGAGTGGAAACTGAAAAAGGTTCAACTAAGATGTCGGGATAGATATAAATTTTTTTAGCTACTGTAGGAATAACAAATGATAATGTAGCATAAGGATCTACTAAAGAATAGACATTTATGGAAAACACTTTTATCATAATGGTAACAACATCGGGAGAATCCTATTGATCAGCCCTAGTAAGGATAGCATAGAAGCGATTCTTCTTAGGAGCATTAAGATTAGGACTGCTTGCTTGTGCTTGGTTACTCTCGTTTCCTATAGCGTCAATTATAGGATAATCTTTATCTCTATGGTAAGCCTTTACACATCCATAGCAATTATATGTTCCAAGTAAACATTCACACATATGCTTCTTATAACACATGGTACAAGTAGGTTCTCACTTTGTGAATTTCCACTTCTTCCCCCTTGGGACCTTGGGTTAGACACCCTATCCGTCATAGTCGTGGGAAACATAGAAGAAATCTTCTTGGATAATCTGTTATTCAAAATTAGGCTTGTGTTGAATGTCACGATCCACAAGTACCCTCTAGATGTTAGGGAGAACCCTTGGATAGGGTCAAGGTGTACTTTACCCTTTGGGGTCTTGTACAAGCCCTTTAATTGTCGATCATTACATAAGACATGAAAAGTAGTAATAAATTAAAAAAATTGACAAAAATTAATATAAAAAGGAATATTTTATATATACTAAGAAAGTCTCATAGTCACAAGCCATCTTAAAGACACGACTTAATATTATTGGGACATTGCCCTTTACCTTGAAAAAAAAATGATTGATCTTTTAATAAAGAAAACCCAGAATAGGACTATTCCCTCAGATATGTAAGGACATATGTCTTTAGAGAATCTTTCCCAAGCTTGTCGTCTAAACTTCAAACTTGCTTCCAAAATTATACTTATAGAGTATAGAAAGTATGGGGTTAGTAATGTACTAATTATGGCATATGAAAAAACATGAACAAACGGACGTTTTAGTATAATAAGCTTTCATGCAAAAAAAGTCAAATATTCATGAATTTAGAAGTAAAATAACATAAGAAACATCATTTATCAATTACATAAGGATTCCCAAACTTTTAGCAAAAAGGTACATTTTACAATGAAGTACCCAAATTTGACGGTAAGCTCCTTCAACTTTACACTGAACTATCCTATATCCAAAAGAGTGAACTTCCAAAGTCAAGCAAAGAGGAAGTTAACGCATTTCCGTAGGAGATTCCCTAAATATGGTTATCCTAAGACTCACTAAGTTAAGAAATGAAGGAACTACATATGAACCTCATTCAATAAACACCAAGGTGATCCTCAAGTCTATCCCTTTTAGGCTTACTAACCTCAGGAGAACAAGCCGCCACTCATTGAAAAGACATTAGAAGAACAGTGAAACAACACACAAGGACTTCCATTTTGAAATGCCTACTTAGTGCAATGAGAAGATGGCTTCTCTTTCCACCATAAGTAGTATACTTTTTTAGAAGGCTTAGAAGGCTTCGGAAGGTCTACTTAGTGCAATGGATAGATAGTATCTCATACCACCACCTACGCTAAGTTGTACGTTATTTTAGGAGACTTAGTTCATACAATTCATAGAAGGCTCACCAAGACTTCCCTTCCGGAATGCCTACCTAGTGCAATGGATAAATAGCGTCCCATTCGTCTACCTACCCAATGTAGTACACTCTACTTAGCACTGTAATTACTTTTTTGGGGGTTAGCTTAACTGACATAGACTAGGAGGGCTAAACATGGAATCTTTGTACTTCCCTTATCGGAGAAGGGTCCCCTCACTTGCCTAGTTTGATGTCTTTTCTAATAAGCTTTTACATGGCTTTTCCTATACTAACACCTACGACAACACATAGTTAATGGATAAGGACATTTCTAGTAAGTGACTCACTGTCTACTCACGAGGAGTACGCAACTAAAGAGGTAAATTGGAATACAACATCTAAACTCACGATGTTCAACCATCTCTTCATCATATCCTCTCAGTGCTACGCATAACTCCCCATATATTCTCTACATTCATTACTAAAGGTCAAGGATAAATTTTGAACAACACATTTCAACTCACGTAGTGTATCCATCATCTAACCATCATTAGAAAGCTCTTCGGTATAGTGAGGTGTCTACTAACACACATTTTCTCAACTCACGAATAGTGTTCACCCTAAAATTCCCCTTTTCACTTATCTTAGCTTAATTTGCGTATTCAAGTGAGAGTGTGTGTGTACATGTGAACACACCTTGCATGTAAGCATCATTTCATTTATATTTCATTCTATACATGCTTAGACCTTCTTCAATCACATCACACACTTTAACATTCTTCACATAATCATTTATGTCAGTTACACATAATCCTTAGTATAATTTCCAAAACAAGTTTCATCAAATACATTTACAAGAATAATTTCATTTCAATCTTTCGTCACATAACATACCTTCATGGCCTCATTCACAATACACAACTAATAACACATTCATACAATTCAAGATTCATAATACACATTACAAGAATCATATTCATTATAACTTCATTCCACACATTAGGCATTCGAAGTAACACCCACAATACATACCATGTATATCCAAATTCATCAAGTAAACACCGCCACAAAGAAGTTGGACCACACCACTCAAGAGTATTTCATAAATGAAGAAACAAAACATATATAACTTACCCTTTAACAAAGATTCAATAACCTATAGCATTTACTCAACAAATCATCATAATTTATCCCTTAGGGTGCAGATAAACACCAATAACAACATAGGCAAACAAAAACTCATAGACTACCAAACTAAGCTCAATTAACCAATTTCTTAAGCCACAATTTGATAAGAATCTTAATTATAATTTCCTTGAAGTTTTAGAATTGAAATCACAAAATAACATTCAAAAAATAATATTTGAATCATTTAAATTTTATAATGAAAGAGCCATATTTAGATTTGAAGATAGAAGAAACTAGGGTTGAAAAACTCTTTTTGAAATCTATTAGAAAAGCCTCTTTTAATGCAAGAGAGTTCAAGGGTGACTACCATACCTCAATACAAGAAACACCAATGATGTTTTATAAAGAACTATACCACCAACATGCTCTTCTAGCCCTCTTGAAATCTAGCTTCCATGTTGACTTGAGAATCTATTAAGAGGGAGGAGTTTTGGGTTTTATGAAATGAGGTCTAAAATTAGTTCATAGGGTTCGAAACACTATAATATACCTAATAAACACTAAAATAGATGTCAAAGTTTCTTAAAGACTAGGGGTGAATTAACTAAAGACCCCAATCCAACACAGATTGTTTTTGCAACTTTTGGCAGCCCATCGACGAGTCCACACAGACGGGATGTCTACCAATTGATGCTCTATTGATGGGGGTCCTTCGATTGGGACATTGCCATCATCCTGTAAAGACATTCTACTATTACATTGACAGTCGATGCCTTAGGTCAATGGTCCGCTGATGGACAAACGTACTGTCACTCGTAGACGTCGTTGGGTAACTAGTACTTTTTCCAAGAGATGGGGTCCTCTTCTAGGGCTTTTCCTGGGTCCTAGGAGCGCTCTTACCCGGACGTTAAAAACCTTCCCAAGGACAATAATATAACTTATTTTATTACAAAATTAAGTAATGAAAAAATGAAGAATCTCTAGTTCACCTTAGTTCGTTTTAGGTTGTTACATCTAATATCCTACTTATCCTTTGATGTACATCCTTCATAAGATCATGCCCTCTTAGCATCCTCGTTCTGCCTCTTAACCCTAATCTTCTAAAATTTTTTAGCATGCACCATCATACAAGAAATATCCATGTTATTATGAAGAATACCCTAATGACATACTTCCACAAGATCATCAGACACACCCGTCAGAAAAATTGCTCATTTCTTCTCTAGGATTAGACACCAAATAAGGGTGATATTTGGTAAAATCTGTGAAATTCAAAGAGTACCCTTTGTTCCTCATACCTCCTTGACAAAGTTCAATGAACTCTTCTAATTTTGCCTCCCTTTACTCCCATGGGAAGAATCTATTAAGAAATTTCCTCCGAAGGACTTCCGAACTTATGGGACCCGCTCTCAAAACCATAATATCCCTTAATTGAGTATTACATGTTTGAGACACATCCTTGAGTTTATATGTGGCAATCTCGTCCTTCTCATTTGAACTCACTCGCATAGCATAAAAGATTTTGTATACCTCATCAAGAAAGTCTTTGTTATCTTAATTAACCTTAGACCTAAAGAATATTGGAGGGTTCATCCTTGTGAAATCCCTCAAGCGAGAAGACCTGGTACAAGCATTTTGGTTAACACAGGGTCCAACTTCCCAATTATCATGAACAATGATGGCTTGAGCTTGAGTATCTATGGCTTGATATTTAATAGTCAAAGCTTGAGCCGAGTAGATTAAAGCCAACCTTATCTCTCCATCTGTCATGGCCGTAGGATTGACCGCAGCTTGATCACCTTGGGGAGAATATTCTTGAGGAAGAGCTTGATTGTCTATTGTAGGAACTCCAGTATTAGCAATCTCCACTTCAAATCTTCTTGAAGAAGTCCTTCTAGTAGTCAGAGTCGATAATTACAAGAAAATAATTAGAAGAAAAAGGACATGTAGAGTTACCTCTCCTGAATCATGATTTTCAAGAAAACCAAAGGGGTGAGAATTTCCTAAGGATCACATATCCTCTCATTCATAAGTTTGGCGTGCTTTATACTCATGAAAAAGACTGTACATTGACTTTGATTAGTGAGACATCAATCCTCAGATTACTAAACCTCATGCTCAGTTATAAAGATTGTCACAGTTGGAGAGTACCCCCAAGATGTAACCGGTGTCTTCCTGTTCGAAGAGGCCTTAGACTAGCCCTTAGAATTCATCATTGAATATCATAGACAGAGAAAATGCGGAAAATTAAAAACATTAACATAGTGAAGTATATATAGACTTCTCGTTTATCATATATGAAGTTTACATAGACTTCTCATATATGAAGTGTACATAGACTTCTCATTTAAGCAATATAGCCAATTCACATGAAGTAGTCTAATACATGTCTCACAGATAAACCATCTATCATAGAAAAACGAATAAGGTATATCCCTTAGTGTATTACAATATGACATGTATAGGCTTAGAGAAAAGTCTCAAGTATAACAAAGAACAATGGTCTTTGACATAGTTAATGCTAATAAGGCTAGAAAAGTGGCTTTGTCACTGGATGAGAGGAATCAACAACATTTTGGGAAAAGGTCCAAGTGTTTCTTTTAAGTGACCTTAATGCCTCAATTGTCCGCACCTACATTGTTGCTAAAAAGGGAAATAATATGGGTTCGTACAAACCACATCTACCATGTATGCAAACATGTGCAAGTAAAACCATTTAAATCTTTCTTAAAGGGGACATTTTCTTCAAAACCATGCTAAGTCACTTTAATGGACTTTATGACATACAAGAGAATAAATAAGTCAATAATCATAGTATCATCAAGACATGTTCATATCCAACACACGAGCAACATCATCATAAGGCCATATCAACATTTCATATAAAAGAGTTCTTATAATTAAATAATATAATACCCTTACTCACAATCCCCTCCAAAGCCTACAAGTGGAATTCTCATGTGAAGCTCCATAACCCTACATAATCAAGTGATGTAGAAAAGAGACCGTAAGCAATGCCTATTCTTTACATAACATAATATCATGCATATTTATCATCAAATATAGCAACTTGTACCAATATAATGTTCATCACATAAATTCAACATCATATAAGGTCAAAATGACATAAAGTCAACATATGAATTTCATTCATAACATAAATGCATAAGAACATCCTCGTAGG
Source organism: Solanum habrochaites (assembly GCA_027704765.1). NCBI lineage: Eukaryota > Viridiplantae > Streptophyta > Magnoliopsida > Solanales > Solanaceae > Solanum > Solanum habrochaites. The sequence continues at coordinate 35,697,637 of JAKWJA010002497.1, read as the reverse complement.
ACTCCCCTCAAGGTCAACTTGTGCAATGTATAGGTAAAGTCCCATATCCTTACCTACATTAAGTAGAACCCGTTAAATTACCTTAGTTAGTGTTTAACTTTTTTACTTTCAATCATTCATTTTATGTTCGTGAATAACCACCAAAACCAACAATAGAACATATGATATAAACATAGAGTTCATGAAACCCTACTCCAAAAGAAGGTGATCTACTTGCTAAGGTAGAACCAAAATATCAACATAGCATCTTAGGTGAATCAACTAGCTAGTTTTCCTATGGGACATCATAGTTAAGGAACTAGGATATATATGTTTGAAACCCTATATATGCACACTTGAATTATAGTATCTATCTCATGTGAACAATTGTGAACATACCTTCCCTCATTTGGAAGGAACACCTCTTATATCTATTTTAATCTGTGCTAAGCTTAAGTCCCTTTTTATAATGTCTTTATGCTGTCTTCAAACATTAATTTGCAGTATATGACTTAGCGACAAACCCTTGTATAATTGTGGTAATAACTCTTTAGTTATTGCATGAGAACTTCCTTTTATTAAGACCCTTCATTAGTGAGATCATCACATCATAGTTATATCATAATAAGGCACACAAACGAATCACATTCATCCTTGTATGATCATACCTCTATCAAGATCGCACAATTCAACATACTCATATAATGCAATCAAATTCATCATATCATCATATTCCTAATCTAATCACATAATAATACTCCAATTGAAAATCATCATAAATAATAGACCATCATAATTAAAGTAAAGAACTCAAGATCATAAATGTCTTACCAATAGTTTCCAAGACCGACCTTCAAGATTTTACAATCAATTAAAAAATATTCGTCCTTCAGTTCACTCATTACCACTATAAAATAGTAAAGTATGCAAAAACTAAGTCAATTGGATCATCACTAATAAAAATAAACCTCATAACCTAAGGTTTGGAAAAAGGGACAATCATGGATTCCTTTAAAGAAAGTAGGTCAAATCCTTAGGAAATACAATAATTAAGCAATAAAAAAACAAATTCTATCAATATTAATCAATAAAATAAATCATTAAATCAATTTTAATGATAACCAACAAAATTGGATGAAAATCATGATTTTAGATATCTTTTGGAAACCAATTTTCAAGACCCTCTTGGGGAAATGTTTACCAAGATTTAATAGTTTTTATACCTTATTATTCCTTGAAGAATTATGGAATAATACTTGATCTTGAAGCGGCAATTAAGCTTGAACCTTGGTCTTCAATGGGAGGGTTTGGGATTAGAGAGAAAAAGTAGAGTGAAGTGAGAGTGAATTGGGTTTTGGGAAATTATGAGATAATGAGTTAGTTTAATAACTTATACCTCTTTTATAATTCCCAACTAACTTTATTAAAAACTATTTAATCCATAATTAATTTAATATCCTAACCTTAAGAGAAATTAGGCAGTGCACCAGGGGTCCAATCAACGACTTCTCGTCCATGCCCCATCAACTAGACCAAGGACTGTATTTGTCGTCCATGGTTTTGGTTAGAGACTCTTTTTTGGATACTTTTGTGATGAGACATATGTCTCAACAAATGAGAACCACCGATGGAGCGTCATTTCATCGATAGGTCATCTTTTGGTCTTTTTGTAGCAAATTACCACAAGACTTTTTTGATGGTCAAATGTAGGTTCCTTTTCAAGGAACCTTAGGGTGGTCCTTTGGGAGTTGTACCCGAAATTTTATACTCTAAGCACATTCTAACATATATTTTAAACCTTTATGCAAAATTTGAATAAAACATAACTTTAGACCGTTCCTAACACACAAAGGAACGCTGGTTGATTTTCACAAATTTGTAGACGTTATGGTCATTTCTTGACTTTTTGGTTCAAAAACATTTGAATTGAGTTCATTAGCTCTACTTATACTGAGAAACACTATTTTAGGACATCGTTCATGTCACGACCGGGGAGCATCCCATAGATGTAACCGGTGTCTTCATCCTCAAAGAGGACCTACACTAACCCTTAGCATTCATTATATTTCATCTATCAAAAATGTGAACAATTTAAAAAATATTTACATATTGAGGTATACAGATATCTCTTGCATATCGTATAGGGAATTTACTTAAGACTCCTTGCATATGAAGCTTACATAGGCTTCTTATTTAGTCAATATAATAAATACGTAAGAATTACTCTAATCATTTGTCTGACATTAAACCATATAAAATTTAGTATAACATTCGGGCATCGCCCTTATACAAATACATACTTCCATATAGGCTTTAGACAAATGTCTTCGTGAATAAGGAAGAAACGAATGTCTTATGACATTAGTAATGCTACTAGGGTAGATCTAAAGTCACAATCCTCGAACTAGGAGGACTCACCAACTTCTTTGAGGAAAAATTCCAAGAATCCTTGAAAACTAGCAAAGAAATTCATCAATATCTAGAACATACAATGTAGGGGAAAAAAGAAATATGGGTTAGTATACAACACATGTACTACGTACTAAGTATTATTCCTATGTAGAAAATAATTAATGCATGAGAAAATGCACAATTTAGTACAAACCATGAATTATGCTCAATAACTCAACATGCACATATATAGAACATTGTGAGTCAACCTAAATGTCACATACGGGGAGCACCTCCTAGAAGCAACATGGTGTACTTGACCTCTCTAAGGTTATGCAGTTATCATTCATGTCATCGACATGGTAAATTTAGTGGGAAATTTAAAACTTTTAATAGCACCTCATATGCTAGAAATTTTACTTCATAAACATATAAAATATAAGTCATAATTCTTATATAGATTCTAAGTCTCTTTACAATATTAGACTCAACCACTTTAGAATACATTAGGGATACAGACCTGAAAACATAAAACATAATTACAATATTTGAGACTCTATAGTAAACCATATCATAGGAAATCTTTGGACCTTAGGATTCCTTTTCTTGTTCTTGGGAATCACATATGAATCTTCTCAATCATATAGATATCCATTTAATAATTCACAACCTACACTTTGTGTAAAAAGTAGAGATGAATGGGATTAGTACAAGAATGCACTAAGTATGACAACCATACAAAAACTTGCATTTAAAAGGGACATTTTCTTGAAATCATACTTCACGTATTTTTGAGTTAATCTTTATATAAACTTTAATGAATAGCATTTGTATCATTAATATACATAATATAAAAAGATTTAAAGGCCAAACATTTCATAATATTACTTATAAAATTTATTACATAATTGAATAACTTTACAGTGAGCTAAATTCCATTAATAGTGAACTATTTTCCATTTTATTGGTTAACTTCCCAAGTAACCCTCTAGTGATACTTGGTGCAATACATCACCTTAAGGCCACTACAAAACATACATACAATCTATACCAGGAAACACATACCATCATATAATTATAGTACAACATAGACATAGTTAGTCAAGACCTTAATCATATATTCAACAAGATCAACCATGCATAAATACTCATATCACGATCTTTTTTATAAGAAGTAGACAAATACTACAATGCCATGCAAAAGGAACACACACATAGCTACATGAATCGGAAAACCTTCCTAGAACTTCCCATGGAGCTACTTCTGAAATGTCTAGATGGGTTCATTACTTCCACCTATCCTAAGTAACCACCCTTAAGTCATTCTATTTAGGGTCCTAGTAATTTACTTCCATTTCCCATTTTACATTCGGAAAACTATAGCCTTACCGACATAAATCATGTGATGCTAAACATGGAATCCGGTGTCATAGAACCCCACACCGAAAGAAGGTGGTCTACCGGCTAAAGTATGACAAAATGTAACATAGCTTTCTAGTAGGATCCACTAGCTAGTATCCTATAGTGGCAACATAGTTATGGAACTTGGAGGTACGTGTAAAAACCCTCTTTATGCCAAGATTAGGCATTGTAATTATTCACTTATGGAAACCCTATTTATGCCCATTGAGGCATTGTGGTTATGCACCTAATGAGATTTATGGTAACCTTCCTTCCTACAATAGGAAGGAACACACACTCATATTCAAGTTCACTCGGTGCAAAGCTAAGTTCTCTTCATATAATACATTTATTATATTTTTACTTTATAAAACATATGTTTAGGAGATCCATCCCCTCATATACTTAAATAATAGGTCATAGATGAAAGTTCATCAATCTAAATCGTCTAAAGAATCCATTCACATGAACATAGAATATGTAAAGCATCTTCTTGTTTAGGGTACACATGAATACAACATTCAAGGCCTCTCTGCTGATTAGGTCTTTATACATGTGTGTGTATATACATATATGTGATCAAACTTTTCACATTACACATTAACACACTCATGTTCATACATACATATTCATACATTTAGAGAACAAAACTAGAACTATCCAATCAAGGTACACATGTACAATGAATAGGCAAAGTCTCATACCCTTGCCAATACTAGTAAACCTATAAATTCATACTATCTATGGAAACACATATCATGCCTTCATAAAAAACATCTTAAAATGAACTGTAGTAGACACTAGTGAATATGAGAACTACATTTCATTTAGACACCATGACTTATACAACTTGTAACATGCATGGAAAGTGAGTGTATGTATATATGGTCAACATGATCACATAATGGCTATCAACAATATATTGAGTCAGCCACCCTCAGAGAACATAATACTCTATCAAGAATAACCGCACAACGCATAATAGAGTAGCACACAAGCCAACTTCATATTACACTGAAAACTCCTACCTTGTGCTATTCATGCATTCACATAGGGGTACATAGGTAAGAGATTATTAACCATTTTTAACTCATCAATGATATCACCTATAATTTACCTTATCATGGATATACACATTGTTACACTATATCCATACAACCAATATCACAACTAGAATAGGAAAGTAGGCATAAGCTTCACATAGTATCATCATAGGCACATATTCATATATTCATCACTTTTCCTTCATGGCCATGGTCAACACATATATATATTGAAAATAAAGTAAATACCTCCACCATAAGTGGACCATGCAACACCAATGCCATACAAGGTTTCATCAAGATTACTCTTAAGAAATAGAGAAGTAGAAGAGTGGAGGAATTCTTACCAATCCTTTAGACTTTGGTCATTATTGACCATTACTATTCTTTCATCAATAAATAATGTATAGGTTAGTATCTTAAGTTCCCATAATCGTTCATGAAGTTAAACATAAGCTACTACAAGGTCAAGTTACAACTAGTACAATACATTGACCTACTAAAAGGTAAAAGGACATAGATCATCAACCAACTTCAATTGCATGGATTATAGATCATATAACATCAATAATATGAATCCAAGGCAGTAGCTAATCGTAAACTTCGTCATATCAACATCATGCTTAAAACACTTCAAGATAAAGCTACCATCATGGGGATTGAACTATCAATTCAATGTATAATAGAGAGAATAGACCATATTATTAATATTACCAAAGTATTTATCAGCAATGATATTTTACAAATAAATTAAATTCTAGGCAGTAGATAATGATATCATAGTCTAGATGAGGCACTACTACAATTGCCATTAAGGTGGATACAAGCATGCTTCATATTAGGAGTTGATAGAAGGTAAGTTTACATAGGTTAATCCTATTCAAACTGCCATGAATTGACCCATATTGGAATAATACATATAATTCATCCTCACATTACGTTATAGGGAGCAACTATAGACATTAACCATGATTAATTAATATAACAACTAACCTAACGTCAACATCACATGTTACAACTTCATAGACTAGATGAACCTAGATCAATTAAACCAAGCCTTCTTTAATTTCATCATACAATATTTATATCTAAAATTCAACAATGGTATTAGCCTAAAAGAAGAAGTTACAAGAACAACAACATAATCGAAATTATCTTTTTCATCAACGGACACGGGCTAAAATACCTTTAAAGTATTCAAAATGGTACAAAATTACCCTTCATCCACCTATTGTCTCCAAATTTCCCTTTTAATCCACCTATTTGCTTCAAAATAACCTTTTCATCCCCCGTTGTGTTTAAAATTGAACACTTTTTTAATTGTTCTAAAATTAAACTCTTTAAATATATTTTAAAATACATGGCGTTCAATTATTGATTATAATTATAATTTATTAATATAAATTATATCCAAACCACTACACACTTAATACTAACTAAACCTCACCCAATTAATAATCCAATTATAATATCCAAACTGTCATAAACCATACTAAAACACGATGAAATTATAGATTTCTGAAAATGACATTCAAAATTATTCGAGTCTGAATCGGAGCCCCAACTAAATTTAGGTTGAGCCGCTTATTCAGGATGACACTTTCTTTCAAAATAGAATTAGAAATTTATGATTAAAGGTAAAGAATTAATAAATCCCCAATTGATTCATGCACTTTTTTTAAAGATAATTTTATAAATATTTATGATTTGTTTTAAAACGTTAATATATTATTTTGAAAAAAAGTTACCTATGAAGTAATATCACATAATTGAGACGTAAGAATAATTACGATAAACATAGTCAGACTTTTAAATTTATTGGTGATTTTTATTTAGCCAATTGAATGTATGATAATTTACTCCTATAATTTTTAAAAACACTCAATTGGCAGTAGCTTGTATTAATAATGTGTCAGGTTCATTTATTTAGAGGGATTTAATTATTAATTAAGTGGGTAGTGGATTGATTCATAAATTATACTAATAAGTTAAATTATAACATATATTTGAGAACCACATATTTTTAAAAAATATTTAAATAGTTTAAATTTAAAACCGTTAAATAAGTGGTCAATTTTGAACCAAAAGATGGATGACAAGCGTATTTTTTACCCAATAGGTGGGTGGGAAGGGTATTTTGGAAACAATAGGTGGATGGAGGGGTTTATCACGTTTTTACTCCCTTGTATACACCCAAAAGTATCTAAATAATCATATTAGAATAGGTTTAGGAAGTGAGGTGAATTTACCCTTCGCCGCTTAAATAAAACAGATGCAGGCAATAGGTTGTAGGTCACCATCGATGGAACCATTTACTGGTCGTTGGTCAGTCGACGGGCCGTGCGTTGTCTTCCGTCGATTGGATCTTGAACAATTTTTAGATTTATAACTTCCCAATATAATTACCAATTGATGGAATATCACCTATGGGCTGTTGGTTGACCAACTGGCCATCGTTTGGTCCGTCGATTGACACTTCCAAGACAATGTCTCGACCAGACTTAGGTCCTTCTTGTGGGGCCTTTTGTGGGGGACTTTAGAAGTCGTACTCATAATTTTCCAATGTAAATACAACACTTAACAAGTTGTAGAACTCCCAAGTAAGTTTCACCCGAATCAAAAACCTTAAAGACAAGCCCTAATAATAGTTCACATACTTGAGTTATTCATTTACCTTATTATATTAGGGAAAAAAGTGCAATAATCGACATGAGACCATGTGAGCTACATCGAATCCTGTGTTCTCCTCCCACCCCAAAAAGAGATGATTAAGACATGGCTAAGGTGTAACAATTTTTACAAATCTATCTAGGTGGATCCACTTATATATAGTCTTATGTGGGTACACATTTAACTGGTACAATCAACATTAAGGAATCCGAATCGCAACTGGCGTTGTTTACCTCCCAAAGGTTGTAGACAAGACTTTTCTTGCGTTAATCACATTCATATGATTACTTTTAGCAGAAAATTTAAAACTTCTTATTTATATTTGAAGTATAAGTAGACTTCACATTGTAAACATATAAACGTGTATTTCTAACAAAGTTCATTGCTCATACATGAACCATCTAGTTATAAAAACATACAACTTCAATGAAATAGGATCTGATGTCATAAGTAATACTTGCCGAAATAGCATCTTTACCTTTGTCTCAATAAAATAGGAAAGAAACATTAGTGGAGTATACTCCACTAGTTCAAAGCTACTTCTAATCAAGAAATGTAAAGGCAAGCATCCTCGGATGCATGAGGACCTACAAAGTCCAAATGAAATCTCTGAGTCTGGACAACTGCAATGATACCCTCGACGCCCACTTTAGCCTTCACCTAAAATAGTAATATTTTATGGACTTAGTACATACATGTAGTAAGTGTGGGTACATGCATTAACACATAAAGGTAATGCATCAACAAGCATTCTTAGAAGATCAAGTATCTTGACCTGCATTATTTATAAAAGGAATGTAATACTATGATTATGTCACACATCATACATACATAGGTTCACATAACATACATTTCATGTTTTGATATATCATACATTTCGTATCCATGAGACCTTGGAATCATGGATGTAACATTGAGAAATCTCAAGTAGGGCCAAACATATGGGACCTCAATCCGATATCCTCCTTTAGCAAACACATAATCTACTTCATTCGTTCATTCATACTTCACATTATTATTTTCATTAATTCAAAGGCTGATGTAAACACCAGGTATACCAAGGATGAAGTTTAAGACTCTTTTCGGGATCATGAAGTTCTATGTCCAAGAATGACCTAGTGTCATTACTTGAATCCGGTTTCATCTTTGGATTGTCTTTGAGAAACACCTTTTGTGTCATTCATTTCATTATCTTTCATATATTGAGGAAATTTCAACCTTAACCTACATAGATCATGTGAGCATCATGAAATCCGGTGTCTTACCCACATCGAAAAGAGGTTGAGTCACTGTCCAAAGTGTAACCATAACATGCTAGCTTTATGGGTCGAACCAAGCTAGTTCACTATGTTTGCAACATAGTTAAAAGAGTATGGGATTTAGGGAGACCCACACCTTGGTGGACAGTCTCATCTTCAGGAGAATAACATGAGCCTCCGCCCTTCCCGAAAGAAGGCATCACCACTCTTAACTAGCCTATCGTTTCTTAGTTTAAAGTTGCTATTTACATTCAACTCATACATCATCGAAGCTTTATTCTAGCATGAGGTAGTCATATATCATTACATGATTTATCATCTCTTCTTCATGTATTAAGTGTGAAATGTCCTTACACTTACATATAGAATGTGACTGAGAATTGTCTCTTAATATTCAACACTCTCTTAGGTGAGCACTTTTAGTGACCTTTACTTAGTCTTGGTTGAGACTTGTTTCACCATTCATCTTAGCCCCTTATCATGTTGTCACCATTTTCATTAGCATCATAGTTTAACATAATTACTCACCTCCTTATGTTAATGTTCATTTCTTTGTCTTGCTATTAACATACATCGTATGTCATGCACATGGATTTTATTATACTTTACAGTAATGGTAGTACCCCTTTCTGGTTACATCATGCAAAAGGCTTGGTTTCGTGATTTAAGTTACATTAGACTTTACCGTGTTCCAATCCTTTGGACAGTATCTATTCTCTTGATTTATTTTCATTATATGTGTGTGTGTGTGTGACATATGGGCCTTCACACATTCGGACAAGAGAACCCAAGTTTGATCTTTAATTGATGCTTTTTATTGTTATTGTATGTAATACATATGTGACTCACAAGTTTTGGTCAAGGGGATCCGTGTACGAATCCCTTGGGCAACATATAATTATTTATTTTATGTGATACTAGTGTATCTCACACATTTGGCCTTGAGGCCGGGATCGATTCCCATCCTACTCCCAACATTATTCTCTTTTTAATTTACTTACGACCTCTTCATATAGTGCTAGAACCTTAAGTTCTCGTGTTCAATTCTTTGTTGTAGCAATTTTTATATTTTAATTTAGCCAAGTCATTAGGTCCTCAAGTTAATTTTTCTTACACTTTAGACTAAACAATTTGGTTTCGATTTATATATCCACTTTAACCAATACTTTAGCCTAAACATACGTCCATATATATATATACCATTTCATTGTACATTGATGAACATGACCGAGAGTCTTAGAATCATTTTAATTCAACATTTAGTATTTCATTTTAGATCATCACTTTCATTTACTTTTCATGAACATCATAGTTTCTTTTTGCATGTTAAACACACAACATTACGTAACACATAATTCAGAACTTATTCAAGTAGATCGTAACAAGAAAATCACGGAAAACAACATACTTGTGCACATGTAACATTCAACATTTTGACATATATGACAAAATCATAAAAAATCTGTGAACACACATTGCACACAATGAAAATCCGTTCTCAAAATCATCTACAAGAAGTCATACAAATGCATGCATCAATCATTCATAGGATCTAATGCCAGAGGCATACAATGGGGACATCCTTAGTTTGTAGATTAGATTTGAACTAACACTTAGGGGACTCTTGCGAAAGGGGCCAAGAGAGAATAAAATCCAAACCTTTTCAACATTGACAACCTGCCACAAACACGTCCTAACTCATGCACAAACTTCTCTTCGGAGCGTTGATTCTTGTTCACAATCGAACATCTTTTCGTGATTTCTTAAAAAACCTAGACGTACGAATTTTTCTTTTCTTTTTTGATGGATGAATTCTCAGAGCTCTTAGAACAATACACTCATTTTATTTTTCTATTTTTGAATTGCAAGGTAAATCTAAAATATGTGTTGTGGATATATATAACGAATTAAGAGTGTACATGAAGTACACTCCTAGTTGGAGTTGTGCGCCCCCTTTTCTTGGGGTTTGTTGTTGACTTATTTAACACAATTTGAATGGTAAAATAATATTATAATCTATATGTTTAATTACGATAATGCCCGTCCTTATTTTGTCTAATTTAATTCACTTAAATAGTTCACTTTAATACCTCCAACTCCGCTCGAACCCGAGTGTGGAGATCCGATTAACCTCGGGTTTGACCATCAAGATTTGACCCATTTTGACTAGTTAAAAACTTTATTCAATAGACTAAATATAAACCTAGGTTAATTACAGTACTACCTCTAGCCATAAAATTACCTTTTTACCCCTATAACCCTTAAAACATAAGACTAACCCTCTAGTCCGATTGAGACTCACCCGGGTGAATTGTAGTGTTTGGGGTCCGGTTATGACTCACCCGGGTGAATAATAGTGTTCGGGGACCTAACATGGCTAGAATAAAAAATGCCTAGCTCAAACAACTCTCAAAGTTAGTTGGCTTGGGTGGTGCTTAGGTCCAGGGGTCTGGTTCCACGCACATCAAGCTGTGTGAACCCGGTCGAACCTATTAATTCTAGGTACATTTAGGTCTTACTTAGCATAGTCGTCTTCGTGTCTATCCACTATCCGCCCCGTAGGAACATTATTCCCCGAATGACACTACACATTCGTCCCCCAATGACACTGCACATAGTTTTAACAAGAAGGCCTTATAGAAAGTTACTTCATCATACTTAAATGTTTCTCATTTGAGAACATTTGGTTCACACTTATTTGGATAATGCATACTATTCAAGATTATCTAAGGCTTCATACTTGAGATTGAGAAATTTCCTTCTCAATAACACTTAACTTAATGCACATCACAAATAATGTAACCCAGAAAACATGTCTATGCTACACAAAAACAGCAAAATAAATTGCAAACATAAACTCATTTTAACTCATATAGTGCTATTATAAAACATACGATTAGTGACCGATCACATCAAGTTGACTACAATACTTAGAATTCAGAGGTTCTTAAACATAAATGAGACTTTATGAGAAGAATATCTAACCTCAAGAACTGATCAAATGATAATAGCGGGATCTCATATAGGCCTCGGCCTCGCATGTTGCTCCCTAAAAAAGGTGGTTCCACCATATGACTTTCACGGTGCAAACCTGCTTATTACTCAGTCACTTCACTTGACGATCTAAATTTTTCATTGGAACCTGTTCATAAGAAAGGTTCTCATCAACCCCTAACCTATCAACAGGAAGAATGGATGCTGGATAACCTAGACACTTCTTAAGCATTGAAACGTGAAACACTGGATGAATAGAAGCCAAATCTTTAAGTAACTTCAACTCGTAGGCAACATTTCCTACTCGTTGCATGACTCCATAAAGACATATAAATATAGGACTCAACTTCCCTTTCTTACCAAACCTCATCACCCCTTTTATGGGTGACATCTTCAAGTAGACTTGATCACCCACCTTAAATCTTTCTATTGTCTGCATGGGATTTTTGACCACTGTAAGTAGTAGACAATCTATATCTGATCATTATCACCTTCTCAATATCCTCATGTATGATGTACATGCCAAGGATGGAAGATTCTCCTACCTCAAACCACCCTACCGGACACATACATCTTCAGTCATATAGTTCTTCAAAAAGTGACATTCCAATACACGAAAGGTAGTTATTATTGTAAGATAACTCTATCAGCGACAAATAATCATCCCAACTTCCCTTGAAGTCAATAACATATGCTATCAACATGTCTTCAAGGGTCTGGATGGTACGCTCCACTTGTTCATCCGTCTGTGGATGAAAAGCAGTACTAAACTTCACCTGTGTAACCAAGCCTTTTTGAAAGATCTCTTAAAATGAGAAGTAAATTGGGCTCCCTTATCCAAGATTATAGAGAAAGGAATCCTGTGCCATCTCACTATCGCATCATTATAAAATTTTTCATAATCTTCAGCCTTAAAAATTGACTTCACATGTATGAACTAAGCGGACTTGGTAATTCTGTCACTAATAACCCAACTGGAATCATGTAGTTTCGTAGTCTTTTGCAGACAAACCAAAAATCCATATTTATAGCCTATGACTTCCATGTTTGAATCTTAATTGTCGGAGTGATACCCCAAGTCTTATTCTGTCGGCCTTAACCCGTTGGCAATTCGGACACTCCTTCATGAATTTAGAGACATCTCTCTTCATGGCTTCCCACCAATAGACCTATTTAAGGTCATGGTACATCTTGGTGGCACCTCGATGAAGGGAATACGTAGAACCATGAGCTTCTGCCAAAATATTAGACCTCAAACCAACAACATTGGGAACACATAATGTGTTTTGGTACTTGAGTACACCATCCCCTCCTAGAGAAAATGATTCATCCAACTTACTCAATACTAAGTCTATCAACTACATGAGTAATGAGTGGAGATGTTGATTGGATTTAACATCTACAACAAATGACAATTTGAAACTTTAGTGAACTTAAACACCCCAACTTGGTGCATCTGCCAGTCGTACACCCACTCTAGCCAACTGGTGTACCTCTTTATCCAGCTTCTTCTTCTCTTCATCAATATGAGACATGCTGCCTATGCTCAATCGACTCAATGAATCATCCAGTACTATGGCCTTACTCGGGTGATAATAAGCTCTCATATCATAATATTTGAGCAGTTCTAGCAATATTCTCTGATGAAGGTTCTACTCCGTCTATGTAAATATATACTAAAGACTTTTATGGCCAGTATATACATCAACATGTACACCATATAAATAATGTCTCCAAATTTTTAATGCAAAACACCATAGCAGGTAACTAAAGGTCATCAGTAGAATAGTTCTTCTCGTTGATTTTCAATTGTGTTGATGCATATGAAATCAACTTGACATCTTGCATAAGAACACATCCTAAACCAACCCAAGAGGCATCACAGTATACCACATATCATCCTCGGCAACGTTAGAACTGGGGCTGAAGTGAGTCGGTCTCTGAGCACTTGAAAGCTCTTTTCACATTTTTCAGAGCACTAAAACTTCACCTTCTTCTTATTCAAGGCTATAAATGGAGCAACAATAGTGAAAAATCCTTTTACAAACTTGTGATATTAATTGACCAAACCTAGAAAACATCAAATATCGATAGGAGTAAGGGGTCTCGGCCATTTCTTGACTGACTCAACCTTTCTAGGATCAACTTTAACGTCCTGGTCGGTCACAATATGACCAAGAAAGGTCACCAATCTCAACTAGAATTCACATTTGCTGAACTTTGCATATAGGTGATGTTTTTAAGTACCTTCAATGTCTTTCTCAAGTGTACTTCATGCTCTTTTCTAAAATAAGGGTATAGGAGAATTTCATCTATTAATACTATGACGAAGGAATCAAACTACTCATGGGAAATTCTATTCATAAGGTCCATAAATGTTGCTGGTGCGTTAGTGTGACCGAATAACATGACCAAAAATTCGTAATGCCCATATCTAGTATGACAAGCCATCTTAGGGATGTCTTCCCGGCTCACTCTATGCTTATGATCGCCTGACCAAAGGTGTATCTTTGAAAGGAAACTTGAACCTTGGAGTTTGTCAAATAAATCGTCAAGTCTGGGAAGAGGCTACTTATTCTTTATAGAGACTTTGTTGAGTTGCCAAAAGTTAATGCACATTCTAAGCGTTCCATCCTTTTTATTTACTAATCACACTGGAGTACCCCATGGGGATATGCTCAACTATATTAAAACGTTATCAAGTAGATCTTTTAACTGCAACTTCAACTCTTTGAGTTCAGCTGGTGTCATCCTATATGAAAGAATAGAAATCGGTTTGGTGTGGGATCTAAATCAACACCAAAGTCAATCTCACATTTACGAGGGATTCTAGGTAAATTCTCTTGAAAGACATCTGGGAACTCATTCACTGTTGAAAGTGAGTATATGGAAGGAAATTCTTGATCTAATCCATTGACTCTAACTAAGTGGTAAAAATACACCTTAACTATAATCTTATCGGCCTTTAAGTTTGAAATAATTTGACTGACTGTACTTGTACCATGCCATTCCTATTCCCGCTCTAACACATTTGGAAACTGAATCCTCACTACCCACTTTCGACAATCTATTGTGTCAAACACTTATGCAGTCAATCCATATCATATATTATATCGAAACCGAGCATGCCTAATTCCACTGGATCAGCACGAGTGACTCTATCAAGGGTGTGAATTGGGAAATTTTTGTACACTCTTTCTGCTCTAATGTCATCTTCTATGGGGGTACTTACTAGAATCGTCTCATGCAGGATGTTAGGAAGAACATCAAATCTACTAGCTATAAAACAAATAACAAATTTAGAGTGTATCTAGGATCTAACAATGCATCCATTGGGAATGTAAAGACATGCAACGTACCTGTGACTACATTAGCTAACTTCTCTTGCTCTTCTCTATCTTCAATTGCATAAAATCGGTTCTTCATCGGGGTTTGGCTGAAGAATTTGCATTCGTTAGGGGCTGAGAACCTTGCTTGGAATAGTTTAAGGATAATCTCAAACCTTGTTTCCAGTCTTGCAACACCCAAAGAAGAATTTAGTACCTACTAACAATTTACATCAACTAGGAGGTCCAGATTTACCATAAATCTTGCTTTTTTGCTGGACGTTCCAATCATTGACCTTTATGGGGACAGACAGCTTCACTTTGTGGCATTCAAATTCCCTGAAGAAGAAGAATTACTTGAATATTTCTTGAACTTAGACATGTTCTTTACCCCAAATGAACCCCTTACCCGAGATAGAACCAGTGTTATCCGCAGTCTTAGGCTTCTTGCTTTCATGAACTCTCCTCTTATGGAGGCTCTCTTCCACTTGCTAAGCACACACCATCAAATAGCCCAGATCCATGCTTTCATGCAACATGGCTGCTCGACAATCTTCCACTAGATCGTCCGACACACCAGTCCCAAACCTGCTCATGTCATCCCTGCTATTTGTCACCAGAGAAGAAGCATACTTTCAGAGTTTAACAAATTTAAAGGAATACTCCTTGACTAAAATACCTCTCTTTCTATGGTTGATGAACTCTTAACCCTTGTATTCTCGTTGCTCTCTCGGGAAAAATCATTCTATAAAGGCAGTCTTGAGAACATATAAAGGATGAGAACATCTCAACGTGGTCGGCTATCAGCCCATATTCAGTATAAAATATGTGCCACGTCCTTGAGTTTATATGAAGTCAATTCAGCCTTCACCTCCTCATCTACTCCCATGGCACAAAGGATCTTGTGGACTTCATGAACGAACTCCTGGGGATCCTCGCTTGTCTTGGACCCATTGTACACTAGAGGAATCATTCTGGTGATATCCCTCAGCATACTAACCATGGTGTGCTAGCATGACAATTCTCTTTAGTAGAACCCTCTCTTGTGTTTTTAGCCATGATGGCTTCAGCCTGAGTAGTGATGTCCTGTACAATCTACAGCAAAACATTTCTCACTTCACCTTCGGTCAACCCAGCTGGATTTACAGACACTTAATCAGCCTCAATTGTGGCTTGAATAGGAACTTGATTTCCTCCAACAACTGCCTCACCTACCCTCCAGCCAGCATTTATCCTTGTATTCATTATCTACACCTAGATACAAGAAGATTGTTAGATTCTTAATGAAACAATTATGTCACAATTCCACATAGCACGATAAAGGGTAGAAGAATGGAAAATTTCCATGTTGTCTCTAATTCATGATAGTGGTGCATTTCACTATGATAACTTATAAAATACTTAACGTGGTTGATATGATCCTGATGTAATGGATATTTTCCCTAAGGCTCTAATACTAAGTTTGTCACTACCTGGATTCTGGAATCTGTATAGCAATCGGCGTCGTTGACCTCTCGAAGGTCACATACAAGCCTGTTCCTGCATGATAATATTCATAAGACTAATTTTAGCAGAAAATTTAAAAAAATTATTTTTATTTGATGTTTATGAGGACTTCTTATTGTAAACAACTAAATGCATATTTGTAAGAAAGTTTATTGCTCATACATCAACCATTTAGTTATCGAAACATTCAACTTGAAAGAAATAGGATCTCATATAATAAAATAGGAAAGAAATACTAGTTGAACAAACCCCACTAGTTCAAACCTACTTCTAAGCATGAAATGTAAAGGCAAACATCCTCGAATGCATGAGGACCTACCAAGTCCAGAAGAAATATCTCAGTCCAAAACATAACGGTAATGCATGAACAAGAATGAATCTTCCTAATCATAATGCCTTCTTGAAAGGTCAAGTATCTTGACTTGACTAATTTGTAATAGGAAGGTCATACTATGATTATGTCACACATCATACATGCATAGGTTCACATAACATACATTTAGTATTTTATATATCACACATTTCATATCCACGAGACCTTGGAATCATGGAAGTAGCATTTAGACATCTCAAGTGAGGGGCCAACATATGGGACCTCAACCCGAGGGCCTCCCTTAGAAAACAGAGAGTCTACTTCATTTGTTTATTCGTACTTGATATTATTAATTTTATTCATTAATAGGATTATGTAAACAACATCTATAGCGAGGATGATGTTTCAGACTCTCATCGGGATCATGAAGTGTAATGTCCAAGAATGACCTAGTGTCATTACTTGAATCTGGTTTCACCTACTGATTGTCTTGAGTAAACACCTTCAGTATTGTTCATTTCATTATATTTCATACTTTGAGGGATTTTCAACCTTAAAAGAAATAGAATTTGTAAGATTCATTAAATCTGGTGTCTTCCCCACACCGTAAAGATGTGGAGTAGATGGCTAAAGTGAAACCAAAACATGCTAGCTTTACGGGTCGATCCAATCTAGTTACCTATGTTGGCAACATAGTTCATAGACTAGGAGATTTAGGTAGACCCGTACCCACCTTGGTGGACAGTCTCATCTTCAAGAGAATTACGTGAACCTCCGCCCTTCCCGAAAGAAGGAATCACCACTCATAACTAGACTATCAGTGCTTACTTTAAAGTTCTATTTACATTCAAAACATACATCATCTATGTTTTCTTCTAGCATGAGGTAGTAATAGTCATTAGATTATTTCTCATCTCTTCTTTACACATTAAGTGTGAGTTGTTCATACACTTTCCTATAGAATGTGATAAATACTTGTCTCTTAATATTAAACATCTATCTTAGGTATGAACTTTTAGTGACCTTTACTTAGGCTTGGTTAAGACTTGTCTCACCATTCATCTTAGCCTCTTATCATGTTGCCACCATTTTCATTAGCATCATAGTTTAAAATAACTACTCATCTCATTATGTGAATGTACATTTCTTTGTCTTACTATTAAATTTCATCGTATGTCATGCAGATGGCCTTTATTATTTTTTATACTCATGGTAGTACCCCTTTCGGGTTGCACTATACATAAGGCTTGCTTTCGTGATTTAAGTGATCTTAAACTTTACCTCTGTTTGAATCCCTTGGTCAATATCTATTCTCTTGATTTATTTTCATTATATGTGTGTGAGAGAGAGACTTATGTTCAATCACACATTCGGCCAAGAGAACCTATCTTCAATCCTTAGTGGCTGCGTTTTATTTTTATTGTATGTAAGACTTATGTTCCTCACAATTTTCGGCAAAGGGGGTCCGTGTTCGAATCATTTGGGAAGTATATAATTTGTTATTATATTTGAGACTTTTGTATCTCACACATTTGTCCTTGAGCACGGGTTCGATTCCCAACCTACACCCAAAATTTTTCTCTTTTTAATTTACTCAAGACCTCTTTATTTAGTGCTAGAACATTGAGGAATTATTAGGTGTAGCATTTTCTTTATTTTAATTTAGCCGAGTGTTCTCTAATTAGCATTAGGTCCTCAAGTTTATTCTTCTTACACTTAATTATAGACAATTTGGTTTCAATTTTTATATCCACTTTAACAAATACTTTAGCCTAAACTTACATCCATATATCCGTACCATTTCATTTTACATTGATGTACATGACTGAGAGTCTTAGAGTGATTTCAATTCGGCAGTTAGTATTTTATTTTAGATCATTACTATCATTTAAATTTCATGAACATCAAAGTTTCTTTTTGCATGTTAAATACACAACATTACGTAACACACCACTCACTAATTCTTCAAGTAGACCGTAACAAGAATATCACGAAAAACAGCATACTTGTGCACATGTAACATTCAACATTCGGATATATATAAAAAATAATAAACATCCGAGATCACACATTGCACACAATAACAATCAGTCCTAAAATGATCTACCAGAAATCATAAAAATGTATGCATCAATCATTCATAGGATCTACTTACATAGGCATGCAACGGGGACAACCCTAGTTTTTAGATTGGATTTGAACTAAGCCTTAAGGGTCTTTTGGGAAACGGACCAATAGAGAATGAACACCATACATTTTTTAACTTTGACGACCAGACACAAACATGTCATAACCCACGCACAAACCTCTCTTTCGAGCGTTTATTCTTGTTCATAAGTGAAGTTCTTTATGTAATTTCTTAAAACAATTAGGCGTACAAATTTTTCTTTTAGTTTTTGATTGATGAATGCCGAGAACACTTAGAACAGTAGATTTATTTTATTTTTAATTTTCTGAATAGCAATGTAAAGCTGAAAAATGTTTTGTGGATATATAATGAATTAAGAGTGTACATGGAGTACGCTCCTAGTTGGAGTCGTGCACCCCATTTTCTTGGGGTTTGTTGTTGACTTATTCAACACAATTTAAATGGTAAAAATCAGATTATAATTTATATGTTATGTTCTTATAATGCCCCTCCTTATTTTTTTCTAATTTAATTCACTTAAATTGCCCACTTTAATGCCTCCAACTTGGCTCGAACCCGAGTGTGGAGATATGGTCAAACTCGTGTTTGACAATCGAGATTTGACAAATTTTGTCTAATTAAAAACCTTGTTAAATTAATTAAATATCAACCTAGGGTAATTACTATACTACCACTATCCCCAAAATTACCTTTTCACCCTAGAACTCATTCAACCTAGTACTAACCCTCTAAGTCCGGTTAAGATTCACCCGGGTGAATCATAGCGTTCGGGGACCTAACATGGCTGGAACCAACCCTTGCTAGCTCAATGAACTCATGAAGTTAGTTTTCTAGTAAGGTTCATAGGTCCAAGGGTCTGGTTCCACGCGCATCAAGCCGTGTGAACCCGATTTAACCTATGCATTGTAGGTACTTTTAGGTCATACTTAGCATAGTCATTTTCGGGTTGTTACATTATGGTTCAAGGACATTGCTTTTAGAAGACTTGACTTACTAGATGTGGAGGTTTACATCTCATGAGACAACATATATCTTTGGAATGCTAACTTACTAAACGTTAAGAAACTCATGCAGAAGGCTGGACATAGTATACGTAAGACCTCAATCTCATTTACATGCCCTTTCGGTTCTAAGAATATTTTTCCTTTAGTAATCATCATACTCTTCATACAAGATCACATTAGTCTTTTTTATACCCCTATGTGAAAAATTTAGCATAACAATTCATAGGTTCTTTTAAGTGAGATTTACCGTTTCACTTTAGAAAACCACATACAAGAGAGAAAACCATTCACTCAACACTTTATCATAATCATGAGAAGTTATCTTAAATAATATAATAATAATATCTTAACATACATGAATAATTCATACCTTATTCAATAGTATAGGTTTAAGAATGAGGGATACTTGCTAATTATATAACAACCACACACATTAGACATAGATGTAGTACAATCTAAGCTAATAATACTTCATAATCGAATTCAAGAAGAACCAATCTTCATAATTATTTCCTTTTCATTGAATTCATACATCAACTACAAATAATTATAGTCAATGCATAAACAAGTTAAATTCAAGAAGTAATACATAACAATTACTATTCTACTTATTCATATAGAAATCATCCTTCATAATTACTATAGAGTTACAAGGCATGATGAGTGTAGGGAAGAACAAGGTTTAAAAGGTGAAACAAGTAGTGATTAACATCAATGGACCAATAATACTTATCTAAACAATGATAAAAGAGTATAATTCATCACAACTAATTAGCAATTTTGTTTTGAAAAGAGAACCGAAGTCTAGATTGAAAACATAGTTTTGGGGAATTAAAAACCATTTTTGAAAGGGCCTCTTGGGGAAAGGTCTTCCATGATTAAAATAAACCATACCTTAAAGATAATAAATTCACAAAATTAAAGTGAAAAAACATGAGAAATTGATCTTTTTCTCCTAGCTCCAAATTTCTCTTCAATGGAGGTTGATAAGATAAATCATTTTTTTAGAGATTAGTGAGAGTAATTTAGGGAAATGATTTTAATGGGTAAACTAACTTTAAACTGATACAATATATGACCCTCACCTAAAAAACCAAAAAGACCCTCACTTAATTGGGTATTTTTTTGAAGGCAACATAGGTTAAAAACGACACGAACGAATCTTTGTAGTGGCAACATGTCGTGGGGGAAATTCTAATTATTTTTTCTGATATCCGGGTTTAGGAAGTGAGATTAATGAAGGCCCCGACTCGCGAGGCAAAACTTTCACACAAATTTATGGCTGCGTAATACGCAATGACCTTCACATCTTGGCTGCACGCGGGCTGTTTTGGCAGCCTGCTTGCATATGGTCGGGTCCTGCTCAAGGACCCTTGGGATGATCATTAGGGACTCATGACTGGATTTTTTGACCCTATAAAAATTATTTTACTTATTTAAAGTCATAATAAAAGTTTTAGACTTCATACGCCACTCCAATACATTAACATAACTCAAGGGCATCTAGTAGTTCAATTTCAATTGTTTGCGACGTTAAGGTCTTCCTTTGAAATTTAAGATCTAATACTTGTAACTCAACTTTTTCATGTTAGTCTATGTCTAGAAAAATTATTTTAATCATTATTATATCGGTGATTATTTACTCTAGTTCATAGGACTTCCGGAGTGTTACACTATCCTCACCTTAGGAACATCCTTCCCTTAATGACATCTAAATCGTTTCATAGAGACAATATGACTCAAGAATATGAGACCAACCAAGAACATATAATAATCATGATCCATAGCTCATTGGATTAATTAACAATATCATTCAACACATAAACATGGAAATTACACGTAGCAACTCAAATAATAATTAACCACATATAAGAGTTCAACATCACGACATGAGGAACTACCTTCTCAATATCAACATGAGCTCAACATAATCATCAATAGACACTTACGCCAACCTTATTTCAAAACACATTAACATGCTCAATATCATTTCATAAAACCAACTATACACAAAAAACAAATAAGTGCAAGTTAAGCAAAAGAGAATATTTACATGCAAACCCATTCTAGCATAATTCATTACCATAATTATGCACATTGTAGTAAAACATGCCAAATTCAACATTATTCATTATTTTTAAGAGGGGTATTACTAGCCTCATCTTGTGGTAGAGTTTTCAGAAAAGATATGAGGGTAACGGGACTTCATGTTGGCATTGGCCTCCCAAGTTTCTACCTCATGTAGGTCGTTCCTCCATAGGACTTTTATGGAAATCACCTTATTGTTGCTCAACTTTTTTACTTGGCAATCTATAATTTCAACTAGAACATCTTCATAGGCAATGTTGTGATTCACACCTAACCCTTAAAGTAAAATCATGGATACGGGATCACATATGCACTTCTTAAGCATGGATACATGAAATATGGGAAAAACCAGGCTTAGTTCACATGGTAACTGCAAATCATAAGCCACCTTCTGTACCCGTTTCAGTAACTCATAGGGTCATATATACTAGGGACTAAGTTTCCCCATTTTGCCAAATCTTATCATCCCTTTCGTGGGTGAAATCTTCAGGAAGACCTTATCTTCTACTTCAAATTCAAGATCTCTTCTTCTATTGTCGGCATACAACTTTTGCCGATAATAAGTCGTTTTCAACGTATCCCTTATCATATGAACTTCGTCTAAGGCATCATAGATAATTTCGGGACCCAGGAATGAAAACTCTCCTACCTCAAACCACCCAATCGGAGGCGAAACCTCCAACAATAGAGTGCTTCAAAAGGTCCATGGAAATACTCAATTGACATTTATTTTTATAGGAGAACTCAATCAATGGTAGATGATCGTCCAAACTTCCATTGAAATCTATAACACAATATCTTAAAATATCTTCTAGGGTTTGAATGGTACGCTCCGCTTGACCATCCGTTTGAGGATGAAAACTGCTTATATGTTTCACGCTAGGATCTACTTCTTTTTGGAAAGACCTCCAAAAACGAGAAGTGAATTGGGCACGTCTATATAAAATTACGGACAAAGGTATACCATGAGAACTCACAATTTTGTCAAGGTTCAATGTTGCATATCTCATTATGAATAATAAGAACTAACGGGAATAAAATGAGCTAATTTTGTCAACCTATCTACAAATAACCCTTATTGAGTCATTTTGCCTACGTGGTCAAGGAAAACCCAAGACGAAGTCCATATTAATGTCTTCCAACTTCCATGTTGGAAAATTCATTACTTGATTCAAAACCACACGACTTTTAATGTTTAGCCTTTAGTTATTGACAGTTGGGTCCTAGCCACAAATTTTGTTATGTCCCTTTTCCAACTTTCGCACCAATAGACTTCTTGAAGATCATGGTAAATTTTGGTGGCACCTAGATGAATAGTATATCAGGAACCATGAGCTTCTTCTACAATTTTACCCCTCAATTTGTCAACATCTGGTACACACAATCTATGTTGGTACCTATGGACACCATCCCCCCTTTTAGGAGAATGAATCATTAAAACTGCCAAGCTCCAACTCCTTAAACTCAATCAACGGAGGATCAAGATGTTTCTTAGACTTCCACTCAACCACTAAAAATAATTGAGAGTATGGTGGACCACAAAAACATCATTTGTAAAATCTTCCAACCGAACACCCAATCGAGCCAGCCTATGAACATCTTTAACTATGTCCTTCTGACCCTCTTCAACATGAGACAAACTTCCCATGGTCATATGACTTAACGCATCCACAACAACATTGTCCTTTCCAAGGTGGTAGAGAATACTCATGTCGTAATCCTTTAAGAGTTCCAACCATCGTCTTTGTCATAGATTGAACTCTTTTTGTGTGAGCACATACTGAAGGTATTTGTGGTCGGTAAATACATCCACATAGAAACCCATACAAGATATGCCTCCATATTATTAAGTCAAACATTACGATTGCTTATTTATGGTCATGAGTTGGATAGTTCTTATCTTACACCTTGAGTTGTTTAGACTCATAGTGTACTAGCTACCCATGTTGCATAAGGACTCAACCCTAAACAACTCAGGAAGTGTCATAATATTGAACATAACCCTTGGTACCCTCCGGTAATGTCATCAACGGAGCGGAGGTAAGAATATCTTTCAATATTTTGAAGCTTCTTTAATATGTCTCCAACAACTCAAATTTAACACTCTTTTCGGTCAAGTTAATCAATAGAGATGTAATTGGCGCCACAACTCTCCTATAATACTCGGTTAAACTCAAGAAACTTATAGTGTTGGTTAGATTTAAAGGTCTCGGTCAATTCTTAACCGCCTTTCTATTTATTAGATTGACCTCTATACCCTAAGTTAAGATAATATGACCAAGGAACGCAAATGATCTTAAAAAAACTAAAACTTCCTATATTTGAAAAATAGTAGGTGTTCCTTAATGACATGCAATAATACCCCCAAATGATCTAGATAATGATCTTCACTGTTGGATTACGCCAAAATATCGTCAAGGTAATCTGCCTAAGAATTGGTTGGACCAAAGGACATGACTAGGAACTCATAGTGACCATACGTAATTCGAAAAGTTGTTTTAGGTATTTCCTCTCCACTAACCATAAGTTGGTGATAAACCGACCTTAAGTCGATCTTAGAAAAGTATCTTAACCCTTGTAAAAGATCAAACAAATTGTATATCCTAGGGTGAGGATGTTGGTTCCTTTCAGTAACCTTGTTTAGTTTACGATAGTTAATTCACACTATACAGACCCATCCTTCTCCTTTACAAAAAACATGGAGAACCCCAAGGACAAATACTAGGTCTTATGAAACCTTTGTCAAGTAAATCCTTGATTTGAAGATTCAAGTCTTGCAACTCGGCCGGAGCAAACCGGTAAGGAGGGATTAAAATAGGTTTTGTATCATGCAACAAGTCTATGACTTTGATTATTTCTAGTTCAGAAGGAACTTCGAGAAAATCATCGGGAAAGACATCTAGAAAATTCCGCAATATGGGCACCAACTAAAATGGAGGACTTTTTGATTAAAGGTCCTTGACCCCTACAAAATGAAATTGACACCCTTTAGAGATCATTTTTATTGATTTATACACAAATTAATTCGACCTCTAAGGATTGAGTTACTCCTTTTCCATTCTACAACGACCTAATTAAGGAATTCTAACTGCACTATCCTTATCATACAATAAATGGATGGAAAATGAGCATGCAACAAATCCATTCCCAAGATGACGTGAAAATCAACCATATCATGTTCTGCCAAGTCAAGATAAGTAACTCTATTGGGAAGTGATATAATACAACTTCTAAAGAATCTTCTAGCAACAACGGAGACTACTACGGAGTTGTAACCGAAAAAGGTTCCATTAGTAAATAGGGCAACACATTAAACTCCCTAGATACTAAGGTAGTTATAAATGATAAAATAGCAAGCGTATCTAGTAAAGCATAGACATTAATAGAGAACCCTTATAATATACCAATAATTACATCGGGAGACTCCTCTTGATTACCCCGAGAGTGTAGAGCATAAAGCAAATCTTATTAGGAGCATTAAGATTTGGAGAACTTGCTTGTTCTTGTACATTCTCTGTCCTTTGAGATTGCATCATTGTAAAATCTCTCTTCATGTGGCCACTCTTAAAACAACTATAGAGATTTCCCATACAACATTTAGCACATGTAGACATCTCAACATAAGGACCACTAACTTTCTCCTCCTTACGCTTTGGTGTAAAACAGTTACCTTTGTTGATCCTTGTAGTGGTAGAAGGGATTTTATTGGGGAACCTATTCTTTAACCTTGGCTTATCTTTCAACTCAAAGATAGACTTAGAAGAATTGCTATCTTCATCCCTTGTCCTATTCAATTCTCTACAAACTTGCTTAAGCTTTTTCTTCCTAATTTATTCACCATGAACCATGAGACGAGAGATGTCCATGCTATGAATCAAGATGGATGACCTACATTCATTCTACACAAGGTCGGATACCCCAAAAACAAATTTCTTCATCTTAGTTGTAGAATCTGTCACAATACTAGGAGCATATTTGGAAAATTGAGAAAACTTGAGACTATTCACACTCGTACCCCTAGCGCATGTTTATGAATTCTTGCATTTTCATCTCCCTTAGTTCTAAGGGAAAGAACCTATCAAGAAAATCCATCTTGAAAGCTCCCCAAGTAATCCGACCTTATACAACCCGCCTCTCATTCATCCATTGCTCATACCAAATTGGTGCAACATCTATGAGTTGGTAGGCGGCTATGTGACAACCCAAAAGCCCATGACCTAATATAGAGCCTCACATGTTGGTCTAAGGTTGTTAACACTGTTTAAGACCTAAAATTACTGTTATAAGTCATTTTAGAATTTTAGAGTCAAGACATCAAGAAACGTTTATGATGTCTTGAATATAATGAAATAGAACTAGTATATGGTCATATGTTTGGTGAAGGTTTTTATGTTTAAAATGCTGTATAAAACTTGTAAAATAGTTTAAATAGGTAAAATATAGTATATTCTCAAAACGTCCAGTAATGACTTTTAAAGGACTTCCCGAAGGTTCATTGCCGAGGAACCAAACCTTGGTGAGCAAGCTGCCAAAGTAACTTGTGGCAGTCAAGATGTGGAGCCTGTTACGCATCCCGCAACAAGCACTGTCTACGAAAATTTATCCTTTCGATGAGGGGCCTCCACGAGGTCCGCTACCTCAACTCGGATTATCATAAAAACATTTGAAATTGCGCGCCCGATGCGTAGACACTTTCCAAATTCGTTTGCGTCATATTTAAGTCAATTTGGCTTCTCAAAAAGACCGAATTCAATGAGGGGTATTTTGGGTAATTTAGGGGATGAGTATATATTTTTTTTGTATCAGTTTTAACACATTTTCGCTGACTTAAGTCAAATACCTATATCAAAATCTAAAATATCTCACCTCTCTCTACTTTTCTCACAACTCAACCTCCATTGAAGGATTAAGTAATTTTGGAGGAGAAAAAAAATTTCTCAAGTTTTATTCTAAAATTTTATGGATTAAACTTCATTATTGTATGGGTTCATAACTCTTGGGATTCCATTACCCAATAGGTCCTTTCGAAGTGGATTTCTAAATCACATTGTACTCTTCTAATGGTTTTTCTTCTAAACATAAAATTGAGGATTTGTTATGTTAAATTGGGATTGACTATGGATAACTGAGTGTAGATTGTTGAACAATGGATGTTAAATAAGGTAATTTTGTGTGGATCGTGTCCCTTTCCCAAAATTCCCCAAACCTTGGATCTTGTTTATGATTTAATGGGCATTGAAAATGTATGAATTGTTAGATTTGTATTGTCTATACTAATTCATTCATGAACTGAGTAGGGCAATATATTGTTAGTATTGGATCAATTTCTTGAAAAATTCATGGTTAACTGATACACTCAAATTTACTTCTCAAATAATAAGTAAAGCGGTCGTGTCATGTAAACAACCAAAATAATGAGGTTGGGATCGTTCTCACAAGGAAAATAGCTTACACTTAACTTCAATATCTTATTACTAAGGTTCAGTCAATTACTTCCTTTGAAAGAAAAAATGATAAAACATTTTTTTTATTTCTAAATAAATGAAAATAACTAACGAAAATAAAAGAGACAACTAACGGCTTCAAATGTTGGAGTTTAATCAATTAATAAAGGTAACTAGGGTTTACGTGTTCCCCACAGGTTCATAACTTGATAATTCCAATATAACAACTCTTTCCTAGTATCTTCCATGCAAAGTGATGACTTTTATATTTCTAAATCCTTGGTCCGGCATCTAGAAAATTTCACTACGCACCTTGGTCCGGCTACGTGTGTTGCTATACTAACCCTTACCTTTACCTCGTATTAAGCATCATATTCTATATTTGACTAGGTTATTACCTCGTACCAATAAATATTAGCCTATTAGATATTATACAACAACTCTTTGTTGATATTTCTTTTCCTATTATCTACCTCCTTGGTTTGTAAAGTAGCATTAAGGCGATTTCTAATGTTGTCCATCTGTTAAAAAGACTTCCAAGCAAAAGAATTATCAATACATTCAAGACACTATTCTAGAATTGTTATTTTAGTTAGGTTTTACCTCATTATTCGCCTATGGTTCCCACAACCGTAGTTATGGAGTTTAGTTACCCATATATATAATCACAAAATTCAAATATATGATATAATAATTCATGCACTTACTTCAACGAGAAAGAGTAAAATCGAGAAGTTCACTTAATTAATCAACCAAAATCACCGACAATCAATTGCTAAAATTAATTAAAGAGTAAAGATTCTTCAAAAGTGTAATAGTAATCACTAAAAATCTGACAAAGAGTCTAAAAATATTCAAGATTCTAACCAAATAATCCAGAGTCTAACCTCAAAAACGAGGTTTTTTGAACTATTCATAAAATATTAAAAACCTAATTATCTAAGGACTCTATTTGATAAAAATATGTCAAAACGCGGCTTGACCAACGAACCTCGCGACGGATGTTCATGATCACGACGGACCATCATGGACTCCGTCGTCCCATACTTGTGCAATTTCTTCCGCTGCTCTCTTCATTACCTTCGATGGCAGGTATGACGGATCGTCACAGGCACAACGGTCTGTCGAGGGTCTAAATTCCAAAACATTAAAACTCTTGGAATTTGAGTACTGGGACTACTTCTCTGAACTTCATGACGAACCAGCAAGACGGACCGTCATTGCTACGACAGTCCGTCACGCACTCCTTAACCCCAAACTTGGTCAGACTTCCCCATCTTCGTTTAGCAGCTGCACTACTATGCCACCTACGGACCGTCACGGGCACGACGAATCGTCACAAGCTCCGTAGGTGGTACTTTACTTTATTTCTCGCTCAAAAACCTCCGCATTCATCTTTTAGACAAATTTCCTGCAAATAAAGAGAAACATATAAAAATTAGAACAAAAAGGATTTTGGACACACTAAACTTAAGGAAAAAGTATTAATAATACCGTGAAACCACGGCATATTAACACCCTCATCTTAAATTCGTTGTTTGTCCTCAAGCGACGCACTATGCCTCAATACGAAATCTTTGTACAATAGTATCCATGTTTTATCCTTCGCAATCATTTGACTATCAATCCCGATCAATCTCATCATATTTATGCATGCTATCTTTATTAGGCTTGAATTATGTGGAATCAGACCATGACATAGACTCACCACGCACAAACACCTATCCTCTTCAAGTTCACACCAAGGTGCTAATATTTCCGGTATTGCAACTAGTGTCCTCACTTCAAAACAAAATCCTCATTTTTAACATAATGATTCCAGTTTGAGTATAAGGATTACTCTTCAACACTCACTCTCAGAACAAATTCACACTCATTCTTACCTATTGCCACAAGCTCTCCCTTATTTTCACTGCTTTATGTTCGCTATACACCTCTTAGGATAACGATAGGACTTTCTTAGCATGTATCATAGGCTCAGGGTCAAGTAGGGTATATTTAGGTATACTTTAGTGACTTTTTTCCCTTCTTTACATATCGTCTAAACATACCATTTTCGATCATTTTATTTTACCCAGTTTCTCAGTCTTTCACCTTGCTATTTTTCCTTCTTTCTTTATTTTTGTAAGTGGCTCTCTTTTTTTCTTACTTGTATTTCTTGTATATATATATATATATATATATATATATATAATATATATATATATATATATATATATTTTACATTTCTTTAAACTTATTCTTGAGTCACTTTAGTTTTGTTCTTTGAACACCACTTTAAAGAGCATTCCTCGTTATAGCCACCCTCAACTAATGGCTTTGCCATGAGTCAAAGTACACAATACCGAAAGTTGGGTCAGAACCATAAAAAGGGTTTTTTACTGCATTAGCCACCCTCATCTTATGCTTTTGGCATAAGCTGAGGTGCACATGTCAAAGATGGGACCAGGCCCAAACACATTATTCTCAGAAAAGATCAAATTGGTTGAAAAACAGAGGTCTAGTTTAAGCTCAAATAATTTTGATCAAAGAAGGATAAAGTTCATTTGGTTTTCTTTTATTTAGGCTAAAAATGGGCTATATTGAATAAGAGCCGATGATCCTTTCCTAATTGTCTATTACAACTTACATTTAGCAGGAATAACTATGGAAGTTCTAGTTCAGTACAAGTAGAGGACTATTCAAATCTTCTTCACATTCACTTGACATCTCATTACTCTACCAGATTATAAGACATCTAGTTCGAATTTTAGACTTAGGGTCATGCACTGGTTTACCTATATGTCATGTTTAGAGCCACACATTTATCAATTACTATGCCTAGTCATGCATCATTTTCCATTTTCTTAGTATATCATTTTAGCCATCATGCTTCATAATTAAACTATGTACACAAGATAAAGACATGCCGGTTCAACAGAAAAAGTAATCAGTTTCTTGGGGGAAAAGAACACATGCAAGAATACCCCAAAAGAGGATAGTGAAGTGGGCTACTCAGACTTCACCCTAGCACTCACTTTCCATTTACCCCACACCCAACAAAAAGACATGCTATTCTCCCCAATGCATAAAAAATTCGAATACATAAGTGTGGTTGTGAAGCAAATGTGGGGCGCAAAGCGCTGACGATCAGCATGATGGTGGGTCCGAACCTTGTACCCACTACCTCTGTAATTTTGACACACTCAGTAGTGTCCTCATCATGAATAACACTATCAGTAGGGCCTCCCGCTATATCCATATTTCCGAAGCTGGAAGCCCCAGCATCTAACTCTACTACTCTTATCTGACGCGCCTCCACATCAGCAAGCGAGGCTCTCCTCGCAGCCTCCACATCATGGCGCTCCTTCTTTCGTGCTCGGGCTTCATCCTCCTCTCGACCCCTACTCCTCTTGGCATGCTATGTAGGGGGAGGTGGTGGAATCTCTGAAGTGGCGAAAGGGCCTCCATCACTCTGTCTTTAGCAGGATCTGCAGAAGGGGCCTCAGACTCAGACACCCTAGCCTCTAAAATCTTGTCGATGTTTGCCCGAAGACTGTCGAGCGCAACCTGAAATATTGACACATCCACCTAAGGGGATGGTCGGTTAACACCCACAACTCAAAAGAGTCCAAGCTTTGATGAAGCTCAGCGATCTTCCGCTCTGTGTGCTGGACAATTCTCTGCTCCAAGCGCTCTTCTTCCATAGAAATAGACTTCTGCATCCAATGCAGGATATGATGTAGAAGTGTATCCACCTGTGCCTCTAGTTTCTGGACACTAGCAGGAGGGACAAGAGCGAGGAAAGGGGTTGAACGAGAGGAGCTCGGGGCACTGCTACTACCCGGGATAGACTCGACCAGGATAATAACAGTGGAAGATGCCTGCGTAGCCGTCCTGGACTGTGCTACCGTATCAGCTAGATTGTCACCAAGTAGAGGCAACCCTGGACGGGGCCCCCTGCATGGAGCCAACTCATTGTCCTCATCCCTGATGAGGCCAATATCAACAGTGCCCAGCGGGGTCTTGAGATGATCAACGTGCCATATACTCACTTGCTACGGACCTGCATACATAAAATATTAAGCACGGGAAAGGGTAGGTAGTTGCGACCTTTAAAGCCCTCTTGTGCATGACTGCCTGTAGAAGCCAAGAAAAATCCACTTCAAATCCGGCTATCATCGCCACCATCAGTACTGCTCGATCCCATGTGACTATATTATCAGCTGTTGTGAGGGAAAGGCAGCGGTGGAAAATCAACCACAAAAACATCGTTGTGAAGGGAAGGTTTGCCTTCTTGATGGATCCTTTTGGCTCGGTCACCCAGTCAGAACACTCTCCATCAATGGACAAATACAGGGCCATCCACCTCTTGGTGGTATCTCTCTACGATGGCTCATGCAAGAATTGGCCATCTTTGATAATCTGCCATCGGTAGTCAAACTCGGTGGTGAGAGGGGTCTGGTTGGCATTAACATTCTCGCCTTATAGATACCGGCGGGTGGCAGGCAGGGAGATATCAACCTGAATGCCACGTACTCGGATCTTCTCTAGTGTGGCCTGTTTGACGGGGGCAGCCCGCCTATCAATCTGTGATCTGAGAGTTGCTACGTATGAGGCGTAGAACTCTCGGACCAACTCTTCACTATAAGTCCAAACGGACGCGCTGTCCACTCCAGTCGATGTCTGGTGAGGATATGGTGGATCTCTGGCATCATCGGGAGACTTCCCATAAGGACCCGCCGCTCCAATATAAGTGTCCGAGTCATGACTCATTTGTCATTCAAGATTTTTGCATCGGAATAGACTTGATACTGCCATCGACACACCACTGGTTGGGCTGGTCAGTAACCTGGGTGAGAGCATGATTTGTGAACTGGGTGTGGATTCCGGACAAACGGCCTCATAAGACGAGGCAGACTCTGCAGCGGTGGTGTGTGCGGGATCCTAAGAAGATCCAGAGGCTTCCTTCGACCACGAAACTCCTAAGGATCCAGACGCTCCTTCTTCATTAGTAGCTGAACCAAAAGGTGTGCCGGTCAGTGTGCGCTCCTCATAAGACTGGGGGGCAATGACTACGCTGGACGCCACCTTTTTGCGGGTTCCTCTTGCAGAACGTGCAGCTCAGGATAGAGAGGAAGTCCCTAGGGGAACGTAATCGGGGTCACGCTCATCATCAGAGTCAATGACCAGGCGGGCAGATGGGGCGACAGACTTTGATCGCCCGCATGCGTAGACTTGATCTTGTTTTTGTCCCATAATAGATATTACCTTTAAAGAATCAATATAAGTACTAAAAATAGTAGACAAGACTAGAAAAACAACACAAAATAAATAAAAGAGTTAAGATGTAATGACATTTCTATAGTTACAGTGAAACACGATGGACCAGGTGACGGCTCGTCGTGTGTATGACTGATTGTCATTGGGTCCGTCGTGTCTTACTTAGACTTTGTTTATATGTAGAACCCTGAAGGAGAGTCTCTGACAATTACGACGGTATATGCAGGACGAACCATCAAAGGTATGACGGTCCGTCGTAGGTGTCTGTCAGAAGACACTTGAAAAAAATATGGACACCCTTAGAAGAGGGTATGACGGTCCGTCATAGTTGTCCATAAGAGGACACTTAGAAAAAGTATGGAAACCCTTAAAAAAGGGGTCTCTGACCATCATAACGGTTATGCAGGACGGACCGTCGTGTGTATGACGGACCATCGTAGTTGTCCGTTTGAGAACACTTAGAAAAATTGAGAGAGACCCTTAGGAACAGGGTCTCTGACAACCAGAACGGTTCTTTTGGACGGATCATCGTAGAAATGATGGTCCGTCGCATGTTTCCGTTTGAGGACACTTAGAAAAAGTGAGATACCCTTAGGAATAGGGTCAATGACAACAAGAATGATTGCGCAGAATGGACCGTCGTTCCCAGGACGGTCCTTCGCATGTGGCCATTTTTGGACTCTTGGAGAAAATTTTACAATGGGGTGTTAGGGATATTGGAACGGACCCAATGACAGTCCGTCGTGGGTACGACGGTCCGTAATTTGGGTCTCGTTCTATAACTCAGTGACAGAACTGGGAATGCTCCATTCATCCCCTATGACCTAAATCAATTTGTAGTGTTTTAACCTACATTTGTATAACTCAAATACCAAGTAAACTATCAATGCAAAAGCACATATTTCTAGAGTTTCAACACGACAATTTTGAGGATTTTCAATGTAGGTCAGACATAATTTTATTAAAGACTGAACATATCAAGAAGAACTAGGCTAATACTAATTAATAAACAGAAATGAAATTTAAATGAGTAGAAATTAGAGACACATACCTGAGAATTTGAGAAAAACAATAGAGAAAGTTACTTGGTGATCAAGTAGAGACCCACAGCAGCAACTCCGACTAGTAGATGATGAATTTTAGGAATTTGGAGAATTTGGGGAAAATGATCGGTTGTAAGAGAGAGGGGTTATGATCGGTTGTAAGAGAGAGGGGTTATGTAAGAGAGAGGGGTTAACTATACAAATTTTACACACTCCCCTAACCTTTGCTATATGGGCATGCGGATCCTCAGAAGGTAGTCCTGAAAACAAAACCTCTAGCAGTGAGCATTTGCATCGGGCTACTAGTTACCACAAAGGTGTGGCCTGGTTGTAGAGGGGGCAAGACAAGTGGCCCATCGAATTCTGCTATATTGTCATAGCCTCTGTAGTATTCTTGGGGCCGTGGAGCTGGATTTTGTCCCCTTTGTTGGTGTTCACCTGGAGCATCGGGTAACAACTGACCAAGAACATCAATCGGAGTTGGGATGTTCTCGTTTGGATCATCGTCATTGATTCCCATGTTTCGATTCATGTTGCGTAGTGTACGCTCTAATTCGTGATCATAGGGAAACAAGGGTTCTCTTCCTCTCCGTGTATTTGTCATACAAGGAAGATGGTTCTGCACGAATCAAAAACAATAAAACAAAGTAAACTCAAGAAAATATCAACTATACTATAGTAATAAGTTTAAGTTAATCTAAAAGATACTTTTCTAAACAGCGGAGCAAAAATTTGATACGCTCAAACTTACTTCTCAAATAAGAAGTAAAGCGGTCGTGTCAACTAAATAACCAAACTAATAAGGTTCGAATCATTCCCACGAGGAAAATAGTTTAGACTTAACTTCAATCTATTATTACTTTTGTTCAATCAATTACTTCCTTGGAAAGAAAAAATGATAAAAGGTTTTTTTTTTATTTCTAAATAAATGAAAATAACTAACAAAATTAAAGGAGACAACTAATAGCTTCAAATTTTGGAGTTTAATCAATTAATAAAGGTAACTAGGGTTTACTTATTCCCCAGAGGTTCATAACCTTGGTCCGGCTACGTGTGTTGCTATACTAACCCTTAATGTTACCTCATATTAAGCATCATATTCGATATTTGACTATGTGTTTACCTCCTTGCAATCAATACTAGCCTATTAGATAGTATACACTAAATCTATGTTGATAATTCTTTTCCTATTATCTACCTCCTTGGTCTTGCAAGTAGCATTAAGTCGAGTTCTAACATTGGTCATTCGTTAAAAAGACTTCTAAGCGAAATAATTATCAATACATTGAAGACACTATTCTAGAATTGTTATTTTAGTTAGGTTTTACCTCATTATTAGCCTATGGTTCCCACAACCGTAGTTATGGAGTTTTGTTACCCATATTAATAATCACAATATTAAAATATATGATATAAGAATTCATGCATTTACTTCAATGAGAAAGAGTAAAATCCAGAAGTTCACTTGATTAATCAACCAAAATCACCAACAACAATTGCTAAAATTAATTAAAGATTAAAGATTCTTCAAAAGTGTAACAGTAATCACCAAAAGTCTAAAAAAGAGTATAAAAATATTCAAGAATCTAACCAAATAAACAAGAGTCTAACCTCAAGAACGAGTTTTTTTGAACTATTTAAAAAAATAAAAACCTAATTATATAAGGACTCTATTTGTTGGAAATCTGTCAAAACACGGTTGGATCAACAGACCTCGCGATGGATCATCGTGATCACGATGGACCGTCATGGACCCCGTCATCCCATACTTGAGCAATTTCTTCTGTTTCTCTCTTCATTACCCTCGACGGCAGGTATGACGGATCGTCACAAGCATAACGATCCGTCGAGGGTCTCTGTTCCAAAACACTAAAACTCTTGTAATTGGGTACTGGGACTATTTCTCTGAACTTCATGACGAACTAGCAGGACGGACCGTCATGGATACGAAGGTCCGTCACGCTCTCCGTAACCCCACACTTGATCAGACTTCCCAATCTTCCATCAAGCTCTGTAGGTGGTACTTTTCTATATTTGTCATTCAAAAACCTCCGCATTCATCTTTTAGACAGATTTCCTGCAAATAAAGATAAACTTATATAAAAATTAGCACAAAAAAGTTTTTGGACAAACTAAACTTAAGGAAAAAGTATTAATAATACCGTGAAACCACAATATATCATTAACCCTTTTCCCATTAAGGAAAAAGTATTAATAATACTGTGAAACCACGGTATATCATTAACCCTTTTCCCATAATCCTAGGTTATGAGTTGATGTTCTAGGTTAGTGATAATACAATTGACCTAGTTCTTATGTTAATTACTATAGTATGATGTTATTAACCTATTGATATATGAAATTTGTTTTTTTGAGGGTAAGACCAATGATTATGGCTTTTGAAGTATAATTAGTAAGACTTTATCGTCATAAACATTTACTTCAATTGTGATGGTTTTTACTTGGTGATGAATTTCAA
Organism: Solanum habrochaites; assembly: GCA_027704765.1. NCBI lineage: Eukaryota > Viridiplantae > Streptophyta > Magnoliopsida > Solanales > Solanaceae > Solanum > Solanum habrochaites. Next base: position 35,661,286 of record JAKWJA010002497.1, on the reverse strand, counting down.
TTGTAGTTTGTCTTGCGATTGAATTAAGTATGTGTTAGATTGACGATGAAATTCAAATGTGTTGATTATGTGATTTTGAGATTATTCTTAAGTGTAATGATATAGGTTTGGTTATGAATTGCCTATGTGACTTATTATGACATTATGATGATAATGTGTTGATCTCACACATGAGAGTTATATTGAAAGGTTGTTCTCATGCAATTCCTAAAGAGATAATGATATTATATACAAGGAGTGTCCTTTCTAATGTAGGGAAGATAGGTTTACTAGTATACTAATGGTATCGGAGACTACAAAGATATAATGTGCATAAAGAGGATCCCAATGGTATTGGAGACTACAAAGATATAATGTGCATAAAGAGGTTCCCAAGCATATATTTTAGTTCTTGAACTATGTTTCCCCCTAAGAATACAAGCTTGTGGAATCACCTAGAATTCTATGTTCATGTTGTGGTACTACCTTGCCAAGTAGTCCACCTTCTTTTAGTGTAGGATTTCATGACACCGGATTACATATTTAGATCTTGTGGTCTATGTTTGTTAAGTCAAGTGTTACCGAAATTAAAATGAAGTAACAATGTGAACACTAACTAGGGAGACTTAAGAGGTTTTACATAGTATTTGTTAAAGTATGGTACTATTCCTTGACATTGCACAAGTTTTCTCTAAAAGGAGTCCCAGTATGATGTTTTTTATGTATTATTTAATGAAATGTATGATTTTTACTTTTTATGATAATACTCTTACATGATGATGCATATATTGATAAACATGATTTTGGTCAAAATTGACATATGTACTGATGACTATCTATGATGATATTTGATGTGAAGCAAGGTTATTCTTATGATATCCTATCGTGTTTACTTTATTGTTTGGGGCTACGTCACATGAGCATTGCACTTGTAGGCTTGGGATATGATTGTTGGTAAGGTTCTTGCATGTTGATTATATGAGCTAATGAACATGATATTTTATGGTGACTTTATGATGATGTCCTTCTTATTTTTCAACATGTCTCATGTTGTTGTGATTCCTTGTCTTGTATAAGCTATATTATATGTGCATTTCAGGATTTCAAATGACTTATCGTTCCTTCTAAAGTAAATGTCCATTTTGCATGCATGTTTCAAATGCTTTATGTGCATAAGCCTATACTTACTACAAGTAATGTACTAACCCATGTTTCTATGCTTACTAAAAAATATTGGTTAAGGCTATTGAGTTTCTAGAATATCATTGAAGAAGATTTGGATTCTCATTATCCAAGTCCGGTGGGCCCTAACTTTTCGAGAACCATGTTATTATCTTGTTATTGGATATTGTTTAGTCTTAAAGACACTTTGTTCTTTCTCTTTTGTTTGAAGACTATGATTGTATATACCTATATGTGGCAATTATTGTAACGAATATGGAATATACCCCATGTTGTACATATTTTAAATTGTTTAATATGATATGCATCCCAAATTTCTTATTAATCTATATTGCTATCTTTTGTATGTTAAATAAAATTAGAAGCATACGTAGTGCTTCCTGTGCAAGGAGTCTATGTAAACTCCCTATACATCTATTATGTATAAGCAAGAGGTCTATGTAGACCTTAATGTAGAACCAGATAAAAATTTTTAAATTTCCGCAATATAAACTATGATATGTTATGACTAATTCTATGATTTTAGTCTCACTCCTGTGCGAGGACGACGACACCGCTCACTTTTATGGGGTGGTCCCCTGATATGACAAACCTGGTATAATATCATGAGGTTGAATATCGTTAGGATGGATGTCTCATTAAACTACGTCTATATAGATTCTTAATCATAATTATGAAGCACGCCTCACTTTTGAATTAGAGACTATTTGATGTTTATAGATTCTCATCTTCTTGTAATCATATGTCATGCCTCAAGAGTCTACTTTATGTGTGCTTTTACCTAAGACATTAATTATAGTTATAGGTATGAATACTCGAAGAGAATCTGCAAGAAGGGCTGATAAAGGGATTACAAATGTGGGGAACAAGACAACCAAGCTCCTCCGCAATACAATCAAGTACCCCCACCTGAAGAAGTTGCTATGGGTGATCAAGTTTCAGGTATTCCTCCATGGATTATCGATGGGTAGATAAGGACATCTTTTCTCGATTTCGACTAAACATGACTTCACAAATTAATTTTTTCACTTCTCTAGTCCAAGACATGAAGGCCCAAGTTAATGGGGAGGTTGGACCCAATGTGACTCATGCTAGCACTTTATCATCTCATTTCTGAGACTTTACTAGAATTAACCATCTTATATTCTATGGGTCAAGATCGGATGAAGACCCTCAATATTTCCTAGATGAAGTATATAAGATCCTATTTTCTTTGGGTGTGACTATGGGGAAAAAGTTTGAGTTTGTCGCCAATCATCATAATGATGTGGCACAAACATGGTACATCCAATTGATAGACAATATGGTCCTAAGTGGTGTGGGACACTAACTTGGGAATTTTTAAAAGGGCATTCCCTGATAGTTTCATTCCTAGAGAGTTGAGGGAAGCAATGGTGGAAGAATTCATCAACCTTCGTCAAGGAGGTATGTGTGTACTTTGCTACTCCTTGAAGTTTACAAAATTGTCCAAATATGATCCATCCTTGGTATCTAACCCAAGGGCTGAGATTTTTATTGCAGGATTGTCCAATGACTTTGTGGAAGAATGTTGTTCAGCTACGATTCATGATTATATGATATTTCCTATCTTATAGTTCATGATCAACAAGTCGAAGAAAGTAGGCAATGGAGAAAGAATAGAGTGTACAATATGGCCAAGTCTTTTGAAAGTAATTCATCAGACGGGAGGTTGGAAATTTAAGATAAGTCTATATTCAACAATAGGTTATCTAATCAATTTACTTCTAAGTTCCTTAGGGCTAATCATGATAGGGTGCCTAATCGTAAGTCTCAAAAGCGAAAATATACTACTTCACAAACGGAGAATCTAACTTGTGGAAGGTGTGGCAAAAAACATTGGGATGAGTGCCTAGGTGGGGCGGAGAATTCCTTTGAATGTAATAAAATTTTGTCAAAAGGTTTGACATTTCCCTAATGTGAAAGGGAAAGACAAATAAAGTGTACACGCAAGTGGTTTGAATGTTGATGTTACGAGAAAGAATTAATTTTATGCTCTCCATTCTAGGAGTCAACAACAGAGTTCTCCCGATGTGGTGACCGTTATGTTACAAGTCTTCTCTTTAATTTTTATTCTTTACTTGATTAGGGTTTTACCTGGTCATATTTTAATCCTTTGGTAGACATAAAGATTGATATTTTCCCGATATCTTGATTGAACCTTTTTTGGTAACAACTCCGGGAGGTCAGTCGTTGGTTGCAAAAATTGTATACATAAATTGTCCAATAATGTTTCCCAATAGCGTTTGTCCCGACACAAAACGGGTCGTGAGTGGCACCCACACTTATCCTAGTATTTGAGTGAACCAACCAATCTAACCCCAACATTTCAACCATAATAAAACAGAAAATAAAGCGGAAGACTAAAAACTCATTAACGAAATCAATTAAATAACTTCTAAAATTTATCCATTACTATTCCCAAAACCTGGAAGTCATCACCACAAGAACATCTATCCTCAAAATACTAAATCTAAGAATATCTAGGAAACTAAAATAATAAACAGCTAGTCCATGCCGGAACTTCAAGGCATCAAGACATGAAGAAGAAGATCCAGTCCAAGCTAGAAGCATTATCTCACCCTGAGATCTGACGTTATGAAGACTGGCTAGAGTTGAGGTTGAGTTGAAGATGATGGCACGTTTGCTGCACTCCACAATTAACAAAGAAAACAATTACAAGTAGGGGTCAGTACAAAACACAAGTACTGAGTAGGTATCATCGGCCAACTCAAAATTAGAAAACAATATATTTCAGATAATAACGTAAAATCAACTAATATTCTTAAAGGGTGACAACAACATGCATAAGAATCATTTACAACCTCACCAAACACATCTATCAGGACTCAAGCCTCCACAGAATACTCTTTTTGGGAAACAGGTTCTTTAGATTAAGTATATTAACATATTTCAAGATTCATTCTCTTTACTAATCCTGGTGTCGGAACGTGACACTCCGATCCATATACTATCCTGGTGTCGGGACGTGACACTCCGATCCATATACTATCCTGGTGTCGGAACGTGACCCCCGATCCATTTACTATCCTAGTGTCGGAACGTGACACCCGATCCATATACTATCCTGGTGTCGGAACGTGACACCTGATCCACTTACCTCATTCTTTTAGTTCATCAAGTATTCTTTTATGCCAAGACATCATCATTAACAAAGAGGTTTCAAGGTTTTAGATTCAACAGCCTTATCATGCCTAATTCATCACAATTATATATAATCACAACATGCATGCACACAATTAAGCATATAAGAGACTTCACTTTACTACCCAACACATATCATTTGCTATTAAGAGTTTACTATGAATAGCATAAACCATAACCTACCTCCACCGAAGAATTCGTGATCAAGCAAGCTATTCCTCAATGTCTTTGCTTTCCTCTTCGTTCTTCTCTTTATCTCGTTCGTTTCTCCCTTCTCTCTCTGTTCTTTCTATTTTTCTTATTCAAAACCCTTTTTCTTTTACCCTAATAATCATATAATTAAGTATAAAAGATGGTAAAAGTAACCCACTATTTATTCCAAGGTTGTCTCCTTTAACCCCCAAGTAATAGAATTATCAACATTAAACCACTAACTTTATAATTATAAACAGGAATAGTCCAAAACGCCCCTTAAAACATTTAACATAAATCCGACCCAGTGAAGGTTACGCAGCCTGTGACGGTCCGTCCTGCTGAGTCGTCACAGAGTTTAGAAATTCAATCCTGTTGAAAGGTTTGTGACGGTCCATCGTGCCAATAACGGTCCATCCTGCCATTCCGTCGTGACGTTCAGAGAGTCGATCTCAGTACCCAAATTTTCAGATTCTAAGTATTTTGGAACGAGACCCCCTCGGCAGTCCGTCGTGACCATGATGGTTCGTCGTGGGATCCGTAGACTTAGACAGTTATTACCAGAATAAACTCTACTTCTCAAAATGACTAAAAAGGTCGTTACAATAAATACCAATTTACCCATCGTTCGTCCTCGAACGATCACAAGAACAAAAACAAGGGCGAAGAGGAGTACCTGAATCAGTAAACAGGTGCGGGTATCTTTCTTGCATATCAGCCTCCTTCTCCCAAGTGGACTCTTCAACTGGCCGATTCTTCCATTGAACCTTGATGGATGCAATCTCCCTTGACCTCAACTTGCGGACTTCTCTATCCAGAATGGCAACAAGATCCTCCTCATAAGACAAATTCTCATCATGAAGAACTGAATCCCAACGAATAATGTAGTTTCCATCCCCATGGTATCTTTTCAACATAGACACATGAAATACCGTATGCACTCTTGACAGTCCTGGGGGCAAGACTAAATCGTACGCTACCTCCCCCACTCACTTAATTACTTTATATGGTCCAGTATACCTTGGGCTTAGCTTACCTCTTTTACCAAACCGCATCACACCCTTCATGGGTGAAACCTTCAGCAAAACGTGTTCACCCTCCATGAACTCCAAGTCTCTCACCTTTCGATCTGCATATGCCTTCTTCCTACTTTGTGCCGCTAAAAGCTTTTCTTAAATGAATTTCACTTTCTCTAATGATTCCCTTAGAAGATCAGTACCCCAGGGCCTCACCTCGAATGCATCAAACCAACCAATGGGAGACCTACATCTCCTTCCATACAATGCTTCGAATGGGGCCATATCAATACTAGAGTGATAGCTATTATTGTATGAGAACTCTGCCAAGGGTAAGAAGTTATCCCGATGACCACCAAATTCTATCACACATGCACGAAGCATATCCTTCAAAACCTGAATCGTTCGCTCAGACTGACCATAGGTCTGAGGGTGAAATGCGGTACTAAGATCCAATCTAGTACCTAATTCAGCATGCAATGTTTTCCAAAACTTATAAGTAAACTGCGTACTTCTATCTGATATAATGGAAAGTGGAACTCCATGCAATCGAACAATTTCTGAGATGTAAAGTTTGGCTAACTTCTCTGCATTATAAGTAACCTTGACCAGAATGAAATGAGCAGACTTAGTTAATCTGTCAACAATTACCCAAATAGAATCAAACTTACCCATTGTATTTGGAAGACCAACCACGAAGTCCATTGCAATTATGTCCCACTTCCGTTCAGGAATGGGCATTCTCTGAAGTGTTCCTCCAGGCCTCTAGTGTTCATACTTTAGTTGCTGACAATTCGGACATTTTTCAACAAAATCAACAATGTCGCGCTTCATTCTACTCCACCAAAAATGTTGCTTTAGGTCACGATACATCTTGGTTGCACCAAGATGTATAGAATATCCTTAACTATGAGCCTCTATAAGAATGGTGTGAATCAAATCATCGACGCGGGGTACACATACCCTTCCCTTAATTCTCAAAACACCTTCCTCATCGAGTTTTGCTTCTTTAGCCTCTCCTCGCAACACCTAATCTCGGATCCGGATCAGTTTCTCATCAGTAAACTATTTTCCCTTAATCTTGTCAAGAAAGGAAGATCTTGCCTCCACACAGGCCAACAATCCTCCCTTCTCATTTACTTCTAACCTCATAAAGTCATTAGCAAGAGTCTGAACCTCTTAGCAAATGGGAGTCTAGAAACTTGCAAGTGAGCTAGACTTCCCATGCTTCCTGCCTTTCTACTTAACGCATCTGCCACAACATTAGATTTTCCAGGATGATACAGGATAGTGATATCGTAGTCCTTCAGTAGTTCCATCCATCTCCTCTGTCTTAAATTCAAATCTTTCTGAGTAAAGACATATTGTAAGCTACGATAATCCGTATAGACTTCACACTTAACCCCATATAGATAGTGTCTCCATTGCTTTAATGCAAACACTACCGCAGCCAACTCCAAATCATGGGTCGGATAATTACGTTCATGCACCTTTAATTGCCTTGAAGCATAAGCAATTACATTCTTCTCTTGCATTAGCACTGCACCCAAACCAAAATAGGATACATCACAATAAACAATGAAGTTCTTACCCTCTACTGGCAAGGTAAGGATAGGTGCAGTAGTCAGCAAGGTCTTGAGTTTCTGAAAGATTTCTTCGCACTCGTCCGACCATACAAATGGAACATTCTGCTTAGTCAAGTTCGTCAATTGGGAAGCAATAGAAGAGAATCCCTTGACAAATCGACGGTAGTAGCTGGCTAAACCAACAAAGATCCTTACTTCTATAACATTAGTAGGTCTTACCCAATTCTTTACCGCTTCGATCATGGAAGGATCCACCATCACTCCATCCTTAGAAACTACGTGCCCCAAGAAGGACACTGAATCTAGCCAAAACTCACACTTGGAGAATTTGGCATAAAGCTTTTTCTCTCTCAACATTTCCAATACAATTCTCAAGTGCTACTCATGTTCTTTCTTGCTCTTTGAGTATACCAATATATAATCAATGAATACAATGACAAAAAGATCCAGATATCGCTTAAAAATCCTATTCATCAAGCTCATGAATGCAGCAAGGGCATTCGTAAGCCCAAAAGACATTACTAAGAACTCATAATGCCCATACCTGGTTGGGAAAGCAGTCTTTGGCACATCTGCTGCCCGTATTTTCAATTAATGATAACCAGATCTCAAGTCGATTTTTGAGAAGGTACAAGCACCTTGTAAATGGTCGAACAAATCATCAATGCAAGCAAGAGGATACTTGTTCTTAACAATTAACTTATTCAGTTGTCTGTAGTCAATACACATCTGAAAACTTCCATCCTTCTTCTTCACAAAAAAAACGGGAGCACCCCAAGAGGATGCACTTGGTCTAATAAAGCCTTTCCCTAACAACTCTTGAAGTTGGGCCTTTAACTCCCTTAACTCTACTGGAGCCATTCTATAAGGAGGGATGGAAATGGGGCGAGTACCCGGCTCCAGATCAATGCAAAAGTCAATATCTCTATCCGGTGGCATACCAGGAAGGTCTGCAGGAAACACGTCAAGAAACTCACGGACTACCGGAACCGACACAATTGAAGGTACTTGGGTAGTATCATCCCGGAGGTGTGCCAAGAAAGCTAAGCACCCTTTACTAACCATTCTCTTAGCACGAAGATAGGAGATGATACGAACTGGAGTGGAAGTGTAGTCACCCTCCCACACTAACGGATCTGTCCCAGGCTTGGCCAACGTTACAGTTTTAGTATTACAATCTAAGATTGCAAAATTTGGAGAAAGCCAAGTCATACACAGAATTACATCGAAATCAACCATTTCTAAGATAACCAAGTCTACATGAGTGTTTCTCCCCACAAGAGTCACCAGGCAAGACCTATACACCTTTTCAACTATCACAGACTAACCCACCGGAGTAGAAACACGAATAGGCATGTCAAGCATTCACAATGTAAATTAAGACCGGTAGCAAATGAGGAAGATACATATGAAAATGTGGAGCCAGGATCAAATAATACAGAAGTCATGCAATCACAAACCAAAAGATTACCTATGATAACAACATCTGATGTCTCCGCTTCCGACCGCCCATGGAAAGCGTAACAGTGGGCCCTATCACCTGTCTGCCCATTGCCCCTACCATCTGTTGTTGTAGTAGCTCCAGTTTTCCCGTCACCCCGGCCGTTATTGTGACCACCATTACCTCAGCCACCACGCCCTCCAGAATGACGGCCTCTTCCATGACCACCTTTACCTCTGACTATTTGAGGTCTGTAACTCTGTTTTGGACAATACCTCTTGAAGTGCCCAGTCTCCCCACATCCATAACACTCTATGGATTAAAGCATAGGTCTCTGTAAGAATGACGAAGTCTGGGGATAACCTCCAAACTCAGAGAAGTGTTGACCGGTTTGCGGTGGACCCCCAACTACAGTCTGCAGTGAAGACTGAATAGGTCGGGCTGGATAACCTTCTGAACACTGCCCTCTGGAGTAAGAACCATTAAACTCACCTCCCTTACGAAACCTTTTCGATGTCGATACCACGGTGAAGTCAACTGTCTTCACTCCCTCCACCTCTATCATGAAGTCTACCACTTCCTGAAAGGATTTCGCTGTAGCCGCTACCTACAAGGCTGAAATCCGCAAATCTGACCTCAACCCCTTCACAAAACGGCGAATCCGCTCTTGTGGACTGAAACAAAGCTGGGTGGAATACCTGGATAATGCACGGAACATAGCCTCATACGCAGTCTACGACATCTTGCCTTCCTCTAGGCTCAAGAACTCATCTTTCCACCTATCTGTCGACGTCCGAGGGATATACTTCTCCATAAATAAGCTAGAGAATGACGTCCAAGTCAGAGGTGGTGCCTGTGCGGGTTGACACTCAACATGTGACCGCCACAACATTTTGGCATTTCCCTGAATATGATAGGTTACAAACTCAACGCCAAATCGTTCCACTATGCCCATTTTATGTAGTAACTCATGACAATCAACCAGAAAATCGTAGGCATCCTCAAATTCAGCACCTTTGAATACTGGAGGTTTCAATTGCAAGAACTTACTGAAAAGTTCATGCTGATAACTTGTCATTATGGGACCTGTAGTCAGACGAGGAAACGTGCCTATTTCCAATGAGGCATCCATGCGGGGAGCCTCAGCAGCGGCCTATCGTACTTCCGGAACCTGAGGTGCTGGTGTAGAAAACAATGGAGGTGTCTGGCCTTGATAAGATAACCCGCTAAGATAAGAAAGAACCTGATTAATCATCTCTGGGTAGGTTGGGGTGGTAATTCCTCATTCTGCACTTGCTCACTTTCCCCTTCCTCACCGTCTCTTACTACTTCCTCAGTCAGTGGAGAAGTCACCGCCCTAGTACTAGATGGGACAGGTGCTTGTCCTCTTCCTTTAGAGGATGTCCTCCCACGACCTCTACCACGGCCCCTTGCCATTGCTCCTCTTCGAGCTACATCCCCAGTGGCTGGCTCAGACGCATCTTGTCTTGCCGGTGCTGGTGTTGGCGCAGTTGTTTCTCTAGTTCTAACCATCTGCGAAATAGAGTGAAGATGGTCAGATACGAATTTGTATCATCTAGATATCAATTGGATCCAAGTAATAGCACGATAGAAAGAAGGAATGGAATTTTTTCCTAAAGTCTTATAGCCTCTCAAAGAAAAGTAAAGGCGTCCCCCTACCGTTCCTTAAGACTCTACTAGACCTGTTCTTGTGTGATGAGACCAACGAACCTAATGCTATGATACCAAGTTTGTCATGACCCAAAACGGGTCACGAGTGGCACCCACACTTATCATAGTATGTGAGCGAACCAACCAATCTAACCCCAACATTTCAACCATAATAAAAAAGAAAATTAAGCGGAAGACTTAAAACTCATTAACGAAATCAATTAAATAACTTATAAAATTTATCCATTACTATTCCCAAAACCTGGAAGTCATCACCACAAGAACATCTATCCTCAAAATACTAAATCTAAGAATATCTAGGAAACTAAAATAATAAACAGCTAGTCCATGCCGGAACTTCAAGGCATCAAGACATGAAGAAGAGGATCCAGTCCAAGCTAGAAGCATTAGCTCACCCTGAGATCTTACGTGATGAAGACTGGCTAGAGTTGCGGTTGAGTTGAAGACGATGGCACGTTTGCTGCACTCCACAATTAACAAAGAAAACAATTACAAGTAGGGGTCAGTACAAAACACAAGTATTGAATAGGTATCATCGGCCAACTCAAAATAGAAAACAATATATTTCAGATAATAACGTAAAATCAACTAATATACTTAACGGGTGACAACAACATGTATAAGAATCATTTACAACCTCACCAAACACATCTATGAGGATTCAAGCCTCCACAGCATACTGTTTTTGGGAAACAGGTTCTTTAGATTAAGTATATTAACATATTTCAAGATTCATTCTCTTTACTAATCCTGGTGTCGGAACGTGACACTCCGATCCATCTACTATCCTGGTGTCAGAACGTGACACTTTGATCCATATACTATCCTGGTGTCGGAACGTGACACCCGATCAATTTACTATCCTGGTGTCGAAACGTGCCACCCGATCCATATACTATCCTGGTGTCGGAACGTGACACCCGATCTACTAACCTCATTCTTTTAGTTCATCAAGTCTTCTTTTATGCCAAGACATCATCATTAACAAAGAGGTTTCAAGGTTTTATATTCAACAGCCTCATCATGCTTAATTCATCACAATTATATATAATCACATCATGCACGAACACAATTAAGCATATAAGAGACTTTACATTACTACCCAACACATATCATTCGCTATTAAGAGTTTACTCTGAATAGCATAAACCATAACCTAGCTCCACCGAATAATTCGTGATCAAGCAAGCTATTCCTCAAAGTCTTTGCTTTCCTCTTCGTTCTTCTCTTTATCTCGTTCGTTTCTCCCTTCTCTCTCTCTTCTTTCTTTTTTTCTTATTGAAAACCCTTTTTCTTTTACCGTAATAATCATATAATTAAGTATAAAAGATGGTAAAAGTAACCCACTATTTATTCCAAGGTTGTCTCCTTTAACCCCCAAGTAATTGAATTATCAACATTAAACCACTAACTTTATAATTATAAGTAGGAATAGTCGAAAACGCCCCTTAAAACATTTAACAGAAATCCAACCCAGTCAAGGTTACGTAGCCTGTGACGGTCTATCACGACTGTGATGGTTCGTCCTGCTGAGTCGTGACAGAGTTCAGAAACTCAATCCTGTGGAAAGGTTTGTGACGGTCCGTCGTGCCATTCCGTCGTGACGTTCAGAGAGTCGGTCTCAATACCCAAATTTTCAGATTCTAAGTGTTTTGGAACGAGACCCCCTCGACGGTTGTCGTGACCATGACGGTCCGTCATGGGATCCGTCGACTTAGACAGTTATTACAAGAATAAAGTCTACTGCTCAAAACGACTAAACAGGTCATTACAGCGTTACAAATATTGAATTAGTAGAAATCAATGTTGTTGTTTTGGTGTTATTTTTGGCATTGATTGGGTGCATGCTTGTTTTTCTTCCAGTGATTGTTGAACAACATTTAGCAAAGCTAAGTCATTACTAGAGAAAGCAATGTCATCCACGCAGAAGAAGGACAATACCTGATGTCGACCTCCTTATAAACATTGAATGATCCGATTTACTTATTTGAAAACCGGCTCCTTCCTCTACTCCTATTTCGGCTCTTATACATGCTGCTGTCACCTTTCAAACCAAGCTCTTGTGCCTGCTTTAGCTTGCCGGAGGCCGTAACATAAATCGCTTTCAAGTTCCATTTTCGTAATGAACCCCTCATTAAGTGGAAGGGGGGAAGCTATATTCTTATAGGTCGTACAATTTTTTCTCTTAAATCATGTAAGATGATCTCTAAAGGGTGTTTGTACCATATTGTAAGAGTCAATGATTTAGACTCCAAAGCTCATCCCATTGAGTTAGTCCCCACTGTGAGGGATTTTCGGAGGTATTTCTTAATGATCTTCCGGCAATTCCTCCTGAATGGGAATTTTATATTTGTATTAACTAGATAACAAAGACAAATCCCATTTCATTTCGTCCTTATCGGATTCCTCCATCCGAATTAAAAGAGTTGAAGTCTCAACTCAAGGATTTACTAGACAAAGGCTTCATTTCACCTAGTATTTTCCCATGGGGTGCTCCGATTATGTTTGTGAAGAATAAGTATTTTTGACTAATGATGTGTATCGATTATCCACAACTTAACAAAGTGAAAATTAAGAATAAGTATCCTCTCCATTGGATTGAAGAATTTTTTTATCAACTGAAAGTGGAAAGCTATTTTTCTAAGATTGATTTGAGGTTGGGATATCAACAACTTAGGGTGAGAGATTAATTTATTCCCAAAATGAACTTTCAAGCAAAATATGGTCATTATGAGTTTAGTGTTATGTAATTTTTGTTTAGTAATGCCCGGTGGAATTTATTGACCTAATGAATTGGTTTTTCCAAAACTACCTACATACCTCTGTGATTGTCTTCATAGATGACATCTTTGTGTATTCGAAGAATATGGGTAGTCATATGGATCATTTGAGAATGTTGTTACAATTTCTAAAGGATTACAAATTATTTGCCATGTATATTAATTTTGAGTTTTTGTTAAGGTCGGTGGCATTTCTTTGCCGTGTCATCTCTAGTGAGGGTGTGGAGGTTTATCAAAAGAATATCGAGGCAGTTAGAGATTATCTTAGACCTTTGGCTCCAACGCACATAAGAAGTTACTTGGGTCTAGTTGGGTACTATAGTAGGTTTGTGGATGGTTTTATGTCCATTACATCTCCTTTCACTATTTGACCGAATGGAATGTGAAATTTTAGTGGTTAAAGGCTTGTTAAAGAAGCTTCCAAATCTTTAATGATAGGCCTACCACCGTTCTAGTTTTGACTCTACGAGAAGGTACTAAGAGTTTTGTGGTATATTGTGATACATCCTTAGTGGGATTGAGTTGTATTCTTATGCAACACGGTAAGGTTACAGCCTACGCCTGTAGGAAACTCAAGATTCATAAGAAGAACTACCAAACTCATGATCTTGAGTTAGAGGCCGTGGTGTTTCCTTGATTATCTAGAGACATTAATTATATGATGTTCATGTTGATGTGTATACCGCCCACAAGAGTCTTGAATATGTGTTTTATAAAAAAAATCTCCAAGAAGGAAGGTGGTGGGAATTGTTGAAATATTACAACATGAGTGTTCTTTACTACCCCGGAAAGGATAACGTGGTTGAAGATTCTTTAAGTTGTATGACCATGTGTAGTGAGTCTCATGTTGAAGAGGGCATGAAAGACTTGAAAGATGTGCATAGATTGGATCGTTTTGGTTTTCAATTGGAAGATTCTCCAAGTAGTGGTTTTATGGTAAGTCATAACTCCAAGTCTTCTTTTGTAGTTGAGTTTAAGACTAAGAAACACCTCGATCCATCATTGATGGAGTTAAAGAAATTGGTTCTTCGCAAGCATAATGAATCATTCTCCTTAGGGGGGAGGAGATTATGTTTTGATGTACAAAGAGAGGTTCTGTGTACCCAATCTGGATGATTTGAGAAATTGGATCCTATACGAAGCTCATTGTTCACATTATTCGATTCATCCATGTTATACTAAGATATATCATGAACTTAGAGAAGTATTTTGGTGGGATGGCATGAAAAGGGGCATAGGGTAATTTGTTGCGAAGTATCAAAATTTCCAACAAGTAAAAGCCGAGCACCTAAAGCCTAGTGGTTTACTTCAAGAAATCCAAATTCACACATGGAAGTAGGAATACATTGATATAGAAATTACTATGAGTTTTCCTTAGAGTCGAAGATAAAATTACTCTATATGGGTGGTAGTTGATAGATTGACCAAATCTGCTCATTTTATTTTGTTACGTCCACTTACTCTGCGGATAATTAATGAATGATCTATATAGATGAGATTGTGAGCCTTTATGGTATATTTTTATAAATCATATTTGATAGTGGCGCAGAATTCACATCTAGATTTTTTAGATCGTTTTCAAAAGGGATACGTACCCAAGTACAGTTAAGCACCACTTTTAATACTCAAACGGAAGGTCAATCATAGTGTATTCTTCATATTCTTGAGGATATTATTAGATAAAGTGTAATCTAATTAAAGGGAATTGGGATGATCACTTGCTTTTGGTTGAGTTGTCTTATAACAATAGTTATCATTCGTCTATATCCATGGCTCCTTTCAAAACATTGTATGGTACGAGATGTAGATCTACGTGGTATGGTTTGTTTTTGGCGAGTCTTCACTTTTTTTCACCGAATAGGTTTATGATGATTTGAAGAGACTTAATATGATATTGGACCGATTTGAAACATCCTATATCCGGCAAAAGTCTTATCCATAGAATAGGAAAAGAGTATTAGAATTTGAGGAAGGTGATAAAGTGTATTTTAAAATTTAACCCATGAAAGAGGTGATGATATTTGGCAAGAAAGGGAAGTTATATCCTTGTTATGTGGGTCCATATTAAATATTTCAAAGGGTTGGAAAGGTTGCATACGAATTGAGATTACCCAGTGTGCTAGCTTTGGTTCACCCGGTATTGGATGTATCCATGCTTAAGAAGTGCATTGGTGACCCCGACTTCATTCTTCCTATTGAAGGTCTAGGAGTGGATGAAAACATCTCCTATGAAGTAGTTCCGGTTGAAATTCTTGATCGACAAGTGAAAAAGTTAAGGAATAAGGAGGTAGCTTCCGTAAAGGTATTATGGAAGAACCAACTAGTTGAGAGAGCAACATGTGATGTCAAGGTCGACATGAAGTCTCGTTATCCAAATCTCTTATCTAATAATGGTTATTTGTTCAAATTTATAATGAAAATAATGACTTAATTTAAATTTGACTTATTTTATAAAGATAAGAATATTTTTATAAAAGTCTATGTTAAAATGATTTTTTATTGAAATATGTTCATTGTCTTGATTGCACTTATTTGCGTATTTGATATGTTCTTGCCTTCATTAAATTATATTGAGAATGTTGATGTGTTTTGAAATGAGTTTTTGGCACTAGAGACTCTTAATGTGTCGGTAAGCTCATGTTGAAGTTGAGAAGGAAATTCCTCATGTTGTGATGTTGCGCTCTAATATGTGGAAGTTGATGTTTTGAATTACTGTATATAAAGGCCATGTTCTTATGTTGATTGGAGTTGTAAATCTTGTTTATATATGTTGTTGTTTGTTGGGGTGCTAGTAATGAATCTATCCCTTCCCCATAAAAGATTTTAGAGGCATTCAACGACGAATGTTCCTGGTGGATAATATAACACTCCCATATTCCACAACCTAATCTAGTGACTCACATGTTTTTATAAGGTTGGTAACACTGTTTTTAGGACCTAAAATAATTGTTATACGTTATTTAGGAAGTTTCAGAGTCAGGACGTCAAGAAATATCCATGACGTCCGAAAGCTATTAAAATTGATTAGATAGACGTCCCTATGTTTAGTAAAGGTTTAGGAGTGTCAAGTGAAGTCTAAAACTTTTAAAAATATATTAAATAGGTGAAATTTAGTTTATAGGGTCCAAACGTCTACTCCCCAAGTACAGCCCGAAAGTCCTTGATGAGGACCCAAACCTTTGCGAGCAATCTGGTGAAGAAGCTTGTGGCAGTCAAGATGTGGAGCCCATTGCACGTCGTGCAGCAAAAACTGGCTACGGGTACTTTAAATCCCGATGTGGGCTTCTACGAGGTCCACTGCCTTAAAACAAATTTTTTAAAAGAGATTTCAAAGTGCCACGACGATGTGAAGCCACTTCCCCAATTCGTTCATGCGATTTAATTCAATTTTTATTTCTTAAATAGGCACATTCAAGTGAGGGGTCTATCTAATAATTTTTTTGACGAGTATATATTAGTTTTAGATCAGTTTTAATCCATTTCCATTCACTCAAATCAAATCCCCAAATAAAAACCCTAAAGCTCTCAACTCTCTCTACTTCATCTATCAACTCAACTTCTGTTAAAAGATCGAGGAAGCTTTGAGAAGAAGGCCAAGTTCTCAACTCCTCCTCTAAAATTTTGTGGATTGAGCTTAATTAAACTATGATTTCTTCACTATTGGGATTTCATTCCACAAGAGATTATCACAAAATTGATTTCTGAATCACCCATTCATAGGGTTTTCGTTTTCTAATGGGTTTTCTTCTAAATTTTAATTTGATAAATAACTACATTGAATTTTCATTTCCTAAGTCTAATTGAGTGTATATTTTTGAGTAATGATACTAATTAAGGGAATTTCGTGTGGATCGTGTCCCTTTTGCCCAAACTTCCCAAATCTTGTTTCTTGCTTATGAATTGATTGGAATTGAAGATGTATTGGTTGTTGGACTTGTTTTGTCTATTATAATTCATTCATGTATGGCCTAGGGTAATTTATTGTTTGGATTGGATCAATTACATGAAGAGTTCATGAACCCTTTTCCGCTAACCCTAGGTTATGAGTTGATGTTAACTTGGATAGTTATGATACAATTGACCTACTTCTTGTGTTAGTTACAATTGTTTGGTTTTTTTACACCTATTGATGGATGAAATTTCATTGGTTGGGGTTAAGACCAATGATTATTGCTTTTGAAGGATAATTGGTAAGACTTTGTGATCTTAAACATTTACTTCAATAGTGATGACTTTTACTTGGTGAATTATCAAGGAAGAATTGAGAAGTATACCACGTTCTCAACTTATCTTATCAAATTTTGTGGATTAAGCTTCATTAAGGCATGGGTTCTTTATTACTGGGATTCCTTTCCCGAATATTTCCATATAGAGTTGATTTCTAAATCACCCAATTCCAAGGGTTTTCCTCTTCTAATGGGTTTTCTTCTAAATTTGAAATTGCTAATTAATTATGTTGTATTTTGATTTTCTATGGTTAATTTAGTGTAGATTTTTGACTAATGATATTAATTAAGGGAAATTTGTTTGGATAATGTCCCTTTCCCCAAACATCCAAAACCTTTTGTCTTGATTATGAATTGGTTGGAATTGAAGATGTATTGATCGTTAGACTTGTTTTGTCTGTTATAATTCATTCATAGATGGCCTAGGGTAATGTATTGTTGGGATTAAATCAATTTCTTGAAGAATTCATGATGAACCCTTTTCTGCTAACCCTAGGTTAAGAGTTGATGTTAACTTTGATAGTTATATTATAATTGACCTACTTCTTTTGTTAATTAATATTTATGGTGTTATTATACCTATTTATGGATTAAATTTTATTGGTTTATGGTAAGACAAATGATGATGGATATTGATGGAAAATTTGGAAGAGTTTGTGATATTAAATATATATTTAAATTTTGAGGGCTTTTACTTGGTGATGAAATTTAATTTTAGCATGTCTTGTGATTCAATTAAGTAGGTGTTGGTATGATGATGAAATGGAAATGTCTTGATTATGTGATTGTGACATTATGCTTAAGATGTAATAATATATGGTTAGATATGAATTTCCTATGTGCCCTATTATGACATGATGATGATAATATGTTGATCTCGCACATAACTGTAACGACCCGAGAGTACCCCCTAGAAGTTAGGGCATCCTCAAATCGAAACACGGCATCGTCGACTTCTCAGAGATCTAAGAAAAGACCATTCATACCATTTATTGCATACATGTATGAAAAGTAGTGCGGAATTAATACTTTTCACACAAAATAATAATACTTCAAAATATCTCTTTTATAGAAAAATATAATGAAACGCTTTCTCAAAGACACCAGCTTAGACATAAGAATATCTTGTGAGACGACCCATACTTAAAAATATAGGAAAATAGTTAATTCTATTACAATACATTAAATAAGGAAATCTAAACATCAATATTTCCTAGAATCAAGTAAGGACATATTAACTCTTTACTTGAATGAACACTAATCCAAGCTTCAATATCGAGACTCCTGTCAAACACCACCTACATCTTTAGAGGTAGAAAAAATATATGAAATTTGTACAATAAATGTACTTAGTATTGTGTAATGCATAAAATCATGATAAATGGACATTTGTGTAACAGATGCTCTTCTTGAGTAAAACATCATAGTGCAAGTATAAGAACAACATTTAACACCTTAGAAACATATAAGATATCACATAAGCATTTTATCAAATAGTTAAGAAATATTACAGTGAATTAAGTTCAACTTCACAGTAACCTCTTTTAGCTGGTATACCTCTCATTAAAGGTTATCCTAATATTCACTTAAGTGAGACAAAGATAGACTACCCACACACCCTCTCTAAGCACACCTAATTGATCCTTAAGACTTCCTAATATAAGATCATTATAAATTTTATTTGTTAAACTACCTACCTAGAATTAGTATAAGACTAACGTGAGTAAGGCATAAAGAGACCGCCCATACAACCTCTTCAATCCTACCTATGCAATCCTTAAAGCTACTCTAGTTCACTACTTTTCATTAACATCCCTTTACTAAAATTAATATATTCATAAATTCATTTATAAGACATTTCATTCATTAAATACATCACATAATAGTCTTGGAAAGATCTAGGGACTCACATACTAAAATCTTCAAAGTCTAGTCATGCAATGTATAGATAGCGTCCCATTCCACTACCTAAACATCCTAGTAATTATCCAACACTATCATGTATCCCAAATTATGAGAGTAGGCAATAATCGAGATGGATCATACTATCTAGGCATGGAATTCATAATCATAAACCTATTCCGATGGAGGGTGTTCTACATGCAAACGGTAGAATTAGGAATCATCCCATCTAGGCACATTGTTAAGATATATCAAGGTATTTTATGTAATCTAGTCTTATTCTCAAATCGATATGTATTGTACTCTAGATTCTTTTCTTAAGTGGAGCTACAAACCATAACATATTCACTCGGTTCGAACCTTTGTTCTCATATTGTAAGTTCAATACAAAGGAGCATATGAAAAGGTAACATCTCTTAGTAATTACCTAGTAATAATACACCTACCAAAGATGGGTCCACTAGGGCTTCAACTAAATGGTTTACAAGGATAGCTTATTTTTAACCTTCTCGCTATACAGAAGGTTACACATATTAGTCATGCTTAAAAGGGAACCATCTTAGGTCAAATGATCCTAGACTTCATTTAACATGTAACCATACAAAACAAAGACAAATTTATTAAGACTACTAATTTAAAATTGTCATATTTATCATATACATGTATCAAGTAAGGGACACAAGTCTACCACGACATGACACATCATTAATTAACATTAGCACATACATAACATAATTCTTTGAAGTAGTTAGGAACGAAGCTTATCATATTTATGTCATCCTATACATTACTATAACATAATTAATATAACCATTGTAGACTCATATCGTCAAGTAGGAAGAATCATGCATCAAATCAAAGACTCTACACATGAACGCATAGTAATAGTCTAACATGATCACCTAACAACATCAAACATTCACATTACTATCATGTAGATAGATATGATCATACTTCACTTAATCTAGTATAGACATCATCATAATACTTCAATTAATTGCAAACAAGGCCATGATTATCATAATACATAAAGTAACACCGACAAGGCCATATTAATTACAAGTAAACCACATAACACCGCCACAATATGTGTACATAAAATAAATAGAATAAGGGCAGTGTAACACCACTCCGTTCTTACAAATTCAATCTGTAACTAAGTCATCCAATTTGATACCATAAAACCCTTACCCAAGGCCATGAACATCAATTCAAAGTATAAATCATAATACTATATGAAACTAGGTAAATTCAATATAGATTTAACAATCTAAGAACAACTAGACATCACTTACATATAATCTTTACATCATTAGATAGCCCATAGAAAACTACACTATAATTCATAAGTATAGAGACATGATCACTTAACCCATAAAATAGTAAAAACAAGAATTGCATGGGTTCATAAGAATTATAGCTTGAAAACATTTCATTAACATCAATTCAATTCCAAAACATTGATTCAAAACAGTTTATGCAAGAACCGATGTATAGATTATTAAATTGGACAATTCATGTTTTTGATCATCATTGAAAATCATTGAAATTTTCTCCTTGAAGAATGAAATATAAAGGATGAATAACCATATATTAATTGTGATGAAAATCCCACAAGATTAATGGAGAAAAACTTGATAAATCTATCTTCTTCCTTGGAGCTTCAAAGTTTCAATAATGGAGTTTTTGAGAGAGTGAATGGAGAGGTTTTCTTTTGAGATGAGGTTTTTTTCTTTAATTGGTGTGTTTAGGGGTTTAAATATGTCTTATGACCGTCCATAATATTCCCCTAAATTAACCAAAAGACCCGTACATTTATTGGACTTGTTAACCAACTCAAGTTTTACTTAAAATAAAGAAACGAAATTTGGGACTTTACTGCACATCGCAGATACACTTCCAAATATTACTGTTCATAAATTCTTTAACATAATGGTTCGTGAAAGCTGCGCGTCGAAGGGCAAGAATTTTTCCTGCTGTGTGAATGTTGTGCGTCGCGCAGCAGCATGACAAATCCTGGTTGTTTTGCAGCTTCGCTGGCCCATGTTTGGGTCCTCCTTAGGGAGCCTTTTGATGGTCCCCGAGGCGTCTTTCCCAGACGTTTTGACCCTTTGTATTTCAGGCTACATGAAGGAACTCTTGGTACTGAATTTCACCATCAAACCATCCCCCAAAATTTCACTACAAAACACTATCTTAACTTAAAAAGAGTATACTGACTAAGAAAAGTATTATTAACCATATTATGATTTTCAAACATCATGAAAAAAGTGTTAGGCTCTACCTTAACTTAACTCATTTTGAGGGACATTACAATGACAGTTGTATTGAAGGATTTTCTCATGGATTCCAAAAGATTTAATGATATGATATACAAGGGGTTAGTCTTCTATAGCCTATACTAAGTTAAGATGATTAATAAAGGCTTAAAGACATTTCGAAAAGGGACTCTAGCTTAGCACAAAGTTAACTACTAGTGAAGAGCTCCCCTTCCCAAGTCGGAAAGGTAGGTTCACTATTATATTCATGAGATTGGAGAATACAATGCGATGCGCATAAAGAGAGTCTCTAGCATATTTCCTTATTCTCGAACTATGTTACCCCCATAGGAATACTTGCTAGTTAATCCACCTATAATGCTATGTTCTTGTTTTGTAACTACTTTTGCAAGAAGTCCACCTACTTTTAGTGTAGGGTTTCATGGCGCCGGATTCCACATTTAGATCTTCTGGTCTATGTCGATTAAGAAAAGTTTTCTTGAAAGTAAAATGAAGTAACAAAGTGAGCACTAACTATGGTGACTAAGGGGTTTGACATATTGTAGGAAGGGGTATAGGTTTCTATATAGATATTGCACAAGTTGTCTTGAAGAGGAGTTCTAAAAGGTAATTTTTATGTAAGAAGTTACGAAATGTATGATGTTAACTTTTGATGAAGATACACTTACACGATGATGATTGTATTGATGAATATGATTTTTGTCTAAATTGTTGTATGAAGTGATGACTATCTATGGTTATATGTTATGTGAAGCAAGGCTTTACTTATGATCTCCTATCCTGTTTACTTAATAGTGTGGGGATACAGGGCTTTACATAAGCATTGAAATTGAAGGCTTGGGATAGGATTTTCGGTAAGGTTCTTGTATGTTCAGGATATCAGCTAATGAAAATGATATTTTATGGTGACTTTATGATGATGATATCCTTATTTATGAACATGTCTTATGTTGTTGTGATTCCTTGTCTTGCATACGCTATCTTGTATATGCATTAAAGGATTTCAAATGACTAAGCAGGCCTTCTAAAGTAAATATCCTTTTTTCATGCATGTTTAGAATGTTTTATGTGCATATTCCTATACTTAGTACAAGTGATGTATTAACGTATGTTGCTATATTTACTAAAAATGTAGGTTCCGACGTTGAGTTTCTTGAATAAAATTGAAGAAGACTTGGATTCTTATTATCCAAGTAAAGTTGGTCCTCACTTTCTAAGGACGATGCCACTATCTTGATATTGGATATATTTTAGTCTTAAAGGTAGTTATCTTCATTCTTTTTATTTGAACCGTATGATTGTATATGCCTATATGTGGACTTTATTGTAATGAAGTATTGGTTGCACCTAATGTTGTACATGTTTAATATGTTTTAATATAAGATGTAACCTAGACTTCTTATGAAGTTACATTTCTAAATTATGTACATGAAATGAAAGTAAACGCCTATGTAGTGCTTCCTATGCGAAGTCTATGTAAACTCGCTACACATATATTATGTGTAAGAAAGAGCTCTATTTAAACTTCGGTGTAGAAGTAGATAAAAACAATTCAATAATCTTTATTTAACCTATGAGATGTTACAATGAATGCTAAAAGATTAGACAGTCCTCTCCGAGGACAAAACACCTTTCAGTTTTAGGGGGTGCTCCCCGGATGTGATAGGCTAGTAGCGCCTTTTCTTATTAAGACACCCCCATATCATCAGGTATCAAGAACACTTCAGCAATGAATTGTTATTTTTCCTCCTCCACCTTAGAGCCAAAAAATGTACGGGGATTCATCCTTGTAAAATACCTTCTCTTTGATGCGATTGTGCTAGCATTGGGGTTAACTTGAACCCTAGAATCTCTAGCAACTTCAGTAAAAAACACTTGGTTAAAGTTATGAATAGCCTCCCTAATCTATACATTATACATATCTCCTTCTCCAATACGAACATGAGAGTTTTGAGAAGCCATAAGAGGAACCACCTCATTCACTTTCTCCTCTTCGACCCTTTGAGTGTTGTTCCTTCTTGTATTCATTTTCTATAAGCACAAGAGAGATATTAGAAGACAAGGACATGTAGAGTTAAGACTCTAGACACACGACATCAAGAATACCTATAAAGTGAGACTTTCATAGGCGTCACATAGCTTGTTATTCATAATTGTGAAGCGCTTCACAATCATGCACAAGATTCTACTTGATGTGGTTTAGTGAGACATCAATACTAAGATTATTTTACATGATGCTCTGATATCAAGTTTGTCACAACAGGGAGCACCCCCTAGACGTAACTAGCATATTTTCGTCCTCGAAGAGGACTTATCATAAACCTTACCATTTATCATTACATTTAATCGATACAAAATGAGGAAAATTTGAAAATTTCTTACTTATTAATGTATACATAGAGCTCTTGCATATCCTATAGGGAGTTTACTTAGACTCGTTGCA
Source organism: Solanum habrochaites (assembly GCA_027704765.1). NCBI lineage: Eukaryota > Viridiplantae > Streptophyta > Magnoliopsida > Solanales > Solanaceae > Solanum > Solanum habrochaites. Next base: position 35,637,385 of record JAKWJA010002497.1, on the reverse strand, counting down.
TATGACACTTGCATTGGCTTTTCATTCAGTCAATATAAACAATATGTACGAATTGGTCTAATATTTTATCTCACATTAAACCATCTAAAAAGAAGTACAACTTTTTGGCAAGGCCCTTATACAAGTACATATTGCCACATACGTATTTCAACAAATATCTTCAAAAAAAAATAGAAATGAATGTCTTAAGACATCCACAATACTACTAGGATATATCAAAAGGCACCATCCTCAAACTTTGGAGACTCTTCAACTACATGGTGGAAGAAGTCCAAGTATCCTTGCAAAATGTCTTAGAAGCTCTTCAATGGCCAGAGCCTACAATGTTGGGAAAAAGGGAACAAATGTGGGTTCGGACAAAACACATGTACTAAGTATTTTTCGTATGCATAAAATCATCAATGCAAGAGAAAACGGGCAACTTAGTAAAAACCATTCATTATGCTTAATAACTCAATACAGACATCTATGGAACATTATAAGTCAACCCAAAAGGATATTAACAGTACATATTATAATCCCAAAGCAATACTTGTGCAATTCCAAGAATAGGACCCCATAAGCCTATCCAAAGCTAAGGAACTTTGGATCACATTATGTCACGTACTACATTCATACAATATAACATCATACTTTCCAATAACATGTTGATAAGTTCATATAAAACTTGACATACATAACATATAATCAACTTAATCATACAATAACACTACTAAGTCCCATACCCTCCCTCACCCTATGTAGTACCCTTTATGACATGCCCTAATAATAGTTCACATACTTAAATTATTCATTTACCTTCTTACATTATGGAAAGAAGTGTAATAACCGATATGAGAGCATGTGAGCTACATGGAATCCATTGTCGTCCTCCCACATCAAAAAGAGAGAGTTAACACTTCCCTAAGGTTTAAGAATTTGTACATATCTATCTAGGTCGATTCACTAAGCTATATCCCTATGTGATTACATAGTTAAGGGTAAAGGAGATTGCTTCTAGAAACCTTGATTTCCTAAATGTAAAGGCTTCTATCTAATGATAAAACACATATGTTGGAAATCCAAACTTACTAAATGTGAAGAAAACCATGTAGGAGGGGAGGCATAATAAACGGGAGACCTCCATTTCATTACATTCCCTTTTGGTGAAAGTATTTGTTCCCTTTAATATTTATAATACTCTTCATAAAAGATAACATTATTCTCTTCTAGACCTCTATGTAAAAAATTCATCATAACAACTCATAGGTATTCATAAGTCAGAACGACACAAGATTAAACCTTTAACTCAATACTTAATCATTATCATGAGAATTTACCTTCAATCATATAATAATAATATCTCAACATACGTGCATACTTCATACCAATTCAGTAGTCTAGGGTTAAGGATGAGGATTACGTGCTAAAGACATTACAACCACACATTACAATCTAAGTTAATAATATTTTATACTTGAATTCAGGAAGAATCAATTTCATACCTTATTGACATTTAATTGCCTTCCCATTTCAATTACCATAGAATACGTAGTCAATTCATAAAAAAGGTAAATTAAACAACTAATACATATAAATTACTAGTATACATATTCAAATAGTCATCATCTTCCACAATACTATAAAATTTCAAGGAATAATGAGTGCATGTAAGAACAAGGGTTCAAAAGGACAATATTTAGTGATTACAAACAATTGACCATCAATACATAGTTCAACAATGATAAAAGACTATAGTTCATCACAATTGAATAACAATTTCATTTTGGATAAAGGACCCATGTCTTAAATGAAACCCTAGTTTTGTGGATGTTGAAAATCAACTTTGAAAGGGCCTCTTGGGGAAAAGACTCGCAAGAGTGGAAGAAATTATACCTAAAAATTGATAAACCACGAACTTGAAGTGAAAAACTTTAAAAAAAAATTCTTCTTTACCACGCTCCACAGTTTTCTTCAAGTAAGGTTGACTAGAGAGAGAATTTTTTTTAAGAGAGCTGAAATTTAGTTGTGGAATTGATTTAATTGGGTAAAACTGAATCTAACTTAATGTATAACCCTAATCTAAAATACCCAAAATACCCCTTAATTAATTGGGTCTATTTGTGAAGTCAAATTGACTTACAAACAATGAGAACAAATTTGGGAAGTTGTTGCGCGTTGCTGGGGCAAATCCAATAATTTTTTCTTAAATTTGGGTTGATTAAGTGAGCTTCATGACATATCTACGCCTCAAGGAAAAATTTCCCCTCCAAGTGACGACTGCGTGACGCGCAAACATCTTCACTTGTTGGTTGCACACAAGATAATTAGGCTACCTGCTTGCCATTGTTCGAGTCATCTGTAAGGACACTTCTGGTGGTCATTGGGAGTCGTGAATGGAAATTTTACCCTATAAACATTATTTTTCATATTTATAGTCTTTTTAAAAGTTTTAAACTTCATAGGACACTCCCAAACCTTGACTAATCACAAGGACGTCTACTAGTTCAATTTTGCTGGTTTCCAGACGTCAAGGATCTGGTAATTCTAACTCAAATTTATTATGTTATTCTAGGTATAAAAACATAATTTTAATAATAATTAGATAGGTGAGTCTCTATTTTAGTTTATAGGACTTCTGGATTGTTATGATTCATCATGTGAGGGTCTACACTAAGTCATGGAATATCAGGGTGTTATAGTTGTGAGGGTAGTTTACGAATTATATGAATTAAATGGGTTATTAATAAGATGAAATTAAAGAAAAAATTGTTATGTGACCATTAATTAAGTATGTTGGTCATATGTCCAAGGTTAAGTTCATATGTCATATCTTATTGAATATGTTGTTCCTTAGTCTAGGGTGACTTCCTAGTATCGCTTTGTGTCAGTAGTATAATGGGATGGTACTTGTACATTGCACTATTTTACTTGGGGATTATCTTAGGTTATTGCTATTATGTGGAGATTTTTCACTTTGTTGTGTTTATGACTTTATGAATGTATGTGGTATGATTTATGAAGCCTATATATGAAACATCATATTTGGTGGCCTTAAGGTGATACAATGTACTGAGTATTACCAAAGGGTTTCTTAAGGAAAGGATTTAATATAATAAGGAAGTTAATGTATTTGATCTATTAAATGTGCCTTAAATTTTATAAATGGCTTCATATGACATTATGAGTGGTATTCCATATCTAAAAAATGTATGTCAACTATATTGTGCTTATTGTATCAAATTATTATGAATTTTCTCTAAAAGACATGATGCATGGTTCCTAACTAAATATCCCTTTTAAAACATGTTTCCGCATGGTCATAATTCTTAGTGCATTCTTTTACTAACACCATTCTTCTGAATCTTTTTTATACAAAATGTTTGTGGTTGTAGCTTATGGACCTTTACTAGAATGGATAGCTTGGATTCCTATTACAATGTTCAATGGGGTTCTTAATAATTTAAGCTCCATATGTCAAAAATGTCAATTAAGTTTATGTAATAGTATAGAAATAATATTTTGTATTGTTAAGAGTTGTGTCCCTATAATATTGAAGTTGTGTCTAAGATGTCAAGAAGAGACTTAGTGCCTTAACTATGAACTTATGAGTGTAAATGAAGTGATATTTTAGTCTTGTGTTATGTTATGAAAAGTTTTAAAATTTTCTGCTATTTTTATGTCCATGTGATAATGAAGTCTAAGGGCTTGTATAGGGCCTTCGACAACTCAAGTACATTGTGTTACCTCTAGGCAGTACTTCTTGGTCCTTATAAACTTGGTATCAGAGCACACGATTATAAAATCGTCCTAGGATTCAAAGCCTCATAAGGAATATTTAGTAGAGTCTTGTTCATCGTTGTTGTCGCGACAAATCTATGAGTTAGAGGCTTTAGGAAGATAGAAGTTTAACTTTATTTATAAGTCTTGTGATGTTCCATAGAACTTTACTCCATATGGTATATCTCTTATTTCCTTTATCTACTGGTCTTCTAGATCTAATTGCTTAGAATGATGATGTTTCATGGTTTGAGGGGAAAAAGGTGAGTTTTGATGCTTATTATGTTTTTGTGACTAGATGAGTATATAGGAAGGTGGATTATAAAGATATTGTTGTGATGAAAATTATAGTTTTATAAGATATGAGATTTGATGTATTATTTTGGGAAGTTATATTGTGATGTAGTTGTAGCATGATAAGAAATGTTATAATTGAATGAAGTCCTTTTTTGAATACCGGGTTACTTTATAGTTATGTTCAATAATAATAGGATGTTATGGTGCAGACTTGAGGAGTTTTTGATGAATGTAACATGTATGGTAAGAGATGAAATCTGCCTTTTTATAAGAGTTATGCTTCATAGTTGTCCTTATGTGGATTGGAGTCTTTGTATAGGCTTACTCCTAAGAAGGGAAGGCAGTGTGTCTACCTTGTATGGTAATTGAGAATTATGCTAGTTAATGGGAGAATCCATATGACTAATTTATTATTTCCCATATGAACCTATCATAAGAGTGGGGAAAGGGAAGAAAGGGTTCTATTACATAAAAAGGTATTATGTTTTTCTCTAATGTTGAGTTGGAGAATAGTATGTTACTATTAATTCGTAGGTAGAAGAGGATAATTGATGTTGACCAAATTTAAAGAGGTTAGTTTTCATTAAAATTGATCTTAAGTATGGTTCTTTGATAATATATCTTAGATGTTACCTAAGTAAGGTTGGATTGAAGATTCTACTTAAAATGATGATAAGGGTTGAAATGGTCTAATGTTTATATGACTCTACAATAGGAAGATAATAAAGTGGCTTCTATGGCTAAATCTCTTCTATGTTACTCTAAGAATTTACCAAGATAAGATGATAACCCTAAGTCTCTAGAAAAGTTATACTGGATCTTATGATCCCCAACATGTGTTTTATACCTTGTTAGAAGCTGGGATTTCTATAGTCCTATATTAGAGGGAGAATCTCTAAAATACAATAGACTAACTACCTATGATGATTAAGCTTGTAGGATTAAATCCATAACGACTTACCTTTTTATGGCTTGGTAGTAGAATTTGATGAAACTATTTATTTACCCTTTTTATCATAGAGTAGTTAAGGCCTCATATTGTTTGATAGTATGACCCAACATGATTTTGAGTTTTTCTTAAGTGATGGACTTGGAGAATTAGTGCTACATGAGTGGTCAATATTGATGATTGATTAGTAAGCTTCTTCTGAAATGGGTAGGAGTAAAATCCTAAATTGTTTTAAATCATATTATGTGAGGATTATGGAGGTTTAGTGGACTGTTGTTTCAACCTTGGTATTTAAGGGCATAATGTGATGAAGATTTGATGAAGCACCCCAAGAGGGGGATAATGTGTCTATATGGTAAGGTTTTTAGTGCCTTTAATGATACCTACATTGAGCTTCCTATAACATGTCCATGATGAGAATCACTTTTAATGTTGGATATGAAGTTGAGTGATTTAGATAATCGTTTATGATCTATTCAAATTCTCACCTAATAGAGTGTAAGTAAAGATTTACTGAGAAATGATTCCTCCTTTACAGTGAAATGAGGTAATGTTAAGGAGGGTGTGCATAAGTTAAATCACAATGGGGGGGGGGGGGGGGGGGGGGGGGGGGGGACATTGTGCATGATTAGTAAGGATTGTATTTTAAAGTCCTCTTAGGTAAGATAAGTTGCTCTTAGATGTGTTTACCGTAAGTGGGGATGGTGAGTTCAATAGTAAGGTGGTGAGATCCCTAGATATTCCTTCTATTCTTACTTAATTATGTGACCAAAGAATTCCTAGTAGCTTGTTCATGATTTGGATCTTTTTCATTATTTTAGTATTGCGTGAGTATAAGTTGCCTCTTCACTATATGATATGCATGTCCTAGATGACACTATGTTAAGCATATTTTGAAGGATTGTTATTGCATAAAAAAGGTTTTATTTTGATAAATTTTATGTTTCTCATGTTTCTATGAATCTTAAGATGGTGAATGCGCATTGGACTTCATGAGATGGCTTAATGAACATGTTTGATTTCCCTTCTAGTATAAGGATATTTTGACTTCACCTTGAGATGTTGAGCTTTCTTTAAATGTTTAATTTTGTATTTGGGAAGCGTTTATATAGGCGCGAAGCTATGTTGTATCTATCCAATATTATAAATGTTTGCTTTTTAATAGTAACAATTTCTCTAAATGATGCATGTTCATGAAAACTAGTGATATACAAGAAACTGAAAATTTGTGAAATAACTTCCGAATGTTGTGATGGGTTTTGTGTGATCTACAATTTTGATTTCTTGAGGAAGGGACTATGAGAACTCCTTGGTTATAAGTTCAGAATTTTTCCCTTAAATGAAATGACCTTTGCAAAATGCTTGTATATGCATTTCAAGATGTCATGCTAGTATGTTAAGGAGATGGAAATTTCTCCTTGAACACAACTAAACATGGATATTTTATGTATGTCCTTGATTGTATTATGTCTATTTAAGATTTTTTGTGATCTACATTACTCATGATTTATGTGCATTCAGTAGGAGTTACTTAATTGCCTCTTGAATTATAATGTTGATCATACCTATGCGCGATTTGAAATTGATTTTGTGTAGGTTCTTATGATTAAATTATAAGCCTTCCTAAATGTGGAGAAGGTAATTCCTCCAAATGGCAATGAGTATAAGGATGTTTGTGTGAATGATACATTTATAGGAGTAGTTCATACTTGCTTGTTTTGCATTGAGTGCATAATTATATGAAGTTGGTGTTCCTATTGATTTTGGTGCATTGAATACTATGTTGTATTAATGTTGAATATTTTGAGTTGCTAGTTAGGTCATTAAGACCTTGGAAATGTCTTAAGTGTCAGTCGAGAACGAATGTTCCTATGTAGGGAACATAGTAACAACCCTCAAAATGAACTAGGATAAACTAAAGCCTCACTTGTGTACTAATGTTAATAACATTTTGATAATATAAGAAACAACTTGTAATAGTTGGTTTGAAGATGTTTGAAGTCAAACGTCAAAGGATGACCAAGTCACTCGAAAACTATGTTTTTTTGGTGCTAGTCTTTCCTTGTATTTTTTTTGTTTTGAAGTATTGCTTGTAGAGTAAAACGATAGGGGGGCCATAGAATCTAAATGGTCATGTTTAGGGTCGAAACGTCTAGTTACAAATCTCGAAGGACCATCTTAATTGTCTTGGAGGACGACTCAAACATTTTCAAAGAGGTTTCCAAAACAACCTCATTGAATCCCATGGTTGACGCCCCTTCAACCAATTGATTCCTTCATAAAAGGGGGAGAGGCTCCACATTTAGTTGTTTTATATTATCCCCTGAATCATTGTCTTTGACCAAAATTATTAAGCAAAAGGACGGCTCATCATCTTCTTGGCTCCCCATCAATAGTGGGCATCTAATGACACCTACAACAGTGCCAAAGTTTCAGCTAGCAAGGGGTGGGTGGACGGTTATTTAACCTATTTTTGGGTATTTTAATTTATTGAAAACATTGAAACCCCATACTAAAATTCATTCTTCAAAGCCTTCTCTCATAAGATTCTCTCTAGGTAGGAGATGGATTTCCAATGTAGGAGATGGATTTCAAATTGATTCTTCTTTAATTTTCTTGGTCTTCAATCCATAAGGTATGGAGACTCTTGATCCTTGGATATCCTTTCATCAAAGAAGTAGTATCAAAGATTTACTAATGTGTTTCTATGATAAAATTCCCAATTTCCAATCTAAACACGGGTTTATTGTTAAATAGTTTTCAAAGTCACTGTAATAATAATTTGATGCTTAATAAAGGTTCTTAAAATCATTTTAAATAAAATTACATAAAGAACAGATGACGTCACTAAACTCTCAATTTTCTTATAATGTGGTTTTTGTAATGCTGATTTTATTTTGGTGGAATTATGTTTAGATTGTAATGTATTGTTGAATGCTTATCTTTAGTTGTTGATTATGAATTGTGATGATTGACCTATGTTGATCGTGGATTGAAGAATTGGGAACTTTACCAAAATTCTAGTCTATAGTAGTGGAATTGATATTGTATGGTATGGTCCATTTATGGTGCCGACATTTACTTTTTGTCTATTTATACATGTCGTTATCATGGTCCTAAGGAAAACAAATGTATAGTGAATTGATATTTTGATGATCATGAATATGAAGGTTATCGATGTACTCCTCGAAGTTATTATCATGATTAAGGTGTTCTGATAAGTGAAGTATAATATGAATGATAATAATAGGGTAAGGTATCTTCTACATGATTTTTTGTTATAAGTACTATTATATAATGACCCCTACCTACATTACCATATATGAATGTGTGGTCTTATGCTTTTTTAGAGTCTTTCATTCATATTTTAAATGTTCTCTTGTCTCTTATGATGAAATGTGTGTGTTTGGTCTATAGTCCCTACATGCTTTATTTGTGAGTTTTTTATCAGTTGACAGATATTGTAAATGTGTTGTCATCCTTTGAAGGGAGGTTTCCTCCATAACAATGATGTTTCTTTTATGTGATCATGAGGACAAATATGTACACATACACTCCATGCATAACTATGAGTATGATATGTTTATCGTATTAATTGAAAAGATAATTCTCATATGCACCCTTGTATCTTGTTATTCATAAGAAGTATATGACTAATGAAGTATGGACATGTGTTTTCTGGAGGTGTTTATGTAAATTGTTTTCTCACATATGTATACAGAAACATAAATGTAGGAATGAGTAAGGTTATGATAATCTAGTGAAAGTTAATCTTTTGAAAGGTTTTCTCACTTGTACTCTAAACTAGATTGTTATGAATATTATGATTATCTTAAACGCATTCTGACATAATGTAGGTTATATGATTAAAGGTCATTCTAATCTTAGAAACCTTTTAGCTAGATGATGTATGAGGGAGTAAGTCACTAAACCTTACTTTATGAACAAATGTAATGTAAAGAGTTTAATATATCAAGAAGGGAGTCCATGTTTATCATCAAGTCAATATCTACAATGAGGAAAAGCGCCTTTCGTTAATGCAAAAGGTTGGGTCATCTAAGTTATACTCATGAGATGGAAGACTATCCGCTAATGAAATATATCGGGTTTCTGGAAGCAATCTCACTATACATTAAGTATGTGCCCGTGTAGGATCTAGCTATTTGATTACCTACATAGTGATTATGTATACTTTCCCTTGTCAACTAGAACACCTTCTTTGGGTTTGGAGTTTATGACACCCGATTCCATGTACCTCCCATCGTCTATGTCGTTATGTCTAATTCTGCCAAAAGTTAAGTAATAAACTAAGATAAGATATGCACATTAGTCATGATTTCTTGAAGAGTTACTTAGTGTAGATAGGACTACGGACCCTACATATGCATTGTACAAGAGGACATTAAGGGAGGTTATAATTAGGTTCCTTTTTGAAATAAGGATTATGGTTCATTTATTTTGATATGAATGCAAGTTAATATTGACTTTACTTACACTAATACATGAATTATGATAATGAATATTAATTACACTTATCGTTTCTAAATGGGTTTGCTTAAAATAAGTGGAGATATGGACTCCATGTGTACATTGCACAAGTAAGCTTGTGAAGGGTTGTTTTCCTCTGATACAAACCAAATAGGTTATGAGTAAGATGAAATGAATCAAAGAATTCTTATATGACCATTAATGATGTATGTTGGCCTTATGTCCAAGGTTAAATGCATGTGTCATATTTTATTGAATTTGATGTGACCTCCAAGGATCTCTTGGTGTGAGTGGTATTATTGGATTCTACTTGTACATTGCACTAGAGTTACTTTGGTGTTGTCTTGGGTGATGGTTCTTATTTGTAGTTCTTTCCTTACAATTTTTTAATTACATTATGAATATATGTGTATGTATTGATGGAACCTATGTATGAAAGATCATATCTTGTGGTTTTATGGTATACATTGTACTATGTATTACCTAAGGGTTGCTTAAGGAAATGAGTTAACATAAAAAAGAAGGTAATGTCTTAGAGCTATTTGATGTACCATGGTTTGATGGTAGTTTAAGTACATTTTCCTTAAGAGTTGTGTGTCTAGAGTATTTTTGTCATAGTTTTAATATGTTTGTATTGCAGGAAATAGTCCAGAAATAAAACGCAGAAGGAAGATGAAATAGAGTGCAGAAGCACCCACGAAGACCTTCTTTGGTCCATCGTTCCATCGATGGCCTGTAGATGGTGACCGTTTATTAAAGTTCAGAAAATTGGATAAACTAAAAGAATTCTCACCAAGTGTGGGACTACGGAGATGATTGAAAGTTTGTCAATTGATAGACAGACTATCCTAATGAATCGTCGATGAGATCAGAGATAGTCCAGTACCCGAAGTTGGAGAAATTCTAAGGATGGAGCAACGGAAGGCATCAACGAACCGTAGATGCATGACGGACAATGTTGTTGGTCCGTTGATTGATTCAGATAGGATTACATCTAAAGGAATAAACATTAATCTAAGTTTGGACTAACAGAAGCAGTCGATTGTCCATCATTTCATTAACGGTCAATTTGTGGGGGTTTTAATTATTAGCGCGTTTTTTGAAAAATTTCCATATTTAAATTCCTTTTCATTTAGGACAATGTTTTCTATAAATAGGGTGTAAAACCTCATTTTTGGGTTATACATTATTGGTATTGTTCTTAATTTTTTGTTGGAGATTGGGTTTTGAAACATTAGAATAATTCAATTTCCGTATTTTGTATTCAAGTGTTATCTTGTTATTTCAAGTTGGTTTTGTTGATTTTCTTCTATTTGTCAAAGTAAGTTCATTTGTCACTGCTTAATTAATATGAATTGTGTTCTTATATACATGGGTTACTAAATCTACAACTTGGGTTGTGGGAAGCATGGTTGAAGTAAACCTAGCTTAATAACAATTCTCAAATAGGTTATTGCATGTATTGATATTTCTTTCATTTAGAAGTCTTTTACTAGTGCACGCGATATAAATTGACTTGTTTCTACTTGCTAAATCAATGAGGTAGTTAATAAGAAATGAGTTATCAATATAGATTTAGTGGGATACTATATAATAGGATAGTCTCGATTTGATAGAAGTAATTACCTAGCAATACATCGAATATGATTCTTAATATGAAGTAAAGGTAACAGTTAGTATCTTATACATACGTAGCCGGATCAAGGTACAGGGTAAAATTCTCTAAATATCGGACCAAGGATTTAGAGATACCTAACTTATCACTTTGCATAAAAAACACTAGGGACGAATTTTTATAGCTAGGAATATTACATTATATATCTATAGGGAATACAAACACCCTAGGTTCTCTCACAACATGAGAAAAACTAATTTTGTACTCCTGTTACTTGTTTAACATAGAGATATTAAAGAACTTTATATCACAAACCCCCCCCCCCTTTAGTTACTTGTGTTTGGAAAGAACTTCACTAAATCTATGTAATTGTACATTGAAGTTAAGTCTAAACAATTTCCACGTGGGATCGACCCCAACCTAATAGTTGAGTTTTTTACCTAATACTCCCACTTATACTTCTTTTAGGAGGAGTAATTTGAGTATATCAAATTTTGACGCCGTTGCGGAGGAAAGTTAATTTTCGATTGACCTTAATAACATTACTGAAGTTTAGCCAATGATTTACTGTTTTTACTTTTCTTTTATTTTTGTTTCTTTTAGGTCTAGTTATAGTGTATGCCGAGTACAAGGTGCCGTGGAGAACCGCTCATTCTATTCATCCTGAACTTAACTGTACATTGCAAAGAATGGAAAATAAGCAAAACCCAATTAATTTAGGCAATGGGATAATTTGTCAGCTTCCACAACCGGTTGAGGATCACAACCAAGTAGTTTTGGAAAATCAAAATGATGATGCTTTGAGGATGCAATCTCCCATACCATACACTTAATAATTCGATAGGAGCAATGTCAACATCACTGATTCTGATGGGCCTCTAGTCCTACCTATTCAACCTCATTTTCACACGTTCGTGGTAACTAGTAGTTAGATGCAGCAGCTCACCGCAAGGGTTTTTTTTGCAGATCACATGCTCACATAGTCAAACTGATGCTTGTGTGCAAGAGTTGTGTGGGGAGACCAAACATAGATTTGAACATGATCAGACCAAAAGTGTTTCCTCTATCATTGATTAGAGATGCCGCAATGTGGTTTACTAAATTACCCTATAATTACATTTATACATGGGATTAGTTGAGGGATGTTTTCTTAGCTCAACATTACCCAGTGTCCAAGAAGCTCAGCAAAAAGAAAAGACTGAACAACTTTGTTGCACTAGATGAGGAATCAGTATGTAGGTCTTGTGATAGATTTACGTATGTGAGAGGCGTTCAAAACCACTGCATGGGTGATGAGTCATTAAAAGATCACTTCTATTGGGGTCAAGATAATAACAATAAAGCAATACTCCATACTATTGCGGGAGGTTCATATGGTGAGTGACACATGCTGATATAGCAGACACTCTGTCGCAACAATAAGGCTTGGAGTAATAGAAAGTCAGACACTGGGAGAAACACCTTTGAAGTGAAAGCTACACATGATTCGACTGCAGATGAGATTCATGAGAAGATGGATCAAATTAGAACGAAGCTTGTGTTGGTATTGAAACATTTTACTAGAGGGGGCAGAGAAGGTAAATGCGGTGAATTACTTTACAAAACCACCACCTTCAGTGGATGAATACTATTATAAAGAGGATACTTATGTATTGAATGATCAGACGTAGGGTTTCCGACAAAAAACCCAAGGCTCCAATCAAGAGAATTGGCGTCATGTTCAAGGAAACCGAGGTCGGCACTATGGTAACCACAATAGAGAGATGCAGTATGTTCCATATGTATACTATAACTGTGACAACAACTTCAACCGAGGTAATTATGGTAATAGAAATTATCGGAGTGAGACCTATATTCAACCTCAAAATTGGGAACTTGATCCTAGGGATAGTGGAAGTAGTAGAGGATATGTTACAGAAGATTAAGCAGAGATCTGATGGTAGTAATGAGAATTCCAAGTAATTAAGAGTTGATTAAGTGAACATTAAATGCACATGTGATATCGATTAAGCATCTTGAGTTATAAATGACCCAATTATCCACTACTATGAACCCACGCAAACCTGGAACTCTTCCTAGCAATACGATCCAAAATCCTAAAAAAGGATGGACATTGCTTGATAGTCACTACTCGAGGAGGCAAGACAACTATTGATCCACCTATGTCGTCTTTGGTAGAAGATGAGATGAGAAAAGACGAAAGGGTGATGGAAGCTAGTGGAGAATTGGTAGACAAAATGCTGAAAGATGGAAAGGGACCTCAGAAAGTGGTCCCCATTCCGAGACCTCCACCACCGCTCACTTATCGAATGGTGAAGATGATTAAGGATGGTACATATAGGCGTCGTATCACTATGTTTGAAAAACATTCCATCAATATCCCTTTGATAGAAGCTCTGGAACAAATGCCCTATTATGATAAATTTATGAAGGATATGGTTAAAAAAAAATGGTCGGTAATTTTTGAGGATGATTATTGAATGCGTTATGGTAGTTCTATTCCAACAAGGTCTCTTGTGCAGAAAAAAGATGATTTGGGCACTTTCACTATTCCATGTACCATTAGATTATTATACTTTGCTAAAGCACTATTTGATCTCGGTGCAAGCATAAACCTCCTAAACCTTTCCATTTATAAGAAATTGGTTTTGGGTTACCCCAAATATACTAGAATGCGGTTACTAATGGTTGATCGAACAAAGAATAAGCTTATTGGTATTTTCGGCCGATTTTTTTATTCTTGACTATGAGGTGGACTTTGAGGTTCTTATTATTCTTGGGAGTATGTTCCTTCCCACTGGTTGTGCCTGGTTGACTTGGATAATGGATAGATGAAGTTTAGGTTGTACAATGAAGAAGCAACTTTCAACATTTGAAGGTCCATAAAGCAGAGTGGTGAACTCCAAATGGTATATTCTATATCCTATCAGGTTGAGAGTATGTATAAAGTACAAATCAAAGAAAACCTAGGTGTCGAGGCTCTAGCACCAGTGACCATCAATTTTTCAAGTGATGGTATTGAAGAATATGGGTCTTTGGTTGAGGCACTTGAACCAAATGAATATCAGTCAAAAACAAAGAAATTGGAGTTATATATGAAGTATCACGAGTCTCCACCGGCGAGACCATCTATTGAGGCGCCTCCAAAATTAGAGCTTAATGCTCTACCACCGCATCTGAGGTATGTATTCTTGAGTAGATATGACACTTTTCTTGTAATCATTGCATCAGACTTGAATGTACAACAAGTAGAGTGTTTTGTGGAAGTTTTGAAGAGGTTCAAATGAGACATTGGCTTGACTATTGCATAGTTTATTGCGATACATCTCGGTCTTTGTGCACCCAATATCAAACTCATCCTCATCACAAGCCAATTATTGAGCACAAGATAGTGTTGAATCAACCTATGCAAGAGGTAGTGAAGAAGGAGATCATTAAGTGGTTGAATGCAGGAGTCATATGTCCTATTGCAATTAGTAGTATGATATGACTTGTTCAGTGCATGCACAAAAAGGGGGAGGACTGACAGTAGTTCCTAATTAGAGGAGAGAGCTTATTGAAGTGAGACCTGTGACCAGATGGACAGTTTGTACAGATTGCCAATAATTAAATGCACGGACTAATAAGGACAATTTTGTTATGCCGTTCTGGACCAGATGTTAGATAGACGCGCAGTAAAAGGATGTTACTATTTTTTATGGTTATTCGGGCTACAATCAAATTTATATTGCCCAGGAGGATTAAGACAAGAACACTTTTACTTTACCATATGGGACGTTCGCCTTAAAGAGGATGGTTTTTGGGTTGTTTACATCTTGGGCACCTTTCAACAATGTATGATGTTGATATTTTCTGACAAGGTGGACAACAATATTGATGTGTTCATGGATGATTTTTTGGTTGTTGGTGACTCCTTTGATCAGTGTCTGAGTCACATGGTAGAGGTTATCAAAAGATTTGAAGATTTATATCTTGTAATTAATTGGGGAAAATGTCACTTTATGGTGAAAGAAGGTATAGTATTGGGAAATTGCATATCAGAGAAAGGGATAGAGGTTGATCGAGCGAAAGTTGAAGTTATAGCGAGTCTTCCCCCATCCATCTCAGTAAAAGGTTTGAGAAGTTTTCTGGGACATGCGAGCCTTTATAGGAGGTTTGTTATGAATTTCTCAAAAATTACACATCATCTATAAAAATTACTTGAGAAGGAATGTAAGTTCTATTTCAATGAATCCTGTCTTAATGCTTTTGGAGAGTTGATGGAGAAGTTGGTGTCTGCGCCCATTATTATTTCCCCAGATTGGAGTGAGACATTTAAGGTGATGTGTGATGCTAGTGGGGTTTCTCTTGGTGTGGTAATTAGAAGGAGAAGGGATAAAACCATTCACCCATTTATTATTAAACTAAGACCCTAAATAAAGCCTAAAATAACTATATTTTGACTGAACAAGAGCTTATTGAGGTGGTATTTGCGTTAGAAAAATTTTGCTAATATTTGCTTGGAAAAAGGGTCATAGTGCATACTGACCATTCCCTTTTAAGGTACTTCAATTCAAAAAAGGATGCAAAACCACAGTGTATTAGATGGGTGCTATTATTGCAAGAGTTTGACTTTAAGGTAAAAGATAGAAAAGGGACTGAAAATCGATTAGCAGGTCACTTGTCTAGACTAGAGGATGAAGCTATGCGAGTATTTGGTGAAAATGCTGAAACTGATGATACCTACCCTGATGAGCATGTATTAGCCATTTCTCATGATTTGATTCCATCAGTGGAAGAAAGTTATGTATGATGTGAAAAATTTCTTTTGGGATTAGCCTTCCTTCTACAACTGTTGCGCCGATGGGATTATTCGTTGTTGTGTACCGGAAGTTGAGATGTTGAGTGGTTTAGAGGAATGTCACTCCTCGCCTGTGGGTTTTTAAATAATGGTTTCCGGACTGTGTACATGATTTTGCAGTTTAGTAACTACTAGATAACCATTCAACAAGATGCTCATGAGTTTGCAAAAGCATGTGACCGGTACCAACGAAATGGAGGAATTTCAAATAGGCAAGAGGTCCCTTGAAAACCTATTCTAGTGATCGAGTTATTTGATGTATGGGGCCTTGATTTTAGGGGCACATTTGTGAGTTTTTATGGTATAAATTATAAACTTGTGGCAGTGGAATATGTGTAAAAATGGGTGGAAGATATGGCACTTTCTAACAATGAAGGGACGAGTGTTGCGACATTCTTGAAAAAGAACATCTTCTACAGATTTTGCAAACCTAGGGAGATTATTAGTGATGGTGCATCTAACTTTTTTATAAGTTTTTCAAATGTCTATTGGAGAAATATGGAGTTCGCCACATTGTGGCCACTCCATACCATCCACAGACTATTGGGAAAGTTGAGTTGTCCAATTGAGAGATCAAGCAAATTCTTTCGAAAACAGTAAATGCTAATAGAACAGATTGGTCAAGAATGATTTAAGATGCTCTTTGGGCCTACTGAACATCATACAAGACCCCCATAGATATGTCTCCATACCAACTGGTATATAGGAAGGCTTGTCACTTGCTAGTCGAGTTAGGGAACAAAGACATATAGGCAACGAATAAACTGAAGATGGAATGGAATTATGTAATGGAAAAAAGGATTAATGGGTTAAATGAGCTTGATGAGTTTTCCTAAAAGCATATGAAAGTTCAGACATATACAAAGATAATATGAAGAAGTACCACGACAAAAATATTGAAAATCAAGAATTTGCCATTGGGAACTTCGTGTTTTTATTCAACTTTAAGCTACTCTTGTTTCCTGGCAAACTCAAGTCCAAGTGGATGGGAGCATTCCTTATTAATCAAATATTTCCACATGGAGCTTTTTAATTGGAGAATAAGGAGGGTGCAAATTTCACTGTTAATGGTTAAAGGATTAAGATCTACCAAGGGAATGCAGAGAGTGTACATGAATTGGTTAAGACATATCACATTCATGACGTCTGAGTAATAAAGGATCTTGCATCGTGACGCGAATTCAAATCAAGCGTTTCTTGGGAGGCAACCCAAGGTGTATCCTCTAGCAAAAAATATGTTTTCTTATTATTCTCTTTATAGGAATAGATACATTTTTGTGTTTCCTTTTGTTGTGTTACATTTCGTATTTTTGGACTATTTATGTAACAGTGTTTTCTAGAGAATAGTTTAGGTTACTTGTATCAAAAGAGTCAAGAAAAATATAGAAATAATACCTTAATGGGTTTTACATGTGCAGGGACCAAAAATTAAAATTCTGCAAAAACTAGTCTGGTCTACTGATCTACGGGCCTGATCGACGAGCCATCGTTCAATTGACGGACCATAAATGGTGTTCTTAGATCCCAGGTATGTCTCAACAACTTTTTTAGTCTTCTTTCCATAGACGGTCCAGTAGATATTCTAACCAAATGTCCTTTTTAAATGCATGTTTTTGGATGGTTATAATCCTTAGTGCATTCTTTTACTAACACAATTTTTCTTAACCTTTTTACCAAATTCTAGGTTATGGATGCTTCAAGGATATCTCTAAAGTGAAGGACTTGATATGTGTATCTGAATCCCTAGAAAGGAATACTTATGATTCAAGGATTTCATATGCCATGTTCATATTCAAAGATATTTAATAGTTTAAATATTGTTATACATTGATAAGGGTCGTGTCTCTTTTCTATTCTAATGATGTTGAGTCTAAGATGACAAAAGAGACATAGAATATAACTATATATTATGAGTTATATTCTATATATATGAAATGGTGTTTCTTGCATACGATGTGCAATGAAACGATTTAATTTTCCTATAATTTTCCCGACCAAAACTTTTCCTCTAATTAAATTAATTAAATAATATGTTAGTATAATTATAATGCTACCCTAGCTGGGAAAAGATCATTTTATCCCTAGACCCTCTAAACCTAAGATTACCCCTTTTAAGTCTAATAAAACTCTTCTGGGTGAATCTCTTCAATTCGATTGCCCTACATGGTTGGTTCTCAACTTTCCTAGCTCAAATAACTCACTAAGTTGGTGTGCTTGGCTAGTGCATAGGTTCTAAGGTCTTCTTCTACGCTTAACAAGACGTGTGAACCCGGTCGAATCCACGCATCCTAGGTACGTGTAAGCATTACTCAGCAAAGTCATTATCAGGTTGTTACATTCATAACCTCTACTTTAATACCTTGTTTCTCATGACCCGATAGTACACCCTAGAAGATATGGTGTTCTTGGATTGTGACACGGCGTACTTGACCTCTAGGTTGTCTTGTACAAGTTTTATCATATCGTTCATTGCATACATGTATGAAAAGTATTGCAGAATAAAAAAAATTCATACGAATAATATCTCATAATATATTTCATATAAAATCATACGAGAATTCTAAGTCTCAACATACACCAATTTTAGACTCAAGAATACTTGGGACATGGCCATACAATTGAAATATGGAAATACGTAGTCTATAACAATACTTTGAATAAAATAAGTCTAAAGATAGTTATGTCCTAAATTCAAGTAAGAACGTACTTCAACTTGGTTTAATGATTTTAGGTACCAAGCCTTGTTTCATGACACCTCTCACCTACCACCTACACCTTTAGAAATAGAAAAAAAGTATAGAGTTAGTACAATTCATGAACTAAGTATTGCATAATTCATTAAATCATGGAAAACAAACCTGTATGAGAAACATGCTCTTTTTTATTAAAACATTATATTATAAGCATAAGAATCCCATTTAAACACCAAGCATCACATTTATAATGTATTACAATCAATCTCTAAATTACATGCATTTACAATTATACTAGTAAGGCAAGAAAACAAAATTCCAAGTATATTGATCAATGCAATGAGGAAAAACAAATGACTGATTTAGTAAAATTATATTGAAATTGGAAAGTTTAATCGTCAATAGTTTAATTAGTTAAACAAGGAAAAAAATAATTTAAAAAGATATTCACTGCCCTTGTCATACACCAATCTTACAACAACAAAAATAATAACAACAACAACAAACCTTCAGTTAAGTATAATTGGATTTATAGAAAAAATGCTTAATAATTAGATTTACTTTTATTTATGTTGTTTTTTTAAAACCAAATCCTGACCAACTTTGGTTCATGCTCTACTTCCCTAGCCAATTGGTTTTGTTGATTTTCATTTGGAAGCGATCAGTTCTTGAAGGATCTTCGTTTAAAATTTTCGAAAAAATACTATAATGATCATTTTAATAAAATTAAACATAAAAATGAAATAGTAAAACAAAAGGTGTATTAAAATCATGGTGGATTGGTAATATTTCTCCATTATTAATCACGGTCTAATGTTTGATCATTGAACTTAATCCTCCTTGTGAAGAAACGTTTTACCCTAAAAAAGGGACTTAATTCCCCATTTGAATTTTTATTATCGAGCCGAGATCCCAATGCATTTAAGAGCAGTAAGTACTCCTTAATATTAAATAAAGGTATCGTGTTGAGTCATGTGACAAGAGTTGTGACATACCGTATGGAGTGATTTATACTCAAAGTGTGACTTTCTGACATGAATCTTAACTAACTGTCCTAAAGTGGGACTTTTCAATGCAATTCTAGACTCGTCAAATCTTAAGGTGTCTTTATGGGATCTGGATTAGTTGGGCACTTAAAGAGTTTTTTAGATGCATATTTATATATATTGAGACACAAAAGAGGTATCAAACATCATGAGAAAGAGATTTTTTTTTAGTGCAAAAATGAGAAAAAAATTGAAATTAAATAAACTCATCTACTTATGCTTAAGTTATTAATGAATAATAAAGAACAAACCGATCATTTTTAAAGTTGTATATAAATGGTAGATTAATTATTCGAATAAACTATGTCATATGGAGAGCATAAGAAAAAGGCAACATCAAAAAAACAATAAAAATTAAATATAAATTATTACACAAAAAATACATACAAAAATAAATTATTCTATCGCTAATGAGTTTTAAATTTATCACTCATGCATTTTAAGAAGACAATATTATCTCTTTAAATAATTTTAAAAAAAAATTAATCTATATATGAAGGATAAGGTTCTCTTTTAATGTTTTTTTAATCTTACACATCAAGTCTTTGGATTTGTTCCATACTATGTTTGTGGCACTGTCTATGCCTTTTTGGTCCTCTTTTGAAATTTGATGATTCTTCATCTCCACAATCTGTCATTTTGTTTGCTAATTTTGTGTTTGTTTAAATAAATTTATAGGAGAAACACAAAAAAACAAGTGTTAATCTATTTGATTTATTATGTACACAGTCAGTTTGTATAAGAAATCTCTAAAATAGAACAAAGAGAAATAAAATATATAAGAAAGAAATTTTTATATACCTTTTCATTGAAGTGTAAACATAGAGAACAACAAATATAACTGGTTTTTTATATAATAAAAATAAATTATGTGAAGACGGATATCATAACATATCACAAAAAATAAAGGGGAAAGTTTAAGGAATGTAAAGTGTGAAGATAAGATAAGAACTGTGGTATGTTTTGTTTTTCTCTCATAAAAGATTTGGTTTGAGATTAGTACATATGATTTGTTATTTTAATATGGGAAAAAAGACATATATACCCCCAAATTATCATTAATGGTATCTAGATACCCTCCATCATATTTTAAGATATTTGTGCCCCTGATGTCCAAAACCTAAAGCATATGCATCCTTTATACTAACATGCATACACGTGTCATAATATTATCCACCGACTATATATTTATTAAATATCAGATCATTGGATAAGATTGTGCTACGATTTCATATTTAGTATTTTTTTAGAGTGAAGGATATATATGCTATAGTTTTTGGACGTTAGGGGCATCAATGTCACAAAAATTTGATGCAGGATACCTGCAAAGCATTTAGTAAGTTCAAGAATGTATTTACTTTTTCCCCTTTATATATTGTCCTTTAAAATTTCACATAAGTTAGATTTCTTAAAAGGACATATATTTATAATTTTTTTCCATCAAAAGCACATAATTATTTTCTCTAATAGTGAAATCATAATTTTTAACCATGTTTTAATATTTAATCTAATAAGTATCAAAATCGCTTAATAGAGGATAAACTAGACTTGACCCCAAAATAATTAGGGTAAAAGGTCATGATACACCTATCAATTTTGAAATTTATAGTAAAAATATGGTGATTAAAAAAGGGCTCACATATATTTCTATTACTACACAAGTGACTCAAATATACAATTTTCGTCTAATGAAAGTGAAAAACTTAATTTAGATTAATATCATTTTCAATGCTTTATTAAAAAAATAAATTTTATGTAGGTACGTTTGATATTTTTGCAATATTAAGTGGTATATTTAATCTTTCTCACACATGAGTTCTTTGTATTTTTTTTTTCTTTAATGTCATGACCCAAAATTGGACGTGATGACTGTAGTCTATTTCCATAAAAAAAAAAGTCAGCCTTCAACCAAAAAATACGAAATAAAAGCAAAAAGTAGAACAAGAATAACATATGAGCGGAATACATAGTCATTCTAATGTAAATAAAACTTTATTATCACATGTACAAAGTCACTTATATTAATATACAATCGAAAGATAAGTGAAAGTATCAATGTCTTTATATATAGAATAGATAAAAACATGAAATAGAAACAAGAGGCCCCGCAAAGATGACAAGAATCTCAAAAGCCTTGGAAATAGAAGAAGACAAATCACATGAATCGAAGCACAGAAACTACAAGTGTAGAAGTAAGGGGTGAGTATTAAACAATACAATACTCATCAAGAAACCTATTATCAAAGAAAACTATGATACAATACATGTTTTCCTATCATCCCAACTAAACTGTCGAACTACAACTTGCATAAAATATGCCCAACATAACAATTTCACAATACACAGTTCATAAGGCTTGGCAATCACAATGCATCAGTCGCAGTTCAACAACAAACATTTATCAAGTATAGCAAGGTTTTATTATTTTAATTTTATATTATATTTTTTCAACAAAAATTACATTGTTTACCTTGTTACTTTATTAAGTCTATGTATAAAACATTTTCGAGACTTTACTCATAGGAATACCACTATAACAAAAATAGCTTTTAGTGACCATAAATATGCACATCAACAAAGAATGCTAGACTTGTTTAGACGATCTTGCGGTGAGTTAATGGAGCTCTCAAATGGATATGAATTGAAGAAATCAATGGTATTTTTGACTTTCTATATTAATCTCTCGAAGATCTTGCATCTGTTCTTCTTCCTTCCGTTCATCGACATTTGTTTAATTGTTTCATACTTACATTTTAAATAATATTATCAAGTTTATCAAAATTGTATCTTCTTTCATATCACCCCTATAATCATTATTGTTGGTTCTTCATCAACTCTTTGCTCTTTAACATTACACTATATGTGTCTTGAATTCATGTTCTTAGAGATATTTTTGACTTTCATCGTTGGGTTGTTGTAGTTAAATAATTCCTGCAATTACAATCTTAAAATTTTCTCTTACTAATTTTGCAATTTTAATTAGGGAGCAATGTGTCACGGACTTAGAGTTTTCGCTAAAGCTCTGTTGCAGCACATGACAACTTACTCATTATTCTTTCAATATATCATAAGTTCAAGAAAGACTTTAAGACTAAGACGGCAAAGTGAATGAAATGAAAGATTTAGGAAGATTTGAAAAGCTTGGAAAGTGTTGAAGAAGGCTTTGTATTAAGCTCAAAAGATCGCTTTACACTTGAGTGATGCCTTTCAATGAATGACACATTTATTTATTCAAACACCTAAGGACTAAAGTGAAATTTAGAATTACATTACAAATGCAAAAGATATTTACACATTTGTCCCTTTCTAGGGAATTCTAAATTATCTTGTATTTTCTAAGGCATGCATGAATTGGCTAAGGTGATCTCGAGTTTTCCGTAAGCCTCTCTTATATAGTAGAACCTTCCACGCCTATTTGGCGATAAAATTTCACTGGGATAAAGGATATATGAGAAACACTCCCCTAACTGATGATGCAACGACCATGTCGCATTGTTGTAGAAACTCTCAAACCTGATCTTTAAACTGCCACAAGCATTCAGACTTCTCCTATGTTGCCACCTCCAGAGTTTGTTCCTAATAATACACCAGGAAAATGGAAATGGCTTGATGGAGTATTTTAATTTGTTTTGATAGTCTATGATAGCTTTAATCTACTGGTCATGCGATGTAGTGACAATAATCGATGCCCGTCGTAATTGATTTCAGCTAAAATATTCATTGTCCTCATGGTATGGCTAGATGTCATTGGCATGAATGATCAGATGGATTTTTAAGTGTGGAGGTAACTCCAACTTGTTTGAGGTATTTATCAACTAGGAAACGATCTTAAAGGGACTCTCATATTTTTGCACTATGTTCTGATGAACGCCCCTTAGCACTTTAAATTGTATTTGATTGGATTTCACCAAGACCATGTTGCATTCTTAGTAATCTGTGGGACGTCTCTTGCATTTAGGAAACTTCTTTATCTTTTTTGCTGCATTGTCCAAGTAAAACTTGGCAGTGTCAAATTGTTCCTCCCATACCTTGGCAACAGGTAGACTCCCAAACTATTCCCTTCAAAACCGGCCGATAAGGAATGTGGATTTCGGGGCCATCGGCCTATGTCCAATTCAAATGGTGGTATACGCCCAGTAGGATCACTATTTTGCAAAATATAAAAAAATGCACCACATCTAGCATTATGGCCCAATCCTTCTTGTGCGTAATAACATAGTGCCTTAGATAACACTCTAACATGGCGTTGACGCGTTCGGTCTGACCATCGATATGCAGGTAGAAACTTGTATGGAGTTATATGCCAAATATCTCAAAAAACATCCTCCAAAAGTTCCAATTAATGTTGGGGTATCTGTCTCTAATCATATAAGTTTGACGACCTCAATATTTCATAACTTTGTAGAAGAATGAACGACCATCCTCACTAGAGAGGCAGCCGGATATGGTATGTACGAAAGTAGCATACTTTAAGAATCTGTTCACCACAACCGTGATAGTTCAGTACCCATCGGACTTAAGAAACGAAGTAATTAAGTCCATGGTCACGCTTTCCCATGAATTTTATGCTAGAAGTAGTGGCTCTAATAGTCCTCCCAGTTGCTTTTTCTCCATATTGTCTTTTTGGCACACAAGACAAGTCTGCACGTAGTATTTCATATCGTCCCGCCTGTGCTTAGAAAAATCGATAGCCTCAATCATCGCCTTTGTTCGTCATTTCCCTGGATTTCCTTAATGATTCGCCGTCTGATAGATATAAACATTGGTGGGCAAATTATACGACCGGTAGTAAGCAAAAGGAAATGTTCTATCGAAATGAGCCTTGTCTTTCCTTAGGCGTGAAACTCTATCAACTTCTTAGCCTCGAGATCTTGTTGCATACCATCATTAATTGAATCTTTGATCTCAAAGTAAGTGTTACTGATGGAAGCAAGCTGGGACATCCGAATTAGTGTGTCGTCCACAATATATCCTCTCCCTGTCTTATACTGTAAGACATAGTAAAACTCTGACAGAAAATATTTCCACCTAGATTTCTTCGGGGTGATCTTCTTTTGTGACTGGAAGTAGCTAGTTGCTACATTGTTTCTCTTGTCCACTAACTTTGCTCCTATTATTAGTGTTTACACGTGTGTAGGCAATGTACGATGGCCATAGTTTCTTTCTCCTGCACCGCGTAGCATCGCTCAGTCTTGTTCAACTTTCGTGTCTCAAATGCTATTGTATGTCTATCTTTCATTAAGACTCCTCCAATGGTAAGGTCCAAAGAATTCGTATTCATTTGAAGGTCTTTGAGAAGTTTTGCTGAGTGAATATCGTTTCTTCCATCACCGTTTCCTTAAGACCTTCATACGCTCTTTGGAACTCCTCGCTCAAAACCCATGACCTATTCTTTATTATCAACTAGGTCGGTGGAGCGACTTTGGTAGAGTATAAACTTATTATCCTTTAATAATATTTTGACATTCCAAGGATTGATCATAGCCCGGTCACTTTCACGGAAGCTTCACGCTCTTGATTCACCCTGACCTTTGCCTTGTCCATCCGTAGTTCGCCTTAGCTTATGATGTGTCCTAAGAAGTGCATCTTCTACTGGGCAAATTCACATTTCTCCATCTTGATGTAGAGTTTGTTCGTCCATAAGACTTTCTTTAGATTCTCTAGGTGTTACTATAGTTTACTATGTCATCCAAGTGCATCCCGACAAACTAATCCATGTATGGGTGAAAGATCTTCTTAATCAACGTGCAAAAGGTGGAGGGTGTGTTAACTAAGGAAAAAATAATCACAAACCACTCTTACGCTCTGTATATTGTCAACATGTTATATTCAGCTTGTACCCTTCCTCGATACGCACTTGGTAGTAGCCTTTTTGGACATCCACATTTGTGAAGTACTTGGCTTGTCTAGGATTGCAAAAAAAAATCTTCTGCGAGTAGGACAGGATACTCATTGGTAATTGTTACCTTATTGAGCTCCTCGTAGTCGATGTATCAATGTTAGGATCCTACTTTCTTTTTCTGGAACAAAACCATTACATCATAAGGTTCCTTGGAATGACAGATGTGACCGTCCTTGAGGAGATCCTTCAACTTCTTCCTTAAATTCTCTAATTTTGGTGGAGCCATGTGGTAGGGTTAATGTGTGGGTGGCTTGACTCCAACCTATAACTTTTTCTTGTGATCTACTTCACGTGTAGGAGGTAGATTCTTCAGCATCTCATCCAGAATCACGTTTTTTTCTCTAAACATTCTTTCTATATAATAGGTGTTAGGGACACTTAGCACCATTGACTTATCTCGAACATGCAATAGTAGTTAGGAACGTCGACTCTCCTTTCTTTAAGTCCATCACAAGCTGCATTTTCGAAAAGTGGGCATGTCCTTTCTTCTTCATTACCTTTATTAGAGGTACCATGAACGACCCTTCCTGCTCCATGACCATGAGTCATTGGATGTAGGCGTTGTTTATTGTATGGCATCGCTTAGAGAACTTCTGCCCAAGAATGATGTCAAAGAAATTTGAAGAAGTGACAATAAAGTTTGTCTTACCTTGACTTTTCCCCAACGTCATGCTCACTCATTGGGACACCCACACACAAGAGACGATGGGGAATTAACTGTCTTGAGGCAGGTGTTACATGGAACTTAGTTTATCCCTTACCTCTCTGTCTTCGCCTTGGTGATGATATTTTCTTCGTACCTAGAGTCTACCTGTCATGAGCTTTTTCTCCATTTATTAAGATGTCTACATATTGTGTGCTAAAGTCTTCTCGCGGCTTCTCCGTACGCTTCACAATAGCACCACATAGTCCCACCACATCCAACTATGTCGTTCTCGTATCCTGTCCCTTCTCTTGTGCGTCCTATTCCTTCAGCTAACGTATGACGACACCAAGGTTATTCATCTAAGGACACATGGTATAACGTGAGGTCCTCCACATTTGTAGAAAATAACCCCTTTGGTGTTCTACGCCATCTTCTCCATGTAATTCTGCAGCCAAAACTGCTTGTTTTCCGTCTTGTAGGAGTCATGCTACATAGGGTGTGACTTTTTCTCCTTGCCTTAGACATTATCTCCCCCATCATTGGTATGACTATTCCTTGCATCCTTGTCATTTGCCTTGTCATGCCAATCATGGTTAAAGTCGGTCAAGGACATGGCTTGTGTGATGGCCTCATCAATGGTCTTGACTTGTTGCCGCTCTAACTACGTCTTTGCCCAATTACGAATACATCCATGAAGCGGAACATCATGTCCTTGTCTGTGATATATGGAATTTAAAGTGTTAGAGTCATGAACTCCACGTACGCACGAATGCTTCCCATATGCTTCAATTTCGTAAACTTGTGCTTAACCTTATATACATTGTTGTTAGGCAAGAAGGAATTGATGAATTCCTAGAGGAATTTCTCCCATGTGTTGATGGTGCACGTACTATTCCCTGTCTTGTCCTCCTTGTGCCTCCACAAAAGCATATCAATCTCCAAAAGATACAACACGATAGTGTTGACCTTGTTCTCATTGTTCTTTACTTACCTACACTTGACATAATTCTTCAAGTTCGATGAGAAGTTCTTTGCCTCTTGGGAGTCACGGATGCCTTTGAATAAAGGTTGCTTGGGAGCCTTGACCTAGACCCAACTATCACGATCGATGATGAAGATCCTCCAGCTTCTGCGACTTCTTTCAGTTACCTCACCTCATTCTTTAAGGACTCAATAGTTCTTAATATATCAATAAGACAACACTCCAAGAAAATTATGGCCTCCTTCATCTCAGATCCGTTAGCGTCCTTCCAACTCCTTGCATATGTTATTAGTCTTGAATTTGTCGTCGACCACATTTATACGGATACCTATATCTCCATGTTCTGACTCACCATTTCAACCCTTGCCACTCATTCTTATTTAGTAGTGACTTCAATGGCCTCCTTGCATAGTTCATCGTCACTTGCTTTGGTGATCAGAGTTGGATGAGATGTTAGTGCCTCGTTTGGTGTGCGGTCGAGCAACATCACCTCATTACTATTTTTGTACTGCATTCCCTTGCGGTTCATTTTTCCACCATTCAGATGAATCTCTATCATCGACCATTCCCTTAGTATCAAACCTTGTTCCGATACCACATTTTTATAAACATAGAGTTTTCACTAATGCTTTGTGCAACACTGGACCACATACTCACTATTCTTTTAAGATCTCATAATCTCAAGTAAGTCTTTAAGACTAATATCACTAAGAGAATTAAGGGAAACACTTAGAAAGATTTGGAATTTTTTGAATGTTTTGAAGAACGCTTTGTATGAAGCTTGGAAGATTGCTTACACTTGAGTGATGCTTGCAAATAAATGACACCTATATTTATACTACCACCTAAGGAGTAAAGTGAAATTTAAAATTACTTTATAAGTCCCTAAGACATTTACACATTTGTCCCTTTATAGAGCATTCTACATTATCTTGGATTTTCTTATGCAATCTTTAATTGTCTAAGTTATTCAAGATTTTTGCGTACGCCTCTCTTCAACTCTAGAACCTTTCATGCCTATTTGGCTGCGAAATTTGACAGGGATAAAGGCGGGACATGAAAAATGGTTCTCTACTTGTTTATTATTAATAGATAATGGGTATACGGCGGTAATGTTTTTTTGATTATTCTGTTTGCATTGGCAAAATCTGAGTAGCCTATGATTAAAAAAAGAATTGATTTATCCCAATGATGGGTTCGGTGATATCTTTTTAAAGAGTAAATCTTTATTTTGTTTAAAGTATGATGAATTTCGGGGAAGTTTGAGTACTTTAATCCTTAAAATTATCATGGTTATGTTTAATTTTTCTTTTATTCATTGTGTGTTTGAAATGATGCTAATTTTTTAATGGTGGTAGTCGAGCCAATTTTGTGGTACATAATCTACTCGGTGATGTGCCGAATTGCACTCAAGTACAAATTTTGGAACTTTGGAGGTATAACTAGACTGTATCTTCCCAAGACAATGATGAGGAAATATCTACTACCCAATGCATAATCCCCTAATGAAAGCACAATCCGCTAAACAAAAGAGGAGTTAGATTATTTTTAAGGCTTTCTACTACCTATTACTATGCTTTTTACATCTTCTATTTTATCCCATGTGTTACCTAGACCCTAGGATTCTAAATCATCTCAAATTTTTAGTGATGCAAACTATTGTTGAGGAGAGATGCTTGTCCATGCATGGTGGATTAATAGATATCCCAAGATTTGGCGAAATGTTAGGTTTCATAAATTTGAGAAGTACACAAAGCCCCATCACCCGTATGTTCTCACTTAGGTGAGGGAATATTATGGTGTGTACTCGCAGTTTTTACCAAGATGAAAGAACAAAATGATCTGGTTTAACCATATTGAAGTAGTCTAAGTTCAAGGTAGGAAAATGAAGTGCAACGAACTAACACTATAAATTTATTGGACGGCATGATTCGAATTCGGCAAGAGTTGGTCAATAAGATGGAGAAAACGCTAGATGGTTTGAGAAGTTTGACTTCCCCATTGAGTTAGACTACAATTTCTTATATTGTTGAGGGAGGTGATAATTTAAAAGAAGTACATATACATCAATGCCTGATATTAGTTTGGGTTTATATGTAACTCTTTGATGTCATATCATATTGAGTCGATTGTCCAGAGAAATCCATGGGGGCTAAGAAAAATATGACTTCCTTTCAATTCCCATGGTTGATTACACAGCTATGCCGAAAGGAAGGTTATCCTTTTGTGGACAAGAAGGATAGAGAGATCACGCCAAACTTATCCTGTGATGCTCGTTGGGTTGAAGTGGAGTACCTTTGAGATAAGGCTATGCAGGAAGAAGACAACATTAGTGGATAGCTCTCTGGGTAGAGTCTTTGGAGGGTGACTCTATGTCCCCCACACTTATTGTTAATACCTCATGTACTACTATTGCTAATCTTTCTCTCCATCCATTTAATCAAGAGGTTGTGCTATGGATGAGTAATGGGCTATAAAGGTTGTCCTTATAACTCTTTGAAAGAAATGCGGGGGCAAGGGAAATATTAAGGATACATGAGAAATGTATTGATACATTATTTGCCTAGTTAGAGGAGTTCATCAACGATGTTCATGAATTGAATCATATGATATTTTATGTTTGTGGACTGATTCAATTGTCATAGAGGGAACGTACATACAGGTTCTTGTGATCGGTATTGTGTTGCCTCAAGTTACTGATGATTTTAAGACCTTTGAGGTTGACGAAGAGGGGTTAGGTGTTGTGATGGAGAATGAGACTGCATGACAAACAATTAATCCAAATGCGGAGTTGTAGAAGCTTGAGAAGGTGATTGTTCAGACTACTACTAAGGTGCCCCTTTGTGACATTTCTATGGTTGGCTTTAGTGGGTCTAAGCACACTAAACAGCCCCTTATACAAACCTTGGAGGACGAGAAGAGCATTGATGCTCTGTATGAGGCCACACTAGGTTTATTCACCTCTCCACTTCCATATATGACAAGGGGACCCTCTTACTCTTTGTATGATTCTCAACTTAATTTTGTGGCTTAGAGGACAATCTTTATTTTATGTTGAGTAGAGGGAGGTTTATTCGATTGGGTTGTAATTTGATACATACTATGATTTTGGTACCTCTTGTATTGTAATTATAACTTGATGGTTTGTTAACTTTTTATGGTTGTTTAATAGTATAATTGCTACTGTTTTGATTCTCATGCATGTCAATGTTTTGAAAATCGATTGTGCACAACTGTGTTGTCTTTAAAAGTGATCTTTTGTAGATATGTTTTGGTGGGAAACTTAAGGTTTTTATATAGATTTGTATAATACTTGCATGAATTATGGGCATCTTGTATGGACTGGTTAGATATCTATTCATGTAATTTTGCATTTATCCTTGAGAACGAGCTAGCCTTCTAAAGTTGTTATTTTGAAATTGCTTATGTTCCATTTGAGGTGAGTTTTACTTGAATTTCATCTGTTTTTAAAACCTAGAACTTGCCTTATTGGTTCAATGATTTGGCATTATCACGATTAGGGAGCCCACGTAACTAGCAATATCGTTCTCATAATGGACTACCACTAGCCTCTAAGAAATTGTCATAACATATTATTAATAAAAATGTGGAAACATCAAAACTTTTATATATTGAGGTTTACATAGACCTCTCACATACTACTCATGGAGTTTACTTAGACACTTCACATTTGAATCTTACATAGGCTTCTTATTTAGAAGATATACATAACATATATAAGAATTTAGTTTAATATACCATCTAACATTTAACCATCTAAAATGATTAAACATTCAAGCATCGCCCCTCAATACGAATATCACAATTACCACTAAGGGATTACAACATGTTCAAAAATAGGAAAGAAGGAATGTCTGAAGACTACAGCAACGACATAGCTAGAATAGGAAAGGTAACATCCTCTGATCTTGAGGACCTACCAAAACTTGGATAAATATATCCATGTTTTCTTCAAGTAGACTCATATAATTCAACTGCCGAAGCATACACTACTAGGTGAAAAAAGAACGGATATGTGTCAGTACATCCACTTGTACTAAGTATGGAAACATATGCACATATAAGACTGAAATCATAAGGGACATTGTGATCAACACCATGCTAAATTACTTTTAAAAGCTATCATTCACAATAAGGTACACTTATAAGTTATTAGGCACCACATCACTCAATACAAGCCAAATATCCAACATAACACAAATATCATGATAAATTCAAGTCAATATTAATTCTATCAACATAAGGTCACATTAAATGAATAGTCATACTAAGGTCATATAATCAAAGCAACTCCAACATCATAACAAAGCATGTACAAGACTTCATCTCATCATATCATACAAGACATTTATTTAAAAACCCTTCCCAGGCATACAAGTGCAATGTCTATATAAAGTCCCATAACCCCACATATTTATGTAAACAAGGAAAGAGATCATAAATAATGCTTAACTTCATTTAACATAGAATCATGCGTAATCATCATCATATATCAAAATATAGACCAATAACATGTTCATAAGTGAAAATAACATCATATAGGATCATCAACATTTAAAGTAAACATTTGCATATAATTGATATCATAAGAGCATAAGAACATCCTCCTACGATTTCTCTCAAGGCCAACTAGTGCAATTCATAGGTAGAGTCCCATACCCCTACCTATATTAGGAAGAACCCCTTAAGTCATCCTTGTTATTGATCATATTAACATCCATTTTACTTTAGTAAACAAATTAAAGTAAGGAAACCTAGGTGGTCTATATTCCAAGGTATGACAAACATTAACATAGCATTCTAGGTGGATCCACTGGATAGTATTCCTATAGGGGCAACATAGTTCAAGAACTACAAGACATACTTCAGACACAATTTATGCAAAATTGCATTGTAATCTCTACATCATGAGAATCATTGTGAATCTACCTTCCCACATTGGGAAGGGATACCTCTCATAACTAGTTCACTCGGTGCTAAACTACACTCCCTTATTGAAATGTCTTTAAGTCATCCTTATTCATCATAACATTATATAGGTTATAGGAGAATAACACATTCTATATCATATCATAAGCTCAGTAGGTATTACATGATAACTTCCTTTAAGTACAACCGTCATATATGAGATTTGTACATTATCATCGTGTTGTCATTGTAAGGTACATAAGATGTTCACCATCAACCTTATACCATCATACCTTAATCATATCCTCACAATTCATATAGTCAAGACATTTCAATGACATACTTTATTCCATCACCTACTCAATCTAATCACATGTAACAGTTCAATTGAAAATTATCATCAAGTTTAAGCAATCACAATTAAAGTAAGGATTCAAGATCGCAAAGTCTTACAAATTCACCTTCTAATATCTTATTCAATGGTGTTACCACAAAAAAAACCATATTCATCCATCAATATACTTAATAACATCACATAATATTAATTAAAACACGAACTAATTCAATGGTATCATAACTATCAAATTCAACAAAAATTCATAACAAAGGGTTAGGGGAAATAGGGTCAATTCCTGATTTCTTCCAATAAACAAGGTCTAAGATAGAAAAATACCCTAATTACAAATGATAAATCATAGTATATAATTAATGATCAAAAGAAACCAAGAACAATGCAATTTGAAATATCAATTTCGGATTAAGAAGTAAATCCATGTTTTCTCAATTTTTGGGAATCAAGTTTGACGAAACACGTGGGGAAAGGAGTCCCAAGAGTAAAGAGCTTCCATACCTCAAAAATCCTTGAATATTTATGAAGATAAATTTGAATTCGTTCAACCCTAATGACTTTGAAACTTACCTTTAATGGTGGTCCTTGGTGAAGGAAAGAGATAGTATAGAGAATTGAGTTTGCGAATTCGGGGGTTTTTGGTAATTTTAATTAGTTTTATGTATTATATAGACCCTTAAATAACTTAATTAGACACCCCTTAACCCTTATTTAATTTAATAACCAACTAACCAATCAATTACCTCAAGTTAAAATTAGGTTTCCCAAAACAGTCACCACCTACGATTCTATGACCTACGGTCTATAGGTCCATCGATGCCACTGTACTAGCAAGGTGTTGATGATTTAAGAGACTGTGATTTTGAAATTTTTTGTAAATTACTAAGAGTTGAATTACATATCCATCGACGGAGCGTCGATCAATCGATAGCTTGTCACTATGCTCGTCGATTCACTCTAAGTAAGAACCAACTTTTTGGCCAAATTGAAGGGTCCTCTACAAGGACCCTTAGGGTGTTCCTTGGGGAGACTTACCCAGAATTTTAAATCTTAAGCACACTCTAAAACATGTTTAAAACCTTTCTACCAATTTTCGTTGAATTCCAAGTCCTAAAACACCATGAAACATGCCAAGGCACACGAGTGCACATTTTACAATTCACTGGGTGTCATTGACGTTTATTGATGTTATTACTCAAACACATCCTTAATGTTTCAAAAATATTATATTATGTCTATAAACAGTGTTCTACATATTATTTATTCATGTAGGCTCTGCATTACGTCTTTGACTTTTGGTTTGTCAAATTACCCCCCCCCCCCCATTAACGACATTCATCCTCGACTGACACTAAAAATCTTTTTCAAGTTAGAAGATGAATCAAGAGTAAAAGCCCAACAAATCGGTAACATATTATAACATGAGTTCCAACTCAAATAAACATATAACATGGCATTTACACATAGACAATCAAATCACAATTTACAACATAGAAGAGCTCAACATAACTAAATGAGGAATTTCCTTATCAATATCAACATGATCATCAAATCCCTTATGCTAAACTTCTTTCAAAGACATTAAAATTCTAAAAACTACTTCATGCAGGCAACAATACACAAAACACAGATAAGTGCAAAATTAACCCAAAGAGTATTTTAACATGAAAAATCATTTTACCAAGAACCCTTTTATCATCATCATCATATTTTAACAAAACAAGTCAAATTCAAATTTATTTACTATTTTAAAGAAGGTTATTAGTAACATAATTTTTTTCTTGAATTTTTAGGAAAATAATGTGGATAACAAGACTCCATGTCAGCCTCGGCTTCTCATGTTGATCGTTCAACTAGGTGATTTCTCCATAGGACTTTTATTGAGGCCACCTCTTTGTTCCTCAACTTCTTGAATTGTCGATAAAAAATTTCCAACGGAACCTCTTCATAGAAAAGGTTCTCATCTACACCTAACCCTTAAATAGGAAGAATGGATGCGGAATCACCGATACACTTCTTTAGTAAGGATACATGAAATAATGGATGAAACGAAGCTAGTTCACTAAGTGGTCTCAATTCATATGAAACTTTTCCTACCAGTTGAAAAACCTCATAAGGACCAACATACCGAGGACTTAACTTCCCCTTCTTGCTGAATCTCATCACCCCTTTCATAAGTGAAATCTTAAAATGCACCATATCACATAATTTGAATTCAAGATCTCTTTTATTGTTGACATAAGATTTTTGCCAACTATAAGATGTATTAAACCTATCATTTATCGAACCTTCTCCACGGCTTCATAGATTATTTTTTGAGCAAGAAGTGAAGACTCACCTACTTAAAACCACCCAATGGGAAACCTACATCACCTACCATGGAGTGCTTCCAAAATGTGACATAGAAATACTCGAATGGTTGTTATTCTTATAGGAGTACTCAATCAACGGTAGGTGATTGTCGCAATTCCCTTTGAAACCTATTACACAAGTTCTTAACATTTCCTCTAGGGTTTGAATAGTATGCTCCGCTTGACTATCAGTTTGAATATGAAAATGGTGCTAAGCTTCACTTGAGTACCCAGCCCGTTTTGAAAAGAACTCCGAAAAAAGGAAGTAAATTGAGCACCTCTATACGATATGATGGACAAAGGGATCCCATGAAGACTCGCCAATCTCATTATTATAGATCCTTGCATAATCCTCCACCGTAAAAGTAGACTTAACGGGGATGAAGTGAATGGATTATGTCAATCTATTTACAATAAGCCAAATTGAGTGATTTTTCCTCCAGGTTCGAGGAAATCCAACAACAATGTCCATATTAATTTATTCCCACTTCCAAGTAGAAACACCTATTTTTTTGAATTCCATAACCACGCTTTATATGATTAGCTTTAACTTGTTGACAATATTGACACTTGGATACAAACTCCGCTATGTCCCTTTTCAAGCCATCCCACGAATATGCCTCTCTAAGGTCTCAATTCATTTTGGTAGCACCAAGATGAATGGAAAATCAAGAACCATGAGATTTTTCTAATAACTTTTTCCTCAAATCATTAACATCTGGTACAGATAATCTACCTTGGTACCTAAGAACACCAACCTCATTAGACTTTCTAAGTATCAATTTCTTTAAATCCATCAATATTGGGTCAAGATGTTTCTTAGACTTCATCTAAACCACTAAATATGACTCAAAGGTATTATGAACCATAAAATCACCATTTCGAGAATCTTTCAACTGAAAACCCAATGTATCCAACCTATGAACATATTTCATTAGGTCCTTTTTGGCTTCTTACACATGAGACACACTAACCATGGTCATAAATCTTATAGTATCCCCTAGCACATTAGCCTTGCTAGGGTGGTAAAAGACACTAATGTCGAAATCTTTCAACAATTCCAACCATTTTCTTTGTCATAAATTTAACTCCTTTCGAGTAAACACATATTGAAGACTATTATGGTCGGTATACACATCCACATGAACGCCATACTAGTAATGCCTCAATATTTTTAAAGCAAACACTACGGCCACTAGTTCAATATCATGAGTTGGATAATTCTTCTCATGCACCTTGAGTTTTCTAGAGTCATAGGCTAGTACTTTCTCATGTTTTATAAGGATACAACCCAAACCCACTCGAGGTGCATCACAATATACCACAAAAACCTTGGTACCCTCTAGTAAAGTCAACACCGCAGCAGAGGTAAGTCTATCTTTCAAAATTTAGAAGCTTCATTCACATGCTTCTGACCACTCAAATTTTACACTCTTTTGGATCAAAGTAGTAAAAGGAGAAGCAATGGATACAAATCCATTTACAAGCCTCCTAATGTACTCTTATAAATCAAAGAAACTTCTAATGTCGTTTGGAGTCAATGGTCTAGGAAAATTCTTAACCGCCTCTGTTTTTCTTTGGATCGACATCTATACCCTCGCTTGAGATAATATGACCAAGAAAAACCACCGATCTTAACAAAAATTCAGATTTTCTATACTTGGAAAATAGTAGGTGTTTCTTAATGACATGTAATAGTACTCTTAAATGGTACATTTGTTCACTCTCATTCTTCAAATATACTAAGACATCGTCAATAAAGACAATCTTAAAGGAATTAACGTAATTCTAGAACAACCTATTCATAAGTCCATAAACGTTGTCGGGGTATTCGTGATACCAAAAGACATTACTAATAACTCAAAAAGACCATACCTAGTTCAAAATGCCATTTTAGGTACATCCTCACCAGTTAACCTAAGTTTTTTGTACACTAACCTCAAGTCAATCTTAGAAAAATTGCTAGCCCCTTGGAGTTGATCAAATAAGTGATCTATATGAGGGATAGGATGCTTTTTCTTAATGGTGACTTTATTGTGTTGGCGATAATCAATAGATATCCTAAGCGACCGATCTTTTATTTTAACAAACAACACCGAAACTCCCCATAGTGAAATACTAGGTTGAAGGAAACCCTTGTCTACTAAGAGTTTGATTTGAAGCATTAACTATTTCAACTCCACCAGAGCCATCCGGTAAGGAGGGATTGAAATGCAAGTCAATACGTAAGTATATTTCTTTCTTTGGAAGAATTTCGGGCAAGTCATCCGGATAGACTTTCAAAAATTAATGTTTACGGGGATCGACTCTATTGGGGGAATGCCAGTCTCAAGATCGTTGACTATTACAATATGGTAAAGACGCCCTTTAGAGATCATTTTACAAGCTTTTATGCAAGAAACTATACGACCTCAAGGAATTGAATTAGCCTTCTCCCACTCTAGGACGGGTTCATTAGAAAAATTGAACTTAACCAATCTTGTTCAAAAATAAATAGAAACAAATAAAGCATGCAACCAATCCATTCCCAAAAATAATATCGAAATCAACCATATCTGTAACACTTTGAAAAATCTAAGACATGTTGTAAACCTTAACATAGGTGTCATATAAGTACTGTTTTTAAGTCCATTTTAATGAATTTAGGTCATTTAGGAAGTTTAAGAACCAAAATGTCCAAAAACGTTCGTGACGTCAGGAAGTTTGTTCAAAGAGGTACTAGTGTGCCTTATCATATTTGACTAGCTTTAAGGAGTCGATTATTTAAGAAAAGTGGTGAAAGGGTATCTAATAGGTGGTTGAGTTGTTTCATGGTTGAAAAATCAACGTACAAATCACCAAGGATCAACCAAGGACCCTTGATGAGGACCCCTATAGTTTGAGGCAACACTGCCTGAGGAGTGTGCATCAACGCCACAAACTACGGTCCGTGTGTAGCCTGACGGGGCGTTGATACCACCGTTTTCCAACACATAGTAAATTTCTGGAAGCCCCTTGCGTGCACAGTCTCTGAACTTACCTACGAAGTGTAGGACGGAGGAGGGACAATCCGTTGACTCACAGACTACCCGTTGGCGGGGTTCCATCTTTGAGGGTCTTGAGTTTGCAGCACATTTTTTATGAAATTAACTTAATAAATAAGTGGTTTAGTGTTTAGTTAGGGATTAAGGAATACTAATTAACTAACTTATCTCCTATATAAAGCAGCAATCCCAATTAATCTTATTACAGCTCTCAAATACAAACTCTCTTCTTTCTCTCTTCTTTCTATCTCTACTACATCCTTGAGTTGATGGGAGGCTAGGTTGTCCTTTTCATTCAAACTTACACCAATAGGATATAGGATCTTATAAGCTCCATCAAGAAAGTCTTAAGGGTCTTCATTCACATTTGACCAATCAAACATCGGAGCGTTCATCCTCGTGAAGTCCCTCAAGTGGAAAACCATGGTATTAGCATTTTGTTGAACATGAAGTCCAACCTCTTGATTTTCTTGAGTCATGATGGTTTGAGTTGAGTGGCTACAACTTGAACTTGGGCTGTCATAGCTTGATCAAAGCTTAGAAATGCCGACCTTATCTCCCCATCCGTCATAGTTGGAGGAATGACCTCAGCTTGGTCTTTAGGAGAAGATTGGTTGTCATGTGGAGGGGCTTGGTTGCCTTCGGGAGGAGCTCCCACATTGGAAATCTCTTCCTCAACACATCTTGTGACTTCCATTCTAGTCTTCATAGCTTATATCCACAGGATAAGGATTAGAAGAAAAACAGACACATATAATTACAACTCTTAAATCACGACTTTCAAGATTACTAAAATGTGAGAATTCTTAAGCATCACATATACTCTCAATCATAAGTGTGGTGCGCTACACATCCATGAACAAGACTCTACGTAGAGGTGGTTTAGTGAGACATCAATCTTAAGATTACTTTAACCTCATGCTCTGATACCAAGATTGATACGATCGGGGAGCACCCCCTAGACGTATGGTGTCATCGTTCTCAAAGAAGACTTAGACAGGACCTTAGAGTTTGTCATAATATTTCATAGGTCAAAAATGCACAAAAATTAAAACTTTATATATATTGAGGTATACTTAGACCTCTCGCTTTATTTATATGTAGTTTACTTAGACTCCTCATATATGAATATTACATAAGCTTCTCGTTTAGTCAACACAAATAATACGTATGGATTTAGTATAATAATGTCATCTCACATTAAACCATCTAAAACGAAGTACAATTTTCAGGTGTAGCCCTTACAAATACATATTGCCTCGTAGAGATTACAACAAATGTCTTCATGAATAGGAAAACATTAAATATCTTTAAGACCATAGAAATACTACTAGGGAAGAACATGTGGCACCATCCTCGAACTAGAGGACCTCCAAAAACTTGAGGAAAAGTCCAATTCTTCTTCCGAACCAATCTTGATATATGAACCACCCGAGCTTACATTTTTTGGCAAAATGGAGATAATATAGGTTAGTACAACCACATGTACCATGTATTGAAACATATGCACATAAAACATTGAAATCATTGTTAAAAGTACATTTAGTATAAAACCATGCTAATTGACTTTTAAAAGCCTTTATGCACATTTAAGAACATATACAAGCCAATAATGACATATTAACCTAAGACAATTCCATATTCAACACAAGACCAACGTCATGATAATGTCAAGTCAACATGTATATTACTGACATAAATCATATCAACATGAATGGCATCATATCAAGATCATATAAGCATAACAAATAAAATATAATGTCATAACAACAACTCATGTACAAGAGATCATAACATTACAACATATAAGACCGTTACTCACAACACCTTCCCAAGCCTACAAGTGTAATGCTTATGTGAATCCCCATAACCCCACATAATCATTTAAACAGGGAAAGAAACTATAAGTAATTCCTTACTTTAAATAACATTGTATTAAGATTAGTCATCATCATATATTGCACTATTGACTCATAGCATATTAATAAATGAATCTAATATCATATAGAATCATCAACATGTAAATTCAACATATGCATATCGTTTATTTCATAAGAACATAAGAGAAACCTCCTAGGACTTCCCTTAAGGCCAACTAGTTCAATCTATAGGTACAATCTAATACCCCTACCTGCACTAAGTATAACCCTAACTCACCCTTGTTAGAGTTAACTTTATTATTTTCATTCATTAATTTTACATTTAGGAACAATCGCCTTAATCGACAATAGACCATGTGAGCTAACCATGGAATTCGGTGTCGTGAAACCCTACACCGAAGGCAGGTGGTCTACTTGAAAAGGTAGGATAAAAACAAGAACATAGTTAGTATTTCTATGGGGTCAACATAGTTAAGAAACAAGGAGATATGTCTTGAACCCTCTACATGACCATAAGCATTTGGATCCATCATATCATAGGAACATCTGATGAACCTCCTTTCTATGGGGAGTCAACACCTCTCATTGTAAACTTTACTCTGTGCTAATTTAAAGTCCCTTTTTAAAATACCATTGAGTCATTCTTTAAAAATCATAAACTAATATAGGTCATAGGAGACTAACCCCCTTATATAGCATATCATTTAGCTCTTTAGGAAGAGGATGAGAACTTCATTCCATAATAAAACCATCATTTGTGAGATCGAGATATCATTGTAATAAAACTGAATTTACACCAGAGAAACCGTATTCAAAATTGCATTATCATAGCCTCACAATAATTTCACATTTAACATAATTGTAACATACCATCATATTCATCCTATTGTAGCTTCCTGATTTAAGCACATACAATACTTCAATTGCACCACATCATCATTAATTATAATCCAACATTATTGAAGTAAAGAGTTCAAAATCAAAAAGTCTCACCACATAGACTCCATGGACTTCATCACGATATGACCTTGAATTCGTCACAATTATCCAATGACCCATTCATCATCATCATCACAGTGAATTAAAAAATTACGTAACCAATTCCAACAACTATAATCACCAACTAGTTCAATTAATAGATAGGGTTAGGGAAAAGGGTTCAATAAATTTTTTTGAAGAAATAGATCCAATCCCATTAATACATGACAATAGGCATTCAATGAATGAAATAGAATAGTTAACACAAGTCGAACAATTAATACATTCATCAATTCCCATCAATTCATAAGCAAGATCCAAGATTTGGGTGATTGGGGAAAGGTCATGGTTTACACAAAAATTCAATTAATTATCATCAACTACTCAACAATCTAAGATTAATTAGTCATAAGTAATCATAATTTTTCATAATTAATAATCAATTTAAATTTTAGAAGAAAATTCATTTGTAAAGAAACACCCTCGGAATTGAGTAATTGAGGAATCAACTTTGAGTAGAATTATTGCGGAAAGGAATTGCAAGAGTGAATGAATTCATAAATTATAGAAAATTTAGTCACAAATTTCAGTAGAACCTTGAGGGATTAGATCTTTTTGTTTAAGCTTTTGGTTTCTTCAATAGAGGTTAAATAGAGAGAAAATAGAGAGAGGCGAGATTTTTTGGGTTTTGATTTACAGATTTGATTTGAGTGAGAGAATGTGAGGTGAAACTTATTTAAAATCAATATATGACACATCCCTAAAATATCTTAAAGATCCCTCACTTTAAGTTGACCCTTTAGTGAAGTCAAACCTCAATTGTAATTTCAAATTTTACGTCGAGAAACAAGTCCGCATCGAGGATCTATTCCCGCAATATTTCCAAAATTAAATTTCTAGACGGTATAGTCCACGACGTTTCCTCCATGTGGACTTGTTTCTTGATTGGTCAATTTGGCAGCTATGCTTGTTAAATTGTGGGGTCCCCACGTACCTGGACGTTTTGACACTAGATACATAATTTAACGTAGTTAGAGTATTTTTAAAACCTTTTAAACTTCATACAACACACCCAAACTTTCACAAGACCTAAAAACGTGAACTAGTTCAATTGCACTAGTTCCCGGGCGTCATGGTCGTCCCTTAACATTTTGACTCTAATGCTTCCTATTTAATGTAAATACATTATTTTAGGCCTATAAATAGTGTTTGAGTCTTGGTTCTTCATGTGTGGATCAAGATTAGGTTATGGAATTTCGGAGTCTTACATGAGCTATACATGCCAAGGCACGTGATTGAATTTTGTTGCATTCAAGTTTATTTTCTTGCTATCTACATGAGTAAATTATATATTTTATGAATAAATAAGATTATGTGGAGGGCTTATTACTGTTGTTTTGTCAAAGTGGGTGGTCCCAATTATTGCTTCTTAGTTGCTTCAACATTGGACATCCTTCTACAATATAGGATGAGGTGACTAGTGCACCAATTTTTTGATTGGAAATTCTGAGTAGTGGCTTCCGTAGTTGAATTCTTAAAAAGCTATTTATAAATTGGCTTTTTATATGGGAAAAAGGCAACGGTTCATTTTAAGAATGATGGGAAAAGAGTGCAAGATTATTAGAGTGCAGTGTGATGTGGTTTCCTTTTCATAATGCAACTTGAGACTAAACAATATGAGTTTTTTTTTCATTTCATTGTTATGTATGTGTGTACCTAGACAACAACTGTTTCATATACGTGTTCAACTCTTACCGGTAATAATTTTCAGCCAATGTTTCCGTTAATATTGTTGTTTAGTGAACCGTGTTGCATGTGATGTCAATCTCGAAATAACACCTGCGTTTGAGACAACAAATAATTTTATATTTGCAGTTTATCAAAATGGGGGTTGTGTTTAAAATTGCCTAAATCAACACCACCTTGATTTAGTATCTAAAAAAATGAAGGTACCACAGTTGGTATTAGCGTATGACTTTAAAAACCTCAATTTCAGTCAAGCACTGAATCCACAAAATATTTTGAACAAAAGACAAACG
This sequence comes from Solanum habrochaites, assembly GCA_027704765.1. Classification (NCBI taxonomy): domain Eukaryota; kingdom Viridiplantae; phylum Streptophyta; class Magnoliopsida; order Solanales; family Solanaceae; genus Solanum; species Solanum habrochaites. The sequence continues at coordinate 35,594,619 of JAKWJA010002497.1, read as the reverse complement.
AAATGAAAACAGTTGTTATGAAGAAAATACCAGTTTACACATTATCAAATCATCTAGCAAATATTTCAACACCAAAGCCATGTAACATCTCGGAAGAGTTTTAAACAAAATCAAGTAGCCTACACCTTAAACCCACTTATACATCACTTAAACAATAGGAAAAATAGGTAAAAAATTCTTTTTCTTACTAGACAGATTACACAATACGATATGTAGAGGCTATGAATTAAAGTCAAAATTTCCCATTAATATGAATAAAGGAGTATTTGCAATTCATCACGTCTTCGATTGGTTAATAATTTTTTTAAGAACATTATAAGAAACAATCATTTGTTACATTTATTTATTACCTTTTAAGAGCAAAATAAATAGCAAGAGCAGCTATCCAACACCAAGAATAATTATGTTTTCATCGGTCTCTGTTTTCCCAATCCAATATAGAGTTAATAGCTTTGATGGTCACTCAACTATCAACTCTTTTCAAACAAAGTCACTCAACCTTTATTTTTAAATCAAAAGTCATTCAACTATTACTTTTTTGAACACAGAGTTACTCAACCTATTTAATTATTTTGTTTCACTAAAATTTGTTGACATGTAATTTTTATTTTGACCAAATTTTAAAAATCAAATATATATTTATTTAAACTATGTAATGGCCCGCCCCCCCATTTACCCCCCCCCCCCCCCCCCCCGCTAAAGAAATAATATTAAACGTTTTATTTTATCATTAATTACCCAAAACATTCAATCTTTGTCTCCTTGTTTCTCCTATGTTTTCTTCAAATCAGTAAACAAATAGGTTCAAATTAAATAAAATATCAAAGTCACTGCTTATGTAGTCTTTTTAGAAAAAAATTAGAAAGTTGTGATCGTAATTGTTTGCACTCGAATGTACGTAGAACGTGATGGTACCTTTGAACCAACATTCTAGATAGGTCACAATTGAAACATTGGTCCTGTCACTGGGCACAAAATGGTTACAGTTCGAGCACGCAATCATGTAAAATGTCTGAAAATAATTGGGTTAGTTGAGAAATCTCTGTATAGGAGAGTTAGTCAATATTGACATAAAAAGTGTAGTCATATTTTAAACTGAGCGTACATGTCAGCGAAGGAATGACCTAGATGGATATTATTTCTGTTAGAATATATGATAAATATATTCTAATTTATTGTCTATATTATATTTGTTAAGTGCATATTTTGTTCCTACTTTTAGCTAGGTGCATATTTAGTTCCTACTTATAGCTAGTTAGTTTCCTTTATTATAGTCTTATATTGATTATATATAAACCATTGATATCAACGAAATAAGAAAGGGATTAAACTCTTTCATGGTATCAGATTTTTTTAGGTAAAAACAATTCTGCTTTCTCATCAGACACCATCGTCCGCCCATCTCTTCATCTTTGTCTCTCTTCTAACATTATCATGTTGTCTCAAAATCATCCTTTAACCCAGCTCTTGTTGAATCGAACATCAAGAACCATGTTCCCATTCTCTTGAGATGGATAACATCCAATATTCTACATGGGCGGAACTATTTAAGATTCACGCACAATCCCATCGAGTTATTGACCATATTACTCCTCCAGCAAAGCGCAACGAGAAATTGCTGAAAAATAGATGAGGAGAAAGAACTATAGTCGACTCTTGATGCTACCATTTTATAGTGGATCTACACCACTATATCTCATGATATTTTCCATATGATGCTTGATCCATACACCATGACAATGGAGACTTGGAATACGATTTCACTCATGGTAACATGGAAGCTTTTAAAAGTGTCTCTAACTATTCCCAACACCTAAAATCATTGTCAGAACAACTCATAATTGTAGGCTCTCCTGTAAACTACAATAAAGTAGTTATTCAACTAGACTCTGGCCTCAGCGAACCCTATAAGAGTGAGGCAACTCTCATTCGCCAAAATGTTCCTCTACCCCAATTTATCAGGCCTATTCGATGCTCTTCTTAAATAGGCCGACCTTGCCAAAAGGGCGGCACAGAGATCATCATCTGTAATTGTGGCTCGTGATTCAAATGGCTCACAAGATCTTTTTGGTCATTCCATTTTACACCACAATACTAATGGTTGTAAGAGAAACCACTATCGCAACAATGATCGCAGCAACAATGGTGGTTAAGGAAGAAAGGGTGGTAGCATTGGTGGGGGTAAGGCTGGAGGTGTGTTCAGATGGGAGGCGACAACAGCCGTAGTTGAGGACAGCAGCCACCAGTTCAGCATCCGCCAACAAATTCTCTATGGTCTGGAGGTCAGTCGTGGTCGTGGATGGTACCGTGGTCTCCCTAGACTATACCTCCTTGTCCATATCCAAGAAATACGACTAGGCCCAATTATGGACTACAGTCAAAATAGAAACCTCGAATACTTGGAACCAGACCGCAACAGGCCTACATGGCAGCGCCAACTCTAACTTACATTGAAGCCGCCATGCACACTCTCAACATCATTCCTCCGAATGTGAATTGGTACTAGACACCGGTGTCACTTCTCACATGACATACGCACAAGGTAACCTCACATCTAATTATAACATGATCAATAAATAACAGTTGTTAATGGTCAATCAATTCTCATTCATGATTATGGTCACACTAAATTATCTTCATAGTGTCCTCTGTTACAATTAAACAATGTCCATCATGACCATAACCTTGTTAAAAATTTGGTGTAAGTAAGAAAATTTACAACTAATAACTCTGTCTCTGTAGAATTTGATTCGTGTTGGTTTTCTGAGAAGGATTTTGAGACTGGGTGACTGGTAATGAGGTTTGAAAGTTGGGGTGAGGAGTATCCCATCACTTCTCCATCTGCTTTTTCAACTTTGGTACCATCCCTTTGGCATGATCGTTTGGGTCAGTTGGGAGCACCTGCTTTGAACTCTAGATTGAACGTAATCAAATTAAAGACTCTCGTATTTGCATTCTTTTCCTCTGGAAAAATAAGTTAAGATGTCATTTTATCAATCCAATCCTCGCACTTTTATGCCATCTGATATTATCTATAGTGATCCTTGGACATCGCCTGCTTTGAGCTCATCAAGTCATCGATATTATGTCTTGTTTGTGGATGATTATTCCAAATTCGTGTGGACTTTCCCTTATCGCACAAATCAAAAACATTTTCCACATTTTTTATTTTCAAGACATATATTCCAACACAATTTGAGCGAGACATAATATACAATGCAATAATGGCACAAAATTGGACAATGGCCCTTTTTTGGATTTTTGTAAAGCAAATAGAATGTCGTTTCGTCTTCGATGTGCTCATACATCCCTTAAAACTTGTAAAGCTGAAACACAAATTCATATGATCAATAACATTGTTCGTACCTTATTGGCCCATGTTTCCCTTCCTCCTTTCTTTTGGCATCATGCTTTGCAGATGACAACTTTTCTTCTCAATATCCTTCCTCAAAATCTTTTATATAATCAATATCCTCATAGCATTCTTTATAAGAAAAAAATGTCTTATTCTCATCTTCGGGTGTATGGATGTTTATGTGTTCCTCTTATTCCCTCTACAACCATAAACAAACTTAAACCCCAATCTACTCCTTGTATTTTTTAGGGTATCGTTCAAATCATCGTGGGTATTAATGCTTTGAGTTTTCATCTAGAAAAATCATAATTAAGCGTCACGTAATATTGGATGAGACGCAATTTCCCATTGCAAAACCCAATACTCCTCAACCACACTATTATGAATTTCTAGATGATGGGCTATCTCTCTATCTAGACCATCATTTCACTGCCTCTCCTAATCCACTAGTTACATCTTTTCCTAACACAATTACACCCACAACGCCAAGCCTAGAAAGTAGTTCCGACGTGCCCAGCCGGCAGCAAGACCATCTACTCCTTCCACTCTACCATCAAACTCTATTCCTAGCCCTTCTCCAGTCACTCTCTTACGTCTTCCCACGGGTCCGGTTATTCGAAGCCAACATGGGATTTCGAAGCTTGAGAAGTCCTTTAAACTTCATATATTAGCATCTAAATCCCCCTACTTCGTAACCTTGTGTGCTCTTCATGACATGAATTTGAAAGTGGATATGAATGAGGAATATAATTCTCTTATTCAAAATAAAACGTGGGAGTTGGTGCCCCATCCTTCAAATGTTAATGTAATTCAGTTTATGTGGATTTTTGCTCATAAAGAAAGATCTTATGATTCATCTGAGAGGCATAAAGCCCGTCTTGTAGATGATGGTAAAACTCAATAGGTTGGTATAGATTGTGGTGATACTTTCAATACGGTTGTCAAATCAGCGACTATTCACACAATTCTCAGTTTGTCTCTCTTTAAGGCCTGTCAGATTCATCAACTTGACTTCATAAATGCCTTCCTACATGGGGAACTCAAGGAGAGATTTTACATCCATAAACCTTTGGGGCATCGGGATCATTATCGTCCTAATCGGGTGTGTTGTTGAAGAAATCTTTCTTTGGACTCATACAGGCTCCAAGGGCTTGGTACAACAGGTTTGCAAACTATGTTAGTACTCTTCGTTTCTATCAAAGTACTTCGGATCAGTCGTTGTTTCGTTATTGTTGAGGTTCTTCTATTGCTTACCTTTTATTGTATGTCCATGATATAATTTTGACTGCTTCCTCGAATAAGCTCCTTCAGTCTATCACATGTCCTATTAGATCAGAATTTTCTACAGAGGAATTGAGCCATTTGGACTATCTTCTGGCCATTTCAATCACTCGTCATGCAGGTGGTTTATTTTTACAACAAAATAAAGATGCTATAGATATCATTCAACGAGCAGGCAAGTCATTGAGTAAGGCATCCCCTACTCCGTAAGTTACAAAATCGAAGCTCAGTACTGTTATAAGCAAACTATTTGAGAATCCATCTCTTTATGGGAATTTTGCTGGCGTATTTTAGTACCTTACATTCACAATACCCGATATTACATATGTAGTAAAACATGTATGCTTATTTATGCATGACCCACGAGAAGAACACATGCATGCACCTAAGTGCATTTTGCGCTACATAGAGGGTATGGTGGTTTTTTGTCTTCACCTACTTCCTTCATCCACATCAACTCTTATTTTGTATACCAATGATGATTGGGGTGATACCTGGACAAACAACATTCAATGTCAAATTACTTTATCCTTCTGGGTGATAACTTGATCTCTTAGTCCGCTAAACGTGAAGCTACTTTATCAAGTTCTAGTGCAGAAGTAGAATATCTAGGGGTAGACAATGTGGTTTTTGAGTCGTGTTGGTTGCGAAATTTGATATTTTAACTTCATTGTCCAATAGAATAGGCTACATTGGTGTATTATGATATTCATAGTGCCATGTATCGTGCTTGTAATCCTATTCAGCATCAACACACTAAGCACATTGAAATGGATATACATTTTTGTTCGGAAAAAGGTGGCTCGTATCCATGTTCGAGTGTTACTTGTCTCCTCGTGTTATCAGATTGCAGACATGTTCACTAAGAGTCTTCCTTTAGTGTTATTTGAGGACTTTCGGGATAGTCTTAGCATTTGGCGATCCCCCACTTTGAATGAGGGGGTGTGTTCGAATATATGATAAATATATTCTAATTTATTGTATGTATTATGTTTGTTAAGTGTATATTTAGTTCCTTTTTATAGCTAGTTATATATTTACTTCGTACTTACAGCTAGTTAATTTCCTTAAATATAGTATTATATTGATTTTATATAAGCCATTGATATCAATGAAATAAGCAAGTTAAACTCTTTTAGTTTTATCGTCAATATATAAAAGATTGTGGGCTGAAGATGATTCAGATGGGTTTCTCAAAGTATAAGCCAAGAGCATTTATCATAGTTTTTTGCCGAGCTAAAAGACACTAATAAATAACTTGAAGGATTGTGGATTAAAATGGTGGGAAAGTTAATCATACCAATCCATTAATGCAGTATCTTGAAAATATAAAGAGTTGATTAAAATAGTTAAATTGTGTCTGGTTATTAACCTTAAGAGTTGTTGGCACAAAATATGTTGAGAAATAAAATGAAACGATATTCATAGCCGGATCCAATAGATAAAGGGAGACGATCTTACCACTACGTTATTTACTAAAAGCTACTCGTTTTGAAAGAATAACGGGGTTCTTGATAGTTGTTGTAGCAGTAATACATCCCCTTTATTGTCTGCTAGATTGTCTTGCGGAATAATTTGAGAGGAATTGAGAACAAGTTTAACCCCATAAAAGAAGGTAAAGGGAGTAAAATCTAGAATGTGTATGCTGTTGTTTTAATTTTTATCAAACTGATTGACGTACTTATTGTCCGTAACAATGGCCCCTCGATATGGTTTGGTTTGATCAGTTCTATATTGCAGTGTGCTGTAATTTCTTTCCACTGCTAGTAGTTCTATTAGTATGAACATCCAAATCTCCTTATTAATTTAAGATTGAAATATCTAATACGCATCTTTCCTAAATACCATTTTATTGATCAATAGAAGATGACATTGCCATGGTGTTCTTTCACTTTCAAGTAACATTGACTAATACATAAAAAACAATTCACAAAAAGTCATGCAAAATCCTTTATATTCTCTTATTTTTATATAATTTGTGATTGTTGATAACCATACATTTAAACAATGAATATATCACTATTAAAGATATATAATAAGAAGACTCACAAAATTCAACACCTTGAAATTATTGTTTAACATGCGAAAAAGGAAGTGTATTCAACTTCATGGAGGACGTAATGGTGTTTCAGAGACTTTAATATTTGTAACAAATTCAACAATTGTGATGAAATTCATACACTTGGAAATCAAAAGTCAAGGATGAACTTGGCCAAATCTGTCTATTTTACATGCATACAACAACCACTACTCAACATCCAAATGTTTGGGCATAGGCCTCTTGAAAAAAGCTCTGCCACTAAGGCTCGCCTAGACATAAGAAGCCCTTTAAATCTTTATTACAAGCAAAAGTAAATTTATCAATCATGACATACCATAGAAATAAGTTGCTAATTAAATTACATTATTCGATTCTAGCATCGAAGACATTATCAAATCCAATATTCAAGAAAATTTCTTTTAAATATAAAATTGATATACTTCAGAGAAGAATTTATTTTGTACAAGTACTAAGCTCTAATTCGCCAACCAAAAGGCTAAAATAAACAAGACCTGCAGTTTTTCAGTGTTAACTCGCACAAAGGAGCATAGATCACACTCAATTACCTGAAATTCAACCCTAAAAATGTAATATTTATAATTAATTATTTATTACTTATGACAAAAGTATACTTGTAATCAAAGTAATACCTTAAATAATATTTAATAAGGAATAAATGTCGTTCGTACATTGGTTAGTTGACAAACGTAAAAAATTAAGTCATAATCTCTATAAATTGTTCCTACCTCCACCCATTAGGGTAATCAGATATTCTCCTTAAAAATTTCATCATTGGTGAATGTGATAACATAAAGTTAGGTTAAGGAGTTAGAAACACAATTTACGACTAACGCTTCCGCTTTTTCTCTGTGATGATGTCTTCCTCATCAAGTATGTGCCCTTAACAATCTCTATGTAAGAGTATCTTGTTCAAGAGTATGATATTATCATCAATCTTTGTAGGGTAATAAACAGTTATTATCCCCACCATACCTAAATAAATGAATAATTATATTTTCTTTTAGATTGCACAAATTTTGAAAATTTTTAGTTCTCCCATATTTAATTATTATATTTTTTAGATTATGCAATAATTAAAGTGCTCGTTATACTTAGTAATAAATCATATGTGTGTATTTAGTGCAATATATTTTTTTAGTCACCAAAGTGAACAAACTGGAGAAATTAATGTCTACACATATAATGTTTATTTTTACTTTATGCATGAATTAGTTGTCTATAGTTTGTTTGTTAGTCACCAGAGTTGTAAAGCTAAAATGTTTAAAATTATTCACATACATACAATTGATGTTAGGTGTAATTTATATTTATATAGTTTGTTTGTCACCCAAGTGACCAAACTAGAAAAATTACTGTCTCCACATATCGTGTTTATGTTCACTTGATGCACAAATTATGTTTCTATTGTTTGTTAGTCACCAAAGTGGTAAAAGTAAAACGTTTAAAATTATTCACATGCACAAATTTTTATGATGTCATATGTGCTTTGTATTTATATAGTTTTTTAGTAACTAAATTTGTCAAACTTGAGAAATTAATGTATACACATATCATGTTTATCATTACTTGATGCATATAGTTTGTTAGTCATTAAAGTGGCCAAACTAAACTCGTTAAAATTATTTACATGCACAAAATTTTATTATGTTATGTGTTATTTGTATTTATATAGTTTATGAGTCATCAATGTGGCCAAACTAGAGAAAATTATTGTCTATAATATCACTTTTATGATCACTTGTGCATATATTATTTTTCTATGGTTTGTTAGTCACCAAAGTTGTCAAACTAAAATGTTTAAAATTATTTACATCCATAAATGCATATATTATAAAATAACTATATAAATTGACTTTCACTATTGCTAGACCTTAAAAAAAGATTTACCAAAACGTGAATTTATCATTTTACGAGTACTGAAAATTACGAGGTAAATAAATACTTTCAATCAACCATATATTGTATATCCAAAGGTGTAGTATATGAAGATTTTAAAAATGATATTTAAATTATGATAGTGTGTGGTTGTATCAACCCAAAGGTCAATTGCGATGTAGTTTTACAATTTTACTAAATCCACATTATTATTTTTTATATGTGAGCATGTATACCTATTTGCAGTTATTCCTTTTCATTCACACACTTTGTCACTTACTCTACTCAATGTATGGAACTTCTCTGAATGGAATGAACATGTCCAGTTCAACTAAGGTGTGATGGATCTTGACTTGGCCCTGCTGAATGACAAGTCCACTGCCATTACTGATAAGAGTAGTGAGGTTGAAAAGTCTTTTCATGAATCAACAGAGCGCTCTAACAGATTGAAACTTATGTTCACGTGGATTGTTGTTGCTACCAAAATTAGAGTACTATTCCACAAATAGAAAGTGCTAGGAAATACCTAATGTTTGTCGAAGAACGTTCTTGTTTTGCTGATAAATCTCTCGTTGGTACACTAATGGTTGAACTGACGACCATGAAGTTTTATGGGTCGTGTAGTATGAAAAATCATATCATCGAGATGTCTAACATTGCAACAAGACTTCGAACCTTAGGGATGAAAGTTGATAACAACTTCTTAGTTCATTTTATCCTGAACACATTGCCTTTTATGTATGAACCATTTCAAATCAACTACACCAGTAATAAGGATAAGTGGGATGTTAGGGAATTGTCCAGTATGCTTACTCAAGAGAAGTCAAGACTTAAGAAAAAAGTAGGTCATTCTATCAACCACATGGGTCAAAGAGCTTGTAAAGGACTTAAAATGAAATCCAACAAGTTAAAGAAAAGAAAACACCTGCTAAAGTTTCATAGGATGCTTATAAGGAACTCAAGGTTGATATTTTTCATTTCTGTAAAAAAAAAAAGGAAGGACACTATATAAAAGGTTTCATGAAATGTAAAGCTTTGTTTGAAAAGAAAGGTAAATTTACTGCCTTTGTACGTTTCGAATAAAATTTAGTAGAAGTTTCTAATAATACTTGGTAACTTCATTATGGTGCAACTACTCGTGTATCCACTATGTTGCCAAGTTACACTATGATTTGAACTGCGAATCCAAATAAAAGAAATTCTTGTTCATGGAAAATTATATGAAGGTTAAAATTGAAGGCACTGGGACTTATTGTTTAATCTTTGAGACTGGACATCACCTTGATGTATTACTGACTCTTTATGTTCCTTAAGTTTCTAGGAATATGGTTTATCTTTTAAGACTTGATATTTATGGATTTGATTTATGTTTAGATATGGTTATTTCAATTTATATAAGAATAGTATTTTTTATTATTCTTGTTTTCCTATTTATGATTTATATAGATTAAGACATGATAATAATTAGATGTAGTTCATTAAATGAATGTTCTTATATGTGGCATAAATGTTTGGGTTATGTATCTAAAAAAATATTTAAAAGGTTAGTAAAAATGAGATTCTTCAAAGTCTGAATTTTATTGATCTTGATATATATTTGGATTGCATTAAAAAAAAGAAAACCAAGTATATCAAGAAAGGTGCCACAATGAACACTTAGCTTCTGAAATAAAACACTTTGATATTTGCGGACCCTTTGATCTTCAATATTGTGGTGGAAAAATAAAAATATTTTTTAAACTTTATCGATTATTCATGTTATGGATTTAATTCTTTGAAATACAAAAAAAAATCTCAAGATGGAGACGCACTCGAAGTATACGTTAAATAGGTTGAAATATAGTTAGATAAGAAAGTGAAAATCATCTGGTCAGATAGAGGTTGTGAATATTACAAAAATTGTAACAAATTAGCACAACGTCTAGGTCCATTTGTAAATTTCGTTGAGAAAAGTGAAGTTTGTGGGAGTGTTGTACGACAAAGTGTTGAAATTAATAAAGGAAGGGTAAACATTAAATTTCTCATTAATATACCTACTTCCGCACCAATCCCAACTATTATTCCACTTGTTGAATAACACTTTAACATTGTTGAAAAATATTTGGTCTAAAGACTTCAAAAAGCAACGAACTCACAAGTATCTATCTAATAGAAATGAACCTCAAACAATGTCATTGAGGAAATCGGCCATTATGTGATTTATTTTGAAGAGTCAAATTTTGATACTGGAATTAATAAATATTTGATTTCATTTTTACAGGCTAGAGTAAACAATGAGTCCTTCCCTAAAATGGAACTTTCATGGTGGAGCAAGCTGATAAATGGGTTGATCTCATGAATGAAAAGTTAAAATCCATGGAATATAACAAAGTACAGGATCCTGTTAAATTACCAGAAAGTTCTAAAATAATAGAGTGATGATGGGTCTGCAAGACAGAACACGATTCAAATGGTAACATTGAACAATATAAAGCAAGACTTGTTACAAAGGGATACACTAAAAAATGAGGCATTGATTAAAAATAGACCTTATTACCGGTCCCAAAGAAAGACTCATTAAGAAAGTTTTGGCTTATGCATCTCATTATGATTTAGAGTTACAATAGATGGGTGTGAATACTCTCTTTATTGAGGTAGACCTTGAATGAGGATGTTTATATGGACCAACAAAAAGGTGTCAAAATTAAAGGAAAAGATCAAATGGTTTGTAAGCTTAAGAATTCAATATATAGACTCAAAAAAGCCTCAAAATAATGGATTATAAAGTTTAATAATAGTATAATATTTTTTTAATTTAAGGAATTTACTGTTGATCGGTGCATATACCAAAAGTCCAGTGGGAGTAAGTTTTTATTTTTAGTCTTGTATGTTGCGTGAGACGAAAGACTTTCTTTCCATGAACTTTGAAATGAAATATATGGGTGAGAAATCCTATGTAATAGGAATAGAAATATTATGTGATATATCACATGGATTATTGAAATTGTCTCAAAAAAGCATTATCGAAAGAGTTCTAAAGAGATTTAACTTAAACAATTGTTCAGCAGGAATAGTTCCTATTAAAAAAGAGACAAATTTAATCCCAAAGAATGAGGTAGAATGAAAAGAAATTGTCTCACTTTTTTTAATCTTCTATTGTTGGAAGTTTCATGTATGTTAAAACTTGCACAAGACTGCATATTATCTTTGTGGTCGGAATGTTAGGAAGATATCAATGTATTCCTGAAATTTATCCCTGCAAAGCATCAAAGAAAGTTTGGGTCATGTTAATAAGCCACCATTTATACATTATGTGTACAAAATTTTATTTTAGGACTTTTGCTTGTCGATACATTTACAAAGCCGGCGAAAATTCATAGTGATAATGCTGCAACAGTAAACTTCTCCAAAAATGATAGGTACTCTAGATGTGCCAAACATATGGAATTAAAGTACTTTATTGTCGAGGAAGTTCTTGTGTACAAAGTGTGTTATTTAAGAATATTATAACCGATCTCATGATTGCAGATTTGTTAACAATACGCTTACAACCAAAGACATTTAAAAAACTTCTTCAAAAAATGAGTCTTAGTTGTACTTATTATTGATACACTTATGATTTATTAAACTCTGAGCTTAAATTATGTGTTTCTGATATACATTAATGAGTATCTTGTTTCTCATAATGGTGTACACATTATTGTTTTGAGATATTACAATATAGATCTCTATGAGACATTATTGTAGACTGTAATGTTATATGTTTTTATAGTTTTTGGACGTAGTGTGATAATTTTCTAATGTAGTATATATGAAATGAAGTATGTTGCTTAAATTTTACATAGAACCGCCATAACTCAGATTAGTAATTCGTCATATTGTGTTATGTATTATGGACATTATAGAAGAAACCTATTGTATGCAGAAGTAATGTTTATTTAATAGTAATGTTTATGGTTATTGGTCCATGTGTGAGAATGTAACAATTATTAATTATTTCTTACTTATGACCAAAGTTAACTTGTAATTGAAGTGATAGCATATATAATATTTAATAAGGAATGGATGCCATCCCTATGTTTGTTATGGACGTACCAGATTAAGTCATAACCTCTATAAATAGGTTCTACCTCCACCCATTAGGGTTATCAAATATTCACTACAATAATTTCATCACTGGCGGTTTTAATAACATAAAGTTAGGGCAAAGAGGTAGTAACCAATATACGGATAACACTATACTTTTTCTTTGTTATGATATCTTCCTCATTAGATATGTGGCCTTAACAATCTCTATGTAATAGATTATCGTGTTCAAGATCCTGATAATATGATATAAAATATTTAATCTTACAAACAGTTATACTTAAGCATAATGAAACACCAAAAAATTCAAGTATATAGGCCAAAGGAAAAAAGTAAATTTAATAAGGGAAGAAGATACATATATGAGCAGATTAGAGACCCACCCGAACATACTGATATACTTTGTGTACAGTTTCCTACTCATAGATATTTCTTTGTTGTGTAATATTCAGTTAGTGTTACTCTATAGTTAATACAGGTGTGGAATTTTAGAGAAGACACACATTAACACTTCCATAAAAGACAAACCTACCCTCTATTGTAACAACCCTCAAAATGAAATAGGACAAGCTAGAGCTTCACATGTGTTTTATGAATAAATTTGTGTTAAAATAATAAAGAATAGCTTTAGAAGTCTATTTTAATCAGTTTGGGGGTAAATCATTAAATAACGACCAAGATATTTGGAATCTAGTCTTATGTGTGCTAGTGTCACTTTGCATGTTTTATGTGATGTGATGTGTTGTCTGGAGTTCGAAATGAGAGAAGGGTACCCTAGAATCTAGACTTTCATGTTTAGGGTCCAAAGATCGGGTATGACTCCCAAAGTACCACCCTAAGATTCCTTGAGGAGGACCAAAAGGTTCGCCATGAAGCTGCAAAAACAGCCCAAACCATGACCCCAAATGAAGCCTCTTTGATCAGTTGACGCCCTGTAAATAGAGGACGTTGCTCCACACTTAGTCGACTCCCCGTGCAATTTTGTTCAGTGTCTCCACAAACCTAGGAGTAAATTCGAAAATTCACCTCACGTCGTAATTAAGTCATAGACGGTTATTTTAGTTTTTTTAATCTATAATTTAGTTGAAATACCTACACCAATATTTATAATTCACTTTTCAAAATCAAAATCCTCTCCTAAGTAATGTTCTTTCAAGACTCAATGGGAGCTTAAACCCAAGTTGAAGCTAGGATTGAAGATTTTCAGTGGTTTCTTCATCAAATTTCGTGGGTTTTCTACTAATAAAGTATGGTAATTCATCATTGATTCTTCTCTCATTCAAGGAGTCAATACAAAAGCCTTTCAAAAGGTTTAAAAATCTTAAAATCTCTTACTTCTAATTCGAAGCATCAGTGCTTGCATAAAAAAGTTTAATGGATGAATTATGATGTTTTTTATGTTAATTTATGGTTTTATATTAAAAACTCCATGGACCCATGAACACGCTAATTCTCTAATTTTGGCATGCGAAGTGGGTTTGATTAATGTGATTAGATATTTTTAGAATTGTGTTCATACTATGTTGTTTATAATTATCTACTGCCAATTATTCCTAATTATGATGATTTTTTTTTTGAGAAATTAGAAAAGTGGATCAAGTCTTTGATGAAGGGTAAGTTGACCTAAATTGTTGTAATCTTCTTGAATTGATCTTGTGTGGTATGGTCAACTTACTATGGTGATGTTTAATTAATATATATTAAGATATTTGTGAATTTTTATTATTTCCTTGATGCATTGAATGTAAATTAAAGTTATTTTATGATGTATGTGCATAGACATGTCTTGTGAAGTTATGAATGTATGTCTTGAAGATACTAGGAATACTTGAAGTGTGATGTGAATGTGAATTATGATTCTGTGTGAATTATGATGAATGTAGTATGATCATGTTTAGAAGACAACATTATGAATGATGGTGGTTATGTGAAAGTTTTCTCACTTATACACACACACAATGAATAAGTGAATGAATGAAGCTAATGAAAATGTGATGAATGAGAGTATATTGAAAAGTTTTCTCAATAGAACTATAATAAATGAAAAAGGGGGATTTTTGTGTGGACACCTTTTGTGACTTAAGATGTACTTTCTAGTATCAGCCTCACTATTCGTAAGAGCTACCCTACCTTATAGTGAGTCATTCTTTACACGATATATTCATTAACTATCATAAGCAATTATCTATTGATCATGCCATTGATTTAATATCTTTCATGTTTTATATATTATACATTTCATATACATGAGACTTTTGAATCATTGATGAAACAATAAGACAACTCAAGTGAGGGCCCTACATATGGGACCTAAACCCGAGGGCCTTCATTAGCATACACAGAGTCTGCTTCAATCATTCATTCGTACTTCACATTATTCATTTCATTCATTCGTAGGCTAATGTAAACACCAGCTATACCTAGGATGAAGTTTAAGACTCTCATTGGGATCAAGAAGTGCAATGACTAAGAATGACCTAATGTCATTACTTGAATCTGATTTCACCTCCTGATTGTCTTGCACAAACACCTTCGATATCGTTCATTTCATTATCTTTCATACTTTGAGGTTGGACTCATACTTTCTTTGGGAATTTTAACCTTAAACGGCATATATCATGTGAGCATAATGAAATCCAGTGTCTACCCCACACCGAAAAGAGGTAGAATGACCGAAAAAAGTGACATGAACATGCTAGCGTATATAGGGAGTCGAACCCTTCTAACTCCCTATATTGGCAGTATAATTTCAATGACTAGGAGATATAAGGAGACCTATACCCGGCATGCCGGACAATCTAATCTCATGAGACTTACGTGAACCTCCACCCTTCCCGAAAGAAGGAATCACCGCTCATAGCTAGCTTATCAGTGCTCAGTATAAAGTTCCTTTTCATTCGACACATACATCATGGAAGTTTTATTCTTGCATAAGGACAACATTGCTCGTTAGATGATTTCTCATCTCATCATTAGTATTAAGTGTGCATTAACTTCAATACTTTCATTAGAGTGTTCATAGAGACTGGTCTCTTCATTAATTTTACACTTTCATAGGTGAGAACATTTTGGTAACATTTACTAAGGCTCATTTAAGATTGCTGTCATCTTTCACATTAGCCTCTTATATGTTGTCACCATTTTCATTATGTAACGACCTGTTTAGTCGTTTTGAGCAGCAGACTTTATTTGTGGAAAAACTGGCTGAGTCGACGGACCCCACGATGAACCGTCATGGGCACGATGGACCGTGTGGGGGTCTCGTTCCAAAACACTTAGAATTTAGAAATTTGGGTACTGAGAGCGACTCTCTGAACGTCACGACGAAATGGCAGGACGGACCGTCGCAGTCACGACGGCCCGTCACAGTACTTTTACAAAGATCAAGTCTCTGAACTCTTTGACGGAGCAACAGGACGGACCGTCGCAGGCGCGACGGGCCGTCACAGGCGCGACGGGCCGTCACAGGCGCGACGGGCCGTCACAGGCTGTGTAATCCCAGGATGGGTCGGATTTCTGTTAAGTAATTTAAGGGGTGTTTTGGACTATTTCCTGCTTAATTATAAAGTAGTGGGTTAATGTTAATAAGTCTAATTACTTGGGGGTTAAAAGAGGTAACCTTGAGTTAATTAGTGGGTTATTATTTCTATCTTTTATACGTAATTATATGCTAATTAGGGTAAAAGAAAGAGGGTAGAATAAGAAAAATATAAAAAACAAAGAGAGAGAGAGAATCGAACGAGAAAGGAGAGAAACGAAGAGGAAACAAAGCTTTGGGGAAATTGCTTGGTTGATCACAATTCTTCGGTGGAGGTAGGTTATGGTTTATGCTATTCGTAGTAAACTCTTAATAGCAAATGATATGTATTGAATAGTGTTGAAAACTCTTCTATATGCTGAATTGTATGCTTGTATGAATGTGATTACATAATTGTGATAAAATAAGCATGATGAAGCTATTGAATTTTAAATCTTGAAAACCTCTTGTTAATGATGATGATGCCTTAGTATAAAAGAAGGCTTGATGAACTAAAAGAATGAGGTTAGGGGATCGGGTGTCACGTTCCGACACAAGGGTAGTAATAGAGGATCGGGTGCCACGTTCCGGCACCAGGATAGAATACGGATCGGGTGTCACGTTCCGGCACCAGGATAGAATATGGATCAGGTGTCACGTTCCGACACCAGGATAGTATGATGAGGATCGGAGTGCCACGTTCCGGCACCAGGATAGAATATGGATCGGGTGTCACGTTCCGGCACCAGGATAGAATATGGATCGGGTGTCACGTTCCGACACCAGGATAGTATGATGAGGATCGGAGTGTCACGTTCTGACACCAGGATAGAAAGATAATGAATCTTGAAATATGTTAATATACTTAATCTAATGAACCTAGTTCCCAAATGGGTATGGTATTGAGGCTTGAGTCCTCATGAGTGAACTTGGCGTATTTTATTGACGATTACAGTACTTGTTGTTGCTACATGTTGAGTATTATAGTTGATTTATGATATTATCTGATATATACTGTTTTCTATTTTGAGTTGGCCGATGATACCTACTCAGTACTTGTGTTTTGTACTGACCCCTACTTGTATGTTTCTTTCTTTGTTATTTGTGGAGGGCAGCAAACATACCGTCGTCTTCAACTCAACCGCAACTCTAGCCAGTCTTCATTACACCGGATTTCAGGGTGAGCTAATGCTTTTAGCTTGGACTGGATCTTCTTCCTCATGTCTTGATGCCTTGAAGTTCCGGCATGGACTAGTTTTTGTTTATTTTAGCTTCTTAGAATCCTCTTAGTTTAGGAATTTGATCATAGATGTTCTTGTGGTGATGACTTCCAGATTTTGGGGGAATAATAGATGTTGAATTTTAGAAGTTATTGAATTGGTTTTTATTAATGAGTTTAAGTCTTCCGCATTACTTTCTGATGATATTATATTGAAATGTTAGGGTTTAGATTGGTTGGTTCGCTCACATAGGAGGGTAAGTGTGGGTGCCAGTCGCGGCTCGGTTTTGGGTCGTGACAAACTTGGTATCAAAGCATTAGGTTCGTTGGTCTCATCACACAAGAACAGGTCTAGTAGAGTCTTAAGGAACGGTAGGGGGACGCCTTTACTTTTCTTTGAGAGGCTATAGGACTGTAGGAAAATTCCATTCCTTCTTTCTTTCGTGCTATTACTTGAATCCAATTTGTATCTAGGTGATACGAATTGGTATCTAACCATCTTCACTCTATTTCGCAGATGGTTAGAACTAGAGCAACAACTGCGCCAACACCAGCACCAGCAGGACAGGGTGCGTCTGAGCCAGTGCTGTAGCTCGAAGAGGAGTAGTGGCAAGAGGGCGTGGAAGAGGTCGTTGGAGGACGTCCTCTAGAGGAAGAGGACGAGCACTTAGCCCATCTGGTACTAGGGCGGTGACTCCTCCACCAACTGAGGAAGTGGTAAGAGAGGGTGAGGATGGGGAGAATGAACAAGTGCAGAATGAGGAATTGCCACCCTAACCTACCCCAGAGTTGATAAATCAGGTTCTTGCTTATCTTAGTGGGTTATTTGATCAAGGTCATACACCTCCAGTGTTTTCTGCACCAACACCTCCGGTTACGGAGGTACAACATGCAGCTACTATGGCTCCCCGCATGGATGCCTCATTGGAAATAGGCACGTTTCCTCGTCTGACCACAGGGCCTATAATGACAAATGATCAGCATGAACTTTTCATTAAGTTCTTAAAATTGAAACGTCCAGTCTTCAAGGGTGCCGAATCTGAGGATGCCTACGATTTTCTGGTTGACTGTCATGAGCTACTACACAAGATGGGTATAGTAGAACGGTTTGGTGTTGAGTTTGTGACTTACCAGTTTCAAGGGAACGCCAAAATGTGGTGGCGGTCACATGTTGAGTGTCAACCAACAGAGGCACCACCTATGACTTGGGCATCATTCTCTAGCTTGTTTATGGAGAAGTATATTCCCCGGACTTTGAGGGATAGGAAAAGAGATGAGTTCTTGAGCCTAGAGCAAGGTAGGATGTTGGTTACTGCATATGAGGCTATGTTTCGCGCATTATCTAGGTATGCCACCCAACTATGTTTCAGTCCACAAGAGCGGGTTCGCCGTTTTGTGAAGGGATTGAGGTCAGAATTGCGGATTTCAGCCTTACAGGTAGCGGCTACGGCAAAATCCTTCCAAGAAGTGGTAGACTTCGTGATAGAGGTGGAAGGGGTGAAGCCAGATGACTTCACCATGGCATCGACATCAAAAAGGTTTCGAAAGGGAGGTGAGTTTAATGGTTCTTACTCTAGAGGACAGGGTTCAGGAGGTTACTCGGTCCGACCAATTCAGTCTTCACTACAGACTGTAGTTGGGGGTCCACCACAGTCCGTTCAACACTTCTCTGAGAGACCTATGCTTGACTCCAAGGAGTGTTATGGATGTGGGGAGACTGGGCATATCAAGAGGTATTGTCCAAAACAGAGCTACAGACCTCAAATAGTTAGAGGTAGAGGTGGTCATGGTAGAGGCCGTTATTCTGGAGAACGCGGTGGTCGAGGTAATGGTGATCACCAAAACGGCCGGGGTAACGGGCAAACTGGAGCCACTACAGCACAACATGGTAGGGGCAACGGGCAAACAAGTGATAGGGCCCATTGTTATACTTTCCCTGGGCGGTCGGAAGCGGAGACATCTGATGCTGTTATCACAGGTAATCTTTTAGTTTGTGATTGCATGGCTTCCGTATTATTTGATCCTGGATCCACATTTTCATATGTATCTTCTTCATTTGCTACTGGTCTTAATTTACATTGTGAATTGCTTGACACACCTATTCGTGTTTCTACTCCGGTGGGTGAGTCTGTGATAGTTGAAAGGGTGTATAGGTCTTGTCTTGTGACTTTTGTGGGGAGCAATACTCATGTTGACTTGGTTATACTAGAAATGGTTGACTTCGATGTAATTCTGGGAATGACTTGGCTTTCTCTAAATTTTGCAATCTTGGATTGTAATGCTAAAACGGTGACGTTAGCCAAGCCAGGGACAAATCCATTAGTGTGGGAGGGTGACTACACTTCCAATCCGGTTCGTATCGTCTCCTTTCTTCGTGCTAAGAGAATGGTTAGTAAGGGTTGTTTAGCTTTCTTGGCAGACCTCCGGGATGATACTACCCAAGTACCTTCAATTGAGTCGGTCTCGATAGTCCGCGAGTTTTTAGATGTGTTTCCTGCAGACCTTCCTGGTATGCCACCGGATAGAGATATTGACTTCTGCATTGATCTTGAACTGGGTACTCGCCCCATTTCTATACCCCCTTATAGAATGGCTCCCGCTGAGTTAAGAGAGTTAAAGGCCCAACTTCAAGAGTTGATAAGTAAAGGTTTCATTAGACCAAGTGCATCCCCTTGGGGTGCTCCTGTTTTGTTTGTAAAGAAGAACGATGGGAGTCTTCGGATGTGCATAGATTACCGGCAACTAATTAAAGTAACTGTTAAGAACAGATATCCTCTTCCTCGCATTAATGATTTGTTCGATCAATTACAAGGTGCTTGTGTCTTCTCAAAAATTGACTTGAGGTCTGGTTATAATCAATTGAAAATACGGGCAGCAGATGTGCCAAAGACTGCTTTTCGAACCAGGTATGGACATTATGAATTCTTGGTAATGTCCTTTGGACTAATGAATGCCCCTGCTGCTTTCATGAGCTTGATGAACGGGATTTTTAAGCCATATCTGGATCTCTTTGTGATCGTATTTATTGACTATATACTGATATACTCCAAGAGTAAGAAGGAACATGAGGAGCATTTGAGAATTGTGTTGGAAATGTTGAGGGAGAAAAGGCTTTATGCCAAATTCTCCAAGTGTGAGTTTTGTCTAGATTCAGTGTCCTTCTTGGGGCACGTGGTTTCTAAGGATTGAGTGATGGTGGATCCTTCTAAGATCGAAGTAGTGAAGAATTGGGTAAGACCTACTAATGTGTCGGAAATAAGAAGCTTTGTTGGTTTATCCAGTTACTACCGTCGATTTGTCAAGGGATTCTCTTTCATTGCTTCCCAATTGACGAACTTGACTAAGCAGAATGTTCGATTTGTATGGTCGGATGAATGTGAGGAAAGCTTTTAGAAACTCAAGACCTTGCTGACTACCGCACCTATTCTTACCTTGCCAGTAGAGGGTAAGAACTTCATCGTGTATTGTGATGCATCCTATTTTGGTTTGGGTGCAGTGCTAATGCAAGAGAAAAATGTAATTACTTATGCTTCGAGACAATTAAAGGTGCATGAACGTAATTATTCGACCCACGATTTGGAGTTGGCTGCGGTGGTATTTGCATTAAATCAATGGAGACACTATCTATATGGGGTTAAGTGTGAAGTTTATACGGATCATCGTAGTTTACAGTATGTCTTTACTCAGAAAGATTTGAATTTGAGACAGAGGAGATGGATGGAACTACTGAAGGATTATGATGTTACCATCCTGTATCACCCAGGAAAGGCTAATGTTGTGGTAGACGCCTTAAGTAGAAAAGCAGGGAGGATGGGTAGTTTAGCACACTTACAAGTTTCTAGACGCCCATTGGCTAGAGAGGTTCAGACTCTGGCTAATGACTTTATGAGGTTAGAAGTAACTGAGAAGGGAGGATTTTTTGCCAGTATGGAGGCGAGATCTTCTTTTCCTTACAAGGTCAAGGGGAAATAGTTTGATGATGAGAAACTAAGACGAATTCGGGATATGGTGTTGCGAGGAGAGGCTAAAGAAGCGATAATGGATGAGGAAGGTGTTTTGAGAATTAAGGTAAGGGTATGTGTACCACGTGTTGATGATTTGATCCACACTATTCTTACAGAGGCTCATAGTTCCGGATATTCTATACATCCTGGTGCAACCAAGATGTACCGTGACCTAAGGCAACACTTTTGGTGGAGTAGAATGAAGCGCGACATTGTTGAGTTTGTTGCCAAATGTCCAAATTGTCAGCAAGTAAAGTATGAACACCAGAGGCCCGGAGGAACACTTCAGAGAATTCTCATTCCTTAATGGAAGTGGGAGAGGATTGCAATGGACTTCGTGGTCGGTCTTCCAAAGACATTGGGCATGTTTGATTCTATTTCGGTAATTGTGGACAGATTAACTAAGTCTGCTCCTTTCATTCCGGTTAAGGTGACTTACAATGCAGAGAAGTTAGCAAGACTCTACATCTCAGAAATTGTTCGGTTGCATGGAGTTCCACTTTCCATCATATCAGATAGAGGTACGCAGTTTACTTCTAAGTTTTTGAGAACATTGCATGCTGAATTAGGTACTAGGTTGGACCTTAGTACTGCATTTCACCCTCAGACCAATGGACAGTCAGAGCGAACGATTCAAGTATTGGAAGATATGCTTCGAGCATATGTGATAGAATTCGGTGGTCATTGAGATAACTTCTTACCCTTAGCGGAGTTTTCATACAATAATAGCTATCACTCAAGCATTGATATGGCTCCTTTTGAAGCATTGTATGGGAGGAGATGTAGGTCTCCCATTGGTTGGTTTGATGCGTTCGAGGTAAGACCTTTTGAGGGACTCATAAGAGAAGGTGAAATCTATTCAAGAAAAGCTTTTAGCGGCTAAAAGTAGGCAAAAGGAGTATGCAGATCGAAAGGTTAGGGACTTGGAGTTCATGGAGGGTGAGCAAGTCTTGCTGAAGGTTTCACCCATGAAGGGTGTGATGTGATTTGGTAAAAGAGGTAAGCTTAGTCCGAGGTATATTGGTCCATTTGAAGTTCTGAAGCGAGTAGGGGAGGTGTCTTATGAATTAGCCTTGCCTCCAGGTCTGTCAGGAGTGCACCCGGTATTTCATGTGTCCATGTTGAAAAGGTACCATGGGGAAGGAAACTACATCATTCGTTGGGATTCAGTTCTGCTTGATGAGAACTTGTCTTATGAGGAGGAGCCTGTTGACATTTTAGACGCAAGTTGAGATCGAGGGAGATTGCATCCATTAAGGTGCAATGGAAGACTCGACCAGTTGAAGAATCCACTTGGGAGAAGGAGGCTGATATGCAAGAAAGATACCCACACCTGTTTAAAAATTCAGGTACTTCTTTTCACTCTTGTTTTTCTTCTCGTGATCGTTCGAGGACGAACGATGGGTAAATTGGTATCTATTGTAACGACCTGTTTAGTCGTTTTGAGCAGCAGACTTTATTTCTGGAAAAACTGGCTGAGTCGACGGACCCCACGTCGAACCATCATGGGCATGACGGACCGTGTGGGGGTCTCGTTCCAAAACACTTAGAATTTAGAAATTTGGGTACTGAGAGCGACTCTCTGAACGTCACGACGAAATGGCAGGACGGACCGTCGCAGTCACGATGGCCCGTCACAGTTCTTTTACAAAGATGTAGTCTCTGAACTCTGTGACGGAGCAGCAGGACGGACCGTCGCAGGCGCGACGGGCCGTCAGAGGCTGTGTAATCCCAGGATGGGTCGGATTTCTGTTAAGTAATTTAAGGGGCGTTTTGGACTATTTCCTGCTTAATTATAAAGTAGTGGGTTAATGTTAATAAGTCTAATTACTTGGGGGCTAAAAGAGGTAACGTTTAGTTAATTAGTGGGTTATTATTGCCATCTATTATACTTAATTATATGCTAATTAGGGAAAAAGAAAGAGGGTTGAATAAGAAAAATAGAAAGAACAAAGAGAGAGAGAGAGAATCGAACGAGAAAGGGGAGAAACGAAGAGGAAACAAAGCTTTGGGGAAATTGCTTGCTTGATCACAATTCTTCGGTGGAGGTAGGTTATGGTTTTTATGCTATTCGTAGTAAACTCTTAATAGCGAATGATATGTATTGAATAGTGTTGTAAACTCTTCTATATGCTTAATTGTATGCTTGTATGAATGTGATTACATAATTGTGATAAAATAAGCATGATGAAGCTATTGAATTTTAAATCTTGAAAACCTCTTGTTAATGATGATGATGCCTTAGTATAAAAGAAGACTTGATGAACTAAAAGAATGAGGTTAGGGGATCGGGTGTCACGTTCCGACACCAGGGTAGTAATAAAGGATCGGGTTCCACGTTCCGGCATCTGGATAGAATATGGATCGGGTGTCACGTTCCGACACCAGGATAGTATGATGAGGATCGGAGTGCCACGTTCCGGCACCAGGATAGAATATGGATCGGGTGTCACGTTCCGGCACCAGGATAGAATATGGATCAGGTGTCACATTCCGACTCCACGATAGTATGATGAGGATCGGAGTGTCACGTTCCAACACCAGGATAGAAAGATAATGAATCTTGAAATATGTTAATATACTTAATCTAATGAACCTAGTTCCCAAATGGGTATGGTATTGAGGCTTGAGTCCTCATGAGTGAACTTGGCGTATTTTATTGACGATTACAGTACTTGTTGTTGCTACATGTTGAGTATTATAGTTGATTTATGATATTATCTGATATATACTATTTTCTATTTTGAGTTGGCCGATGAAACCTACTCAGTACTTGTGTTTTGTACTGACCCCTACTTGTATGTTTCTTTCTTTGTTATTTGTGGAGTGCAGCAAACATACCGTCGTCTTCAACTCAACCGCAACTCTAGCCAGTCTTCATTACACCGGATTTCAGGGTGAGCTAATGCTTCTAGCTTGGACTGGATCTTCTTCCTCATGTCTTGGTTCCTTGAAGTTCCGGCATGGACTAGTTTTTTTTTATTTTAGCTTCTTAGAATCCTCTTAGTTTAGTAATTTGATCATAGATGTTCTTTTGGTGATGACTTCAAGATTTTGGGGGAAAATAGATGTTGAATTTTAGAAGTTATTGAATTGGTTTTTATTAATGAGTTTAAGTCTTCCGCATTACTTTCTATTGATATTATATTTAAATGTTAGGGTTTAGATTGGTTGGTTCGCTCACATAGGAGGGTAAGTGTGGGTTCCAGTCGCGGCTCGGTTTTGGGTCGTGACACATTAGCATCAATGATTAACATAATTACTCAGCTCATTACGTGAATGTTCATTTCTTCTTTATCTTCTAGTGTTGACTCAAGCATTATAGTTGCTTGGTTCTAGATTGAGATTTACTTACACTATTGATGACTGGTCATACTTACTTTACATTGATGAAATGTGAATTTTCCTTACACATCATTCTTTGGTTTTAATGAGACTGCTCACAACTTCTAATACCTTCATACGTGAGTATACTTTCAACATAGTAGATTAGGTGTAAGTGAGACATGTCTCACTTCCTTTAACACCTCATTCTGGTCACTTACATATTTTATACCCCTTAAATTGTGTTATAACTCATGTTACTTACTTACTTTAGTGTAGTAGATTCATATCATCGTTTATGGATGATGAGAACTTCATTCAATGAGTTTCATGAGTTCATATGTTTTTATTTTGGAGCATGTTGGGAGTTGTCCCAATGAGTTGCATGCCCTTTATTATGGGTTCATTGAATTAGTTTAGAAGTGCTTATATTATCAATTGATACTCTAACTACACAAGATTGGCATATGATTAGTATTGGCCTCAACCTTTAAATATTAAACTACATAACCATTTTTGTTGGCATGTGCCAATTTTACGTATGTTCATATTTAAATTTAATATGTATGAACGATTAACCAATATTTTAATTACTTAACATAATATTATATCCATTTACATGCATCACATTTAGACAATGTATCGTTAGCCATTTTATTGGCATACGATTAGTATTGACATAAACAATTGCGTATACATTATATAGCCTTCTATGTTTGCATATGAAAAATTTTACATTCTTTCATGCTTTGTTGGATATGTATGTTATTCATTAACCAATATTTTAATTATTTAACGTAATATTAAAGTCATTTGGATGCATCCCTTTTGGACAATTTATTGTAAGCTATTTTATTGGCATAAGCCAAACAATCACTGAAATAATGATTTCATCGAGATCTTTTTAGCCAGTCTTATAACATAACTTTAGCATAACTTTTATAAACATATTGAACAGAATAATATGATCATTTAACAAACACACCATAATCAACAAGTCACATTTACAGTAGGTATGCACAACAAACTGTAATCATCTTCATACATCACAATTTTAGACAAATCTTTATATAGTATCATTCTCTTAACCAATCTTGGTTCATGACTTTAGGGTAACATTTTAAGACATATTGGACAGCATCATGTTAATACTTGATGAATTTAACACCTTCATAATATCAATATAAAATCAATGCAACATTCGTACAAACACATCAACACTTACAATAATTAAGGGTATAACTAACACATCGTTGATTCATGATTCACGTTTTAAGCACTTAACTTTATACGATCATAACTTCATAGGTTAATCGACATTCATATTTCAAGAACATTACACATTAGAACATCCAGCACCACATACCAAAAACATGATTTCTAACATTTTAAACATGGAACAGAAAAGGATACTAGGGACAAAGGATTTCGACGAAAACATGGGAACAACCCTAGTTTTCAAGATCTTTGAATCGTTTGAAAGAAAGTTCTCTTAGAGAAAGAAGTCCAGGAGAAAAACTCATAACTTATGTATAATTTAATATACGAAGATCAACTTGAATGAAACCTTGAAAAAACCCTTGAATTCGCCAAAGAACTCTTTAGTGTTCTACGTTTTTGTTGCGGTTCTCGCCTACTACCTTAGCGTTGTGAGTCTCAATTTTTTGATCGTGATTTTTACGTTTAGGAAATTATATTTAATTATAAAACAGATTTTTAATATGTTAATTTAAAATATTAATTAATTACTTACCAAAACACCCCTCCTAAGTTTACTAAACAGAGGAGAATATAACACTTAGTCAAATCTGGATATCGGTGTTGACTATGGTTCTGGTAAACATTTTGAAATTATATTAATCATTATATCCTTAATTTAATTAATTTAGGGACCTAGTGTAAGTACTAAATTACCCCTAAGTCATTGGAACTATAATTAACCCTTTAGGACCATCCTACGTTAAGTACTAGGTTAGTGTAAGGACTAAACTAATTAATTAAATGGTTAATTTAATTAATTAAGTGACTTTAGGTAATTAATAAAGTACCTTAAGTATTTAGGACCATAACTAATCCTTAGAACCATCCTAGGTTAGGTAACAAGTAGTGTTTTTCTTGTTCCAACCAAAATCTGGAAATTGCTTTTTGTTTAGCATTTGCCCCTTCAAATCAAATAATTAAGTTGATAAATTGATTAAATAAGTATTCTTGGATAATTACTAAAGTATCCCTAGGTTTTTAGGACCTTAACTAACTCTTTGGACCATCCTAGGTTAGGTACTAGGTTGTCCCTTTCTTGTCTTAACCAAAATCTTAAAATTTCCTTTGTAGTTTCGGTTTAGCCCTTTTAAATTAATTAATTAATTTGATAAATTAACTAATAACTTCTCTTCACTGCTCGGGTTATCCTGAAGCTGCTAACCTATCCCCTTGAGTGAACGACAAAATTCTTTCATCGCGATCTACTTCCTTAAGGATATCAGAAGGTCAGTCCTCTCTCCTTCGGGCCCTTCTTTTCGATAATGGGAGTCTATTCTTGAAAATTATAGGTATGTTCAACTATTTATTTATTAAGTAACCAATGGGATAACTAAATTACCCATAAGTTGTTAGGACCATAATTAACCTTTTGGACGATCCTACAAGTACTAGGTTAGTGTCAACCCGATTTTGGTCCTACATTGTCTTGTGCACTAATGAGTCCAATTCAATTATTCCTAGGTGATTTAATTGTTTAGGGATGTAGGTTCTAGTCTACAATTTTTAAGACGGTTAGGCGCCAGGTGGAATGGTCCCTTGTGCACGTTTTCCCCCTAACTATCCTAACTGAATCGATTAGGGTGGTACCATCCTTTAGAAGCATTTTCACATGTCTTGCAAATGTGCTCACTAGGGTTGGTCGTACTTCCCTAAGTAACTATTTTTTATGGTTCATTAGGGAATGTTTACTTATTATCCCAAGGACCCTCACTATGTCCTCGGACACTTCTTAATTTACATGATCATTTTAAATAATCATGTTCTATGGTACTAGGCTTGACACTTGGATGCCTAGTACTTTGTGTGAAACTATTCTGAACGGATTTTTCTTTTATCTTCGGGTCTTCATTGCAGGTGAATTTAATGAATATCAATCTTAGATTGGGGTGTGAAAACCCAAAGTATATTTCTTATTCGTATATGGAAAATTGGCTAATGTCCCTTATCAAATTTTTCTATACTATGCCCAATATTTCTCAATATTGGGAATTGGGGTGCCTATGTACACCTAATAGGTTATCCTAAGAGCTTACTGGGCTCTTCATTAGACATATGATTTTTTGGAATGTTACAGTGTATGCATGTTTATTATTGTTCTAATAAATTATATGTGTTTCACCTATTGGGATAACCACGTCATCCAAGTAGTACATTATGTTTATGTACTAATACTGCACTTGCTCTTTCTTTGTTGATTCATGGAATTTTGAAGCAGTTACTGACATATCTCGTTTAGAAGATCAGTGACCAACTCAAATTCATGGGTGAGACAGTTTTTTTTTAGAGGCCATGAGTTCTCTTTTAGTTTATGTCCACATCTTTGGACTTAGACTAGGGCATTAGATTTTCTTGTGTTTAATTGGGCTTTACCCATTTCCTTAGACTTATGATCAATGTTAGAGTTTTGGTACAATGACTTTCAGGTTTTAGAGGTTGTTCTTCAACATTAGTTGTTTAGTTTTGGTTGGACTTGGAGTTTGTGGGAACTCCCGAAGTTTCTTTTAGACATTTAAACCTTCTCCCGTATATTTCAATTCCTTTGTTTTTTGTTTAGTTGTTTAGATTGGATTGTGGTAATATTCTCCCACCGGATGGTTAGTGTGGGTGTCAATCACAATGGTCTGGATCATAACATTTTTTTCTTAAAGATAATGTGTGTTTTTGCGAAATAAGTTTCACATTGATAGATTTCAAACCTTATAAGGCACAAACACATCAAATAAATATTATCGATTTCAAAAAATATTCACATTTTTTTTATATCCTATAAATTCTCAATTAACAAATTTCAAATTAAAATTGGAACACGTAACTAAAGGAAAGTTATTATTTCATCATTCCATGACTAGTAGAAAAAATGAAATAATTCCTCATGTTTCTCTCATATGGTGAAAGAACCTACAAATATAATTTATACTCTTGATTCTAATAGAAAACTTGAATGAGGTAATTCAATCTTAAATCAATAAAATTTCGAATACGAAGTTTATTTTTTTCTTTCTGTTTTTCACTTGTATGTTGAATTTTATTTATTACTATTATTGTGCAACACAAACGTAGAATTTTACCTCTTCATCTAATAATAAATTTTATGGTGATGAAATTAATCTATATATAAGATATAAATGGTTTATAAAGTAACGATATGAATCACACTTTTATTTACATATGAAATAAATTGTTGTTTGATATAAATGTAAGTGTTTTTTTTTTGTTTTTTGCGTAACATCGATTTGTGAGTCAATTTTTATATGTGAAAATTTTCAAATTATGTTTTTTTGAAGAATTTAAGATTTCATCTCATGAGATGAAATAAGTGTGAAGTCGCATGACCAAATGTTTCTTTCATGTCATTATTTCATATCACAATTTAAAAGATACATGTCTTTACGTCTACTTAGTGGAGGGGATTAAAGTTGGTTTACACTAAAATGGTGTTGACACTATTAAGGGTGTGTTTGGTATGAAAGAAAACATTTTTCGAAAAATGTTTACAAATTTTCTCATTTTTTGTTGGGACAAAAGTTTTGGAAAATGTTTTTAAATCAATTCATTCTCCTCAAAATTAAGGAAAATAACTTCCCTTCAAACATAAAAGAAAAACATTTTTCAAAACTTTTATCCAATTGATTTTTTTTTTACAAAACCATTAATTTTTAAAAAATATTTTCAATTTAAACGTTTATTTTTTAACCCGATCCCCGACCCCCCCCCCCCCCCGGCCATCCCCCCGCTTCCCCCCCCCCCCCCACATACACACGCATCCAAAAAAAGGATTTTATATTTAAAAATACTTTCAACTTCAAAATTTCATTTTTTTCACCCCCTACCCTCGAATCCACACACCCACCCCAAAACAAAATCAAGTTTTTTTTCTAAAAAATATTTTCAACTTCAGCATTTCATATCTTCGTTCCTACACTCAAACCCCCCCCCCCCCCACCTCCCAAAAGAATTTTAAAAAAAAAATATTTTTAGATTCAAAATATTATTTTTCATCCACACCCCCCTCCACACCCCCAAAAATTAATCAATTAAATTTTTTGAACTCCAAATTCTTATTTTTTTCACCTCTACCAACCACCCCCCCCCCCCCCCCTCCCACCATCCCACACCCCAACCCCCCAAAAAAATAATTTTTTTTTCACCCAAAAAAATTAATTTTATTTTTAAAAATTATTTTCTAATCTAGTAAAAAAAAATGATTCTCAAAAGTATTTTTGGTTCATAAATCAAACACTAAAAATTATTTTTCGGAAAATATTTTTCTACACACCAACCAAACATGAGAAAATAACTCAAAAAATAAACTTGTTTTCCAGGAAAACATTTCCTTCATACAAAACACACTCTTAGTGTAAAATTTTGTATTATGTATTATAGATTCTAGAGAAATATATAGTGTTAATCTGCTGATATTTTTGTAAGATGTCAAAACTAAGAAAATAAAATTCTAAAATAGAAAAACATTAACATTAATATATATATATAAAAGGAATGATGTCTAGAGTAAAACCTGGTTGAATTATATGAAAAACTGCAACATGGAGATTGTCGTAGCTAATGTTAAGTCGCACACTATCTGTTGCACGCAAACTTTTAATTTCGACTCTTCATCAATAGAACTAAATATTACACAAATATGTTGGAGTACAAATTGAGTGAATCAAATCTCCTTAAATTATTAGCATTCATATGATCAACTTTTTGTCATGGATGTAGTGTATTATTTGTCTAATTAGAATATATATAGAAAAACTATATTAGAATAACCACCACACAAATTTTTATAAATTCATTTATTTGCGATTTACTGACTAATGAGGTGACAATTTTTCATTAATATTGACATCGCTATGGATATTAAAGTTCTTCGCATCATACAACATCTCATTTATCATTCACTCTCCTCTATTTTTCTCAATCTATTTGAAGGGAAGCTCATTTTAATACCTCCCAATCAGATGGTTATGGAACTCAACCATCATCTGCTTGTTGAAGGAAAACAAGGGTTTTTATTAAAGCTGATCTTGTAGGCTTATAACCGTCAAACTTAGAGTATTTGCTTCAAAAAAAAGGACAAACTAAAATAATGTGTTCAAATGCCCTGACACAACGAATGATTGCATATTCACACACAATAATTAATCAATTTAATTCTCCGGAATGAAATGCAACACTTACACTCATAAAGATTAACACAATGTATAACTTCACCTATAGTTTGCTCGTATTTACAATCAACCCTAGTTCCAGCTCACTTAAGATCAAAAAGATCTTTTCATGTCTTGTAATGGGTCTGAGTATAAGGGTATGGTCATTTAGGCTCAATGGTTGTAATCCTTGTGAAATGTGTTGTGCTTTCTTTCCTTTTCATTATTTATTTTTATTTTCACAATTCATCCCATTAGTCACTTCCCATGGACTATTGGAAACCCTATTTTCTTTGCCTTTCACAACATTATTCCATAACTTTTTCATTCCTTTTTATTTTCTTTTTCTTTTTCTTTTGTTATCTCTCTTTTTTTTTACGGAGGGCTTCAATTTTTTTAAAAAAATCTTGGGTAAAGAGGGACTTCTTCACATTTCTTAATTTACCTTCTCTTTTCTCCACACCCCCAACTTAGTCTTTTTTCCTAAGTTAGCTATTCAAACTAACCACAATTCATGAGGATTATGGGTAATGGATCAAGAGAGGTCACAATGTCATCATGTTTCTTCCAAGAAAAGGTTAAGTTTCAAAGGTTGTTCAAGCAAGGATCACACACTTACATGGTAGGCCACACAGGAGGTAAAATATCACATTATTTCAAACTCTTCAGAGTTACCTAAGATTATTCATGAGATTGCATTACTTAGTTAACCGGACCAACGAGGCAAATTCTAGGTATTATCATGCATGGTTCACGGTAAGCTCACCACACTAGGAATTGACACCAACGACAAACAATGTTCCACACTTTCGCTACTCTCCAGTGTTCATCACAAGAGAAAAAATTAGATAATTTGCTAGTCACGATGAGATGAAAAGAGTTTACAAATTTTTTATACAACTTTAGTTGGACTTATAGTAACTGCACATTCATTTTTGTTCTATTATGAGCACTACTCAAGTCATCGGTATTAATCCTGAACGACACTCAAATTTGCAAAAAAAAAAAATCTACTAAAATCAGGGGGACCAGGAACACATGGAATTAACTTTCCAAGTCCCCCCCCCCTTCCCAACCAAAAACATTCAACATTTTCCTTAACGTGATTGGAGAACATACACCACAACAAAACAAACATTAAAGACACAAATATAAGTTAAATGTATAGTATGTAAACATGCAAAGCTAGGTATAAGGACTCTTTACTGAGCGTCGAGTCGGTGAGAGAGAGAGCAAATTACCTAAGATCATTCATGAGATTGCATTTCTTAGATAACCGGACTAACGAGGAAAATTCTAGGTATTATCATGCATGGTTCACGGTAAGCTCACCATACTAGGAATTGACACCAACGACAAACAATGTTCCACACTTTCGCTACTATCCAGTGTTCATCACAAAGACAAAATTAGATAATTTGCTAGTCACGATGAGATGAAAAGAGTTTACAAATTGTTTATACAACTTTAGTTGGACTTATAGTAACTGCACATTCATTTTTGTTCTATTATGAGCACTACTCAAGTCATCAGTATTAATCAAGAACGACACTCAAATTTGCAAAAAAAAAATCTACTCAAATCAGGGGGACCAGGAACACATGGAATTAACTTACCAAGTCCCCCCCCCCTTCCCAACAAAAAACATTCAACATTTTCCTTAACGTGATTGGAGAACATACACCACAACAAAACAAACATGAAAGACACAAATATAAGTTAAAAGTCTAGTATGTAAACATGCAAAGCTAGGTAATAAGGACTCTTTACTGAGCGTCGAGTCGGTGAGAGAGAGAGCAAATTAGTATCGACATAATTTGGCGATTCACCAAATGGTACAGGTTTCCCGTCAAATATTCCAGAGTCTCAGCCTCCTCTTTTATATCATAAAGCGGTCTAGGTCTCACTAACCGAAAGACTTCTGCAACTCACCGATAAGGTATCCCTTTCGCATATTACACTTCTTCTTCAAAATAAAATATATTTGTTCAATAGACTAATACTTGGGTTGCCTCCCAAGAAGTGTCTTATCTAATGTTGTGGCACGACGTGGAAATGCTCTCAATCATCTTCCAAGTACACCACCACCATCACATAGATTACTTGACATTCACCAAAGTAAAATTTCAAACGCGTCCTGTTCACCTTAAATGTGGGTCCTTCTTGATCTCTTACTTCGATGACACCATTTGTGAGCATCCTTATAACTCTAAATGGTCTGGGCGATTTAGATTTGAGATTTATTGGAAACAGTCAAAGACGAGAGTTGTAAAGTAACACCCAATCTCCTACTATAAACTCCCTCCTAATGATTTTAGCATCAACCCATTTCTTTATCTTTTCCTTGTAAAGGGATGAACTTTCGTAAGCCTTGAACCTACATTCGTCCAACTCAACTATATATACTATTCTCTCCTTGGAATTCTTGTCCCAGTCCAACTTTTAATCTTTCAATATCCAAAGTGCTTTGTGTAGATGGAAAGATTTACAAAAAACTAGTTGATGCTGAGACAAAACTATAGGTGGTTTTGTACGAAGTACGATACGTCCATAAATTATTATAAAGATTTTGAAACCAATCACTTCTATTAGCATTAACTGTCTTGTCTAAGATACTTCTAATATCCCGATAAGACACTTTATGTTGACCACTCTTTTGGGGGTGGTACGGACTTGCCACATTGTGTTTCACTCCATATTTTCTCAAATCAGTTGAGAACCATTTGTTGCAAAAATTTGACCCACCATCACTAATAATATCCCGTGGGGTGTTAAATCCTGTAAAATTGTAGCATTTAAGGAATTGAACAATTCCTTTTCCTTATATAACGTCCTAAAATAACTATACTAAGTAATTTCTAATGTATCTATAATGTCTAAGATTAAAACGGGTTCACACAGATTGATGCGCGTAGAACAAAACCTCTGAACTTATGCAACAGCCAAGACAACCAACTTTGTGAGGTAGTTGTGCTAGGCAAGGTTGGGTCCAGCCATGTAGGGCACCCGAATATGAAGATTCACCCGTATGAGTCTTAACCAAAGTTGAAACGGGTAATCTTATTGTTGGAGTGCTTAAGTGTAAAATTGTCTTTTCAAGGATAAGGATAATATTGTAATTACCCTAAATATTAATTAATTGATTAGTTAATATGATTAAGTGGCAATGCAGGTAGGGGTTGACAAAATTTGACCCTTATGCGAATTTAAGCTTTACCAGGGTTCGAACCTGGGTGGAAGCAACAAATTAAATGAATTAATTGGTATTTAGAGAATTAGTTGAATTAATTAATATTAAATTTTCTTATTTAAGTAAAGGAAAATTATTTTTATATTAAAATTTATAAATAATGAGGAGTTTGTGGGAATTGAACCCAAGACCTCACCATATAAAAGTAATAAAAAATTAAATATTAAATGAGTTGAGGGGGATTCAAAATGGGGTATAGCTCAAGTGAAAAGATAGGAAAGAATGAAAGAAAATGAAGTGAGGCGTGTGGGGTTCGCACCCACAACCTCTTCGATGGGTGAAGGAGAGAGGAGAAAAATGAAATAAAGAAATAATAAAATGAGGTATGTTGAATCAAACCCACAACGTTTCGGTTGAATGAAGATAATAATGGAGAAAAATAAAATGGGGCTGTGGGGGTTTCACCCCACACCCTCTTACTCTAAACGAAGGAATCAAGTAAAGAGACAAGAATAAAAGAGTGTGGGAATGGGGATTCAATCTTGGTTCCCCCATGCTGATATTTTTGAGACAAAAATTAGGAACAGAAATAAAGGAAGTGTAGGTGTCGGGAATGGGTCTCGGGTTTCCTAGCCAAGAAGTTTATGACAACGTAAATCATAAAGAAAATTAACTAAGTGTTATACAAGAGATTTTAAATAGGGTTCCCTTACCCAATTCTGTATTGACACATACGACTTACTTGATTAAATAATTAATGCATACTGCCTGTAGGAATCAAAATTTAGACCTTCACATACTTACAAGATGCATAAGTCTTGTACCACATAATCTTGTGTAAGCATAAATCACTTAGACGAATTACGAATGAAGCCACATGGCTGGATCCATAAGTCCAGTACACGTTTAAAAGTAAGTGAACCTTAGATGTTATGTAATGAATAATGTGACCCTAGAAAGGTTAAGTAAGAGTATGAAACACACTAAAAGGCAAAGTGCATTGGCATATGATGAAATTCACATTCACATAAAAAGAGGTGAGTAATTGTATACGTGAAGTATTCTAAAACTTATGAATGTAGTGACAACATGGTAAGAGGGTAATGTTAAATATGAGAGCAATCTCAAATGAGCCTTATAAGTAAATGTTACCAAAACGTACTCACCTATGAGAGTGTAAAGTTAATGAAGATACAAGTCTCCATGAACACTATAATGGAAGTAATAAAGTTAATATATACTTAATACTAATGATGAAATGAGAAATCATCTAATGAGCTATGATGTCCTCATGCTAGAAGTCAACTTCTGTGATGTATGACATGAATGTAATGGAACATTATACTGAGCTCCGATAGGCTAGTTATGAGTGGTAATTACTTCTTTCGGGAAGTCAGAGGTTCTTGTAATTCTCATTATATGAAATTGTCCGTCAAGACTGATATGGGCCTCCTTATATCTCGTAGTGTTTGAACCTATGCAACCAATTTAGGGATCTAGCAGCGTTCAATTCCCTATATACGCTAGCATGTTTTGGTTTCACTTTGGCCGATGATTCCACCTCTTTTCGGTGTGGGGTAAACACAAAATTTCCTAGATCTCACATGATCTATGTCGGTTAAAGTTAATGTTCCCAAAGAAATAATATGTCCAGCCTCATGAAATGCATACAATGAAATTAACGATACCAAAGATGTTTGGGTAGAATAATTAAGAGTTGAACTAGACTTATGTAACGACACTAGGTCATTCTTAGTCATTGCACAGTGAACCCAATGAGAGTCTTAAACTACATCCTAGGTTTAGCTAGTGTTTACACTAGCCTATGAATAAAATGAAATGAAGTACGTATGAATGAATGAAGCAGACTCTTTGTTATCTAAAGAAGGCGTTGTGTCCCAAATATGTTGAGACTTGATTTTCGAAAGTCCTAATGCTAAGTCGATGATTCCAAGGTCTCATGGCATATGAACTAATAAAATGATATACGATATGTGCTTTAAGCAATCTGTTATGTGCTATATGTAATATGTTATGTGATGTGTGCAATATCATACGTATGATGATGCATGTTACTCTCATGGCATGACTTTCCTAATCTGATTTATATAAGTCCACTGACTTGACTTTCCATAACCCATATCGTTAGGAGAGAGCTATTTGAATCATGCATGTTCGTGGTGTGTGCTTGCATATACCAATACATAGTACAAGTGTGTACTAATTCCATACATTTAAGTAATTTTAGGTGGAGGTGCAGCTGGACGTTAGAGCTTACGAGTTGACGCAAAAGTTATCCGGACGTGGATCTGTAATCAAGAGTTGGTAGGCCTTTATGCTTTCGAGGATGCTACTAATTTATTCTCGCTTTGATGTAGGCATGAGCTAGTGGACTATGTTCAACTAGTATTTCTTTCGTATTTACTTTCAGACATTGTATTGGTGCCATTTTGGCAACTTTATATTTATGACTATATCTTTTATTTGATTATCTTGAGAAAGATGGTTGTTGTAAATGCTTATGAGTTTACAAAGATAGTATTATGTGAGATCAATGTTTTCCAATATAAAGTTTAAGTAAATAAAAGTTCAAATTTTTCGCTAAAATTAACCTAGATGATGTAACGACGACGTATTTAGGCTTGTCTGCGACCTCTGAGAGGCCAACGACTCCGGTCTGGTCTGGGGTCTAGATTCCGATCGTGACACCTTCATTATTTTGAAATGCAACAGCTTCTACCAATTTGGAAATATAATCTATAACGACCACGATATAATTATTACAAAAAAAAGCTTACAAATAGCCCCATAAAATCTATTTTTCAAACATCAAATAGCTCAACCTCCAAAAAGGGATCTAAGAGGAAACTCGTGTCTTTTGGATACTCCACCTTGTTTCTGACAATTCAGTGCACTTCTTACCAACCCATGCACATCACTGTTAAATGACGGCCAATAGTACCCACTTGGTAGAACTTCAGAAGTTGTACACACACCGCTATGACGACCACCAACAAGTGGTGCATGAAATTCATGGCAAATATCTATTAGTTCTTCTTCCTAGATACACCTCCTAATGAGATGGTCTGCACATTCTTGGAATAAATATGGTTCATCCCAAAAATTATTGTTTGACATCAAACATAAACCTCTTTTTCTAGTAAAACGTCATCTCATACGACATTTATCCACACATCACATAATTGGTGAAATAAATTTATAGAGGAGGTTTTTTGAGAGTTACCGTGATTAATTACGCATCGGTAAAGAAATCACTTATGTCTACCTCTAGCTCGTCATTATCCTTACCTTCCAATCTTGATAAGTGGTCCGCCACCTAATTTGCACAACCTCTTTTATCATTAACCTCAAAGATTCTTGTAGCAGAATCACCAACCTTATTAATCTTTGTTTGGCATATTTTTGTCCATCAAATAACGTAGTGCCGCAGGATCAATGTGCACATTCACTTTGGTACCGAACAAGTATGCATCGAACTTATAAAAAGAATAAGCTACCGCATGTAACTTTTGCTTAGTAACTGTATAATTGCACTGTGAACTGTTGACATTGCTTGCATAGTAAAATAGGTTAAAGCATTTTTGCCCTGATACTACTTATATTGTTGTTCCTCTTGCATCACATTACTTCAAAAGATTCTAACCAATCAGGGATGATAATATTTGGTGTTAAAAAAAAATTTTCTTTCAAGCATCTAAAATCTATCATGCAAGCGTCGTAAATTGGAAATTCACTTTCGTCTTCAAGAGTTTGCATAGAGGATATGAAATATTTTAGAATTCCTTAATAAATATTCACTAAACTAGCATGAACCAAAAAGCTTTGAATACCCTTCACCAAAATTGTTGGCGGTAACTTCTCGATAACTCCAATCTTTGCTTTGTGAAATTCGAGCCCCATTTGTGATATCTTGTGGCCAAGCACTATATGTTCCTTAACAATGAAGTGACATTTCTCCCAATTTAGTACGATATATTTCTCAACACATCTTTAGATATCTTGTCCAATATGTTCTAAGCATGATTCAAAAGTGTCACCAACAACTAACAAATCATCCATGAATACTTCCATTGAATCATCCACTACGTCAGCAAAAAATGGATAACGGACAACCTTGAAATATATTTGGAGAATTACAAAATCTAAACGACATCCATTTGAAGGCAAAAGTGACATATGGGGACGAAAAGGTTGTTTTCTCTTGGTCTTCACAACAATGGAAATTTAGTTGTAACCTTAATATCTATCCAAAAAGCAATACCAACCTCTCTCGAAGAGGCGATCCAACATTTGATCCATGAAAGGCATGGGAAAATGCTCTTTCTCAGT
This sequence comes from Solanum habrochaites, assembly GCA_027704765.1. NCBI lineage: Eukaryota > Viridiplantae > Streptophyta > Magnoliopsida > Solanales > Solanaceae > Solanum > Solanum habrochaites. Next base: position 35,555,964 of record JAKWJA010002497.1, on the reverse strand, counting down.
CAATGAGTTTATCTTTTGATAATAAATAAATACTCCTAATTGGGTGAATGGACTCATGGATACAAGTTCCCCTTTCTCGTTTGGGAATACTATGATGCATACCTTTTTGGTACACGCTATACCAGGCTAACCTATTTGAGATTCTCTATTGGGTAGATCACACTAACGTCTAACAAATTTATTATCTCCTTTTCACTACCTCCTGCATTGGTGTGTTCAATCTTCGTTGATTTTCTATGCTTGTCTTTCAATAGTATCAAGCTGAATTTTTTGCGTGCATATACTGGACTAATGCGCACTATGTAAGCAATAGTCCATGCACCCTATATCTGTGATGTGCTTGAGCAAAATATCAAGGAACAATATATGTTGACAATCAAGAAGATCAGCTGCAATGATCAAATGTGACGCACTATTTACTCTTAAGAAAGCATATCAGAAATGAGATGGGAGTACTTTCAAAAAAAGATTTTGTGGTTACACAATTAATGGTTTCAGAGGAGGACTCTCTCAATTTTATAAATCAATGTCCATTTCCAATGGATTCATTGAAAACTCTTCGAAGACGATAAGAGCAGCCACTACGTCCTCATAGCCTTGAATGTTGAGTTCATCATAGTTAGCAAGGACAACTTCGAGTGGCGCACTCTTACATACAAAATGGCTCACACTATCTGCAGCTTCATAGATAACATCAACAGTTAAGACTACATATATATCACTTGGGTGTTTCATTTATTAGACACATTGAAGGTTACCTCATCTTCATTTACGCAAAACTTTGATTTTCCACTCTAAACATCCACAAATTCTCTCCTAATTGACATTAATGGTCTTCCCAATATGATGGGAAGTTTGGTGTTAATTTCACAGTCAATGATGAAAAAATTGGCTGGAGTAATAAATTGATCAAACTTCACCAATATGTCATCGAATATTCCCACCAGGTGTTTGATTGATCATTCCTCCATATAAAGTCTCATAGTTTTATCTTTTAATATGCCAAACCAAATTGCTTATAGATCGTATATGGCGTTTAATTGATACTTGCTCATAAATATTATAAAGCTTTAGCAAATTAGAGCACGCCTACGGTACACAGGATGGTAAACGCTCCTAGTTCATCTCTCTTTTTTATCAGCTCCATTTTCATAATTGAACTACAACTATGGGATACTTTAATGGTCTCAAAATCCAAACTCATTTTCTTTGTGACTAATTCCTTCATTAACTTAGCATGCCCTGACATTGTTAGCAACACATCAATGAGAGATATTTTAATTGATAGATACTTTAACACTAATAAAAACTCTTGAAATTCCAATCCTTATTCTTCTTCTTGAGATGTTGGAGAAATGGGGGAGGAATTTTGGGTAAAGGTTGCATTAGTTAAAGGATTTGAATGTGTTGTTCCATTTTTCTTTGTTGTTCTTCTGCAAATCTTTGATGTATATGTATTTCATGACCCTTCATTCTTTCACCATATTCATGTTTTTGAGATTTTTCATTTCCCATTACATCACCCATTGCTACCTTTCCTCTATGCGTAACAACAACCAACTCTTGATTATCATTTTCCCTTGTGAACTTTTGTTTTAATTGTGCTGAGAGTAAACATAGATGACCTTCAAGCATCTTGATTGCATCTGTAGGAGAGTATACTATTTAGTGATAAGAAATTATCTTTCGCTCCTTTTAACAAATAATCTGAACCTTCAAACTTGTCCAATATGTCATCAACAAATCATTTATTTCAGGGATACTTGCACTCCCTTTTTACTATGGGCTATTTCTTGAGTGTTTTTGGTTCTCATCATGATCATCTTCCCTTCTCCAATAATCACTTTGTTCAGCCCAATCTTGATAGTGTGTTCTTTGATATTCTCCATTGTCATAGTTTCATCCTTTATTTTCATCACGGTACAAGTAGTGTGGGTTGAAACCCTCTTCATGTATATTGGAGTTCCAACCTCGACTCTCCCCCAGCCAAGATTAATCGGTAGAAGAACCCTACTCGACTCTAAAAACTCCATTTATCCGCTTTAGTTTTCCTACACGCCCCATAATATGTTGTTGTAACAACTCTTTAAGTCATCATTTGTGTTATGTTTGGATCCCTTTCTCTTTCCTTATAAAGTGGTTCTTGTGACAATCTAAAACATGAGGGAGAGACTTGATCTTCTTGTGCATACCATGCTTGATATATTTTCATCATGTCATCAAGAAGAAATGAAGACACTTCAAAATATTGCAACATGATTTAGCCACGTACAAATTGATCGACCACTCATTTATTAATCGAATCAAGACTTCGATAAAAAATTGGAGTAGAAATTTGCTTCTTATCTTTTGAGTTGGAAATTAAGTAAAAGTTTGTTTAATCACACCCACATTTCATGTAACACCTTTAAAACTAATAGACCAAACTAAATCCATAAACAAGGGTTCTAAAGTTTGATGTATGTGTTAAAAATCGTAGATAATACTTTCTGTACTTTGAATGAGGTACTTAGTAGTTGAAACGTCGTAGATAATACTTTCTATACTTTGAATGAGGTACTTAGTAGTTGAACATCAAGGCATGTGTTACACCCCGTAGTTTAGAATACTATCCAGGGAATGGTACAGGATTGAAAGGTCCTAAGTTAACAAGGTAAAGTGCATAGAACTTGTTCTTCTAGGTTCTTAGTTGGAAATTGGGCAGCTTGATTGCTCAATTAACTTGACGATGTGCCAAAGGTAACCTAAGGTATCCTAGTGGGAAGTCCCTTGGTCCTTAGTTTTAGAACAAAAGGTGATCGAAATCATAACTCACCAACCTAATTGGTGAATCACCCATTGCCCTCCTAGATCACCTAATGAGCTTCCCCTTTTCGAACCTTACTTAATTTTTGGAGATCCAGGGATCCATTTGGCGAGTCGCCTAGTACCCCTGGCGAGTCGCCTAGTCCAAAGGGTAAGCACAGATGGTCAAGGGGTGAAATTTAAAGTTAAAATGTTTAGGGTCCATAGTTATTTGCTAAAGTTAACCATACATTATTTCATTCATTTCCTAGAAACTATATAATATTATTAGACCTAAATTTAGCTCAATGAAGTCATTCTCCCTAGAATTTAAATCAAACCCAACTTCATTCTCTTCATAGAATATTTCTTTCTCTGTAAGAACCTTTCTTGAAGAAGAAGTTAGAGCTTGAAGCTTGTATTAAGAACGAAGTCTATTGTTGAGAGATTTAACTAGGTCTTTAATTAAAGGTATATTAAGCTTTTAACTTTTGGGTTCTTCCACCTATAGAGTCCCCTAGAGATTCCCCTAGTTTGTGAATAAGAACCCAATAAAGCTAGAATTACTTCCAATCTATGAGTTTTAGTTGGCTATGATTCAAAATAGTTTGATTTACTCATATATGGTTAATTTAGTGTTCATTCATGATATTATGAAGGATTTATGTGAACTCCTTATTGACCCCTAAAATTTAAATTATATGCGTTTATGCTTTTAGATAAGAAAAATATGATTTTTGTAGATTATCTTGTGCTATTATAATGTATAGAACTAATCTAAGCATGGGAATACATAATCATTAATTGATCTATGCTTATGTATATATGTTAGAACATGAATAGAAGCAATTGAAATTGGGACTTCATGATGTGTTAGGCTTAGAATTTCCTATGATTGAGGTTTTTGAAAAGTTTGTTTTGTGAGCTAGACTGGTATGTTTATTGTGGAGGAACGCTTGACTGTAGGGCTTGAAGTAAAAATTTTGATCACTAGCGCTTATAGAGTAAGTCAAATAAGATGAACTAATTTGCATATGTTTGATTAACAATCTAGATTCACTTATCGTGGAAGGCTCTTACCCAGATAACCTACTTAGAACTATATTGATGCTTATTTAGAATGATGGAATACTATGAAATGTCTAAAGCCTAATCAAGATCCTAACATGAGAGTCTAAGAGTTTTAACACTGTTTTAATTTCAAACAGAATGTATATAAGTCATTTAGGAAGTTTTAGAATCAAAATGTGAAGAAACGTCCATGACGTTCGTAAACTAGTTCAAGAGATGCTAGCGTGCCTTATTTTATTTGACATGGTTTTAAGAGTCGAAAAAGGATGAAAATTGGTTCAAAGATGTCTAAAACGTATTAAAGTTGTTTTATAGTCGAAAAGTACTGGTACCACTCCCCAAGGACCAACCAAATGGTCCTTGAGGAGGACCTTTGCATTGTGGCTAAAAGGTGTGTTGGGCAGTGGCCATCGATAACTTGAAGGCAACGAGGCGTGGTCCATTTGACGGGGAGTCGATTACCACCGTCATTGGAAACTTATACATTTTGGCCAAGGGTCCGTTAATACAAGTCTCTAACCAAGATAACGGGGGTGCAGCATGGAGGAGGGCTTGGCCGTCGACTGACATACGGCCATTAGGTTGGGGTCACGTAGGTCAAGTAACTGTGTTGGTATCCATGTTTTAATTAATCCAATTAATTATATAGGTGGTTAATTAATTAGTTATGGGTTAAGGGAAGACTAATTAAGTTAGTTAATGACTTTTATAAATACCCCAAACCTAATTAAACTAAACCCAACTCTCTCCCAAATAGAAGAAATCCATAGACGGCTAGGTTAAGGTCTGAGGGATGAAATAAGGTAATTTTCTTCATCATTCTGCATCAATTAACAAGGTATGGGATTCCTTTCACCTCTGGAATTGTTTCCCAAAGGGTTCTTCCAAAAATTGATTTCAAAAAGATGAGTTCCATGTGGGTTTTCTTCTATTACGAAATTCATGTTCTTAAGTACTTTGTTTTGTGATTTCTTTAGGTAATTATGAGTATATTATGCTCGTTCATGATTAATTAACCTAGGTTGTGAAGTAAATCATGAAATTTTACCCATGTCCTTAACCAAGGCTATTGACTAGTGATTAATTGTTGTGAAGTTATTCAGTTGACTTCATTATTGTTGTAATTACTATTATATGATAATATTACACCCATTTTTGGATTGAATTATATGGTTGATGGTAAAACCTTTATTATGACTAGTGAAGGATATTGGTGTAAGTCTTGTGATTGCAAACTCATTACTTCAATTTTTATTACTTGTGCTTAGTGATGAAGTTATATTGAAGTATAGCTTATGATAAGATTTATTAGGGTTGGTATGATGTTGAATTGCAATTTCTTTATTATGTAATAGTGAGTTTATGCTTAAGATGTAATGATATAAGGTTGGTGATGAAGTATTTATGTGCCTTTTTATGATATAATGATGCTAATGTGCTAATCTCATATTTGAAGGTTGTAATGAAATGTGTTCTCATGCAATTCCTTTTGAACTATGACCATGACAATATAAGGGGTAGACCCTGTCACTTAAACTATGTTATAATTATTAGTGAATGAATTTCAAAGGGGACTTTAGCTTAGCATCGAGTGCACTAGTAGTGAGGAGTGTCCCTTCCTAAATAAGGAAGGTAGGATAACTAATGTAATCATTAGATTGGAGACTATAATGAATGTATCATAAAGATGATGTCAACTATATCTCCTAGTTCTTGAACTATGTTGCCCCTATAGGAATACTAGCTATTGAATCCTCATAGATGCTATGTTCATGTTTTGGTACTACCTTTGCAGTTACCACATTCTTTCGGTGTAGGGTTCCATAACACAGGATTCCATACTGTCTCATATGGTCTATGTCGGTTAAGGAAAGATGTTGAAAAATGAAAAAAAAGTAATAAAGTGGACTCTAACTATGATTACTTGAGGGGTTTGACTTAGTCTAGGTAGGGGTATGGGACTCTACCTATACATTGCACTAGTTATCCTTGAGGGGAGTCTTATAAAGGATGTTCTTATATGATTATATGCTTATAAATGTATATAATATGTATATATTTGTCTTACATGTTAATTACACTATGTGATGTTGGTTTCACTTACGAATATGTGGTTAGTCTCTATTGTTAAAGTACGATGATGTTTAGTCTTAATAATATAGTATGAGAAGTGGTCATTGCTTATGGTTGTTGTTGGGTTTACTTGATTGAGTGAGGTTATGGGACTTACTTAGTAGTTGCACTAGTGGACTTAATGGGATTTCATGAGTAAGGATCTTGCTTTGGTGATGATAATATGAACTCTTGTACATGCTTGTTTATATTTTAACTTGAACATAGAGTTGTCTTGATTATGTGGTTAATTATGATGAAATGCATGTTGACTAGACTAGACTTAGTTTTATTGGTTTTTTGATGTACATGGTATTGACTTAATTAAGATGTGCTATTGACTTGTATTTGTTCTTGATTGTGCATAAGGATTTTCAATGTAAATTAGCATGTTTTAACGAAATGTCTCTTTTTAGCATTATTCTATGTTTTATGTACATATGGTCCTATACTTAGTACCACTGATGTGCTAACCCTGTTTCTCCCTTTTTCCCCAACTTCTTAGGTTCCGGTCGTTGAAGGTTTCATGAAGACTCTTGAAGAATACTTGGATTATCATTCTCCAAGTTGGGTAGGTCCACACCATTTCGAGGACAATCCCACTTTCTAGAATTGGATGTTGATTAGTCTTAAAGACACTTTGTTCATTCTCTTTAATTTAAGTATTATGATTGTATAGCCTATATGTGGCTTTATTTGTATTGATGTATGGGTTATGCCCAATTTTTATACTCTTGTTTAGATGGTTTCATATGAGACATCCGTTTTAAGACTATGTTATGTAACTTATATATACGTGCAACAAAAGTAGAAGACTATGTATTCCTCTTATGAGAAGGGTCTATGTATAATCCATATTAATATATTTTGCGTAAGTGAGAGGTCTAAGTAATCCTCATGAAGTACTATAGATGAAAAGTTTTAAATTTTTCATGTTTTTAACCTATGAATGTAATAACGAATGCTAAAAGGTTAGTCGTAATGCTCTTCTAGGACGACGACAGCGGTTGCTTTTAGGGGTGCTCCCTAGATGTGAAAAATGTGAAGGGTTAATCACCTAAAAAATTGAATCATGCTTGCTAGAATAGAATAGCTTGAGGTTGAGTGTTATGATTCCTTCATGGATAGTTGAATTATGTTGCTTGGAATGGTACATCTCATGGTAACTTGGGATTTAGGATTTAAACTCCTCTAAGGTTAGCTTAAACTAGCATTTTTAAGATTCATTTCATGGTAGCATTCAATAATACAGGCATGGTAGCCTGAGAATAAGGATTTATACTCTTTTATGGGTATCTAGAACTAGCATTGTTAGAATGCACATCATAGTAGCTTAACTTGGTTAGTCTAAGACCATTACTTGGTAGCTTAGGATTGAGACACCACACTCTCCTAATGATAGCTTAGGGTTAAGGATTCATACTCCCCTAAGGATAGCTTAAATCCTATTCAATGTTTGCATGGTAGCTAGGTTGGTATACTTGTATACTTCCTAGGATATCTTTGTGGTAGATAAGCCTAGTGAAATATGTGTTATTCTTTGATAATCTGAAATGATAAGTAGTAAGCATGCAATTAGCTAGCATAAAGAAGTACTTAGAGTAAGTGGTAGTACAGGATGTCATTCCTACATGGCACAAGTATGACTTGAAACTGCTTTTGAATTGTCCTCTTATATGATGTAGGCGTAGCTTGGATATTCGTTTTCCATGATATTATTGACTTATGTTGATAGTTCCTAGTCAACAATAGGTAGAATTATAGTGACACCTGGAAATGGTAAATATTAATATAGTAATTCAATATATGGTTAACGGGTGTGATATTATGGGATACCTCACATGCAGTGCGCAAGTGTGCCTTGGGGTTACTTAAGAGTGTAGTATTGTTATAACATGAAAACTTAGGTCTTCACTATAAAGGTAAGCTATGTCCAAGATTTACTAAGAAGAGGTACTTATCTTGGATAGTATTATGGGATTGTATCCTTGCATTGCAGAAGTGTGTTCGGAGGTGGCTTTTGTAGTAGTTCTATTGTTGTATGAAAGACTAATGGTTGAAGGATGTAATTATGAAGGTTAAGTTAAGTCTATGATATAACTGTCATTTAGCTCCTATGTTCATATACTTTTTATATGTTCACTTGTAATGATCATGATACTTTATTGAAGTTTATGTTATGAACATGTTTTTATCTCTTATGATGATGATTTATGTTGATTAACCATTTTGAGATGTTTTATGTTGGTATGTTAGCTGTCATACTTGGTACATTTTGTACTAATGCACATTGCCTACATTCTAATCAAATGTAGGGTACGAGAGATTCAGTTTCTTTGGAGGCTATGTTCTAAGGCGTTTGAAGACTTGAAGTTTGGTGAATCCTCATAGGTTTGAGGACAGACCCATTGTGTTCCTTTATGTTATTTCTTATGTTTTAGAGTTATTATGGGTTGTGTCCCAAGAGTGGTATTCATGTTTCTTGATGGTTTGACACAAAGACTTAGTAAAGACTTCAATATTTATGATATGATTTCGATTGAATGTTTTAAAAAGTTTGAAATTTCTCTGAATTTTGTACTATCCTATTGTATTATTATGCTAATATGATACATAACATAATAATTAATTTACCAAAAGAATAATTTATTAATCCGGCAGATCATTTCAAAATAAAGAACTATCCAAAAAAAATTAGGATATGATTCTGAGAATTTTTACAATTGTGGTTGTGATTGTGGTTGTGATAGGTGATTGATTTTCAAGTATTTGATTTTTTTCTCTTTGTAGGTAATCACGAACATTTGTATCACTAACAGTTTCTAAAAATTAGTTTCGTCTCTAAATTCCTTTGATTTGATATATCTATCTAGCCTTTCGTCATACTTTGTTTGGATGTAGCAGACTCAGATAACATCTTTTAAAGTCTATTATTTTCGGTTTTGAAAAATTTCATAGTTGATGAAAGAACTTCATCTTTTGATCTCTTTAATTTAGATCTTATCACAAATATAGGTCTTTCATATGTACTGTGATGAGCTGAGAAATTCTCATTTGAATTAAGTGAAGAAGATGATACATTAGGACATGATACTATAGGTGATATAGGGCTAGGAGCCTTAGATTTGATGATTGTAAAGTAATGTATTGTCCTAAATAGTCTATAATTTTTCAAACTATTCGTGATTCTCATTCCCAAAAGAATAAATAATTTGTGATGAAACAAGAATCGTACTGAAAAGATGTTAAACATGCATTTAGAGTTTTGCGATCATGTTTTGCAATTATTGAAGGATCGTCACGTTTTTGGAGAAAAAAATATTTACATTATAGAACAACTAAATGTATTATACTGCACAACATGAAAATTGAGGATTAAAGTGATCTCAATGCCTTATTTTAAGATGAAAATCTCCGATTTGAAAATTTTTTAGCTAGACATAAAAAATTGAGAAAAAACTTTTCATTTTGAACTTTGTAATGCATTATTAGAGAATATAAGGGAGTAACATAATAATTTTGAAAATTGAGTTTTTATGCAATTGTATATAACTTTTATTTGTATTTGTCCCCTAAATTATTTATTATATTATGTTTTCTTCCAATTTATGTTATTTACTTATTTAGAATTAAAAGTAACTTTAAATCACACTAAAAATATATAAAATAATTATTTGGGAAAAAAAAAACAAAGGATTTATAATATGAAATAGAATAATAATATAATATTGAGGAAAGAACAGAAGATTCCTTTTTAGAGAGTAAAAGAAGATCAGTTGGAGTTGGTTTTCTGAAAAAAATAGAGAAGTCTATATTTTATAGAGTAAAAAAGAGAATTGTTTGGAGATTCCCTAAGTCCACTCAGAATGTTTTTGTGCTAATTTGACAGTACTGGGTGTGACAGTGAGGTTTAATATGGCTAGGTACTACAAAATTTGTTTGACTTTTGTGATATTGCTTTCGGATTGAGTGAAAACATGGGTAGGAGGAGACAGATATTGAGGCGGTGAAGGAGAGAGTTCCCACTCGAGGATAGGACAGGCTGGTTGAGGAGACATGGGTCATGGTGGATTGGTGTCTCTACATTGATAGACACAGAGAGGAGACAAGTTGTTTTGTTTGTTGGTTGGGATAGGCATTTGTGAGTTTGTAGGTAGGTGTGGTATTGCTAAACCCTGGGACGTAGATATAGAAGTGGGGTTCTAGGAAGTGGGAATTATCGAAAATGAGGAAGATAAAAATTTAAGTGGAGAGGGAAGGGTGGCAATAGGTGAAATTGTTGTGTTCGCTGCTGAAGCATTGTCGGATAATGACCGTGAGTTTGAATTATCTCTGGACTGGAATGGAGATGAAGCAGAAGGTGATGGAAATCTAGAATAGTGCTTGCTGCTATTTCTAATGGACTTGGCAGGTCAGTAACTATGGGAAGTTTTGGTGTGGGTTGGAAGAACTTGGCATTGTTGTTTATTTCCATTCTAGTTGAGTTGATTTAATGGTAGTATTGGAGAACAATGTCTTAAACGAAAATACATCCTCAAAAAATAACACATCTTGAGATAATTACACCTTGGAAGAAATTGGGGAAAAAAATTAGTGACAATGATGGTATACTGAGAAACCAAGATAGACACATGGGGTAGATTCTTATTCAAGTTTATTTTTGGAGTATGGTTTAAGCAATGTATTGCATAAAAAAACAAAAATTTGTAGGGTGTTATAATTAGGTGATTTTTGAGGTAATCTTTCCAATGGAGATTGAATATATATGTGATGGGTTGGAAGATAATAGATGAGGCAGACATTGTGATGACATGTAAAAGAACAAAATTGGGGTGGGAGGGACGCCTCATGTAAGAGTGTTCTTGAAGTTTCAACAACATAACGATGTTGTCGTTCTGCAATTGAAACTCGTTAAGGTGTATAGGGTGGGGTAGAGAGGTGTTAAATGTCACGAAGTGAAAAAGAGGAGTCAAGACTTTTATACTCACCTTCGCCATCAGTATATAATTATAAATTTTTTGTGTCAAAATATTTTTCCATCATAGGATGAAAATTTTGAAAAATCTCCTTAACTTCACTTTTCTTTGTTAGTGTATAGAGCCAAGTGTACTTCGTATATTGATCAACAAGAATACAATAATACAACTTTTTATCAAAAGATAAGACTGGTGATGAACTCGGTAAATCACCAAAAATAATTTGAAGTGGTTTAAAGCTACACAATTATAATTCAGTAAAAGGATTCTGATGAGCTTTACTAAATAAAAAAGAATAACAATGAAATTTTTTGTCTCACTTATGAAATGATAGCAAGAATTTATTTTAAATAAACCTACAAACTCTAGAGTGAGGATGTCCATGACGTTGGTGCCAAGTAGTGAGAAGATTGGATGTCGAGATAATGTGAGCATAGGGATGAGAAACATGCCACTTATACTGTCCATTGTTGGTCTAGCTGTGCACCAATGGATTCCATGATTTAAGATCATTCACAAAAAAGTTAAAAGAAAAATTCAATAAATTTAGGATTTTCTTGACATAATTTAGAAACAGAGAGAATATTGCAGTTATGGAAGGGGCACATAGTGTGGGTTGACTTAAAAACATTATATGATGCTTTAAATTTAGTAGAACCAGTGTGAGAGATGGAAATTTTTTTACCATCACCCATGGATACATCATTACCGCGGTACGGTTGTAGGTTGTGCGGCTCTATTGTGATGTGATGGGTGGCTCTTGAGTCATTTATCCATGGGTTGATGTCCGTCGTGAACCTAGCAGTGGAGTTGACTTTCACTTCAAAGATATTATGAGACTTGGAGCGATAAACTTTGGTTGTGTGGATAATTCTGTTACATAGTTGACATCGAGTACCACGTGCAGATTAGAATTGGATTACCATTGTGGTGGAGTGCTTGGATGCAAATTTTTTCATCATTGTTGAGAGTTGTTTATTTTTCTGTGATTGTTGTGATTAAGAGTTTAATTTGGTGGGACTTGAAACTGATGCAACGATGGTACTACGTAGTTTCATAGCATCCTCACGGCGAAGGAAGCGCTCAAAGTCCATTATCTTTTCAAACAGTTCCTATGGGATATATCCATATTGCGTGCACGAATAAAGGAAGAGATCTCGCGAAATTCAGGACTCACATCACTCTGTATTTTGACGATGAGTCCAGGATTGGAAAGAGGAGCACCATTATTTGCTAACTCATCCTAGCAGGATCGAATAATGTTAAGATATTAAGTAGTGGAGTGAGAGTCCTTAGTGACACTAGCAAGATGATCACGCAAACTGAAAACTGTGGTTTGAGATTTGATTGCATAATTGGTATGAAAAGAATACTAAGATAATTTAGCTGAGTCAGTAACATCAACAATAAAGTCAATAATGGGTTCAAGAGAAACCATTAGGGCATTTTAGATGAGTTGTTCACGATGGAACAAAATTAAGAAGGCCAGAGTAGGATATGTATTCCTTTTGATTGTAATAGTGTGATTGGAGGAAAGGATTGTTCCTTTGAGATGTCCAAAGAGGATATAGCCATTTATAAGCATGGAAAATTGAGTTTTCCCCAAGACGACGTTGTGAATAGAGTTATAGGGAAAATATTTAGACTCGGAAATGAACTGAACTAAAGTAATCTAAATAAATAATAACAGTTAAACTAGTAAGTCAATCGTATTACGACCAAATTAATGGTCCTAATACGACTATACTAGTGACTAATGTCCTAATAACAAATGCACTAATAATAATTACATGACCAACCAAACAGGCTAGACAATTTTGTTCCAACCAATAACACCAAATTCAATTACTAGAGCGTCTTTCCAAACAGACCCTTAGTATTCCTTAGAGTTTCCCCCTATTTATTTTTATCAAATTTTGTGTCCTATTAACATATACAACCAACGTGTTCTCTAATATATAGATAGACCACTTATATTTCTTTTTCTCTATCGCTACTCATCAATCACAAGGTGTGTAAAAAATTTCCCTTATATATTTCTTTTCTCTTTGTTCTATTTTAGTTGTTCCTTATATAATTTGATTGTATACACAATAAATCAAATACATTAACACATGGTTTTTTGTGTTTATTTTATTATTTTGTTTTATCAAGCAGAAAATCAGCAAAAGAAGATAAATTTTAGGGAAGATAATGTTGTAGAATCATTAAGTTTCCAAAAAAGATCGAAAAGGCAAAAAAAAAAAAACACATACATTATATGGAACAAATTCAATGACTTGAAGCTTAAGATTATTTTTTTTTTAAAAAAAAGTATTTTAGTCTTCAGATATGGTCAACTTCTTTTGTTTGTTCAAAGACATGATGTTATTTTCATAAAATGCATGACTGATAAAATAAAATTTTATTAGCGATAAAATAGTTTTTTTGTATGTATTTTTTGTGCATCAATTTATATTAATTTTTTTCCTTGATTTTATTTTGGTGTTGTTTTTTGTTCCCCCACATGTCCATTATATTTAATAAAAGATTTGTACTTTTGATTTCACTTTTCGTTTTTTTTTATAGAGTTGCTAAAATGGTTTTGAAATAGTTTATTTTGATTATTTATTTGTTGTGTATACACATATTTATAAATGAATTGATTTATTCTTGATTATTCACTAATAACTTTAGCGTAAGAAGATGAGGTCATTCCGTTTCAATTTCTTTCTTATTTTTGCACAAAAAAATAAAACTCTGTCTTGCATGATGTTTGATACACCTTTTGAGGCACAACAAGTGTAATTTCGTGTCGACAAATCTCATTTTTGGGCTCAACTAATCTATATCACATAAAAAAATCACTTTAGGGACCGACTAATCTATATTTGCAATGAAAAGTCTCTCTTTAGGACTTGCTTAGTTCAAATTCGCATCAAAAAGTCCCACTTTGAGGGATAAAGCTCGACTTGTCGATGGTGAAAACTCTTGTCCCATGGATCAACACAAGGCCTCTAGTTAAGGATAAAGTAGTACTTACTGCTCCTCAATCTTTGGTGAGTATATGGTACTTGATATAGGGCCCGACAAATTCAAATTCAAGTGAGGAATCAAGTACTATTTTAGGGTCAAACGTTCCTTTCTGAGGATTTAGATCCAATGCACGAACTTAAGACCCGATTAATAATGGAGAAATACTTGCCGATCCAGCATGTTTTTTATGAATTTTTTTGTTATTTTAATTTTAGATTTATTTTTTAAAAAATGATCAATAATATATTTTCTTCGTGAATTTTGAATGAAAATTCTATAAGAAATGTCCACATGTAGGCGAGGATCAACAAAACAAATTGGGTAGGGAAGCAGGTCATGTTTTGGTTTCAAAACAGAAAGACTTAAAGAAAGGTAATTTTAATTATTAAGTTCTTTTATATATTTTCTATTATAATTATTTCATTTTATATTGTCATTGTTATTATTATTTTTGTTGTTGTTGTTGTTTACACAGAACAACAAATTTAAAATTTTTTAAATTAAAATTTTCAAAAATCTAGAAAAAGTGATGATATAAGTTTAATCGGTTTAATGGGAAGCAGTAAATTTCTTGTTAAATTGTTTATATAAATTTTGTTAAGTTGTTAGAATGTGTGAATAAATAAGATAATTTCTTCCTTTTATTAATCAGGGTTTGCTTCCAGTTTCATACCCCCCTCCTTCCGCGTACAATCAATTCCATCATTGATGATTTCACTTTTCAATTTCAATACTGTTTTCCCACATCACTCATTTGATTTTCCATGTTGAATTGATCAATAGATCTGAAACTTTGCCTCATCAATACATGAATCTTATTAAAAAGTTTATTTTAATTTAAAATATTTGAATCATTTAACCTCTAAGTCAATGAAGCTATTGCTCAATAAAATAAATGATAGAATCATGTTAAATTATTCAAAGTACATGAACAACCTAGAAAGTTCCATAACTTAGCAAGGAATTACTAAATGGACAAAAAATTGAATTCCTATTAAATTTGAAAATCTAGAGTCATAAAAAATTTGTTTTGGAACTCAAAACAAATGATATTCCTTTTTAAAATTATTTGATAAAAGAAGGAAATATTGCAATATTAAACGGATGGATTGAATAAAGTTCAGGATTGTCAAAATAACTTATATGAATAAATGAGTGGATTAATAGATTATTTGGGTTGGGTGCTTAAAATAGAATACAACCCAATTTTCCAACTTCTAATAAATTAAATGGTATTTTTCTTAAATTTTTTATCTTTTTTTATTCAATTAACAGATAAAGTAATTTCCTTTTTAACACAACTATATTTATCACATCTAGGCTAAGAGTATCGTCTTTGATGGAGAATTCCATAGATCTAGTGATGTTTCTTAAGAAGAGAAGAATAAGTTGTATCCAGGAGACCAAATGAGTAGGATATAAGACACGTGATACGGACAAGTATAATTTGTTTTACTCGGGAGGTGTGAGGAATAGGAATAAAGTAGGCATCTTAGTAGATTGTGAGCTTAAGGAGGAAGTGGTTGAGGTAAGGAGGATCAATGATAGGATGATGATGATTAAGTTAGTCATTGGAGGGTCCATTTTGAACATTCTTAGTGCTTATGCTCCACAAAAGGGCTTGGAGGAGAAGAACTACAAGATTTTTTGGGAGGAGTTGGATGAGGTGGTTGGAGGTGTTACACACAAAATGAGTGGATGATTTTAATTGTCACATCGGGTCTACTTTGATGGGGTTTAGTGATTAGTATAGAGGATTTAGTTTCTTGGATAATAATGTGGAAGAGTCTCACTTATGAATTTTCAAGAACTTTTGGGTTTGTGGTAGCCAATACTATTTTCTTGAAGGAGAAGGATAACTTGGTAACCTTCCATAGAACGGTAGATAAAACTCAGATAGACTATTTGCTTCTTAGGAAGGAATATAAATGTCTTTATAAAGACTGTTTGTTATCCCGCATGAGAATTTAACGACCTACTATTAAATCCATCTGTTGGATTTTTGATTGTAGGGGAGAGGAAGAAGAGGATCGTGGATGACAGACCGAGGATAAAATGGTGAAGCTTAAATTTGCCAGTGCTCTAGGTAAAACATTGAAGATTTTAGTTATGGGGTCTTTAGGTATCAGTACTTATGTAGTTAATATGTGGTTCAAGACTTCTAGTTAAATTTGGGCAAGTTGAGTAAATTAAATTTTCATGGACTATGTTTTTTCACCTATATATGAATTCATTAAAATGTATATTTTATACGAGGAAGAAATTATATATTGTTTAAAATTAGAATGGAAATTTTAACTTTAAAGCAAAGATGGATGGAGAAAATAATATTCACCCATTATAAGAAAGGTAAAGTAACATTTTTGGTCCATCAATTATTATAATATTATAATTTTGATACTAGTAATATCTTGCTCAATGCATGAATCTTCAATGAATTTTGGAAAGTACGTTGTTGATCCCATTGTTTGTAAATATTCAAAAATTTAATATAATGATTAATTGTACAATTGTTTAATTACCTTTGTTTTATTAAGTTTGTATTGTTATTCCACATGTTATTAATTTTTGTTATATATAATTTATGAGACTCAAAATGAGAGATCCATTAACAATGCTTTTCGGAAAGAAAAAGAAAGATTTATTTGTGAAAATAAGGCAATGAAGGATATTATGTTCCCCAAATGTGATGGACCACCCATTGTAAAAGAAGAAAGGACACGTAATTTAAAAATATGAAATGGAAAATCAATAGTTCACAGAACAGGTAAACCTTCTATTTATCCAATTTATTTTACCCTTAAAAGCCTACTACCAAGGGTTGTGATTCTTGACGCTGATTTGACTTATGGTACAAAGATCCTAATAGGATGTTCTTCTCTTTTTAATAGGATTTACACGTGTTAAATACCTAAAAAGGCCTAACTCATCATGTTTGTATCTTGGATTTGTTTCTGTCCCATGTTTATGAGTTGCCCCCTCCCTTGACAAGAGAGATCATATTGATTCACAATAAACTAATTGATTGAAATAATTTAAATTATATACAATAATAGAAAATTATAGATTTCTTATACTTTTTAGATTTTCAAATCATTTTTATTACAAATACTTACCTATTATTGTAAGTAAATTGACTTAAAAATTTTTCTTTTCAGTATGAAAAAGAATCAAATCTCATCTCAAGTGTTGTGGGAAAGCCTTTTGTGATGGATTAAAATTTGGCACCACCAAAATCCTCTCTTCGATCATCTTAAAATTCATCTGGTGGAATTTTATTGCACCAAAACATATGTGGAACTCCCATTTGTAATGACCAGTTTTCGTCGTTATAGGAATCTGAATGGGGAAAATCGATTCCAGAAAAAACTTTTTCATAGTCCTAGGATTTACACAACCTTGTCCGAATTTGGAGAAATTTAGAATAATCAAGGGGTAAGAAAGTCAGGTAGCAATCGAAAGGATTAAATATGGATTTGAAAAAATAATTGGTTAGATAACTCGCTATAGATCCGTGCGACTGTTTGAAATTTAAATCGGATAAGTAGATATTTGGGAATTGATTTTGGTGTTAAGGGCATTTTATGAGTGTAGTGAGTTAAGAAGGTGTTGTAAAAAGGGAGAAGTAAAATTTTCTTAAGGAACTTACTGCCTCGCTTCCTGCCGCTGCGGTGGGATTCTTGACGCTGCAGTGATGTCGTTACAGCGGGATGGGTACCCCTGCAGCGAGTGAAGCGTAGTTGGAATTGGGGATTTTGGGATTTTTTTCAAGACAAGCTCACTAGTTCATTTTGTGCCGCTGTAGCGACGCAGCTACATCGGGATGGGTGTCGTAGTAACATGAGGACGTGTTTTCAAATTACAAATAAAACCCTTAGACGACCTTATTTTGTATTTTTGACTTTATGATCTAAGAAGCAACCCCTAAGCTATTCCAACTCGTTTTCCATCATTCTTAAATCTAGAGTTATATTTTTTTCTCCCTAAACTCATTTTTCAATCTATAAAATGTTTCAAATTGGTTGAAATTGATGTGAAAAGATTTCTTAAACAATAATATGGTGGAATTAACCCTAATTGACTAGTTGTGGTCATGGGGTTTGAGCTAGGATTATATATTGTGAGTTTTCCTAGAATTTAATTGATTTCCATACATAAATTGTTGATTGTAGACCAAGGACAAGCGGAACGAATTTGGCTAGGGAAGAATCAAGTTATTTAGGGTTTCAAGTTTGTTTCGAGGTAGAGTGCTAGTTGTTATTCTATGTTTCTATAATATAAACTTGTTTTGCTTTGTTGTGATGCTTTTATATGTATGCATGTTCCAACATTTACCATAGATGTTGAAATGGGATATATAAACATTGATACCATGAAATCGTGACTTGAATGTATCATATTGAAGTGTTATTAGGATCGGCTGCGACATTCCGACACTCTAACTTTTAATGAATTACCACATTTTGACATGCCAACTGAGATCGGTTACCATGTTTCAGGATAAAAGTGGGATCGGATTGCCATGTTCTGGCATGCTAACAATTTTTACTTTGGGTTTCATGAAAGGACAAACTATGTGATGAATCATGTGAAATGTTATATTTATTTTATGAGATTACTGAATATGTTTATATATATGCATGTGTTTAAGATTGTAATTACTTATTTGTGTTATGCTAGTGGGATAGCTATGTGATCTACCACTACACAGTGATTGTTTACTTATTCTCCAGTTGCTCTTATTTTATTTGAGTATAGGGCATCTTCACGCCACTACTGACAAACTCGCTTTGATTTCAAGGGTGAGCCACATTGTTCAAGCTTCCATGGAATTCTCGTTAGTCTATGTCCACCATTTTGACATAGACCTTGTTTTAGTTAGATTATACTTCATTAATAATAACTTGTTAGATATGGATATCGTTATAGCTTTGGTACATTGACTTTCCGATTCTAGTTTTATCTTCCATTTTGTTAGTTAGTCTACTAGATGTTTATTTAGTAATAGAACCTTACCTTTAGTTATTTATATTTCGTCTGTAACTCAAATAAGTTACTTTAATAGTTGGTTATTAGTAGTGGTGGTCCCATCGAGTTGTAGTGCGGGTGCCAATCACGACGATCTTAGTCATGACATAAATTGGAATCATAGACTAGGTTCGTTGATCTCAATGTATCAAAATGATTCTAATAGAATCTCTAGGAATGGTACGGGGACACCATTACATTTCTTCAAGAGGTTATAACACTTCAGGAAATATACATTTCTCTTGTCTTTTTCGTGCTTTGGCTATATACCAATTGGTATCTGGCGATTCGAATTGGTATCTATCTTCTTCAACTATTCTATCCGCAGATGGTTAAAGCTAGGTATAATATCATTAGGCCTGTAGCTCCGGCTAATGCTCCAGCTAAGGAAGTCGTATCCGAAATTGCGATCGAGGTAGAGGTAGAGAAAGACCTAGGGGTAGAGGCTGTGGGAGAGTGTAGCCTATTGTGAATGAGGTACCAAATGATCATGTTTCGGGAATAAGAACCCTCTAACACATGAGGAGGTAATAGGAGAGGATGATAATGTTGAGAATGTTGAACAGGTTGAACAGGGGATAGGAGGGCATGCTTAAGCCATTGGAATTCCACCAATTGATCCATTGCTAGATCAATAGATCGTGTCCATTTTAAAAGGGTTGGCTGGTCCGGGGATTATTCCACCTACTCATGACCCCGCAAAACCCCATGTTGTTAAAATATTCCCTAGCCGGTTGGGAAATGAGGTAAAGTTTCCTTCTTCCATTCTTTATTGGGCTTTGTGATGACTTGTAATGAGAATGATTTGTTGACCAAGTTCTTATAGCTCAAGATCCCTGTATTTCTTTGTATGGAGACAGACGACGCTTATGAGTTCATATTAAATTTTTATGAGATGTTTCATAAGTTGGGTATTGTTCACCAACATGGAGTTGAGTTCGTCTACTTTTAACTTTAAGGTGAGGACAAGCAATGTAGAGAACTTACATAGAATGTAAAACCTCTACATTACCCCACTTACTTGGACCCATTTTCATGCCTTATTTGTAGAGATGTATGTACCTAGTACTTTAAGAGATTACAAAAAGGATAAGTTCATGGTTCTAGAACACGGTAATATGTCTGTGGCTGCTTTTGAAGACAAGTTCCATGATTTATCTTGATACACTAAAAAATTGCTTACCACAAAAGAGGATAGGGTCCGGTTATTTATTAGAGGTTTGGATTTTGATCTACGAGTGTTATATTCCTCATGAATTTTGAGGGATGGAGTTTTAATAAAGTGACCAATTATGTCAAGAAA
This sequence comes from Solanum habrochaites, assembly GCA_027704765.1. Lineage (NCBI taxonomy): Eukaryota > Viridiplantae > Streptophyta > Magnoliopsida > Solanales > Solanaceae > Solanum > Solanum habrochaites. Next base: position 35,535,675 of record JAKWJA010002497.1, on the reverse strand, counting down.
GTGGAAGGGATGAAGCGAGACAGTCAAGGTAGGGTTTTGGATAATAAGGATAAGAGTTCTTGAAATTTACAAGGCTCCTATGATAGAGGATCCGGTAAACCTACACTTGCGGCCAAGAAAATTTAGTCCTCCATGTCTGCCTCTACGGATTTCTATTCGGGAACTCCTTCTAATATTTTTTCATCAGAACCTAATGTAGGGCATGTGGCGGGCAGCATACCACGTGGCGGGAAGCATACCACGTAGCAGCCGCACTTGCTTTAGTTATGGTAAAGTTGGACACATGATGAGGAATTACCCACAACCGCGTCCACTTGTTTCCAGATAGCTGACTTCTTGAATAATTGCACCAACATTAAATTGTAATAAAGGTAGGGAAGTTCCACAAGTAGGACAAGGAGGAAATTAAATACACTGTGGAGGTAGAGGCAATGGTAACAGAGGCAGAGGTAACACACAACCTGGAACGGAGGTAGCTCGTGTTAATGATAGAGATAAATCTTATACCTTTTTAGGCTAGAATGAGGTAGAGGTGTTTGATGCAGTGATCACATGATCTATTCTTGTCTAGGACCGAATGGATAATGTATCACTTGATCCGGGTTCCACCTATTCTTATGTGTTTTGAGATGTTGTATGATATTCTTAATGATCCTATACGTGTTTCTACTCCGGTTGATTCATAGTCACCCATGTATATCGTGCTTGCCCTGTGTTATTTATGGGATATCACACTTGGGCTGATTTGGTGACTTTGGATATGGATGACTTCGACATAGTCTTATGCATGACTTGGTTGTCTGCGCATTATGTTGTTCTTAATTGTAATACCAAGTCTGTTACTCTAGAAATTCCAGGAAGGCTAAAATTAAAGAGAGAAGGGGTGTACAAGCCTAAGCATGTTAAGATTATATCCTCTATTCGGGATAGTAAATTAGTAGAACAAGGTTGTTTAGCTTAGTTTCCTCATGTTAAGTATATTAATATTATAGCTCAATCCATTGAATCTATTCTGGTGGTGTCCGAATCTAGTTCAGTGGTCCAAATGATATTCCAAGCATACCTCCAGATTGAGACAAAGATTTTTGTATTGACTTAGAGCCTGGTACGCCTCCCATTTCTATCCCTCCATATCGCATGGCTCCGGTGGATTTGAGCGAGCTTGAGGCTCAAATCCAAGAGCTTTTTAATAAGGGTTTTATTCGACCTAGTGCTTCCCAAATAACACCCCAGAAATTCCTATGATCTAAACTAGGGCCTCACATGAGAAGTAATGAGTATTTTTTACCTAAAACAAAGACAATTAAATTAATTAGAAGGCTTTAAATTTTAAATGTCAAGGAACGTACAAGATGCTCGAATGCTAGTGAAAGTACTTTAGGGTGCCTTTAGGTCTTGGAATGGTTATATGAGGGTCCAAACTTGTAAGAATGTTTAGAGTACACATTATATCATGTTTAGGTTCGAAACATATGGGTATGACTCCCCGAGGACCACCTTAAGGTCCCTCGAGGAGGACCAAAACATCTACGAAAAAGCTGTCAAAACAACATGCAAAAAACGAGGACAAACGGCGCCCCGTTGGTGAAGGTGGTGATTCAATACTTAGATTATTGATCCATCTTTCCATTTTATCAGCCTCTTTCACAAACAATGACTTTTTAGAACAATCTGTTCATGCAACGACGGACTGTCGTTTGAGGGACGTCAATGGGTGCTTGCAAACTAGTGCACTACATAGCCAAGCCAATGTTGGGTTGGTGCATTCTACCCTTGGCTAATTAAATGTAGGGTCGGTAAAAAATATTTATTTTAGGCATAATAAAGGATTTTAAAAGATGAATCAAGTCTTCACACATAAAAATCCCAAAACCTCAAAGACACTCACCTCTGTCTAGTTTCTCTCTCCCCAACCTAAATCTCCATTGAAAAAACCTCGGAACTTCAAGGAAAAGAAAATTTCACCAAGTAAGACAACTCAAATTAGTGAATAATCATCTTTAAGTTACGTTTCCTTTCACTCTTAAAACTTATTTCCCCAAAAGTCCTCTTCAAAAAGTGTTTCAAAACTCCCTAGAAACTAGGGTTTCAATCTATACATGGGTCCTCTTTTCATAACGAAATTTAAGAATCAATTGTTATGAATTATGATATTTTATTGTTTTTTATATATGTAATGATGGTCAATTATTGGTAATCACTTGATATTTCCCCTTGGATCCTTGTTCTTCCCTAAACCTTGAGATTCGTAATGCGAATTGTATAAGATGATGATCATATGGATCGTGTAGAATGATGTTAGCTATGTATTTTTTATTAAATTACCTTATTTATACATTGATTATTGGATAATTGAAGTATGAAGGCCCATGAACGGGAAGAAAGTATAAAGATTAGTTTTTTCCTAAACCCCTTTATGAATAATGAGTTATTTAGAATGTAATGATCCTACGTCTTATGTGTTGTTGTAGTGTTTATCGCATGTGTCCCTCATCCTTAAACCTATACACTTGAATTGATTATGAAGCATATATTAATGTTATGATATGATTGTTATATGATTAAAAAGTACTTCTAATAAAATAATAAAGTGTTTCAGTGAAAGGTTTACTCACTTACTAGAGGTTTCTAAAGTGGAAGGGTTATTCTCACTTATGATTATGAATGAGCTATTATGATGAAATGTTTACATAAGGGTAAGTAAAGACTAATTTGAATTTCTGTGAAGACTAGATACGGTTATAAAAAGGGAATAGATGCTTAGCACAGAAAAGGGCATGTAAATGAATTTGAAGCCTCACGTTTAGTAAGTCCGGCTTCTTACATGGGCTGCGTAGCATTTATCAACTCATGTTTCCAAAGATATAGGTTTTCTCATGAGATGAAAAACTCCTATGTTTAACAACTAAGGGTTTCTAGTAATAATCTCCTTGACCTTTAACGATGCACCCATATAGGATTCTATCTTAGTGGATCCACCTAAATAGCTAATTACGAAAGGTTACACCATAGGCAAGTGTTAACCCTCTCTTTTCATCGTGGGAGTAGAACATTAGATTCCACGTATCTCACATGGTCTAATGTATACTATTGCAACTTCTTTTCCTAATTCTAATTGTTAATCGATAAAGAAGTGTATGAACTCTTTATAGGGCTTTCTACATAGTATGAGGGAGGGTATGGGACTTTTCTCATACATTGACCTTGTGGAATCCTAAGGGAGAGTTCTAGTAGTGTTATTTTGTGAATATGTCAATTATTATTCATGTAGGTTAGCTATGTATGTTCTTTATGTATATCAAGTTACTATGAATTATGAGATTATAAAAGTGTATATGAAGTACGCTGCTAAATGTGATACGTGGCTTTGAATAGGGTGACAGAGTTCTATTATTTCAATTGCACAAGTATTGCTTGGGTTTCCTACATATGGGTTAGTATTATGTTGGATTGGTATATGATAGTTACTATATGTGCATGTAGGGTTAATTGATAAAAAACATGTTTTGTACTAGACAGTCCCTTTATTCACGCATGATTATTTTTATGCACAGAATCCATATTTAGTAAGTATAATGTACAAACCCATATTTTCTTTCTTTTTTTCCAAACAATGTATGTTCGGTCCATTGTGGATATCAAGGACATTTCTCAAGCCACTTGGACTTCCTTCTCTAAGTTTGTAAGTCCTCAAGTCCGAGGAGGAAGACCCATTTTCTAGCTTTCGAGTTTTCGTTATGTTTGAAAGACAATATTTTAAACTCTAATTTAAGATGTTCTCGTTTATCTATGGGATATATCCCAAGTTTATATTCTCTTATGTCTAAATGTTACATTGTGACAAAGTTAGATGACATTTTCCTTATATGAAGTGAAGTGAATTTCCAAAGTGAAAGTTTATCAATTTTCTGCTCTTTTTATTATGTGATACATGCTATGACGTATATTAAGTGTTTGTATTAGACCTCTTCTAGGTCGAATACGTTGGTAGAGACTAGGGGGTACTTTGTGTCGTTGCACACTGATACGCTAAAACTTACTTCTCAAATAAGAAGTAAAGCGGTCGTATCAAGTAAAGAACCCAACTAATGAGGTTGGGATCGTTCCCACGAGGAAAATAGTTCAGACTTAACTTCAATCTATTATTAATAATATCTAGTCAATTATTTCCTTGGAAAACAAACACAATAAAAAGGTTTTTGTTTCTTCTAAACTAATGAAAATAACTAGCTAAATTAAAGGAGACAGTAACAATTTCAAATACTGGAGTTTAATCAATAAATAAAGTAACTAGGGTTTATGTGTTCCCACAGGTTCATAACTTGATAATTCTAACTATAACAATTCTTTCCTAGTATGTTGCATGCAAAATATTAAGTTATGTATTTCCAAATCCTTGGTTCGGCATCTAGAAAATTTCACTACGAACCTTGGTCCGGCTACGTGTGTTGCTATACTAACCCTTACCTTTAACTTATATTAAGAATCGCATTCAATATTTGACTAAGTTATTACCTCGTACCAATCAATACTAGCCTATTAGATAGTATACACTAAATCTATGTTGATAATTCTTTTCCTTTTATCTACCTTCTTGGTCTGGCAAGTATCATTAAGGTGAGTTCTAAAGTTTGTCATCCGTTAAAAATAATTCTAAAGGAAAAAATTATCAATACTTGCAACACACTATTCTAAAATTGTTGTTTTAGTTACGTTTTATCTCGTTATTCACCTATGGTTCCCACAACCCTAGTTATGGAGTTTAGTTACCCATAATCATAATCGCAATATTCAAATATGTAATATAAGAATTCGTGCACTTGTTTCAATAATAGAGAATAGAATCCAGAAGTTTACTTGATTAATCCACAAAAATTACCAACAATCAATTACTGAAATTAATTGAAGACTAAAGATTCTCCAAAAGTGTAATAATAATCAGCAAGTCTAATCCTCAAAAAAAGCACAAATAACAAAGATTCTAACAAAGACTCTAAAAATAATCAAGAGTCTAACGAAGAGTCCAAAAATAATCAAAAGTCTAACCCCAAAAACAAAGTTTTTCAAACTATTTATAAAAAATAAAAACCTAATTAAATAAGGAATCTATATGCTGGAAATATGTCAAAAGGCGGCTGGGTCGACGGACCTCACGACGGCTTGTCGTGGTCACTACGGGCCGTCATGGACTCCGTCTTCCCATACTTATGCAATTTATTGTGCTGATCTCTTCATTACCCTCGACGGCAGGTATGGCGGATCGTCATAGGAACAACGGTCCGTCGTGGGTCTCCATTCCATAACACTTGAACTCTAGGAATTTGGGTATTGGGACTACTTCTCTGATCTTCATGACGAACCAGCAAAACGGACCGTCATGGCTACGATGGTCCGTCACGCACTCTGTAACCCTACACTTTTTTCAGACTTCCCCATCATCCTTCAGCAGCGGCACTACAATGCCACCTACGGAACGTCACGGGAACGACGGACCGTCAAAAGCTCCGTAGGTGGTACTTTTCTACATTTCATGCTCAAAAAACCTCCGCATTAATCTTTTAGACAGATTTCCTGCAAATAAAGAGAAACTTACATAAAAATTAGTACAAAGAGACTTTTTGACACACTAAACTTAAGCAAAAAGTATTAAAAATATCGTGAAACCATGGTATATAAATACCCTCGACTTAAGTTTGTTGTTTGTCCTCAAGCGACGCCTATGACTCAATACAAAAGCACTGTAAAATAGTATCCATGTTTTATCATTCGCAACCATTTGGCTATCAATCCCGATCAGTCTCAACATATTTATGCATACTTTTACTATTAGGCTTGAATTATGTGGAATCATACCATGACACAGACTCACCATGCACTAACACCTATCCTCTTAATTTTCTCACCGAGGTGCTAATATTTTCTAGTATTGCAACTAGTGTCCTAACTTCAAAACAATATCCTCATTTTTCACAAAATGATTTCAGTTTTAGTATAAGGATTACTTTTCAACACTCACTCTTAGAACAAATTCACACTCATTCATACATATTGCCATAAGCTTACCCTTATTTTCACTGCTTTAAGTTCGCTATACTACTCTTAGGATCACGATAGCACTTTCTTATCTTGTAACATAGGCTCAGGGTTAGGTAGGGTATATTTAGGTATACTTTATTTACTTTTTTCCCTCCTTGACATATCGGATAAACATACCACTTTTTATCATTTTATTCCGCCCAGTTTCTCATATTCTTTCACCTTGGTTTTTTCCATTCTTTCGTCATTTGTGTAAGTGACTCTCTTATTTTCTTGCTTGTATTCCTTGTATTTTTTATTTTATTTATTTATTTATTTTCACTTTTCTTTTAACTAATTCTTGAGTTACTTTACTTTTGTTCTTTCCCTCTTTTTGTTCTTTCAACCCCACTTTACAAAGCATTCCTCATAATAGCCACCCACAACTCATGGCTTTTCCATGAGTTAAAGTACACAATACCCAAAGTTGGGTAAGGGCCATAAAAAGGATTTTTTACTGCATTAGTCACCCTCAATTTATGCTTTTAGAATAAGCTGAGGTGCACATGTGTCACGACCCAAATCGGATCGCGACTGGCACCCACACTTACCCTCCTATGTGCGAACCAACCAATCTAAACCTTAACATTTCAATGTAATATCAACAGAAATTATGCGGAAGACTTAAACTCATTAATAAAAACCAATTTAATAACTTCTAAAATTCAAGATCTATTATTATCCCAAAAATCTGGAAGTCATCACCACAAGAACATCTATGATCAAATTACTAAACTAAGAGTATTCTAAAAAGCTAAAATAACAAAAGCTAGTCTATGCCGGAACTTCAAGGCATCGAGACATTAGGAAGGAGATCCAGTCCAAGCTAGAAGCATTAGCTCACCCTGAAGATCCGGTGTGACGAAGACTGGCTAGAATTGCGGTTGAGTTGAAGACGACGGCACGTTTGCTGCACTCCACAAATAAACAAGAAGAAAACATAAAAGTAGGGGTCAGTACAACCACAAGTACTGAGTAGGTATCATCGGCCAACTCAAAATAGAAAGCAATATATCTCAGATAACATCATAAAATCAACTAATATTCTTAACAGGTGATAGCAACAAGTATAAATGTCATTTTAATATCACCGATCATATCTTATGAGGACTCAAGCCTCCACACCATACTCTTTGGGAAACATTCTTTAGATTGAGTATATTAGCATCTTTCAAGATCATTCTATATATTCTTGTGTCGGTACGTGACACTCCGATCCTCGTTAGTCTTTATTCCTCTTGTGTCGGTACGTGACACTCCGATCCCCTACTACTATGTGTCAGAACGTGACACTCCGATCCCCTAAATCTATGTGTCGGTTCGTGACACCCGATCCCCTAAATCTACGTGTCGTTTCGTGACACCCGATCCCCTAAATCTACGTATCGGTTTGTGACACCCAATCCCCTAAATCTACGTGTCGGTTCGTGACACCCGATCCCCTAAATTTACGTGTCGGTTCGTGACACCTGTCCCACTAATCTCATTCTATTAGTAAATCAAGCCTTCTTTTATATTAAGGCATCATCATCTCATTACTTTAGTTCATCAAGCCTTCTTTTATACCAAGGAATCATCTTTTAACAAGAGATTAGGTTTTTATCAAGATTTGGGATTCAATAGCTTCATCATGCTTGTTTCATCACAATCATATATATAAAATCACATCATGCATACACACAATTAAGCATATAGAAGACTTTATAATACTACCCAACACATATCATTCTCTATAAGAGTTTACTACGAGTAGCATAAAAACCATAACCTACCTCCACCGAAGATTTGTGATCAAGCAAGCAAATCCTCAAAATCCTTGTTGTCTCTTCGTTCTCTCTCTCTCTTGCTCGATTCCCTCTCTTTCTGTTCTTTTTCTTTTTCTTATTCAAACCCTCTTTCTTTTACCCTAATAATCATATAATTAAGTATAAAAGATGGCTTTAATAACCCACTAATTAACTTAAGGTTACCTCTTTTAACCCCCAAGTAATTAGACTTATTAACATTAACCCACCACTTTATAATTAAAGCTGGAAATAGTCCAAAACGCCCCTTAAATAAATTAACAGAAATCCGACCCAGCCTGGGATTGCGCAACCTGTGACGGCCCGTCGTGCCTGCGACGGTACGTCCTGCAGGTCGTCGCAAGGTTCAGAGACAATTTCCACCAAAGGGTCTGTGACGGCCCGTCACGCCTGTGACGGCCCGTCACGCCTGTGACGGTCCGTCCTGCCATTCTGTCACGAAGTTCAGAGAGTCGATTTTCAGTACCCAATTTCAGAATTTCTAAGTGTTTTGAAACGAGACCCCTCCCTCGACGGTCCGTCATGGGGTCCATCATCTCAGCCAGTTTTCCAGAAATAAAATCTGCTGCTTAAAACGACTAAACAGGTCGTTACAATAGATACCAATTTACTCATCGTTCGTCCCCGAACGATCACGAGAAGTAAAACAAGAGTGAGAAGAAGTACCTGAATCTGTAAACAGATGTGGGTATCTTTCTTGCATATCTGCCTCCTTCTCCCAAGTGGCTTCTTCAACCGGTCGATTCTTCCATTGCACCTTGATGGATGCAATCTCCCTTGACCTCAACTTGCGAACTTCTCTATCTAAAATAGCAACAGGCTCCTCCTCATAAGACAAATTCTCATCAAGCAAAACTGAATCCCAACGGATAATGTAGTTTCCATCCCCATGGTACCTTTTCAACATCGACACATAGAATACCGGATGTACTCCGGAGAGTGCTGGAGGCAAAGCTAATTTATAAGCCACCTCCCCTACTCGCTTAAGTGCTTCAAATGGACCAATATACCTCGGACTTAGCTTACCTCTTTTACCAAATCGCATCACACCCTTCATGGGCGAAACTTTCAGCAAGACTTGCTCACCTTCCATGAACTCCAAGTCTCTAACCTTTCGATCTGCATATTCCTTTTGCCTACTTTGAGCCGCTAAAAGCTTTTCTTGAATAGATTTCACCTTCTCTAATGAATCCCTCAAAAGGTCAGTGCCCCAAGGTCTAACCTCGAATGCATCAAACCAACCAATGGGAGACCTACATCTCCTCCCATACAATGCTTCGAAAGGGGCCATATCAATACTTGAGTGATAGCTATTATTGTATGAAAACTCCGCTAAGGGTAAGAAGTTATCCCAATGACCACCGAATTCTATCACACATGCACGAAGCATATCCTCCAACACTTGAATCATTCGCTCAGACTGACCGTCGGTCTGAGGTTGGAACGCAGTACTATGATCCAACCTAGTACCTAATTCGGCATGCAATGTTCTCCAAAACTTAGAAGTAAACTGCGTACCTCTATCTGATATGATGGACAGTGGAACTCCATGCAATCGAACAACTTCTGAGATGTAAAGCTTGGCTAACTTCTCTTCATTATAAGTCACCTTGACCGGAATGAAATGAGCAGACTTAGTCAATCTGTCCACAATTACCCAAATAGAGTCAAACTTCCCCAATGTCTTCGGAAGACCAACCACGAAGTCCATTGCAATTCTCTCCCATTTCCATTCCGGAATGGGCATTCTCTGAAGTGTTCCTCCGGGCCTTTGGTGTTCATACTTTACTTGTTGACAGTTTGGACATTTGGCAATAAAATCCAATAATCGCTTTGATCTACTCTACACCAAAAAGTGTTGCTTTAGGTCACGGTACATCTTGGTTGCACCCGGATGTATCGAATATACCTTGAACTATGAGCCTCTGTCAGAATAGTGTTGATCAAATCATCGACGCGGGGTACACATACCCTTCCCTTAATCCTCAAAATGCCTTCCTCATCGATTGTCGCTTCTTTAGCCTCTCCTTGCAACACTTATCTCGGATTCGGATTAGTTTTCATCATCAATAACTGCTTTCCCTTAATCTTGTCAAGAAAGAAGATCTTGCCTCCACACAGGCCAAAAATCCTCCTTTCTCATTTACTTCTAACCTCATAAGGTCGTTAGCCAGAATCTGAACTTCTCTAGCCAATGGGCGTCTAGAAGCTTGCAAGTGAGCTAGACTTCCCATGCTTCCCGCCTTTCTACTTAAGCATCCGCTACAACATTCGCCTTCCCCGGATGATACAAAATAGTGATGTCGTAGTCCTTCAGTAGTTCCATCCATCTCCTCTGTCTCAAATTCAAATCTCTTGAGTAAAGACATACTGTAGACTACGATGATCCGTATAGACCTCACACTTAACCCCATATAAATAGTGTCTCCATTGCTTTAATGCAAACACCACCACAGCCAAATCTAAATCATGGGTCGGATAATTACGTTCATGCACTTTAATTGTCCTCGAAGCATAAGCAATCACATTTTTCTCTTGCATTAGCACTGCACCCAACCAGAATAGGATGCATCACAATAACAATGAAGTTCTTACCCTCCACTGGCAAGGTAAGGATAGGTGCGGTAGTCAACAGAGTCTTGAGCTTCTGAAAGCTTTCCTCACACTCATCCGACCATACAAATGGAACATTTTGCTTAGTCAAGTTCGTCAGTTGGGAAGCAATAGAGGAGAATCCCTTGACAAATCGACGGTAATAACTGGCTAACCCCACAAAGCTCCTTATTTCTGACACATTAGTAGGTCTTACCCAATTCTTCACTACTTCGATCTTAGAAGGATCCACCATCACTCCATCCTTAGAAACCACGTGCCCCAAGAAGGACACTGCATCTAGCCAAAACTCACACTTAGAGAACTTGGCATAAAGCTTTTTCTCCCTCAACATTTCCAATACCATTCTCAAATGCTCCTCATGTTCCTCCTTACTTTTAGAGTATATCAGTATATCATCAATAAATACGATCACAAAGAGATCCAAATATGGCTTAAAAATCCCGTTCATCAAACTCATGAACGCAGCAGGGGCATTCGTAAGTCCAAAAGACATCACTACAAATTCGTAATGCCCATACCTGGTTCTAAAAGCAGTCTTTGGCACATCCGTTGCCCGTATTTTCAATTGATGATAACCGGATCTCAAGTCAATCTTAGAGAAGACACAAGCACCTTGTAACTGATCGAACAAGTCATCAATGCGAGGAAGAGGATACTTGTTCTTTATGGTTACCTTGTTCAACTGCCGGTAGTCTATGCACATCCGAAAACTCCCATCCTTCTTCTTCACAAACAAAACGGAGCACCCCAAGGAGATGCACTTGGTCTAATGAAGCCTTTGCTCAACAACTCTTGAAGTTGGGCTTTTAACTCTCTTAACTCCGCGGGAGCCATTCTATAAGGGGGTATAGAAATGGGGCGAGTACCCGGTTCAAGATCAATACAGAAGTCAATATCCCTATCTGGTGGCATACCAGGAAGATCTGCAGGGAACACATCCAGAAACTCACGGACCACCGAAACCGACTCAATCGAAGGTACTTGGGTAGTGTCATCCTTGAGATGTGCCAAGAAAGCTAAACACCCTTTACTAACCATTTTCTTAGCACGAAGAAAGGAGATGATACGCACCGGATTGGAAGTGTAGTCACCCTCCCACACTAACGGATCTGTCCCAGGCTTGGCTAACGTCACCGTTTTAGCATTACAATCCAAGATCGCAAATTGCGGAGAAAGCCAAGTCATACCCAGAATTACATCAAAATCAACCATTTCTAAGATAAACCAATCTACATAAGTGTTGCTCCCCACAAAGTTCACCAAACAAGACCTATATACCTTTTCGACTACCACAGACTCACCCACCGGAGTAGAAACACGAATAGGCATATCAAGTAATTCACAATGTAAATTTAGACCATTATCAAATGAGGAAGATACATAAGAAAATGTGGATCCAGGATCAAACAATACAGAAGCCATGCAATCACAAACCAGAAGATTACCTGTGATGACAGCATCAGATGTCTCCGCCTCCGATCTCCCAGGGAAAGCATAACAATGGGCCCTTTCGTTGTTTGTTGTCCGTTGCCCCTACCATGTTGTGATGTAGTGGCTCCAGTTTGCCCATCACCCCGGCCGTTTTGGTGACCACCATTACCTCGACCACCACGTCCTCCAGAATAACGGCCTCTACCATGACCACCTCTACCTCTAGCTATTGGGGTCTATACTCTGTTTTGGGACAATTCCTCCTAATATGTCCAGTCTCCCCACATCCATAACACTCTCTGGAGTCGGGCATAGGTCTCTCAGAGAAGTGTTGACCGGTCTGAGGTGGACCCCCAACTACAGTCTGTAGTGAAGACTGAATTGGTCGAACTGAGTAACCTCCTGAACCCTGTCCTCTGGAGTAAGAACCATTAAAATCACCTCCCTTACGAAACCTTTTAGATGTCGATGCCATGGTGAAGTCATCTGGCTTCACTCCTTCTACCTCTATCACAAAGTCTACCACTTCTTGAAAAGATTTCGCTGTGGCCGCTACCTGTAAGGCTGAAATTCGCAATTCTGATCTCAACCCCTTCACAAAACGGTGAATCAGCTCTTGTGGACTGAAACAAAGTTGGGTGGCATATCTGGATAGCGCACAAAACTTAGCCTCATATGCATTGACCGACATCCTACCTTGCTCTAGGCTCAAGAACTCATCCCTTTTCCTATCCCTCAAAGTCCAGGGGATATACTTCTCCATAAACAAGCTAGAGAATGAGGCCCAAGTCATAGGTGGTGCCTCTGTTGGTTGACACTCAACATGTGACCGCCACCACATTTTGGCGTTCCCTTGAAACTGGTAGCTCACGAATTCAACACCAAACCGTTCTACTATACCCATCTTGTGTAGTAGCTCATGACAGTCAACCAGAAAATCGTAAGCATCCTCAGATTCTGCACCCTTGAAGACTGGAGGTTTCAATTTCAAGAACTTACTGAAAAGTTCATGCTGATCATTTGTCATTATAGGCCCAGTAGTCAGGCGTGGAAACGTGCCTATGTCCAATGAGGCATCCATACGAGGAGCCATAGTGGCTGCATGTTGTACCTCTGAAACCGGAGGTGTTGGTGCAGAAAAAACTGGAGGTGCCTGACCCTGATTAGATAACCCGCTAAGATAAGCAAGAACCTGATTGATCATTTCTGGGGTAGGTTGGGGTGGCAATTCCTCATTTTGCACTTGTTCATTCTCCCCATCCTCCCCTTCTCTTACTATTTCCTCAGTCGGTGGAGGAGTCACCGCCCTAGTACCAGATGGGATAGGTGCTCGTCCTCGTCCTCTAGAGGACGTCCTCCCACGACCTCTTCCGCGGCCTCTTGCCACTGCTCCTCTTTGAGCTACAGTCTCAGCGGCTGGCTCAGATGCATCTTGTCTTGCCGATGTTGATGTTGGCGTAGTCGTTGGTCTAGTTCTAACCATCTGCGAAATAGAGTGAAGAAGGTCAGATACCAATTTGTATCACCCAGATACCAATTGGATCCAAGTAATAGCACGAAAGAAAGAAAGAATGGAGTTTTCCTAAAGTCTTATAGCCTCTCAAAGAAAAGTAAAGGCGTCCCCCTACCGTTCTTTAAGACTCTACTGGCACCCACACTTACCCTGCTATGTGAGCGAACCAACCAATCTAAACCTTAACATTTCAATGTAATATCAACAGAAAGTAATGCGGAAGACTTAAACTCATTAATAAAAACCAATTTAATAACTTCTAAAATTCAACATCTATTATTATCCCCAAAATCTGGAAGTCATCACCACAAGAACATCTATGATCAAATTACTAAACTAAGAGTATTCTAAAAAGCTAAAATAACAAAAGCTAGTCTATGCCGGAACTTCAAGGCATCGAGACATGAGGAAGGAGATCTAGTCCAAGCTAGAAGCATTAGCTCACCCTGAAGATCCGGTGTGACGAAGACTGTCTAGAATTGCGGTTGAGTTGAAGACGACGGCACGTTTGCTGCACTCCACAAATAAACAAGAAGAAAACATAAAAGTAGGGGGTCAGTACAACCACAAGTACTGAGTAGGTATCATCGGCCAACTCAAAATAGAAAGCAATATATCTCAGATAACATCATAAAATCAACAAATATTCTTAACAGGTGATAGCAACAAGTATAAACGTCATTTATAATATCACCGATCATATTTTATGAGGACTCAAGCCTCCACACCATACTCTTTTGGGAAACATGTTCTTTAGATTGAGTATATTAGCATCTTTCAAGATTCATTATCTATATTTCTCTTGTGTCATTACGTTACACTCCGATCCCTCGTTAGTCTTTATTCCTCTTGTGTCGGTACGTGACACTCCGATCCCCTACTACTATGTGTCGGAACGTGACACTCCGATCCCCTAAATCTACGTGTCGGTTCGTGACCCCACCCCCCGATCCCCTAAATCTACGTGTCGGTTCGTGACACCCGATCCCCTAAATCTACGTGTCGGTTCGTGACACCCGATCCCCTAAATCTACGTGTCGGTTCGTGACACCCGTCCCACTAATCTCATTCTATTAGTAAATCAAGCCTTCTTTTATATTAAGGCATCATCATCTCATTACTTTAGTTCATCAAGCCTTCTTTTTACCAATTATCATCATTTAACAAGAGATTAGGTTTTTATCAAGATTTGGGATTCAATAGCTCCTCATCATGCTTGTTTCATCAAAATCATATATAAAATCACATCATGCATACACACAATAAGCATATAGAAGACTTTATAATACTACCCAACATATCATTCGTTATTAAGAGTTTTACTACGAGTAGCATAAAACCATAACCTACCTCCACCGAAGATTCGTGATCAAGCAAACAAATTCCTCAAATCCTTGTTGTCTCTTCGTTTTCTCTCTCTCTTGCTCGATTTCCCTCTCTTTCTGTTCTTTTTCTTTTTCTTATTCAACCCTCTTTCTTTTACCCTAATAATCATATAATTAAGTATAAAAGATGGCACTAATAACCCACTAATTAACTTAAGGTCCTCTTTAAACCCCCAAGTAATTAGACTTATTACATTAACCCACCACTTTAAAATTAAAGCCGGAAATAGTCCAAAACGCCCCTTAAATAAATTAACAGAAATCCGACCCAGCCTGGGATTGCGCAACCTGTGACGGCCCGTCGTGCCTGCGACGGTCCGTCCTGCAGGTCGTCGCAAGGTTCAGAGACAATTTCCACCAAAGGGTCTGTGACGGACCGTCACGCCTGTGACGGTCCATCCTGCCATTCCGTCACGAAGTTCAGAGAGTCGATTTTCAGTACCCAATTTCAGAATTTCTAAGTGTTTTGAAACGAGACCGCTTCCTCGACGGTCCGTCGTGCCCATGACGGTCCGTCGTGGGGTCCGTCGTCTCAGCCAGTTTTCCAGAAAAAAAATTTGCTGCTTAAAACGACTAAACAGGTCGTTACAACATGTCCAAGGAGGGACCAGGGCCAACCTATTATTCTAATAAAAGATCAGTTGGGGTGAAAAAGAAAGATCAAGTTTAAGCTCAAATCATTTGGGTCAAATAAGGATTAATTTCATTTTGTTTTTTTTATTTAGGATAAAAATGGGCTATATTGAAAAAGGGCCTATGATTATTTCCTAATTGTCTATTACAACTTACTTTTAGCAGGACTAACCAGGAAAGTTCTTGCTCATTACAAATAGTGTACTATTCAAATCTTCCTCACACTTACTTGACATCTCATTACTCTACCAGATTATTAGACACCTAGTTCGAATTTTAGACTCAGGGTCATGCAGTGGGGTACCTCTATGTCATGCTTAGAGCCACACATTTATCAATTACTATGCCTAGTAATGCATCATTTTCATTTCATCAGGATATAATTTTAGCCATCTTGCTTCATAACTAAACTATGTACACAAGATATAGACATGTCGGTTCAACAGTAAAAATAATCATTATCTTTGTGAAAAAGAACACAGGCAAGAAAACCCCAAAAGAGGATAGTGAGTTGGGCTACTCAGACTTCACCCTAGCAGTCACTTTCCTTTTACCCCATCCCCAACAAAAAGACATGCAATTGTCCCCAATGCATAAAAAATTGAAATACAAGAGTGGTAGGTGAAGCAAACCTGGGGCGCAAAGCACCGATGATCATCAAGCTGCTGGGTCTGGTTCCCCGGAACCCACTACCTCTTTAATCTGGACACCCTCAGTAGTGTCCTTCCGCTATCTCCACATTTTTGGATCTAGATGCCCCACCAGCTAAATCTATTGCCTTCATCTGACGCGCCTCTTCGTTAGCATGCGAGGCTCTCCTCGTAGCCTCCATCTCACGACTCTACTTCTACCGTGGTCGAGACTCCTCCTCCTCTCAACCCGATGACTCTTGGCATGATCTCGAGGGGGAGGGGTGGAATCTCAAAAGTGGTGAATAAGGTCGCCATCACTATGTCTTTAGAAGGATCTGCAGAAGGGGCCTCACAATCAGGCATGCTAGCCTTTAAGATCATATCGATGTTTGTGCGATGACTGTCGACCGCACCCTGAAGGGTCGACACATCTACCTGAGGGGCTGGCCGGCTAGCACCCAAAACTCAGAAGCATCCAAGCGTCAATGAACCTCATCGCTCTTCCGCTCAGTGTGCTGGACCATTTTCCTCTCCAAGAGCTCTTCTGCCTCAGTAATAAACCTCTACATCCAAGGCTGGATGTGATGCAGAAGTGTAGCCATCTCTACCTTTAATTTTTGGACCATAGCAAGCGGGACCAGAGCGGAGAAAAAGGCTTACCGAGAGGAGCTCAAGGCAGTGCTACTACTCTGGATAGACTCAACCGGGGTAGTGTTAGTGGAAGCCGCCTTCATAGTTGTGCGGGCCGGAGCTACCGTATCAGCCATATTGTCACCAAATAGAGGCAAATCTTGACGGGGCCCTCTGCGTGGAGCCAACTCATTGACCTCATCCCTGATGAGGCTGATATCAATAATGCCCAGACGGGTCTTGAGTTGATCAAAGTGCCATATAAGCACATTTGCGGACCTGCATAGAGAAAATATCATGCACAGGAAAGGGTAAGTAGTTATGACCTAAAAATCCCTCTCGTGCATGACCCCGCCTATAAAAGCTAGGTGAAGTCCACTTCGAACTTGGCTATCATCTCCGCCATAAGTACTTCATGATCCCATGTGACTATATTATCAGCGGCTATGGAGGAAAGGCAGTGGCGGACAATTAACCATAAAAACTTCGTCGTGAAGGTCAGGTTAGCCTTCTTGATGGCTCCCTTTGGCTCGGTAACCCAATCAGCACCCTCTCCATCAACAGACAAGTGCAGGGCCATTCACCTCTTGGTGGTCTCTCTCAACGATGTCTCACGTACGAATTGTCAATCTTTGACAATTTGCCATCGGTAGTTAAACTCGGCAGTGAAAGGGGTCTGGTTGGCATCAACATCCTCGCAGTATAAATATCACCGGATGGCAGGTAGGGAGATATCAACATGAATGCCACGAACTCAAACATGCTCCAGTGGGGCCTGTTTGGCGCGGGCAGCCCGCCTATCAAATTGTGATCTGAGAGTAGCCACGTAAGAGGCGTAATAATCTCAAACCAACTCTTCACTATTACGTCCCAACGAATGTGCTGTCCACTCCAGTCGATGTCTAGTGAAGAGATTGTGGATCTCTGGCATAGTCGGGAGACTTCCCGTAAGGACCCGCCTCTCCAATGTAAGTGTCCGTGTCATGACTCCTTTGTCATTCAAAAATATTGCGTCTGAATAGACTTGATACTGCCCGTTGACACACCACCTGTTGGGCTGGTCGGCAACCAGGGTGAGAGCATGAGTCGGTGAGCCGGGTGTGGATTTCGTACTGTCAGCCTCATTAGATGAGGCAGACTATGTTGTGGTGGAGGGTGCAAGGAACTCAGAAGATCCGGAGGCTTCCTCCGACCACGAAACTCCTAAAGAGACAAACGCTCCTTCTTCATGCGTAGCTGGCCCAGAAGGTGTGGCGGTCAGTGTACACTCCTCATCAAACTTGGAGACTGACTATGCCAGACGCCACCTTATTTGGTATAACTCTAGCAACACGTGCAGCTCATGGTGGGGTTGAAGTGCGTGGGGCACGTATTCGAGGTCACGCTCATAATCAGAGATAATGACTAGGCGGGCATACGGGGCAAAGAACTTAGATCGCCCACATGCGTAGACTTGATCTTTTTTTTGTGCCATAATAGATAGTACCTGTAAAGAATCACAATTAGTACTTAAAGGACCAGGTCACGGCTCGTCGTGACTACGACGGACCATCATGTATTACTTTAAACTATGTTAATGTGGATACCCCTGAAGGAAAGTCTCTGACAAGTATGACGGAAAAGCATGATTGTCCATTCTGATTATGACGGTCTGTCATCGATGTCTGTTGTGGGACACTTAGAAAAAAGTATTGAGACCATTAGGAGACGAGTCTCTGTCCGTCATGACGGTTATGTAGGATGGACCGTCGAGGGTATGACAGTCCATCGTAGGTGTCCGTCAGAGGACACTTGGAAAAAGTATGGAGACCATTAGGAATAGGGTCTCTGACTATCATGACCGCATGTGCAGGACGGTTCGTCGCATGTGTCCATTGGAGGACACTTAGAAAAAGTGAGACACCCTTGGGAACAGGGTCTCTCGCAACCAAAAGGATTATGCAGGATAGACCATCGTGAAAACGACGATCCGTTGCATATGTTCGTGGGAGGACACTTAGAAAAAGTGAGAGACCCTTAGGACCAGGGTCTCTGACAACCAGAATGGTTCAACAAGACATAACTTCGTGTAAACGACAGTCCATCGCATGTGTCCATTGGTGGTCACTTTGAAAAGGTGGGAGACCCTTAGGAAAAGTATCTTTGACAACCAGAACGGTTGTGCACGACGGACTATTGTGGGAACGACGGTCCCTCGCATGTGTCCGTTGGTGGACACTTGGAGAAAATTGGACAGTGGGGTTTTAGGGATATTGGGACGGACCCAATGAATATCTGTCATGAGTAAGACAGTCCGTCATCGGGGTCTCGTTCTGTTATTCAGGGACAAAACTAGGGATGTCCCATTAATCCCCTATGAACCAAATGGAATTGTTAGTGTTTTAACCTACATTTGTCTAACCCAAATACCTAGTAAACTAGCAATGCTAAAGCTCCTATTTCTAGAGTTTTAACAAGGAAATTTTGAGGATTCTCAACCTAGATCAGAAAAAATATGTATTAAAGAATGAACACATTAATAAAAAATAGGCAATACTAATTGATAAAAAAAAAATCCAACGTAAATGGGTAGAAATTAAAGACACATACCTGAGAATTTGAGAAAAACAAGCGAAGAAGGTACTTGGTAATCAAGTACTGTCACGACCCAAAACGAGCCGCGAGTGGCACCCACATTTACTCTCCTATGTGAGCGAACCAACCAATCTAATCCCAACATTTCAACCATAATAAACAGAAATAATGCGGAAGACTTAAAACTCATTAACGAAATCAATTAAATAACTTCTAAAATTTATCAATTACTATTCCCAAAACCTGGAAGTCATCATCACAGGAACATCTATCCTCAAATTACTAAATCTAAGAGTATCTAAGAAACTAAAATAAGTAAAAGAGATGGTCCATGTCCGAACTTCAACACATCAAGACGTGAAAGAAAGAATCCAGTCCGAGCTAGGAACAATAGCTCACCCTGAAATCTAATTATGCTGAAGTCTGGCTAGAGTTGCGGTTGAGTCGAAGTCGATGGCACGTTTGCTGCAATCCACAAATAACAAGAAAGAAACATACAAGTAGGGGTCAGTACAAAACACAAGTACTGAGTAGGTATCATCGGCCAACTCAAAATAGAAAGCAATATATATAAGATAATAACATAGTATCGACTACCATACTCAACAAATAACAACAACAAGTACCATAACCATTGGCCACTACCCAAGCACAACTATGAGGACTCATGCCTCCACACCATACTCATTTGGCAAAATAGGTTCTTTAAATCTGAGTATATTAACATGCTTCAAGATACATTCTTTTTACTATCCAGGTGTCGGAATGTGACACTCCGATCCTCTACTATCCTGGTGTCGGAATGTGACAACCGATCCATTACTACTATCCTGGTGTCGGAACGTCACACCCGATCCATTACTACTATCCTGGTGTCGGAACGTGACACCCGATCCATTAATACTATCCTGTTGTCGCAACGTGACACCCGATCCACTACTACTATCCTGGTGTCAGAACGTGACACCCGATCCACTAACCTCATTCTTTCCAACCCATTACAATTACAAAATCACATCATGCAAGCATACAATTAAGCATATAAAAGACTTTACAATACTACCCAATACATATCATTTGCTATTAAGAGTTTACTATGAAATAGCATAAACCATAACCTACCTCCACCGAAGAATCGTAATCAAGCAAGCTACTCCTCAAGGTCTGTGCTTTCCTCTTCGTCCTTCTCTCTCTCTCGCTCGTTCTCTCTTCTTTTTATTTTTCTTATTCAAACCCCTTTTTCTTTTACCCTAATTGTCATATAATTAAGTATAAAAGATGATAAAAATAACCCACTTTTTATTTCAAGGTTATATCCTTTAACCCCCACGAAATTGAATTATTAACATTAATCCTCTAACTTTATAATTATAAGCATGAATAGTCCAAAACGCCACTTAAAAACTTTTAACAGAAATCCGACCCAGCCAGGGTTACGTAGCCTGTGACGGTCCGTCTTGCTGAGTCGTCACAGAGTTCAGAAACTCAATTCTGTGGAAAGATTTGTGACGTTCTGTTGTGCCAACGACGGTCCATCCTGCCATTCCATCGTGACGTTCAGAGAGTCGATTCTCAGCACTCAAATTTTCAGAATCTAACTGTTTTGGAACGAGACACCCTCGTCGGTCTTTCGCGCTCGTGACGGTCCATCGTGGGATCCGTCAAACCAGACAGTTATTACCAGAAATAAAATTTACTGCTCAAATAGACTAACAGGTCATTACAAGTACAGAACCACAGCAACAGACTCCGACTAGTAGAGAGTGGATTTTAGAAATTGGTGAAGTTGGAAAAATGATCGGTTGAAAGAAAGAGAGGTAGGAAAGCGGAAGTTGAAAAGGGAGGGAAATGGGAGAAATGAAGGGGTGGGGTTTTAAAATGCTAAGAATTTTTTAAAAACCCAGTTGGGTCAGGTCGGGTACGCTTCATTAATGACTCGACGAGTCCCCGGCGATGGTCCGTCTCAGTTGTGATGGCTCATCATTTGTTATGTCGCGTGTGCCATAGTTTTGAAAATAAAGAAAGACGTACCTGGCACAACGTATTCATGCTACAGTCTATTACAAGCGTGACGAACCGTCGATGTATCAGTCAGTGACTAATACGAAGTGAATTTTTGCAGAATTTCCCAGTGATGTGCCGGCAAATTTAAAACCCATTAGTAGAAAATGCTACCATTACTAAGAACAGAAACTATAAGTATTGGGTTTCCTTCAAACAAGCACCTTATTTAACGTCGTGGCACGACTAAGGACACTTGATTACACATCCTTCATCAAGATGGTATGCCTCTATCACTTTATTCACCGATGCAGTATGCCTAAAATAGAGTTTTATTCTTTCTCCATTCAACTTAAATCGCACTCCCTCCTTGGTTTCTTACTCAACTGATCCATGAGGGAATACTTGAGCAATCAAGTAAGGGACAGTCCGTTTTGACTTTAACATGCCCAGAAGCCAACGCAATCAAGAACTGTCTAAAAGCACCAAATCCATAACCATAAACTCTCATTTTTCAATTTTTAGGTTATTATCCTTCTTCATCTTTTCTTTGTAGGATACAGCAGATACAAATTAGAGCTCACCACTCTGCCTCATTGACCTACAAATGTTGAAGGTTGCTTCTTCATTTTTCAACAAAAATTTCATCTGCCCCTTTTCAATATCAACTAAGGCTCTACCCGTATCAAGGAATGGCATCCCTATAATATAGGCACTTCAAAATCGACTTCACAATCAAGAATAACAAAATCATTCAGAAATATGAATGACTCCACTTTTACTAGCACATCGTGGAGTATCCCTATAGGCCTTTTCACTGTTCGATCAGCCATCAGTAGCCGCATCGTAGTGGGTTTTGGGTCACCCAAACCCAACTTCTTGTAAATCGAGAGGGGCATAAGATATATGCTTGCCCCCATATCACATAATGCTTTCGCAAAATGTAATTACCTGACTGTACAAGGAATAGTGAACGCACCCGGATCTTCTTTCTTTTATACGAGAGATCTTGTAGCAATAGCACTACAATGCTGCAGTCTATCATCATCCTCGAAAGTGACCGATCTTTTCTTTGTAACCAGATCTTTCATAAACTTTGCATAACTGGGCATTTGTTCTAGAGCTTCTACCAAAGGGACATTGACAGAAAGCTGCTTCAATATTATTATAAAACGCTGATATTTACCATCCTCGATCTTTTTCACTAATCTCTAAGGAAAGGGGGGGTCTAGGCATGAGAATTACCTTTATAGGGAGTTCTGCATCTTTTCCAGTGCTATCTTTTGCTTTACCACTACCCTCTACCACCTTATCATTATCCTTTCTCCCCTTTTCTCATTAGGCGGCATAGGTGGGTCAATGGTTAGCTTACCACTCCGAGTAGTGATTGTCATATAGTGTGCATCATTTTTCGAATTTTGGACAGTGTTTATAGGAAGAGTGCCCGGTTTCCATGTATTTACAGTCACAGATAATTGGGTCATTTGCATCTCGATCTGTTTAATCGATATTGCATGTGTATAGACTTTCTGGCCAATACCCGCTAAATCACTCCTTAACTCTTTAGTGTACTCATCATTAGCATCGAACCTCCTCATAATTTTGCGCAACATATCCTCAACTCACGCCATACTATCTCAACCATCCCTAGGAGTAACTTCACGATTTTGAGGAGGGACATAGGGCAAATTCCTATCATTTATGTTACCGTAGTACCCCAGTTGAAGTTGTTGTCGCGGTTGTAGTTTCCATATCGGTTATAATTACCCTCACAGTTATAGTTACCATAGATCCGAACATGGTTCGCTTGACCTTGGCACCAATTATCCCGATTTGAGCCTTGGGCATTCGATCGGAAATCCCCCGTCTACTCATTTACTGCATAGGAATCCTCCGCATAATAGCATTTATCATTTGGTGGTGGTGGTTTAGACAAGTAGTTAACTACATTTATCTTTTCTGCACCCCCAATGATATGTTTTAATCCCAACCTAAGCTCAGTTCTCATTTGTGCCATCTCTTCATGAATCTCATATGTTGTTGGGTTGTGAGTGGATTGGACTGTGAAGGTGTTTCTCCCATATCTGACTTCCTAGTACTCCAAGCTTTATTGTTCCGGGAGATTTTCTCTAACTTTTCAGCAATCTCAGATAGGGACACTCCCCATAAGAAACACCCGCTATAGTATCCAACATTGCTTTATTATTATCATCCTGTTCCCGATCGAAGTATTCCTGAGTGACTCTTAATGTATGCGGTGATTGGGGACGCATCTCAAAAACGAGGTGAACTTGTCCCAAGAATTACTAACTAACTTTCCTGGTAGTTCCACAAAGTTGTTCACTCTGTCTTTGTGGTTTAGTTTCTTGGAGACCGGGTAGTAGCGTGCTAAGAAACTGTCCCTTAGTTGGTTCCAAGTGAAAATTTAGTTTTAAGGGAGCTTAGTGAACCAAATAGCAGTCTCTCCTGTCAGTTAGAGAGAAAACACTCTTAACCCTATTACATCCATGTCCAAGTCAGGCCTCCCTACACAACATTTACACACTACACTACCTTAGATACATATTCATGTGGATCCTCATAATCTACTATATTGTCATAGCCTCTGTAGTATTCTTGGGTCCGTGGAGTAGGATTTTGTCCCCTCTGTTGGTTTTCACCTAGAGCATCGGGTAACAACTGACAATGAACATCAATTGGAGCTGGGATGTTCAGGTTTGGATCATCATCATTAATACCCAAGTTTCGATTCATGTTTCATAGTGTACGCTCTAATTCGTGATCATATGGAAATAAGAGTTCTCTTCCTCTCCGTGTATTTGGCATACAAGGAAGATGGTTCTGCAAAAATAAAAAAAATAAAACAAAGTAAAATCTAGAAAATATTGACTAAACTATAGTAATAAGTTTTAAGTTAATCCAAAAGCTACTTTCCCCGGCAGCGGCGCAAAAATTTGATACGCTCAAACTTACTTCCCAAAGAAGAAGTAAGGCGGTCGTATCAAGTAAAGAAACCAACTAATGAGGTTGGGATCGTTCCCACGGGTAAAATAATTCAGACTTAACTTTAACCTATTATTACTACTATTTAGTCAATTATTTCCTTGGAAAGCAAACACAATAAAAATGTTTTTTTTATTTCTAAATAAATGAAAATAACTATCTAAATTAAATGAGATACTAACAGCTTCAAATGTTGGAGTTTAATCAATTAATAAAAATAACTAGGGTTTACGTGTTCCCCGCAGTTTCGTAACTTGATAATTCTAACTATAACAATTCTTTCCTAGTATCTTACATGAAAAGTGATAAGTTATGTAATTCTAAACTCTTAGTCCGGCATATAGAAAATTTAACCCCGCACCTTTGTCCGAATACGTGTGTTGCTATACTAACCCTTCGTTTACCACATATTAAGCATCGTATTCAATATTTGACTAAGTTATTATCTCATACCAATCAATACTTGCCTATTAGATAGTATACATTAAATCTATGATGATAATTCTTTTCCTATTATATACCTCCTTGGTCCGGCAAGTAGCATTAAGGCGAGTTCTAACATTGGCCATCCGTTAAAAAGACATCTAAACGAAAGAAATATCAATACATGCAAGACACTATTCTAGAATTATTGTTTTAGTTAGGTTTTACCTCGTTAATCTCCAATGGTTCCCACAACCCTAGTTAAGAATTTTAGTTACCCATAGTCATAATCACAATATTAAAATATGTAATATAAGAATTCATGCACTTACTTCAATGAGAAAGAATAAAATCCAGAATTTCACTTGATTAATCAACAAAAATTACCAACAATCAATTACTGAAATTAATTGAAGACTAGAGATTCTCCAAAAGTGTAATTAAAATCACCAAGTCTAATCAACAAAAGAATCTCAAATAACCAAGAGTCTAACAAAGAGTCTAAAAATAAACAAGAATCTAACGAAGAGTCTAAAAAATTAAAAGTCTAACCCCAAAATGAGGTTTTTTGAATAATTTATAAAAGTAAAAACCTAATTAAATAAGTACTCTATTTGCTGGAAATCTGTCAAAACGCGGTTGGGTCGACGGACCTCGCAAAGGATCGTTGTGGTCACGACGGGCTGTCATGGACTCCTTCGTGCCATACTTATGAAATTTCTTCTCCTTCTCTCTTCATTACCCTTGACGGTAGGTATGAAGGATAATCACAGGCACAACGGTCAATTAGGGGTCTTCGTTCTATAACAGTTGAACTCTTGGAATTTTGGTACTGGGACTACTTCTTTTATATTCATGACAAACCAGCAGGACGGACCGTCATGGCTACGATAGTCCGTCACTCACTCCATAACCACACACTTTGGTCAGAATTCCCCATCTTCCTTTAGCACCTGCACTACGATGCAACCTACGGCCCGTCACGGCCACGACGGACCGTCACAAGCTCCATAGGTTGTACTGTTCTTCATTTCTTGCTCAAAACACCTCCGCATTAAACTTTTAGACAAATTTCCTGCAAATAAAGAGAAAGTTACATAAAAATTAGTACAAAAAGACTTTTGGACACAGTAAACTTAAGTAAAAAGAATTAAAAATACCGTGAAACCACGGTATATCACATACTCATGGGGTGCTCCGGTTTTATTTGCTTAGAAGAAGGATAGTAGCATGAGGATGTGCATAGATTACCGACAATCGAATGAGGTCATTATTAAGAATAGGTACCCCTTGCCTAGGATATATGATCTTTTTGACCAATTTACCTATAAATTGGTCTTATCTATTATTGATTTATGATTCGGCTACCATCAATTGAATATTAGACTCGAAGATATAACCAAGACGACATTTAGGAATTGTTATGGTCACTATGAATTTTTGATTATGTCGTTTGGTTAACTAATGTGCATGGAGATTTAATGAGCTTTAAGAATGGAGTATTCAAGTCCTCTTTTACTCTTTTGTGATAGTTTTTATTGATATTATTTTTGTGTATTTGAAAAGTGAAAAAGAGTGTGCTTACCATGTTTGGGAAACACAAGTTAGTTGCAAAAAAAATTCAAGTGTGAATTGTTGTTTTATTCTCTTGAATTTTTGGGGCATGTGGTTTAGAATTAGTTACGACCTAGTTCAATGAAGAATGTTAGGAGTTTTTTGGGACTTTCTAGTTACTATCGTTGTTCCATTAGGAATTATGCTTCAATTGCTACTCACTTGACCAATTTGGCCAAAAAGGAGGTACCGTTTCAATGGATTGAAAAATGTGAAGAGAGCTTCAAAAAGAATTAGACTCTTTTGATCACATCACCATTCTAGCATTACCGATTGAGGGTAAGGACCTTATTGTCTATTGTAATGCTTCACATTCTTGATTGGGTGTATAGTTAATGCAAGATAAGAATGTCATAGCTTATGTCTTGTGAAAATTAAAGGTGCACGAGAGGAATTATCTCACTTATGATTTGGAGTTGTGAGTAGTGGTATTTACTCTTAATATATAACAACGTTATTTGTATTAAGTTTAGTGTGAGGTATTTACTGATCATCGTAGTTTTCAACATGTATTCACTTGAAAGGATTTTAATTTGAGTAAGCAAATATATATAGAATTAATCAATGATTATGACGTGACTATTCATTACCATCCGGGTAAGGCAAATATTGTAAAAGACGGTTTGAGTCAAAAAGCAAAAAGTATGGGTAGTTTAGCTCACTTGAGTGGAGTCAATAGTTTTTTTGCGAAGTAAATTTAGAACTTAGAGTTTATGCTTTTTGAATTGGGCTTTTTTGAAAGAGGTGGGTTGTTAGCTAGCGTTGAAACTAAGTCCATGTTCATAGAGGGAGTAAAGGCCAAGCATTTTAAAGACGGAGATTTAGATGAGCTTACAACAAATATTGAAATAGGTAAGTCTCACGGAATCACTATCTATGCTAATTGTGTACAAAACTATAAGGGTAGAGTGTGTGTTCCAAGAGTTGATAATTTGATTCCAAGGTTATTTGGTAGAGGGTCATGGCTAACACTATTCTTGTTATGACCCTCAAAATGAACTAGATTGAACTAGATTTTTTATTATGTTTTAAGGGTTTTTAACTATATAATTTAATGTGTAAATAACTTTTTATGTTATTTCGGTTGAGTTTGAAGTCAAACGTCACGAGACGATCAAGATGTTCAATGACTAGTCATCTATGTGCTTGTATGTATCTACGTGGTGTATTGTGGTTTTATGCCTTGTTAGAATGAGTTTAAGGAGTCAACTTCAATTCCCGTATTAGACTCGATGCTAAAGGAATCTAGTTGATGTTACTTGAAGGTGCTTGAGAAGGAGCAAAGCAAAAAGGGACAAGCCTTAGAAAAATGTCCATGATTGTCCCAAGTTGTCACCTCACTACCTCAAGTGTACAGACCATTTCACGGGCAGTAGACATAACCACGGTCCGTGAAAAAGGTGGTGTACATGCCTTATCCTCCTTGGTCTGGGAAATTCAAGTTGGCCACTACCTAGAAGACCACGGGCCGAAAACTTGGTTGTGAACCACCTTCACGGACAGTGAAAGAGTGTGTGGTCTCTGGGCAAGTTGCCTAAATTTGGAGCATCTTAGTAATTTATTTTTAATTTTTTATTAAGTGGGTTTTATTTTAATAGATTTATATCATTATTATAAATAGTTGTTAAGTCCTAAAACTAGTCTTTTAAGTCATTTATTTTAAATACCCAAATTGAAACCCTCCTCTCCCAAAAAAAACTATCTCAAAACTCAAGGAAGAAGATAAAGATAGAGATGGGGGCTCAGATTACGTTTCAAAAGAATTATTCTTCAATTATCATGGGTTTTCCTCTAATAAGGTATGGCAGTTCTTAATCTAAGACTTTTGATCACCTTAAAACCAAGTTTCAAAGTGATTTTTAAAGTTCATGAAGAAGTCTGATTTCTAGTGTAAGTCATGGGTTCTTGCATGAAACATTTTTGAATCATTAATTATGATTTTATATTGTGAATTGTTGGAGAT
This sequence comes from Solanum habrochaites, assembly GCA_027704765.1. NCBI lineage: Eukaryota > Viridiplantae > Streptophyta > Magnoliopsida > Solanales > Solanaceae > Solanum > Solanum habrochaites. The sequence continues at coordinate 35,507,377 of JAKWJA010002497.1, read as the reverse complement.
GTTAAGGAAAGGTGATTTTGGATATTGGAAGAAGGTAAGTTGACTTAATTCCCTTAGTTAACGTAGAATTTTAGAGAATTTTCATTGATTGGTATGGTCCACTTATGGTGGCGGTGCTATGTGATGTATATGATGATGATTATATCCTTGTCGGCATTATTATGTGAATTCTAGTAGTATCATGTAAGGGTTTATGTGAAGGTATAATGTGAAGTTTTTATATGAAGTTATATGACTATATGCAAGGTGTTATGGCTTAAATGAAGGTATAAAGTGAAGGATGATGTGATATATGTGTGATCATGTACAATGTGAATGTATAAAGTGAAGCATGATGGGATGTCAATATGATATTGTATGAAAACTATAATATTAAGATTCTTCTCTAATTGATTTTACATGATAATGAAGGGCTAAGAAGTGTCCGTATAAAAAGATGTTGTATCTCGTATTGGTAGATTTAGTTGTCCTACTTTTAGTTAAATGATATTGGATAAATGATATTATGAATATGGTGTCTCCATTGGTAGACTTGGGTCCGTCTTCTTGATACATGAAAGTTATGTGAATATGTTATCTCTTTACTTGGTAGGGTTAGGCACCCTTGTCATGTATGAATGTAAGGTTGAATGAATGAAAGTCTAGGATCGATAGACCTTTTCTTGGTAAAAGTATTATGAGTTTATAGGACTTAGAGATGATACTTTCTCAAATACTAATACGTGAATGAACTTACTCTATGAGAACAAACGGAAAGCACTGAGTAGATATGTCTGTGGTAGTAGCTTTACTTGAGGATGACTATAAAGTACAAAGAAGCCGTTAATATCCTAGACCCTTGTGCAAACATGGGATGAGTCATAGTTATACCTTTGGTAGGTAGATCAGCTTCCATGGTGTCAGGTCTTATGTCACAATATTCCACGCCAAAATAGTATGGTCTATTTTTGTTAATGCCTATTCTCATTATGTGATATGTGGATTCTAGTATTGGAGAAGTTCTACAATGTGTAGGTAGTGGAATGGCACACTACCTACACATGGCATGACTAGGCTTTAAAGGTGCTAGGATGAGTTCCCTTGATCCTCCAAAACCATTATATGAAGTCCATTAATTTATTACATGTCTCCTACATGCCTTTAATGAATATTGTTGACTTAGTAAAGGATGACTAGTTGAATGTTTCTTATCTAGGGTAGTTTTGGGGTTCACTTATGTATGCTTGAAAAGGGTGTATAGGTGGTCTATTCATGTCTCACTCAAGTGAGTCATAGAGTAACCTTATGTAGAAAGTTTAAATGATGTAAAGTATTATGTGATGAAAAAGAATATATTACTTTAGGTAGTCTTGAAGATCATCTAGGTGGGTGTGAAGGAGTTGTATGGGCGGCCGCTTCATATTTAGTTAGGTAGGTCTTAGGATAACCTTTAGTAGGGGATCTAAATTTTTAAATGGATTCTAAGTGATTATGGTTGTATTGTGGATTATTTGGGTATTGTCTTATATGTGATTGTTGACTTGTGTTATTGATGTACCGTAGTTTCATGGTATTTTTAATGCTTTTTCCTTAAGTTTAGTGTGTGTCAAAAAGCCTTTTGTATTGATTTTATGTAAGTTTCTCTTATTTGCAGAAAATCTGTCAAAAGATAAACGCGGAAGTTTTTGAGAAAGAAATGCAGAAGAGACCACCTATGAAGCTTATGACGGTCCATTGAGTCTGTAACGGTCCGTATGTGGCATCGTAGTGAGGAGAGAAGCTGCTGAAGGAAGATTGGGAAGTATGACCTAGTGTGGGATTACGGAAGTCCATGAAGGACTGTCATAGCCACGGAATTCCGTCCTGCTAGTTCGTCCTAATGATCAAAGAGTAGTCCCATAACCCAAATTCAAAAAAGTTAAAGTATTATGGAAAGGAGACCCTCGATTGACCGTCGTACTTGGAACGGTCCTTCATACCTTTTTATTGAGGGTAATAAAGTAAGAAGTAGAAGAATTTGTGATGTATGGGATGGTGAAGGCAATGACGGCCCATCGTGACCACTACGGTCCGTCACGAGGTCCGTCGAATCAGACACGTTTGGACATATTTTTAGTAATTATAATTATTCATTTATTAGGTTTTTGTTTTTATCATAAATAGTTCAAAAACCACATTTTTAGGGTTATTCTTTTTAACGGATGGTCAATGTTAGAACTCGCCTTAATTCTACTTGCCGGACGAAGGAGGTAGTCAATAGGAAAACAATTATTAACATAGATTTACACTATCTAATCGGTTAGTGTCGGTTGGTACGAGGTAATAACTTAGTCAAATATCGAATACAATGATTAATATGAGGTAAAATAAAAGTTTAGTATAGCAACACACGTAGCGAACCAAGGTGCGGAGTGAAATTTTCTAGATGCTGGACAGGGAATTTAGAGATACATAACTTATCACTTTACATTCAAGATACTAGGAAAGAATTGTTATTGTTGGAATTATCAAGTTAGGAACCAGTGGGGAACCTTTAAGCCCTAGTTACTTTTATTAATTGATTAGGCTCCGAGATTTTAGTATGTTAGTTGTTTACTTTAAATTAGGTAATTATTTTCATTAATTTAGAAATAAAACCCCCCTTTTTATCTTTTGTTTTGTATGGAAATAGTTGAACAAATAATAGTAATAATAGACTAAAGTAAAGTCTCAACTATTTTTCTCGTGGGATCGGTCCCAACCTCATTAGTTGGGTTCTTTACTTGATACGACTATTTTACTTCTTATTTGAGAAGTAAGTTTGGGCATATCAAATTTTGGCGCCGCTGCCGGGGAAAGCAGCTTTTAGATTTAATTAAACTTATTACTAAAGTTTAGTGAATATTTTCTTAATTTTAGTTTCCTATTGTTTTTTATTCTTGAAGAACTAACTTCCTTGTATGCCAATACACGGAGAGGAAGAGAACCCTTGTTTCCCTACGACCACGAATTAGAGCATACACTACGCACTATGAATTGAAACCTGGGTATTGATGATGATGATCCAAACCAGAAATCCCATCTCCAGTTGATGTTCATGGTCGGTTCTTACCCGATAATCCTGGTGAAAATCAAAAAAGGGAACAAAATCCCGCTCCACGTCCTCAAAAATACTACAGAGGTTATGATAATATTGCAGACTCATATGGGCCACTTGTCTTTCCCCCTCTACCACAAGGCCACACGTTTATGGTAACTACTAGTTTGATGCAAATGCTCACTGCTAGAGGTTTGTTTTCAGGTCTACCTTATGAGAACTCGCATGCCCATATAGCTAAGGTACGGGCAGTGTGTAAAAGTTGTGTAGGGAGAGGCTTCTATTTGGTTCACTGATCTCCCATATAATTCAATTTTCACATGGAACCAACTAAGGGACAGTTTCTTAACACATTACTACCCGGTCTCCAAGAAACTATATCACAAAGATAGAGTGAACAACTTTGTGCCACTACCAGGAGAGTCAGTTAGCATTTCTTGGAATAGATTCACTTCATTTTTTAGAAGTGTGCCCAATCACCTCATAGATGATGAGTCACTAAAGGAATACTTCTATCGGCGACAGGATGACAATAATAAAGTGGTATTGGATACTATAGCGGGTGGTTCTAATGGGGAGTGTACTTATGCCGAGACTACCAAAAAGTTAGAGAAAATCTTGCGGATTAATAAAGCTTGGAGTACTAGGAAGTCAGATACTTGAAGAAATACCTTCGTTGTGCAATCCACACACAACCCAGTCACAGATGAGATTCTTGAAGAGATTGATCAAATAAGAATTGAGCTTGGTTGAGTATTAAAACATGTACAGGGGGTGCAGAAAAGATAAATGCGGTTGACTACTTGTCTAAACCACCACAAAAAAATGACGAATATTATTATGAGGAGAATTGTTATGTGGTAAATAAGTAAACAGGGGGTTTCTGACCGAATGCCCAAGGCTCAATTTAGGATAATTAGCGCCAAGGTCAAGGAAACAAAGGTCGGAACTATGGTAACTATAATCGTGAGGTTAATTATGTGCGAGATGGAAATTACAACCACAACAACAACTTCAACATGGGTAACTATGGTAACAAAAATAATAGGAATGGGCCCTATGTTCCTCCTCAAAATCGTGAAGTTACTCCTAGGGATGGTGGAGGTAGTATGGCGCGAGTTGAGGATATATTGAACAAAATGATGAGGAGGTTTGATGCTAGAGATGAGCACACTAAAGAGTTAAGGAGTGATTTAGCGGGTATTGGGCAGAAAGTCGATACACATACAATATCCATTAAGCAGCTTGAGTTTTAAATGGCCCAATTATCTGCGACTGTGAACACACGGCAACTAGGCACTCTTCCTAGCTACACTGTCAAAAATCCAAAAAATGATGGACATTGTGTGGCAATCACTACTTGGGGTGGTAAGCAAACCATTAATCTACCTATGCCGTCTAATAAGGAAAAGGTGATAAAAGATAACGATAAAGTGGTAGAGGATAGTGGTGAAGTGGAAGATAACACCGGAAAAGATGCTAAAGTGCCTAAAAAGGTAAATCCCATGCCTAGACCACCACCCCCCTTTCCTCAAGATTAGTGGAAAAAACCGAGGATGGTAAATATCGGCGTTTTATAACAATATTGAAGAAGCTTTCCATTAATGTCCCTTTGGTAGAAGCTCTTGAATAATTACCAGGTTATGGAAAGTTTAGGAAAGATCTGGTTACAAAGAAAAGATCAGTCACTTTTGAGGATGATGATAGAATGTAGCTACTATAGTGTTATTGCTACAACATATCTAGTACAACAGAAAAAAGATGCGGGTGTGTCGGGTTATTACACTTTGCAAAAGCATTATGTGATCTGGGGGCAAGAATAAATGTCATGCCCACCTCAATTTACAAAAAGTTGGGTTTGGGTGATTCAAAGACAACTGCGATGCGGCTAATGATGGCAGATCAAACAGTAAAAAGGCCTATAGGGATACTCCACAATGTTCTAGTAAAAGTGGAGTGGCTCATATTTCCGGCAGATTCTGTTATTCTTGATTGTGAAGTCGATTTTGACATTCCTATTATTTTTTGGAAAAGAGGCAGATAAAATTTTGATTCAACAATGAAGAAGTGACCTTCAACGTTCGTAGGTCCATGAGGCAGAGTGGTGAGCCCCAATCTGTATCTTCTATATCCTACAAAGTTTGTAAGTCATCCAAGACACAAATAGAAGAACGTCTAGGTGTAGAAGCATTAGCGGCAGTGATAATAAATTTTGATAACGATTGCATTAATGAGTATGGGTCATAAGTCGTTGCTCTTGATCATGGTGATGAGCGGTTTAAACCGAAGAAATATAAGTTATACATAAAGAATCGCGAGTCTCCACCCGCGAAACCATCTATAGAGGAGGCTCCAAAGTTAGAACTAAAATATCTCCCACCTCATCTCAAATATGAATTCTTAAGAAATGGTTACACTTTGCCGGTAATCATTGCATCAGACCTGAATGAACAACAAGTTGAGAGTTTGGTGAAAGTGCTAAAAAGGTTCAAATGAGCTATTGGGTGGACTATTGCGGACATTTTTGGTATCCCTTCTGGTATTTGTTCTCATAAATTCCAACTCATGCCCAATCATAAGCCAAGTATTGAGCACCAGAGAAACATAAATTCACCTACGCAAGAGGTCGTGCAGAAAGAAATCATTAAATGGTTGGATGCTGGAGTAATATATCTGATCACCGATAGTAGTTGGGTATGACCTGTTCAATGTATCAAAGAAAGGGGGAATGACTGTTGTCCCCAATGAGAAAAATGAACTTGTTCCATTTAGAACGGTTAGTGGATGGAGGGTGTGTATGGATTACAGCAAAATAAATGCATGGACCGAAAAATACCATTTTCTTATGCCCTTCATGGATATGAAGTTGGATAGACTTGCCGGAAAAGGGTGGTACTTATTTCTTGATGGATATTCGGGGTATAATTAGATTTCTATTGCACCAGAAGATCAAGAGAAAACCACCTTTACTTGTCCATATGGGAACTTTGCATTCAAGAGAATGTTGTTTGGGTTGGGCAATGCACTCGCCACATTTCAGAGATGTATGATATCAATATTCTCCGACATTGTGGAAGATACTATTAAATTTTTTATGGATGATTTTTTTGTTGTTAGTGAATCATTCGAGCAGTGTTTGAGACATTTATATGAGGTCCTTAAGAGATGTGAAGACTGCAATTTAGTACTAAATTGGTGAAAATGCCACTTCATGGTGAAAGAAGGTTTGGGTCATCGCATTTTAGAAAAGGCATAGAGGTTGATCGAGCTAAAGTCGAGGTAATAGAGAGACTTACCCCACCTATCTCTGTAAAGGTGAGAGAAGCTTTCTTGGGCATGCAGGTTTTTACCGGAGATTCATCAAAAAAAATTCAAAAATTGCGCATCCGTTGTGCCAACTTCTGGAGAAAAATTGTAAATTTTATTTTGATGAATATCGTCTTAAAGATTTCGGCGAGCTAAAATAAAAATTGGTGTCTGCACCTATCATTATTTATCTATATTGGAACATCCATTTTAGGTGATGTGCGATGATAGTGGGGTTTCTCTTTGTGTGGTATTGGGACAAAGAAGGACCAAAATCCTTCACCCCATTCACTATGCTAGTAAATCCCTAAATTGAGCCCAGAAGAACTACACAGTGAATGAGCATGAACTCCTTGCACAAGTCATTGCATTTGAAAATTTTTGCTCTTATTTTCTAGGTACTAGATTTATAGTGCATACTGACCATTCAGCATTGAGATATTTGATGGCAAAGAAGGATGTGAAACCGAGATTGATTCATTGGAAATTACTACTACAAGAATTTGACTTTGAGGTGAGGGATAGAAAAGGGACCAAAAATCAAGTTGCCGATCACTTGTCCCGTCTAGAAGATGAAGCTATGAGAGAGTTAGGGGATAACACAAATATTGATGATACTTTCCGCGATGAGCATGTATTGGCTGCCTCGCATGACTTGATTCCATGGTTCACAAATTTTGTGAACTATCTGGGTAGCGATATTGTTCCATAGGACTTGTCCTTTTATCAAACAAAAAAGTTCATGTATGATGTGAAGAAGTTCTTTTGGGATGAACCATACGTATATAGGAGTTGTGCTGATGGGCTTATTCGGCGTTGTGTGCCAGAAGTTGAGATGTTGAATATTTTAGAGTCATGCAATTACTCACCCGTTGGTGGACATCATAGTGGTATCTGAACTGCTCATAAGATATTACAATGTGGCTAATATTGGCCAACTATTCATCAAGATTCTCATGAGTTTGCCAAAGCATGTGATAGATGCCAAAGAGATGGAGGCATTTCAAAAAGCAAGAGCTCCCTCTAAACCCCATTCTTGGGATTGAGTTATTTGATGTTTGGGGCATTGACTTTATGTGTCCTTTTGTGAGTTATCATGGAATGAAGTATATTTTAGCAACGGTTGATTATGTATCTATATCGTTGGAAGTTATCATCCTCGCAAAGACTGAAGGGAAGAGTGTCACTGCGTTCTTGAAAAAGAATATATTCTCTCGATTTAGTACCCCAAGGGCAATTATTAGTGATTGGTTATCCCCCTTTGAAATAAATTGTTCAAGGGATTATTTGAGACATATGGGGCTTTCCATAATGTGGCCACTCCTAACCATCCTAAAACAAGTGGGCAAGTTGAATTGTAAAATAGGGACATCAAACAGATATTTTCAAAAACAGTGAACGCTATTAGAACGGATCGGTCAAGGAGGCTTGATGATGATCTTTGGGCATACCGGACAACATGGGAAAGCTTGTCATCTTCCGGTTGAATTAGAGCATAAAGACATGTGGGATATGAAGAAGATGAAAATGGATTGGAACAAAGATGAAGAACAACGGTTAACTGGGTTGAATGAATTCGATGAATTTCTCTTGAAGTCTTATGAAAGCTCAGCACTCTACAAAGAAAAAATGAAGAAGTACCATGACCTAAAAATTTTAAAAAGAGAGTTTATGGTTGGGATTTGGTGCTTTTATACAATTCTAGGTTGCGCTTGTTTCCGGGCAAGCTCAAGTCCAAATGGATTGGCCCTTACATAATTACCCGACTACTCCCTCATGGAGCAGTTGAGTTGGAAACAAAGGAGGGTGTACGGTTTAAGGTGAATGGAAAATGCAAAAAAATCTATTTTAGGCATGTTGAATTTGCGAATGATGTTATTGAGGCATACCATCTTGATAAAGTCTGAGTAATCAAGTGTCTTCAGTCGTGCCATGATGTTAAATCAGGCACTGGTTGGGAGGCAACCCAATGGGTATCCTCTAACCCAACTATAGTTTTCTTTCTAGTAATGGTAGCATTTTCTACTAATGGGTTTTAAATTTGCAGGTAGCACATCACCAGGAAATTCTGCAGAAAATCACTCAACAAGATTCACTAACGGATACATCGATGGACCATCACGCTTGCGATGGACCGCCACATGAATCCATTGTGCCAAGTACATTTTTCATTTATTTTAAAAATTAGGGAATCCGTGAAGGAACCCATGACAGACCGTCGCATCTGCGATGGACCGTCGTTGGGGACTCATTGCGTTCTAAACCAGCAACCTGACACGACCCGACTGGGGAATTATAAAAGTTTTCAACGTTTTAAACTCCCCGCCCCTTCATTTAAACTGTTTCTTTCCCTCTTTCTCCAATTTCCTCCCTTTCCAACCTCCATTCTTTCTAATCGTCTTCTCTATCAACTGATCCAAATCACTTACCCAAATCCCAAAATCTCTTTTCTACTGGTCAGAGTCTGTTGTTGTGTTTCTGCTCTTGATAGCTAAATGCCACACTTGCTAGTTTTTCTCCGTTTCTCAGGTATGTGTCTCTGATCTCTACCCATTTGCACTGCATTTTGCTTTTAAATTAGTATTTGCCTATTTATTTTTGGTGGGTCTTTTGTCTTTGATCCAATATTGTCTTACCTAGGTTGAGTGTCCCTCTCATTTCCTTGTTAAAACTCAATAAATTGGTGTTTTAGCATTGCTAGTTTACTAGTTATTATATGAAGTATTCCATTTGTGTCATAGGGGATGATTGTGGCATCCTCAGTTCCATCACTGAATGACAGAATGAGACCCCGACAAGGGACCGTCATATGGTCTATACCAACACCTCACTGATCGCCGGCGTTTTGCGCCTCAGGTTTACTTCACCTACCACTCTCGTATTTTAATTTTTTATTCATTGGGGACAATTGCATAGCTTTTTGTTGGGGGTGGGGTAAATGGAAAGTGAGTGCTAGGGTAAAGTCTTAGTAGCCCAATTCACGATCTTCTTTTGGGGTTTTCTTGCCTTTGTTCGTTTTTCCCCAAAATACTGATTACTTTTATTGTTGAACCGGCATTGTTATCTCATGTGTACATAGTATAACTCTGAAGCATGATGACTAAAACAAATATGATATCCCGATATGACAATGATGCATGACTAGTCATAGTAATTCAGAATGGTGTGGCTCTAAACATGATATAGAGATACACTACTGCATGACCTTGAATCTAAGACTCGAACTAGGTGTTTAATAATCTTTGAATATAATGAATGTCAAGTGAGTGTGAGGAAAATTCGAAGGATCCACCATTGAGACTGAGAAAGAACTTTGCTAAAAGTAAGACAAAATGAACAATTAGGAAAGAATCATAGGCCTTTGTTCGAAATAGTCAATCTTCAAACAAAAAAAAAGATAACCAAATGAAGTTAATCTCGTATTGATCCAAATGATTTGAGCCAAAAAATAGATCTTTCTTTTTCACCCAAACTGATCTTCTCTACGAACAATGTATTGGCCCTAGTCCCTCCTTGGACATGTGCATCTCAGTTTATGCCAAAAAAATAAGTTGAGGGTGGCTAATGAAGAAAAGAACATTGTCGTGGACTTTACCCAACCGTGGGTATTATGAACCTTGACTCATGGCAAAATCATGAGTTGAGGGTGGCTGTAATAAGGAATACTCCGGAAAGTGTGGTTAAAAGAATGAAGAGAAAGAAAGAAAAAAACATAAGTGACTTAAAAAAAGAAAAGTCACTTACATATAAGGATAAGAAAGGGAAAACAGCAAGAAAAAAACATTGAGAAATTGGGCAAAATAAAATGATAAAAAGGTTGTACGTTTAGTCGATATGTCAAGGAAGGCAACAAGTAACTAAAGTATACCTAAATATACCCTACTTAACCCTAGTCCTATGTTACAAGCTAAGAAAGTCCTATCGTGATCCTAAGAGTTGTTTGGCAAACTTAAAGAAGTGAAAATTAGGTCAAGCTTATGGCAATATGTATGAATGAGTTGTGAATTTGTTCTAAGAGCGAGTGTTGTAAAGTAATTATTATACTCAACTTAAGTCATTGTGTGAAAAATGAGGATGTTGTTTTTAAGTGAGTATACTAGTTGCAATATCGGAAATATTAGGACCTTGGTGAGAAATTGAAGAGGATAGGTGTTAGTGAGTGGTGAGTCTATGTCATGGTCGGGTTTCACATAATTAAAGAACTAATAGTGATAAAATTCATAAAGATGATGAGAATGATGGGGATTGATAGCCAAATTATTGTGAAAGCTAAAATATGGAAACTCTTGTATAATGATTTCGTAGTGAGTCATAGTGCGTCGTTTGAGGACAAACAACGAATTCATGTTGAGGGTGTTGATATATCGTTGTTTCACGGTATTTTTAATGTTTTTTCCTTAATTTTAGTTTGTGTCCAAAATCCTTTTTGAATTGATTTTTATGTAAGTTTCTCCTTATTTACAGGATATCTGTCCAAAGATAAACGCGGAAGTTTTTAAGCGAGAAATGCAGAAGAGACCACCTACGGAGATTATGAAGGTACGGAGAATATGAAGGTACGTCAAGTCTGTGATGGTACGTAGATTGCATCGTATTGAGGAGAGAATATGTTGAAGGAATATGGGGAAGTCTGACCTAGTGTGGGATTACAGAAGTCCTTCACGGACCGGCATAGCCACGATGGTCCGTCCTGCTTTTTTGTCATAATGATCAGAGAGTAGTCCCATTACTCAAATTCCAAGAAGTTAAAGTATTATGGAACAGAGACCCTCGATGAACCATCATGCTTGGAATGGTTTGTCATACCTTTTCGTTGAGGGTAATGAAGAAAGTAGAAGAAGATTTTGTGATGTATGGGATGACAGAGGCCATGACAGCCCATTATGACCACTACGGTCCGTCACGAGGTCCGTCGACCCAGACGCGTTTGGACAGATTTTCAGTAATTAGAATCCTTCTTTTATTAGGTTTTTGGTTTTATTGTAAATAGTTCGTAAAACCTTGTTTTGGGGTTTAGACTTTTCGATAAATTTTAGTTCTCTTGTTCAAGTATTAACAAATTAATTTCAGTAATTGATACACTTTTTCTGGAATTGATTGTTGGTATTTTTGTTGATTAATCAAGTGAATTTTTGTATTTTGTTCTTTCTCATTAATGTAAGTGCATGAATTCTTATATTTAATATATGAATAGTGTGATTATGACCTTGAGTAACTAAACTCCAAAACTAGGGTTGTGGGAACCATGGATGAATAATGTGGTAAAATCTAACTAAAATAGCAATTCTAGAATAGCGTATTGCATGTATTGATAATTCTTTCATTTAGAAGTCTTTTTCAAGGGTGGAAAATGTTAGAACTCGCCTTAATGATACTTGCTAGACCAAGGAGGTAGATAATAGGAAATTAATTATTAACATAGATTTTGTGTACACTATCTAATAGGCCAGTGTCGGTTGGTACAAGGTAATAACTTAGTCAAATATCGAATACAATGCTTAATATGAGGTAAAGGTAAGGGTTAGTATAGCAACACACGTAGCAAGGTGCAGAGTGAAATTTTGTAGATGCCGGACTAAGGATTTAGAGATATATAACTTATCACTTTACATGCAAGATACTAGGAAAGAATTGTTAAAGTTAGAATTATAAAGTTAGGAACTGGTGGGGAATACTTAAGCCCTAGGTACTTTTTATTAATTGATTAAGTTTCGAGATTTGAATCTGTTAGTTTTTTACTTTAATTTATTAAATTATTTTCATTAATTTAGAAATTAAAACTGAACTATTTTTCTCGTGGAATCGATCCCAACCTCATTAGTTTGGTCTTTTACTTCATACGAACACTTTACTTATTATTTGAGAAATATGTTTGAACGTATCAGTTATGTCTCTTAAACTCTTATAATGAAGATTTTTATCAAAATGTCATGAAAGCATGTTTCTATACTGAATATCCTTTTTGATCGTTTTTGCATGGCTTCGATACTTGGTGCATTAAATGTGCTTACCTTTTACTTTTTCTTTTTGACAAAAATGAAGGATTGCAGTTCTTGGTATGCCATGGATGATGGATAAGTTTCTAAGTATTGAAGATGTCATTTTCGTGAGTCCTCATAGATTGGAGGACAAGACCCACATGTTCCTTTAATGTCTTTAGTCATTATTTTAAGTCTTGTTTGGTCTTAGTCCCTATGATGTACTCGTAATTATTGGATGGTTTATGACGCAAAGGTCTTGTAAAGTTTAATGTTTTTTTGAAGTCTTCCGCTTGCTAGCAAATTAAAGTATTCTTCTTGTGTGACAAAAATTTAAAATTCCTACTTATTTTGAGTATATTCTTCAATAAATGATCTAAGGGGATTGTATGAGACCTCCGAGAGGTCGAATACACCTTGCAACTTCTAGGGGGTGATCAACGATTGCTACAAACTTTGTATCAATGTATAAAGTCATAGAGGTGTCTTAAATTGTCTCAAAAACCACATCTTGTATTGTTTTTTTATGTATATGTGAAGCACGCAACATTACGAATATGAGTCTATAGGGTGCCAACAAATTTCCACATCTTAATTCTTCTAATCGTTCTTAAGAGCTTTGCTTTATGATGTCTTTCCCTTGCTCCTTCTATGATGATTCCTTAGAGTGTGACCCTTGAGAAACTTGGATGTAGAGATTGAGGAGAGAAAAAGAGGTTATGTGTGACTTGTTAGATGGGATATGGGAGGTTGTGATGATGATCGTAGGGCGATGATTACGGAGGTTTATTGTTGTTTCGATTCGACCTTAGAGAGGGAGGAAGTGATATTTGAAAGAGTAAGGGTGAGTTTATCCTAGTAGGGGATGTTGTGGCTAGACGCTGAAACTTTTCAGAGTCTTAGGTGTTCATGAGATATGCTTGATATTGTTGTATCAAGGGGATTAGTGACTTGAAGAGTTGTGTGAGAAATGTATTGGTAAGATTGATGTTTTCTTGATTGAGATCTTTATATTCGTGTTGATCTTACATGGGTTTCTCCCAAGTAGGGGAGTATGGCGAAGTAGTAAGGTTGTTGGGAATGAGATATCCTTATCTTTTCCTTGTGTCTACTCAAGCCTAAAACTAAGAGTTCCTAGTATCTTTATTTATGTTGGATTTTTTTGTGAAAAATGAGTTTCCAAATATCCTCCTTATGATATGCATGTTTTAGTTAAATTCTTTCTAAAAGAGAAAATGTGTTTTTTGATGCATTATATTCCCTCATGTTCATATGCATTTACTGTAGATTGTTTATTTGCTTCATGCGGTGGAATGGTGAGCATGACTAAATTGTTACATGAGTTGACTTTCTAAGCATGCCTAATGTGTTATTGACAAGTTGCATGCTCAGCCTTCATGAGAAAATTTCTTGAATGTTCCTTATAGTAAATGTTGCATGATAATTCTTCGATGTGAAATTGCATGATGTTCTAAGTGATATATAAATGAGAATGATGTAAATACGAGAAGGAAGTTCCCCCAATAGCATAAGAAATGGTACAGAATGATGCATAAGGAATTGGTAGATGTAGTTCTACTTGCTTGAATTGCATAAGTTGTTTGATGCCTTTTGTATGTAGTGCTATTCTTTCTAATTTTGTGTATGGTTTATGATATTGTATGTATTAATGTGGGAAGTTTTCTATGGTTTTTTTCTCTTATAAGTTTTTAAATGTCATTCGAGGACGAATGTTCCCAAGTGGGGGAGATTGTTACGACCCTCAAAATAAACTAGGTTGAACTAGAGCTTTGCTTCTGTTCTAAGAGATGTTAACTAGGTAATTAAACGTCTTAATAAGTTTTTTTAAGTCAATTTGATTCAGTTTAAATTCAAACGTCAAGAGACGTCCAAGAAGTTCGGCGACTAGTCATGTATGTGCTTGTATGTGTCTATGTGATGTATTGTGGTTTTATGCCTTGTTTGAATGAGTTTAAGGAGTCAACTTTAAGGAATGTGTTATACTAGAGTCTAAATGAACCTAGTTGATGTTGGCTGAAGGTGCTTTATAAGGATCCAAGCCAAAAGGGACAAAGGTTAACCAAAGAGCCAAGGTTGTCAAAAGTTGGGAGCTCACTATCTCAACTTCACGGACCACTTCACGGCTAGTAGACTTAACCACTATCGGTGAAGAAGGTCGTGAACATGATTTAGGCTCCTTGTGCTTGGAAAGTCCAGTTCTCCACTACCTAGAGGACCAAAGACCGTCAACTTGGCCGTGAACCACCTTCATGGAATGTGAAGGTGGGCACAGTCGCTGGGCGGTCTGCCTAAATTTGGGCCATTTGAGTAATTTAGTTTTAATTGTTTATTAAGTGGGTTTGATTTTAGTAGGTTTATATAATTATTATAAATATTTTTAAGTCATAAAACTAGTCTTTAAGTCATTTATTTCAAATACTCAAATAAAAACCATCCTTTCCCAAAAACTCTCTCAAAACTCAAGGAAGAAGATGAAGAAGGAGATGGGGGCTAGAGTTTTGTTTTATGAGCATTCTTCATCAATTCTCATGACTTTGATTCTAAAAAGGTATTATAGTTCTTTATCTAAGGCTTTCTATCACCTCAGAAGTAAATTTCAAAGTGATTTAAAAGTTTAGGAAAAAGACCAATTTCTACACTAAATCATGGGTTCTTGGATGAAACGTTTTGAAATCTTTATATATGATATTATTGATGTTAATTTCATGTGTTTAAAATGAAATATTAATGAACGCTTGATCTTCTAGAATTTTAAATTTGGATTTTAAATGGGTTAATTGCTTATGATCTAATGATGATAGGATTGAGTTTAGATTATGTTGTAATGTTGATTTCAATGGTTAATTATGCTATTATATTGTGAATTGTTGGATATGTGAAGGAATGGTGATCTTAGCTATTGGAAGAAGGTAAGTTAACTTAATTCCCTTAGTAAATGTAGAATTGATATAGAATTGGCATAAATTACTATGGTCCACTTATTGTGGCGGTGCTATTTGATGTATTTGATGAAGATCATGGCCTTATCAGCATTATTATGTTAATTGTCATAGTATCGTGTTAGAGTTTATGTGGCGGCATTATATGATGCTCTGTATATTAAATAATGTGACTATATTCAAGTTGTTATGGCATAAAAGAAGGTATAAAGTGAAAGATGATGTGATATATATGTGATCTTGTATAATGGTAATGTGTGAAGTGAAGGATGATAGGATGTATATATGATATTGTATGAGTGCTATAATTTTATGATTCTTCTTTAGTGGATGTAATATAATAATGAAGCGCTAACAAATAAAAAGACGTTGTATCTTTTGTTGGTAGGATTAGTTGTCCCTACATGGTACTTAAATGCTATTGGATAAATAATATGATGAATGTGGTATCTCGATTGGTAGACTTAAATCCCTCTTCTTGATACATGGAAGTTATGTAAATATGTGATCTCTTGAATTTGTAGGCTTAGGCACCCTTGTCATGTATGAATCTAAGGTTAAATGAATGAAAGTCTAAGATTTGTAGACCTAAGGTGGTGCCTTTTATGTAAGAATTATATGGAACCTTGAATATGAAAACAAGGTTGAGAATGAATTTTCCTGATAAACCTTGATTTGCAGCCCTAGTGGACCCTTTCTTGGTAAAAGTTGTAAAATTCTAGAAAATTTACAAGTCTAATGAAAAGCCTAATAAGTTTCTAAGAATGCATATTGGGGTACATAGGAATCCCAATGCCCAATATTGAGAAATATTGGACATATTATAGAATATTTTCTTAAGGGTGTTATCCAATTTCTATGTATACACAAGTATTTAAAATATAATCAAAGCTTGTTTTAGAATTGAACTTGCAATGAAGACTCTAAACTAAAATTATTGATTCTTTACTGAACACATTATGGACTAGACATTCAAGTATCAATCCTAGGTACCGTAGCACATGATCATTTAACATGATCATGTAGAGTAAGAAGTGCTCAAGGATATAGTGAGGATCCTTCGGGACAACAAGAAATGAGCAGCAACCCATGTGCAAGCACATGTGCAAGAATTCAGTTTTGGTGGTTAGGGGAAGGCACACATGTGGGGGTCAAGCCATGTGGGGTTGAGCTTCCTAACAAACTCTAGTCTCTAACTAACTAATGTAGTACTAACCAAAATAAACTAAGTAGTGCGCCCGACAACCTAAGACCTAACCGGGTGACACTCGCCTAGTAACCAACTCAAGAAACATCCTAGTACCTAACCTAGGATGGTCCAAAGGGGTTGATTATTGTCCTATTTACTTAGGGGTACTTTCGTAATATAATAAACTTAATTAATTAAATTAACAACTTAATCAATCAATTCAAAATCATGGTCTTAGCCGAAACACTTAGAAAATATCCATATTTGGCTAAGTCAGATGTTCTATTTTTAGTCAGTTTAGAAGGGGCGTTTTGGTATTTAGCCTATTTATTTATTTAATTAGCTTAATTAAACAAAGTTGAATTATTCCATATCAGTTACTAAGAACTAGAACTCACGATTATTCACTTAGAAACGCGACTCAAAGGCAGTAAGAAAAACGTAGAAAGACAAAAGTTTTCTTAGGCGATTTCAAGATATTCTTCAAGGTTTTCGTGCAAGGTGATCTTCGCAGATTCAATTCTACATAAGGTATGGGTTTTATCTATTGTATTCCTTTCTCCAAGAGGCTTTTCAAATGTCTTGAACTAAAGAAATCGAACCTAGGGTTTTTCCCACTGAAACAAATGTTCCTCTCCCTAGTTTATCCTTATTTCTGATTCTAGTGAACTTATTATGCAAAATCTCGATCATGTTGTTTGTATGTGGTGCTAACTGATCATTAAATGTAGGTTTCTATGATTTAATAATGTCCAATGATACCTATAGCTTAGATCCGTATGATTAATGCCAACTTGTGTTAGAGAAGATGAAATTGTATTAGGTCATTTTTGAAATTTAGTTTATGGTTGAAAAGAATAAAGGTTTTGACTTTACAGTTTGTGTTTACAGTAGATATGATGTATGTATTTGGAATGAAATGTTTATAAGAAGAAACAAGATGTGAATCAAAGTTATAATGAACCTTCAATGCCAAATCAACATTATAGCTTGGCCAATCTAACACTGAATTTTTCTTATAAGCTAATTAAATGTTAAAAGTTGGCTTGCTTAAAATGAAGGTTAGATTACCAAAATATGTGAAAGTTTAGTTTATGCCAATATATTGGCTTTCAATATTCTAGATTACCATAATATGTGAAAGTTTGGATTATGCCTATAAATTGGCTTACAATGTTATTTCCAAAATATTATATAAAATTGGCTAATGATTAAGTTATACAAAATTAAGCATGACCAATGTAACTCAATGAATTCATAACCAATGGTATGCCAATCATTGGGACAAGTCCCAACATACACTATCCAAGGGAACTATGAATATAATAGTACATTGAATAAGTTTATAACTTTCATAAAGAATGGTATAAGGATACCAAATGACATTGAGCAAGATAAGGTGAGTAATGACATAACTAAAATATTATGATTTATGAAATTGACCAGAATGGGAAGGAAGTGAGGAAAGTCTCACTTGCACCTAAATGATAATGTTAAAGACACGCACATAAGAGGATGTTAGAAATCGTGAAACAAGTCTTATTAACACCATGATGATAATGTAAGGTTTGAATTCACATTATTCAAGTAATGAAAGGGATTACAAATCATCCATTGAGTTAAGTATACCTCATATTAGAAACAAGCTTCCATAATGTTTGAGTCAACTTTAAAAGTTATGAAGAACAAGAATTTGAGAAAAGCACTGATAGACTAGCAATGAGCTTGTGTAAGAACATGTAATTCTCATGAGATGAGGGTCCACCAAGGTGGATAAGAGTCTCTATAAATATCCTAGTCTTCAAACTATGTTGCCAGCATAGGAACTAGCCAGTGGATTCCACCTAAGAGAGCTAGGTAGTATGCGGTTTCACTTTGGCTGGTGAAACCACCCCTTTTTAGTGTGGGGCAGACACTGGATTTCATGTTTAGCTCACATGATCTATTTCAGTTAAATGATCAAGAAGGTATTCGGTTCATTTTATCCGTGAACCACCTCCTTTCGCTGTGTAGAAGGCACTGGACTTGGTTTAACTTTATCTGGTGAACCACCCCATTTTATTGTGTGGTAGACACTTGATTTCATGTTAACTCACATGATCTTGGTTCACTTTGATCGGTGAACCACCCTTTTCCGGTGTGGAGAAGACACTGGATTTCATGGTAGCGCACATGATCTTAATGCTAAAGATTTCTTTAAGAAAGTAAAAAACAAAGAAGAAGAAATGTAAGTTCAAAGTGAAATAAGAAAGCAAAAGCTTAAGAATATCAATCATCAGCGTTTGATATGAATGAAATTTTTAACAATTTATGGGCACAGCGAATAAAGATTGGATTTTAAAGACTTCTTCTATTATGCAAATGATATGAATAATAGGCATAACCAATAAAGATTGGCTTATCATGACTTCATGCCCAATTGTAGTCAAATCATTACCTTAGTCTCTTGGATTACTTACTTGATTTATTGTAGGTATATGACTATCATGAATCATTGCAATTGTAAGTAAAACATTGGATGAAAGGAGATAATAAACTACACAACAAAAGAAAAATACTGAAAAATAAGCTAAGGCATGGGGAAGAAGATCTCGGCCTAAAGTATTGTTTGAGTTGTTCTAAAATGATGTTCATGATTCCAATGCCTTATGTTCACATAGAAAATGATTTGTGTGCTTTAAATGCATGAAAACATGTCATATTCATAGCATGAATAACAAATAACGAGTTAGAAATGTATAGTAACTTCACTTTCCAGAAACGACATGCTGCTATTGGAAGAAATTTCCTTGATCATGCATACTCCTTATGTGTTTATGTGCATACACCCATACTTAGTACAAGTCTGTACAAACCCATATACTATTACTATTTTTATACGCGCAAGTCTGAGAGAAGATGAAGATTCGTTGAAGCAGTTTGGATTAGCGATATCCAGACTTTGGTCCGTCCTCCTCAGTTCAAGGATGCTACACTTCATTATTCTAGATTTAGTACAATAGACATAGCTGGTAGATGTAGTCCCTAGAGTTTCATTTCAAACATTTTTTCAAGCGTTTGTAATAAGGACAATTGGAAAACTATTATTATTGTTATTATTCTCTATTTCTATTATTTAATCTTTAATAGATGGTTGCTTTAGTTTAGCTTATGAGAATATCACTCTTATGCAGTATCCAATGAAGTCTATCCACACTTCATTAAGTTTTAAATTTTTCCGCGAATTTAATTGTATGATTGTGATGAAATCTAAGAAGAGGCTTCTCTGTGGCCTCTTAGAGGTTAAAGACGCCAGTTGCATTCAGATTCCACAATCCGGGTGTGACAATAGTATTGTGAGTTGGTAGGACTTAGATATGGTACCTTCTACTAATACTTGAATGAACTTACTCTAAGAGAACAAAGGCAAAGAACATAGTGGATATGCTTTTCAGTAACTCTACTTGAGGACGAGACTAGAGTACAAAGAAGCCCTTGATATTGTCACTTCCGGAAATACCCCCTACACGTAACCGACATCATTGTCATCTTAGGCGATAAAAGATTAGCCTCTAAGCTTAAATCATTACATTCACAAGTAAAATTTAGTGGAAAAATTAAAACTTTTCATTACATCTGCTAGGAGGTTTACATAGACCTCTACATACACATAAGTATACACATAAGTATATTTTGACCCTTCGAATTGAAAGATTACCTAGACTTTTACTTTTATTGCACATAAGTATATGAAATATAACATAGTCATAATAGTCGTCTCATCTCATACCTATCTAATAAGACTGAAATAGCTTGGGCATTTCCCATACATAAAAGTAAGAATGCCTCACACGGGCTATATAATGTTTCATACTAAATGAAAGAAAGAAACATACAAGTATTAAACTCAAAAAACCTCCATTATCTAGATAGTGTCATCACCCTCAGAAAGTGAGGACCTACCCTTCTAGGATGATCAAGAGATCTAAGCCTTCTTCAAGTCGTCTCCAAAAGAACTTCAAAGACCTGAACATAAAATATTGGGGAAAAGGAATAAATTGGGTTAGTACACTACTTGTACTAAGTACACGACCATATGCACACCTAGTTTTCAAATCATTCTAAGAAAAGGGACTTTCATTAACTATGCACTTTTTCATTAAAAACCTTTATGCATATTGAACAAGACCATACCAACCAATAGAACATGTTCATTAATTAATAAGGATATACATCACAAAACCAACAACATCAAAAACTAGTCAAGTCAATGTACATATACTACAATTGAACATATAGTAGAGTAACTCTATAATCAAGTCATAATAGCAACAAGCATGAATAAGAGTACATTTCAACATAACAAAAACAAGAAAATTACCCATGAACCCCTATTAAGTCAACAAGTTCAGGGAACAATCAAAGCCCCATAACCTTATTTAATCAAGTAACCCAACAATGATCATGACTAACATCTTACTTCACATATCATAACATTTAAGAGTACATAACGTCATACTTTAATAGAATAGACCATTACAAATTCATAAGTGACACAAATCAACATATAGTATCAACAATGCACAAGTTCATCATATATATATCATATAGCATTATAAGCATTTTCATACATAAGAACATCCTTCTATTACTCCCTTCAAGGTTAACTAGTGCAATGTTTAGGTAGAGTCTCATACCCCTACCTAGACAAAGTTAAACCCCTTAGGTCATCTTAGTTAGATTTCAATCCTTTTATTCAATGTACCTTTTGGAAACATCTTGCCCTAACCGACTAGACTAAATGTGGAATCCGGTGTCATGGAACCCTACACCGAAAGAAGGTGGACTACTTGCCAAGGTAGAACCAAAAAATGAACATAGTAACTACGTGGATCCACTAGCTAGTATTCCTATGGGGCAACATAGTTCAAGAGCAAGGAGATATAGATGGGACCCTCTTTATGATACATGTCGTGTAGTCTCCAATCTCAATAGTACATTAGTGATCCTACATTCCCTATGTGGGAAAAGACACTCCTTACTCTAGTTCACTAGGTGCTAAGCTAAAGTCCCTTTATCAAATGTCTTTAATGTATTTATTAATCATAATAGCTTATTGTACGTCATAGGGTCGTACCCTTTTATACCATCATCATCATCATAGACCAATAAGAATTGCATTAGTATTGTCCTTTTATTACAATTCATATAGGTGAGGTTATCACACTAACATTTTTATATAATAATAAGACACATTGGTAACTTATTCACCATTCATTTCACATTTACATCTTAAGCCAACACCTCACAATTATAATCAAGACATTTAAATTCAACATCATATAATACTATCAACCCTAATACAAGGCATACTCCAATACAACATCATGACTTAATCACAATTAACCATAATTTGAAGTAAAGGATAGGGTTAATAAGACATACCAAGTCTCCTTCATAATTCATCATCAAGGTCTTGCCATAAAACCTCTATTTAAACCAACTAGGGTATACATCATCATAATTCAATAACCAACATGATAACAATACTATAAAAATCACTACATCACAATTCAATACTAGATCATAACTTAAGACAAGATACTTAGGTCAATTCACAACATAACTTATAACCTAGATCATCTTCTCAAGAACTAGCATGAAAGACTACAAATCACCCTAATTAATTTATGATTAGTGTAACAACATCATCTAGTAGTAATTCAACAAATAACCAAGTCAATTGAGCCAATACAACCTTATTTATATCAAGATCAAAACCTAGGGTTAAGGGGTAAGGGTCATCTTCAACAAGTAAGACCAATCCATAAAGATTTAACATAATTGAGTTAAAATAAATGTTAAGTTATCCATAATATCCAAAATAAATCATAAACAAATAAATTTATTCCATAATTTTCAAGATTTAATGAAACCCACTTCAAAACTAAACTTTTGAAATCAATTTGATGGAACGCTTTGTGGAAAGAGGTATCAAAAGTAAATTAGATAACATACAATACTAATTGATGAATATTGATTGTTAAAATTTACTCGTTGCAGACCATAAATCCTCCCCTAGCTTTGTCATCAATAGTGTTTTCCACTAGAGAGAGAAAGAAGAAAGAAGGAAGAGAATTTTGTTTTCTGAGTAGTGATTACTCTAATGGGGTTGGGGTTTTCATATGGGGTTAATTAACATAATTAAGCTTACCTAATACCCTAACTAATGACATAAACCCTTAATTAATTAATTGGAACTAATTATGAACTTGCATAAAATTACAGTGAGCACGGACGACACCACGATCGATGGATCACGGTTCAATCGATGACCACTGTACTCTTCCACGCTGCACATACGTTGTCTTGGTCAGAGACTATTCAAAATGAATCCTACATTATTTTGGCTAAGTTACCATCGACGGTGGCATCGATTCCCTGTCGATTCACCAATAGTCCATCTATGGCACCTATTAGTGACACTGTCTTTTGACAACTTTTCCCACTATTGCAAGGGTAATCCTAGAGGAACCTTGGTTGATCCTTGAGGAGTTGTACCTAGAAGTTTTGACCATGAATTAACTTAAACAGATGTTATACACCCTTCCACCAATTTTTCATCATTTTTTGACTTCTAAAAGCTAGTCAAATAGGCTAAGGTACACTAGTACCTCCTTGAACTAGTTTACGTACGTCATTGACTTTCTTGTATGTTTGGTTGCTAGACTTCCTAAATTAATTATAACAATTAACATGTACCTTAAAAAAGTTTCTAGACCTTAGGACACATATGTTAGGCTCTAGACAATGTCTTGGATTTTCAAAGTGTTACAAATATCCTAGAACTAGGTGCCAAAATGGGATGAAACCTACTACTACCTCTGGCACGTAGAACACCTTTCAGGGTTTGGAGTCTTATGACACCTAATTCCATAATAAGCTAGTATGGTCTATGTCAGTTAATGCCTATTCTCATCGTGTAGGATATGCATTCTAGTATTTTTGATGTTCTACAACGTGTATGTTGTGGAACGAGACGTTATCTACACGACACAAGTAGGCTTTGAAGGTGCTAGGATGAGTTCCCTAGTTCCTACAATACCATTATGTGAAATTATTTAAATGATTACATATCTCCTACATGACTTTACTAAATATTGTTGACTTAGTAAAGGATCTCTATTGAAATGTTCTTATCTAGGATATCTTAAACGATCAGTTAGGTTATATTGAAGAGGGTTTATGGGAGGTCTCTTCATGTCTCTCTCAAGTGAGTCTTAGATTAAACTTAGGTAAAGATTATAAATAAAGGCTTACTTGATGATTATGGAACTAAGTGTTATGTGATAAAAAGGACTATCTTTACTTTCAGTAGTCTGGAGGATCATCTAGGTGTATGTGAAGAGGTTGTATGGGAGTCCGCTTCTTATTTTAATTAGGTGGGTTTCTAGGTGTGTGTGAAGAGGTTGTATGGGAGTCCGCTTCTTATTTTAATTAGGTGGGTCTTAGGAAAACCTTTAGTAGGTATCTAGATTTTTAAATTGATTCTAATTTATTATGGTTATATTGTGGATTATTTGGGATTGTCTTATATGTTATTGTTGACTTGTTATGCGTCTCTTAAACACTTATAATGAAGGTTTTTTATCAAAATTTCATGAATCATGTTTCTATAGTAAATGTCCTTTTTTATTATTATTTTTGAATGTCTTCCATACATAGTGTATTAAATGTTCTAACCCATGTTTTCCCTTTTTATTTAAAGTGTAGGGTTGGAGTTCCAGGTATGACATGGATTATGGATAGGTTTCTAAGGGGTGAAAGATGATTTTTTAGTGAGTCCTCATAGATTCGAGGAAATGACCCACATATTACTTTAATGTATTTAGTATTTATTTTAATATTTTTTGGTCTTAGTCCCTATGATGTACTCGAAAGTATTATATGTTTTATTAGGCAAAGGTGTTACAAAGTTAAATATTTGTTTTTGAAGACTTCCACTTGCTAGTAAATATAAGTATTTTTCGTGTATAAATATATTTTAAATTCTTATTTTTTGTGAGTATATTGTGCAATAAATTATCTAATAGGGATTTCTGAGACCTCCAAGAGGTCAAATAATCCTTATAACTTCTAGGGGGTGCTCCTCATTCATTAGAATTTTATTTATCCAGGAGTTGTAACACCTCAAATATGAATTTGGTGTATATAGAGACTAACTTGAGTGTCATGAGCTTATAAGGTGCTAAAATTAATAAAAAGAGTGTTAAGAGTAAGTATATAAAGTTTGGAAGTGATTGGAGGTCAAGCGTCCAAGAACGTCCAAGACGTCCAGAAACTAGTCTGATGTTTCGACCCTTTACATCTAACTATCTCAAATTATTTTCCAGAATCAAAAATCCCTCCGCGACGCACAGTAAATGCCCTGATTTGTTCGTGTCATTTTTAGGTCAAATTAGAATTGATTAAATGGTCTAATAGTTGCATGGATATTTTAGGTACTTCAGGAATTAAGTATGAATTGAACTAGATTTGACGAATTGAGATTCGTCTTGATGTAATTGAACCTTGAAGATGTATTATGGCTATGTTCACCTAGTAATGAACATTGTGAGAAGAAAGCTAAGGTTAAAAGATCCTAAAATAAACCTATGAATGAAGATAGAATGAATTGATGAATAATGAATCTTAGGATGGTTGTGTTGGCTATAGATTAAGGATGATTGAATGAAAGAGATAGATTCACTTGACCATGAGGATATTATAAAGGACATCCCTCCATGAGAAAAGGTTGATCAAGGCTTCACAAGAAAACCTTAGTGTATATGCTTGAATCCAAGTGGATATGCAAAGTGAGTTGGATAATCTAGAGAGGGTCCGGGATCCAAGTAGAAAGGAGAGACACACCTTGTAGTTGTGATGACTGTCCCATTTGGTATCATGAGGCGGGAGTCTTTCACGTAGTAGAGTCAAGGTATCCTAGTAGAGATCTCCATATCCTATGAACTCATATGTGATTGAGAAGAATCTCGTAGTGTTCAAAACAATGAATGAACTTAGAAATGCCCAAGGGGTATCTCGTAGTGTAAATAATGTATGAATGAACTTAGACATGCCCTAAGGGTATCTCGTAGTGTTCATGATCATTAAGGGATCACGACATACCTTAAAAAGTATCTCATAGGATCAATATGGTTAAGGAACTTCGACATACTTAATGAAGTATCTCATAATGTTCAACATATAAAGTTAGGGTCTAGGCTCTCAAATAAGAAGTAATAAAGAAAGGACCAAAAGTAGTACCTTTCATGAATGGTGTTATGAGGTATCATGAGTGCATTGCACAATGTATAACCTAGGGTCACTAATGAAGAAGCGATTGAAGATAGGATTGGACTAAAGTTGTCTTTCCTGTTATAGTAGACTAAAGATTCATAATAGATGAAGTTTAGTAATAAAGAGGCTATGAAGGGTAAACATATTAAGAATGGTTTTTAGATAGGCTGAGTATGTGGGGTAGTTTGGGATAACTTATGTACATTTCACAAGAATATTTTGAGATTAACACAAGGGTATAGAACTTTTTAGTATGAAGAACATAGGTATGAATAATGATAGTGGATTATTATTAAGAATGACAAAAAAGAGGTACTTAGCTTTGGTGCCTTGCAATAGTATACTTGGAGATGTCTTCTAATGTAGTTCACTTTAGAAATAAAGGAAAATAAGTAAGTATTAAACTCTTATGTGCTTTATGATGCTTTAATATGCTTATGATATACATGCTATGCGTATGTAATTATCTCTTATGATTACGTCTATTCTTGACTAACGCTTTGAGAAATCTTATGTTTGGTGTTATAGATTCTATACTTCGCACATATTGTAGTAATGCATATTACCTACATGTTGTCCTTGTAGTGTCTTGAGAAGATTGAGTAGATTTGAAGGGTAGAGTTCTAGGGTTTCCAAGGAGAGAAATAGTGGCGAGTTCTCATAGTTTTGAGGAAAAATCTTTATGTTTTAGACGTTATGTGGGCTGCATCCCAAGATGTTTCATTCATAATAATGTTAAGTGGGTTTTGAGACAATGTTATTAGAGATGCTTCCGCTGTTATGAAATACTCTTTTGTTTATGTCTAAATAATGTTTTTAAATTCCCCATTTATGCATGATGTATGTAATGAAGTCAAGTGGTTTGTACAAGACCTTAGAGAGGTTAAGTAAGTCGTATTGCGACCTAAGGGTTGTCCTAAATTCTAGGGTGTACTGGTGTGTCATGAAAATTTTGGTATCAGATCATAAGGTTATGAAAATGGTCTTAGGATTTCTCAAAACCACGTCTAGTAGAGTCTTATTCATTTGTGTGAGTCGCAACACATCTATGTGAATAAGGCTATGAGATGTTTAGGTTACTTCCACTTCTTTATTCTTCAAGTCATGCCATAGAGTTTAACTTTAGTAGGACCTTTTCTATTATTTTCCTATGATTTTGTAGGTTATTTCTAACACTAGGGCTAATGCAAGAAGGGAAGGAAATGGGAATGAGGATCAAAAGGTTCCTCAACAAGTGTAAGAGGTTCCTCCCCAAGTGTAAGAGCAAGTTCCTCCTCGAGTCCTAATGACCCTCCAATAGAGAATTCTATGTTTGAGAAATTTAGGGCTTCTATGACTTTGTTGGCTCAAGCCTAAACAGCGCAAGATAACAGAGAAGAGGTGGCTTCGGCAAATCTTATAGGAGGAATGGGTGCTACTAGAGAAAGGGAGTTCTTAAGAATGAATCTAATGGAGTTCTATGACTCCAAAGTTGCTGAGGATCCAAATGGGTTTATTGATGAGGTGTATAAGGTGCTTACAATCATGGGAGTGTCTTCCATTGAAAAGGCGGAGTAAGATTCCTATCAATTGAAAGATGTTGCCCAAATTTTGTAGGAACAATGGAAGGATAGTAGACCAATAGGAGTAGGTTCTATAGGGTGGGAGACTTTTAAGTTGTCTTTCCTTAATAGGTTCTTTCCTAGGGAATTGAGGGAGGCTACGTTGGAGGAGATCATAAACTTCGAGCAAGATGATTTGAGTGTTAAGAAGTATTATTTGAAGTTCACTCTTTTATCCAAGTATGCACCAAGCTTGGTAATAAACCCTAGAGACTTCATGAATAGGTTCATGACAGAGTGTCCCAACTAGTAGAAGAAGAGTGACTTACAACCATGCTTGTATATGTTATATATCATGAGTTATGGTGTTTTCCCAACAAATAGAAGAGTCAAAACTAAGGAGGAGAAGGCTACAGAAAAGAAGAGCTCTAGGTTTGAAAGTGAAAAGTATTTCCATGCTAAGTCTAAGGGAGAAGATAGGACTAGAACTAAACAAAGATATTCCGTTCAAGATTCTTCCAACACACTTAAGATTGATTCGGAGAAGGGCACTGGGTCTACAAAATTTACTTTCCACATGTATGGAAGGAGTCACTAGGGTAAGTTCCTAGCCGGCATGGAGGGTTGTTTAGGGTGTGGGAAGGATGGGAATAAAGTGTGAGATTGTGCGGATCTTAAGACAAAAGGAAGTGAAGGAAAGCAAGTTGCTACAAATAATGAGGAAGGTGTTCCTAAAACCAAGAATAGGTTCTTTACCCTCAAATATAGGGGTGATCAAGAGTGATCTCTTTATGTCTCTTTCCGGTATTTGTCTCTTTATTGATTTATCAAAATTTCAAGAATTTATTATGATTATTATTTGATTTGTTGATTTGATGCATCCTTATAATTAGGAATTGATGTTAGAAAGCATGTGTAGATTATTCCCAAGTTTGAGATAAGGAGCATTTGTATGAGGTCTTTATATAGTTATGTTAAGCTTGGAATTGAATTGCTTTCTTGATTTGGTTTGTGAATTTAGGTATAATGCATATATGATGTGCTGCTAGTCTAGAGTAGGTCTTTTATAGAAGTCTTTATGAAGGTGTCATTCCAGGACGAATGTTTCCCAAGTAACGAATATTGTAACACCTCAAATATGAATTAGGTGTATCTAGAGCCTTACATGAGTTTATAAGGTCCTAAAATGAATAAACTAGTTTTAAGAGTTAGTAAATTGAGTTTGGAGGTGATTGGAGGTCAAACGCCCAAGAACGTCCAAGACGTCTGACAACACATCGAAGTTGAAATAGTGTTGTAGTGTTTTGAAGTGGAGTTTTAGAGGATGTTTTGAGGGTAAAATTTAGTAACAATGGTTCCTATGTGTATACTAAGATTTAAAGAGTTTAAAAGTCTGAGAACAACGCACCGGGGAACATCCTAAGAATCCCCAAGGAGGACACAAACATATGCTAGTTAAGCTACCGGGTAGCCTAGATGTGGAGGACACTGCGTGACACGGATCCAACAATTAAAGGGAAATTTTCACCCTTAAACATGGGAACATCGCGAAGCACTCTATCTCATTTTTTTTCCAGAAGTGAGAATAAAAAATGTCTCCGCAATGCGCAGTAAGTGCCTAGATTTGGTCGCGTTGTTCTTAAGTCAAATTAGAATTGGTTAAATGGTCCAATAGTTGCACAGATATTTTGGGTACTTTAGGGATTAGTTATTGGCGGTTATTTTGGGTATTTAAATTGTAATTATGCATTACGATAGACAATAAGACCATAGACTCCAACTCAAAACCTTTCTCTTCCAAAATTCTCCGAAAACCACCATTGAAGAAGTAGAGAAATTACATGCTACTTTATGACGAATTCACCAAGGTTTCAACATGGGTTTGAGGCTCTAATATAAGGTATCTGAATCTTATTCATTCATGGGTTATTCCATCCATGAAGCCACCCTAGTTTCCCTTCAACTGTGAATCCAAAAAACCCCATTGAAGAGAGGGTTGTGATTGCGTTATGGGTAAGGCTTGATTGTGATCCAATTATAGTGGGTAGTATTAAATGATGTTTATATGATTATTGTATACTTTTTTATGGAATTTTGATGGTGTATTATAGTAATTTAATTTGAGGGTGATCATTGTGATCTTAGGCCATTAGAGACTTGATGAAGGTTTTTTGTTGATTCTTGTTAACTTGATTGTATTCTATATTAATTGATCATGATTGAATCACGTAAGTATGCATTGAATTAGATTTGATGAATTGGGATTTTTCTGGATGGAAAAGAAACTTAAAGATGAATTACGACTATATTCACCTAGTAATGAAGATTGTGAGAAGGAAGCTAAGTCTAAAATATCCTAAAATATACCTACGAATGAAGATAGAATGAATTGATGAATAATGAAACTTAGGATGGTCGTGTTGGCTATAGATTTAGAATGATTGTATGAAAGTGATAGATTCACTTAAGCATGGAGAGATTGTAAAGGACATCCTACCATCAGAAAAGGTTGAGCAAGGCTTGATAACAAAACCTTGGAGTATATGCTTTACTCCAAGTGGATATGCAAAGTGAGATGGATAGTCTAGCAAGGGTCCGAAACCAAGTAGATAGGCGAGACACACCTAGTAGTTGTGATGACTATTTTATTAGGGCTCATAAGGCTAGAGTTTAAATTGATTCTAAGTGAATATGGTTATATTGTAGATTATTTGGGTATTGTCTTATATGTGATTGTTGACTTGTGTTGTGTCTCTTAAACACTTATAATAAGTTTTTTTATAAAAATGTCATAAAGCATGTTTCTATACTAAATGTACTTTTTTCATGGTTTTTGCATGTCTTCCATACTTAGTGCATTCAATATTCTAAACCCTTTTTTCCCTTTTTAACTAAAGTGTAGGTATTGGAGTTCTTGGTATGACATGGATGATTGATAGGTTTCTAAGAGTTGAGGATAAAGTTTTAGTGAGTCCTCATAGATTATAGAGAAAGACTCACATGTTCCTTTAATATATATCGTATTTATTTTAAACTTGTTTGGTCTTAGTCCCTATGATGTACTAGAAAGTATTAGATGGTTTAGGAGTCAAAGGTACTGCAATGTTTAATATTTTTTTCAAGTCTCCGACTTGCTAGTAAATAAAAGTATTCTTCGTGTATGAAGAAGTTTTTAATTCTTACATTTTTTAATATATTATGCAATGAATGATCTAATAGGGTTGTATGAGACCTCCGAGAGGTCAAATACTCCTTATAACTTCTAGTGGGTGCTCCTCGGTCGTTAAAATTCTATTCATCTGAGAGTTGTAACACCTCAAATATGAATTAGATGTTGATAGAGTGTAAATTGAGTTTCATGAGCTTATAAAGTCCTAAAATGAATTAAAATAGTCTTTAGAGTCAGTATATAAAGTTTGGAATTAATTGGAGGTTTTATGAGGGGGGAGTCTTTCACGTAGTAGAGTAAAGGTATCCTAGTAGAGATCTCCATATCATATGAACTTAGACGTACTTGAGAAGCAT
Source organism: Solanum habrochaites (assembly GCA_027704765.1). Classification (NCBI taxonomy): domain Eukaryota; kingdom Viridiplantae; phylum Streptophyta; class Magnoliopsida; order Solanales; family Solanaceae; genus Solanum; species Solanum habrochaites. The sequence goes on along the minus strand of JAKWJA010002497.1, from coordinate 35,476,505 downwards.
CACGTAGTGTTCAAAGCAATGAATTAACTTAGACATGCGAAAGGGGTATCTCGTCGTGTTCATAATGTTGAATGAACTTAGACATGCCCAAAGGGAATCTCGTTTTGTCCATGATTATTAATTGATCAAGATATACCTTAAAAGTATCTCACAGGGTCCATATGGTTAAGGAAGTTAGACATACTTAGAGAAGTATGTCATATTGATTAAAGGATAATGTTAGGGGATAGTTTCGAATGTAAGAAATAATAAAGAAAAGATCCAAAAGTAGTATCTTACATTAATAATGTTATGGGTCAGGATGAGTGCACTGCACAAGGTATAACCTAAGGTCACTAATGAATAAGAGATTTAAAATAGGATTGGAGTGGGGTTGCCTTTCCTAGTATAGTAGACTAAAGATAGGAGAATCGTAATAGATGAAGTTAAGTAATAAAGAGGCTATGCAGGGTGAACATATTAAGGATGATTTTTAGGATAGGCTTAGCATGGGGTAGCATGGGCTGCCTTCTGTACATTGCACAAGAATGTTTTGAGATGACCACATGGGTATATTAATTTGTAATATGAATAACATAGGTCTTAATTATGATAGTGGATTATGATCAAGAATGACCAAAGAGAGGTACTTAGCTTTGGTAGTAGTATTGGAGGCTATCTTAGCCTTGCACAAGTATACTTGGAGAGAGTTGTGTTGTAGTTCACTTGAGTAAGAAGGAAAATTAAGTGAGTATTAACTCTTATGTTATTTATGATAATTTAATATGCTTATGATATACATGTTATGCTTATGTCTTTATCTCTTATGATTATATCTCTTATTGAATAACCCTTTGAGATATCGTATTTTTGGTGTGACAGTTTCCATACTTAGTAATATCATACTAAAGCATATTTCCTACATATTGTCCATGTAGGGTCTTGAGAAGATTGAATTGCTTTTAATGATAGAGTTCCAAGGTTTCCAAGGAGAGAAGAAGTGGTGAGTCCTCAAAACATTGAGGATGAACCATTAATTTCCTTTATGTTTTCGTTATGTTTTAGACCTTATGTGGTCTGCGTCCCTAGATGTTTCATTCATGTTAAAGTTAGATGGTTTTTGAGACAATGTTATTGAAGACTCTTCTGCTATTTTGAAATACCTTATGGTCTAGCTCTAAAGAAAGTTTTTAAATTCCCTCCAATTATGCATGATGTTATGTAATAAAGTTAAGTGGATAGTACAAGACCTTTGAGAGGTCAAGTACGTTGTGATGCGACCCAAGGGTTGCCCTAACTCTTCGGGTGTACTTGCAGGTCGTGACATGACCAAGATGTATTGAAATCTGAAACGAGCCTATTGGTAATCGTGCATGAGATAAGACATTGACAAGTTTGTGGAGATGTTTTAGAATTGTATACAAGTGAAGTATGAACATCAAAGGCCGACGGGGCTACTTCAAAGGATGCCAATTCAAGAATGGAAGTGGGAAAGGATAGACATGGATTTTGTGGTTCGTATTCCCAAGACTTTGGAAAGCTTGATTTCATTTGGGTTGTAGTTGATAGGACAAGTCAGCCCATTTCATTCCGCTAAGGGTGGATTACAACGCTGATCAGTTGTCTAGGATTTATGTAAATGAGATAGTGAGATTGCATGGTATGCCCCTTTTAATCACCCTAGATCGTGGTAACCTTTTCACTTCCATGTTTTGGGGGAAGTTGCATGATGAATTGAGCACGCAACTCACTTTTAGTACAAACTTCCATCCCTGACAGATGGACAACTAGAAAAGACTATATAAGTGTTGGAAGCCATGTTGAGAGCATGTGTAACTTAATTTGGTGGAAATTGGGATAAGTTCCTACCTCTATTTAATTTCTCCTATAATAATATTTTCCACTCGAGCATTAATATGACACCTTTTGAGGCATTATATGGGAGGGGATATAGATCATCCATAGGTTTGTTTGAATCTGGAGATGTAAAACCTTTTGGAATTGACTTAGTCAATGAAACTCAAGATAAGGTGAAGAGAATTCAAACTAAACTTCTAACTGCGCAGAGTAGACAAAAGAAGTATGCCGAAGACAAGGTGAGAGAGATGGAATTCCTTAAGGGCAAGAATGTTTTCCTTAAGGTATCACCGATGAAGATAGGATTTTCCAACTTCATCACTGTTAAACCGTGGATATAGGATTTTAATTAGAAAAAATGAAGAAATTACCCAACAAAAAGGCTTTATTTCCATTGCCACTACTTCTCTATGGATTCCTCTTTCATTCAAAGATGTGTTCAATTTCTTCAACGGCGACAAGACAAGAAATAAGATATGCATCAGTCCTCTTTATAATAATGTCAATCATTCAGATAATTTTTTTAGTGGTTATAGTAAAATTTTATTAGAGAGAACATAATAATATAACATGATATTTATATCTCTTCCACATAAAACTGTGATTCTACATTAAGTTGGTTGAGGGTATTTCAAAAACACTCTCTCTTCCTTCGACAGATAAGGGTGAGGTTTGTGTATATTCTACCGTCTTCAGGCTCCACACTGTGAGATTACAAATATTTTATTGTTGTTAAAGTATATAATAGGTGAAAGGTTGATATCGAGAATTATTGTCATAAAAAGGAATGATTGTCTAAATCTTTGCATTGATATTTAATTTTCAATGCAATGAGCCAAAAATCTGATAAAAGAAGTAGTTTTTTCATTTTCAATTGTTGTATAACTGGTTAATCAAATGACCCTAAAAGTACCAATATAGAAATTGATTTTTTTTTCAATTCCTGTATAGAGTTTTATGTAAAGCTCTCAATCATTTCAATGAATATAATAATTTTAAATTTAAAATAGAATGAGTTTAGTGTTAAGAATTTTTAAAAACACTAAGTTAAAGTCAAGTGTTTGCTTGATTTTCTAATATTATATTCCCAGGTTATTAGAGTGGGCATATATATCAGCTCTGTTCGGTTTGATATATTATTGGTTTTGTTTATTGATTTTTAATACGCTAAAACAAAAATCGAACCAATAAGATAATTTTTAATTGACTTTTTGGTTTATTGATTTTTGTCCTTTAATAGTTCGATTTTAAATTTAAGAATTAAGAAAATGATCATAAAATATATAACTTTTGTCCAATAGTGATGCGACAAGACAATAATGTATTTGTACAAATACTCATAAAATAGAAATAATAATAACTAACATTAAAAAAATATACAAGTGTTAAGAAAGAGAAATAAAGTTCTTATTTTAGGTTTAGACATTTTATATAATGTGAAATTATGAATTCAAAGACACTATGAAGTGTGAATCGAAGGCTAAAGGGCAAAAACAATAACTAGTGTGTTAAGACTATTATGTAATATTTATGTATGGTAAATGTTTAAATTAGTATAGTTTGAATGAGTTATAGGTTTACGCAATAACACAATATTAAAAAACCAAATACCAAACTGATAACCCAATAATTCTTTTTTTTATACGATCATTAAAAATCCTATTTCAATACTAGTAAATCAATAGATTTTCATGGATTCAATTTATTGATCGATATTGTTTTTAACACCCGTACATATTATACTATCTACATGATTTGCTAGTTCTGGTATTGATTGTACATATATTGTTTCAAATATCTGAACTTTAATAATAATCATCCTACAAATTAAGTTGAAATGACCCACTAGGTCATTTTGAGCAGTAGGACTATTTTGACTCTCCCAATAAAATGTTATATAAAATTTTAAACTATTCAGTAACTACGTGAATCTAGTTGATGAAAATTCTATTAAATAATTAATATAGTTAATAGTTGATGGGCCAAGTACATGACTTATTTAGTTTTTTTTAGGAAAAACATTCAAAATGTCAATATTTTGACATTTAATAGGATTCATTGCCAATACTTTCAATATTTAGTAAAAATATAAAAAATGATGAAAATATTAAAAAGGAACAATTGCTTAAAAGTCTTATCCGTCACAAAAATTCAAAAACAAAGATCTAATTGGTAATTTACCAAAATACAACTCCCATCTCTTTTTTCTTTTTTCACCATGTTCTAAAAAACACGCCTAACACCATTTTTATAAAAATTCAATATTCAATTTTCTTACTTTTTTTGTTTCTAAACACGTTTATTTGCCATACATTATCATATTTGACGCAGTTTATTCTACTAAGATAACATTTTGACGTTATGAAATTATAATTTATCTGTAAAATTGTATGAAATTGTATGAAGTTACTTGGCTATCATGTTAAGGTTATTAAATTTGTGTATCTCCTTTTAAGAAATTTTCTAGTATTCATAGTATAGGTATTAATCAATCTAACATATGTATTTTATTTTGCTTATTTCCAATATCACATTGTATACCAAATAGTTTGTATTTAGATTTGATTTTGTATATACCATAAAGTTTGTGTTTAGATTTGATTTTGTATTCGTCCTAATGTATGCCATAAAGTTTTGTATTTATATTTTGATTTCATATGTATTCATTATATGTGTGTTCATCCTAATTTCACCACTCAAATAGTTTTGTATTTTATTTGGCTCATTATATGATTATACCAACTAGTTTATCTTTGATTTCGTATTCATTTGCAATTTTAAATAATCAAAATACAGGTTTGTATTTCAATTATTACTTTATAAAAATAAATTTGACTACAAACTACAGTATATTCAAAATACTTTTGCGGAACAACTCAATACCTAAATGCTAATGTAGAGTCTACTAAATTTGAAATATAAAAATAAATCATAAAAAACGATCGACAAAATTATTTTAAATACTAAAAATCTGAAATACGTAAATATTTGATGAGTACGTTAACAAATTCGTATAAAATTTTTTAAAAAAATGATGGAAAATCCTCAATACATACAATCAAATACATAATGTGTGATTTTGAAAATAAAATCTCGCAAAATAAGTTATGAATTCCAAAATACCTTTATCAATTAAGAAATTTATTTTTTAATTGATACATCTGAACAAATTATTACGAACTTCAATAATTAGTTGTTCTTCAACAATAAGAGAGAATAATGGCAAAATTTTAATGAAAGAAAAAAAAAGACAAAATTGAATTATGGGGATGGTGAAAACATAAAAGTTGATGAAAGAGAAAAAAAATGGAAAGTGAAAGATGAAAAATGTAACGACCTGTGGGTTATGGGCAACAGATTTTATTCTGGAAAAACTGGCAGAGGTGACGGAGGCAACGACGGACCGTCAAGGTCACGACGGACCGTCGTGGAGGGTGTCGTTTCAAAACACTTAGAAAATATGAAATTGGGTACTGAAAATCGGCTCTCTGAACATAATGACGAAATGGCAGGACGGACCGTCACAGGCGTGACGGACCGTCACAGACTCTATGGTGGAAATTGAGTCTCTGACGGTTGCGACGACCTGCAGGACGGACCGTCGCAGGCACGACGGCCCGTCACGGGCTACGCAATCCCAGTTCGGGTCGGATTTCTTTACACGTTTTAAGGGACGTTTTTGACTATTCCTGCTTTAATTATAAAGTTAGAGGGTTAATGTTAATAAGTCTAATTACTTGGGGGTTAAAAGAGGTAACCTTAAGTTAATTAGTGGGTTATATTTCCATCTTTCATTCTTAATTACATAATAATTAGGATAAAAGAAAGAGGGTTTGAATAAGAAAAATAGAAAGAACAAAGACAAGAAAGAAAAAGAGAGGAGAACGAGTAGAGAGAGAGAGGAACGAGGAGGACAACAAGAAATTGAGGAATTTGCTTGCTTGATCACTAATCTTCGGTGGAGGTAGGTTATGGTTTCTTTTACACTATTCGTAGTAAACTCTTAATAGCGAATGATATGTGTTGGGTAGTATTATAGAGTCTTCTTTATGCTTAATTGTGTGTATGCATGATGTGATTTCATATATATGATTGTGATGAAACAAGCATGATGAAGCTATTGAATCCCAAATCTTGATATAAACCTAATCTCTTGTTAATGATGATGCCTTGGTATAAAAGAAGGCTTGACGAACTAAAGTGATGAGATGATGACGCCTTGGTATAAAAGAAGGCTTGATGATTAATAGAATGAGATTAGGGGATCGGAGTGTCACGTACCGACACATAGAATTAGTGGGACGGGTGTCACGAACCGACACGTAGATGTAGGGGATCGGAGTGTCACGTACCGACACATAGAATTAGTGGGACGGGTGTCGACCAACCCGACACGTAGATGTAGGGGATCGGAGTGTCACGTACCGACACATAGAATTAGTGGGACGGGTGTCACGAACCGACACGTAGATGTAGGGGATCGGAGTGTCACGTTCCGACACATAGTAGTAGGGGATCGGAGTGTCACGTACCGACACAAGAGGAATAAAGATAATGAATCTTGAAAGATATTAATATACTCAATCTAAAGAACATGTATCCCAAATAAGAGGGCATGGAGGCTTGAGTCCTCATAGATATGATCGGTGATATTATAAATGATGTTTGTACTTGTTGCTATCACATTAAGAATATTAGTTGATTTTATGATGTTATCAGAGATATATTGTTTCTATTTTGAGTTGGCCGATGATACCTACTCAGTACTTGTGGTTGTACTGACCCCCTACTTTTATGTTTTCCTTTTGTTTATTTGTGGAGTGCAGCAAACGTGCCGTCATTCGACTCAACATTAGTTCAAGCCAGTCTTCGTCATACCGGATCTTCAGGGTGAGCTAATGCTTCTAGCTTGGACTGGATCTCTTCCTCATGTCTGATGCCTTGAAGTTTCGGCATAGACTAGCTTTTATTTATTTTAGCTTCTTAGAATACTCTTAGTTTAGTAAATTGATCATAGATGTTCTTGTGATGATGACTTCAGTTTTGGGGAATTAATAGATGTTGAATTTTAGAAGTTATTGAATTGTCTTTTATTTATGAGTTTAAGTCTTCCGCATTGCTTTATGTTATTATTAAATTGAAATGATAAGGTTCAGATTGGTTGGTTCGCTCACATAGGAGGTTAAATGTGGGTGCCAGTCGCGGCTCGGTTTTGGGTCGTGACAAACTTGGTATCAGAGCATTAGGTTCGTTGGTCTCATCACACAAGAACAGGTCTAGTAGAGTCTTAAGGAACGGTAGGGGGACGCCTTTACTTTTCTTTGAGAGGCTATAAGACTTTAGGAAATTTCATTCTTTCTTTCTTTCTTTCGTGCTATTACTTGGATCCAATTGGTATCTAGGTGATACAAATTGGTATCTGACCATCTTCACTCTATTCGCAGATGGTTAGAACTAGAGCAACGACTACGCCACATCAACATCAGCAATACCAAGATGCATCTGAGCCAGCCACTGGGGCTGTAGCTCGGAGTGCAACAGTGGCAAGAGGCCGCGGTAGAGGTCGTGGGAGGACGTCCTCTAGAGGGAGAGGACGAGCACCTAGCCCATCTGGTGCTAGGGCGGTGACTCCTCCACCTACTGAGGAGGTAGTAAGATAAGGGGAGGATGGGGAGAATGAACAAGTACAGAACGAGGAAATGCCACCCCAACTTACCCCAAAGATGATCAATCAGGTGCTCGCTTATGTTAGTGGGTTGTCTGATCAGGGTCAGGCACCCCCAATGTTTTCCGCACCAACACCTCTGGTTTCAGAGGTACGACATGCAGCCACTATGTCCCCTCGTATGGATGCCTCATTAGACATAGGCACGTTTCCACGACTGACTACTGGGCCTATAATGACAAATGATCAGCATGAACTTTTTAGTAAGTTCTTGAAATTGAAACCTCCAGTCTTCAAGGGTGCAGAATCTGAGGATGCTTACGATTTTCTGGTTGCTGTCGAGCTACTACACAAGATGGGTATAGTAGAACGGTTTGGGGTTGAGTTCGTGAGTTATCAGTTTCAAGGAACGCCCAAATGTGGTGGCGGTCACATGTTGAGTGTCAACCAACAGAGGCACCACCTATGACTTGGGCCTTTATTCTCTAGCTGTTTATGGAGAAATATATTCCCGGACCTTGAGAGATAGGAAAAGGGACGAGTTCTTGAGCCTAGAGCAAGGTAGGATGTCGGTCAATGCATATGAGGCTAAGTTTCGTGCACTATCCAGATATGCCACCCAACTATGTTTCAGTCCACAAGAGCGGATTCGCCGTTTTGTGAAGGGGTTGAGATCAGAATTGCGAATTTCAGCCTTACAGGTAGCGGCTACGGCAAAATCCTTCCAAGAAGTGGTAGAGGTGGAAGGAGTGAAGCCAGATGAATTCACCACGGCATCGACATCAAAGAGGTTTCGAAAAGGGGGTGAGTTTAATGGTTCTTACTCTAGAGGACAGGGTTCCGGAGGTTACTCAGTCCGACCCATTCAGTCTTCACTACAGACTGTAGTTGGGGGTCCACCTCAGACCGGTCAACATTTCTCTGAGAGACCCATGCGTGAATCTAGAGAGTGTTATGGATGTGGGGAGACTGGACATATTAGGAGGAATTGTCCAAAACAGAGTAATAGACCCCCAATAGCTAGAGGTAGAGGTGGTCATGGTAGAGGCCGTTTTTTCTGGAGAACGCGGTGGTCGAGGTAATGGTGGTCACCAAAATGGCCGGGGTAACGGGCAAACGGGAGCCACTACATCACAACATGGTAGGGACAACAGACAAACAAACGAAAGGGCCCATTTTTATGCTTTCCCTGGGAGATCGGAGGCGGAGACATCTGATGTTGTCATCACAGGTAATCTTCTGGTTTGTGATTGCATGGCTTCTGTATTGTTTGATCCTGGATCCACATTTTCTTATGTATCTTCCTCATTTGCTAATGGTCTAAATTTACATTGTGAATTACTTGATATGCCTATTCGTGTTTCTACTCGGTGGGTGAGTCTGTGGTAGTTGAAAAGGTATATAGGTCTTGTTTGGTGAACTTTGTGGGAGCAACACTTATGTAGATTTGGTGATCTTAGAAATGGTTGATTTGATGTAATTCTGGGTATGACTTGGCTTTCTCCGCATTTGCGATCTTGGATTGTAATGCTAAAACGGTGACGTTAGCCAAGCCTGGGACAGATCCGTTAGTGTGGGAGGGTGACTACACTTCCAATCCGGTGCGTATAATCTCTTTCTTCGTGCTAAGAAAATGGTTAGTAAAGGGTGTTTAGCTTTCTTGGCACATCTCAAGGATGACACTACCCAAGTACTTCGATTGAGTCGGTTTCGGTGGTCCGTGAGTTTCTTGATGTATTCCCTGCAGATCTTCCGGGTATGCCCCCAGATAGGGATATTGACTTCTGTATTGATCTTGAACCGGGTACACGCCCCATTTCTATACCCCCTTACAGAATGGCCCCCGCGGAGTTAAGAGAATTAAAAGCCCAACTTCAAGAATTGTTGAGCAAAGGCTTTATTAGACCAAGTGCATCTCCTTGGGGTGCTCCGGTTTTGTTTGTAAAGAAGAAAGATGGGAGTTTTCGGATGTGCATAGACTACCGGCAGTTGAACAAGGTGACTATAAAGAACAAGTATCCTCTTCCTCGCATCGATGACTTGTTCGATCAGTTACAAGGTGCTTGTGTCTTCTCTAAGATTGACTTAAGATCCGGTTATCATCAATTGAAAATACGGGCAACGGATGTGCCAAAGACTGCTTTTAGGACCAGGTATGGGCATTACGAATTTGTAGTGATGTCTTTTGGTCTTACGAATGCCCCTGCTGCGTTCATGAGTTTGATGAACGGGATTTTTAAGCCATATTTAGATCTCTTTGTGATCGTATTTATTGATGATATACTGATATACTCCAAGAGTAAGAAGGAACATGAGGAGCATTTGAGAATGGTATTGGAAACGTTGAGGCAGAAAAAGCTTTATGCCAAGTTCTCCAAGTGTGAGTTTTGGCTAGATGCAGTGTCCTTCTTGGGGCACGTGGTTTCTAAGGATGGAGTAATGGTGGATCCTTCTAAGATCGAAGTAGTGAAAAATTGGGTAAGACCTACTAATGTGTCAGAAATAAGGAGCTTTGTTGGGTTAGCTAGCTACTACCGCCGATTTGTCAAGGGATTCTCTTCTATTGCTTCCCAACTGACGAACTTGACTAAGCAAAATGTTCCATTTGTATGGTCGGATGAGTGTGAGGAAAGCTTTCAGAAGCTCAAGACTCTGTTGACTACTGCACCAATCTCACCTTGCCAGTGGAAGGCAAGAATTTCATTGTGTATTGTGATGCATCTTATTCGGGTTTGGGTGCAGTGCTAATGCAAGAGAAGAATGTGATTGCTTATGCTTCAAGACAATTAAAAATGCATGAACGTAACTATCCAACTCATGATTTGGAATTGGCCGCGGTAGTGTTTGCACTAAAGCAATGGAGACACTATTTATATGGGGTTAAGTGTGAGGTCTACACGGATCATCGTAGTCTACAGTATGTCTTCACTCAGAGAGATTTGAATTTGAGACAGAGGAGATGGATGGAACTACTGAAGGACTACGACATCACTATTTTGTACCATCCGGGGAAGGCGAATGTTGTAGCGGATGCTTTAAGTAGAAAGGCGGGAAGCATGGGAAGTCTAGCTCACTTGCAAGCTTCTAGGCGCCCATTGGCTAGAGAAGTTCAGATTCTGGCTAACGACCTTATGAGATTAGAAGTAAATGAGAAGGGAGGATTTTTAGCTTGTGTGGAGGCAAGATCTTCCTTCCTTGATAAGATCAAGGGAAAGCAGTTTAATGATGAAAAATTGATCCGGATCCGAGATAAAGTGTTGCAAGGAGAGGCTAAAGAAGCGAAAATCGATGAAGAAGGTGTTTTGAGGATTAAGGGAAGGGTATGTGTACCTCGCGTCGATGATTTGATCAACACTATTCTGACAGAGGCTCATAGTTCAAGGTATTCGATACATCCGGGTGCAACCAAGATGTACCGTGACCTAAAGCAACACTTCTGGTGGAGAAGAATGAAGCGTGATATTGTGGATTTTATTGCCAAATGTCCAAATTGTCAACAAGTAAAGTATGAACACCAGAGGCCCGGAGGAACACTTCAGAGAATGCCCATTCCGGAATGGAAATGGGAGAGAATCGCAATGGACTTCGTGGTTGGTCTTCCAAAGACATTGGGCAAGTATGACTCTATTTGGGTGATTGTTGATAGGTTAACTAAGTCTGCTCATTTCATTCCGGTTAAGGTGACTTACAATGCAGAGAAGTTAGCCAAACTTTACATCTCAGAAGTTTTTCGATTGCATGGAGTTCCACTATCCATCATATCAGATAGAGGTACGCAGTTTACTTCTAAGTTTTGGAAAACATTGCATGAAGAATTGGGTACTAGGTTGGACCTTAGTACCGCGTTCCATCCTCAGACCGATGGTCAGTCTGAGCGAACGATTCAAGTGTTGGAGGATATGCTTCGTGCATGTGTGATAGAATTCGGTGGCCATTGGGATAGAAATCTTACCCTTAGCGGAGTTTTCATACAATAATAGCTATCACTCAAGCATTGATATGGCTCCCTTTGAAGCATTGTATGGTAGGAGATGTAGGTCTCCCATTGGTTGGTTTGATGCATTCGATGTTAGACCTTGGGGTACTGATCTTTTGAGAGATTCGATGGAGAAAGTGAAGTCCATTCAAGAAAAGCTTCTAGCGGCGCAAAGTAGACAAAAAGAATATGCAGATCGAAAGGTTAGAGACTTAGAGTTCATGGAAGGTGAACAAGTCTTGTTGAAAGTTTCACCAATGAAAGGGGTGATGCGGTTTGGTAAAAGAGGCAGCTAAGCCCAAGGTACATTGGTCCCTTTGAAGTACTTAAGCGAGTAGGGGAGGTGGCTTATGAGTTAGCCTTGCCTCCAGGGCTGTCCGGAGTACATCCGGTGTTTCATGTGTCGATGTTGAAAAGATACCATGGGGATGGAAATTACATTATCCGTTGGAATTCAGTTTTGCTTGATGAGAACTTGTCTTATGAGGAGGAGCCTGTTGCTATTTTAGATAGAGAAGTTCGCAAGTTGAGGTCAAGAGAGATTTCATCCATCAAGGTGCAATGGAAGAATCGACCGGTTGAAGAAGCCACTTGGGAGAAGGAGCCAGATATGCGAGAAAGATACCCACATCTGTTTACAGATTCAGGTATTCCTTTTCGCCCTTGTTTTCCATCTTGTGATCGTTCGGGGACGAACGATGGGTAAATTGGTATCTATTGTAACGACCTGTGGGTTATGGGCAACAGATTTTATTCTGGAAAAACTGGCAGAGGTGACGGAGGCCACGACGGACCGTCAAGGTCACGACGGACCGTCGTGGAGGGTGTCGTTTCAAAACACTTAGAAAATCTGAAATTGGGTACTGAAAATCAGCTCTCTGAACGTCGTGACGAAATGGCAGGACGGACCGTCACAGGCGTGACGGACCGTCACAGGCGTGACGGACCGTCACAGACTCTATGGTGGAAATTGAGTCTCTCACGGTTGCGACGACCTGCAGGACGGACCGTCGCAGGCACGACGGCCCGTCACGGGCTACGCAATCCCAGTTCGGGTCGGATTTCTTTACACGTTTTAAGGGACGTTTTTGACTATTCCTGCTTTAATTATAAAGTTAGAGGGTTAATGTTAATAAGTCTAATTACTTGGGGGTTAAAAGAGGTAACCTTAAGTTAATTAGTGGGTTATTATTTCCATCTTTCATTCTTAATTACATAATAATTAGGGTAAAAGAAAGAGGGTTTGAATAAGAAAAATAGAAAGAACAAAGACAGAAAGAAAAAGAGAGGAGAACGAGTAGAGAGAGAGAGGAACGAGGAGGACAACAAGAAATTGAGGAATTTGCTTGCTTGATCACTAATCTTCGGTGGAGGTAGGTTATGGTTTCTTTTACACTATTCGTAGTAAACTCTTAATAGCGAATGATATGTGTTGGGTAGTATTATAGAGTCTTCTTTATGCTTAATTGTGTGTATGCATGATGTGATTTCATATATATGATTGTGATGAAACAAGCATGATGAAGCTATTGAATCCCAAGTCTTGATATAAACCTAATCTCTTGTTAATGATGATGCCTTGGTATAAAAGAAGGCTTGACGAACTAAAGTGATGAGATGATGACGCCTTGGTATAAAAGAAGGCTTGATGAATTAATAGAATGAGATTAGGGGATCGGAGTGTCACGTACCGACACATAGAATTAGTGGGACGGGTGTCACGAACCGACACGTAGATGTAGGGGATCGGAGTGTCACGTACCGACACATAGAATTAGTGGGACGGGTGTCACGAACCGACACGTAGATGTAGGGGATCGGAGTGTCACGTACCAACACATAGAATTAGTGGGACGGGTGTCACGAACCGACACGTAGATGTAGGGGATCGGAGTGTCACGTTCCGACACATAGTAGTAGGGGATCGGAGTGTCACGTACCGACACAAGAGGAATAAAGATAATGAATCTTGAAAGATATTAATATACTCAATCTAAAGAACATGTATCCCAAATAAGTAGGGCATGGAGGCTTGAGTCCTCATAGATATGATCGGTGATATTACAAAAGATGTTTGTACTTGTTGCTATCACATGTTAAGAATATTAGTTGATTTTATGATGTTATCTGAGATATATTGTTTCTATTTTGAGTTGGCCGATGATACCTACTCAGTACTTGTGGTTGTACTGACCCCCTACTTTTATGTTTTCCTTTTGTTTATTTGTGGAGTGCAGCAAACGTGCCGTCATCTTCGACTCAACATTAGTTCAAGCCAGTCTTCGTCATACCGGATCTTCAGGGTGAGCTAATGCTTCTAGCTTGGACTGGATCTCCTTCCTCATGTCTTGATGCCTTGAAGTTTCGGCATAGACTAGCTTTTATTTATTTTAGCTTCTTAGAATACTCTTAGTTTAGTAAATTGATCATAGATGTTCTTGTGATGATGACTTCCAGATTTTGGGGAATTAATAGATGTTGAATTTTAGAAGTTATTGAATTGTCTTTTATTTATGAGTTTAAGTCTTCCGCATTGCTTTATGTTATTATTAAATTGAAATGATAAGGTTCAGATTGGTTGGTTCGCTCACATAGGAGGGTAAATGTGGGTGCCAGTCGCGGCTCGGTTTTGGGTCGTGACAAAAAATAAATTTAATGGTACTAAAGCATATGAAGAAGTGTATATGGTTAATGGATGTAGAATTTGATTCATAGTGGGACGAGAAATAAAATTTGAATACAAATCCCTTTCTAAAATATTGACATTTTAATTTTTCAATAATTATTTCAAAGAATAGATGTTTTTACAAATTAAGTTAGGGATTATTAAGTCAGAGATTGTGACTAGTTTGCTAGTTTTGCCTTTTTTTATAACTTGGCCCACATATTTGGAATAAGTTAGAGGTGTTTAATTTTTTTTAAATAATAAACGGAATCAGTAAAAGAAATAAGGGCACATAACTTATTAATGAAGACGTGGACTGCCTGATCAAATTTGCAGGTGAGTTGTTGAAAACTTTTCAAGGTGTTGCAGGTTTAATTGCTAAGTTCAAAAAATAAAATAACATTGTATATATTAAAGTGTTAAGAATTTGGAAAATTGCTAACTTTGGCAGTCAATGCAGCATAGAATTGTTATTATATTATGAAATGGAGAAAAGGAATTGGTATTAAGTAGTCAATATTTAGTTGAATTATCTCTATTGTGTTCTTTAATTATGCCGGGGTAACGAAGTGGAATTTTTTTTTCTTTATGAAATTAACATTTAATTAGATTCGATGATTTGCTGAAATTTGAGGCAGTAAGGGGAATAATAATTATTATGTGACTTAGGTTTAAAACGAAAAGGGGAATAAAAAGGGTTTCAAGGTTTTGAATTTTTCTCTTGTTGTTGCATTGTAGCGTAAGTTTTCTCTTGCGAAATGACATGATTTTGTTAACTTACTGTGTTTATGTGATTAAGTCAGATTTATAAATTTGTGTTGGTAAGAGCTTGAATTAGAAATAAATAATATCAATAAAATTAAAGGAACAAAAGTATAGTACTTGTGGAAGTTTTGTTAATTTTCGTTTAGTTTTTGTTGCTATTCTTGTCACTCACTATTAATTAGTAAGCCTAATTTATATGAACACTATTAGGGTATTTTATTTAGTTGAATTAAGATTTAACTATAGTCTTAAAATTTAGAAATATGAGACTCGACATACTGGACGACACCAAAATTAATGAATTTAATTATATATGATGGATGTTAGTTTTGGTATCATTAGGTTGAATGAGTTTTTGGGTCCGGAATAGAGGTATTTTCTCTATGGATGTGTATAGATTTTTTTTGATTATGAATATGGCATAATTGGTATATTGGGAAATTTCGTAAATTTTGCGAAAAGGGAAGCGAAAATCATGAGGATTGGTTGCACGTGTTCGGCATTTAAGTTATAGTAAGACTTTTAGACTTCGTTGAAGGACATTTTTTTTAATTAAAGATAACGAGAATGGAATAGAAAATGGGTAAGGCCAACGATGTTTGTCTCGTATCAATGGTGTGATGGGAACTGATATGAGTATCGGTGTTATAATGGGAAAGTTTATTACTATCGTAGGCAGATTGAAATCCGAGAATGCAAAAACATATGGGCATTAGTTTATTTATTATTGACTTGAATTCTTTCTGTTATTATATTTTTCTTTATTGCATCTGTATAGTTGTGATAATTGAGGTGGTTATGTAATATGCAAATATTGATTGATTGAGATACATCATCATCCCCTTTATTGAAATAATATTGTGCACATGCGTTGACATGAGATTGAGTATAAGTAGGGCACGTGGAGATCCTCCATGCTGGGGATGGTGACATGTAAAGATTATAATTGGGGCACGTGGAGACCATCCGTGTGAAAATTGTTTGATTTTATTATAGCGCGTTGAGATCGTTGTTGCATTCAATTCGCACACGCAAGTGCACGTGATCATACAAGCAACATGAGGACTCTTGTTAAGGAGTCGGGTTTCGTACCCACAGTGACTTCAGACTAGACTCTATTTATAACTCTTAACTTGACACAGATGTAATTTGCCGATTTTATAAAGTATTAACTACTAACGATATGTAAATAAAAGTAACTTTAGTGATTCAATTTCTTATGTTTCAACAATAATGTGAAAACCATCCATGACTGCGACTTTTATAAGGAATCATGAAATTGATATCCCTTATTAACATTTGTCTTGAAATTATATCCTCGCTGAACCACAGGGTTAGATGTATGATCATGGTCTCTCGACCTCTAATCGCCTATAATAACTATCACCCTAATTACATCGTTTAGAGGGGATAAGGTGAACAAGAGTTGAGCATTGAGTTATCTTCCTAGATAGTGATCCAAAAAAGTTTTCTAGGTATATATCTATCTTAGAAACGAATCAACCCAAGCTATTTAGATTTAACAGAAATTCTTACATACCATGTTCTATTATGTTATTCCTCTCTCAAGTTAAATTTGGATAATGAATTTATTTCTATGGTGGCCAATCATGAATTAGAAAGAGCAAGAACGTAAGAATGAATTATCGATAACTAATAGTAAAACTCTTAACAATTTAAACAAGTTTCATTCAATCTGTAGCCACAACCCTAGAACTAGGGTATTTAGCTACTCATAATCTTAAGAACAATATTCAATTGTATGTAATTCATTCCCATGAATTTCAAGACGAAAAAGTAAAAATTAACCCTACAAGCTGCCCTGTATCATTCTTGTCGTTCGAAAATTAGAAAAAGAATGAATAATCTAATAAAATTACAATAATAGCCTATTATAATAAAGTCGAATTGTCCAAATGTGGACTCTAAGCAAGTTACGCGCAGAAGCGTTTTATACTCTGATTCCACAAGGATGCCTATGCGCGACGTTGAGGTAACACCCAAACCACTGCCTTAATATTCTTCATATAGGTGCGCGACACGGAGCTAACACGTACATTCCTTGGAAGTATTTGTTCATCTTCACTTTTCTCCACTTCCTCCTTAGATTTTTGTATCGCTTCCTTTTCTCCTTTTAATGCACATATCTTTCACATTGCCTCCCTACACAATAAATCATATTGGATAGTTTGGAAACACAAAAATAACTCAATATGACTCGTAAACCTACATTCAACGACTCCAGACTATCTTATCATGGGTAAAATTAGCATTATGGGCGTGCAAATATGACAAAGACCAATCGTCCACACAGACACGTGGAGATTTTCCATGTGGTATCTGGACCTCACGAGTCCCCCATGGGTCATGAACTCTCAATGTATTTCTATGAGTATCATGTATATACAATTGAGAGGTATTGGGTATTTTGAGGCATACCATTTCATGGTGTTATATTGAATTGCATCTAATGACATCCCTCGTTCTTGATGATTATGCGTTTTATTGGCGGTTGGAAAGTATTTGATATTTGATTACCTCTATTTGATGAAACTTGATTGGTAACTGTAAAGTAGACGTTTATAATTAATGAATGGATTGTTCTTATATTAACTCCCGTAAATACTTCTTCCTTGTCAGTCAATGAGATATACTGGGTACACATGATTTTGTACTCATACTACACTTTTTGCACTCTTTTCTGGTGTAGATTAGATTTATAATTTGGGCATGTTCTTGGAGCTTGAAAATGTATTTGGATTATCTTGGAGTTGTGGTACTCTGCTTGGGATATTCTGTGGCCCACATTTTCTTTCCACCTTTATTTCTTAGGTTATTTTGGCATTTTGATAGGATATTTCTTATGTTTAGATTTTTATATTAGTTTGGACTTGTATCCTATTGTAGAAGCTCTTGTACTTATAACACTAAATCATGGGGTGATATTCTATTTGTATTTTTCGCATTTATTTAGAATACTTAGTGTGAAGATATTAGGTTGATACTTATCATTTCACGTTTAAGTTGAATTGGTGAAATTTATTATGTTGGCTTACATATCGGTTGGGAACATAGGTGCCATCACGACTCGTGATTTGGGTCCTGAAAAATTGGTATCAAAAACCTAGTTTCATCGGTCTCATGAGTACAAGAGCTGAGTCTAGTAGAGTCTTTCGGTCGGTGCGGAGACGTCCATTACTTATCTGCAAGATGCTATAGGTCTTTAGAAAACTTTAGTCTTTTATTCCTTATCATGCATGTGTGGGTTGGTTTAAGGTCAAAATTTCTTGGTCCATTCTCTCATCAATGGTGAGGAGACATTTTCAAATTTGACACTTGTGAAAGGGTATGACATTGCGTAGTTGAGTATATATGCTACATGGTTAGAAAAATATGTTGATAATGAGCCTTTTAATTCAAAATAAGGAAATTAACGTGATTGGAGACTGTAAAAATGGGTTTTTCTTGAGGTATTATTTAGACAATGATACTGGAATTTCATTTGAATTTATCAAGACAAGTTTATGACTCTTGCTTACAATTTGTGAATAATCTAGTAACAAAAAATTATAAAGTCGATTTCTTGAGGAGAAGTGTAAGGTTAGGAAGATTAAATTGATAAAATAAGAGTTTAGTGTGTATGGAATGGATATGGGGAGAAGTTGAGAAACTATTGAGAATAAAATATGATCACTTCTCATGACTTTTGAGAGGGTAAGATTTTATTATAAGATATGTATGACAGATTTCCTTTTTATCATTTAGAGTGGAGGTATACTGATGATAAATTGAATAATTCAAGTTGAATGGCACTATGAACAAATTCATGTTGATTTTATCGAAGTCACATGATTTTTTAAGTCTAATACATATAAAATATTATTAAAGGTTATAATGAATATAAGCCAGTAAAGACATTTCAATGGAGGTGATTGATAGATTGTGATAAATACATATTGAGAGGAGCTTTTCAGATATAGGATTGAGGATTAGTAATATTAATTAAAAATAAGAGGGGGAAGTAATCTTTAGTTAAGGAATTTTTGAATGAATAGTTGTATGAAGCTACTAGAGGACACCTGTAGAGATGTATGCATAGTAGTTATGAATCGCAAATTGATCTTAGACCAAATAACAGTGAATGGAAATATTATCTTTATAAATAACTAATTGTACTATGATAATCAAGGTCGTTAAAAGAATCATTTGACATTCTCTCATTTGACTATAGGTTTATTTCATGTGAAGATCTACTTCCTAAGTATATACCTTATTTGGATTTGACTATGTTTTGAAAAACTTCTTCTATGTTTGCATATATTCGTAACCGGTAGATGATTCTTAGTGGTAGATCGATTATTTATATCTTATGTTGTTGACAGTTAGTACATGTCAAGTGGACAGAGTTAACTATCCCGAGTATGATAGACTTCAATAAAATATTGAAAATGCACTAAATTTTTCTACTTCATACGATTTCATACTAACTTCAGATATGTCTGATATTTCAAAATTTAAGTGGCAGGATAGTGTCACTACCAATTTAAGAAGGGTAATTTTTTTTTATCTAGTGTTTCAATGCGTGGGAACAAGTGTTGCTTCATCTATTCGTCTTATGTTTGTGATACTAGTGATGATATCTCTTCTTTAGAGCCAATTAAAGTGGTCAAAGAGATTTTGTAAGGGCATTCCCAGTGATTTTGATATATACATTTAGGATTGAGTTATAGTTAGACACTTGGCCTATTTTGTTATTTCTTATTAAAATACTCCGGTGAATTTGAAAGAACAGTAACAAGACTTGTTGAGTAAGAAATTTTGTTGGATCAAGAATACTTTGATTGGGTGTTCTATCATATTGGGATTCCTTTGTTATTACTTTCATCAAGGATATAATTGTATACTCCCCTAGTAGGAACGATCACGAGCATTATTTGAGTATGGTTCTTTAATAATCTAAAGAAAATTAAGATCTATTGACGGTTTTTTAGTGTGGGTTTCAATTAATTGGTGGTAAACTTGAAATGTGTAGTGATCAAGAAATGTATTATGGGGGATCCTAAGGAAATTGAGGCAGTTTGAAATTGATTATGACCTATTTTAGTTATGATATCTAGAGTTCTTAGGCATAGTTTGTTGCTATAAATTGTGTTCTTTTTAATTACACCTGCATTTACTAGAATAACCTAGCGGTAAGTGGTTTTCCAATAGTTTGATGTGTGTGAGGTGAGCTTTTTAAATCTCAATGTTGGGTTACTACCCATGTTGCATCTAAAAGGCTCATGGCACAATCCTACTTAGAAAAAAATGTAATTATTCTCCTTATTTGGTTTCCAAATCTATCAGAAAAATGATTGAAATTGTACTTCTATTTGTAGTTGGGTTTACTTGTAAGGAAAAACACAACTTTATAAATAGATGAGGGTCTTGATAGATAGAATAATTCAATTACTAATTAGTATTTTCTTGAAAGACATTACGACATAAGAGGGGTTTTTTAGACAACTTCAATAAGAGAGAAGAAAAATGTTAGTTCTGATGCAATCGTTTTCTCCAACCAGCAACCTTCATATCCCGTTTTCCAATTAACTAACCGTTAGATTGGACCAAAATTTAGAATTAGTATTCCAGACATCATTGTGGCTGATTTAAATGGTGGAGATCAAATTCGGAGGGTAGCAAGATGTTGTTTTAAGTCCCCAACAGCAGTTGTGTTTTAGTGGTGTTTGTTTCTATTTATATTTTTGTTGGGTATTAATGTAGAAAGATAGGTGATGACTTATGCTTCAAGATAATTGAAAGTTCATGAAAAGAGCTGTCTTAGTTATAGCTTAAACTTGGTGGTGGTGATGCTTGCATTAAAATTGTAGAGACATTATATTTATAGTGTGTATTTCGAGGTATTTTCATAGAATATTTAATAAGAGGAATCAAAATATAAGAGAATGGATATAGAATTTTCTCAAGGAATATGAAATATTTACTATTTATCGTTTGGACAAAGCAAATGTGATAGTAGATAACTTAGGGTGGAATACACTAAGTATGGATAGTCTACCTTTATTACATGGAGGTGAGATAGTGATTATTTGAGAAGATTTGTGTTCGATATATGGCGATGGAAATTTGTGTACGACTTACAATAAGGTGTTACAAGGAGAAATGAAGGAAGAAATTCTTGGTAGTGAGTGAGTTTGAAGGATAAGGGATTTTATTATGTTCTTCCTATATGTGAGCTGACTAGATTAATCATGAAAGAGATTGATTGTTCAAATTTTTATTTAGAAAGAGGCAATTGGAGTACATTTTAACTTGATGCAATATTACCGATAGTATCGTATGAAGGGATTGAATTTGTATCTCGTGTTCGAATTGTTATAAATTAAATTATGAGCACCAAAAGCATTAATTTATGACTTAAATGTTGCATATACTTAAGTTGGACTGGAAACATATTGCTATGAATTTGTGGTAGGGTTGCAATGTATCTTATGCAAGTTTAATATATGGGTTATAATGGATCGATTGACCAAGTGTACATATTTAATATCAATTTGAATTACTTGTAGTTTTTATAAGTTAGCCTAAATACACATTCGGGAGATAGTTCACTTGTATGAGATGCCCATTTAATTTATTATTTTTATTTTGTTGCGGTACATAACTTACATACTATTTCTAGAAGTCTATAAAGATAAAAACGTTTGTTACTTGTTTGGATCTTAGAATTAATGTCCACCTTTAGTTTCATGGTTTATTCGATTGGAATATTTAGTCCCTTAAGGACATGTTACGAGCATGTATGATCAATTGTGGCGGTCATTGGGATAAGTTATTGCTTTTATTAAAATTTGCATATTGCGATAGTTTTTATTCAAGTATTAAGATGATATAATTTGAGTGTTTAATAGTAGAAGATGTCGATACCCAGTTGATTCGGTTCGTCTAATTAAGATTAGGTTGTGGGGTACAAATATGTCGAGAGAGTTCTTGTATTAGGCCAAATTGATTCGATATAGCTTCTTATGGTTCATAGTAGGCAAAAGAGTTATGCAGATCAAAAAGTTCTAGATGTTGAGTTCATGGTTGTAGAGCGGGTTTTATTGAAGGTTTCACTGATAAAGTGTGTGAGAATTAGGAAGAAGGGAAAATTAAACTCAATGTTTATTGGTCCTTTCGAGGATGTCCAATATGACTTAGGAGTTTTCTTTGCCACCTAATTTATCAGGTTTTGCACCGTATAATTCACATTTTGACGTTGATAATGTACCGTTGAAATGATTTTAATGTGATTTAATGGAATTCAGTGAAATTAGAGACCGAAGAAATTGCTTTATTAAAGGTTCAATGGAAGCATCATCCGATTGAGGGGACTACTTGAGAGTGTAGTTCGGACATACAAACTAGATATCCTGATCTTTCTAGTAATCATGTACATCCTATTATTTACCCTTCGAGGACGAACTTTATTTTAGTAGTACATGGTGTAACTACCTGCTAGGTCTTTTGAGCATAGGACTATTTTGACTCTCCCGATAAAATTTAAAATAAAATTTTAAATGGTAAATACGAGAATCTAGTTGATCAAAATTTTATTAAATAAATAATATAGTTAATAATTGATGGGCCAATTCCATGACTTATTTAAACTATTTTTATCACTTACCCACATAATTAAAATAAGTTAGAGGAGTTTAATTATTTTCTTAATCATAAATTGAATAAGTAAAAGAAATAAGGTCACATAACTTACTGGGAAGACCTGGGTTGCTAGACCAAATTTACAGGTGAGTTGTTGAAAACATTTCAAAGTTTCAAGTTTAATTGGTGCGTTAAAAAAATAAAAGACTATTATATCTATTAAAGTCTTAAGGATTTGGAAATTTGCTAACTTTGGCAGTCAATGTGGCATAATATTGTTATTATATTATTAAATGGAGAAAAGGAATGGGTATTAAGTGGTAAAGATTGCGTTAAATTATATATATTGTGTTCTTTAATTATGTAAGGGGTAACGAAGTGAAATACTTTTTCATTATGAAATTATCATTTAAATAGATTGGGTGATTTGCTGAAATTTGAGGCAGTAGGGCGTTGCTAATGTTGGCAAATACTAATTGTTATGTGACTTAGGTTTAAAAAAAAAAAGGGGAATAAAAAGGGTTTTAAGGTTTAAAATTTTTCTCTTTTTGTTGCATTGTACCGTAAGTTTTCTCTTGGGATATGAGATGATTTTGTTGACCTATTGTGTTTATGTGATTAAGTCAGATTTATAAATTTATGTTGGTAAAAGTTTGGCTGGGGAATAAATAATATAAATAAAATTAAAGGAACTAATGTATAGTAATTGTGGAAGTTTAGAGTGTTTGTTCATTTTCTTTTAGTTTTTGTTGGTATTCTTCTCACTCACTATTAATTAGTAAGCATAATTTATATGAACACTATAAGAGTATGTTATTTAGTGGAATCAAGATCTAACTCTAGGATTAACATTTAGGAATATGAGACTCGACATATTAGACGGCACTAAAATTTGTGAATTAATTATATGTCATGGATGTTTGTTTTCGTATCATTGGGTTTAATGAGTTTTGGTGTCCAGAATAGATTTATAGCTCTATGGATGTCTATAGATTTGTTTGCTTACGAATATAGCACAATTGGTAGATTGAGAACGTTCGAAAACTTCGCAAAAAGGAAAGGAAAAATCGTGAGGATTGGTGACACGTTTTCGGCATTTAAGATATGTTAAGACTTTTAGAATTCATTGGTGGATATTTTTTTATTTAAAGATAAAAAGAATGGAATTTACCTTGAGTATGGGCGAAAGATGGATGTCTCCTATCAATGCTGTAACGGGTATCGATATGAGTATCAGTTTTATAAATAGAAAGTTTATTACTATATTAGGAGGATTGAAATATGAGAATTCCAAAGCATATGTAAATAAGTTGATTTATTATTGACTTGAATTCTTTGTGTGATTGTATTTTTCTTTATTGCACCTGTATAGTTGTGATAATTAAGGTGGTTATGTATTATATTGATATTGATTGATTGAGATGCATCATCATCCCCTTTATTGAAATAATATTGTGTACATGCATTGACATGAGATTGAGTATAAGTTAGGCACGTGGAGATCGTCCGCACTGGGGATTGTGAGATGTTAAGATTATAATTTGAGCACATGGAAACCATCAGTGTGGAAATTATATGATTTTATATAGTGCATTGAGATTGTCCGAACAGACACATGGAGATCGTTCTTGTCGGTATATGGACCTCACGTGTAACCATGGGTCATGAACGTTTGATGTATTTCCGAGGAGTATCATATATATACAATTGAGAGAGTACTGGGCATTCTGAGGCGTAACATCTCATGGTGTTATATTGCATTGCATCTAATGACATACTTCTTTCTTGATGATTATGTGTTTTATTGTTGATCTGAATGTAATAGATATTTGAGTAACTCTATTTGATGAAACTCGATAGGTAAGTGTAATATAGACTTGTATAATTAACAAATTGATTTTTCTTATATTAACTCCCATCACTACTTCTTCGCTGTCGGTCTATGAGATTTAATGGTTTCACGTGGTTTCGTACTCATACTACACTTGTTGCACTCTTTTTTGGTGCATATTGTATTTTCAATAATGCCATTTCAAAAAGTGACCTTTGCTTAGCACTAAGTAAACTTGAAAATTAGAGGTTTTGACTCCCCATAGAAGGGAACTTCACCAAATATTTTCATGAGATGAGAGCTCCAAATTTTAATGGGCATGCAGAGGGTTCAAAACATATCTCCTAGTTCCTTAACTTTGTTGCCCACATAGTGGATCCACCTAGAATTCTATGTTAATGTTTTGGTCTTACCTTGGAATGTAGACCACATTATTTCGGTGTAGGGTTTCATAACACCAGATTCCATGTTTGGTTCACATGGTCTATTGTTGGTTAAGGCTATTGTTCCATAAATTTAAATGAATGAATGAAATTAATAAGTGAACTCTAACCAGGGTGACTTAAGGGGTTATACTTAGTGCAAGTAGGGGTATGGGACTCTATCTATACATTGCACTAGTCAGCCTTGACGAAAGTCCGAGGAGGTTGTTCTTATGTTCTTATGACATAAATGATATGCATATGTTGACTTTACATGTTGATGATCCTATATGATGTTAGTTTCATTTATGAACATGCTATTAGTCTATAGTGCTATATATGATAATGACTACTCATAATGTTATGTTACATGAAGTAACACATTACTTATAGTTTCTTTCCTTACTTAATTATGTGGGGTTATGGGGCTCCAGATAAATATTGCAATTATAGGCTTGGGAGGGGTTGTGAGTAAGTGTCTTATATGTTGTGCTAATATGAAATCTTGTACATGAATTGTTGTTATGACATTATATTGGAGTTGTTATGCTTATATGTTATTTATGTGATGTCATTCATGTTGATTTGTAGTTGTTATGCTTATATGATCTTTATGTGATGCCATTCATGTTGATATGACTTATTGTCGATAATATCAATGTTGACTTGACTTTATGATGATGTTTGTCTTGTGTTGAATATAGACTTGTCTTTGGTAAATATGTGATCATTGACTTGTATATGTTCTTAAATGTGCATAAAGCCTTTTGAAAGTAACTTAGCATGGTTTTGAACAAAATATCCTTTTAAGCATGATTTCAATGTTTTATGTGCACGTGTTTCCATACTTAGAAAATGTGGTTGTACAAAGCCATATTCTTTCCTTTTTACAAAACAATGTAGGTTCGGGCCGTTAAGGCATCAAGGTCTCTTTGTAAGAAGACTTGGACTTTTTCTCAAGTTTTTGTAGGTCCTCTACTTCAAGGATGGTACCACATGTTCTATCCTAGTAGTATTACTATGGTATTAAAGACATTAATTTCTTTCCTATTCGTGAAGACATTTGTTGTAGGCTCTATATGGCAATATGAATTTGTATAAAGGCTATGCCCGAATGTTCTATTTAATTTAGATGTTTTAATGTGAGACGACTTTATAATACTAAATCCTTACGTATTTATTATGTTAACTAAATGAGAAGGCTATGTAGGCTTCATATGCCAGGAATCTAAGTAAATTCCATATAAAATAAGTGAGAGGTCTAATTATACCTCAATATCTATAAAGTTATAATTTTCTCGCATTTTAGACCTATGAAATGTTATGACGAATGTTAAGGGCTTGCATAAGTCCGCTCCAAGGATGACGGTGCCAGTTGCATCTAGGGGGTTCTCCCCGGTCGTGACAACTGGATTTTGATTGCCCTTACTAACGTTAAGAAATCAGTTGCACAAAAGTTATTCATTTTTATGCGTATACTAATTTTCTACATCTACCACATTTAACTCTTTATAGTTTGTGTACGTAGCGGTAAAATTGTGTTAGCCACTTTTTTCCTACTAAAAATGCTTGTTACAATGTAAATATATGTTTGTTCATACATTCTTGAATTTCTATAATACATAAATATGACCCTTAGCTTGGCTTCAACGGACAACTATGTCCTCTAACTTTTAATGTGCACAAGTAAACACTTAAATTTGTATAAAATTAAACAAGTAGACACACTTGTTCTTCATGGCATAATACAGATAGGACGCCAAGTGGGATACAAAGTTGTCATGTAGAGTTTCACGTATGACAAATGTATATATTTGAACATGTTTATACAAGTTTAAGTGTCTACTTGTGCACATCAAAAGTTAAAGGTCATAATTTCCAACTAACGTCAAGTTAAGAGTCATGTTTGTGCATTAAGACTTATTTTAAGTTTCCCTTTGGGACTGTGCTAGCACGGGGTTTTAAATCTAGTAAAAGTACAAATCATGTTTAAAATGTATTGTCGATTTTCTTAATTGTTTTGTTATTTGTTTTACACATTTTTACTATTTTTAATTCTTAATACAATAAAAATTTATATTCTAAAATTTTTTGTAATCGTTATATGCAACATCTTTTTTACTCTCAAATTTTTCCTCTCTTCTTAATTTTTTATTTCAATAAAAATTAATTCCTATAGGATTATCATTCCTACATATCCTTATTCGTTCAATGTATTATTTCGAATTTATTTCAAAATAAATTTATAAAGGTAATATTCAAATGTAAGAATTATGTAATACTAAAATATCATATAACAATATGATATTTCACATATAATTGATATATGATATGATTTTTAGAAAAAGAGAGACAAATTTAAATATATAAACAACATGCCAAAAATTTGTTGTTAAAGTGATTAAAGCATCTTAGTTTTATACTCATCATATCATAATCATGGGATCTTTTTAATTACATTATATTTAAATCAAAAGATCAAATTTTGCTATATTTAATGATAATCTAACAAGAGGATAATGTGGATTTTGTGAGAGTACTTGTGAATTTTGATTTTTAGTGTAACAATTGGGTATTGTCGTATTGGAAAGTCAACGGGAAAATTTTTGGGGTTGTAAAACTTTTTTGTACTATTTATAATTTTTCCAATCTAGTCCAAATTTTTACGAAATCAAAGTGTTTGAGGCGTAGGAAAATCTTGTTACAATAAGGTGAATCAATTACAATTTTAATTATATGAGTAGTTAAATAACTCGTTAAAAATCCGTACCAGTTTATGGAATTTAATTCGGGCTTAAAGAACTTTGGGTATCAATCTTAATGTTAAGGGTATTTTCTAAGTGTCCTGGGTTAGAGGTGTTTTGTAAAATGGGGATTCAAAAATTCATGGAATAAGCTACTTCTTCGAGAATCCTGCCCTAGTGGGGATATCTACCACATTGGTGTTGACATTGTGGTGGGCCGACGACTGATGTAATGGCTAGGATGCGTATTAAAGTCGTTAGTAAACCCCTAAACAACCTCATTATGCAATTTTTGAATTTTGTAGCTAAGTAACAAATCCTAGGCAACTCCTACTCGTTTTTCATTATTCTTGAGGATAAAGGTTAGTTTTCACTCCCTGAATCCATTTTTCAATCCGTAGAACATAATAGAATGGGATAATAATTACGGGGAATCGTTTTGATATAGAATCTATTCTTGATATAACCTTAAATTTTATTATTTTGAAAATTGGTTTGATCTAGGGTTCATGAAATTGTTATACTTTTGCTTGATTAGTTATTTTTGTTGATTTTCGTATTATTATAATTATTTGTAGACCGAGAATAAGTGGAACAAATCCAAGAAAATGTCAAGTTTTTTAGGGTTTCAGGCTTGTTTTGAGGTAGGTGATGGTCTTGATTCTATGATTGTGTAATGTATTCTTGTTATTACTTCATTATGATGCATGTATATATGCAAATGTTGCATTATTGATTATCACTTGTTGTAAATGATATAGATGAATGATTCTATGACATGAATCACTTCAATGTATGACTTGGAAGTATATTTTTGTTCTTGATTGTGGTAAGATGAATCGGATTTCAACGTTCTCGCATAAGTAACATAGATCAGAATTTCACCTTTCAGCATAAATAGGATCGGATCGTCACGTTTTAGTATAACTATGAGATCGGGTACCATGTTTTGGTGCACTAACTGTTTCGTTTTGATTGCATGAGAGGACCAACTATTTCTGATAACTGTTATATTGTTGAAGCCTGTGATATTGAATATTGTATATGTTGGATATATTGCATGATTAGATTGTTGTAATTAACTTGTTTATGTTGCACTTAGAGGAATAGCCACGTGATCCTACTAGTACATAATGGTTGTGTACTGATACTACACTTACTCTTACTTTTGCTGAGTACAGGGCATCTTGAGGCGTATATTAACAGACCTCACTTAGATGATCTGTGATTGTTGCTTCCGAATTCAAGGGTGAGCTAGCAACTCTTGGGCTACCATGGAATTCTCTTTATTCTATGCTTGTCAAACCCCTTATTCAAGCATGTAAGAGGGAGGATTTTTCCAATTTAAGTTACTTTCAATTAAGTGAATATTTATTTTGTTTCTTTTCATAGTTACCACTTGTAATTGAGTTATGGTGTTCCAAATCACATTTTTTTAATCCCCAATCAAACGGAAATGACTCTTTAAATGGTATGCCAATTAGAAATTCAAGTAAGGAATTCTGTTGACCGAGGGGAAGGTATTGGGCGTCCCTCGAGTTTCATGGTTCTAGCACGGTTACTTTTATTGACGTATACTTATCTTGATATATTTTGGATAATGTCACGACCCAAATCGGATCGCGACTGGCACCCACACTTATCCTCCTATGTGAGCGAACCAACCAATCTAAACCTTAACATTTCAATATAATATCAACAGAAAGTAATGCGGAAGACTTAAATTCATTAAATAAAACCGATTCAATAACTTCTAAAATTCAACATCTATTATTATCCCCAAAATTTGGAAGTCATCACCACAAGAACATCTATGTCACGACCCAAATCAGGGACGCGACTGGCACCCACATTTACCCTCCTATGTGAGCGAACCAACCCATCTAAACCTTAACATTTCAAGATATATCAACAGAAAATAATGCGGAAGACTTAAACTCATTAATAAAACAATTCGATACTATTATTATTATCCCCAAAATCTGGAAGTCATCATCACAAGAACATCTATCTCAAATTACTTAACTAGGAATGTCTAAGAACAAAATAACTAAAAAGTTAAGCTAGTCCATGCCGGAAGTTCAAGGCATCAAGACTTGAAGAAGAAGACCCAGTCCAAGCTAGACGCATTAGCTCACCCTGAATTTCCGATGAAGTGAAGACTGGCTAGATCTACTGTTGAGTTGAAGTTGACGGAACGTTTGCTGCATTACACAAATAACAAAGAGGAAAACATAAAAGTAGGGGGTCAGTACAACCACACGTACTGAGTAGATATCATCGGCCAACTCAAAATAGGGAACAGTATATATCAATAATAATGTAAATCAACTACAATACTCAACATGTAGCAATAATAACGTGAATTCATCAATAACTACAACCGAGTTCACACATGAGGACTCAAACCTCAATACCATACTCTTTTGGGAATTAAGTTCATTAGATTGAGTATATTCATTATCTTTCAAGATTCGTTATCTTTCTTCCTCTTGTGTCGGTACGTGACACTCCGATCCTCTATTTCTATCCTGGTGCCGGAACGTGGCACTCCGATCCTCATATTCTATCCTGGTACCGGAACGTGGCACCCGATCCATATTCTATCCTGGTGTCGGAACGTGACACTCCGATCCTCATATTCTATCCTGGTACCGGAACGTGGCACCCGATCCTCATATTCTATCCTGGTACCGGAACGTGGCACCCGATCCTCATATTCATTCTATCCTGGTGTCGGAACGTGACACTCCGATCCTCATATTCTATCCTGGTACCGGAACGTGGCACCCGATCCCCTAATTCATCAAGCCTTCTTTTACACTAAGGCATCATCATTCTCATTATATAATTTATCAAGCCTTCTTTCATTCTAAGGCATCATCATTCTCATTATATAATATATCAAGTGAATTAGGGTTCTTTCAAGATTTGGGATTCAATAGCTTCATCATGCTTTGTTAATTCATCACAATTTTATAATCATAATCATGCAAGCATACAATTTAAGCACATAGCAGGTTTACAATACTATCAACACATAATATTCACTATTAAGAGTTTACTACGAATATCGTAACATAAACCATAACCTACTTCCACCGAAGAATTGAATCAACAAGCTATCTTCTCAAAATCCTTGCTATCCTCTTCGTCTCTCTCTCTTGATCGATTCTCTCTCTCTTGATCGATTCTCTCTCTCTCTTGCTGTTCTTTCTATTTTTCTTTATTCAAACCCTCTTTCTTTTACCCTAATTAATATATAATTAAGAATAAAAGATGGCAATAATAATCCACTAATTAACTTAAGGTTACCTCTTTTAACCCCCAAGTAATTAGACTTATTAACATTAACCCTCTAACTTTATAATTAGAGCAGGAATAGTCAAAAACGTCCTTTAAAACGTGTGAAGAAATCCGACCCGAACTGGGACTGCGTAGCCCGTGACGGGCCGTCGCGCCTGCGACGGTCCGTCCTGCTGTCCGTCGCAGCCGTCAGAGGCTGTTTTCAAGTGTGGCCTGTGATGGGCCGTCGAGCCTGCGACGGTCCGTCCTGCCACTTCGTCACGACGTTCAGAGAGTCGATTTTCAGTACCCAATTTCAGATTTTCTAAGTGTTTTGAGACGACACTCTCCACGACGGTCCGTCGTGCCTGTGACGGTCCGTCGTGGCCTCCTTCACCTCTGCCAGTTTTTCCAGAATAAAATCTGTTGCTCAAAACGACTAAACAGGTCGTTACAATAGATACCAATTTACCCATCGTTCGTCCCCGAACGATCACAAGAAGGAAAACAAGGGCGACAAGGAATACCTGAATCTGTGAACAGATGTGGGTATCTTTCTCGCATATCTGCCTCCTTCTCCCAAGTAGCTTCTTCAACCGGTCGATTCTTCCATTGTACCTTGATGGATGCAATCTCCCTTGACCTCAACTTACGAACTTCTCTATCTAACATAGCAACAGGCTCCTCCTCATAAGACAAATTCTCATCAAGCAAAACTGAATCCCAACGGATAATGTAGTTTCCATCTCCATGGTATCTTTTCAACATGGACACATGAAATACCGGATGCACTCCGGACAGCCCTGGGGGCAAGGCTAATTCATAAGCCACCTCCCCTAT
The DNA here is from genome assembly GCA_027704765.1 of Solanum habrochaites. Classification (NCBI taxonomy): domain Eukaryota; kingdom Viridiplantae; phylum Streptophyta; class Magnoliopsida; order Solanales; family Solanaceae; genus Solanum; species Solanum habrochaites. The sequence goes on along the minus strand of JAKWJA010002497.1, from coordinate 35,444,835 downwards.
TCGCTTTAGTACCTCAAATGGTCCAATATACCTTGGACTTAGCTTACCTCTTTTGCCAAACCGCATCACCCCTTTCATGGGTGAAACCTTCAACAAGACTTGTTCACCTTCCATGAACTCCAAGTCTCTAACCTTCCGATCTGCATACTCCTTTTGTCTACTTTGCGCCGCTAGAAGCTTTTCTTGAATGCCCTTCACCTTTTCTAACGAATCCCTCAAGAGATCGGTACCCCAAGGTCTAACCTCGAATGCATCAAACCAACCAATGGGAGATCTACACCTCCTCCCATACAATGCTTCAAATGGAGCCATATCAATACTGGAGTGATAGCTATTATTGTACGAAAACTCTGCCGAAGGTAAGAAGTTATCCCAATGGCCACCAAACTCTATCACGCATGCGCGAAGCATATCCTCCAACACTTGAATCGTTCGCTCAGACTGACCATCGGTCTGAGGATGGAACGCGGTACTAAGGTCCAACCTAGTACCCAATTCTGCATGCAATGTTTTCCAAAACTTAGAAGTAAACTGCGTACCTCTATCTGATATAATGGATAGTGGAACCCCATGCAATCGAACGATTTCTGAGATGTAGATTTTGGCTAACTTCTCTGCATTGTAAGTCACCTTAACCGGAATGAAATGAGCAGACTTAGTCAATCTGTCCACAATTACCCAAATTGAATCAAACTTCCCCAGTGTCTTCGGAAGACCAACCACAAAGTCCATTGCAATTCTCTCCCACTTCCATTCAGGAATGGGCATTCTTTGAAGTGTTCCTCCGGGCCTTTGGTGTTCATATTTCACTTGTTGACAGTTTGGACACTTGGCAATAAAGTCAACAATATTGCGCTTCATTCTACTCCACCAAAAGTGTTGTTTTAGGTCGCGATACATCTTGGTTGCACCCGGATGTATAGAATACCTTGAACTATGAGCTTCTGCCAGAATAGTGTTGATCAAATCATCAATGCGGGGTACACATACCCTTCCCTTAATCCTCAACACACCTTCCTCGTCGATTGTTGCTTCTTTAGCCTCTCCTCGCAACACTTTATCTCGGATTCGCCTTAGTTTCTCATCATCAAACTGTTTTCCCTTCATCTTGTCAAGAAAAGAAGATCTTGACTCCACACTAGCCAACAATCCTCCCTTCTCATTTATTTCCAACCTCATCAAGTCGTTAGCCAGAGTCTCAACCTCTCTAGCCAATGGGCGTCTAGAGGCTTGCAAATGAGCTAGACTTCCCATGCTTCCCGCCTTTCTACTCAAGGCATCTGCCACAACATTCGCCTTCCCGGAGGTTACAAAATAGTGATGTCGTAGTCCTTCAGTAGTTCCATCCATCTCCTCTGTCTCAAATTCAAATCTCTCTGAGTGAAGACATACTGTAGACTACGATGATCCGTATAGACCTCACACTTAACCCCATATAAAGTGTCTCCATTGCTTCAATGCAAACACTACCGCGGCCAATTCCAAGTCATGGGTTGGATAGTTACGTTCATGCACTTTAATTGTCTTGAGGCATAAGCAATCACGTTCTTCTCTTGCATTAGCACTGCACCCAACCCCGAGTAGGATGCATCACAATAGACAATGAAGTTCTTACCCTCTACCGGCAAGGTGAGGATAGGTGCGGTAGTCAACAAAGTCTTAAGCTTCTGAAAGCTTTCCTCACATTCATCTGACCATACAAATGGAACATTCTGCTTAGTCAAGTTCGTCAATTGGGAAGCAATAGAAGAGAATCCCTTGACAAATCGACGGTAGTAGCTAGCTAACCCAACGAAGCTCCTTATTTCTGACACATTAGTAGGTCTTACCCAATTCTTCACTACTATCTACTTCGATCTTAGAGGATCCACCATCACCCCATCCTTAGAAACCACGTGCCCCAAGAAGGACACTGCATCTAGCCAAAACTCGCACTTAGAGAACTTGGCATAAAGCTTTTCTCCCTCAACTTTCCAATACCATTCTCAAATGCTCCTCATGTTCCTCTTACTCTTGGAGTATATCAGTATATCATCAATAAATACGATCACAAAGAGATCTAATATGGCTTAAAAATCCCATTCATCAAACTCATGAACGCAGCAGGGGCATTCGTAAGGCCAAAAGACATCACCACAAATTCGTAATGTCCATACCTCGTTCGAAAAGCAGTCTTTGGCACATCCGTTGCCCGTATTTTCAATTGATGATAACCGGATCTCAAGTCAATCTTAGAGAGACACAAGCACCTTGTAATTGATCGAATAAGTCATCAATGCGAGGAAGAGGATACTTGTTCTTAATAGTTACCTCACCTTGTTCAACTGTCGGTAGTCTATGCACATCCGAAAACTCCCATCTTTCTTCTCTTCTTCACAAACAAAACCGGAGCACCCAAGGGGATTCACTTGGTCTAATAAAGCCTTTGCTCAACATTCTTGAAGTTGGGCTTTCAATTCCCTTACTCCGCGGGGGCCATTCTATAAGGGGTATAGAATGGGGCGTGTGCCCGGTTCAAGATCGATACAGAAGTCAATATCCCTATCTGGTGGCATACCAGGAAGATCTGCAGGAATACATCAAGAAACCACGGACACACCGAAACCGACTCAATCGAAGTCTTGGGTAGTGTCATCCTTGAGATGTGCCAAGAAATCTAAACACCCTTTACTAACCATTTTCTTAGCATGAAGAAATGAGATGATACGCACCGGATTGGAAGTGTAGTCACCCTCCCACACTAACGGATCTGTCCCAGGCTTGGCTAACGTCACCGTTTTAGCATTACAATCCAAGATCGCAAAAATTTGGAGAAAGCAAAGCCAAGTCATACCCAGAATTACATCAAAGTCACCCATTTCTAAAATAACCAAATCTACATGAGTGTTGCTCCCCACAAAGTTCACCAACAAGACCTATGTACCTTTTCAACTACCACAGACTCACCCACCGGTGTAGAAAACAAGAATAGGCATGTCAAGTAATTCACAATGTAAATTTAGACCATTAGCAAATGAGGAAGATACATAAGAAAACGTGGAGCCAGGGAACAATAATACAGATGCCATGCAATCACAAACCAAAAGATTACCTGTATACAGCATCAGACGCCTCCGCTTCAGACCTCCCAGGGAAAGCGTAACAATGGGCCCTATCGTTTGTCGGTCCATTGCCCCTACCATGTTGCGTAGTAGCGGCTCCATTTTGCCCATCACCTCTGCCGTTGTGATGACCACCATTACCTCGACCACCACTGCCTCCAGAAAAATGGCCTCTACCATGACCACCTCTACTCTAGCTAGTGGGGTTCTGTAACTCTGGTTTGGACAATACCTCTTGATGTGTCCAAACCTCCCCACATCCATAACACTCTCGGGGTTCATGCATAGGTCTCTCGGGGAGTGTTGACCGTTCTGAGGTGGACCCCCAACTACAGTCTGTAGTGAAGACTGAATTGGTCGACTTTGAGTAACCTCCGGAGCTCTGTCCTCTAGAGTGAGAACCATTAAACTCGCCTCCCCTTCGAAACATTTTCGATGTCGATGTCGTGGTGAAGTCGTCTGGCTTCACTCCTTCCACCTCTATCACAAAGTCTACCACCTCTGGAAGGACGTTGCCGTAGCCGCTATCTGAAGGCTGAAATCCGCACTCTGACCTCAACCCCTTCACAAAACGGCGAATCCGTTCTTGGGACTGAAAACAAAGTTGGGTGGCGTATCTGGATAGTGCGCGAAATTTAGCCTCATACGCCGTTAACTGTCATCCTCCCTTGCTCTAGACTCAAGAACTCGTTCCCTTTTTTCTATCTCTCAAAAGTCCGTGGGATATACTTTCCATAAACAGAGTAGAGAATGATTCCCAAGTCATAGGTGGTGCCTCTTGTGTTGGTTGACACTCAACATGTGACCGCCACCACATTTGGCGTGTCCCTTGAAATGATAGCTCACGAACCAACGCCAAACCGTTCTACTATACCCATCTTGTGTAGTAGCTCATGACAATCAACCAGAAAATCGTAGGCATCCTCTGATTCTGCGCCCTAAAGACTGGAGGTTTCAATTTCAAGAACTTGCTGAAAAGTTCATGCTGACATTTGTCATAATAGGCCCAGTAGTCAAACTGAAATGTGCACGTGATTCCAAATGCTCTAATCCATGGGGAGCATAGTCACACAGTCCTCGCATCTCGTCCTATAGATTGCACGCGCGGGTGTTGGTGTACTCTGAAACCAGGGGCTATGTTGTGTTACAGAAACCACTGGATGACCTGACCCTGATCGGATAACCCACTAAGATAAGCGAGTACTGTGTTGATCATCTCTGGGGTTGGCGCGAGGGGCATTTCCCTCATCTGCCCTTGTTCATTCTCCCTTCCTCCCCCTCTTATACACCTCACTCTCGTCGGTGGAGGAGTCACCGCCCTTAGTCAGATGGGCTAAGTGCTTGTCCTCTTCCTCTAGAGGACGTCCCCTCCACGGCCTCTCCCACGGCATCTTGGTTGCTCTTCCTCGAGCTACAGCCACAGGGCCCTCAGTGGCTCACTGTCGTTTCTTGTCTTTCCGTTGTTGCTTGCTGGTGCTGGTCGTGTGCTCTAGTTCTAACCATCTGCGAAATAGATTGAAGATGGTCAGATACCCATTCGTATCGCCCAGATACCAATTGGACTCAAGTAGTAGCACGAAAGAAGAATGAAAGAGTGAAATTTTCCTAAAGTCTTATAGCCTCTCAAGGAAAAGTAAAGGCGTCCCCTACCGTTCCTTAAGACTCTACTAGACCTGTTCTTGTGTGATGAGACCAACGAACCTAATGCTCTGATACCAAGTTTGTCACGACCCAAATCAGGGACGCGACTGGCACCACACATTTACCCTCCTATGTGAGCGAACCAACCCATCTAAACTTAACATTTCAAGATATATCAACAGAAAATAATGCGGAAGACTTAAACTCATTAATAAAACAATTCGATACTATATTATTATCCCCAAAATCTGGAAGTCATCATCACAAGAACATCTATCTCAAATTACTTAACTAGGAATGTCTAAGAACAAAATAACTAAAAAGTTAAGCTAGTCCATGCCGGAAGTTCAAGGCATCAAGACTTGAAGAAGAAGACCCAGTCCAAGCTAGACGCTTAGCTCACCCTGAATTTCCGATGAAGTGAAGACTGGCTAGATCTACTGTTGAGTTGAAGTTGACGGAACGTTTGCTGCAGCTTACACAAATAACAAAGAGGAAAACATAAAAGTAGGGGGTCAGTACAACCACACGTACTGAGTAGATATCATCGGCCAACTCAAAATAGGGAACAGTATATATCAATAATAATGTAAATCAACTACAATACTCAACATGTAGCAATAATAACGTGAATTCATCAATAACTACAACCGAGTTCACACATGAGGACTCAAACCTCAATACCATACTCTTTTGGGAATTAAGTTCATTAGATTGAGTATATTCATTATCTTTCAAGATTCGTTCCCTATCTTTCTTCTCTTGTGTCGGTACGTGACACTCCGATCCTCTATTTCTATCCTGGTGCCGGAACGTGGCACTCCGATCCTCATATTCTATCCTGGTACCGGAACGTGGCACCCGATCCATATTCTATCCTGGTGTCGGAACGTGACACTCCGATCCTCATATTCTATCCTGGTACCGGAACGTGGCACCCGATCTCATATTCTATCCTGGTACCGGAACGTGGGCACCCGATCCTCATATTTATATCTGGTGGCCTGTCGGAACGTGACACTCCGATCCTCATATATCTATCCTGGTACCCGGAACGTGGCACCCGATCCCCTAATTCATCAAGCCTTCTTTTACACTAATAAGGCATCATCATTCTCATTATATAATTTATCAAGCCTTCTTTCTTCTAAGGCATCATCATTCTCATTATATAATATCAAGTGAATTAGGTTCTTTCAAGATTTGGGATTCAATAGCTTCATCCTGCTTTGTTAATTCTCACAATTTTATAATCATAATCATGCAGCATACAATTTAAGCACATAGCAGGTTTACAATACTATCAACACATAATATTCACTATTAAGAGTTTACTACGAATATCGTAACATAAACCATACCTACTTCCACCGAAGAATTGAATCAACAAGCTATCTTCTCAAAATCCCTTGCTATCCTCTTCGTCTCTCTCTCTTGATCGATTCTCTCTCTCTCTTGCTGTTCTTCTATTTTTCTTTATTCAAACCCTCTTTCTTTTACCTAATTATATAATTAAGAATAAAAGATGGCAATAATAATCCACTAATTAACTTAAGGTTACTCTTTTAACCCCCAAGAATTAGACTTATTAACATTAACCCTCTAACTTTAATTAGAGCAGGAATAGTCAAAAACGTCCTTTAAAACGTGTGAAGAAATCCCACCCGAACTGGGACTGCGTAGCCCGTGACGGGCCGTCGCGCCTGCGACGGTCCGTCCTGCTGTCCGTCGCAGCCGTCAGAGGCTTTTTTCAAGTGTGGCCTGTGACGGCCGTCGAGCCTGCGACGGTCCGTCCTGCCACTTCGTCACGACGTTCAGAGAGTCGATTTTCAGTACCCAATTCAGATTTTCTAAGGGTTTTGAGACGACACTCTCCACCGGTCCGTCGTGCCTGTGACGGTCCGTCGTGGCCTCCTTCACCTCTGCCAGTTTTTCCAGAATAAAATCTGTTGCTCAAAACGACTAAACAGGTCGTTACAATCTATGATCAAATTACTAAACTAAGAGTATTCTAAGAACTAAAATAAACAAAAGCTAGTCCATGCCGGAACTTCAAGGCATCAAGACATGAGGAAGAAGATCCAGTCCATGCTAGAAGCGTTACCTCACCCTGAAATCCAGTGTAATGAAGACTGGCTAGAGTTGCGGTTGAGTTGAAGACGACGGTACGTTTGCTGCACTCCACAATAACAAAGAAGAAAACATAAAAGTAGGGGGTCAGTACAAACACAAGTACTGAGTAGGTATCATCGACCAACTCAAAATAGAAAACAGTATACATCAAGTAACATCATAAAATCAACTAATATCCTTAGCATGCAGCATTTACAATTACCATAATCCTTGGTTACAACACCAAGCACATCAATGAGGACTCACGCCTCCTCATCATACTCTTTTGGGAATTAGGTTCATTAGATTGAGTATATTAACATCTTTCAAGATTCATTATATTATTTACTCTCGTGTCGGTACGTGACACTCCGCTCCTCATATTCTATCCTGGTACCGGAACGTGGCACCCGATCCATATACTATCCTGGGTGTCGGAACGTGACACTCCGATCCTCATATTCTATCCTGGTACCGGAACGTGGCACCGATCCATATACTATCCTGGTGTCGGAAACGTGACACTCCGATCCTCATATTCTATCCTGGTACCGGAACGTGGCACCCGATCCATATACTATCCTGGTGTCGGAACGTGACACTCCGATCCTCATATTCTATCCTGGTACCGGAACGTGGCACCCGATCCCCTAATCTCACTACTTTCGTTCATTAAGCCTTCTTTTATACCAAGGCATTATCATAACAAAGTAGATTAGGGTTTCTTCAAGATTAAGATTCAATAGCTTCATCATGCTTATTTTATCACAATCATATAATATATATAAAATCAATCATGCATACACACAATTAAGCATATAGAAGACTTAATAATACTACCTAACACATATCATTCGCTATTAAGAGTTTACTACGAATAGTGTGAAAACCATAACCTACCTCCACCGAAGATTCGTGATCAAGCAAGCAAATTCCTCAAATTCTTGTCGTCTCTTCATTTTCTTTCTCTCTTGCTCGATTCTCTCTCTTTTTCTGTCTCTCTTTGTTCTTTCTATTTTTCTTATTCAAACCCTCTTTCTTTTACCCTAATAATCATATAATTAAGTATAAAAGATGGCAATAATAACCCACTAATTAACTTAAGGTTACCTCTTTTAACCCCCAAGTAATTAGACTTATTAACATTAACCCACCACTTTATAATTAAAGCAGGAAATAGTCCAAAACGCCCCTTAAATTACTTAACAGAAATCCGACCCAGCCTGGGATTGCACAGCCTGTGACGGGCCGTCGTGCCTGCGACGGTCCGTCCTGCTGTCCGTCACATGCTACAGAAACTCGATTTTAAGTGAATGGCCTGTGACGGGTCGTCGAGCCTGCGACGGTCCGTCCTGCCACTCCGTCACGAAGTTCAGAGAATCGATTTCAGTACCCAAAATTCAGAATTCTAAGTGTTCTGGGACGGGACCTCCACGACGGTCCGTCGTGACCATGACGGTCCGTCGTGGCATCCGTTGCCTCTGCGAGTTTTTTCCAGAATTAAAATCTGCTACTCAAAACGACTAAACAGGTCATTACAATAGATACCAATTTACCCATCGTTCGTCCTCGAACGATCACGAGAAGTAAAACAAGCGTGAAAATAAGTACCCTGAATCTGTAACAGGTGTGGGTATTTCTTGCATATCTGCCTCCTTCTCCCAAGTGGCTTCTTCAACCGGTCAATTCTCCATTGCACTTGGTGGATGCATCTCCCTTGATCTCAACTTGCGAACTGTTCTATCTAAATAGCAACAGGATCCTTCTCATAAGACAAATTCTCATCAAGCAAAACTGAATCCCAACGATAATGTAGTTTCCATCCCCATGTATCTTTTCAATATCGACACATGGAATACCGGATGTACTCCGGAGAGTGCTGGAGGCAAAGCTAATTCATAAAGCACCCCCCCTACTCGCTTCAGAACTTCAAATGGACCATATACCTTGGACTAAGCTTTCCTCTTTTACCAAACTACAATCCACCCTTCATGGGCGAAACTTTCAGCAAGACTTGCTCTCCTTCCATGAACTCCAAATCCCTAACCTTCGATCTGCATACTCCTTTTGCCTACTTTGAGCCTCTAAAAGCTTTCTTGAATGGATTTCACCTTTTCTAACGAGTCCCTCAAAAGGTCAGTACCCCAAGGTCTAACCTCGAAAGCATCAAACCAACCAATGGGGAGACCTACATCTCGTACCATACAATGCTCAAATGGAGCCATATCAATACTGAGATAGCTATTATTGTATGAAAACTCCGCTAAGGGTAAGAAGCTATCCCAATGGCCACCAAATTCTATCACACATGCACGAAGCATATCCTCCAACACTTGAATCGTTCGCTCAGACTGACCGTCGGTCTGAGGATGGAACGCAGTACTAAGATCCAACCTAGTACCTAATTAGGCATGCAATGTTCTCCAAAATTTAGAAGTAAACTGCGTACCTCTATCTGATATGATGGACAGTGGAACTCCATGCAATCGAACAACTTGTGAGATGTAAAGTTTGGCTAACTTCTCTGCATTGTAAGTCACCTTGACCGGAATGAAATGAGCAGACTTAGTTAACCTATCAACAATCACCCAAATAGAGTCATGCTTACCCATTGTCTTTGGAAGACCAACCACGAAATCCATTGCGATTCTCTCCCACTTCCATTCAGGGATAGGCATTCTTTGAAGTGTTCCTCCGGGCCTCTGGTTTTCATACTTTACTTGTTGACAATTTGGACATTTGGCAACAAACTCAACAATGTCGCGCTTCATTCTACTCCACCAAAAGTGTTGCCTTAGGTCATGGTACATCTTGGTTGCACCAGGGTGTATAGAATATCCGGAACTATGAGCCTCTGTAAGAATAGTGTGGATCAAATTATCAACACGGGTTACACATACCCTTCCCTTGATTCTCAAAACACCTTCCTCATCCATTATCGCTTCTTTAGCCTCTCCTCGCAACACCTTATCTCAAATTCGGCTTAGTTTCTCGTCATCAAACTGTTTACCATTGATCTTGTCAAGAAAAGAAGATCTCGCCTCCACACTGGCCAACAATCCTCCCTTCTCATTTACTTCTAATCTCATAAGGTCGTTAGCCATAATCTGAACTTCTCTAGCCAATGGGCGTCTAGAAGCTTGCAAGTGAGCTAGACTTCCCATGCTTCCCGCCTTTCTACTTAAAGCATCCGCTACAACATTCGCCTTCCCCGAATGATATAAAATAGTGATGTCGTAGTCCTTCAGTAGTTCCATCCATCTCCTCTGTCTCAAGTTCAAATCTTTCTGAGTAAAGACATACTGTAGGCTACGATGATCCGTATAGACCTCACACTTAACCCCATATAAATAGTGTCTCCATTGCTATAATGAAAACACTACCGCGGCCAATTCCAAATCATGAGTTGGATAGTTACGTTCATGTACTTTTAATTGTCTTGAAGCATAAGCAATCACATTCTTCTTTTGCATTAGCACCGCACCCAAACCCGAATAGGATGCATCACAATAGACAATGAAATTCTTACCTTCCACTGGCAAGGTGAGAATTGGTGCAGTAGTCAACAGAGTCTTGAGCTTCTGAAAGCTTTCCTCACACTCATCCGACCATACAAATGGAACATTCTGCTTAGTCAAGTTCGTCAATTGGGAAGCAATAGAAGAGAATCCCTTGACAAATCGGCGGTAGTAGCTAGCTAACCCAACAAAGCTCCTTATTTCTGACACATTAGTGGGTCTTACCCAATTCTTCACTACTTCGATCTTAGAAGGATCCACCATCACTCCATCCTTAGAAACCACGTGCCCCAAGAAGGACACTGCATCTAGCCAAAACTCACACTTAGAGAACTTGGCATAAATCTTTTTCTCCCTCAACATTTCCAACACAATTCTCAAATGCTCCTCATGTTCCTTCTTACTCTTGGAGTATATCAATATATCATCAATAAACACGATCACAAAGAGATCCATATATGGCTTAAAGATCCCGTTCATCAAGCTCATACAAGAAGCAGGGGCATTCGTTAGTCCAAAGGACATTACCAAGAATTCATAATGCCCATACCTGGTTCGAAAAGCAGTCTTTGGCACATCTACTGCTCGTATTTTCAATTGATGATAACCAGACCTCAAGTCAATCTTAGAAAAGACACAAGCACCTTGCAACTGGTCGAACAAATCATCAATGCGAGGAAGAGGGTACCTGTTCTTAATAGTTACTTTATTTAGTTGCCGGTAATCTATGCACATCCGAAGACTCCCATCTTTCTTCTTTACAAACAAAACAGGAGAACCCCAAGGGGATGCACTTGGTCTAATGAAGCCTTTGCTCAACAACTCTTAAAGTTGGTCTTTTAACTCTCTTAACTCCGCGGGGGCCATTCTATAAGGGGGTATAGAAATGGGGCGAGTACCTGGTTCAAGATCAATACAAAAGTTGATATCCCTATCTGGTGGAATACCAGGAAGATCTGCAGGGAACACATCCAGAAACTCACGGATCACCGAAACCGACTCAATTGAAGGTACTTGGGTAGTGTCATCCTTGAGATGTGCCAAGAAAGCTAAACACCCTTTACTAACCATTTTCTTAGCACGAAGAAAGGAGATGATACGCACCGGATTGGAAGTGTAGTCACCCTCCCACACTAACGGATTTGTCCCAGGCTTGGCTAACGTCACTGTTTTAGCATTACAATCCAAGATCGCAAATTGCGGAGAAAGCCAAGTCATACCCAGAATTACATCAAAATCAACCATTTCTAAGATGACCAAATCTACATAAGTGTTGCTCCCCACAAAGTTCACCAAACAAGACCTATATACCTTTTAAACTACCACCGACTCATCCACCGGAGTAGAAACACGAATAGGCATATCAAGTAATTCACAATGTAGATTTAGACCATTAGCAAATGAGGAAGATACATAAGAAAATGTGGATCCAGGATCAAACAATATAGAAGCCATGCAATCACAAACCAGAAGATTACCTGTGATGACAGCATCAGATGTCTCCGCCTCCGATCTCCCAGGGAAAGCATAACAATGGGCCCTTTCGTTTGTTTGTCTGTTGCCCCTACCATGTTGTGATGTAGTGGCTCCAGTTTGCCCATCACCCCGGCCGTTTTGGTGACCACCATTACCTCGACCACCACGTCCTCCAGAATAACGGCCTCTACCATGACCACCTCTACCTCTAGCTATTGGGGGTTTATAACTCTGTTTTGGACAATACCTCTTGATATGCCCAGTCTCTCCACACCCATAACACTCTCTGGATTCATGCATAGGTCTCTCAGAGAAGTGTTGGCTGGTCTGAGGTGGACCCCCAACTACAGTCTGTAGTGAAGACTGAATGGGTCGAACTGAGTAACCTCCGGAACCCTGTCCTCTAGAGTAAGAACCATTAAACTCACCTCCCTTTCGAAACCTCTTTGATGTCGATGCCATGGTGAATTCATCTGGCTTCACTCCTTCCACCTCTACCACGAAGTCTACCACTTCTTGAAAAGATTTCGCTGTGGCCGCTACTTGTAAAGCTGAAATTCGCAACTCTGATCTCAACCCCTTCACAAAACGGCGAATCCGCTCTTGTAGACTGAAACAAAGTTGGGTGGCGTATCTTGATAGTGCACGAAACTTAGCCTCATATGCATTGACCGACATCCTACCTTGCTCTAGGCTCAAGAACTCATCCCTTTTCCTATCCCTCAAAGTCCGGGGGATATACTTCTCCATAAACAAGCTAGAGAATGAGGCCCAAGTCATGGGTGGTGCCTCTGTTGGTTGACACTCAACATGTGACCGCCACCACATTTTGGCATTCCCTTGAAACTGATAACTCACGAACTCAACACCAAGCCGTTCTACTATACCCATCTTGTGTAGTAGCTCATGACAGTCAACTAGAAATTCGTAAGCATCCTCAGATTCTGCACCCTTGAAGACTGGAGGTTTCAATTTCAAGAACTTACTGAAAAGTTCATGCTGATCATTTGTCATTATAGGCCCAGTAGTAAGGCGTGGAAACGTGCCTATGTCCAATGAGGCATCCATACGAGGGGCCATAGTGGCTGCATGTTGTACCTCTGAAACCGGAGGTGTTGGTGCAGAAAACAGTGGTGGTGCCTGACCCTGATCAGACAACCCACTAAGATAAGCGAGAACCTGATTGATCATCTCTGGGGTAGGTTGGGGTGGCATTTCCTCATTCTGTACTTGTTCATTCTCCCCATCCTCCCCTTCTCTTATTACTTCCTCAGTCGGTGGAGGAGTCATCGCCCTAGTACTAGATGGGCTAGGTGCTCGTCCTCTTCCCCTAGAGGACGTCCTCCCACGACCTCTACCACGGCCTCTTGCCATTATTCTTCCTCGAGCTACAGCCCCAGCGGCTGGCTCTGACGCACCCTGTTCCACCGGTGCTGGCGTTGGCGTAGTCGTTGCTCTAGTTCTAACCATCTGTGAAATAGAGTAAAGATGGTCAGACCAATTCGTATCACCTAGATACCAATTGGATTCAAGTAATAGCATGAAAGAAAGAAAGAAAGAATGGAATTTTCCTAAAGTCTTATAGCCTCTCAAGGAAGAGTAAAGGCGTCCCCCTACCGTTCCTTAAGACTCTACTAGACCTGTTCTTGTGTGATGAGACCAACAAACCTAATGCTCTGATACCAAGTTTGTCACGACCCAAATCGGATCGCGACTGGCACCCACACTTATCCTTCTATGTGAGCGAACCAACCAATCTAAACCTTAACATTTCAATGTAATATCAACAGAAAGTAATGCGGAAGACTTAAATTCATTAAATAAAACCGATTCAATAACTTCTAAAATTCAACATCTATTATTATCCCCAAAATCTTGAAGTCATCACCACAAGAACATCTATGATCAAATTACTAAACTAAGAGTATTCTAAGAACTAAAATAAACAAAAGTTAGTCCATGCCGGAACTTCAAGGCATCAATACATGAGGAAGAAGATCCAGTCCAGGCTAGAAGCGTTAGCTCACCCTGAAATCCGGTGTAATGAAGACTGGCTAGAGTTGCGGTTGAGTTGAAGACGACGGTACGTTTGCTGCACTCCACAATAACAAAGAAGAAAACATAAAAGTAGGGGGTCAGTACAAACACAAGTACTGAGTAGGTATCATCGGCCAACTCAAAATAGAAAACAGTATATATCAAGTAACATCATAAAATCAACTAATATCCTTAGCATGCAGCATTTAAAATTACCATAATCCTTGGTTACAACACCAAGCACATCAATGAGGACTCACGCCTCCTCATCATACTCATTTGGGAATTAGGTTCATTAGATTGAGTATATTAACATCTTTCAAGATTCATTATATTATTTACTCTCGTGTCGGTACGTGACACTCCGCTCCTCATATTCTATCCTGGTATCGGAACGTGGCACCCGATCCATATACTATCCTGGTGTCAGAACGTGACACTCCGATCCTCATATTCTATCCTGGTACCGAAACGTGGCACCCGATCCATATACTATCCTGGTGTCGGAACGTGACACTCCGATCCTCATATTCTATCCTGGTACCGGAACGTGGCACCCGATCCATATACTATCCTGGTGTCGGAACGTGACACTCCGATCCTCATATTCTATCCTGGTACCGGAACGTGGCACCCGATCCCCTAATCTCACTACTTTCGTTCATTAAGCCTTCTTTTATACCAAGGCATTATCATTAACAAAGTAGATTAGGGTTTCTTCAAGATTTAAGATTCAATAGCTTCATCATGCTTATTTTATCACAATCATATATATATATATATAAAATCAATCATGCATACACACAATTAAGCATATAGAAGACTTAATAATACTACCCAACACATATCATTCGCTATTAAGAGTTTACTACAAATAGTGTGAAAACCATAACCTACCTCCACCGAAGATTCGTGATCAAGCAAGCAAATTCCTCAAATTCTTGTTGTCTCTTCGTTTTCTTTCTCTCTTGCTCGATTATCTCTCTTTTTCTGTCTCTCTTTGTTCTTTCTATTTTTCTTATTCAAACCCTCTTTCTTTTAACCTAATAATCATATAATTAAGTATAAAAGATGGCAATAATAACCCACTAATTAACTTAAGGTTACCTGTTTTAACACCCAAGTAATTAGACTTATTAACATTAACCCACCACTTTATAATTAAAGCAGGAAATAGTCCAAAACGCCCCTTAAATTACTTAACAGAAATCCGACCCAGCCTGGGATTGCGCAGCCTGTGACGGGCCGTCGTTCCTGCGACGGTCCGTCCTGCTGTCCGTCACATGCTACAGAAACTCAATTTTAAGTGAATGGCCTGTGACGGGTCGTTGCCTCTGCCAGTTTTTTCCAGAATTAAAATCTGCTACTCAAAACGACTATACAGGTCGTTACAGATAACTTGTGTCGGTATGTCATGGTTTGCTTAATTTTTAATTTTTATTACTCCTAAACCGGATGCATAACTTCTTTATCAATCTTGACATTTTGAGACATAACTATCTTCCTCTCTCGAGTTCATCTCACCTAATAATCTCTATTTAAACCTTTTGATTTAATGTAATGAAAATTAATTATTAAAATAATTTGGCCAAGGTGGGTAACAACATCCTTGAGTTTCTTTTAATGTGTAACGACCCAAGAGCATCCCCAAGTTGTCAAAAGGCGTATTAGACCTTTCGGAGGTCTTTTACAAGCATCTTAGCATTCATTCATTGCATACATATGAAAAGTAGTTTAGAATTAAAACTTTTCACCATAATAGTCAAACTCTTTTATAAAAGTATAATAAAGATAATAAGTCTCAATATACGCCATCTTAGACACAAGTCAAATAACAAAAGGTCACGACCCTTTCATCAATTTGATAAGAAACTATAGTCTATTACAAAGTATTCGAAAATGTAAAACTAAAACATAAGTCATGTCCTAGAACATATGAGGACATACCGAACTTTAGAAAATGTTATTTCCCAAGCATCAACTTTAAATTGAATCCTCACTTGCCACCTACACTTGAAGACACAGAAAACATATGGAATTAGCACATTGAATGGACTAAGTATGGTGAACATGCAAGAAAACCATGCAAAAAAGGACATCTAGTTTAAAATGTACTTTCATGTGATTTTGATAGAAACCTTCATCATAAGAGTTAAATAGACATAATATAAGTCAACAATCTTATATATGACATATTTCATATTCAAAAAGTAAATCTTTCATCAATTTAGAATCTCTACCTAACATTACTCTAAGACTCCCCTAAGTAAGACATGAAGAGATCTCCCATACACCCTCTTCAAACACACCTAGATGATCCTCAAAGCTACCCTAGCTAAGAACCTTTCATCTTAACATTCTATCATTAAAAGAAAATACATTACATAAGTCATTTCAAAGTTAATCATACAATTAGAGGACTTCACATAATGGTCTTGGAAAACCTAGGGAACTCATCCTAGACCCTTCAAAGCCTACTCGTTCCATGTACAGATAGTGTCTCATTCCACTACCTACACGGTGTAGAACTTCTCCAATACTAGAATGAACATCCACATGATGAGAATAGTCACCAATAAATATAGACCACACTAGCTAGGTATGGAATCCGGTGTCATAAGAGAACCACACTGTGGAAGGTGTTCTACATGTCAAAGGCAGAACTAGTAATAATCCCATGTTGGAGCATGATTACGAGATATCAAGGGCTTCTTTGTAGTCTAGTCTCATCCTCAAGTAGATCTACTACCAGAAGAATATCCACTCGGTGCTTTGCCTTTGTTTTCATAGAATAAGTTGAGAAGGTACCATCTCTATGTCCTACCAAATCATAATACTTCTACCAAGATAGGGTCCACTAGCGCTTCCAATCAAGATTAATTCGGATAGCTCATTCTAACGTTCTTTTAATATTAGGTTCCATTGAAGTCTTTCATAGAAGGGAACCTACATTAGGTCTACCGATCCTAGACTTTCATTTATACATTCATTCACATACATGACAAGGTGACTAAGACTACCAAGTCAAGAATTCATAATACATAAGCTTTCATGTATCAAGAAAAAAGACTAAATTCTACCAATCGTGAAATAACATCATTCTATGAAGGCTCTCCCTAGTCCTTAATCATCATAAATCAACAACTAGAGAGTATATAAATTCAATCATACTATCATAGAACCCGTATTGGATATTTTAAACAATACATGAGCACCTTCATCTATACCTTCACATATACCATATCATGATAATACCATATTTCACATAATAATAGTGACAAGGCCATGTCGATAAAATATATAACAATTAATCACCACCACCATAAGAGGACCATACCAATCAATACAATTCAATATCAATCCATCAAAAATAAGGGAATTAGGTAAACTCACCACCTTCCAATAACTATTATCACCATTCCTTAACCTTTTCAACAATTCATACAATAAGAGAGTCTTACTAATGATAATATACAAATGTCTAAGCCAATATTTCATCCATATCAATGATCCAACAATACTCAATATAGACATCAACATTATAAAACAAACTATGAACAATTCTACCATAATCAATACATAAATCAATAGCCCCTAACAATCAACACATGAATTCAATAAGATTAAGCCATGATCACTTCACTCACTTTAGAGACAAAATTAGGAATTCAAGAAATACATGGGTTCATGGAAGTTCTGATCTTAAAACCACCAATAAACATCAATTACCTCATAAAACATTTATTTAAACGTTTTCATGCAAGAACCCATGTGTAGAATTCAAAAGAGGGTCTTACGGTTTTTTCTTTTAGATATTTTGAAAAGCCTTAGAAATTGACTCCTTCAATCAGAGAAGAATCAAGGATGAAATCACCATACCTTAATTGAAGAAATCCCAAGAAATTAAGCTAAAAAAATTGGAGAATTTGGCCTGTTTCCTTGTAACTTGAAGGTCATCAACAAAGGATCGAACTAGAGAGAGAATTTAGAGAGAAGGGAGAGCTTGTAAAATTTTATGATTTTAATTGAGTGTTGGGATTTATGATTAGCGTAATAGGTGTATAATGACCAAAAATCCATATATAATACACCCCCAAAGTACCCAAAATACCTCTACATTAATTGGACCTTTTTAAAAGTCATACTTAACTTTACTTTTTGAATTTATTTTCTCGGAAAACGTCTGCGTCGCGAAGCTGTTCCCAAAAAAATTTTGGAAATAAATTTTGGTACATTAGATTCCACGACGCGGACCAAAAATTTGGTCCTTGGTGAACCAAGTCCGCGACACGGATTTGTATCATCTATGAACAATTCTTTCTTCCTTGGGTAGATTGTCGGCCCAAGGTTGAGTTCTCCTCATGGAACCTTAGAGCGGTCCTTGGAGAGTCGTAACCGGACATTTTGACCCTAAACATTTCCCTCTAGGTTTTGTGTCTTCTCACTGATTTTTGACTCCAAACAACACCCAAAAAACATACAACAATCAAGGAGACACTAGCACATACTCAAGACTAGTTTCCGGACGTCCTGGTCGTCCTTTGCATTTTGACTTCCAAACTCTATAAACAGTCTTCTAATGCTAATATTCATTTTTATAACACCTTATTAACTTATAACTCCCATGATAGGCTCTAGTTTAACCTAGTTCATTTTAAGGATCATTACACAATGCCTAAAAAAATATGTGTAACCACATTCTTAATTGACGTAAATATTTTTATGAGGTGTAAAGAAGTTTTTTTAACGTTAAAACTAATTATTTTCCTTTATAAATAAAAAATAACTTGTTCAACAATTAAATTTAAATAGTAAAAACAAATGATATATATATATATATATATCTATATATATATATGATATAAGGTCATTTAGATTAAAATGTGGAAATGTTAACATTAATAAAATTGTATACCAATAGTAATTCAATTAATGATTCAACCTATCTTAAGCCAAAAATTTTTGTTTTTAATTAAACAAAGTGTACTAACTCTAAATCCTTAATGAATTTCGATATTCAATGAGATTCTATTTGACATTAACGAAACTTATTCAATGCATCAAAATTGTACAACAATAATAAACAATAAATATATTTAATTTCAAATTTATTTTAATCGAACTATGAATCAAACAAAACTACATATTTAAAAAATTATAAAATTACATCATACTCCATAGATAAATTAAAAGAGGTAAGTTAGAATTGAGTATCATAAAATCTTGACCGAATCTCAATTAGAACGTTCATAAATCTTTTATAGGTTATATGTAGTGGTATATATAGTGTACCCGTATAAATGTAATGATAAAGAAAAGAGAAGATGCTAATATGTTTGGATTTTGAAAGAAAAATAAAATGAAACGTTCTCCTTCTTTTCCCCTTTCTGACGTGAGTTTTCTTTTAATTTTTGCTGATATTTTTTCCTTCTTTTCCTGTGAGTGTCTATTATTTTTTTAATCTTCATTTTCTATTTTCGTTTTTTTATTTTTTGTTTGTTTTTTTTAATTGTTGTGTTATGCTTGTAGTATATGTAGGGGTGTGTGTGTGTGGTGTGTGTGGAGTTGAGGTAGTGTGTGTGGGAACTGGGGTAGTTTAAGTGAACAGGTAGTGGAGTTCGAGGGGAATAGGGGCAATGGGGTGGGGTAGTGGTAAGTCATTTCATTTTTAAAAAAATTAAATATAATAAATACTATAAAAATATTAGCTAATAAAATTACAAGAATAAATGTATAGCTACTCTAAATTATAATTAAGAAATACTAGCATATTTATTTAAATTTAAACTAAAAGAAAATATATATGATTTTTTTGAAATTTCTTTTTAAAATAATTGATAAATAAAAACCTAACTTAAAGTGTGAGTCTATTTTTTGTAGTTTTCAAATCTTTTAAAACAAACTTAACAAAATAAGATAAAGAAATAAAACAAAATATCTAATTCAAAATAGAAGAAATATTTAACAACTTAAAATAGTGAAAAATATAGGTTCGGTCAAAATTTACATGTTTACAATGTCCACCATTTTTCGACTTAGACATTTACCAAAGGTGACCTAAGACTACCAAGTCAAGAATTCATAATACATAAGCTTTCATGTATCAGAAAAAAGACTAATTCTACCAACGTGAAATAAATCATTCATGAAGGCTCTCTCCCTAGTCCTTAATCATCATAAATCAACAACTAGAGAGTATAAATTCAATCTACTATCATAGAACCGTATTGTATTTTAAACAATACATGAGCACCTTCACTAGACCTTCACATATACCATATCATGATAATACCATATTTCACATAATAATAGTGACAAGGCCAGTCGATAAAAATATATAACAATTAATCACCACACCATAAGAGGACCATACCAATCAATACAATTCATATCAATCCTCAAAAATAAGGGAATTAGGTAAACTCACCACCTTCCAATAAATTATCACCATTCCTTAACCTTTTCAACAATTCTACAATAAGAGAGTCTTACTAATGATAATCTACAATGTCTAAGCCAATAATTCATCCCCATATCACTGATACACACACGGACCTCAAATATATTCCTCCCCAATCAACATTATGAAACACACATCTTACCAGTCTCTTCCCCCATCCGCAACTCACTGGCCATACTCCACTTATCCCCGTTTCCCCCCTCCTACCCCTTACTTGCATGTAATCATTGCTCACATTATCCTCCTGGTACCTGGAACGTGGCACCACCGATCCATATACCTAGCCTGGTGTCGGAACGTGACACTCCGATCCTCATATTCTGATCCTGTACCCGGAACGTGGCACCGATCCCCTAATCTCACTACTGTTCGTTCATTAAGCCTTCTTTTATACCAAGGCATTATCATTAACAAAGTAGATTAGGGTTTCTTCAAGATTTAAAAGATTAAATAAGCTTCATTATCATGCTTATTTTATCACAATCATTATTATATTATAACATCATCATACACACAATTAAGCATATAGAAGACTTAAATAATACGACCCAACACATATCATTCGCTATTAGAGTTTACTACTACAAATAGTGTGAAAACCATAACTACCTCCACCGAAGATTCGTGATTCAAGCAAGCAATTCCTCAAATCTTGTTGTCTCCTTCGTTTTCTTTCTTTCTCTCTTGCCGATATTCTCTCTTTTTTCTTTCGTCTCTCTTTGTTCTTTCTTTTTTCTTATTCAACCCTCTTTCTTTAACCTAATAATCATATAATTAGTATAACAGATGGCAATAATAACCCATATACCTTACGGTTCCCTGTTTTCAACACCCAAGTAATTAGACTTATAACATTTAACCCACCACTTTATAATTAAAGCAGGAATAGTCCAAAACTGCCCTTAAATACTTAACAGAAATCCAACCCATCCTGGGATTGCGGCAGCCTGTGACGGGCCCGTCCGTTCCTGTCGACTGTCCGTACTGTCTGTCCTCACATGCTACAGAAACTCAATTTTATAAGGGGGTGAAGGCCTGTGGACGGGTCGTTGCTCTGCCAGTTTTTTCAGAATTAAAATCTGCTACTCAACAACGACTATTACAGGTCGTTACAGATAACTTGTGTCGTATGATGGTTTGCTTAATTTTAATTTTTATTACTCCAACCGGATGCATCACCTTCTTTATCAATCTTGACATTTGAGACATACTATCTTCCTCTCTCGAGTTCATCTCACCTAATAATCTTCTATTTACACCTTTTGATTAATGTAATGAAATTAAATTATTAAAATAATTTGCCAAGGTGGGTAACAACAATCCTTGATTTTCTTTTATGTGTACGACCCAATATCATCCCAAGTTTCAACAGGCGTATTAGCCTTTCGGAGGTCTTTTACAGCATCTTATAGCATTCATTCATTGCAATACATATGCAAAAGTAGTTTAGAATTAAAACTTTTCACCATAATAGTCCCACTCTTTTAAAAATTAAATAAAGATAATGTGTCTTCAATATACGCCATCTTAGACACAGTCAAATAACAAAAGGTCACGACCCTTTCATCATTTGATAAGGAAACTATAGTCATTACAAAGTAATTCGAAAAGTAAAACTAAACTAGTCATGTCCTAGAAACTATGAGGACATACCGAACTTTAGAAAATGTTATTTCCCAAGCATCAACTTTAATTGAATCCTCACTTTGCACCTACACTATGAAGACACAGAAAACATATGGAATTAGCACTTGAATGGACTACGTATGGTGAACATGCAAAGAAAACCATGCAAAAAATGGACATACTAGTTTAAAATGGTACTTTCATGTGATTTTGATATAAACCTTCATCATAAGAGTTAACTAGAATAATATGTCCCCAATCTTATATATGAATATTCATATTCAAAAAGTAAATCTTTCATCAATTTAGATCTCTACCTAACATTACTCTAGACCTCCCCCTAAGTAAGACATGAAGAGATCTCCCATACACCTCTTCAAACACACCTGAGATCCTCAAAGCTAACCCTAGTAGAAACCTTATCTTAACATTCTCTCATTAAAAAAATACATTACATAGTCATTCAAAGTAATCACTACAATTAGAGGACTTCACAGAATGGTCTTTGGAAACCTAGGGACACTCATCCTAAGACCCTTCAAAGCCTACTCGTTCCATGTACAGATAGTGGCCATTCCACTCCTCATACACGGTGTAGAACTTGCTCCAATACTATAAGAAACATCCACATGATGAACTAGTCACCAATAATATAGACCCAACTAGCTAGTAATGTAATCTCCAAGGTGTCATAAGAGAACCACATGTGGAAGGTGTTCAGAATCATGTCAAGGGCAGAACTATAATAATCCAGTTTGAGCATGTGTACGAGATATCACGGGCTCTTTGTGAGTCCCTAGTCTCATCATCCTCAAGCGAGCTACTAACTACCAGAAGAATATCCACTCGGTTCTTTTGCCTTTGTTTTCATAGAATAAGTTGATGAAGGTACCATCTCTATGTTCTACCAAATCATAATACTTCTACCAAGATAGGGTCCACTAGCCTCCTCAATCAAGATTAATTCGGATAGCTCATTCTAACGTTCTTTTAATATGTAGGTTTCCATTGAAGTCGTTCATAGAAGGAAACCTACATTAAGGGTTTGTTCTCCTACTACCGATCCTATACTTTCATTATACATTCATTCACATACATGACAGGGACCTAAGAACTACCAGTCCAAGAATCTAATACATAGCTTTCATGTCATCAAGACAAAAGACTAATTCTACCAATCGTGAAATAACATCATTCTATGAAGGCTCTCTCCCTAGTTCCTTAATCATCATAAATCAACAACTATAGAGGATAAAATGCAATCATACTATCATAGAACCCGTATTGGATATTAACAATACATGAGCACCTTCATCTATACCTTCACATATACGCATATCATTATAATACCATATTTCACATAATAAGTGACACGGCCATGTCGATAAAATATATAACATTAATCCCACCAACCAAGAGGACCATACCAATCAATACAATTCCCTATCAATCCCTCAAAAATAAGGAATAGGAAACTCCCACCTTCCAATAACTATTATCACCATTCGTAACCTTTTCAACAATTCATACAATAATAGAGTCTACTAATGATAATATACAAATGTAAGCCATATTTCATCCTTCAATGATCCAAAATACTCAATAATAGACCCATCAACATTATAAAACAAACTTGAACATTCTAAAACCCTAATCAATACATAATCAATAGCCCCTAACAATCAACCACATGAATTCAATAAGATTAATCCATATTCACTTCACTTCACTTTAGAGACAAATTAGGAAAATTCCA
The DNA here is from genome assembly GCA_027704765.1 of Solanum habrochaites. NCBI lineage: Eukaryota > Viridiplantae > Streptophyta > Magnoliopsida > Solanales > Solanaceae > Solanum > Solanum habrochaites. The sequence goes on along the minus strand of JAKWJA010002497.1, from coordinate 35,421,108 downwards.
GCAATACATGTTCATTTGAAGTTTGATCTACACCCCAATAAACATCAATTACCTCATAAAACTTATTTAATTTTTAACGTTTTCATGCAAGAACCCATGTGTAGAAGTCAAAAGAAGGGCTCTTACTGTTTTTTTTTTCTTTTAGATATTTTGAAAGCCCTTAGAAATTGACCTTCCTTCAATCAGAGAAGAATCAAGGATTACACCATACTTAATTGAAGAAATCCCAATAAATTTAAGCTAAAAAAAAAAAATTGGAGACTTTGGCCTGTTTCCTTGTAACTTGTAAGTCATCAACAAGTATGAACTAGAGAGAGAATTTAGAAGAGTGAGAGTTGTAAAATTTTTAATGATTTTATTGAGTGTTGGGATTATGATTAGCGTAATAGTGTATAATTACCAAAAATCCTATATAATACACCCCCAAAGTACCCACATACCTCTACATAATTAATTGAACTTTTTAAAAAGTCCATACTTACTTTACTTTTTGAATTTATTTCTCGTAACGTCTGGCGTCGCGAGCTGGTTCCCAAAAAAATTTTGGAAATAAATTTTTGCTACATTAGATTCAACGACGCGCAAAAATTTGGTCCTTGGGGTGAACCAAGTCCGCGACACTAACGTATTTGGTATCATCTATGAACAATTCTTTCTTCCTTGGGTAGATTGTCGGCCCCAGGTTGAAGTCTCCCCTCCTCATGGAACCTTAGAGCGTCCTTGGAGAGTCGTAACCGACATTTTGACCCTAAACAATTTCCTCTAGGTTTTGTGTCTTCCTCACTGATTTTTGACTCCAAACAACAACAACCCAAAAAACATACAACAATCAAGGAGACACTAGCACATCCTCAGACTAGTTTCCGGACGTCCTGGTCGTGTCCTTTGCTTTTGACATTCCAAACTCTAATAACAGTCTTCTAAATGCTAATATATTCATTTTTTATAACACCTTTTTACCTTATAACTCCCATGATAGCTCTAGTTTAACTGTCATTTTACGATCATTACAACAATGCCTAAAAAGATATGTGTAACCACAGTTCTTATTGAACGTAAATATTTTTATGAGGTGTAAAGAAGTTTTTTTAACGTTAACACTAATTATTTTCCTTATAATCAAAAATACTTGTTCACAACAATTTAAATTTACAATAGTAAAAACAAATGATATATATTATATATATATACTAATATATAATAATATATACATATATATATATATATATATATATTATATCTATATATATCTATATTATTATATCTATATATATATATATATATATATATATAGAATATATTATATCTGATCTAAGGGTCTTAGATTAACTGTGTAAATTTAGACATTAATAAATTGTATACCAATAGTAATTCATTAATGGATTCAACCTATCTTAAGCCAAACATTTTTGTTTTTATTAAACAAATGTGTACTAACTCTAAATCCTAATGAATTTCGATATTCAATGAGATCTATTTGACATTAACGAAACGTATTCATGCAGTGCATAAATTGTACAAACAATAATAACCATAATATATTTAATTTCAAATTTATTTTAAAATCGAACTATGAATCAACAAAACTACATATGTAAAAATTATAAATTACATCATACTCCTAGCTAAATTAAAAGATGTAAGTTAGAAATTGAGTATCATAAAATCTGACCGACTCTCATTATGCAACGTTCATAAATCTTTTATAGGTTATATGTATTGTATATATAGTTTAAACCTCGTATAAAATTAATGATAAAGAAAAGAGAAGATGCTAATTATGTTTGGTTGAAAGAAAATAAAAGACACGTTCTCCTTCTTTTCCCACGTTCTGACGTGAGTGTTTTTCTTTTAATTTTTGCTGATATTTTTTCCTCCTTCCTTATTCCTGTGAGTGGCGATTATTTTTTTAATCTTCTTTTCTATTCTTTTTTTTTTTTGTTTGTTTTTTTAATTGTTGTGTTAAGGCTTTTATAGTTGTAAGGGGTGGTGTGTGTGTGGTGTGTGTGGAGTTTAGGTTGTGTGTGGGAAATGGGGTAGTTTAAGTGAACAGGTAGTGGAGTTCGGAGGGGAATAGGCAATGGGGTGGGGTAGTGTAGTCAATTTCATTTTAAAAATTAAATATAATAAATACTATAAAAATTCTAATAAAATTACAATAAATAAATGTATAGCTACTCTAAATTATAATTAAGAAATACTAGCATATTTAGTTAAATTTACACTAAAAGAAAATATAATATTTTTTTGAAATTTCTTTTTAAATAATGATAAATAAAAACCAACTTAAAGTGTGATTCTATTTTTTGTAGTTTTCAAAGTTCAAATGCTTTTAAAACACACTTAACAAATAAAGCTAAGAATAAAACACAATATCTAATTCAAAATAGAAGAACTGTTAACAACTAAAATGTGAAAAATATAGGTTCTGGTTTCCGAAAATTTCATGTTTACAATGTCCACCATTTTTCGACTTAGACATTTGTTCTAGCAAGTTGTTTAGTTCATTATATTTGGGTTGCATCCCTCCTTGTACAAGACTTGGTTATCATTTAGTAGTTTTGGTACATTGACTTTTCCATTCTAGGTTGTTTACTTCCTACATTTGTTTAGTTAGTTCATTCTGATCCTTGTTGAAGTTTATTGAAACTTTTTACTTAATTTATTTAACTTGATTCTGTAACTTAAACACCTTAATTATTACTTAATTTTATTTGGTTTTAGTTGTAGTACTGGTTCTCCCACCAGAGGATTAGGGTGTGTGTCAGTTACGACGGTTTGGTTCGTGATAAAGTTGGTGTCAGATCCTAGGTTCATTGATCTCGATGTCAGAAGGAAACCCTCTTCGCTTTCTTCTTCTCTCTCTTACTCCCTACACAGGAATCCTTTACTTTTCTTCAAGAGGCTATAGAACTTTAGGAAATCTCTATATTTTTTTTGTGTCTCATTTCATGCTATAACTCGGCTGCCGTCAATGCTCCAGCTGAGGAACCTACAGTGAGAGGTCGCGGTCGAGGTAGGGGTAGAGGAAGAGCTAGGGATAGAGGTCGTGGGAGTGTAGCTCTTGTTGGGAATGAGGTACCCGTTGAAAATGCTCCTATGAATTAGAAGCCTCATGTAAATAATGAGGATATAAAAGGGTATATTGTGGTCAGTGATGATGAGGAAAATGGACAAGAGGAAGAGGTTCTAACGGAGACTATAGTTGTTCCCTTTTCGACCCGAAATTACCAAAATAGTTATGGAGTTCTTGTAAGGGTTAACTGGTCTGGAGTGCTTCCATATGATCAAGTTCTTGTTAATTCTTCAATTTCTAGCACTGCACCCAAGACGAGTGGTAATATAGCTACTAATGCTTTCTTTAGTCCTTTGTTGGATTCCTTTATGACCAGTAACGAGCATAAAATGTTGAATAAGTTTCTAAAGCTTAAACCTCTAGAATTTAATGGTTCAGAGAGTGAGTATGCCTTTGAATTCATTGTGGATTTCTACGAGAGGCAACATATATTTGGTATAGTTCACCAACATGGGGTTAAGTTCATGTGTTTCCAATTTCAAGGTGAGGCCAAGTAATAATGGAGAGCTTATATGGAGTGCAAATCTTCTACTTTACCTCCACTCACTTGGGCCAAGTTTCATGTTTTTTCTTGGAGAAGTATATGACCAGAACCTTGAGGGATTGCAAGAAGGATGAGTTTATGGATTTTGAGAAACGTGGTATGTCTAAGAATGCTTATGAGGTCAAGTTTCATGATTTATCTAGATATTCTACTCAATTTGTGACTACAGAGGAGGAGTGGATCAACTAATTTGTTAGATGGTTGAATTCTGAATTGCAAGTTCTATGTGTCCATATGACTTATATAGGGAGAAGCTTGAATGATGAGACAAACTATACTAAGAAAGTTGAAGGGGTGAGGCGAGACAGTCAGGATAAGGCATTGACTAAGAGAGCCACGAAATTTGTAAATTTTCAGGGTTCTTATTGTAAAGGATACGGTAGGCCAATGCTGGCAGCCAAGACTTCAGTCTGCTATGCCCACTTCTACAGGTAACCATTCGGGAACTCCATCTTATAATTTTCAGGATAGCTAGCGGGTTGCGCCTTTGAGGGGAAGCTAATCATCTTTTAATCATACTTGCTATAATTGTGGAGAACTTTGACAAATGAAGAGATTTTCCCCAACCGCCTGTGCTAGATTCCGCACATCATCCATCTAGAGAAGTGGTACCCGCGGGGAATGATAATAATGGTAGAAGACGTCGACAAGGTGGTAGAGGGGTTAATCAACAAGACCGTGGAGGTAGATCAAATCGTGGTGGATGCATAGGTAACGAGCAACAAAGCAGGGAAGTAGCTCCTTAAGATGATAGCTCTCAACGTTATGATTTTTTGGGCAAGAATGAAGCAGAGGCATCTGACGCGGTGATCACATATACTATTCTTGTCTGTGAGAGAGTGGCTAATGTGTTGTTTTTTCTGGGTTCTACTTATTATTATGTCTCCGTGCTATTCGTCACACAATCTGATATAATTGGTGATGTTATTAATGCTCTTATTCATGTTTCTACCCTTGTTGCAGAGTCGGTCATAATTACTCATGTCTATCATGCTTGCCCTATTTTGTTTATGGGTACTTGGGTTAATTTAGTGATTTTAGATATGACTGACTTTATCATAGTCTTAGGCATAACTAGGTTGTCCGCCTATTATATTGTATTAAATTTTAATACTAAATCGATCACTCTACAAATTTTGGAAAGGGAAAAATTAGAGTGGGAAGGGGTGTAAAGCCTAAGAAAGCTAAGATTATGCCCTCTATTTGGGCTAGTAAATGAGTAGAGCAGGGTTATTTGTCTTATTTTGGCCCATTTAAAGGATGTTGAGATTTTGGCTCCATCATTGGGTCTATTCATGTAGTGTCTGAATTTAGTGAAGTACTTCCCAATGACTTGTCTGGTATGCCTCCAAACAGAGATATAGATTTCTACATTTATTTAAAGTTTTGTACTCATCCAATTTCCATCCATCTCTATCGCATGGTTTCGACAGAATTAAGATAGATTAAGGCTCAAATCGAAGAGCTTCTTGACAAGGGAATTAATCCCCCTAGTGCTTCTCCACGAATTCTCCAATTTAATTTTTTAAGAAGAAAGATGGTATCATGAGAATGTGTGCATATAAGTTATAATTGAATAGGGTCACTATTCGAAAAAAGTATCTTTTACATCAAATATATTATCTTTTTGGCCAATTGAAAGGGGAAACAATTTTTCTATGATTGATATAAGATCAATATACCATTAATTGAAAATAAGACTTGAGGATGTGCCAAAGCCGGAGTATAGAACTCATTATGGGCCCTTTGAGTTTTTTGTTATGTGTTTTGGTTAAACCAATGCGCCTTCAACATTCATGAGTCTAATGAATGGTGTGTTCAAACCATTTCTTGATTCGTTCATGATAGTATTTATTAATGATTTTTTAGTCTACTCAAAAAGTGAGAAAGAGCATGTTTACCATCTTCATATTGTTCTTGATGTTCTCCGAAGACAAAAGTTATAAGCAAAATTTTGTAAGTGTAACTTTTGGTTAAAGTCAGTTGCATTTTTTGGGTCATGTTGTTTCAAAAGAAAGTGTAATTGTAGATATTCAAAAGATTAAGACGTTTAAGAATTGAATTCGGCCAAGATCTGTGACAGAAGGTACAAGTTTCATAGGACTCTCTAGCTATTACCATTGGTTTTTAAGAATTTTGCTTCCATTTCTACTCAACTGACCAATTTGACCAAAAAGAAGATACCACTTGAATGGACTGAAAATGTGAGGAAAGCTTCCAAATTCTCAAGACTTTCTTGACCACTAGGCCCATCCTAGCATTATCGGTCAAAGCCAAAGATTTTAGTGTTTATTTCAATTCTTCACATTCTGGTTAGGTGTTGTGTTGATGTAGGACAGGAATATTATAGATTATGCCTCGCATGAAAGGAATAACCTAACGCATGATTTGGAGTTGACAGCGATAATGTTCATTCTTATGATTTTGCAACAATACCTTTATGGTGTTAAGTGTGAAGTGTGTACTGATCATCATAGTTTGAAGCATATCTTCTCTCATAAGGATCTACATTTTAGACAATGAAGGTGGATGAAGTTACTTAAGAATTATGATGTGACCATTTAATACTATCTGGGAAAGGCCACTATGGTGGTAGACTCTTTTTGTCGACAGTGGTTAGTATAGATAGTTTGGCTTGCTTAAGCATATCCAAGCGACCTTTGGCCAATGAATTAAGACCCTAGAGTCTAAATTTATGCATTTGGGCATCTCAAAAAGAGATGGGGTGTTAGCTATTACTGAAATTAGGGCCACATTCTTTGATGAGATCAAGGCCAAGCAACTTGAAGATGGAAATTTGGAGGATCTTAGAACGAAAATTCAGACGGGTATGGCACAAGAAACCACCCTTGATGCAAATATTGTACTCAACTTTAAGAGTAGAATATGAATTCTGAGAGTAGATGGCTTGATTGGGAAATTGTTGGAAAAGGCTCACGATTCACGATATTCTATTCATCCTAGTGTGACCAACATGTAGAGATACCATAAGCGAATTTATTAATTCTCAAGTAAGAAAAATGACATAGCGGAATTTGTGGTGAAGTATCAAAAATTGTCAACAAGTGAAGTATTAACATCAAAGGCCTGCATGTTTACTTCAAAGAATGTCAATTCATAAATTAAAGTGGGAAACAATAGTCATGGACTTTGTGGTTGGTCTTCCTAAAACCTTGAGAAAGTTTGATTCTATTTGGGTAGTGGTTGATAGATTGAAAAAATTCTCCCATTTTATTCGGGTAAAAATTGATTATGATGTTTAACAATTGGATAAAGTGTATGTGAAAGAGATAGTGAGGTTTCATGGGGTGCCCCTTTCTATCATCTCATAATGTGGTACCCAATTCACTTTCAAGTTTTGGAGGAAATTGCATGATGAATTGGGCATACAATTTACTTTTAGTACAGCCTTCCATCCGCTGATAAACGGGCAGTCCGAGAGGAATATCTAAGTGTTAGAAAATATGTTGAGAGCATGTGATTTATTTTTGAGGGCATTGGGATAAGTTCCAACCTTTGTGAGAGTTCTCTAATAATAATAGTTATCACTTTAGCATAAATATGACACCTTTTGAGGCCCTCTATCGAAGGGAATGTAGATTACTCATGGGATTGTTAGAGGTTGGAGATGTGAAACCTTGGAGGGTCGATTTACTAAAAGATGCTCAAGATAAAGTGATGAACATATAAGCTAAACTTCTAGCATCCCAGAGTATACAAAAGTAGTATGCGGATCATAAGGTGACAAACATGGTATTTCAATCCTGTGATAATGTTTTTCTTACGGTATTATCCATGAAAGGGTTGATGAGATTTGGTAAGAAGGGAAAACTATGTCCTAGGTACATTAGTCCATTTGATATTCCTGAATATGTGGGACCGGTAGTTTATTAGTTGCTTTAATTCCTAATTTATCAAGTATTAATCTGGTATTCGATGTATCCATGTTTAGGTATCATGATGATGGTGATTATATCATCAAGTGGTATGCAATTGTGTTAGATAAGTACCTCCAATATGAAGAGGAACTGATCCCAATTCTTAATCAAGATGTGCGCAAGTTGAGGACCAAGGAGATTAAAGCCGTGAAAGTTTAATGAAAGCATAGTCCGATTAAGGAAGCTTCATGGGAGACCGAGAAGGAAATAAGAGACAAGTTTCCCTAATTGTTCATTGTATCAGGTACTACTTATTCCTCCATTAGTCTATTTGTCATAAGTTGTAACTCGGGGACGAGTGATGGATAAATCGTTTTCAATTGTAAAGATCGGGTTCCACCACAAAGGAAATTCAATAGGAAAAAGTTTTGGATCGGAAAACTTTTTCATAGAATTTGTAAGTTTCCCAACCTGGTTCATATTTGGATGAAACTGGAGTCATTAAGGCATATGGAAATCTAAAACAATCGGGTGAATCAATTATGATTTTGGTTGCATAAGTAATTTGATAAATCATTAAGGGTATTTTCTGAGCTTCATGGATTAGAGGTGTGTTGTGAAATGGGTATTTGAATATTCTTGGAATAGCTCACTGGTTCGAGATTCCCGCCCTGGAGGGGATTTGTGCCGCTTTGGCACTGCCATTGTGCTGGGGAGGATGCGAATTAATGTTTTTAATAAACTCCTAAACAACTTATTATGCATTCTAGACTTTTTGAGCAAAGTAACGAATGACAGACGACTCTTACTCGTTTTTCACCATTCTTAAGGATAAGAAAAGTTTTGCATTCCTCGATATTGTCTTTTTGATTCGTAGAACGTAATAGAATAAGTTAATAATACTGGGTAATGGATTGGATATAAATTATTTGGTGAAAATAACCCTAAATGGGATTATTGAGATCATGGGTTTGATCTAGGATTCATGGAATTGTTATAGTTTTGGGTAATTAACGAATGTTTGTTGATTCTCTTATATTTATAATTGTTTAAAGTCCAAGAACAAACGAAATGAATACGGAAAAAGGGATTATCAAGTTTATTAGGGCTTCAAGATTTTTTCGAGGTAGGTGATAGTTGATATTCTATGATTGTGTGATGTATTCTTTTTATTACATCATGATGATGCATGTATGTATGTGAATGTTGCATTGTTGATTCAGACTTATTGTAAATGATCTAGATGAATGACTTTATGCCATGAATCACTTAAATATATTACTTGGAAGTGTAATTGTGTTTGTGATTGTGGTGTGATGGATCAGATTGCCACGTTACGACACAATTAACTTGAATCGAATTGCCACATTCCAGCATATATGAGATCGGTTGCAACGTTCTAGCATTACTATGGGATTGAGTACCATGTTTCAGTGCAGTTTGGGTTCGGGTTCCATGAGAGGAACAACTACTTGTGATAAATTTAAAATTGTTGAATCATGTGATCTTCCATATATTGTTTTCATGACTATATTGTTTTAAATAACTTGTTTATGCTTCACTTAGTGTGATAGCCGCGTGATCCTACCAGTACACAATGGTTGTTACTGATACTACACTTGCTCTTATTTTTATTTAGTATAGGGCATTTTCCGACGTCTATTGACAGAGCTCACCTAGAAGATTTGTGATCGTTTCTTTCAAATTCAAGGGTGAGTTAGAATCTTTTAGTTTTAGTGGTTGTTCACCTACCAGGGGGTTAGTGTAGGTGTCAATCATGATGGTCTGGGTCGTGACATTAAATAATTTGAAAAAAAAATTAAATTATTATTGTAAAATCTCTCTCTCTCTTTCTCCCTCTATAATATATATGTATGTATGTATGTTTGATAATGATTATGATGATGATGACGACGATGATGATGATGATAATGAAGTTGATGATGATGATAATCACAATGATGATGATGATGATGATAATAATAATTCTATATATCTAATGATTGCTTAAGTTATGCAAAGACACTTAAAATTATTTACATAATTTTCTTAGACACCTTAACTAAGGATAATCCATATTGAAAACTTATATTGTTCATTATAGATATCTATTAGAAACTTTTCTATGACATGGCACAGAAGGTGCAATACACCCATATTGAGCATGTGAAAGGGCTACTTTTAGCTTTCTTTAATCATATTTTTTTAATCTCTTTTGTCTTCTTTCTTTGGTAACCATAACTTCTTCCACCACCAGTCCACCGCCTCCATTTCTATCATTGCCACTGTTATCGTCCCCACCACCATCAACCCATCTCCTCCATTTTTATCTTCAGTCACATCTCCCTCTCCCCGTCTTTCATACAATAGTTTCATATGAAAAATATAATTACCAGTAGTTTGTTTTCAGATTTATTATTATTTCATCCAATACATCCATTTATTCTTCTTCTATTACGCAACAATTACCATCACCTCTACCATTTACACCGACACTTGGTCATGTTTTTTTTAAAATCAACTCTATATTCCTTTTATTTTTATAAATTTTTTTACACTCACTTCACCTCTTCTATCACCATTAAATATATATCTACAATTGTTGATTTAGAAACTTAACAGAAAACTTTGAGAATAGTATTGTGATAGATAGTAGAAAGAACTTGGTAGATTTGGTAACAAATTAAACAACGGTGATTATTAAAGTTCGTTCAATTTTTTTTTAATTTGAACAATTTACCTGGTTAATCTATGATAAAAGAATGTAAACCAAAAAGAGAAAGATCAGGTGGGGGCTGATTCTTATTGGTTGTAGGAAACAATTTGGTGGGTAATTCTTTTTTCTTTTAAAATATTTTTTTAATCATATTGAGTTAGTATAATTTTTGATAATTTTTTGTATCCCATTTGACACATGTCATAATTTTATTCGTCATATTGTCATGTTATAGTAGTCTGTCTCACACACTTTATATTTTTGGCTGATTTTCCAAAAAATGTCAAATGGGTGTTTTTCTCATTAGTACTACATGTGTTCAATAGGTACAAGACTTAGTTAAGATGTTCAAATGAAATATGCGGACAATTTCAAGAGGATATTTATGACTTAAGCCTATACTGATTTTAAAGAAATAACACGTGTCAAAATTCTAACAATAGACTGTTGAAACAGTTAAAATTAATTACATGATTTTAATGCACAAAAGATTTAATATGAGACATGTCATTGTTAAGATTAAACTTCCATCCCTCATTATTAAACCATTTTAAAAAATTCAAATGTCATGGATTTAAAAATTCATGTCACAAATTTTAACTAGCCACTATCCATTTTGTAACTTCCATTTTAAACTATCAATCCAATAAAAAATATCAAACCTCCATCTTTAACTCTTTTTTAAAACCTGTGAAAGGAAGCACAATCACAATTTATGTTAAAAGATTAGACAGTGGAAAAAATCTTCTTTCAATTTCTTACTGATCTAAGATTTGTTATTTTACCAATGTTTGTATATTTTGATTGTTGTTTTGTTCAATTATTGAATAAATAATATCTATTTTATATTTATTCTTATTGATTTTCAAGATTCCATCATGTACGAACCATATCATCGTGATTGGCATCCACACTAACACTCCGGTGGGAGAACAATCTATACTAATTAGTGACCAAAATAACAAATACTAACACATCAAAGTTACATAAGCAAGTTAAATGCTAAGGAAAAAATAGAGAGTTCCCATAAACTCCATAACAACAATCTAATCAAGAAAATAACTGGAAAAATAAACCTAAAACCTGAAAGTCAATGTACCAAAATATCTACCGATGAACCAAAAGTCTAAAGGAATATGGGTATAACCCAACTAAACATAAGAATATCCGATGAACTAGACTAACTCCAAATAAAATGGACTAAACAGAATGGTAGTCACGGCAGCCTGGAAGAATTAGTTCACCCTTGAATTCAAGCGATCACTGATCGTTCAAGCGAGGTTTGTCAATAGCTGCATAAAGATGCCTTGTACTCAACATAGAAAGAGAAAGTGTAGTATTAGTGCACAACATATGTGTATTGGTTAGATCATGCGGCTATTTCACTAAGTGAAACATACATGAGTCATCACAACATAATAATAACATGTATACACCGAACATATACAATATCATTATTACTTACAAAAGAATGTACAACTTCAAATTTCTCAAGATATACATTTATTTCAAGTCAATGGTCCTCTCATGGTACTCAAACTCAAACTGTTATCATAAAAGAATGTGGCATCCAATCCAATGTTTATGACGAAATTGCCGTGTTGCTGCAACATGGAAAAACGATCCACGGTCTAGTGTTGTAACAAAGCAAACACGGTCGTATACTCCAAAATTCTAAAGCCTAATCTAGAGCCTAACATGAGATTCTAAGAGTTGTAACACTGTTTTAAAGTCAATTATTATGTATACAAGTAATTTTAGAAGTTTCAGAATAAAAATGTCAAGGAGCGTCCATAATGTCGGAAAGAGCTATGTGTTCGGGTACGTCTCGAACCAAGCTAAAAGTCGAGGAATCGGGTGGTGAAGAAGCGTTGAGGCCTTAGCCAACTTGACAAGGTTTTAGGAGTTGGAATTCAATGAAATTTTGTTGTAAGTTGTATAACACGTATTAGAGTTTGTTTAAAATCGAAACATCTGAGTACGAATTTCCAAGTACAAACCGATGGGTCCTTGAGGAGGACCCTTGCATTTTGGTTAAAAGTTGTCTAAGACAGTAGCCATCAACGAACACAGGCGTCGATGCCTTCATTAACCAACACTTAGACTATTTGGATAAAGGTCCATTTGGAGCGGTGTCTGACACCAATAACGGATGTGTAGGACGGAGAAGGCAAAGGGTGTTGACTGAACTACGGCCCGTCAGTCGGGGTTTCGTAGGTCAGGCCACTATTTTGTAGTTTCATTTTAATTATTTCAATTATTTAATTAATTGGTTAGTTAATAAGTTAGGGTCTAAGGAAGGTCTAATTAAGTACTGACTTCTATAAAGACACCAAACCTAATTAAACTAAACCTAACTCTCATAATTCCTAAAACCCAATTGATCTTCCTTTTCTCTTCTTTCTCTTTCTGAAATAAAATAATTCCATTGAAGTCTAGTTCAAGGTATAAGATATGCAATAAGGGGATTTTTATTTATAATTCTCCATGAATTAACAATGTATGAGATTCCTTTCTCCAAAGGGTTCTTCCAAAATTGATTTCAAAAAGTAGTGTTCTAGATGTGTTTTTTTATTACGAAATTGATCTTGTAATTGGATTTGTTTATGATTTATTTAGATAATTATGAGTATATTATGATGTATTATAATTAAATTATACCAGTTCTTGATTTATTAACTTAGGTTTTGAAGTAGATCATGAATTTGAGTTAAGTCCCTAATCCTGGGCTATGAACGAGTGATGAATTGTTGTGTAGTGATTCAATTCACTTCATTATTTTGTTAATTAATATTGAGTGATGATATTACGCTAATTGTTAGGTTGAATCAGATGGTTGATCGTAATACTATGATGATGGCTTGTGAAGGGGATTTGGGTAAGTCATGTGATTTCAGTTCTTTGCTTTAGTTATGATTTTTTTTTCTTAGTGATGAAGTTGTATTGAAGTATAACTTATGATAATATTGATTAGGGTTTGTATGATGTTGAATTAAAATGTCAAGAATTATGTGATTGTGAGATTATGCTTAAGATGTATTGATATAATGTTGGTAATTAAGTACCTATGTGCCTTACTATTATATAATGATGTTAATATGCTAATCTCACATATGAGGGTTGTAATGAAAGGTGTTCTCATGTAATTACTATTGAGATATGACTATGACTATATAAAGGGTAGATCCTATGACCTAATCTAAGATATGATTGTTAATGAAAGACATTTCAAAAGGGACTCTAGCTTAGCACGGAGTGAACTAGAGCGAGGACTGTCCCTTACCACATAGGGAAGGTAGGATAACTAAAGTACTCATGAGATTGGGGGAGGACTTAAATCCAGTATTCATTAAAGAGCGTCCAACTACCTGTGTCCCAATTTCTTGAAACTATGTTGTCCCCATAGGAATACTAGCTAGTGGATCCATAAAGATACTATGTTCATGTTTTGATACAACCTAGTCAAGTAGTCCACCTTCCTTCGGTGTAGGGTATCATGACACCGTATTCCACCCGACTCATGTGGTCTATATCGGTTAAGGTAAGATATTCTCGAAAGTGAAATGAAGTAAGAAAGTTGACTCTAACTAGGAGGACTTGGGGTTTCACTTAGTCTAGGTAGGGGTAAGGGACTCTACATATACATTGCACTAGTTATCCTTGAAGGGAGTCTTAGAAGGACGTTCCTACATGATTACATGATTATAAATGTAAATGATATGTATTTGTTGGTTTTATATATTAATGGCACTATGTGATGTTTGTTTCACTTATGAACATATGGTTGGTCTCTATTGTTAAAGTATGATGATATTTACTCTTAATGATATATTATGTGAAGTGCACATTGCTTATGATTCTTGTTGAGTTTACTTCGTTGAGTGAGGTTATTGGGCCTTACCTGGACAATGCACTACTTAACATGGTTCATGAGTAATGGTCTTTCTTTGGTTATGATGTTATGAACTCTTATACATGCTTGTTGATATTATAACTTGATGATATAGTTGTTTTCATTATGTGCTTAATTATGTTGAAATGCATGTTGTCTTGACCACACTTAGTATTGTTGGTCTTGAGATATACATGGTTTTTGACTTAATAAAGATTTGCTATTGACTTGTATTAGTTCTTGATTGTGCATAAGAATTTTTAAAGTAAATTAGCATGCTTTAGTGAAATATCCGATTTTAACATGATTTCTATGTTGTAGATGCATATGGTCCTATACTTACTACAAGTAATGTGCTAACCCCGTTTCTCCCTTTTTCCCCAACAATTTAGGGTTCCGATCATTGAAGTTTTTGTGTAAACATTTGAAGAAGTTTTGGATCCCCATTCTCCAAGTTGGGTAGGTCCTCACTAGTTCAAGGACAATGCCACTTTCTACTATTGGATGTCGATTAGTCTTAAAAACACTTTGTTCATTCTTTTTCATTTGAGTACTATGATTGTATAGACTATATGTTGGTTTATTCGTATTGATTTATGGGCTATGCCCAATTGTTATACTCTTTTTTTTACAAGGTTTAAATATGAGACGTTCCATTCTAAGGACTATGTGATGTATCTTCTATCTATATATATATATATATATATTATATATATTATGATATATATATAACTATATATATAGGACTATGTTGTTCCTATACGAGGTTATGTATACTCGGATATGAATATATTATGTGTAAGCAAGAGGTCTAAGTAAACCTCATAAAGTACTGTAGATGAAAAGTTTTAAATTTTCCGTGTTTTCAACCTATAAAATGTAATGGCGGAGGCTAGTCGTATTCTTCTTCTAAGACGACGACGTCGGATGCGTCTGGGGGTACTTCTCGGATGTGACAACTAGATCTATTCAACAAGCCACAGTCACAATCACAATCACAAGTATATTGTCAAAATCATACAATCAAGTCATGATTCATGACATTTATCATTCATTTATCTCATTTACAACTAGTGTGATGAATAATGCAACATTCACATAAATACACATACTGTAATGAAGAAAGAATAAACTTATATCAAAGATTCATGAAATTATAACCATCACTATCCTTGAAACAAACTTGAATTTCCTAAGAAACTTGATTCTTCTCTTTCCGTATTTGTTGTTCTTATTCTTAGCCTACAAACAATTAATTTAACAATGAAATCAATAAAAAATAACTAATCACCTGAATTACCAATAATTTTATCAACCCTAGATTAAACCCTTTACCCCATACCTATAATAGGGTTACCCCCCCCCCCCATATATAAAATTACCCGTTAGATTACATTCTACGGGTCAAAAAATGGATTTTGGAGTTAAAATATTACCTTTAGCCTCAAGAATAATTTAAAACTTTTTAGAAAAAGCTGAGTTCCTTCCTTAGCACGCAATTTCAAAAATTGTAGTATCAAAAGTTTTTGGGATTTATTTTTGACTTTGAGTCGCGTTTTCCCCTCTATGGTGGCACTCGCCCTACAAGAGCGACCCCACCCTGGTGGGAAAAAATCATGCTTCAGCTTCTTGCACGAAACTAGTAAGAAAATTTAATTATCCCAAAACCCCATTTGAGAACACATCTTCCCCCAAGGACACTCATAAACTACCACTCGCGCTAAGATAAGTTTCGGGATTTCTACTTATTTGAATTCAGATTCGTAAAGTCATACTGGTTCCATAATGTCTTATCTATCTACTCATGTGATCAAATTTGTAATTAGATCACCCAATTATTATTACATTTTGCTAGACTTGAATGACTCAAATTTAGTTAAAGTATTGACAAGGTTGGTAAATTTCAAGTTACTACGAAAAGGATTTCCGATCAAAAAAATTTCCAGATTGGTTTTTCCATAATGACAAAATTCGATCGTTACAATAGATACCAATTTATCCATAACTTTTCCTTGAGTGAAAAACTTAGGAAAAATAAGCTAAGTAAGGAATGGAGTAATACCTAAATCGACGAACAATTGGGGATACTTGTCTTCCATGTCCTTCTCGGTATCGCAATTAGCTTACTCAACTGGACAATGCTTTCACTGAACTTTCACGGACTTAATCTCCTTGGTTTTCAACTCCTGTACATCATGATTAAAAATTTTAATTGATAGTTCCTCATATTTAAGGTCCTTTTCTGAGATAATTGAGTCTCGCTTAATTCTATAATCCTTGTCAACAAGATATCTCATCAACATGGACACATGAAAAGACAGATTAACTCCCGATAGGTTGGGAGGTAAAGAGAATCTACAAGACATTGGCCCTACATGTTAAAGAACCTTAAAGGGACCAATGTATCGCTGACATAACTTTCCCTTCTTGTTAAACATCATCACCATCATCACCCCTTAAAGGGTGATACCTTAGAAAAAACATTCTTAGTAATCTGAAATGTGATCTCTCTCACCCCTTCTATGTAGTCTAGGTTGATAAAAGTGCAATTTTAAGTCTCCTCACATTCCCTTGAGCATCCTTCACTAAATTGACCCCAAAGGTTTCTCATCTTCATCCTCGAACAATCCTATGGGTCATCTATATCCCCTCCCATATAATGCCTCGAACTATAGCATATTAAGATTGGGGTGATAACTATTATAATAAGAGAACTCATACAAAGGCAAGAACTTATGATAATTCCCTCCAATGTCAATCATGCATTCCCTTAACATGTCTTCTAACACTTGAATAGTGGTCTCTGATTGCCCGTCCATCTGTGGGTGGAGAGTGGTACTAGAAGTTAGTTATGTGCCCAATTCATTATGAAATTTGCTCCATAATTTGGAAGTAAATTGCATACGTCAATCTGAGATGATAGAAAGGGGTACCCCATGCAATCTAATTACCTCCTTCAGATATACCTTAACCAATATTCGAGCATTATAATGTATTCTTATTGGAATGGGCTAACATAGTAAATCTATCAACCACTAACCGAATTGGTTCAAACTTTCCCAAAGTCATTGGAAGTGCAACAACAAAATCCATGACTATTATTTCCCATTTCTATTTTGTAGTTACCATACTTTGAAGAAAACATGTAGGACTTTGATACTCACTCTTTTCTTGTTGATAATTTTGAAACTTTGCCACAAACTCTGCTATATCCTTCTTCATTCCCTACAACTAATACATTCGCTTGAAATCTCGGTACATCTTTTTCACGCCTGGATGAATGGAATACCGTGAACAATGAGATTCTATTAATAATTTCTGAATAAGGTCATCAACTCGAGGAACAAATCCTTGTTTTAAAAATTATAACACATTTCCTGTGAAGAGTGGTCTTTTGTGCCTTACCCATCGATGTCTTGTTCTCAATTTAATACAAATTTTCATCCTCAAATTGTTTTGCCTTCATCATTTTAATGAATGTGGGCCTAATTGCAATGCTAGCTAGCACCCCTACCTTTCTCTGAGATGTACAACTACATGAACATAGACTCAAAGGTACGAATTTCCTTTGCCAAAGGCCTCTTTATTAAACTTAAGCAAGCTAAAATACTCACACTCACCGCAATTCAACTTAAAGCGTCCCCCAGTACATTAGTCTTACCCGGATGGTATTGAATGGTCAGATCACAGCCCTTGAGTAGATCCATCCCCAATTGTTTTCTCAAATTCATATCCTTTTAAGTGAACATATGTTGTGAACTATGATTATCAATAAATACTTGACACTTGACTCCATAGACGTAATGCCTCATGATCTTAAGAGCTATCACTATCGTTGTCAATTCTAAATCATGTGTTGGATAATACCTTTCATGCACCTTCAACTTACACGATGTATAACTTATAACATTCTTATCCTGCATTAACACAACCTCAAATCTATAATGTGATGCATCACAATAAACTATAAAATCCTTAGTTCCCATCGGTAGTGCTAAGGTAGGTGTTGTGGTCAAGAGAGTTTTGAGCTTATTAAAGTTGCCCTCAAATTTTTCAGTCCGTTCGAAGGGTACCTTTTTTTTATTTTTTATCAAACTTGTCATGTGAGTGGTAATAGAAGCAAAGTTCCTCAGAAATCAACGATAATTGTTAGAGATCTCCACAAAACTCATAACTTCCGTCATAGAAAAAGGATGACCCGATTCTTAACCGCCTCGATCTTTTGTGCATCTACTATTACCCCTTCTTTTATAACTACATGCCCCAAAAATGCAACCGAAGTCAATCGAAATTTACACTTAGAAAATTTACCATACTATTTTTGTTTCCCAAGAACACCCAGAACAATACGAAGATGGTTGACGTACTCTTTCTAACTTTTGGAATAGATCAAAATATCATCAATAAGGAATATGATGAATGAATCAACTAATGTATTGAACACCTTATTCATTAAACTCATTAAAGTTGTAGGAGCATTAGTCAAACTAAAAGACATAACTAGAAACTCATAATGCCTATAGCGGTAACTAAACGTTTTCTTGGGCACATCATTAGGCCTATTTTTAACCGATGGTCACCAGTTCTTAGATGAATCATAGAGAAAATTGATGCACCTTGAATTTTTCAAAAAGATCATCTATTCGAGGTAATGGGCACTTGTTTTGAATACTTACCCTTTTCGATTGTCGGTAATCTATGTACATCCTCATACTAGCATCTTTTTTCTTTAAAAAAAGTGGATCATACCACAGAGAAGCACTAGGAGACTAAATCCTTTATGAAGAAGTTCTTGGGTTTGAGACTTAGCCTCTCTTAATTCTTCAAGAACCATGTGATATTGAGGGATAGAAATGGGGAGGATACCAAGTTCCAAATCAATGTAGAAATTTATATCTCTATCCGAGGCATACTAGGTGAATTCGTAGGAAACATTTTTCTAAATTTTGACACCACATGAATAGACTCAATAGATGGAGACTCAACCTCGACATCCTAAGTATGACCCAAATAATCCAAACACCATGCCCTACCAGTTTCTTATCCCGGATGGAGGATATGATCTTAGCTTGCTTAGGCTTGTACACCAACTCCACTCTAACTTTTCCCTTGTCGGAATTTCTAGTGTTATAGACTTAGTATTATAATTAAGCACGACATAAGTGGGGGGAAACCAAGGCATGCCTATGAATATGTCAAAGTAATATTCATATCCAAAATAACTAAATCAGCCTATGTCTGAAAATTTATAAATAAAATAGGGCAAGCATGATAGAAATGGGTGACTATGACAAACTTTTCAACTAGGGTCGAAAGATGGATGGGGAAATCAAGTATATCACAAATCATAGAGAATGTTGAGGAAAATCGCATAGACACGTAAGAAAAAGTAGAACCAGAATCAAATAACACATTAGTCGGCATGTCACATACAAGAATAGCACATGTGATCATTGTGTAAGACACCTCTACCCTATTCTTGCTTGGAGAGGCGTAACACTAAGCCCTATCATCGTGATGGGTGACTTTCTTTCCTCGATGCACCGCACCTCTTCCTGAATTACCATTTCCCATACCCTGAGGCCTCACTTATTTAATCCTCTCCCATCTTGTGGACGCCCTCGTCCATTATTACCAATTCCCATAGGTACAACTTCTATTGTCTGTTGTTTTGAAGAATCCATAATACTTGGGTGGGTACAATCTCTCACCCTATTCTTGGGTTCTCCACAACTATACTAAGTACGATCAAAATATGGCTTGCTGCCCGTCGAAGGGGCGTCTCCTTGGCTATCCTGAATCAAATAATGAGGTGGAGTTCCTGATTAATTACCTGTAAAGGCAGGCACAGGAAACTGATTTGGAGTGGCTTCAAGTGTTGTCCTCCCTTCACCTTTGGAGTAAGAACCTTGAAAGTTACCCGGGTTCTTATACCTTTTAGCAATTGCCTTAGTCTGACCGTCTCGCGTCACCCACTCTACTTTCGTAACAAAGTTTGTCACATCATTGAAGCGCCTCCTTGAAGGTTTATATGAACAGATAATACTTGCAACTGAAAGTTAGTCCATTAATATATAAATGGATCCTATCCTCCTCAATTGTCACCAATTGAGTAAAATATATAAATAAGGCATGTAACTTGGCCTCATAAGCAGCGACAGACATACCACCTTTTTCCAAGGTCATGAACTCAGCGTTCTATCAAGGTCTTAGGCATGTATGAATTCTACATTCCACAAAAGCACTCCACTAGTGCTTAGCCTCACCTTGAGGTTTAAAAGTCACAAACTCACCCTATGCTGATGGAAAATTCCCAACTTATACAGCCTCTCATACTTATATGCATCCTCACTTTGGAACCATGTAGTACGTGTGGTTCAACTTCTTATTTCTCAAGATATACAGATATGTCAAGTCAATGGTACTCTCATGAAATCTAATCCCAAATTGTTAGCGTACCTTAATGTGGTACCCAATCCAATCTTTACGCCATAAACGTGAAAACTGATTCCATGTTTATGCTGCAAAATGAAAATCTACCCAAGTTAGTGTGTCAAAATTCAACACGCAATCATTTAATAAGTCATAGTCACAATCACAAGTATATTTTCAAAATCATATAATCAAGTTATGATTTATCGCATTCGTTATCCATCTATCTCAGTTACAACTAGTGTGATCGTTAATGCAACATTCACATGCATACATACACATATTATAATGAAGCAAAAGAAAACATATCTCACAAAATCATGAAACAACAACCATCACCTACCTCGAAACAACTTGAATTCCCTAAGAAACTAGTTTCATCCCTTTCTAAATTCATCCTCTTTTTCTTTTTCTACAAACAATAAATTTAACACATGAATCAATAAGCAATAACTAATTACAAAAATTATCAACAATTCTATCAACCCTCGATAAAACCCTTGATCCCCTCTTCTTCTAATCCTCTCGGTGCTAAGAATAACCGCCCCCCCCCCCCCCATGAAGTCTTAAATATTCATTGCTATAGGTTAAGGGATAACTATTGGACACTACATCTCAACTCACGAAGGGTATCCATCTTTTCATACCCAGATTAGGGCTTTTTTCACCATATTTCTCATATCAATATCTTCCCCCATTGATAATAACCCACTAGATTACGTTGTACAACTAAAAAAATGTATTTGGAGAATTAAAATCTTACTAATAATCTCAAGAATGATTGAAAACTATCAAAAAAAAAAAAAACTTGTTATATTCCAAGAGCCATTTCAAAACACACCTTCCACCAACGACACTCAAAAACTACGCCCTCATGCTACGATCAATTTCGGGAGTTCTACTCGGCCAATTCAATTTTGAAAAGTCATGCAGGTTTCTTAACACTACGATCAAATTCATAATTAGATAACCCAATTGTTACTAGATTTCCCTATATTTGAGTGATTTCGATTTCGTCCAAGTCTGGACAAGATTAGAAAAATTCAAGTTATTACGAAAAAAATTATCTGACCCAAAATATTTCCTTGTTGATTTTTCCATAAATACGGAACCCGGTCATTACATTTAAAAATTGATCTATCAACAACTTTGATCATTACTTATTCTTATTAATTTTCCACATTCCATCAACCATTAATACATTGACAACTATGATCATTTTGGTGAATTTTGTATGGATTTAAAGTAATTCTATTTACCTAATCTTTTAGTTGATTTAATTAGTATATTTTATATCCTCTTTTTCTCTGAATAGACTGCTATATTTTTATATCGAGTTGGTATCTGAAGTAACATATTATGAAAAGTTGAAACTGACGTTGGCTTCAATCTTCTTGAAGGTACAAAAACATTTTACAGTGGTGGAAATGATAATTATGTTTTGAAGAGTTTTTATATCTTCAACAATATTAATTCATAAAGTAAAGTACAGTGTAATCTTTTTCTTAAATTGGTGAGTAAATTTATGTCTTATTAATATGGCAAACAATCATACATATGTTTATATGAGTTATCGCCTTAGGTCTGTTAATTGAGATGCCCTCATTTCTTGTCTTAACCATATAGGTCTAACATATACATATTGTGTGTAAATATCAGTTGTGGTATAAAATATGTTACTTCTGTTGGTAAAACTTTGTGAAGATGCACTACTTTTATTTTATAAAAATGTATACAGTAGTATTTGTTAACATTGTGTTTCAATTCGTATCTAATTTTGTACATAAAAATTTATGTAGATACTTTTACAATTTCTGGTCGTTTCAGTTAAAATGGAGTCTTCAATGAGGTTCTTAAGTTGGTAGTTGAACGCCGAGAAGAAAATATAATTGATAGATACAAAAGTGTTAATATTTGTTATTTGGTGCATTCATATGCGTTATTTGTATAACACATCCCACATAATTGCTATATATTATCTTATTCGTAACTTTTCAAAGTTCGTTATCAATTAAAAAAACAAAAAAGAAGGAAGAGAGATACATTGCAAATAAAAAATTATAAACTCACAAATAATTTTCAAACTAATTATAATTTTTAAATTTTTAAATTTTGCTCATACCAATTAACGCTCTCAATCATTACATTTAAAAATAAATATTTAAAAATGCTTAAAAACAAGAATTATTATTATATTTTTCTTTCGTTAATGGCTATCTTGTTTTCATTAATCTTTGCATTATATATTTTTTTAATTCCCTACGTTAAAAAACTATTTTTAAAAAATAGCGGTGATAAATTTCCACATGTCAGCACCACCAACAATTAATATTTTTATTAATTAAACATTATGAAATTGTATTTTGCAAAAAATAGAAAAGAAAAAAAAGATATATTATAAATCCATTGTATTATATATGTGCATTATCCATTAGACTTGTCCAAACAAATTCAATTCATGTGTTGGTGTTTTCAAGGTGAAAAATTCTTCTAGCATAACTATGTATCTACTAGTTAAATTATTTTTGGGAGTTATATCTGAATGCTATAAATACAGATATCACTCACCATTTGAAAGAAACGCTTAATAAGAAAAACTTCAATCTTCTATCTTTACTTCTTATCTTCTCTTATCATATAATATTATTCAGAGCATTCTTTTATAATGCGTTATCAACACAAGTTTCTACTTGCAAAGTTATTATATAAATATTCTTATTCGCATATTTTTTCATAATCTCATTATTTCAAATTTATCAAATTTGATTTGTGGCAGTAGATATTTCTAGAAAAAATTAACTTACATGGTACTCGATGTTGAAATTCACTTAGCTTCTAAAGGTATTGATGTCACCATTACTTAGGGAAATGAACATCGATCCAAGATAAGGCGGGCTATGATTTTCTATCATCTTCATCTTGATGACGGCTTGAAGATTGAATATTTGACGGTAGAAGATCCACTTGAATTATTGACTGATTTGAAGGGGGGGTATGAGCACATAAAGGCTAAAGTATTGCAAAGAGCTCGTTATGAATGTATGCACGTACGGTTTTAAGATTTAAAGATAGTAATTGAAAATAACTCTATTGTATTAAGGATAACTTTTTTCCAAATGAAATTGTGCGGGGAGACTATAAAAGATGAGGACATGTTGAAAAAGACAATTAATACTTTGGATGACTCAAATGTAATATTGAAGCATCAATATCGTGAAAAGGGTTTTTAGAAATATTCTTAAAGGATCTCATGCCTTTTTGTTGTTGAGAAACGTAATGCCCTTCTAATGAAAAATTATGAAGCTCATTCCAGTAGAGTTGCTCCGTTATTGAAAGTAAATGTGGTAGAAGCACGTGGTAAATCTAAAGTAAAAAGAGATCATCATCGAGGCAATAAGATGGTCGTCATAACAAAAGGGAGAACGACATGAATTGTCAAAATAAACCCTCAAAAAGTAATTATCATCGTTGTGGTATGAAAGGTCATTGGAATAATGAATGTCGCACACTTGAGCATTTTCTTAAGCTTTACCAAAATTTCTTTAAAAGAAAAGGAAATAATGGTGGCTCCTCCTCTTCCAATACTTGAGCTGAGTCAAATTTGACTCTTAAAAATGATGATAAGTCGAGAACATCTTAGAAATAGGATAAAGATCTTAAAGAAAATTTTGACTTTAAGGGATGATGTTTTTTATGACCTTGGTGATATTACTCATATTAAAGTTGGTGACTTCATTGGAGATTTAAATTGAAGTTTGATCGTTTAGTTGGGAATGTAGTCTATTGCTATTTTACTTATGTAATTTTAATTATCTTCTTCTTTATTATGAAGTATTGAAATTTTTGTTGTTAGTTTTGTTTCGTACTTCTTTTGATGTATTTTATTTTAATCAAAATTTATTGAGATCCCTAGTTTTGAATTGGACCCAAGATGATTAATGGAGATGTGTTCCTTCTTTTTAGTGCTACGACACATACTATATTAAGAGAAAAGAAATACATTTCTAATTTGGTTATAAAAATGACATATGTTAACATGATATCAGGTAGTACAAAATTAATTGAGGACTCTGGAAGACTGACCTTATTACTACATGGATGGACATTATTGACCATTTACAATGCATTATCTGGTAGTAAATCTCAAATAAACTTATAATATTTCCAAGTTATTCGTAAAAATGGCTATGATGGTGAGATTTTAAATGAAGGAAAGCTTGAATAGCTTTATAATACTATAATTAATATAGAGACGAAAATATGCATGAAAAATTGCCTGCAGTTTCTTCTAGGTTATACTGTACAAGTATAGTATGTTGAGTCACATGTCGTATTAAGAAAAATATTTGCTAAGTTTAGTGATTTTATTATTTGGAATGATCGGTTGGGTAATCCAGGTTTTAGTATGATGCGCAATATAATTGATAATTCAATGGGCACACCTTAAAGAGACCAAATATCCTTCGGTCAAAGAAATGCTCTTGTATTTCTTGTTCTCAAGGAAAGTTGATCATTGAACCATCGAAAGTAAAGGTTGTAAATTGAATTCCCTGCATTTCTTAAATGTATACATGGTGATATATGTGGACCTATTTAATCTGCATGTGGACCCTTTAAATATTATATGGTCTTGATAGATACTTCTACAAGATGGTCATATGTGTCTTTATATAAACTCGCAACATGGCTTTTGCGCAATTGTTGGCTCAAATAGTAAGGTTAAAAACACAAATTCTAGACTATATAATAAAGACAATCCATCTAGATAATGCTGGTGAGATTATATCTCAGACATTTAATGATAATTTTTTGTCTAGTTGAATAATGGTTGAACATCGTGTTGCTCGTGTTCATACTGAAAATGGTGTAGCAGAATCATTGAATAAACGTCTGTAATTTATATCTAGATCATTGTTAATGAGAACAAAGTTGTGAGTGTCTATGTGGGTGGGGGGCATGTTGTTTTGCATGCAGCAATACTTGTGCGTATAAGAGTTACCAATTATCATGACTTCTTCCCATTAAAACTAGTTTTTTGTCAAGAGTGAAATGTTTCCCATTTTAGAATTTTGGGATGTGTTATACATGTTCCGATTTCTCCACCACAACACACAAACATGGCCCCCCAAAAAGTTGGGGGTATAGGTTGGGTTTGAATCTCCTTCAACCATAAAATGTTTGGATCCTATGACGAAAATTTTTCATTGTCATTTTGATAAATCAGTATACCCAACATTGGGGGAGGGGGGGGGGGGACATAAGCAGTGGAGAAAAGATATAGATTGAAATTTATCATCGCTATCTCATCAATATCCTCGAACAAATAAACATAAGAGCAAGAAATTCAAATAATAATATGTTTACAGAATATTGTGAATCAACTACCGGTTGCTTTTAATAATCTTCCAAGAATTACTTTATCACATATTTCAGGTGCTAATGCTCTAGTTTGAGTTGATATTCCGACGGTATAAAATGTTATTGTAAATGAGTGTAGACCATTTTTGAAGCATGGTAAACCAATTGGTGTTCAACATGTTTTTTTGGAGTACATAGGTTCCATTATTATTACATGTCTCCTTAAAGTGTGCAACATGTTGTTTTAGATTTTATTTACCCTCAAGTTGTTGAAATTTGGAAGGTTGATCACCAACATACATTTTGAATTTATCAATTTTAGTAGTGTATGGCTTAGCATATATATGAGAAGACTTTCTAGCAACTACATACTAATCTTTGATAGCTCCTTTAATAAAATCCTTCAAACGATCAAGTGAGATTATTCCTTTAGAAAAAACTGTCATCTCATTAACAATCGGTGCTTTCTTCACAGGATGTCCGATCTCATAGACTTCAGCACCCTTTCCAGGCCCATGAATCGCTTCTCCATCTAAAAGTATTTCGATCCTATACATCAGCATATCATTTCGATACTCTTGGTGTTGTACATGTTTTGTCAATCCTTCAACAAACTTTATCAGATTTACTAGTTGTTCCTAAAGAGATGACGCATCAATCACTATCGTTTGCATGATCATTGGAGATGTAGGAGATTAGCATCAATTTGTACATAAGTTAATCTTCAGCAGACTCACGTTACGTGATGGTGTGGAAATGCCTTATTAGTTGAGTCATAATTCTCCCTAGCAGTAGTATTTTTTGAACTAGATTTGTCTAGTAGAGTCAATGTCTACTTCGTCTTTTCAGCAACACTACTTATTCATTCTAGAGAATTTGCGGAGGAACTTTCTCCTTTTGGTGTCATAAACCCAATAACATTAGTTGATATGGACGACACTTGAAGTGTTTGTTGTTCTAGTGTAGCAGTCTTTGTTCTCATAACAGCTCCAAACTTCAGTACAGAACTTGGAGCTAGTGGTGGTAGAGGGAGTTGATTGATATTTGTTCTTCATGGAAGTCATATTGATATTCATTGATGTTTGAAAAGTTGAGATGAGAGGTAGAGATTCTGTGAGTGAGCATTCTTGAATTTTTAGACAATAAAATTCGCGTCGACAAAACAATAATCAAGAACATAAAATTATGCAATAATCGTATTTTTTATTTCAAAGTGGGATTGTTACAATCTCTATAATTTCTCTGAATTCGTCCTTTCCAATATAAATTCAAGGGATTTAAAGATTGTTGTTGAATCTCTAATGAACTTGAACTTGAATCTTATCTTAATCTTGACTTTTATTTGAATTAAAGGGCTTCGAGGTTGTTCTTGAATTCGATGGTCTTGATCTTGATCATTCCTGAACTGGAAAATTTGAATTGTTAAACGTGTAGATTTATAGAGAATTTTATGGCGTTTGTACCACTGATTTCTCTATCTTTATGCTTAGAATTTTTTATCCCTTTTATGCATTACGAGGACCCCTATTTATAATTTTGGAATAAGAGAGTTGTGATTGGAACATGATTACCTTTGTTCAATCAGATCTAAATGACATGTGATATGGTCTTTAATGAGTAGACTTGTAACCTGTGGCACATGTAATGATTATTTTGGTTTTTTATTTGACTTGGCATGTCACATCATTTGCCCATGTGACGCCAAAACGAGCCTCTAGAATGACATGAAATCGGGCTTAACAAATTAGGCTCATCCATTGTAGCCAAATAAATTAATTTAGACGTTATTTAAGTCTATATTTACTGGACTTAAATATTTCACTCAATTATATTAATCAAGATTTATTTGGACTAATATATTTATGATCTTATTATAATCTCAATCATTTTATACAATTATATTTAATAAATTTTAAATAATTTTAGGTAATTTCTTCATATTATTTGTTGCTTGTCTTTTAATCCTTCTGTTGGAGTAGCAAAATGACTGTTGTTTTCTTTTTGTTTGGATAAACTCCTTTTGTGCATATTAAATTAGTTGTGATCGTGGAACAGAATTATTAACAATCCAAATCTGTTATTACATGACATTTTTTTTTGGGAGTTCATAAAGAAACTTTTGTAAATAATTTTTTAGTTGAATTTTTGTACCTTTTTATGGAAAACACAGATAAACACAAAAATATATTTAGTGAAAGTAAGGAAATATAATTGAAAAATAATGACACCAAGAATTATACGTGGAAACCATTTGAAATAAAGGAAAATCACGTGCCAAGAGGAACAACTGATATCAATATAGTAAGAAATTTTTACATTGTACGGTAACAAATAGAATACTCAAAGTGACTACTACACACTCAAAAGGCACAATACTCTTTTGCTTTCCACCTTAGTAAAATACTTCTCACACTCTATTTTTCTTCACAGACTATTTTTCTTGTATAGTCTATGTAATACCTCACTTTGCTCTCGAAATAATTTATCTCTCAAACTTGGTGTGTTATAGAATTGAGCAGTAATGATCTATTTATAGAAGGATAAAACCATGCCTATTTCACTAATGAACATAGGTAAATATATCAAAGTCAAAAAAGGGTTTCAAATCTTACCAATTTGCCAACCACCAAATCATTTATTTTCAACTCTAGTTACTATTCCTTTTTAACAATTACTTGTAGCAATTGAATAGGAAAAAGTTGACCTAAAATATGGGATGGACTCCACAAATCTCTGTCTCCATCCTATTCACTTGAAGGAGGTATCTTCATCTTCTTTAGAGAGAGCTCATTCCAACAAGTTCTTTGCACAACTCGAACTTGACTTTCGATATTGTCTTTGTCAGCATATTTACATGATTTTCACTAGTATGGATCTTTTTGATGTGAAATGATTCATTCTCCACTTCCTCATGAATCCAATGATATGTGACGTCTATGTGTTTGTTCTTGCATGATGCATGGAGTTCTTACTCAAGTCTATTGCACTCTGGCTGTCATAGTAGATAATATACTCTATCTGATTCAAAACAAGATTTTGAAGAAATTACTTTAGCCATGTCATCTCCATGTTGGCTTGAGTAGCCGCTATATACTCAACTCCATTTGTATATAGTGCAACACACTTCTACAACTTTGAATACCATAATATAGCTCCCCCTGAAAAAGTAAACAGATATGCAGTAGCAATTTTTTTGTTATCAAGGTCACATTCCATATGAGCATCTTTATAGCCTTTCAAGAATGGATTTGATGCTCCAAAACACATACCTGAGTATCCACTTCAAAGCTTCCCAATCCTCTTTTTCTGTATTGTCGAGAAATCGGCTGACAACATCAACTGTGTGAGCAATACCAAGTCTAGTGCATACTGTTACATACATTAGACTTCCGATGACAGAGGAATATGGAACTTTAGAAATGTTCTCTTTTTCCTCCATAGTAGTATGATAAATTTTCTTGCTTAACTTCATATGACCAGAAACAGGTGCGCTAACATGCTTAGCATTCTTCATATTGAAGAGTTCTAATACACTTTCAATGTACTTCTTATGGGAAAAATAAATCTTCCTTAAATCTTTGAGATGAGTAATCTATGCACAACTTGTTTGGCATGACCCAAGTCTTGCATAGAAAAGACTTACACAACTCTTTCTTAGCTTGTTATATTGGAAGTTTTTGCCAACAATCAAACATCATCATCATACAACAAAGAGGATGATCAAAATCATTGTCAGAAATTTTTTGTTCAAATAGGCAATGATCTAAAAAGTCTTCTTATAGCCTTGCTCCACAATAACTAATTTAAACATCTTGTACCACTGTCTCCATGCTTGTTTTAGGCCATAAAGACTCGTTTTGAGTTTGCACACAAAATTTTCTTTACCTTCTTCTCTGAAGCCTCATGTTGTTCCATATAAATCTCCTCTTCTAGGTCACCGTGAAGGAAAGTCGTCTTCACATCCATCTACTCAATCTCTAAATTAAGGCTAGCAGCTAAACTTAGAACTGTGAGAATCGAGAACATTTTTACAAAAGGAGAAAATATTTTGTCAAAATTAATACCCTTCCTTTTACCTAATCCCTTAACAACCAATCTAACTTTGTACCTGGGCTTCAAGTTGTGTTCCTCATTTTTAACTTTGAATACCCACTTGATCTTTAATGTTCTCATGCCCTTAGGAAATTTTACCGACTCCAAATGTGGTTCTCATGCACAGACTTTACCTCATCTTGCATGCCTTCAATCAATTGATCGTTGTGCTCATCTTCATGGCCTCCTCATATCATTCAGGTTCTCCCCCGTCAGTAACTAACCCAAACTCATTGAGTGAATAACGGGAGGAAGGAAAATGTCATTTTGTGGACCTTTGATTTGTCCACAACTTCATGAGCAACAGGTACATTAATAACAATATCATTGTTATTATAAACATCAATATGTTGATTTGAAACATAATTCCGGGCATTACATGATTATCAAGCCCAACAACATCATGCACACTTGTGTGAGGAACTTCATCATGATGAACTATACCATCAAATTTGAAGATTCTATCTTCTTTGCTTATTCAATATCTTCAATTGTTTGATTCTCCATGAAAATAATAATCGCAGCTTCTCAAAAGTTTCTTTTCAATTGGATAATATATGCTTTAACTGAATTCATTAAGGTCATATCCGATGAAGATGCACTGGATTGTCTTGGCATGTCACTTAGACCTCTCATATTATGGCACATGTACAAAAGATTTGCAACAAAATACTCTCAAATGGTCATAGGAAACATCCTTTCCATACCAAACAATATTTGGTACATCACTTTGCAAAGTAACAACAAGACATTAATAACATGTGCATCGGTCGATAAAGCCTCACCCCAATATGAGTTACGTAACTTTTCTTCAGAAAGCAAACATCTAAATCTTTATAGCTAGGTCATGTTCATCCTCTATGACAAACCATTAAGTCGAGGAGTCTTGGGAGGAGTCTTGTGGTGTCTAATACCTTGATGCTTGCAGTATTTGTCAAATGGTCCACAATATTCATAACCATTATCAGCAAAATACATTTCAGTTTCTTTTTGGTTTCTCTTCAACTGAAGCCTAAAACTGTTTCAAGATGCCTAACACTTGGTATTTTGTTTTCAATACATAGACCCAAAGTTTTTCCGAGCATTCATCAATGAAAGTGATAAAGTAGAGTGCACCACTCAATGTATTAGTCTTCATTGGACCACATAAATCGAAGTGTACTAACTCAACCAACTCCGTCTTTGTCGAATTGAGGTAGCACTTAAAAAAATATCTATTGTGTTTACCAGCCAAGCAGTGCTCACACGTTTATAATTTAGCACTTTTGAAATTTGACAATAATCTTTTGTTGGCTAAAACATCAAGACCTTTCTCACTAATGTGGCTTAACCTCTTATACCATAACGTTGAAGAGATATTGCTCTCAACTGCATTCACCATATCAACACAAGCAGAGGCCATAATACAATATAGACCAAGATGTTTCTCACCACGAGCCATAACCAAGGAACCCATAATGAGTTACCATTTTCCATCACTGTTGGTACTACCTATCCTTTATTATCCAAAACAACAACAGAAATCAGGTGCAGACGAAGATCAGGAGCATATTTCACATTGTTCAAAACTAGTATACTTCGAACACTAGATTCCAAATAAATTTTACCAATACCAACCACCTTAGGAACAGTCTCATTACAATACTCAAGGTTCCATAATCATCAGGAGTATAGGATGAGAAAATATCCTTCCTTGATGTCACATGATATGCGGAACCAGTGTCCACAACCTATCTTGACTCATCACAACCAATGTTTATCATATCCTAATCAAGGACAGTAACAAGATTTTCGCTGGTTTTGGTGTCTAGGAAATTTTCACTGCCATCTTCTGTAGTTTCCTCTTCGTTTTTGTTCTCTCTCTTGAGCTTCCTACAAAACTTCTTTGTGTGCCCTTTCATGCCACAATGATAGCACTCAATATCATTAAGTCTGCCTCTAGCTTTTTTCCAATTTTGTTTTCTATGATGAGAACTACGATTTTTTTTCTCCCCCTAGGTCCAGTTATCAGGATATCCGATGAAAAGGAACCTTGAGTTTTTCTTCTCATATCTTCGTTCAAGACACTACTCTTGGCGGAATCCATAGAGATAAAACCATCTGGAGAAGAATTCGATAATGAAGTTCTAAATATTTCCCAAGAGTCTGGTAGGGAACCAAGTAAAAGCAAACCTTGAATTTCTTCATAAAATTTATTTCTCATAGAAGATAATTGGCTCATGATCCCCTAAAAATTATTCAGATTCTCTGTCATCGGAGAACTATAATGATACTTTACACTCAACACCTTCTTTATTAAATACATTTTGTTATTACCAGTCTTCCGAGCATAATAACTTTCAAAATACTCCCATTGGTTCGAGCATGTGTTTCCTTAGAAATATGGTTCAACACATTATAGTCGACATATTTCCTAATGATTCCACAAACTTTTTTGTGCAATATATTCCATTATTAATATGTTTTATTATCATGTTTTAAAGTGGTAAATACTGATTTGTGAAAATTCTTGACATAAAGAAATTCTTACATTTTTATCTTCCAAATGGTATAATTAACATCATTCAAAGTAATTATTCTACCTGTGTTGGCTTTCATCATTTTCCCCAAAAAATATAGTTATCGCAAAACAAAGTAAATCTTTTCTGTATTTGAAGTTCAGACTATGCTGCAACAACAGAGTATACTCAGATAAGACCTTGTCTCTGATACCACTTTGTTAGGAAAATGTACATAAACACAAAAATATATGGTAAAATTAATGAAATAAAATGGGAAAATAATGAGACAAAAAATTTCACGTGGAAATCCTTCTAAATAAGGAAAAAATCATGAGCCAAGAGAACCAAATAGTATCACTATATTAAGAAATTTTTATACTGTGTAGTCACATATACAATATGCAAAGTGACTACTACACACTCAAAAGGAACAACACTCTTCTGTTTTTCACCTTACAAAAATATCGCTCATACTTTATTTTTCTTCAAAGGTTATTTTTCTTGTATAGTCTAAGGAAAACATCATTTTTCTCTCAAAATTGTATTTCTCTCTATCTTGGTCTATTTATAGAGGGATAGAACCATGCCTATGTAACTAATGGCATAGCTAAATATAGCAAAGTCAAAAAAGGGTCTCAAATATTACCAATTTGCCAACAACCAAATCATTTATTTTAAACTCTATTTACTATTCCATTTTAACAATTACTTGTAGAAATTGAATAGAAAAAAGTTTACAAAAAATATAGAATGGATTCCACACCTTTGTCAAAGAAGTTTGAGAAAACATGCTTATTAGAGACATGATACCATGTTTTTCTTGTTTTTTTCCACATGTCCATAATTGTTGTTTTTGCTAGAAGTTATTTAAGATCAGAATATCTAGGTCAAATAAAATTGCAAATGCAACAGGAAAGTATAGTGTGACATTTGATGTTTCATGGATTTCGCAATCGGAGCAAAATCGACATATATAAGGTATGAAAAATGAAGGGGGTGCATAAAAACCACATGCTGCTGGTGTACTTGTTGAGAAAGGTGGTTTGACGGTAAAAATATCTTTATTAATTCCTATCGTGGACCCTATTACTAGTGGGTGCTATTATTCTTTATCTAGAAATGTGTTAACATTATCAAGATCAATGTTTATTTGCGCGAATAAACCTTTGTGTCTGACTTTGTACTTCAATTATTACAGATTTCTTTCATTTTTATATCTTATCCTTTTCTATGTGCACTTGATTTTGAATGCTTAAAACTGCAGGTTAGGAGGAGACTACTAATACCAACCCTGCGGAGCTCATGGACATAGGAAGAAGTTACGGTTGAGATTTTTGACCGAAAAGTTTGGAAGTTGAGAAATAAAGAAATTTCTTCGGTAAATGTTTCTTGGAGGAATCAATAAGTTTAGCTGAGGGTGCTACTTGGGAGGACAAGATCGATATGTTCTCCTGTTATTCTCATCTCTTTCTCTCGTCAAGTTATTTGTTCGTATGCAATAGTTTTATAAGGTATTTTGGAGGGAACAAATGACCTATATATCAATCATTTATATTTCTTGATGTCGTATCATTTATTTTATTTAAAAAATAAGTCACTTAAAATGTGATAAACAAGTAACTTTAACTCCATTTGTATATTGGAGTAACGTAAAATTTTCATGCCAAGAAAGAAATTTGCCTATGCAATTCTAAGTTGGACAAGTTATCTTACATGTAAGACAAAACCTCTTCCTACCTTAGTTTGATCTTGTACGCGCTTGCTAAAATAAGAAGCAAGGTATTAAGATGGAACTATTGTTGTTGTGCATTTGTGGAAGCATAGTCTGTATTTAGTAGATATTTGCAAAGAAATAGTCAAATAATGTCCAATTGTATGAAAATTCTTCGTTGCAATAACTTTAATTCAATATGTTACTTGTTATGTCGAATTGAACATGTGGGACCAAATACTCTAGAGAAATTTTGGACCCGTGCTCACATGGGAATTTTCCATCTAGTACAATTAAAAAAAATAGGAAATCAAAGACATCAATGTTTTTAGAAATACATGTAGGTTCATAATTGACACGATAAAATAAAGATACATTTACAAATAGTGCTTTTATCCCATTGCTGATTTTATATTTAATTTGATCTCTTCTGATTTGTCTTTTTTTTTTCGATCCATTGAGACATAACAATATTTTTGCATATTTGAAAATTTATTTGTACAGTTGTGTAGAGTGATGAATTTATTTTTCCTTGCAGACTCAACATATATTACGTAATAAATACAATTTTATTTGTTAGTTTGAAAGTCATGATGTTTTTATGATCTTTACCATAACTACTATATTTGATATCCTTTTGAGTGAACATGTTGTAAACTACGATGATCACTAAATACTTCACACTTGACACCATAGAGGTGATGCTGCCAAATCATAAGAGAAAACACTACCTATGCAAACTTCAATCATGTGTTGGATAATTCTTATCATGCACCTTCAATTGATGTGAAACATAAGCTATACTATTCTTATCCTACATCAACACAACATCAAAACCAGAATATGAAGCATCACAATACATAATGAAATCTTTACCATTTACCAGTATTGCTAGAAAAGGTACGGTGGTAAAAAGAGAATTGGGATTTTGAAAGTTATCCTCACATTTTTCATTCCATTCAAAGGGTATCTTCTTTTTTTCTCAAATTAGTCAAGTGAGTGGCAATAGAAGCAAAATTCTTCACAAATCGATGATAGTAGCTAGCAAGC
The DNA here is from genome assembly GCA_027704765.1 of Solanum habrochaites. Lineage (NCBI taxonomy): Eukaryota > Viridiplantae > Streptophyta > Magnoliopsida > Solanales > Solanaceae > Solanum > Solanum habrochaites. The sequence continues at coordinate 35,385,858 of JAKWJA010002497.1, read as the reverse complement.
CCGAAAAAACTCCTAACTTAGTCACAAATCTAAGATAACCTAATTCTTAAACGCTTCTTTTGAGAATGCACCCGAAATGAACAAAAATTCACACTTGAAAAATTTAGCATACAACTTTTTTTCACAAGAACAAATATAAGAATAAGATGATGGTCAACATTCTCTTCCTCACTTTCAAAATAGACCAAAATATCATCAATAAATTCCATGACAGATGAATCAACATATTGTTTAAATACCATATTCATTAAACTCATATAAGTTGCAGGACCATTGGTTAAACCATATGAATAACCAAAAAATCCTAGTGCCATAGAGAGTTCTAAATGTCATCTTAGGCACATCCTCGGGCCTAATTTTCAATTGATGGTAACTGCATCTTAGATATATCTTAGGGAAATGTTGTGTCACGATCGGAGTCTAGACCCCAAAAAAGACCAGCGTCGTTGAACTCTCAGAGGTAGCAGACAAGCGTACTTATATCATTCTTACTTCGTCTAGGTTAATTTTAGCAGAAAAATTTGAAACTTTTTGTTTCTTAACATGCCTACTAAACATTCTACTATATATGTAATTGTTCACCATAAAAAATATAACATTAAGATCATCAAATGAAAGAAACATTTATTATAACGATAAAGATGTACTTGCCAAAATGGCAACAATACAATGTATGAACAAAAATGGGAAAGAAACTCTAGTGGAATATACTTCAATAGCTCAATCCTACAACTAATCTTGAATGTAAATGGGCAAGTATCCTTGATAGCATGAGGGTCTACAAAGTCCGTATGAATGCTTGATGTCTAGATAACTGCAACGTTGATCCTATAGCTCTAGCGTCCACCTGTGCGTGCACCTAAAAGTTTAGAGTTGTATAGGGTTAGTACACACGTGTACTAAGTATTTGCATATTCAAGCACACACCAAGGAGATGCATAAGTAAGAATAGCTCTTTTCTAGCAACATGATTATAGCAGGTCAAGTAAGTGGACTTGCCAAATTGAGATTAGGAATGTGAGTGAACTTTCCAAATTTGGATTAAAAAAGTTATGCCATGAGATTAACATGCATCATCATACTTAACATTTTGCACACAACGTACACATAAACCATTTTATAATTCCTATAACACATAACATTGTTCATATCATTCATTCATATGCCATGAGACCTTGGAATCATGGACTTGACATTAAGACTTCCCAAAAATGAGGGGTCAACATATGGGACCTCAACTAGGGAGTCTGCTTTAGCAAACAAAAAGTCTGCTTCGTTCATTCATACGTACTTCATTTCATTTTATTCATGGGCCAGTGTAAACACCATCTATATCTAGGATGTAGTTTAAGACTTTCATGGGGTTCGTTGTGCAATGAGCAAAAATGACGTAATATCATAACTTGAATCTAGCTCACCTCCTTATTATCCTATCCTAACACCTTTGGTCTCATTCGTTTCATTATGTGCATAATTTGAGGCTGGCCTCATTCATTCATTGGGAAATTTAAATTTAAAACACATAGATCATGTGAGCATCATGAAATCCAGTTTCATGAAATCCCACACCCAAAAGAGGTGGAATAACTGGCCAAAGTGACCCAAAACATTCTAGCGTACATGGGAATCGAACCCCGTCAAATCCCTATATTGACATTATAGGTTCGAAGACTAGGATATATAAGAACACCCATACACGACATGACGGAGAGTCTTATCTCATGAGAGTTACGTGAACCTCCGTCCTTCGCAAAAGAAGGCATCACCGCGCATAGCTAGTCTATCGGTGCTTTGTATAAAGTTCCATTACAGTCAACTGATACGTCATTGAAGCTAGCTTCTAGTATGAGGACATCATATCTCAATAGATGATTTCTCATGTCATCATTTGTATTAAGTGTGTTAATATCAATACTTTCATTAGAGTGTTCATAAAGAATGGTCTGTTCATTATCTTTACACTCTCATAGTCGAATACGTTTTGGTAACATTTACTTAGGCTAATTTGAGATTGCTCCCATATTTTACATTAACCTCATATCATGTTGTCACCACATTCATTAAAATTAGCACATTTGCAATTCATAATAACTCACCCCATTTTACGTGAATGTTCATTTAATCATATGCCAACGCACTTGTCTGTTTAGTGTGTTTCACACTCTTGCTTAAACCTTCTAGGGTTTCATAATTTCATTGTTCATTTCATCATTACCTTGTTCATTTCATCATTTCATTGTTCATTTAATCATTTAATTGTTCATTTCATTATGTGCGAATGCATTTTCCCATTTAGTGTGTTTTAAGCTCTTACTTAACCCTTCTAGGGTTAGATCATTTTAGTACATACATCTTAGATTCACTTTTTTTTAAACGTATGCTAGACTTATGGGTATATATACATACAAGACATGAGGCTTCATTCATCGTTCGTTTAAGTGATTCATATCTTCCTAACATTATGTAGTAAAAGACTTATACATCTTCTATGTATGCCAAGATTTTAATTTCAATCTGACTAGGCAACATTATTCTTGAATATTTAATTCATGTATGAAATGTATCAATACAGAATTTGGGCGAGGGAACCCGGTTTAAAATTCTTTGGACAACACATTACTTTTTTCTTTTATTAATTCCAATCCACATGACATTGGGACCTTAGATCAAGCCCCAACATCACCATTTCCTTTTTAATTCTATCCTTTGAAAATTCTCTTTCTTGGCCGAGGGTTCTGTGATCAAACCCCCACAACTTTTTTTTATTGTTTTAAATCTATTTCTCCTTGTCTATTTCGAGTTGATTATGTGGTTGTGAGATCAAACCCCCACAGTCTCTCTTTATTTTTCTTTTATTCTCCTCCATAAATATACCTAAGAAGTGGTGGGTTCGATTTCCACACGTCTCCCCCTTTATTTTTCATTTATTCTTTTCCTTAAAATCTGCCTAAGAGGTGGTGGGTTCGATTCCCACAAGCCTCCCCCTTTATTTTCTTTTATTCACCTCCTTAATTTGCCTAAGAGGTCGTGGGTTCGATTCCCACACGACTCCTCCTTTAGTTATCTTTTATTCTCTTCCTTAATCTTCCTAAGAGGTCGTTGGTTCGATTCCCACACGCTTCCCCCTTTTTTTTCCCTTTTATTCTCCTCCTTAAATCTGATTGAGAGGTGGTGGGTTCGAATCCCACTCCTGTCATTTCTTACTTTTTTCTTTTAAGTTACATTTTCCATACAATACCATGGTTCGAATTCCCTTCACCACATTTTTTTTACTTTTTTATTTTCATTGTTTTTTACATGGTGAGGTCACGGGTTCAATCCTCCATGAGCCCACTTTGTTTAATTCATTTTTTTTTTCAAATTTTGAACCCTCTTTGCTATGGAAATTCATCACTAAAAACTGGGAACTTTTTGTTAATTTTTTAGCTTCTTCATAAAGTTACACCTTAGTTCTTAGGGAATTTCGTAGTGCATTTAGAAGGTTTTAGGTGAGTCTTCATGTATTCGTTTAGCCAAGAAATTATCCATCAAATCAGCCACATTTCAACTAATATGAACATCACATTTACATCAACATGTGTACATGAAATATAAAGAACTTTCATTTCATTTAAAGTCCTTAACGATGAACAATAGCCACGACAAAACACACATACACACGTAGTTACATTTTCGAAAACATAAACATAAGTCACATAATTCCAAAAATACAGATAATCACATAATCATTACGAAAACACGTTTCATCCCTAGTTTTCTACCAGCAAACATAACCAACCTACGATTCAATGGGAGCTAGTGACACAGACATGCAACGGGGAACAATCCTAGTTTCCAAAATGAATATTCTGAACTTTAAGGGGTCTCTTGGGAAAGGGACAAAGAGACAAGAGAACCCATGCCTTTTTGACTTTAAAACCTTGAATTTATGCCCAAAAACTCCACCCAAGATCACGTCTAATCCTCCTGAAAGTCAACTCCACTCGAATGACAACCTTTCTTAGCCAAGTGTGCGATTAACGCTTTTTTTCTTGTGATTTCGTGTTAGTTCTTCATGTGTGAAGAACTTGCTTTGTTCTTATGCTCTTGACTTTTATTTTGGCATATAGAATACGTGATAAAGAAGAAGAGAGATTGAGCGTGCTTGTGGAGGGATAAATGTGAGAGAGTGTGAGTTGTAGGAGGCTTAGGAGTCTAGTTTTAGGACTTAGTCAATAAGGTTTTGTTTATTCAATAAAATCTGAATTTTATTTTATTTTTAATCATATAATGAGTAATAATTATTAATTAATTAAATTAATTCAATAGCTTAAATAAAAAATCACTTTAATTCATTGCTTCCACCTAGGTTTGAACCCGGGTGGAGCAAGACTTCACTTCAAGAGCCCAATTTCGGCCCTCACTCCCAAAAATACCACTCCACCTTATTAATTAAATAATTGATTGTATATTTAGGGTTATTAAGATACTACCCTTTTCCTAGAAAAAGACCATTTTACCCTAAACCCTCAAAACCTAATATTTTCCCATTTTAAGTCCGGTAAAGACTCCTTCAAGTAAATCTTTATATTCGAGAGCCCTACATGGTTGGATCCAAACTTTGCAAGATCAAAAAACTCCCAAAGTTAGTTGTCTTGTCTGTAGAAGGGTTTTCGAGGTCTGGTCCTACGCGCATCAATCTGTGTGAACCCTGGTCTAATCATAGGAATTCTTGACAAATTAAGCATTTCTTATCTTATCCATTTTTAGGATTGTTACATTATCCCCCCCTCCCTTAGGAACATTCGTCCCCGACTGACACTATTCTTCAATAACAATATGTAAGTCATCTATAGAACGTACACATGCATAGGTAATCTAATACTCCCCATTAGTGAATATCTGATTTACATATTAACATGATGGTGCACATCCTTGAAACCTACTAGTAGTTTCACATTAATAGACGAAGGAACTCTTTCCTAAACTAGTCTAATCAAAGCATACAACATAAGTAAACATATATATCATACAAATAAGAAACTAACATGATGTCTCAAACATACTAACCTCATATAACTGCATAAACACCATACATAATCAAATACTTGAAGGACTAATTAAGGCTACTAACCTGAGACTTCACTAGAGTTGCCTTCCCCTACACCCCCATACTTGAGTGTGAAGAATCGTTGCCTCCTTTGATCCTCTTCACTTGGGACATTAGACTGAACTCTCTCCTTCCCTTGTTCTTAACTTCTCCTATTTGGACAATCTTTCACCATGTGACTAGGTTTGCCACAACTTTAACAAGCATTAGTTCCCATCATAAACTCTCCTCCATGTAGTTTGCCACACTTCATGCAGGGTGGTCTCTCCTGAGTTGTATCTACTTCATTGTTTCTTTTAAATCTGGACCCCGAATCCCTATCATAGCGATCCTTAGATGAATTTGAATCCCCTTGGTGGGAGAGTCCCATCTTAAACTTGCGCTTATCCCTTATTCAAGTACTACTCTTCCTTGAAAAAATTCTCCTCAGCTTGCCTTGATCTGTTCCTGCCCTAGTGTGCTTTCTATTCATGCTATCCTTCTCTTGCTGGACATAGACCCTAAGCCTTGAAAGTTCCATGCTTTCATGCATCATAGCTGCCCTACACTCCTACTCGAGATCCTCATCAATCCTTGTAAAAAATTTACTCATCTCGTCTCTACTATTAGACACAAGAGAAGTGGCATACCTGGATAATTTCACAAACTTCACATAATACTCCTTGAGTGTCATCGATCTCTATTTAAGGTTGATAAAATCCTCAACCTTGGCCTCTCTCATTTCCCTGGGACAAATATCTCCTGTAAGGATGTCTTAAACAACTCCCACGTGACCGGAACTCCACCCAAAGCTCGGCTATCCTGCCACATCTTGCACCAAGTATATGCAACATGCTTGAGGTGATAGGAAGCCATCTCAGCCTTCTAAGTATCTTTTGTCCCCATGGACACCAAAATCTTGTGTACCTCATCCATGAATTCCTAGGGATCCTCTGAAGTCTTGGACCCAGTGAAAAAAGAGAATTCATCCTCGTGAAGTCCCTCAGTCTGTCAGCCAAGCTACTAGCCAGTGGTTTCTCCCTCTGAACATTCTTCCGTTAGACCTCGACAGTTATGGATTGTGCCTTCATAGAGATGGACAATGCCATTTGGTCTAGAGATGCCCTCACCTAAGCATTAGTTAACCTAGTAGGGTTAACTGGCATGGATACTCCTTTAGCTGGAGTCTGAGGTGGAACTTGATTGTCCCCGGCAGCTACTCCTCCTCTGACCAATAACTCTCATAATGTTCATTCTCTATAAACAACAAGGAGTTGATGTTATACACGCTCGTAACACCAAGAAGTCAAACATTAGGAAAAATAAGGCACTACAATATCACCAAAAGGGAAATTCTCCTATGCATCCTGCAGTCTCTAATCCAGTATACTGGTGCACTTCACTACCATGAATTAGAAGCTACTCAATGTGGTTGATGTGAACTGATTATTTTTGTAATTTAACCTAGTTCTCTTATACCAACTTTGCTCGATCGAAGTCTAGACCCCAAACGAGACCAGCGTGTTGACCTCTCAGAGATCGCACACAATCCTACTTACGTCATTCTTACTTTGTCTAGGTTAATTTTAGCAGAAAATTAAAAACTTTTTGTTTCTTAACATGCCTACTTAACATTCTACTGCATGCGTAATCGTTCACCATCAACCATCTAACATTAAGATCATCAAATAAAAGAAACAATTTATTATAACGATAAAGATGTACTTGCCAAAATGGAACCAATACATTGTCTGAACAAAAACGGGAAAGAAACTCTAGTGTAACAAACTCTAATAGCTCAATCCTACAACTAACCTCAAGTGTAAATGGGCAACCATCTTCGAAAGCATGAAGGGCTACCAAGTCCGTATGAATGCTTGATGTTCGAATAACTGTAGCGTTGATCCTGTAGCTCTAGCGCCCACCTGTGCCTGCACCTAAAAGTTTAGAGTTGTATAGGGTTAGTACACACTTGTACTAAGTATGGGTATATGAAATCACACACCAAGGACATGCTTGAGTAAGAATAGCTCTTTCATAGCAACATGATTATATTAGGTCAAGTCAGTGGACTTGCCAAATTGAGATTAGGAAAGTGAGTGAACTTTCCAAATTTTGATCAGGAAAGTTTATGATCTTTCAAAAGTTTGATTAGGAAAGCTATGTCATGAGTGTAACATACATCATCATAGATAACATTTTGCACACAGAATACAACAACGTACACAGAGCACATATCATAATTCCTATAATACATAACGTTGTTGATATAATTCATTCGTATGCCATGAAACCTTGGAATCATGGACTTGACATTAAAACTTCCCAAAAATGAGAGCTCCACATATGGGACCTCAACAAGGGAGTCTGCTTTAGCAAACAGAGAGTCTATTTTGTTCATTCATACGTACTTTATTTTATTTCATTTATGGTCCAGTGTAAACACAAGCTATACCTATGATGTAATTTAAGACTTTCATTGGGTTCGTTGTGCAATGACCAAGAATGACCTAATGTCATTACTTGAATCTAACTCACCTCTTGATTATATTATCCTACCACCTTTGGTATCATTCGTTTCATTATGTGCATCATTTGAGGCTGAACTCATTCATTCATTGGGATTTTTAACTTTAATCGACATAGATGATGTGAGAATCATTAAATCTAGTGTCATGAAACCCCACACCAAAAAGATGTAAAATCACCGGCCAAATTGACCCAAAATATGCTAGCGTACATGGGAATTGAACACCGCCAGATCTATTTATTGGAAGTATAGGTTTGAAGACTAAGAGAAATAATAAGACCCATACCCGGCATGCCAGACAGTTTCATCTCATGAGAGTTACGTGAACTTCCGCCCTTCCCAAAAGAAGGCATCACCGCTCATAGCTAGTTTATCGGTGCTCAGTATAAATTTCCATTACAGTCAACTCAGACGTCATTAAAGTTGGCTTCTAGTATGAGGACATCATAGCTCAATAGATGATTTCTCATCTCATCATTAGTATTAAGTATGTTAATCTAAATACTTTCATTATAGTGTTAATAGAGACTGGTCTGTTTATTAACTTTACACTCTCACAGCTGAGTACGTTTTGGTAACATTTACTTAGGCTCATTTGAGATTGCTCTCATATTTTACATTAACCTCATATCATGTCGTCAACACATTCATTAACATTAGAACATTTGCAATTCATAATAACTCACCCATTTTATGTGAATGTTCATTTAATCATATGCCAACACACTTAGCCATTTAGTGTGTTTCACACTCTTGCTTAACCCTTCTAGGGTTTCATCATTTCATTGTTCATTTCATCATTTCTCTATTCATTTCATCATTTCATTTTTCATTTAATCATTTCATTGTTCATTTCATTATGTGCTAATGCACTTTCCCATTTAGTGAGTTTTACTCTCTTACTTAACCCTTCTAGGGTTAGATCATTTTAGTACATACATCTTAGGTTCACTTATTTTTGAACGTATGGTGGACTTATGGGTCTATTCATACAAGCCATGAGGCTTCATTCATCGTTCGTTTAATTTATTCATATTTTCCTAAGATTAGATATTACAAGTCTTATGCATCTTGTATATATGCCAAGATCTCGATTTTGATCTAAGTAGGAAATATTATTCTTGAATATTTAATTCATGTATGACTTATGTATCAATACAGAATTTGGGAAAGGGAGCCCGGTTAAAAATCCCTTGGACAATACCTTACACTTTTCTTTTAATTTAATTCTAGTCCACGTGACATTGGGACCCTAGATTGATCCCAACATCACCATTTCCTTTTTAGTTCTATCCTTTGAAAATTCTCATTCTTGGATGAGGGGTTCTGCGATCAAACCACCACAACCCCTTTTTATTTTTTGTATCGTATTGCTTCCTTGTCTATTTCGACTTTGGATATTGAGTTTGTTGGACTCACATCCCCACACCTCTCTTGGTTACCTTTTATTTCATCCTTAAAATAAACATAGAGGTCGTGGGTTCGATTTCCACATGTCTTGCCCTTTTTTATTGTATTTCTCGTCCTAAATATGCCTAACCTTTCCTTCCCCCTGATTTACACACATACCTCCCGAGGTCGTGGGTTCTATTCCCACAAGCATCCCCCTTTATTTTGTTTTATTCACCTCCTTAATCAATCTAAGAGGTCGTGGGTTCGATTCCCACATGCCTCCCCATTTAGTTATCTTTTATTCTCCTCCTTAATCTACCTAAGAGGTCGTGGGTTCGATTCCCACAAGCCTCCCCCTTTATTTTTTCTTTTATTCTCCTCCTTAAATATGATTGAGAGGTGGTGGGTTCGAATCACACTCCTCTCATTTCTTATTTTTTTCTTTTAAGTTACATTTTTTCCAGCCATTGCCATGGTACGAATCCCCTTCACCACATTTCCTTTTACTTCTTTATTTTCATTGTTTTTAACATGGTGAGGTCAACGGTTAAGGGCCCGTGTGGAGGAGCTTAATAAAAAGCAGCTTTAACAAAGTACTTTGGTGAAAGTGCCTAAAACTTATTTAAGTAACAGTTATGCTTGGATAAAAGTGCTGAAAATAACAAAAAAAGTTGTTGATTGTTGAAAAAATAGTGTGATAAACATTTTGAAAATCAAAATGTTGTGTGTGCTGAAAATACCCTTTAAAGTTGTTAGCATTAATAAAAAGTTAATTAAATTTGTATTTACCGCCATAAATAATTATATTTTGATAATTCTCATATTCTTCTCCTCACAAATTGTTTATATGAGGATTATATAAACAACTAATTCTGGATTTAAAGCTTAAAATTTGAATAGATCAAAGAATGATTAAGATTTATTTGGTTTCATCCATAGGTAATAATAATTTTCTATCATACACATATTCTGTATTATCAAAATTAGTTATAAGAGGAATAACAATTTTTATTTAAGTTAATGTGCAACTTATTTACATTTTAATAATATATAATCAATAGATCACTTGAAATATTTAAGATTTATTTTATTTCATTCATTAGTAATAGTAAATTGGTCTATTCATCCACAAGTGAAAAGGGAAAAAGGACGAAAGAGATGTTTAGGTTATGGGGGTGGCGGGTAATTTGGAGATTGTATAAAAATATTAAAGGCAAAAAAGGTAAAATATGGTCAAACGTACCTTTGGCTAAAATAATTTTTTAAAAACTTAAAATAAGTTATTTTGAGTATTGCCAAATAGGTAAATAAGTCAAAATTCAGCATTTAAGTCAGTTTGACAAGCTTTTAAGCTGAGCCAAATAGGCTCTAAATCCTCCATGACCTCACTTGTTTTTGTTCATTTTTTCAACATTTTGAACCCTCTTTGATCACCGAAATTCATCACTAGAAGCTGGAAATTTTCTTTTAATTTTTCAGCATCATTTCATCAAGTTACACCTTAGTTCTTAGGGGAATTTCGTAATGCATTTAGAACATTTTAGGTGCGTCTTCATGTATTCATTTAGCCAAGACATTATCCCTCAAATAAGGCACATTTAAACTCATATGAACATCACATTTACACACGTAGTTACATTTTCAAAAACATCAACATAAGTCACATAATTCCAAAAATACATATAAACACATAATAATCAGGAAAACACGTTTCATCCCTAGTTTTTTACCAGCAAACATAACAAACCTATGATTCAATGGATTCTAGTGACATGGACATGCAATGGGGAGAAATCCTAGTTTTTCAGAATGAATATTCTGAACCTTAAGGGGTCTCTTGGGAAAGGGACAACGAGACAAGAGAACCCATTCTTTTTTGACGTTAAACCCTCCACTTTCTGCCTAAAAACTCCACCCAAGATCAATTCTAAGCCTCCTCAAAGTCAACTCCATTCGAATTACAACCTCCCTTAGCCTAGTATGCGATTAACGTTCGTTTTCTTGTGATTTAGTGTTTGTTATTCAAGTGTGAAGAACTTGCTTTGTTTTTACGCTCTTGACTCTTTTTGTTTTGCTTAGAGAATACGTGATAAAGAATAAGGGATATTGAGCGTAAGAGTGGAGAGATAAACGTGATCGAGTGGGAATTGTAGGAGGCTTAGGAGTCTAGTTTTAGGAATTAGTCAATAAGGTTTTTTTTACTTAATAAATTCTGATTTTTATTTTATTTAAATCAGATAATGAATAATAATTATTAGTTATTAAATTAATTCAATACATTCAATAAAAAATCATTTTAATTCGTTGTTTCCACCTAGGTTCAGACCCGGGTTGAGCAAGACTTCACTTCAAGAGCCGAATTTCGGCCCTCTCTCCCAATAATATTCCTCCACCTTATTAATTAAATAATTAATTGTATATTTAGGGTTATTAAGATTCTACACTTAACCTGGAAAAAGTCCATTTTACCCATAGACCATCCAAACATAATATTTTCCCTTTTTTCAGTACGGTAAAGACTTCTTCATGTAAAGCTTCGTATATGAGAGCCCTACATGGTTGGATTCAACCTTTGCAAGGTCAACTAACTCCCAAAGTTATTTGTCTTGGTTGTAGCAAGGGTTGTGAGGTCTGGTTATACGCACATCAATCAGTGTGAACCCTACTCTCATCATCATAGGCATTCTTGACACGTTAAGCATTTCTTATGTTATCCATTTTAAGGTTTTTACATGTTGTACCTTGCGATTCGTTAAAAATATCATCTAATAGAGGGATAGGGTACTTGTTTTTAATAGTGACTAGTTAATTGACGGTAGTAAATATATATACTTACACTATCTTATTTTATCTTAAAAAACAAAACTTGAGCACCGCATGGGGAAGCACTAAGACGAATAAATCCCTTTAAAAATCTATTGGATTTGTGACTTAAGCTCTCTTAATTCTACTAGATCCATGTGATACAGAGTGATGGAATTGGGACAACTATCAGGCTTTAAATTAATGGAAAAATCTATATCTCTATTCAGAGGCATACTATGCAAGTAATTAGCAAACACGTCTCAAGATATGTAGTCTCAACCTAAACATCCCTATTATGAGACAAATAAGCCAAACAACCCAGGTTCAGCAGATTACTAGCCCGAATTGAGGATATAATCTTAGCTTGGTTAGGCTTGTACACCCCTTTCCACTCAAATTTTTGTAGTCCCATAATTTCTAGAGTTAAAAAATTAGTAAAGAAATTAAGAAAAACATATTACGGGGACAACCAAGTCATGCCTAAGATTATGTCAAAGTCAGTCATATCTAAAACCACCAAATCAACCCAAGATTGAAAATTTGTCACGAAAAAAGGACAAGTACGATAGATATGGGTGACTATGACAGACTCTCCTACTGGGTAGAAAAATGGATGGGGGCATTAGGCATATCATAATTTATAAGAATATGAATAAGTAAAACTCTGATCAAGTAACACATTTTCCATCAGATCACATATACGAATAGTACTTCTGATCACCACGTCAGTCGTGTCTTCCTCATTTTACCCAAAAAAGAATAACACTGAGTCCTGCCATCTTGAAGAGCCACTGTAACGACCCACAAGTACACCCTAGAGGTTAGAGCATTCTTGAGTCGTTACACGACAAATGAGACTTCAACAAGTCTCACTAAAGTCTCTCGTATTATTCATTGCATAATAAATATTTTAAAATGAGTAAGAATTTAAAACTTTTTTCACAAAAGAAGAACTATTTCAATGGACACAATGGACGACAGTGGATAGGTTAACTGAAGTATGTTATGTTAGTATGTATAAATTTAACGTCTAGAAACACCATTTTAGGAACACTCATTGATGCCGATGTCAATTTGGAGTCATACAATTATCCTTGGGGTCTACGATGTGATGACACTATCCACCCACGTATCATATACTACTGATTTCAACTCTTACTTAGTTGCATTGAAGAATAGTTGAGATATGCAGTGGATTGGTTGCTGCCTGTGTGGGTAGGGGTATGTTTACTCGGTCTGACAAGCTGGACACTGTCTATTCTTCAGTTAGACCACATAAAAGCCTCATACCCACTCACTCTCATGAGGTGCCATACCTCACCTACAGTCTGTGCTTCTTATTATTCATCTGTATTCTTAATTTTATTTGCGTGTTCAATGTAACGAGATTACCCCCCCCACCAGTACATTCGGGCGCCCCCGTCTCTTGTCGCTCATTGCATCATTTACCGTATCGACTTCTAAGTACTCCCCCCCCCCCCCGCCGCAGCAGCCAGCAAACAACACATGAAAAAAGGACATTTAGTAGTCAAATAACATCTGCTTTCAGGAATTTTGATTAAAACATCATACTATAAATATAAGAACAACATTTAACACCATAGAAACACATAAGAAAGCATTTAAGCAATTTATCACATTTTAAGGACAACTTTACATTAAACTAGTTCACTTTTATAGTGACCTCCTTCAACTGTTGCAGAAAAAGTTTCTTAACTCCATCTTAGACACTTTTTAGGATGTAATTCCCTCACTAAAAGCTATCCTAAGGATCACTTAATTAAGACAAAGAGAGACCGCCCATACACCCTCTCTAAGCATACCTAAATGATCCTTATGACCACCTATAATGAGATATACATACTTACAATACACCAAGCACATAGATCTGACATCCTCCTACCAAAGGTGATTCTAAGGTTCACTTGAGTGAGTTGTGAAGCGACCACCCATACAATCCACACACACTTAAGAGATTATTTAGACTACCTATGATGACATAATTCTCACTTAACACAATAACATTCATAGAATATGACATTCTCCTTTTGAAGTTTATGAAAAGACGTACTGAAGTAAATCAAGAAGAGAATGTCCATGCTTGACCTCTATAAGATTACCTAAGTAATCCTTAAGACTACCTAAGTTTGGATCATGTTTACATAATCAATGAACTGTCCTAACTAAAGTCATTCTTAAGACTTATCTAGGTAAGAGATGAAGTGACAATTTCTATGCCCCTTCATAACTTAAACAAGAAATCCCTTAACTACTCTAGATAAGTAATTATTCATTTAACATATTTTCTTAATTTAAGTCATTACATTCATTAGTTAATTTAAGAGACATTCATCACATAAAGGACATTCAAGTAATGGATTTAGAAAAGACCGAGGGACTCTCACTAACATCTTCAAAGCCTATTGTGCATTGTCTAGATAGCGTCCCATACCACTACCAAAACTTCATAGAACTTCTCCAATACTAGTAGGTATCCCATATGATAATAATAGGAATTAACCGACATAGAAAATGGTAACAAAGCATGGAATCCTGAGTTGTAACCTACTCCGATGGAGGGTGTTCTACTTGACAATGGTAGAACTTGGACACATCCCATGTAGGCACATGGTTAAGGAATATAAAGGGTTTTTTTTGCACTACATCCTCATACTTTAACAAGATCTACTTACCTTACCATTCTCACTTGGTGCTAGCCTTTGTTCTCAGAGAGTAATATACATTAAGGATCAGATGAAAGGGTTTTATATCTAGTTCATAACCCAATCACATTCACCCTACAAAAGAGGTCCCCTAGCGTTGCCTTACAATGGCGAAGATGATATCTTAATGACTTTTCTAAGGATGATATGATGGAGTTCAATCCAAAAAACCTTAAGTCCATCATTCATACAAGAAGTATACCATTACGACTTTTGACTTAATGTTTCATAACCTTACCACAAGGTTTAAGGTTTTTAATAAAGGACCTTCTTAACATCATTCAAGGTCCATGTCATTCATACATACAAGACTAAGAGTTTTTAGCATCCTAAGTCAAGAAATATCATATGTACATTCATACATGTATCAAGTAAGGGACACAAATTTACCACACAAGACATTGCTTTCTCATAACACATGTAAGAAGTCATCATGGACTACCTTAGTTATACATTGCCATTTAAGAGTACATCATTTTAACCTTAACACATCCATATAAAACATATCATATACCATCATATAAGAGGAATCATAGCATAGTCACTCACACAGGATCATATGAGCACTATCAGGCACCTTAATGTTAGCCTTTACAAATAGCACATATTATATATCATGCTTCAATCCACATGTTCATACAATTCGTAACATCTTAGACATGATTAAGTTACTTCACATCAACAACTTCATATTATCCCTTCATATTATCCCTTCATATAAATCCTAAACATCATACTAATATAATTCATAAAGTAATGCTGACGAGTCCACATCTTTTACAAAGATAATACATAAGCAACGCCACCATACCATAATCATTGTAATACAAAAGCTATAAATAATATTAAGAGAGTTAAGGAAGAATACCACCAATCCAATCTCACAACTTTCATCTATATCCAAATAAACAAACACAATACTCAAAGGCCCTTACCTATGGCCATGATCACCAATTCTATCCAATAAGATTAATATACAATTAATCAAAGAATATAAAATACTCATGTGATCAAATTGATACATCCTATAATTTACACAATCATCTATTCATAAATCAAGAGTTCATAACTATCTATACATGAATTCACTAATATAAAAGCATGACCACATCACCCAAAACAAACCCAATTTTAGAGAACTGTGAAAGTCAAGGGTTCATGGAGATTTTCATTGGAAAAGAT
Source organism: Solanum habrochaites (assembly GCA_027704765.1). Lineage (NCBI taxonomy): Eukaryota > Viridiplantae > Streptophyta > Magnoliopsida > Solanales > Solanaceae > Solanum > Solanum habrochaites. The sequence goes on along the minus strand of JAKWJA010002497.1, from coordinate 35,370,158 downwards.
CAATCATACATCAATAATATCATATCATAATCTTTGAAGATGTTTTATTGAAAAATCAAGACTTAGAGTAGAAATTGGACATCTATATCTTTTTGAAATCTTTGAAAATCATCTTTGAAATTGACTCTAAGGTGCTAGCAAGCCTTATATGAAGAAAGACCATACCTTATTAGAAGAACCCAATGACAATTGAAGAAGAATGTCCATTGAAGATCCATCATCAAGCTTCATCTTAACCTTGAGCTCTCATGGAGGTTTTTGGAGAAACTTTGTGAGGGAATGGTTTTTGAGTAGGTGTTAGGGTCTAAATGAGAGTTTCATGAATTATATACCCTAAAAATACCCATAAACACATAAAATAACCGTCCTCTTAATTTGTAAGACTTGGGGTGAATTTTGCGAAAAATCCCATCTTAACAGAAAACTGGAAGAAAAATGCAGCACCATCGCCACCCAACATCGACGGTCTGTTGGTGATACCACGCCCCGTCGATAGGGTTCGTTGGTTGTGTATGTGTAAGACCCCAAAGTGAGATAGGGTGTGTGGATACTAAAATGTTTTTATTAAGGTTATAAGGTCCCAAAATGACATATAATATTGTTTAGAGGCAATGTGTATAGCTTGAAGTGATTTGAAGTCGAACATCAAGGAACGACCAAAACAATCGACGACTAGTCGCCTATGTGCCTCATGTGTCCATGCGTGTTATACACTGTATTTAATGATCTTATTAAGTATTAAAATGAGTTATAATTATGTTTAAATATTTTATATGGAGTTTTCAGAATCTTGGAGGTCAACCGACAAAGAACGTCCAAGGTGTTCGAAAGATAGCTCTTAAAACGCTCAATATGTGTCTTGATGGGTCCTAGCCTATATGGAAGATTTTCAGGTGTTTGAATAGGGTAAACTTATGGGTAAGGTCTAAAACTTGTTAAGGGTTGTATTTACATTGGAATTGTTCGTGTACGACGGCCCCGCAAAAAACCCCACAAGAAAAACCCAAGGCTAGTCGAGACACTGCCTTGGTAGTGTCAATTGACGGATCAAACGACGAACAGTTGGTCAACCAACGGCCCTTAATTTAGTTATCGGAAATTGGTATTTATCTTGGTCAAGTCTCATGAAAAAAATAGGCCAAGGACCTATCGACGGAAGCCAATGTACGACTCATCGATTGACCAAAAACCAATAGATTGTTCCATTGATGGTGGATTGTTAACTGGTGTCTGCGTATGTTTAAATAGGATTATTTATCTACTTTTATTTGTATATAAGAGAGTAAAAACGTGATCAACCCTACTCCCAATACAATTCACCAAATTAGACTTTTTCCTCAAAAAAAATTCTCTCTAGAACCACCATTAATGGTGAAGCTCAAGAACATCTTGGAGCTTGGATTTCCATGTATGAATCATAAAGTTTTAGAGATTTTCAATGATATAAAGGTATAATGATCCTTCATCTGTAGTTAAACTTCCAATTAGAGAGTTAATCTTAAAGTTTTCTAAGAGAAAAATATGATCAAGTTCTTCTTCTTCATTCTAGCCATGGGTTCTTTCATAAATTGATTTCAAAAGAATAATATAAATGCATTAATGATTATATACTTATTTAAAGATGATTTTCAATCCTATTTCATGATGAACCCATACATCTTTCACAAACTCGATTTTAGCCTATGTATGTCTTTATGATCTTGATCTTATGCATGTCATTTGTGATTCAATTATGTTAATATGGTTATGCCTACTATTAATTATGCATATTGATGGTGAATCATTGATTAATTATCCATGTGAATCAATTCATGAAGGTTTGAACATGCCTAGCCTAGTCTTCATTATAATCAGTATTGTGGGTCCTCAATTGATTAAAAAGTGAATTTTGATTATGTTGTGGTTCTTCTAGTTGATGTTTTAGGCTAATAACATGGTTGAATTGTAGATATATATATTTTATGATAAACGTAAAAAAGTCTTGGTATGAATCGATCTAGGTTCTTCTAGTGTATGGAGTAGTAACTTGTGAACTTGACATTAGGTAGTTGTTATATGAATTGATGAAGGTAACTTGTGATCTTGACATTAGGTAGTTGTTATATGATTTGATAAAGGTTAATTGTATATAGTTGGTGCCTATAACGTTGTGATAGTACGAATCATATGTAATGGATTTAATATGGGTGAATTCATAATAATTTAATAAGATTAACCTATGTAACTTACCATCCATGAATTCGTATTATGAAACATGTGTATAGTGAATTCGACTTTATTGTAAGTTGTAGTAGTGTCTCATCTATACTATGATTTCATTAACCACTTTCTAGCATATAATTTATTGGTAAAATATGATTGATGATTAATACTTTGGGAAAATTAATAAGATGACCTATTCTCTTTACTCTATATTGAATTGATAGTTTAATGCCTACAGATAGTAGCTTGATCTTGAAGTGATTTAAGTAAGATTTATCTATGACTAAGTGTATGATTAGCTACTTACTTGGATTTATGTTATTGATGAAATATTATCTATAATCCATGAAAATGAAGTTGGTTGATGATCTATATCCTTCTAACTTGTAGTATGTTAATGTATTGTACTAGTTGTAAAAAGACCTTGTAGGGGCTTATTCTTAACATCGTGTATGATTATGTTTACTTAAGCTACATCCCTATACTTGTTTTATTGATAAAAGAGTAGTAATAGTCAATGATGACCAAAGGCGAAAGGATTTTTAAGGATTCCTCTACTCTTCTACTTCACTCTTTATTTATTATAATATTGATAAAGCCTTGTATGGCATTGTGTTGTATTGTCCACTTATGGTGGCGGTGTTTATTTTATTGTCAATCTATATATGTGTTTACCACGGGTTTAAGGCAAATTGATGAATATATGAACATGTGCTTATTATGATACTATGAGAAGATTATGCCTACTTTTCTATTCTAGTTGTGATCTAAGGTGTATAGATTTTGTATGAGCATGTTTATATCCATGTTAGGAAAAAATATAGGTGCTTCCATTGATAATTTAAATGGTTAATAATCCCTTAACTATGTACCCCATTGTGAATTCGTGAATAGCATAGGTGTTAGGAGTCTTAAGTGTAATATGAAGTTGACTTGTCTCCTATGCTATTATGTGTTGTGTGGTTTGTGCTTGATAGAGTATTATGGTCTAAGAAAGTGGCTACCTCAATATTTTGTTGATAGACATTATGTGATCATGTTGACCAATGTACACACACGCTCACTTTAGTTGCATGTTACATGTAGTATAGGTAATGATGTCTAAGTGAAAGGTAGTTCTCATATTCACTAGTGAATACTATTCTTCATGTTAAGATGATGTTTATGAAAGCAATATATGTGTTTCCTTAGCTAGGATGACTTGATAAGTGTACTCTTATGGGCAAGGGTATTGGACTTTGCCTATGCATTGCACATGTGTACCTTGATAAGATAGTTCTAGTTTTGTTTTCTATATGTATGAATATGTGTGACCTAATGTGTTATGTGAAAGGTTTTCTCACATATATTTATACACACGCACGTGTATTAAAATATTGTCAATGTTTTATTCATGTGTACCCTAAACTAGATGATGCATTACATATGCTATGTTCATGTGAAGGGATTCTTTACATGACTTAGGTTGATGAATTTTTATCTATGACCTATGATTTAAAAATATGAAGGGATGAATCTCTTAAACCTATGTTTATAAACTAAAAATATAATAAATATTTTCAATGAAGGGAACTTAGCTTAGCACCATTTAAACTTGAATATGAGTGTGTGTCCCTTCCTATGGTAGGAAGGTTTGCCACCATAAACCTCATGAGGTGGATAACCACAATGCCTAAATAGGCATAAATGGGGTTTTGCTACGTGAATAACTACAATGCCAAATCTTTGCATAATGAGGGTTTTCACATGTAGCTCAAAGTGCCATAACTATGTTGCCAATATGATACTAGCTAGTTGATACACTTAGAAAGTTATGTCACATTTGGTTCTACTTTGACCAGTAGACCACCTTCTTTCGGTGTGGGGTTGTATGAAACCATATTCAATGTTTTGCATTACATTGTCTATGTCGGTTATGGCTATATTTTCCATAATGTAAAATAGAAAATGGAAGTAAATTATTAGGACCCTAACTATAATGACATAAGAGAGGTTACTTAGGATAGGTGGAAGTAATGAAACCATCTAGTCATTGCACAAGTAGCTCCTTAGGAATTTCTAGAAAGGTATTCTAATGCATGTTACTAGGTATGTGTTCCTTATGCATGAAATGTAGTATTTGTCTACTTGTTATGCATATGTGCATGATATGAGTCTTTATGCATGATGTTGATCTTGTTGACTATATGATGAAGGTCTTGACTTAAATATGTCTATGTTGTACTATACTTATATGAAGGTATGTGTTGCCTTGTATATATTTTATGTATGTTTTCTTTTAGACTTAAGGTGATGCATTGTCCAAGTATCACCAGAGGGTTACTTGGGATGTTAATTAATAAAAAGTAAATTAGCTCACTGTAAAGCGAACAAGAGCTCACTGTAATGTGACTCAAAAATGTAATCAATCCTATATGTTAACCTATGAAATGTTCGGCCTTTAAATATATTTATATGAAGTATATGAATGATATAAATGCTATTGTTTCAAAGTTTTATAAAAATTTACTCAAAAAGGGATGAAGTATGATTTCAAGAAAATGTCCCTTTTGAATGCATGTTTTTGTATGGTTGCCATTCTTAGTGCATTCTTGTACTAATGTTATTCTTCTCTACTTTTTATAGAAAGTGTAGGTTATGGATACTCAAAGGATGTCTATGATTCAGGATCTTGATATGTGATTCCTAATCTCAAGGAAAGGGGTCCATATGTTTGAAGGATTCCTACTCATATCTTAATTTAAAATGTTTAATGATTGTGTAGTTATGTCTTATGTTTTAAGGATCGTGTCAGTAATGTATTCTAATTTTGTTGAGTCTAAGATGGCAAATATACTTAGGGTCTATATGTATTATGAATTATATTTTATATATACACGAAGTTATGATTCTAGCATATGATGTACTAAGAAAAGTTTTAAATTTTTCGCTAAATTTACTATGTCAATGCGATGAATGATAACTATGCGCTTGTATAAGACCTGAGAGAGGTCAAGTATGCAATTTTACTTCTAGGGGGTGCTTCCCGGATGTGACAAACGTAGTATTGTTTTAAAAGTGGTTCAGGATCCAAGAAGTCTCCTGTTGCCACATCTAGTAGAGTCTTGTATCATTGGTGGTGAGTCGCGACGCATAAAATGGTACGAGGGGGTATGAAACGATAGAGTTTCACTTCTTCATAATTCTCATATTATTCCATAGAACTTAAATCTATAAGATCTCTCTCTTATGTGTTCTTGTCAAATGTTCTTTTAGATATGATTGCTTGGATGAGATTGTTCTCTATGCTTGAGGGACAAAAGGTGAGTTTAAATGCTTATCTTGGTTTTATTGTTTGAATGAGTACGCGTGAAGGTGATGTTTTTTATGTTTTGATGATGTGAGGACAATTATGGCTATATATGAAGTTTATGTGAAATAGCATGTTATGTTGAAGAATGTGTGTCATAATATGGTTAAAGTGTGCTAGAAATTGTTATGGTTGACATGAGTTCTTTTGGAATGATGTGTTCCTATATGGTGTTACATGATTGTAGCCTAATATTATGATTTGAAATTAAAATGCTTAGTGACTACCTATGGAATCATGTTATCCTAATAATAGGTACTTAAAAGTGTTCAATGTTTCCCTTTGTATCTATGTGGTCTATGATAAGTTGCCAAGTATGGATTGGAGTCCTTTGCATAAACTTGATCCTAGGTGTGATGATAGTATGCATGCCTTTGTACGAGGAGTTTGTAATGTTTTGTATCTCATATTGTCATGCTTTTTCCATCAATTACCTGAATGTTGTATTTTTGGAATTTGAAAATATGCCCACAGTAATGATAACATAGTTTACTGTAAGATTTTTGAAAAATCAACTAGATTGTTCTTTTATTAGATGTTGTCAAAATATGTATAAAGTTGATGCATATGTAAATGATAATGAATGTAAAAAGGAGATTTTCTATTTGGAATGAAGAATGAGAGTCTTATGGCATGATGAGTTGTAGGATTGTTTCTAACTCCTTATTGTGTTGTGAGTCCCTTTATGCTATGGAATTGATGTTTCCGTAGAATTGAGGGTAATACTCTTATCTATGTAGGGTGATGATGTGGGTTTGATTGACCTAGAAGTTACCTTACATTAATGTTGAAAGAAAAGAAGAGTCCTTATGGCTAAGTCTCCTGTATTTTTTCCCCTAATGATGTATGACCTTGGTGTCTATTCTATTGTATGAAAACCTTATGTGGTAAAAATATATTGACCTTACTTGATAATTGAGGATAAATTGCCTAGGAGATGAAGTTTAGAATACCTTGGTGTTCCTATATTGACCTACTATAAAATCTTTCTAACAGTTGTTCACTTTTAAGTGATGAATAATAAGGTTGTTTAGTTAAGATCCTCTTAATGTGGGGTTAAGTTGCTCTTAATTAGGTTTAGCGTAAGTGGGGGATGGTCATGGAGTAATAAGGTTGTACAAATTGTCTACCTTTTCCTTCTATCCTTACTTGGGCTTGAAACTAATGAATTTTTAGTAAGCTTATTCATGATAGAAGTCTTGTCTCAAATATGAATTGAATGAATTTATATGTTCGGTATGTATTTATTGGCATTACCTTAAGGTTATTATATAGATTCCAAAGTGCATGAAAGAAAATTATTGATAAAAATCCATGTTTTTTATCATGTTAAATTGCATTTCTATATGCTAGTTTGCATTTGACATCATAAGATAAGCTAAGGAACATGTCAATAGTCACTTATGAGGTGAAATGTCTAGCCTCATAATTGAAATTTGAGTCTCTTTAAAAGGAAATATGTTTAGTTTCTTGAAACATTATGTGACTTTTAATTTTTATAATGCATTATTCTACGATCATTTTTTTAAAAGTGAAAGCATGTTTAGATAAGTGCTCATGTGTGTGCCTATGATTTGTGTTATTCTTCTCAAAATATGCTTACTGTTAAGGTGAGTACTATGTTAGAATTTGACATTTTGTGAAATTTCGTACTATTTGTAGTGATTTGCTTGTGTGACTTGCAATTTAGACTTTACTAGGAAGGAATCATGAGCATGTCTTGGTTAAAAAGTTGAGAATTTCTCATTTTAAGAGGAAATTGACCTTAAACCTTGATTCGGTGTGAACTCATGATACATGTGAGTGTGTTGAGGAGAACAACATTCCTCCATGGACACCACTAAACATGGTATGGTTAAGTATGAACTTCATGGCACTAGGTATAATTAATGAAGATCTTTGTTGATTAGATTAACTCAAGTCTATGTGCATTGAAGTATGAGTGCCTACTTGTTTTAAGTATTGTTTAAATCTTCCTATGTGTGGCCTTGCAAGATGATCTCTTAATTCATTAAGGTGTAATGACTAAGTTATGAGTAGGAGAATGATGTTCCTCCTACGAACATGATAAGAGACTTTGTGTTTGATGCATTAATGAGTGAGGGAGTAATGGTTTTTGTTGCTTATGTGCATTGAGTTCTTAAATGATTTGATGTTGTGATAGTTTTTATGAAGTACTCTATTATGCTTTTAAATCCTTGTTGTGATTAAAGAGCCCTATGTGTCATTCGAGGACGAATGTTCCCAAGTGGGGATACTGTAAGACCCCAAAATGAGATAGGGTGTATACAGCCTAAAATGTTTTTATTAAATTTATAAGGTCCTAAAATTACTGATAATATTGTACAGAGGCAGTGTGTAATGTTTTATGTGATTTGAAAGTCTAACGTCAAGGAACGACCAAAACGTTCGTCGATTAGTCACCTATGTGCCTCATGTGTCCATGCGTGTTAAAGACTTTACATAGTTAAATTATTTATTATTAAAATGAGTTATAATGATTTTTAAAGATTTTATATGTAGTTTCGAGAAGTTTGGAGGTCAAACGACCAAGAACGTCCAAGGCGTTCGAAAGATAGCCCTTAAGACGATCAATGTGTGTCTTAATGGGGTGTATCCTGTTTGGACGAGTAGAAGGTGTTTGATTTGGGTGAAACTTATATGTAAGGTCTAAAATTTTTAGGGGTTGTATTTACATTGGAAATGTCCGGGTATGATTCTAAAGGTCCTCATAAAATGCCCCACAAGAAGGACAAAAAGCTTGTCGAGACATTGCCTTGGCAGTGTCGATAAACGTACCAAACGGCGGCCAGTTGGTCAACTAATGAATATTAGATGAGGTATATTCGATTGGTACTTATCTTGGTCAGGTCTTAATCTAGAAATTGTCCAAGGACCAATCAACGTAAGCCAATGCACGGCTCGTCGACTGACCAACGGCCAGTAGATGGTTCCGTCAACGGTGGCTTATTCACTGGTGCCTGCGTCTGTTTTAATTAAGGGGTGAATGGAATATTGACCCCACTTCCTAAACTTATTCTAATAGGATTATTTAGCTACTTTTAGGGGTATATAAGGGAGTAAAAATGTGATCAACCCCACTCCCAATACTATTCACCAAATTAGACTTTTCCCTAAAAAAATATTCTCTCTAGAACCACCATTGTTGGTGAAGATAAAGAACATCTTTGATCTTGCATATCCATGGATTAATCATAATGTTTTATAGATTTTCAATGTATATAAAGGTATGGTGTTCCTTCATCTTTAGTTATCCTTCCTTCTAGAGAGTTAATCTAAAAGTTTTCAAAGAGAAAAATATGATCAAGGTCTTCTTCTTCGTTCTAGCCATGGGTACTTTCTGAAATTGATTTCAAAAGAATAATATGAATGTATTAATTATTATCTACTGATTTGGACATTATTTTCAATCCTATTTTATGATGAACCCATCAATCTTTCACAAACTTTATTTTAGCCTATGCATTGCTTTATGATCTTGATCTTATGCATGTCGATTTGTGATTCAATTATGTTAATATGCTATGTATACTGTTTATTATGTATATAAATGGTGAATTATTGATGAATTAACTATGTGAATCAATGCATGAAGGTTTGTACATGCCTAGCCTAGTGTTCATTATGATCATTGTAATATGGTCCTCAATTAATTAAAAAGTGAATTTCGATTATGATGTGGTGCTTGTAGATGCTGTTTTAGGCAAATACCATGGTTTAATTGTGGATATAAATCTTGTATTATCAAAGTAAAGAAGTCTTGGTTTGAATTGATTTAGGTTCCTCTAGTCTATAGAGTAATAACTTTTGATCTTGATGTTACACAGTTGTTATATGAATTGATCATGGTTAATTGTCTATAGCTGCTGTCTATAACGTTGTGAGAGTATGAATTATATGTAATGAATTTAATGTGGGTCATTTCATGATAATTTTAATAGGATTAACCTATGTAACTTACCTTCCATGAATTTCTATTTTGAATCATGCTTATAGTGAATTCGACATTATTGGCAATTGTAGTAGTGTATCATCTAGACTATGATTCCATTAGAAAATTACTAGAATGTAATTTATTTTTAAAATATAGTTGATGATTAATACATTGGGTAAATTAATAAGATGGCCTATTCTTTCTACTCTACATTGAATTGATAGTTTAATGCCTACGATAGTAGCTTGATCATGAAGTGTTTGAAGCATGATTTAAATATCACTAAGTGTATGATTAGATACTGACTTGGATTAATATTATTGATGAAATATGATCTACAACCCATGCAAGTGAAATTGGTTGATGATCTATGTCCTTCTATCTTCTCGTACGTTAATGTATTGTACTAATTGAAAAGTTACCTTGTAGGGTCTTATTCTTAACTTCATGTATCATTATATTACCTTAAGATACTACCCCATACTTTATTTATTTATAAGAGAGCAGTAATTTTCAATGATGACCAATGTCTAAAGGATTGGTAAGGTTTCCTCTACTCTTCTACTTCTCTATTTGTTTATAGTAATGTGTATGAAGCCTTGTATGAAATTGTGTGGTATGGTCCACTTATGGTGGAGGTGTTTACTTTATTGTCAATGTATATATGTGTTTACCATGGTGTTTAAGGCAAATTTATGAATATATTCACATGTGCTTATGATGATACTATGAGAAGATTATACCTACTTTTCTATATTAGTTGTGATCTAGGGTGTATGACTATTGTATGAGCATGTGTATTTCCATTTTAGGGTAAAGTATAGGTGCTGACATTGATAATTTAAATGTTTAATAATCCCTTACCTATGTACCGTATGGGAATTTATGAATAGCACAAGTTAGGAGTCTTAAGTGTAATGTGAAGTTGACTTTGATTTGTCTTCTATGCTATTTTGTGTTGTGTGGTTTGTGCTTGATAGAGTATTATGGTCTTATAGGGTGGCTGCCTCAATATGTTTTTCATAGACATTATGTGATCAGGTTTACCAATGTACACACACTCTCACTTTACATGCATGTTACAAGTACTACAGGTCATGGTGTCTAAACGAAAGGTAGTTCTCATATTCACTAGTGTCTACTACTATGCATGGTAGGATGATGTTTATTAAAGCATTATATGTGTTTCCTTATCTAGGATGACTTGATAGGTGTACTAGTAAGGGAAAGGGTATGGGACTTTACGTATTCATTCCACAGTGTACCTTGATAAGATAATTCTAGTTTTGGTTTCTATATGTATGAATATGTATGTATGAATATATGTGACTTAATGTGTTATGTGAAAGGTTTGCTCACATATATGTATACACACACACATGTATGAAGATATAGTCAAGAAAGGGGCCTTTAATGGTGTATTCATGTGTACCCTAAACTAGATGATGTTTTACATTTGTTATGTTCATGTGAAGGGATTCTTTACACGACTTAGAGTGATGAACTTTCATCTATGACCTATGAGTTAAGCATATGAAGGGATGACTCTCCTAAACCTATGTTTATAAAGTAAAAATATAATTAAACTTTTCAATGAAGGGAACTTAGCTTAGCACCGAGTAAACTTGAATATGAGTATGTGTCCCTTGCTATGGTAGGAAGGTTTCACCATAAACCTCATGAGGTAGATAACCAAAATGCCTCAATAGGCATAAATAGGGTTTCCCTAAGTGAATAACTACAGTTCCTAATGTTTGCATAAAGAGGGTTTTCACATGTACCTCCAAGTTCCTTAAATATGTTTCCACCATAGGATACTAGCTAGAAGATCCACCTAGAAAGCTATGTCATATTTGGTTCTTCTTTTTCCGGTAGACCACCTTCTTTCCATGTGGGGTTTTATGACACTAGATTCTATGTTTTGCATCACATGGTTTATGTCGGTTAAGTCTATAGTTTTCCTAATGTAAAATGGACAATGGAAGAGAAAAACTAGGACCCTAACTAAAATAACTTAAGGGAGGTTACTTAGGATAGGTGAAAGTAATGAACCCATCTAGACATTGCACAAGTACCTCCGTATAAAGTTCTAGGAACGTTTTCTAATGCCTGTCACTATGTATGTGTTCCTTATGCATGACATTGTAGCAGTTATCTACTTGTTATGAAGATGTACATGGTATGAGTTTTTATGCATTATGTTAATCTTGTTGAGTATTTAATGAAGGTCTTGACTTAACTATGTCTATCTTGTACTATACTTATATGATGGTATGTGTTGGCTTTTATAGATTGTATGTATGTTTTCTTGAAGCCTTAAGGTGATGTATTGCACCAAGTTTCAGTAGAGGGTTACTTGGGAAGTTAATAAATAAAAAGGAAATCAGCTCACTGTTAATGTGACTCAAAAATGTAATAAATCTTATATGTGGACCTATGAAATGTTTGGCCTTTGAATATGTTTATATGAAGTATATGAATGATATAAATGCTACTGTTTCATGGTTTTATAAATATTTATTCAAATGCATGAAGTATTATTTCAAGAAAGTGTCCTTTTTAAATGTGTGTTTTTGCATGGTTGTCATACTTAGTGCATTCTTATACTAATCCCGTTCTTCTCTAATTTTTACACAATGTATAGGTTATGGATGCTTAAAGGATGTCTATGATTGAGGAACTTGATATGTGATACCCAAGCACAAGGAAAGGGATCCTTAAGTTCCAAGGATTCCCTATTCATGTCCTAATGTAAAATTTCTAAAGATTGTGTAGTTATGTCTTATGTTTTAAGGGTTATGTTCCTAATGTATTCTAATGTTGTTAAGTCTAAAATGGAAAGAGACTTAGGGTCTAAATATGTTTTCTGACTTATTCTTTTTATATATACGAATTTATACCATATGATACGCTACGAAATGTTTTAATTTTCCGCTGAATTTACTATTTTAATGCGATAAATGATAACTATGGGCATTTATAAGACATCCGAGAGGTCAAGTACGCCATGTTACTTCTAGGGGGTGCTTTCCGGATGTGACAGTCTGCAACTCAAAAACCTAAAGGCTACATGGCTCCATCGATACCACCTATCGACGGGACGCCATCTGATCGACTGACCGTCATTTAGGGCAGTCGATAGCCATTGCAAGGTAGTGTTGAGTTCCAAGTTGGGGTCCTCCTTCTATGGCCCCTTGTGGGTCCTACGTTGAGTCATACCTGGACGTTGAACATCTAAACATGCACGTCTAGGTATAAGAAACATATGCAAATAATTTCAACATCAAAAAAGTTAGGAAACATGCTAAAACACATCCAAACTCACCAGGATGTCCAATGGCTATCTTTCGAATGTCACCGGACGTTATTACACGTTTGACCTCCAAACATTACCAAACTCAACATGCTGACTCTAAACACTATTATCTATCATATGTGGACGTTATAAACTCATTACACACACAAAAACACACAAAAACACATAAGGAACATAGGTTACTAGTCGTCGAACCTCTAGGTCATTTCTTGACGTTTTGACTTCAAACTTGACCCAAATCTTAAGACACTTCCTCAAACATGATTTTAAACCATATGAGGACTTCAAGACTTCATGACACACACATTAGGCCCTAGTTTTACCTAAGTCATTTTTGAGGTGTTATATTATCCCCCACTGGGACAACATTTGTCGTCGAATGATACTTGCATCATTTTAGACGTTATGAAAAGATGATTAACTGAAGAATAGTATCACATGACCATACCACACAACACTCCTATAAAAGAAAGATCACTTTCATATAAAAATGAGACTCACAACACAAAAAGAATCTAGAAACTAATCTACGACTAATCATGTCATAAGACTCATATTCCTTATTTTATTTAGAAAAATCCTCATTCGCAACACACTATAATGCCGACATACATCAATTGTAGACAACCATTTTACACCATAGAACAATTTATTTATTTTCACAAAATCTTTAGAGTGACTACAATTTTTTTAAAGTGAACATGTTTCATAATATAAAAAAACATTAGTTAAAAAATTGCTAATAAGTGCTCAACAAATTGATCTCATAGAACAATTTTGACATGCTCACTATTCACCTTCATGAACAAATTAGCAACCTACATAGATGTATATAAACCATGAAACAGATACCATGCATGAAAACACATTTTCCCATTCAACAAAACTTCAACCATGATATGCATATCATAAGGAGAATGTTTGAAACTCATTTCTCACAAAAGACTCCTACATAAATCAAGCTACTAAAAACTCTTTGTTTTAAGCTTGAATACAAACATAAATAAAGGTTAAGGGTACCTCACCCGGGATTGAACCTAGGTGGAAGCAATGAATTAATGTGATTTTTATTTAAGTTGTTGAATTAATAAAATTAATTAACAATTATTATTCATAAGCCGAATATAACTCCTACTCTCACCTCTATCTCTCAACTCTCACACTTAATCTCCCTTTTTATTTCACACAAAATTTCTCTGACAAAATAATGTACAAAATCAGAAAAATAAACCAAGTTCTTCACACTTGAAGAACTTACACGAAATCACAAGAAAACAAACATTACTGGCACACTAGGCTAAGGTTGGTTGTCATTTTAGTGGAGTTGATATTGAGGAGGTTTAGACGTGTTCTTGGGTGAAGTTTTTGGGCAGAAATTCAAGATTTTAACATAAAAAAGGTATTGGTTTTCTTCTCTCTTGGTCCCTTTCCAAAGAGACCCCTTAAGGTTCATATTATTCATTCGGAAACTAGGATTGTTTCCCTCTTGCATGCCTCTGTCACTAGTTCTCAATGAATCGTAGGTTGGGTATGACTGCTGGTAGATTTAGGTTTATGTTATGTTTTGTGGTGAATATAATTACTTTGTGTACTTGAAATACTATGATAGGCAACCATGTATTGTAATTTTGTGCAAGTTTGTGCATGTTACTATGAATGTACTTGAATGAGGCAGAATTAACGCTTCAAGTTTAACATAGTTTTTGTTGTCATTTTACGTAAATAAATATATGTAATCGTGATGTTCATCAAAATGGAAATGGGGCTGATTTGAGTGTTAACATTTTGGCTAACCGAATCAATGAAATACCCCTCCCCCGGAAAAAAAGTTTTACATGATCCATGAATTGTCCTAAGTTTTCAAGTGGAAATATTGATGAAAATAAGTTGAGAAAATTATTAAGTTCCATTCAAAAATATAAGTTTGGTTTAGGCTAAAATATAGAGATGAAATTTGGAAAAATAAATTGATCTTAAAGGTATGAGGCCACCAGGATTCGAACCTATGACCTCATTCGTATAATACCTTAAATTCGCAAGAAAAAGAAAAGGGTCAGGGGATTCGAAATGGGGTATAATGTTTGAGAAAGGAGAGTGGAAAAAAATTAAATAAATAAAATGGGAGGCGGGGGAATCGAACCTACGACCTCCAAGAAGCGAATGAAGTGAAAGAAGAAAATTAAAGAAAAGAATATGTGAGGCGTGGGAATCAAAACCATGACCTCAAGGCTGGAAAAGAGAAGGGGAAAATAAATAAGAAAACAAAGTGAGGATGTAGAGGCTCGATCCCACAACCTCACTGCCAAATACCTAGCTAAGTCTAAATTAAATAAAAATAAAATATGGGGGTTGTGGGGGTTCGAATCCACAACTTCACAGCCCCTAGCGAAATTAAAGAATAAACAAGGAGAAGCTGTGGGGTTTGTTCCCACAACCTCTTTGTCTAGGCGAATTGACAACACAATTTTAAATTAAAAATAAAAAGGGTTGTGGGGGTTTGATCCCACAACCCTTCTGCCAAATAAGAGTAGAATCTAAGGAGAAAAATAAAAATAGAATGTTGATGTTGGGGCTAGATCTAGGTTCCCGACGTCATGAAGACAAAAAATAAAGTCAAGGAAAAATGTAAGTATTGTACAAGGGGTTCGATCTTGGGTTCCCTTTCCCAAAATTCCTTATTGATACATAAATCATACGTGGATTAAATGTTCAAGAATAAAGCCACCTTCTTTGATCGAAATCGAGATGTTGGCATACATACAAGATGCAGAAGTCTTGTACTACATAATCTTAGGAAGATATGAATCACTTAAACGAACGATAAATGACGCTTCATGGTTTGTATGTATAGATCCATAAGTCTAGCATACGTTTAAAAATATGTGAACCTAAGATGTATGTAATGAAATGATGTAATCCTTCAAGGGTTAAGTAAGAGGGTGAAACACACTTAATGGCCAACTGCTTTGGCACATATTGAAATGAACAATGAAATGAAAAATGAAATGATTAAATGAACAATGAAATGATGAAACGAACAAAGAAATGACGAAATTGACAATGAAATGATAAAACCCTAGAAGGGTTAATTAAGAGTCTGAAACACATTTAATGGAAAAGTTTATTAGCATATGATAAAATGAACATTCACGTAAAATGGGGTGAGTAATTATGAAGAGCAAATGTGCTAATGTTAATGAATGTGGTGACAACATGATATGAGGATAATGTAAAAGATGAGAAAAATATCAAATGAGCCTAAGTGAATGTTACCAAATTGTACTCACCTATGAAAGTGTAAAGTTAATGAAGAGACCAGTATCTATGAACACTCTAATGAAAGTATTGAGATTGACACACTTAATACTAATGATGAGATGAAAATCATCTATTGAGCTATGATGTCCAGATACTAGAAGCTAGCTTCCATGATGTATGAGTTGAATGTAGTGGTACTTTATACAGAGCACCGATAGACTAGTTATGAGTTGTGATGCCTTCTTTCGGGAAGGTAGGAGGTTCACGTAACTCTCATGAGATGAAACTGTCCGACATGTCGGGTTTAGGTCTGCTTATATCTCCTAGTCTTCAACCCATACTGCCAATATAGGGATCTGGCGGGGTTCAATTCCCATGTATGCTAGCATATTTTAGGTCACTTTGGTCAGTGATTCTACCTCTTTTCGATATGGGATAGGCACTGGATTCATGATGCTCACATGATCTATGTCGGTTAAATTTAAAGTTCCCATTGAATGAATGAGGCCAGCCTCGAATGATGCACATAATGAAATGAACGATACCAAAGGTGTTAGGATAGGATAATCAAGAGGAGAGCTAGACTTAAGTAATGACGCTAGGTTATTCTTTGTCATTGCACAACAAACCCGGTGAGAGTCTTAAACTACATCCTAGGTATGAATGGTGATTGAACTAGTATATGAAAGAATGAAAAATGAAGTATGTATGAATGAATGAAGAATACTTTGTGTTTTTTAAAGAAGGCTCCCTAGTTGAGGTCCCAGATGTTGAGCCCTCATTTTGGGAAGTCCTAACGTCAAGTCCATGATCCCAATATCTCATGGCATATGAAAGAACGATATGAACTATGTGATATGATATGTGAAATATGTTATGTGTTGTTTGCTAAATGATAAGTTTGATGATGGATGTTACACTCATGGCATGACTTTTCGAATCAAAATTTGGCAGGTCCATTGACTTTTCTAATTAAATTTTGGCAAGTCCACTGACTTGACTTTCCATAAATCATGTTATAGGAAAGAGATATTCTTTCTCATGCATGTCATTGGTGTGTTCTTGCATATACCCATACTTACTACAAGTGTGTACAAATTCCATACAATTATCAATTTTAGGTGCAGGCACAGGTGGACGCTAGAGCTACAGGGTGATGCTGAAACTAACCGGATGTAGAGCATTCATAATGACTTGGTAGGCCCTTATATTTTCAAGGATGCTTTCCCATTATATTCTAGCTTAGTTATAGGATTGAGCTAGTGGAGTATGTTCCACTAGCGTTTATGTTTTCTTTTGTTAAGACATTGTATTGGTGCCATTTTTGCAAGTATACATTTAATGCTATATTAAACAATTTCTTTCATTTGATGATCTTAATGTTAGATGGTTGATGGTGAACAATTACAATCGAATAGAATATTTAATCTGTATGTTAAGAAACAAAAATTTTCAAATTTTCCACTAAAATCAACCTAGACTAACTAAGAATGACATAAGTAGGCTTGTCTGTGACCTTTGAGAGGTGAATGACGTCGGTCTCGTCTGGGGTCTAGACTTCGGTCGTGAAAAAGTTTGAATCAGAGAACTATGTTAAACTTCGAAAATAATAAGTTCACATCAACCACATTGAGTAGTTTCTAAGTCATGGTAGTGTAGTGTACCACTATCCTGAATTAGAGACTGTATGATGCATAGGAAAATCTTCCATCTTCTGATCTTATCGTGCCTTTGCTAATGTCCAATTTCTAGGTGTTATGAGCGTGTCTAACATCAACTCTTGCTGTTTTCAGAGAATGATTACCAGGAGGAAAATTGGTCATGGGAGAGGAGGAGAAGTTGCTGGGAACAATAAAGTTCCACCCCAGGATACAATTGAAGGAGTGACAATACCAGTTAACTCTGTTTGGTTGAATGATGCGGAGGTGTGGGCATCTATGGCCCAGATGGCACAAGCTATCACTATAAAGGCCTAGGCCATTACTGCCCAGGTCAACTGGCAGAATGTTGAGAGGCAGAACCCACTAGTGCGTAGCCTGACCGATATGCTGAGATACTTCTCGAGGATGAACCCGCTTACTTTAACAGATTCTATGACTTTAGAGGACCCTCAGGAGTTTGTGGATGAGGTGCATAAGATTTTGGTGGCAATGGGGGACACCAATACTGAGAAAGTAGAACTGGCTTCTTATCATCTCAAGGATGTTGCACAAACTTGGTGCAAGATGTGGCAGGATAGCCGAGCTTTGAGCAGAGTTTCGGTCACTTGGGAACTGTTTAAGACAACCTTCCTGGGAGATTCTTTCACAAGGAGATGATCGAGGCGAAAGTTGAGGAGTTAATCAACCTTAAGAAGGGATCAATGACAGTCAGAGAGTGTTCCCTTATGTTTCTCAAACAATCCAGGTATAATATTTTCTGTAGTATCTAACAACAAGGATGATATGAGTACTAAAGTTTGTTAAAATATCCAGTTATGCTACATCCCTTGTATATAACAACAGGGATTAGATGAGCAGGTTCCTCACAGGAATAAACAGAGATCTGTAGGAAGAGTGCCGGTCATTGATGCTCCATGATAACATGCACCTCTCTAGGTTGATTGTGCATGTACAGCAGGTAGAGGACAACCACAAAAAGAGGGGCGTTCATGATACTAGGAGGCCGACGCCTCAAGATAAGGAAGGTCCCAGCCATGGAGGACATAGAAATGATTTTGGCGTCCGTGAGCAGCTCATGTTCAAGAAGGGGCAGCAGAGTTCTGGGAATTCTAATTCCCAGAGAAGTACAACACTTAGAGGAGGCAGACCTGAGCACAAGAAGGGAAATGAAGGTGAGATACAACGTCCCAAAAAGAACTGTGCTAAGTGTGGTCGTCCTTACAGTGGAGAATGCAGATAGGGCACTAATTCTTGTTTCGATTGCGGTAAGAGTGGGCATATGGTTAGAGACTTCCCACACAATAGAAGTCAGGCAACAGGTCATGCTCAGCCTAGGCCTAATCCACAGGGTGCAACAACAGCCGAGCCTCTTAAGAGGAACAAGTTCTATGCCCTAATGTGCAAGGAGGAGCAAGAGAAGTCGACTGATGTGGTCAAAGGTATGCTGCAGGTATTCTCAACTTTTATTTGTGCTTTACTTGATCCAGGGTCTATTCTTTCCTATATAACTCCTTTGCGTACTCTAACTTTTGAAATATTGCCTGAAGTTTTGCATGATCCTATAGTGGTTAGTACACCTTTAGGAGAAAATGTTAGAACTGATAGAGTAGACACGGATTGACCAATAGTCGTATGTTGTAAGACTGTGTGCAGACTTGATTGAGTTACCCATGCATGATTTTGATGTTATCATTTGCATGGATTCTCTTCACAATTGTTATGCTAGTTTAGATTGTCGTAGTAGAGTGGTGAGATTTTGTTTCCCTAATGAAGAGAAACAAGTCTGGGAGGGGTACAGCTCGAGTCGTCCTAATCCCTTGATTTCGTACCTTAAGGCTAATAAAATGATGTCCAAGGGGTTATTATGTCATATTGTGAGTGTTAATGATTCAGATCTTGACATTCCTTCGATAGACTCATTGCTTGTTGTGAATGAATTCGTAGATGTATTTCCTGATTATTTGCTTGGAGTCCCTTCTCCACGAGAGATTGACTTTGGTATCGACTTAGAACCCGATACTAATCCAATTTCTATTCCTCCCTACAGAATGGATCCAGTGGAACTCAAAGAGTTGAAGCTCCAGTTAAAAGATTTCAGTGATAAGGGTTTCATTTAGCCGAGCATATCTCCTTGGGGCGCTCTATTGTTGTTTGTGAAAAAAAAAAGATGGGACCCTTATAATATATATTGATATTCAGCAGCTCAACAAAGTCACTATAAATAATTAGTATCCATTTCCCAAAATAGATGATTTGTTCGATCATCTCCAAGGGTCCAGTTTCTTCACTATGATTGATCTTCGTTCATGGTATCATCAACCTAGGATTAGGAATGCAGATATCCCAAAGACAACCTTTCGTACCCGTTCTGGTCATTATGAGTTCTTGGTTATGTCATTTGGCCTAGTGAATGCACCTGCTGCATTTATGGATCTCATGAATAGGGTCTTCTATGAATTCCTTTATTCTTTCGTCATAGTATTCATTGATGACATTCTCATTTACTCTAGGAGCAAGGAAGAGCATGAATAACATTTGATACTAACCTTCTAGGTACTTAGAAAACATCAGTTGTACACAAAATTTAGCCAGTATGAATTTTGGATTAGAATAGTGACCTTCCTAGGTCATGTTGTGTCCAATCAAGGTGTAGAGGTGGACCCCAGGAAGACTGAGGTTGTTAAGAACTGGCCAAAACCTCTTACTCCCACAGATATCTTATAGTTTATTGGGATTGGCTCGTTACTACCGCAGGTTCGTGTAGGGCTTTTCTTCCAATGCTACCCCACTGATAACTCTGACTAAGCAGAAGGCCAAGTTTGAATGGACGGAGGCTTGTTAAAAGAGTTTATGGGAGCTCAAGGATAGACTCACATCAGCCCCGGTGCTTACTTTGCCTAAGTGTAGTGAGAATTACATTGTTTATTGTGATGCATCTAGGGTTTGTTTGGGTTGTGTTCTTATACAAGGTGGTAAGGTGATAGCCTATGCATGGAGATAGATCAGGGTTCATGAGAAGAATTATCCCACTCATGACTTGCAGCTAGCAATTGTAGTGTTTGCCCTGAAGTCGTGGAGGCACTACTTTTATGGAGTGCATGTGGATGTGTTCACAGACCACAAGAATCTCCAATTCATACTCACATAGAGGTAGTTGAATCTACGTCAGCGGAGATGGTAGGAGTTGTTGAAGGATTATGACATCAATGTTCACTACCATCCAGGTAAGGCCAATATTGTAGCCGATGCTTTGAGTAGGAAAAGCATAGGATGTAAAAACTACATTGAGGATGAAAAGAAGGAGTTAGTGAAAGATGTACACAGACATGCAATACTAGGTGTGTGATTGGTTGACTCTACTAGTGGGGGTGTTTAAGTTTATCCTAGTTCTGAATCATCCTTGTTAGTTGAAGTCAAGAAGGTAAAGCATCTCGATGCTGTGTTGATGGAGCTGAAGGACTCAATGTTGATAAAAAATGAATGAGTCTTTCACTGTGGGAGGTGATGGCATACTTAGGTATCAAGACAGGCTATGTGTACCAGATGTGGATGATTTACAGACAAGGTTTGTTGCAGAGTCCCATAGTTCCGAATATTCCATACATCTAGGTTAGATAAAGATGTATCATGATCTTAAGTAGATTTATTGGTGGGATGGAATGAATAAGGACATTGCAGAATATGTGGCCAAGTATCCTAATTGTCAGCAGGTTAAGGCAGAACATCTTAAGCTTGGCAGTCTTACTCAGATAATTGAGGTTCCGACTTGGAAGTGGGAGGCCATTAATATGGACTTCGTGGTTGGTTTTCCGAGAACTAGGAGACAGCATAACTCCATATGGGTTATTGTGGGCATATTCACTAAGTCTGCAAACTTTATCCCTATGAAGTCTACTTACAGAGCCGAGGACTATGCGAGACTCTACATAGATGAGATTCCTCTATCAATCGTTTCAGATAAAGGATCTCATTTTACTTCACATTTCTAGAGATATTTGGAGAAAAGCTTGGACACGCAGGTAAAGCCTAGTACTACCTTTCATCCCCAAACTTATGGTGAAGAAGGGAAACTCTATCGTCCTATAACCTTTCACTCATAGATGTGTAATGACTCACCACCGATGATCGAGGCTCTACTAGACGTGGAAATATGAGACATTGGATGCTAAAACAACTTTTATAAACCTCATGATTTGTTACCATGTTTGTCAGGACCAGGGAGCACCCCCTAGAATAAACATGGTGTACATGAACTCTTGGAGGTCTTATACAAGCCCATATTTATTATTCATTGCATTTTTATAGGTAAATTTAGTGGAAAATTTAAAACTTTCATAGCACATAATGTGCTAGAACATCACTACCGTTATATATAAAATATCATAATACATAGTTAATGACTGTAGCCTTTTTTGTCATCCTAGACTCAACATCAATAGAATATAATAGGAACACAACCCTCTTAACATAAAACATTAACAAACTATTACAAAACTTTATATAAAACTTTGCATAGGACATACTTGAATCTTAAGGATTCCTTTCTTTGAGCTTTGTCCCTTCACCATAGAGACATATTTTAAGCATTCATAACCTACAATTTGTGTGAAAAGGTAAAGAAGAATGGTGTTAGTACATAAATGTACTAAGTATGGCAACCATGAAAAAATATGCATTTAAAAAGGGACATTTTATGCATCATGCCTTTTTGTGAAAAATTCATAAAATTTGATTCAATAAGCATTATACCATTTACATACTTGATTAGGCGTATTAAATGGTCATAACAATACATAAAATCATACATTGCATTTAAGGCATTTTAGTCATCAATTCACAATAAGTTTATTTAAATTATAGTGTGTTTATTTTCAAGTAATCTTTCTTTCTTTTAACTTCTTGGTTTCCCAAGTGACACTCTAGCGATACTTGGTGCAATGCATCACTTTAAGGACACAAGGTACTCATAGATACCACCTTCATAACCTAACACATACCTTCATAGAATTATCATATCACAAAATTACAGTAAACCATGTTAAACTTTTACACATGCTAACTTTACTTCACATAGACCATTATAAGAAGTTACTCACAATGTCAATCTATGACTACTAGTGCAATGTACATATGAAGTCCCACTTCACACACATTTAGTAAATCTATCAAGAGACCACAAACATATAATACATTTCATACATCAACAAGAAAACTATCAATACTTCCTTCATACCAAGTAATACATTCTTCATATAGCCACCAATACTACATTATGCACATAAAAAGATACCTCATCATATAGACTCATACCATGATTTCATCATAATAAGTAGACAAAACTATAATGTTATCCATAAGGACATAAACATAATCACATAGATTAGAACACCATCCTATAATTCCATTCAAGATCTAACTGTGATCTAATTGTGAAATAATAGGTAAAGTCCCATACCTTTACCTATACTAAGCAATTTTGCTTAGGTTATAGTAGTTAGGATCCTAGCTTTACTTCCATTGTCCACTTTACTTTTAGATAAACTATAGTCTTAACCGACACTAAGACCATGCGTGCTAACATGGAATTTGGTGTTGTGGAGCCTTACACCAAGGGAAGATGCTTTACTAGCAAAAGTTATCATATTAACACATGCTAGCATAGTAACTGATATCACTTGCTAGATCCTAGGGAAAGCATAGTTTATGGAAATCGGAGGTATATATGGAAAACCTCTTTATGTCGATTGATCATTGTAGTTATCCACCTCGTGAGGACAATGGTTAAAAATCATTTCCACATTGGGAAGGGGCACCCTTCATCTAAGTTTATTGGGTGCTAAGCTAAGTTTCCTTTATTGAAAAGCCATTATTATCTTGACTTTATAAAATTTAGGCTTAGGAGAGTTAACTCCTCATATGCTTAGCTCATAGGTTATAGATGAGAGTTCATCAACCTAATTAATGTGAGAAGTCCTTTCACATGGACATAGCACATTCAAGCACCATCTAGTTTAGGTTACAGTTGATAACACCTTTCAAGGCCCCTCCATTGACTAGATCATCATACATGTGTGTATTTACATACATGTGATCAATCCTTTCACATAACACCTTTAGACCACACACGATCATACTTTACTTTATTCATGTGTATGGGTATATGTATAACTACATGAGCAATCCTTCCATATAAACATATTAAGACACTATGCACTTTCATAACATACTGGTGCATTCATATTCATGTACATAGAAAATAAAACCTAGGAACTATCCTATCAAGGCACACATATGCAATGCATAGAGAAGGTCATATACCCTTTCCCATACTAGTACACCTATAAAGTCAGCCTAATTAAGGGAATGCATAACATGCTTCAGACATATACCTTAAATGCATAGTAGTAGACACAAGTGCATATGAGAATACCCTTTCATTAGACACCATGAACCTTACTACTCATAAGCATGCATGAAGTATGACTGTGTATACATTGGTAAACATGATCACCTAATGGATATCAACAACACCTTGAGGCATCCACCCTCTTAGGAGCACAATGCAGAACCAAGCATAGACCAAATAACACATAGTAGCATAGGAGACAAGATAACTACAACACTTGCATTCAGGACTCCTAACCATAGATAATTACACATTCATATAGGGGTACATAGGTAAGGGGTCATTAAACAGTATGACTAATCCATGGCAGCACCTAAACCAACCCTAACATAGTCATTCACATGCTTCTAACCTTAGCAACACAACCTAGATCACTACTAGAATAGAAGACTAGACATGCTTCACATTTGGTGATCATCACCACCACACTTCCATAATGCAATTTCCTTCAAGGAAATGATCACATGACATATAATGACAAGTAAACACCGAAACAATAAGTTTACCATACCGCACAACGCCATTAAAGGCCAATTCTATCAACAATACTATATAAAAGTAGAGAAGTAAAGCTAGCTTACCAATTCATCAACCTTTGTTCATCATCGATGAATACTCAAAATCCATCAATATTATTAATATAGGGCAGTATCTAAATGTATCATATCATAAACAAAATCATAAATAAACCACAACAAGATCATGATACGAACGTGTACACTACATTACCAATTCAATAGAGAATATATAAACATAGATCACTTATGAATCTACCTTATTTAAGAATAAATGATAAATACACACAATTAATTAATAATATTAATATAATACAGTAGTTGAAAGGATCATAACCTAAAGAGACTCATACTTCAAATGCCCTAGAATCGACATCACATTGAAACTACATTAACCATCTATAGAATAGAGGAGAATTATACGCTAATCTTATTTAAACATTCAAACCTTGATTGACATGGATAACTCATAAACAATTAACCATAAAATATACATAATAGGCATTAGATATAAGCAATCAACATGCTATAATAATAATAGACTTAGCATAGAAGTAAGATCACAATGCCCACAAGTAGGCTATATTGAGATTTTTGAGGGAAAAAGGGTTCATCATTCAATTGGATTGAAATTCACTTCACAATCCGTACATTATAATTAATTCTTCATGAGAAAGCTTTTGAAAACTTTTTGAGAAAGAACCCATGGCTAGATTTGAAGATCGGAAGAATGATCATGAATTCTCTTCGAAAAGTTTGAAAGGAACTCTCTTGATTAAAGGTTATATAGAGATGAAGGATCATCATACCTCATTATAGAAGAAAACCATAAAAACTTGATGAATAAACCATAACAATCCAATCTAGAAGATGTTCTTGAGCTGCATCTCCAATGGAGGTTTCTAGTGAGATTATTTTTTGGACAGGGAAGTCTAATTTTTATATGTGGATTAGGTATAGGGTTTTCATCTTATAAACAAACCTAAAATACCAAAAATAACCATCTATAGTAATTTACGTACGTGGGGTGAATTTTATAATTCACGCTTATCATAGCAGCGTGCATGCTGCAATTATAGGAAACACCTAGGGATATGCCAGTCAACGAGGCGTTGATGTTGTGACGGGAGGTGAAGGGAAGAGTTAATATGGAACATAACTGGCATGACTATATGAGACGTGTGGTCCTCGGTTCCTTTTGGCGTCCACCTTCCCTTTTAGATTGAGGTTTGCAATTCGGGGATCATGCCTCAACACACTATGATTTAGTACGTCCCCCTACGACAGGGCGTGTTCTCAAGCACGAGGTGTTGATTGGTGCTCGTCGATTGGCAATGCCAAGGAAGTGTCTCGAAAGACTTTGGTTCCAACTTGAGGGCCTCTTATCGGGCCCTTGGGGAGTCGTTCTCAGATGTTTACAACTTAAATACACACATAAATATGTCAAGGACTGATATACCGTGGTTTCACGGTATAATTAATACTTTTTCCTTAAGTTTAGTGTGTCCGAAAAGCCTTTTTGTGCTAATTTTTATATAAGTTTCTCTGTGTTTTGCAGGGACATCTTTCCAAAGAGCTGGAATGCAAAGATTTGAAGTGAAGAAATTAGAAGAGACCACCTACGGAGCATATGACGGTCCGTCGTGCTTGTGACGTTCATAGGTGGCAGCGTAGTGCATCTGCTGAAGGAAGATGGGGAAGTCTGACCAAGTGTGGGATTACGAATTTATAGAGGTCCGTTCCTACAGGTTCGTCGTGAAGTTCATAGAATGATCCAGTACCCATAGTTAAAAAAAAAAACCCAATTCCAAGAGTTGAATAGTTTTGGAGGAACGAAGACCCTACGGACCGTTGTGCGTATGACGGTCCATCTACTTGTACTCGAGGGGAATGAAGAAGAAGTTTGAAGAAATTGGCACAATTATAGGATGACGGAGTCCTACGACAGTACGTTGTGACCGACGCTGTCCATTTGTGACGCACGACGGTCCGTCGACCCAGCCGCGGTTTGTCAGATTTCCAGCGATTAAATCCTTGTTTCATTAGGTTTTTTTGTTTTTTTATAAATACAGAGACATCGAAAACCCTCGTTTTGAGGTAGACACCAGATAGTTTAGACACCAAATAGTAGGAAACCAAATCGTTAACATCCTATTTTAGACTTCTTTGTATTAAGTGTTAAACATGTTTATCATGATTGTTGGTGAATTTTGGTGTTAATCAAGAAAACCTGTTTGGATTTTATTCTTTCTGGAATTGATAGTACAATGAACTCTAATCTAAATAAGTATTTGAATATTGTATTTTATGACCCGCGTAACATCCATAACTAGGGTTGTGGGAACCAATAGGCAGATATGAGATAAACCCTAACTAAAAAATAAAAATTCAGACTAGTGTCTTGCATGTCTTAAATAATTCTTTCTCTTAGAAGTCTGTTTTAAAAACGGATGGCCAACGTTAGAACCCCCTATGCTACTTGCCAACGACCAAGGAGTAGATAATTGGAAATACTTTTACATAGATTTGTGTATACTATCTAATAGGCTACATTTATTGGTACTAAGTAATACTTAGTCAATATCAAATACGATGCTTAATATGGGGTAAGATGGGTTAGGATAACAACACCCTATCCGGACCAAGGTACGGAGTAAGATTTTCTAGCTTGCCGGACCAAGGTTTATAAATACATAACTTATCACTTTTGATGCAAGATACTAGGAAAAATGGTATAGTTATAATTATCACGTTGTGAACCTGTGGGACACATAAACCCTATTTTATTTGATTAATCGATTAAAATCCAACATTCACAGAACTGTAATTGTCTCTACAATGCATTATTTATTTTCACTCATTTAGAATAGAAAACCCCTTTTGTATATTGTTTTTACTTTCCAGGAAGACATTGACCAAACAATCTATAACAAGTTGGGGAAAAAAAAAGGGGGGGGTTTTAGTCCTAGACTATTTTCCTTCCTCGTGGGAACGATCCCAGAACCTCACTAGTTGGGTTTATTTACTGACACACCGCTTTATCTAAACTTCTACTTGAGAGTAATTTGAGGCCGTATCAAATTTTGGCGCCGCTGCCAGGGGAATATACTTTTCGCTTAACTTGAAGTTATTACTATAGTTTGGTTGATATTTGCTTGGTTTTTACTTTGTTTTATTGTTTTTTGATTTCTTTTTCAGAATCATCCTCCGTGTATGCCAAATACAACACAGAGAGGCAGAGAACCCTTGTTTCTCCCTACGTCACGAGTTTAGAGCGTACACTGCGCAATATGAATCGAACTTTGGAATCTGATGAGAAAATCCGAACCAGAACATCACATATCTTGTTGTTGTTCATGTTCATAAATGTTACCCACCCGATTGCTCCGGGTGAACATCAACATGGGGACAAAAATCCCGCTCCCGGCCCCAAGCATCTAACAGAGGCTATGATACATGCGGATTCGGATGGGGCCACTGTTTTTGCCTCCTCTAACCCCACAGGCCACAACTTTGTGGTATAGTAGTCTGGTGCAAATGCTCACGCCAGCGGTTTTGTTTTTCAGGCTACCTCTGAGGATCCACAGCCCCTATATCTAGTAAGGGCAGTGTGTCAAGTTGTGTAGGGAGGCCTTTATTTGGGGGGGAATGTAGAATGTAATAGGTCTCAGAGTGTTTTCCCCTTCTAACTAACGGGATAGGCTGCTATTTGGTCACTGAGCCCCGACAACCTCCAATCTTTTTACTGGAATCAACTAGAGGAGGGATGTCTTCTTAGCCGTTACTATCTGGTCTCCAAGAACTAAACAAATACAGAGTGAATCAACTTTTGGCACTACCATGAGAGTCAGTTTATAGTTCTTGGTATAGAATTCACCTCATTCTTGAGGCGAAGTGTTCCAAATCACCGTATAGATGATGAGTCCCGGAAAGAATACGTTCTATCAGGGACAAGATGATAACAACAGCGGTGTTGGACACTATCGTAGGTGGATCTTATAGAGAATGTCCTTTGATGCTGAGATCGCTGGAAACAATTAGAAAATCTCCCGAATAACAAAGCTAGAGTACAGGAAGTCTGATACAGGGAGAAACCACCTTCGCCGTACAGTCCATCATCACAACCCAGCCACTGATGAGATTCGTGTGAAGAAATGGCTTCAATGCAACTTGAGCTTTGGGTTGGTACATAAAACATGTCACAGGGTGCAGAAAAAGATAAATGCAGTCAACTACTTGTCGAAACCACCGCCACACAATATGAGTGCTATTATGAGGAGGATTCCCTATGCCGTAAATGAACAAATGGGGGGTTTCCGACCAAGTGCCAAGCCTCTAATAGGATAATTGGCTCCAAGGTCAAGGGAAACCAAGGTCCGGAAACTAATGGTACTAAAATTGTTGAGGGTCATTAATGTCTGAGATTGAAACTACAATCGCGACACACTTCATAATAGGGGTAACTATGGTAATAAAAGACAGGAATGGACCCTATTTCCTCCTCAAAATCGTGAGTTATCCCAGGGATGGTGGAGGTGTATGTCACGAGTAGAGGATTGTTGGCAATAAAAATGATAGAGGAGGTTCTATTGCTAAGTGATGGAGCCACAATAAAATGAGGTTGAGAAAAATGGGCTTTTAGCGGGTATTAAGCAAAAAGTTGATACCCCTGCAATAATCGATTCAGCAACTTGAGTTACAATGCCCAATTATCTTCAACTGTGACACACGGCAACCAGGCCACTCTTCCTAGCACACTGTCCAAATCCGAAAAATGATGGACCAATTGTAGGCAATTACTACTCGCCGTGGCAAGAAAACTTAACCCTATGCCATCTAATGAGAGAATTTACAAAAGATCTATAATTGGGTTAAATTGATGCTGAATTAGCGGATAACACTGCAAAAGATGTTGAAGTGCATAAAAGGTAACTCGCTCTGCCTAGGCCACCACCTCCATTTCCTCAAAAGATATTGAAAATACCCGAGGATGGAAATATCGGTGTATTTTATACATGTTGAAGCAACTTTCTATCAATGTCCCTTGGTAGAAGCTTTAGAACAAATATGCCGTTATGAAAAGTTATGAAGATCTTGTCACAAAGAAAGATCTTGTCACTTTTTGAGGATGATGATAGAATGCAAGCACTTGTAGTGCTATTGCTACAAGATATCTGGTCCAAAAGAAAGAAATCGGGTGCGTTACTATCCCTTGTACAATCGTCTATTACAATTACATTTTGTGAAGATATTTGATTTGGGGGCAAGCATAAATTCATGCCCCTCTCGATTTACAGAAGTTGGGTTTGGATGACCCAAAGCCCACTGTCGATGTCGTTTACTGATGGCTGATCGCACAGTAAACGGCCTATAGGGATACTCACGATGTGCTGTAAAAAAGTGGAGTCATTCATATTTCCGCGATTTTTTTTAATTCTTGATTGCGAGTCGATTTTGAAGTTGTCATATTCCTGGGAGGCCATTCCTTGCTACGGGAAGAGCCTTAGTAGACCATGGAAAGGGGCAAAGGAATTTCGGTTGAACAATAGGAAGTACCCTTTAATAATTTGTAGTCCATGAGGAATAGTGGTGAGCTCCAATCGGCATCTGCTATATCCTACAACATGGTTGTAGACAGTTCTGAGACACATAGAAGAATGTCTAAGTGTAGAAGCATTAGAAGAGTAATTCATGACTTTGATATTGAGTATTGAAGACTATGAGTCATTTTTTCCGGCTCTTGACCGAGGTGATGTTCGGTTAAACCGCAGAAATTTTGAGCTGATTTCCGAAAGAATCGCGAGTCCCACCCGCGAAACCATCTAGAGGAGGCTCCAAAATTAGAACTAAAGCTCTCCACCTATCATCTCAAGTAGAATTCTTAGGAAATGGTGAAACTTTGCCGGTAATCTTGCATCAGACCTAGATGAACCAAGTTCAAAGTTTTGGTGAAGGTACTAAAAGGTTCAAAGAGCTATTGGGTGACTATTGCAGACATTATTAGGACCCTTCTGGTAATTTTCTCTCATAAAATCCAACTAAACATGAATCTAAGCTGAGCATGAGCACCAAGACGCTTAAAAAATCCTCCTATGCAAAGTCATGAAGAAGTGAAATCATTAAGTGGTTTGGATGCCGGAGGTAATCTACCCCATCGCCGATATAGTTGGGTATGCCCGGTTCTGTGTAATAAGAAAGGGGGAAGCCCCTGTGGTCCCAACGAAAAAAATGACTTGTTTCCAATGAGAGACCGTTTACTGGTTGGAGGGTTGGGTATGGATTACCGTAAACTAAACTCTGACTGCAAAGACCATTTTCCTATGCCCTTCTGGGATCAGATGTTTGGATAGACTTGCCGTAAAGTGTGGTAGCTGTTTTTCTGATGATAATTCGGGTATATCAGATTTTCTATTGCCCAGAAGATCAAGATAAACCACTTCACTTGTCCATATGGGACCTTTGCGTTAGAAGAATGCCTTTGGGTTGTGCAATGCACTCGCAACATTTCAAGGATGTCGATGTCGATATTTTCTGACTGGTGGAAGGATACTATAGAAGTCTTTTAAGGAATGATTTTTCTATGTTGGTGATTCATGTCGACGGTGTTTTGACCATTTATCGTTGTCCTAAGAGATGTAAGACTGCAATTTAGTACGAACTGTGAAAGTGTCCTTTCATGGTGAAGAGGGTATGTTGTGGTCAGTCGCATTTCAGAAAAGCGCATAGAGTTAATCGAGCTAAAGTCGCGGTAATAAGAGACTTCCCACCATTTCTGTGAGAGGGTGTGAGAAGCTTTCTTTTCTTGGGCATGCAAGTTTTTACCGGAGATTCATCAAGTCTTCTCCAGGATTGTCACCCCACTTGTGTAACACTGCTGGAGAAAGTTGTAATTTTGTTGATGAATCTTGTATTAAGGCATTCAGTAACTAGGAAAAATTGTGTCTGCGCTATCATTATTTCTTCATTATTCTCCGGTTGGATCCATTTGAGGTGATGTGCGAGCTAGTGGGGGTGTCTCCTTGTGTATACTGGGACAGAGGGAAAACAAAATCCTTACCCCACCCCATCTACTAGGCGGTAAAGCCTAATGAAGCTCAGAAGAACTACACAGCGACTGAGCAAGAACTCTTGCATTAGTTTTTGCTTTTAAGAATTTCCTCCTATTGATAGGTACTAGAGTTTATAGTGCATAACTACACTCACATTGAGATATTGATGTCATGAGGAGCGAACCTAGGCTGATTCGTGGTATTACTGCTACAACACGTAATTGGACTTTGAAGTGAGGGATAGAAAAGGAACTGAAAATCAAGTTGCTGACACTGTCTCGTCTAGAGATGAAGTTATGAGAGAGTTAGGGGATCATACTAATACGGACATTGATTATACTTTTCCCAATGAACTGCATGGCTGCTTCCCAAGACTTGATTCCATGGTTTCGCAGATTTTGCGAACTATCTGGCTAGTGATATGTTTTCCCCAAGAGCTTTTTCCTTTCAATCAAAGAAAACAATGTCATGTATGATGTGAAAAATTTTTTTGGGATGCACCGGTACTTGTATGGTAGTTGTGCTTACGGGATTAATTCGGCGTTATGTGCCATAATGTGAGATGTTTTTGAGTGTGTTGGAGGCATGCCATTCCTCAACCTTGGTGGACATCACAGTGGTATCCGAACCGCTCATAAAATATTACAACATGTGGCCACTATTGGACAACTCTTCATCAATATGCTCATCGGGTTTGCTAAAGCAATGTAACAGATGCCAACGAGATGGCGGCATTTCAAGAAAGAAAGCTCCCTCTAAACTCCCTTCTTGTTGATTCGAGTTTTGATGTTTGGGGTAATTGACTATGGGCTTTCATCTTTCTCATGGATGAAGTATATTTCAGTTGCAGTTGATATGTATCTAACTGGGTCTACTCCATAGCCCTCGCAAACAATGAAGGGAAGAGTGTCACTGCATTTTTTGGCAAAATAATAGTTTTTCTCTCGTTTGGCACCCCAAGGGCCATTTTAGTGAGGGGGGCTCCCACTTCTGTCATATAGAATTGATTCACGGGGTTATTGGAGAAATACGAGTTCGCAATAATGTGGCCCTCCTTACCACCCTAAACTAGTGGGCAAGTTGAAAGGTCGAATCGGAGTTCAAACAGATATTTGGGGGGGGGGGGGGGCAGGGGGGGATTGTTCAAAACAGTGACGCTATAGCACGTATTGGTCAGGAGGCTGATGATGCTCTTTGGGCCTACCGACAGCATAAAAACTCCCATACAGGTTTTCTCTATACCAACTTTATATGGAAAGCTTTCATCTTCGTTGAGTTAGAGCATAAACCATGTGGGCCTAGAAGAAGTTAAAAGGATTGGAGCGAAGCTGCAGAGCAACGGTTACATGGGTTTGAATGAACTTGATGAATTTTTGCCCTGAAAGCCTATGAAGCTCAGCCTATCAAAGAAAAGATGAAGACGTACCATGCACACAAAATCGTAAAACCGAGAGTTTATAGGTGGGGATTTGGGTGATTTTATTCAATTCCAGATGCGCTCGTTTCCAGGCACAGCTCAAGCCAAATGGACGGTCTTACAAACAGTTACCCAAACTATTCCCTCTGGAGTCAGTTGAGTTGGAAACTAGGAGGGTTGTGGTTTCAATGTGAATGGACAACACATTAAATCTATTTCGGCATGCTAATCGGGGAATGAAGTGATAGAGGCATACCATCTTATGAAGTCTGAGTAATTCAGGTCCCCAGCGTGCCGCGACATTAAGTCAGGCGCTTGTTGGGAGGGCAACCCAATACTATCATCTTTTTAGTATGGTACGCATTTTTCTATTAATGGGTTTTAAATTTGCGGCACATCACCAGAAATTCTACAAAAAAAAAAAAATTACTCTGCAGCAGTCATTGACGGACCATCGGAACGACCGTTGGTGCCTACGACAGACCGTCCGTATTGCATCCGTCGTACCATGGTACTTTTGTCGTTATTTTTGAAACTAGGGCACACACACGGACCATGACGGGTCGTCAAAGACTGCGACGGAACGTCGTCGGGGTACCGTCCGTGATTAATGAGGTATAACCCACCCGACCCGGCTGGACCCTTTTTCAAATCAGACCGTGTTAAACTCCCCAACCCCTCATTTTCACCCCATTTATACTTCATTATTTCTCCCTTACTCTTCCTTTCTCAACTTTTCACAATCTATTCCTCTACCAACCACGTAATTGCCTCTCACATTCTCCAAAGCCCAAAGTGTTATCTACTAGTGGAAACTGCTGCTGTAAGTGTCTATCTGGCCGACTGAAGTACTTGTGCATTTGTTTTTCGCATTTTAACGGTATGTGTCTCTAATTTATACTCATTTAACTGCATTTTTGTTTAGTAGTTAGTATTATTTAGTTATTCGTCGCTATTTTTTCCCTTATATATAATTATGGGTCTAAACCTAGGCGCAAAATTTTTCGAATTTTTTCAGTTGACAGCAACCCTACCCCGACAATAGGTTCTTTCGGCATGCTAGTTCCTAGGATTTGGGATCAAAATATAGGTCCACAACACTACAAGCCCTGTGGGGTTCATCGGGAATGCTTAGGGTCCCTTAGTTTCTGTCCTTGTCATTCAGAACGAGACCCCGATAGCCGCGCCTACCCCCGACGGACCGTCGTAGGGTTCGTTGCAAGCCTAGCACACCTGTTCCCAAAGGACACATGTTACGGACCGTCGTCTTCACGACTTCCTTCCTGCACAACCGTTCCGGGGGATGGTTGTCAGAGACCCTGTTTCTAGGGTCTCTCACTTGTTCTAGTGTCCCTTTCCTTCAGCGGACACATGTGACAGACCGTCATACTCACGACGGTCCGTCCTGCACGACTGTCATGATGGTCAGAGACCCCTCTGCTAAGGGTATCCATATTTTTTTTCAAGTGTCCTACGACGGACACCTACGATGGACCGTCGTAACTGTGATGGTCCATCCTGCATATACCGTCTTTCTAGTCAGAGACTCTCCTTCAGGGTTCTTTATATATACTTAGACTAAGTAAAACACGACGGACTTCATGACGGTCCGTTATAGCCACGACGAGCAGTCACCAGGCCCGTCGTGTGATACAGTTTCAATAGCCATGACACACTATTTTCAATGTTTTCTTTCATATGGTTTTTCCTGTCTTGTGTGTCACTACTCGTACTAATATTGATCCTTTACACGTACTATCTACTATGGCACCCAAGCAAGACCGCACCTACGTACGCGGGCGATCAAAGTCTGTCTCCCCATCTGCCCGCATGGTCATCGGCTCTGATGATGAGTGTGACCCTGAGTACGTGCCCCCAGCCACTTCCGCCCCTTCCCGTGCTGCACGTGCTCCCAGAGCCACACCCAAAAAGGTGGCGTCCGGTGTAGTAACTGCCTCCTAGTCTGATGAGGAGCGCACAATGACCGGCACACCCTCTAGGTCAGCCACAATTGATGAAGGAGCGTCTGGCTCCTTAGGAGTATCCTAGTCCAAGGAAGCCTCTGGCTCTGCTGAGGGTCCTGCACCCGCCACCGCTGCAGCGTCGGCCTCGTCTGATGAGGCTAAAAGTTTAGAATCCACATCTTGCTCACCAGCTCAGGTCCCCATCCCATCCACTGACCATCCCAACCGGTGGTGTGTCGACGGGCAGTTTCAAGTCTACTCGGACGCCAAGTTCCTCACTGATAAAGGAGTAATGACTCGAACACTTACTTTGGAGCGGCGGGTACTTACAGGGAGCCTCCCATCCATGCCTGTGATCCACAATCTCTTCACCAAGCATCGCTTGGAGTGGACAGCACGTCCGTTGGGACGATACAACAAAGAAATGGTCCGAGAGTTCTACGCATCATACGTAGCGACTCTCCGATCACAGATCGATAAGAGGGCTGCCTCTACTAAAAAGGCTCCACTGGAGCAGGTCCGAGTACAGGGTGTACAGGTTGACATTTCCTTGCCAGCCATCCGCCGGTTTCTATACGGCGAGAGTATTAATGCTTCTCGGACCCCCCTCACCGCCGAGTTTGACTACCGCTGGCAGATAGTCAAGGATGGACAGTTCTTGCGCGAGCCCGCACTGAGAGAGACCACCAAGAGGTGGATGGCCCTGCACTTGTCATTAGATGAAGAGGGTGCCAATTAGGTGACTGAGACGAAGGGGGCCATCAAGAAAGCCAACCTTACGTTCACATCAAAGTTCCTATGGCTTCTTGTCCGTCACTGCCTCTCCCCCAAAGTTGCTGACAACATCGTTACGTTGGATCGAGCAGTGTTGATGGCGGCGATGATATCCGGATTCGAGGTAGTAGACTTGCATGGCTTAATCTCCAGGCGTCCAGCACGAGAGGGCATTCAAGGTCACTACCACACCCCTTCTGTGCATGATCTCTTGGCCCTTGCAGGGTCCACAGGCGGTGTGCAATATGGCACGTAGCAGCAGCTGAAGACCCAGCAGCGGCACCGTTGACGTCGGCCTCATCAGAGACGACGGCAATGAGTGGGCCTCACGTAGAGGTCCCCATCAAGAGTGCCCACTTGCTGATGATCTTGCTGATATGGTAGAACCCATGCCCGCATAGCATACACAGGCATCCACTGACACTACCCCCGGTCGAGTCTATCCCGGGGGTGGGGGTAGTATCACAAACTCGACCTCCTCTGTACAGCCCCTCTACCGAACACATGGTCCCGCTTTCAAGGGTCCAAAAACTAGAGGCATTAATGGCCACTCTTCTGCATCATATCAAGCCGTGGGATGCTAATCGAGAGAGTCGGAAGAGCTCCTAGAGAGGAAATGGTTGCAGTTTAAAAGAGAGAAGATCGCTGAGGTTGAACAGCGCCTGGACGGCACTTCGAGTTGAGGGAGTGCTAGCCCGACCAAGCCCCTGCCGGTTGGATTGTGGCCACTTCTGAAGGCTACAGTCGACACTCTGTACGGACATCGAGACGATATTAGAGGCTTAGTGTAGGTGGGAGTAGAGGCCCACTCCTGTCGAGCCTGCAGAGAAACGGTGTTTGGCAACCCTTTTTGCTACTTGAGACATTCCACCACCTCCCCTCGAGAGAGGGCCAAAGAGGCATAGGGGCCTCGAGAAGAGCACGAGGCGCGAGCAAGGAAGAAGGAGCCGCCGAGAGATGGAGCCTGACGCGATGATCCATTACTTGCTGATGAGGCGGACGCACCTAGATAAGAGCGCAGAAATTAGAGGGAGCGGAGCACGTCTTTCTAGCTCCCGCACTATAGATAGAGCGGCAGGCACTAATGATGGGGCGGTTGTTGGCCTAAGGGACACCACTTGAGGTCTGGTGTCAAGCTTTGAGAGAACGTGGGGTTTCGGGGGAACTGGACCCACCACTGCTGATCGACGGTCGCTTTTGCGCCAACGGTTTGCTTTCATACCCACTCTAGGATTTGGGATTGTTTATGAATTTGGGGACAATTGCATGCTCTGGTGGGCGGTGGGTAATTATAGTGAGCCGGTAGGCTGAAGTTTGAGTAGCCTAATTCGATATCCTCTTTTGGCGGTTTTCTGTGCATGTTGTTCTTTTTCCCCAAAAGACTGATTACTTTTTCTGTTAACCGGCATGTTTATATCTTGTGTACCATAGTTAACCGGAGGCATGATGGTAAGATGATACTGCATAAATGTAAAATAACGCATGACTAGGCATAGTAACTGATAATGGTGTGTCGCTAAATGGAAATAGAGTTACACCATGCAGTTACACTAAGTCTTAAATTCGAACTAGGTGTATGACAATTGTTATAGTGATGAGATGTCCAAAGTGAGTGTGAGGAAAATTTGAATAGTCCCACCATTTGGTACTGAAGCTAGAACTTGCCTGGTTAGGTCCTGCTAAAAGTAAGCTATAATAGACAATTAGGAAATGATTCATAGGCCCTTTATTCAAATAGCCCTTTCTAGCCTAAATAAAAAGAAGAAACCAAATGAAAATTTATCCTCTTGATCCAAATTACTCTGAGCTTAAAATACACTTTCTTTTCACCCCAACTGATCTTTTCTGGAACTAAATGTGGGCCCTTGTCCCTCCTTGGCCATGGACCTCAGCTTAGGCCAAAAGCATAAGTGAGGGTGGATGTGGAGTAATGCATTAACAACCTTCGGTATGGACCTGACCCCAGTTTTGGGTATTGTGTGACCTGACTCATGGAAAAGCCAGAGTGAGGGTGGCATTAGAGAAGGCTCTAGACAAGGGGGTGAAAGAACAAAGACAGAGAAACAATAAAAGTAAAGTGACTCAAGAATTAGTTAAAGAAAAGTAAAGAAAAGAAAATTTACAAGAAATCAACAAGCAAAAGAAGAGAGAGTACTTACACAAGGAAGAAATGAAAAAAATAGCAAGGTGAAAGAATATGAGAAACTGGGCGTGGATAAAAATGAGAGAAAGTGGAAGTTTAGCCGTAAGTAAGGAGCGGCAAAAAGTACTTAAAGTATACCTACAATATACCCTACCTGACCCTGAGCCCATGTCACAAGATAAGAAGTCCTATTGTGATCTAAGGGTTGTATAGAGAACTAAAGGTAGAAAATAAGGCAAGCTTATGGAAAATAGGTATTGAAGGAGTGTACTTTGTTCTGAGAGTGAGTGTGAAAAGTAATCCTTATACTCAAACTGACATCATTGTGTGAAAAAATGAGATTTTGTTTGAAAAGTTTTTTTTTTTAGGACACTAGTGCAATACAAGAATTGTTTAGCACCTCGCGTGAGAAATGAAGAGCGTGAGGTGTTAATTCATGGGAGTCGTGTCAGTTCTGATTCCCACAAACTCAAAGCCTAATAGTGATGGCAGGCATAGATTTGATGAGATTTAATCGAGCTTGAAGCCACATGATTGCAAAGGATTCTTAATAAACATGGATACTATTGTACAAAGATGGTTTACGTGAGTCATAGTGCGTCGCTTTAGGAAAAACAACGATTAAGTTGAGGGAGTTGATATACCGTGGTTGTATGTATAATTAATACTTTTCCTTAAGTTTAGTGCGTCGAGCAAAAAGCTTTTTTTTCTAATTTTTATTATAAGTTCTCTGTTTTTGTAGCAAATCGCCAAAGCCTGAATAGGAGATTTGAGTAGAAATGCAGAAGAGACCACCTACGGAGCATATGACGGTCGTGTGCTAGTGACGGTACGTAGGTGGCCAGTGTTGTGCCAGCTTGCATGTGAAGGAAGAGGGGCAGTATGACCAAGTGTGGGATTACGACGTTTATAACGGTCCGTTGGTGCTATGACGGTCTTCCGTCCGCAAGTTCCTCGAGAAGTTCAGAAAAGAAAAGTTGATCCCAGTACCCGATCCAAGATGTTGAAGATTTTGGAATGAAGGCCATTGATGGACCGTTGTGCCTAGACGGTCCGCATACTTGCCCGTAGAGCGGAATGAAGAGAGCTAGCAAAAGCAATTGCACAAGTATAGGAGTTATAGGGACGACGGAGTCACGACGGGCCGTTCTGTGCCCACGAAGGTCGTCGACCCCCCAGCCGCGTTTTGGTTAGATTCCAGCTATTAGAATCCTGTTAATTAGTTTTTTTTTTATATAAATACTTCGAAAAATGTCGTTTGAGGTTAGACACCAGATAGTGAGACACCAGAAGTAGACACCAGATAGTAGACATAATTTATTAGACTCTTGTATTAGATGTTAGACTTTGATTAATCATTGATTTTTGGTGATGTGTGTGATTAATCAAGAAAACTTTTGGATTTATTTTTCTCATTTAAGTATTTATCTTTTTACATGGAACTCTTATCTAATATATTTGAATATGTATTTTATGAAATGAGTAACTAAACTCCATAACAAGTATGTGGGAACGAGGCCAAAATAATGAGATTAAACCCTAACTAAAAGACAATCTCGAATAGTGTCTTGCATGTATTAATAATTTGTTCGTTAGAGTCTTTACCGGATGGTAAACGTTAGAACTATCCTTAATGCTACTTGCCGGGACAAAGGTAGATAATAGGAAAAGAATTATTAACATAGTTTAGTGTATACTATCTAAAGGATAGTATTGATCTGGTACGAAGTAATAACTTAGCAATATTGAATACGATGCTTAATATGAGGGAGGATAAGGGTTAGGGGTGGGTAGGGGGTGGGGGGGGGGGGGGGGGGGTCGGGGGGGACGGGGGGAGGGGGGGGGGGTCGGAGGGAGGGACGCCGTAGAGGGGGAGGGGGGCCCATGCGCGGCGAGGGGGGGGGAGGGGGGGAAGGGGGAGGGGGGGGAGGGGGGGTGGGGGGTCGGAGGGGGGTCGGGGGGGGGGGGGGGGCTGGGGGGGGGAGGCGAGAGAGCCGCGGTGGGGGGGGAGGGGGCGCGGCTGGGGTCCGGAGGGGGGGTCGGCAGCGGCACGGGCGGGCGCAGGGGGGGCGGGGGGGTGGGGGGGGGAGCGCCGGCGGAGGACCGGGGGGGGAGGTCTGGGGTGAGGCTGTGGCGGGCGGGGGGGGGGAAGATTGGGCGGGGGGGGCCGGGGTATGGCGCGGGAGTGGGTGGCGGAGGGGGGGGGGGGCAGCGGGGGTGTGGGGGGTGGGGCGACGGGGGGTGGGGGGGGGATGGGGAGGAAGGGCGCGGGGGCTTTGTGGGGGGTGGGCGCGCCGGGGGGACGGGGGGGCGGCAGGGGGGCGGCGGGGGTGGGGGGGCCGGCGGAGGGGGGCGAACAGGCGGGCGTTGGGCCGGGGCATAGCGGGGTGGGATCGGCCGGGGCGGTGGGCCGGCGAGACGGAGGGTGCGGGGGTGGCGGGGGGGGGGGGGGGGGGGGGGGGTGGGGGGGGGGGGGGGCGGGGGCCGGGGTTGTTGGGGGGGGGGGGGGGGGGGGTTGGGGGGCGGGGGGGGGGGGCGGAGGGGTGGTCGTTGAGGGGGGGTGGCGTGCGTGGGGGCGTGGGGTGGGGGGGGACAGGCTGGGGGGGGGGGCGGGGTGTGTGGAGGGGGGGTGGGTGCGGGGGGGGGGGAGGGGGGGGGGGGGGCTGTGGTGCGGGGTGGGGGGGGGGAGGCGGGCAGGGTGGAGAGGGGGGGGGGTGATCGGGGCTCGGGCGGGGGGGCGGGTGGGGAGGGGGGGGGACCAGGGCGGGGGGGGGGTGGGGGTTGGTGCCGTGGGGATTGGGGGCGGGGGGGGGGGTGGGCGGGGGGGGGGGGGCGGGGGGGGGGGGGGGGGGGGGGTGGGCGGGGGGGGGGTGGGGGGGGGGTGGGGGGGGTGGGATTGGTGGGGGGGTGGGGGGGGGGGTGGGGGGGGGGGGGGGGGGGTGGGGGTGGGGGGGGGGGGGGGGGGGGGGGGGGGGGGGTGGGGGGGTGGGGGGTGGGGGGGGGGGGGGGGGGCGGGGGTGGGGGGGGGGTGGGGGGGGGGGGTGGGGGGGGGGGGGGGGGGGGGGTGGGGGGGGGGGGGGGGGGGGGGGGGGGGGGGGGGGGTGGGGGGGGGGGGGGGGGGGGGGGGATAAACAAACACAAGTAGACGGGACAAAGGTGCAGAGTAGGATTGTCTAAGATGTCGGACCAAGGATTAGAATACATAACTATAAGTTGCATGCAAGATATTAGGAAAATAATTGCTATAGTATAGAATTATCAAATTCTGAAACTGTGGGGAGGAACACGTAAAACCTAGTTAATTGATTAAATCGATAAATCCAACATTCCAAAGTTGTTTGACGGGTCTCTTCATTGCATTATTTTTTTCACCATTTGAATTAGAAAACCAACTTTTTATTATTGTTACGTTCCAGGAAGTCATTGACAAAACATAGTAATAACAAGTGAAGTTAAGTTCTAGACTATTTTCCTCGTGGGAACGATCCCAACCTCACTAGTTGGGTTATTTACTTGACACGACCGCTTTACTTCTTATTTGACAAGTAAGTTTGAGCGTATCAAGGACATTAGCGATTTCATGAACATTAGCGATGTCATAGATCATTTGAAATTTAGCCATAAAGTTCTAATCATGATCAAAATATTCGAAATTAACTATCAGATTCTAGTGATGTTTGAAGAAATTTTTGAACCCATTCTAAAAAATTTCTGTCCCGGTTAGATTTCTTGAAGAATTTCAAAAATTTTATATATCACTTGTAGATTTTTGAGACACCCTCAAAAAAAATTTCCAGTTGCAACTCACAATGAATCTTAAGTTTTGACGTTAGAGATCTTCTTCTTGAATTTTTTTGTCATTTATCCTTATCAGATGTCTTAGCGTATCTCGAACTCTTAATATATGACTTTTACAATTTTTGATATCCCTCAAAAAAAAAAATTCAGTTGCAACTCATAATATATCTTAAGGATTTATGTGATGAATATGTCCTATTCTTGAGAATTTATGATTCCCA
Organism: Solanum habrochaites; assembly: GCA_027704765.1. Lineage (NCBI taxonomy): Eukaryota > Viridiplantae > Streptophyta > Magnoliopsida > Solanales > Solanaceae > Solanum > Solanum habrochaites. The sequence goes on along the minus strand of JAKWJA010002497.1, from coordinate 35,328,130 downwards.
CTAAAAAATTCTGTCACGGTTTCTACTTTAAAGGAAAAGAAAAATCAGATGAAAGATATTACCAAATCCTTGTGGAGCCTACATATCCTGTTGAGGCAAGAATTACCAAAAAAAAGATTATGAAAATGATCGAGGCTGACATTGGTCGCCTACGTTCTCATTCTTGAGAATTCAGGTCAAACATAGATCAAATAAAGAAGAAATATTGAACATGGGAAATTGATAATCGAGACGACACACATCACCTACGTATCTCATTCTTGATGATTCACATCAGACGTAGTTCGTTACAAATGATACTTTTTTAACCATAAAACAAGATGATTATAGGTAAATAATGCGATTACAAGGAAAGAATAAAAAATCTCTAAATCTTCAACTCTTATAGCTACGCCTAACTACGATATGTCATTTGACAAATGTATCGACGTATATCCTAAGTAATTTGTTGAATTCACTTTTTCGAGCTTCTATTAGATAGAGAATGAGTCAAGTCTCTCTTGGACATAAGTGATCATTTTTTCTGGTCAGCAGATTTGACTTGATCATGATTAGAGGTGTTCAATCTTAGGCTATGGTATAAGATATCATGATCTCCTCATCATACTCTTAAAACACATCATCATCTACCTCTTTTGTTCATTAGCTTTGTAACATGACATGATGTTGACAAATCTTATTGTTTTTTTACTAAAATAATAATAATTAAAGCAAGTGGACTAAATTTTCACAATAGAAGAGGCTTTCATTGAAATTAAGGACCATTTTGCCTTTTTCAAAAAATTTTATGAAGAAAATTTTTAAAATGACATAAAAGGTTGGTCCCAAACTCATCCGAACCACCACCGATTTTAGGAATGATATACAATTCATCTTTGTCCTTCATGATTAGCGGAGAATCAAGAGTAGAGTGGAAGTCCAACGAAAAACTTTCCCCATTGGATTGGCATCTCTTATGCCTGGTGTCTTGATCAATTCCTCCATTATGACGTCAACTTATTCAAGAAGATCCCCGCTTCCCTCTATGAGACTGTCATCATTAACATATTCTTCTACCAAAAAAGACTAATACAAATGTGCCAAAGGCTTTACCGATACATGATTGACCTTTTCTTTCTCAAATCATATTTTGGAACTAAATCAAATGCTTTATGTGGTTTCCTGACCGCAAATTTGGATTTCTCAGTTATGCTTTGAGGAGCAACACATTTTTCAACATTGTCTGAGCTGGTGGGATTACTACTTTATTAACACACGTATTTCCTAAGACCTTGACCATGTTAATGGTAAACTCTCTATGATTCGGCAGTCAATCTGTATTAGCATTGGGTATGAAAGTTTGAAGAGTTACAACCTTTGATCAATCAAGTCTTGAATTTAATGCTTCAAGTGGATGCAATCATAAGTGGTATACTCGACACCTCCTAAATGGTAAGCACAATGAATATTGGATATGAAATTTCTTGATTTGTCATTGACAATTTTTTGATAAACTATATGTCTCAGACCGATTACTTTTAATCTTTCAAAAAGTTCAGTTTGATTTTCAACCAAAGGAGTAATGACTAGAGGTGATTTTTCAGTTTTAGACGAGGAAGATTGTGATTAATTCGTGGAGGTGGAGGCACTTGATGATAAATTTAGGGATTTTGGCTAGTAGGTCCCAGTGTTTGAAAATTGTTATATTGTGGAGTTTGATAGATATGAGAGGTATTTGGGTGATTCAGCGATGTAGTTTTGTAATGCGGTTGAACATTTGGATAATTTAGAAATGGAGCTTGGTAACTTTGATAATTTTATGGAAGAGTTTTGTGATTTTGCGATGGATATTGTAAATTTATATGATTTGGTGTTGGAACTTGGTAATTTGGTTATGGAGTTTTGTACTAGAGCTTGGTAATTTGGTGATGAAGTTTTGTAATTTGGATGAAAATGTTGGTGGAGCTTGGTATTTTAGTTGGGCGGGATAAGAATTTTGTTGAGCTAAATGGTAGGCTTTTAATAGTAAATTTTTTTAACATTCCGACTGACACACCTCTTTGATTTTTGGCTTAATTCAAATGAAAGAGAGGAAACATCAACCTTTATCCTCCTCAATGGCTGGAGAATTCAACTTGGGAAATCATTAAGATTATTTTTTTGGTCTTCAGGCAGTCTTCAATAGATTCACCAATTTTGTCTATCTCAATGAAATTCTTTCCAAAAATGAGCAACATCCTATTGTATTACTCTGATTGTTTAACGCACACGAAGACTTCAATACTTTCTTTCTCGTTCGTGGGAGGAGTAAACCTTGCATCTTATCTTCTCCAATGGTAGGCATATTCTTGAAAACTTTCACAAGACTTCTGTTTGATTCTCTCAAAAGAGTATTGATCAAGAATGAATTCCACATTGTAACAAAAAACATTAGTGAAGTCCTTATCCAAAGCGTTACAACTTGGCGATTGTTTTATTCCTATATATATATATAATTCAAAAGCTTTTATTTTAGGCTTCAACTAAAAAAAAGCATTAAAGAAGTTTCATCTGGTTCAACTCCAACAAATTGGTTGGAGTAAGTCCTCAAATGAGAAAAAAGATTTTAACTCCATCAAAAGGGTCAAAATTTGACACAAAAACCTTCCTCTCTGATGCTTTGCTCATCTTTTTCATTTATGACATTCCACTTATTTTCTTTCTCATAATTATTAAGTTCAAAAGTGTGGTAAATGTATGGTATGATTCTGTTGATGGAATATCAAAAAACATTTTAGAGGTATAGGTCGAGTTCTATGTGGGTTTTTGATAATCTTAGTAGTAATTTGATGGATTGGAGGAATTTTTTGGAGAATGTCGGTATTTGGATTGTTAGTATTAGGTTATTTTTTATGTGAGGAGCTAGCATGATGCGGGTTAAGGGTTGTTAGGTCTATGATGTTATTTTGGAATCTTAGCAAAAAATGGATTGTTAGGAAAAAGTTTTGATGCTGGATTTGAAGTAGGAAAATATAGTGGAGGTCTTTCGTTATTTGAGTAAAAGTGTTGGCAATGATAGCAAGATTTTTCAAATCTCGGGACTTATCAATTGCACTCCTCATCTTAGCAATTTGTTGGAACAATTATGCAATCAATTAGTTGAATAGTTCATCGATGATAGTGTCAATCACAATGATTTTGGTCAAATTAGTGTTCTATACATTTTCAACCACTTTTTCTTTGCTTTTGGACAATTTTTGTGCGAGAAGGAATTTTGAGGATCTTTGCACCTTTGAAGTATTTATGTCCTGTCATGTTCTCAACACAAGTTATTTTGAGTACATGGCGAAGAAACTATAACTCAAAAGACAAATGTGTTAGTTACTGTCGATGATGAACAATACAAAATATCACACACATGACTACAAACACATAAAAATTGTTTTACTTGAAGATAAACTAGCTTATGGATAAAGAATGGTGACTAAATAGACATAAATTTTTCTATTTGATTTTTAGATTACTTATTTAGAAAAGTTGATTTGTGTGGAGTCAATGACCTTTTGTATTTTTTATTGACATACTTTTAATTTTTTATTGAGATGAAACTGTAATTTTTTTGGGAGAATGGGAAAAGGAAGTTTAAAAATATGTTGACCGAGTTTTGAAAGACTTCCTACATATCTCGCGAAGGAGAATTCAAGTCCTACGTAGTTCAACTATCTTAAATCTCTTTTTTTTTTTAGAAAATTAATGTTTTTTGAGATGAGAGAGTAATATTTAAAATTTAGAAGGGAAGCTTGAACATTTTTTTTTTGAAACTAAAGACTCGAAGAGTATTTAGATGCACTTTCGATAGTTACTTGATGTTTGTGCTTAAAGAGTTCTAGAAAATTTCCAAGAAAACTAAGCTAGAGCATCTACAAATAAAAAAACATATTCACATTAGCGTTTATAACACAAACATTTACTGCGCGTTCTAAACAAATATGTGACCCTTTTATGCCAAGGATGGGCCTAACGATTTGATGTATGTATAACGTCATTTGACATTTCATTGACCAAAATCCATATTTATAAAAATTTTATGAGTAAATTGAATTGGGATATATAAAAGGGAAAAGGGATAGAAATATTCATTCCCGCGCAGGGGTATGATCCTAAGCTATGCCTCCATGGAAAGTCCTTCGATCTTGAACTATACGTAATCCTAGATGTCAACGCTATTGAATAGATCAGTAGCTTGTAAAACTACTTCTGCAACTCTAATAAGTTGTAATCTACCTATTACCCCAAGGAACAAAGCTTTTTAAAATAACGTATATATCCGTAAAATTTAAACACGTTATATGGATTGTCAGGGATAAAATCCTAAAAATAAAAACATAAAAAAAAAAAACTTCCACAAAAAAAAAAATCACCAAAAAAAAAAACACATCACAGCAAATAATAAAAACAAAAACATCAAACAAAACAATAAAAAAAAAAAAAAAAAAAAAAACCAAACAAAAAAAAAAAAAAAATAAAAGTTTTGCTTGTGTGTTGTTGGTTGGGTTTTGCTGGTGGGGTGGTGGGTTTTGGTATGTGGAAAAAACAAAAAAAAAATAAAAAAAAAAAAAACAAAAAAAAAAAAAAAAAAAAAAAAAAAAAAAACACAAAAAAAAATCAAAATTTTGGGGGGGGGGTGGGGGGGGGGAGGGGGGGGGGGACTTTCTTTTTTGGGGGGGGGGGGGGGGGGTGGGGGGGGTGGGGGGGGGGGGGGGGGGGGGGGGGGGGGGGGGGGGGGGGGGGGGGGGGGGGGGGGGGGGTTGGGGGGGGGGGGGGGGCTGGGGGGGGGTGTGGGGGGGGGGGGGGGGGGGGGGGCCTATTTGGACTTAGGGAAGTCTTTCTAATCGGCCAAACATGCCTTGAGTGTTGCTTCGTCTTAGTTCAATGCACTGAATTGAGGAATTTGGTTTCGCTTTGCGCTAGTTTGACTCAAAGTGGGCTATATTTGTAGTGAACCATGACCAAAGCGGACTACTAGAGCTGGGACTGTTAACGACCGTTGACTATCTAGTAGCCAACTACATTCGTCAGGGTGCCTCGAAAATAATTTGGTTAACAAAGGACTAAGAGCCCGCATAATCATCCTTTAAGTGAAATAAGAAAATGTCGTTTGTCGAAATAAATCATATGCATGCAATGACCGTTTATATCACAATTTCAGTAAATAAGGGGCATATATTATACGCTCAAATTTCTTCTCAAATAAGAACTAAAGTGGTCGTATCTAGTAAAGAACCCAACTAATGAGGCTGGGATCGTTGCCACGAAAAAAATAGTTCAGACTTAACTTCAATCTATATTAAACTATTTAGTAAATTATTCCTGGGCAAGCAAAGACCAATAAAGGTTTTTACTTTAAACTGAATGCAAAATAACATCTAAATTAAGGAGGACACTAACAACTTCAAATGATGGAGTATAATCAATTAATAAAAGTAACTATGCTTTACGTGTTCCCCATAGGTTCATAACTTGATAATTCTAACTATAACAATTCTTTCCTATTATCTTGCATGCAAAGTGATAAGCTATGCATTTCTCAATCCTTGGTCCGGCAGCTAGAAAATTTCACCCTGCACCTTGATCCGGCTATGTGTGTTGCTATAGTAACGCTTACATTTACCTCATATTAAGCATCATATTCGATATTTTACTATATTATTACCTCGTACCAATCAATACTAGCCTATTAGATAGTATACACTAAATCTTTTTTCTATAATTTTTTTCCTGTTATCTACCTCTTTTGTCCAGCAAGTAGCATCAAGGCGAGTTCTAACGTCGGCCATCCGTAAAAAAGACTTCTAAGCGAAAGAATTATCAATATATGCAAGACACTATTCTAGAATTGTTATTTTTGGTAGGTTAACCTCATTAGTCCCACAACCCTGTTATGGGAGTTTAGTTTACCCATAGTCATAATCCACACTATCACAATAGGTAATATAGAACTCATGCACTTACTTCAATGAGGAAAGAATAAAATCCAGAAGTGCATTGATTAGTCAACAAAAGTTACAATAACAATTACAGAAATTAATGAGATAACACAGATTCTTCAAAGGGTAACATAATCACAAAGTCTAAGTCACAAAAAGAAACTCAACTAATTAACCAAGGTTTAACAAAGAGTCTAAAAAGAATCAAGAGTCTAACCCAAAATGAGGGTCTTTGAACAATTTATAACAAAATAAATAACTTATTTAATAAGGACTCTATTTGCAGAAGAATATGTCAAAAGCGATGTGTGGTCAACGGAACGGGTGGACACGAAGGGTGTCCATGGACTATGCCGTCCCATACTTGTGGCAATTTTTATGTTGCTCTCATCATCACCCTCGACGGCAGGGTATGAGGATCGTCACAGACACAACGGTCCGTCGGGGGTTCCGTTCTATAACAACTATTGAAAAATTGGGGTACTGGACTACTTCTCTTGATCTTCATGACGCGAACTAGAAGGACGGACGTCATGGCTACAACGGGGTCATTCACGCACTCCTGTAACCCCAACTTTGGTCCGAATGCCTGATCATTCTTCAGACAGCTGCACTAAAGTGCCACCTAGGGACCGTCACGGACGACAATGTGACAAGCTCCGTAACATCGCATCATCTTTACTGATTTCCTACAATATAAAGAGAAAACTTACATAAAAAATTAGTACAAAAAGGCTTTGGACACACTAAACTGAAGAAAGAAAAACTAGTTTAGAATACCGTGAAACCACAGTATATCCCTTACCCTAAACGAATATTTGTTGTTTGACCTTAAGCAACGCAACATATGATCAAACAAAATCTTTGTACAATGGTATTGATGTTTTATCATTCGCATATCATGTGGCTCATCATCCCGATCAGTTCATCATATATGCATGCTACAACTATAGGCTTGAATTATGTGGAATCAGACCATGACACAGACTCACCATGCACAAAACACTATCTTCTTCAATTCTCTTAAACCGACGGTGTTATATTTACGGTGGTTTCCAACTATAGTGTCCTCACTCTTCAAAACAATATCCTCATTTTTTAAGTCAATGATTTCAGTTTGTAGTATAAGGATTACTTGTTAACACTCATGTTCCCAAACAAAATTCAACTCATTCATACAATTGCTATAAGCTTGCCCTTATTTCACTGCTTTAAGTTCGCTAGCAACTCTTACGATCACGTAGGACTTTCTTAGCTTGTAACATAGGTCAGTTCAGGTAGGTAGATTTAAAGTATCCTTTAGTTACTTTTTCCCTCCTTGATATATCGACGAAACATATTACTTTTTATCAGTTTATTTCGCCCACAGTTTTTCTCATATTCTTTTAACCTTAACTATTTCCCTTTCTTTCTTCATTTGTTTAAGGGACTCTCTTCTTTCTGCTGTAGTCTCTGTATTATTTTTGTTTTCAACTGATTCTTGAGTCACTTTACTTTTGTTCTTCTCGCTCTTTGTTCTGGCACCCGCACTTTCCAGAGCATTCTTCATAATAGCCCCCTCAACTCAGGACTTTGCCATGAGCAAAGTACACCATACCCAAAGTTGGGGCAGGACATAAAAAAGGATTGGGTACTAAATTAGCCACCATCAACTTATTCTTTTGGCAGTAAGCGAGTGGCACATGTCAAGGAGGACCAAGGGCCAAAAATAATTCTAAGAAAAGATCGTTGGGCTGTTGTGGAAAAGAAATTGTCTTGTTTAAGTCAAATCATTTTGGGATACAAAGAAGGATTAATTTCAAATTTTATTGTATTAGGCTCTAAAAATGGGATACATTTAAAACATCCTATGATCCTTTCCAATCGTCTATTTACAGGCTACTTTTAGCCAAGACTAACCAGGCAAGTTCTACCTAAGTACAAATAGTGGAGTATTCAAATTTCCTCACACTCATTAATACATACTCATTACTATTACAAGATTATGCAGAAACTAGTTCGAATTTTCGACTTAGGGTCATACAATGGTGATACCTATATGTCAGCTTAGTGCCACACATGTATCAATTAGTATGCATAGTCATGCATCATTTTCATTTTATCATGAATCATTTTAGCATCAGCTTCAGAGTAAAAATATGTACACAGATATAGACATGCAGTTCAACAAAAAATGTCAGTCTCTTGGGAAAAAAGAACACAGGCAAGAAAACCCCTAAAAGAGGATAGTGAATTAGGGGCTACTCAGGACTTCACCCCATAAGCACTCACATACATTGACCCACCCCCAACAAAAGACAGGCAGTTGTCCCCAAGCATAAAAAAAATGGAATATAAAAGAGTTGTAGGTGAAGCAAAAACCTGGGGCGCAAAGCACCCACGATCAGCAACAGGTGAGTCAGGTCCACTGACCTCAGTAGGTTCCACCACATCAACAAACACTATCAACAATGCCGCCGTATACTCCACATTTCTGGAGCTAGCATGCCCACGAGCTAACTCTACTGCCATCATCTCACGCGTCCTCCTCATAAGCAAGTGAGGCTCTCACTCACAGCCGCCATCTCACGGTGATTCTTCTTCTAGCTCGAGCCACTCCTCTCGACCTTACTCCGTTTGAAGCTATCGAGGGGGAAAGTGGTGGAATTCAGAAGTGGGGAATAAAGGCCGCATTCACTGTGTTCTTAAGCAGGCTATGCAGAAGGGCCTCCTCAACTCAGGCACCCTAGCATATAAGATCATGCGATGTAGCTGAGCAAGAATGTCGACCGCAGCCTGAAGGTTCGACCACATCCACCTTAGGGGATAGTCGGGCTTAACACCCGCAACTAAAAAACGTTCAAGCGCTGATGTGACCTTGAGCTCGATCATTCCGCTCCGTGTGCTGGACAATTCTCTCTCCAAACACACTCTTACACTTCAGCATAGAACTCAGACCCAAGCTGGATGGTGATGCAGAGGGTAGCCAATTGATGCCTATAAGTTCTAGACCCTGAGCAAGCAGTACAAGAGCGGGGAAAGGTGGATGGCATCGAGAGCTCGGGACAGTGCTACTACCCGGGATAGACTCGACCGGGGTAGTCGCAGTGTGAAAGCCCTTGTGCAGCCGTGTGGGCCGGGCTACAGTTCAGCCAGATGCTTACCAAGTGGAGGCAACTCTGGAGGGTCCATTGTGTTGGAGCCAACTCATGTCGCATCCCTGTATAAAGGCTGATATCAACAGTACCCAGCGGGGTCCTTGAGCGATCAACGTTGCCACATAGGCACCCCTACGGACCTGCATAGACGAAAATATCATGCATAGGAAAGGGAAGTATTTGACCTTGAAAAGCCCTCTGTTGATGAACGTTATAGAACATCAAGGAAAAGTCCACCTTAAACACGACTATCATCGACCCCATTCAAAATTCTAAACGATCGCATGTGACACATTATCAAGCGGCGGAGGGGAAGGCAAGAAGTAAGTGGCGGACAATCAACCATTAAAAAACTTGCGGGAATTGAAGTCAGCGTTAGCATTTATTGATGCTCCCTTCGGATTGATCACCAGTCAGCACCCTCTCCATCAGCAGACAAGTGCAGGGCCATCAACCTCTTGTTGGTCTCTCTTTGTAATGGCTCACGCAAGAACTGGCCAACTTTGACAATTTGCCATAGGTAGTCAAACTCGGCGGTGAGAAGGGTCCGGTTTGCATCAACATCCTCGACGTAAAGATACCGGCGGATGGCAGGCAGGGAGATATCAACCTGAATGCCACGTACTCAGACATGCTCCAGTGAGGCCTATTTTTTTGGGCAACCCGTCTATCAATCTGTGATCTTAGAGTAGCCACATAAAAGGCGTAGAACTCTCTGACCAACTCTTCACTATAACGTCCCAACGAACGCGTTGTCCACTCCAGTCGATGCCTAGTGAAGAGATTGTGAATCTGTGGCATAGTCGGGAGAATTCTCGTAAGGACCCTCCGCTCCAATGTAAGTGTCTGTGTCATGAATCCTTTTTAATTCAGAAACTTTGGGTCGGAATAGACACACCACCGATTAGGTTGGTCAGCAACTGGGGTGAGAGCGCGAGACGGTGAATCGGGTCTGTATTGCGAACCGTCAGCCACATCAGACGAGGCAGACTGTGAAGCGGTGGCGGGTGCAGGGACCTCTACAGATCCAGAGGCTTCCTCCGACCACGAAACTTCTAAGGAGCAAGACACTTTTTCTTCATTAGTAGCTGACCTAGAAGGTATGCCGGTCAATGTGTGCTCCTCGTCAGAATGGGAGGCATTAACTACACCGAATTCCACCTTTTTGGGTGTGGCTCTGGCATAACGTCAAGCTAGGGATGAGGTGGAAGTTCCTGGGGGCACGTACTCGAAGTCACGCTAATCATCAGATCCAATGACCAAGCGGGCAAATGGGGCGACAGACTTCGATCGCCCGCGTGCGTAGACTCGATCTTGTTTTGGTGAATTAATAGATACTACCTATAAAGAATCAATATTAGTTTTAGAAAGGAGGAAACAACAAAAGCAAAGCCACATAAATTAAATAAAAGAGTTAAGATGTAATGACATTTCTATAGTAATAGAGAAACACGTCGAACTAGGTGACGACTCTTAGTGAGTGCGACAGACCATCATGGGGTTCGTCATGTATTACTATAAACTATGTTTCTGTGGAGACCCCTGAATGAAAGTCTCTGACAAGTATGACAGATAGGCAGGACGGACCGTTGTTATTATGACGGTCCATCGTCGATGTCTACCGTGCGACACATAGAAAAAAAGTATGGAGACCCTTAGGAGAGGGGTCTCTGACCATCATGACGGTTATGCAGGATAGACCGTCGAGGTTATCACGGTTCGTCGTAGGTGTCCGTCAGAGGATACTTGGAAAAAGTATGGAGACCCTTAGGAGAGGGGTCTCTAGTCGCCATAACGGTTATGCAGGATGGAACGTCGAGGGTATGACGGCCTGTCGTAGATATACGTTGGAGGACACTTAGAAAAAGTGAGAGACCCTTAGGAATAGGGTCTCTGACCATCATGACAGTATGTATAGGACGGACCGTAGTGGGAATAATGGTTTGTCGCATGTGTCCGTTGGAGACACTTAGAAAAAGTGAGAGACCGTTATGAAAAGGGTCTCTGACAACTAGAACAGTTGTGTAGGACGGACCGTCGTGGGAATGACGGTCCATCGCATGTGTCCATTGGAGGACACTTAGAGAAAATTGGACAGTGGGGTGTTAGGGATGTTGGAACGGACCCAATGACGGTCCGTCGTGGGTACGACGGTCCGTCATCGGGGTCTCATTCTATCATTCAGTGACAGAACTTGGGGTGACCCATCATCCCCTATGACCCAAATGGAATTATTAGTGTTTTAACCTACATTTGTCTAATCCGAATACCTAATAAACTAACAATGCTAAAACACCTATCGCTAGAGTTTAAGAAGGCAATTGTAAAGATTCTCAACCTAGGTCAGATAGAATATGTATTAAAGAATAAACCCATCAATAACAAATAGGCTAATACTAATTGATAAACAAAAATGCAATGTAAATAGGTAGAAATTAGACACATACCTGAGAATTTGAGAAAAACAAGCGAGGAAGGTACTTGGGGATCAAGTAAAGAACCACAGCAGCAAACTCCGACTAGTAGAAAGTGGATTTTAGAAATTGGGGAATTTTGTAAAATAATTGGTTGAAAGAATGAAAGGTCGGAAATTGGAAGTTGAAAAGGGAGGGAAATAGGAGGAAGAGGGAAGGAAATGGGTGAAATGAAGGTGGTGGGGGTTTTAAATGTTAAGAATTTTTAAAACCACCAGTCGGGTCGTGTCGGGTATGCTGCATTAATGACGCGACGAGTCCTCGACAATGGTCCATCGTAGTTTTGACGGTCCGTCGTTGGTTCCCTCGCGTGTGCTCTAGTTTTGAATTAACAAAAAGACGTACCTGACACAAAGGATTCATGCGACGATCCATCGAGGTCGTGACGGGCCGACAATGTATTCTTCAATGACTGCTGTAGAGTGATTTTTTACAGAATTTCCTGGTGATGTGCCTGAACATTTAAAAAACATAAGTAGAAAATGCTACAGTACTAGAAAGAAATACATTATTATGCGTACTCCACCAAACAAGCACCTGATGTAACGTCGTATGGCTACGACTGAGGACATTGGATACTCAGACTATCAAGCGGGATACCTCAATCATTCTCGACCGAATTCAACGTATGCCCGTAAAGATGTTTATTTACCTTTGTCCATTCATCTTGAAACCGCACACCCTCCTTAGGTTCCATACTTCAAATACTCCCATTGAGGGAATAGTTGCGGTAACAAAGTCAGGACCAGTCCATTTGCGACTTGAGCTTGCACGGAAAACAAGCGCAACTAGAATTTAATGAAAGAAACAAAAATCCCCAACCAATAAAACTATCGTTTGTAAATTTTTGGAGTCAGGTACTTCTGGATCTTATTTGTAGATGGCGAGATGTATAATCTTTCAAGGAAATCATCGAGTTCAGTCACCCTTTTAACTGTTGTTCCTGATCTTGCTCCAATCAATTTTCAAAACTCTCATTCCCACATGGATTTTTAGCTCTAAACTCAAAAGAAAGGATGACAAGCTTTCCCATATACAATTTGGTATTGGGACATAATTATGGGATGTCTATCAAGATTTCCGGTAGGCCAAGAGCATATCAAAGCCTCTTGACAAAATTCGGTCTTACTAGATTCACTATTTTTACAATATCTATTAATCTCCCGATTTGACACTCAACTTGCCACTAGTTTGAGGATAGTAAGGAGTGGACACATTATGCGAGAAGCCCCATATTTTTCCAATAAACCCTGAACAATATATTGAAGAAGTGGGAGCCCCCATCACTAAAATTGCCCTTGGGGTGTGAAACGAGAGCATATTAGACTCTTTTTTAACGAACGCAGTGGACACTCATCCCTTTATTTTATGACCGAGATCGATAGCTTACACCAATTTAGATACATAATCAAACCGTACTAGAGTGTACTTAAGATCCCATGAGAACTCACCAAAGGGCCCAATAAGTCAATACCCCAAACATCAAAATAACTCAATCACTATGAATGGGGTTTAGAAAGAGTCTGCTCTATGAAAATGCCTCAATCTCGTTCGCGCGATCACAGACTTTAGCACTCAGAGGCATCTTGATGAGGAGGTTGGCAAACAATAAACACATTGCTATGTTTATGAGCGGTTCAGATGCCGTTGTTGAATGTCCACCAACGGTGGAGGAATGAAATGCTTCTAACACACTCAACATCTCACGATTCTAGCACGCACGCAGAATAAGTCCGTCGGTACAACTCATATATAATATGGTTCATCTCCAAAACGATTCTTCTTCACACGTATATGAACTTTTGTCTTGTGATAAAAGGAACAAGATCTGATGGAACGATTATCACTAGCCTAGTAGTTCGCAAAAATCTGTTAAACCAGGAATCAAGTGCGTTGTGAAGCATGCCAATGATGAATACATCTCATCGGGGAAAGCAAGCATACAATATCGGCTCTCAGTTTCATCTCTAGAACAGGACAAGGAGAGCACTGTGATTTCAGTTCCTTTTCTACCCATCATTCAAAGTCAAAATTCTGGGCCGGTTAGTTGTAGTAAGTTTAATAACCAATGAATTCAACTAGGTTTTGCATCCTTTTTCCATCAAACTCTCAATGTTAAATGGTCAGTTATGCACTATAAAATGTAGCCCCATACCTAGCAAATGGAGAGAAATTTTCATAAGCAACGACTACTGCCAGGAGTTCTGTGCTCAGTCGTTTTTGGTGTCGTTCTTTCTTAGCTTCATTTAGGGCTTTACGGAGAATAGTAACTTGGGGTGAGGATTTTTTTCTTTCTTTGTCCAAATACGACACAAAAATGCAACACCACTAGCATCTCACATCACATAAACTGGATATTCATTAGAGAAATAATTGATGGTCTGAAGACACCGATTTTCTTTTAGCTTGCCAAAATGCTTTAAGACAGGATTCATCAAAACAAAACTTGACAATCTCTTAGCAGTTTGCATAGTGGATGATGCAGATCTTGAAAAGTCTTTGGATGAACTCAGTAAAACCTTGCATGCCAAGAAGCTTCTCACACCTCACAGAAAGATAGGTAGAAGGGATAGGTCTTTCTTTACCCGACTATTGTAGCTCGATAAACCTCGTATGCCCTTTTATGAAATGCGAGACCCAAAAACAATACTTCTTCCACCATCGAATGGCATGTTTTTCCCAATTCGTACTTAAATACGTATTCACATCTCTTAAGGACCTCATAATAAATTGTTCCAACACCGCTCGCATGAATGCATAACCACAGAAAAATCATCAATATGAAGATTTGATAGTATCTTCCACCAGTCGGAAATATTGACATCATCAATACTCTGAAGGGGAGGTGCATGCACAACCCAAAGTGGCCGCATCATTTGTGAACGCAAAAGGTCCATATGGCAAATGGAAAAGATGGTTTCTGCTGAATCTTCGGTCGATTCTAAATATAGAAATCTGATTCTACCCTGAAATCACGTCCAGAATAGTTAGTAACCCACCCTTTTCCGGCAAGTCCTATCCACACTGAATCATGAAGGGCCATAGGAAAGTGGTTCTTTTTCAGTCCATGCATTTAATGTGCTGGCTATACTCAGAACAACACCCTACATCAGTAATCATGGTTCAGTGGAATGGGAAATAGTTCATTTGTCTCATGGGGACAAAGGCATTTCCCCTTTCTAGGACACACGAACAGGGACTACCTAACCACTATTGCGGATCGGATATATTACTACGGCACCAACCACTTAGGATCCTTCTTAAACGACATCTTGCATAGGAGATTTAACCTTCTTAGAACTTATAGTTGTCTTTAGATCATCCAATGAGCATGCGATGTTATGGAGAGCAAATAACAGGAGGGATCCCAATAATGTGCGCAATAGTCCACCGCAATAGCTCTTTTAACCTTTGAGCACTTTCACCAAACTGCTCAACTTGTTGTTCATTGAGGTTCGAATGTCATATGATACCGGCGAAGTGTCACCATTTCTAAGAATTAATACCTGAGATGAGGTGGGAAGATATTTAGGTTCAACTTTGGCTCCTCCTCTAACGATAGTTTCGGGGGTGGGGACTCACGTTCATTGCTTCATATCCTAACTCATATTTCTTCGGTTTAAACCGAACATCACCTCGATCAACATCCGCGACTAATGACTCATACTCTGCAATGCAATCGCTATCAAAGTTAATTATCACTACATCTAATGCTTTCTACGCCTAGACGTTCTTCTAATTGTGTCTCAGATGCGTCACCAATGTTGTAGGATATAGCGGATACCGGTTTGAGCTCACCACTCTGCCTCATGAACCTACACATGTTAAAGGTCACCTCCTTATTGTTCAACCGAAATTTCATCTGCCCCTTTTCAATATCTACTAAGGCTTTTCTCGTAGCAAGGAATGGCCTCCCAAGAATAATGGGCACTTCAAAATCGACTTCACAATCAAGAATAACAAAATCTGCCAGAAATATGAACGACTCCACTTTTACTAGCACATCATGGAGTATCCATAAGTAGCCGCATTGTAGTGGGCTTTGGATCACCCAAACCCATCTTTTTGTAAATCGAGAGGGGCATGAGATTTATGCTTGCCCTAGATCACATAATGTTTTCGCAAAATGTATTAGCCCAATTGTACAAGGAATAGTGAACGCACCCGTATCTTCTTTCTTTTGTACCAGAGATCTTGTTGCAATAGCACTACAATGTTAAAGTCTATCATCATCCTCAAAAGTGACCTATAATTTCTTTGTAACAAGATCTTCCATAAACATGGCATAACCGACATTTGTTCTAAACTTTCCTACCAACAGAACATTGATAGAAAGTTGCTTCAACATTGTTATAAAGCGCCGATATTTACCATCCTCGGTCTTTTTCACTAATGTTTGAGGAAATGGGGTGGTGGCCTAGGCATGGGAGTTACCTTTTTAGGAACTTTAGCATCTTTCCAGTATTTGTCTTCTACTTCACCATTAGCCTCTACCACTTTATCAGTATCTTTTGTCACCTTTTTGTCATTAGATGACATAGGTGGGTAAATGGTTTACTTACCACCGCGAGTAGTGATTGCCATACAATGTTCATCATTTTTCACATTTTGGACAGTGTTGCTAGAAAGAGTGCCCGGTTGCCGTGTGTTCACAGTCTAAGATAATTGGGCCAATTGTATTTCAAGTTGCTTAATCGATATTGCATGTGTATCGACTTTTTGCCTAACACCTGCTAAATCATTCCTCAAATCTTTATTGTGCTCATCACTAGCATCGGACCTCCTCATCATTTTATGCAACATATCCTCAACTCGTGCCATACTACCTCCACCATCCCTTACAGTAAATTCACGATTTTGAGGAGGAACATTGGCACATTCCTATCATTTCTATTACCATAGTTACCCCTCTTGAAGTTTTTGGCGCGGTTGTAGTTTCCATCTTGGACATAATGACCCTCACGATTATAGTTACCATTGATCCGACCTTGGTTCCCTTGACCTTGGCGCCAATTCTCCTAATTAGATCTTTGGGCACTTGGTCGGAAACCCCATGTGTGCTCATTTACCGCATAGGAATCCTCGTAATAATAGCACTTATCATTTGGTGGTGGTGGTTTCAACAAGTAGTTGACTCCATTTATCTTTTCTGCACCCCAGTGACATGTTTTAATATCAACCCAAGATCAATTCTTATCTGAGCCATCTTTTCGCGAATCTTATCTGTGGTCGGGTTGTGGATTGCACTACAAAGGTATTTCTCCCTGTATCTGACTTCCTAGTACTCCAAGATTTATTGTTCCGGGAAATTTTCTCTAACTTTTGAGCAATCTCAGCATAAGTACACTCCCCATAAGAACCACCCGCTATACTATCCAACACCGTTTTATTATTATCATCCTGTCCCCAATTGAAGTATTCCTTCAGTGACTAATCATCTATGCGGTGATGTGGAACACTTCTAAAAAACGAGGTGAATCTATCTCACGAACTACTAAATGACTCTCCTGATAGTGTCATAAAGTTGTTTACTCTGTCTTTGTGGTTTAGTTTCTTGGAGACCGAGTAGTAGCGTGCTAAAAAAACGTCCCTTAGTTGGTTCCAAGTGAAAATTGACTTTTAAGGGAGCTTAGTGAACCAAATAGTAGCCTCTCCCGTCAGTGAGAGAGGAAACTCTCTTAGACCTATTACATCCAAGTCCAAGTCAGGACTCCCTACACAGCTTTTACACACTATCCTTACCTTCTCTATATGGGCATGTGGATCCTCAGGAGGTATCCCTAAAAAAAAACCTCTGGCAGTGAACATTTGCATCAGGCTACTAGTTCCCACAAAGGTGTGCTCGGGTGGTAAAGGGGGCAAGACAAGTGGCCCATCGGAGTCTGCTATATTTTCATAGACTCTGTAGTATTCTTTGGCCCGTGGAGAGGGATTTTGTCCCCTCTATTGGTTATCACCCCGAGCATCGGGTAATAACCGACCATGAGCATCAATTGAGCTGGGATGTTCTTGTTTGGATCATCATCGTTAATAACCAAGTTTCAATTCATAGTGCGTAGAGTACTATCTTATTTGTGGTCGTAGGGAAACAAGGGTTCTCTTCCTCTCCGTGTATTGGCATACAAGGAAGTTAGTTCTGCAAGAATAAAAAACAATAGAAAAGTAAAATTCAGAAAATATTTACTAAACTTTAGTAATAAGTTTAATTTAATCTATAAGCTACTTTCCGTTATGTATTTCTAAATCCTTGGTCCGGCATCAAGAAAATTTCACACCACAGCTTGGTCCGGCTACGTGTGTTTCTATACTAACCCTTACCTTTACCTCATATTAAGCATCGTATTCGATATTTGACTAAGTTATTACCTCGTACCAATCAATAGTAGCCTATTAGATAGTATAAACTAAATCTATGTTGATAATTCTTTTCCTATGATCTACCTCCTTGGTCCCGCATGTAGCATTAAGGCGAGTTCTAACATTGCCATTCCATTAAAAAGACTTATAAGCGAAAAAATTATCAATACATGCAAGAGACAATTCTATAAGTATTATTTTAGTTAGGTTTTACCTCATTATTCACCTATGGTTCCCACAACCCTAGGTATGGAGTTTAGTTACCCATAGTCATAATCACAATATTCAAATATGTAATATAAGAATTCATGCACTTACTTAAATGAGAAAGAATAAAATCCAGAAGTTCACTTGATTAATCAACAAAAGTCACCAACAATCAATTACTGAAATTAATTGAATACTAAAGATTCTCCAAAAGTGTAACAACAATCACCAAGTCTAATCCACAAAAGAAGCTCAAATAACCAAGATTCTAACAAATAATCTAAAAATAATCAAGAGTCTAACCCCAAAAAGGAGGTTTTTCGAACTATTTATAAAACATAAAAACCTAATTAAATAAGGACTCTATTTGCTGGAAATCTGTCAAAACGCAGCTGGGTCGACGGACCTCGCGACGGATTGTCGTGGTCACGACAGGCCATCATGGACTCTTTCATCCCATACTTGTGCAATTTCTTCTGCTGCTCTCTTCATCACCCTCGACGGCAGGTATAACGGATCGTCACAGGCACAACGGTCCGTCGGGGGTCTTCGTTCCATAACACTTGAACTCTTCAAAATTGGGTACTGGAGTACTTCTCTGATCTTCATGATGAACCAGCAGGATGGACCGTCATGGATACAACATTCCGTCACGCACTTCGTAACCCCACACTTGGTAAGACTTCCCCATTTTTCTTCAGCAGCTGTTGTACGGTGCCACCTACGGACCGTCACGGGCACGAAGAACCGTCGCAAGCTCTATAGGTGGTACTTTTCTGTATTTCTTGCTCAAAAACCTCCGCATTCATCTTTTAGAAAGATTTCCTGCAAATAAAGACAAACTTACATTAAAATTAGTACAAGAAGGCTTATGGACACACTAAACTTAAGGAAAAAGTATTAAAAATAACGTGAAACCACGGTATATCAATATAATACAAAAAAAATCAACAAATATTACCAAATAATCAAAACAATCAAGTCGTTTATGTTTCGAACCTAATTAAACTCCCCATAAGATTCGTCATTTTGTTATGCCGTTATTTTACTTTCTTTAGAAAAATTACTTTTTGAAATGTTGTACGTATAAAATAATCTGAGATACTTAGAACAGAGTTCCACTTTTTTTTTTTTAAGAAAATAAGATAACTTAATTTTTAAATACTCTAATAGATTAAGTCTTGAAATATTTAGAGCAAAAGCTTAAGAAGTTCTTATTTACGGTTCAAAAAAGTTTTTAAGACATTTGAAGTGCCCACTAACACGTGGTTATCCTAATACTTGGTTAAAATATATTTTTACTATTACATAGGAAAATGCTGTAAAATAAAAATATAATAATTTAGAATATTAAGTTAAAAAAAATTAAACAAAGAACAATTTTTTTCTAAATTTTAAGAATAGAGGATCTTAATGAAACATTTGACTTAAATTACGAGTGATGAAAATATAAACACAACTAGTTTAATTAAATTTATTTTACTCATTTTTAAAAATAATAAATTGAACCTGTTTAGTCGCTCGATCATGAAATCATCTTACACTAATTAAAGATAAGAGAAGTTTTGAATAAAAAATTATTTTACTAAGTATAAGAATGGATAAAAAATATTCTATTCGAATAAACTAGCACAAAGAATATGGTTCATATTGTGGGGAATTTAATTAAATTAAACCTAAACCATAGAAGGTTAGAGAGTAAATGCAAATATATAAATGATAAAGGAAAAGAATCATGTTAGGGCTTTTGTCCCAACCTGTCCTAACTCTATTATATGCAAAAAATGGGCTTTGTCCCATTGAGTTAACTCTGTTGTTGGACCCTTGTTGTGAAAAAGGATGGGATTTAGCCCATTTTCGTGTCCAAAAATCAGTATATACATTGATTGTATATAGTGCATATGTGCTGTATTTTGTCCATTTTTTCTGCATAACGAACTGTATACTAAATGTATACAACTTACTTTAACGATTCCAACCTACGTCTTTGTTTTTGGCTACATATTTGTTTCCAAGAAAATGTATATAAGTGGATAACTATCGGTGTTTGGACATTTATGAACTTATTTCCTATAGTGTTTTGGGTCTTCGTTACGTATAACAACTTCCGAACATATAAGGTCTTGACTCGAGTAATAGGGAAAGCAAAGATCGAGCTTTCATAGCTCAACTCAGAAATGCAGGGTACATAAGTCCATTGTGGACTCAAAAGGGGTTCATGCGAGAAAAGAAATAAAGAAAGAAAATATTAGCATATATAAAAGACTATATAGATGATTCACTAAGCCTAAATGAGATTGTATGATTTATTAGAGAAAACAAATTAATCACATATAAAAGGAACATTGCCTTGATAAGATGAATTTATCTAAGCAAGGATAATAGACTACTACATAAGTTGAAAGCATTGGTCAACAACAACTATGTCATAGTTATGATAAATCAATAATGCAAAATCAACTAAAAAAACATTCAAAATTCCCACATCAATCCATGACCTAATTCTACAGAAACTCGATGATGAAATAAACAATGTGTATACGAAATGAACTTAAACACTAACATATCCATACCAAGGAAAACATTGCAAGAGGTTGTTTATAATCCTCAAATTCAATCATTAAGTTGACTAAAATAGGGATATGTCCAAATGAATGAATTGGGGACTTAAACACCAAAAATACTACTGCAAATTAATAAAACAAAATCCCAATTGTGACATCAATTACTTTGTTATTTAGGAGTTTAGGTAAAGAAACAGTGAGCAAATAATAGTTTTGTTTTGATCGGGAAATTGACCCAACATAACTTTTTTTAGAAAGTAAAATATATCTACAAGTACTCATACTAGTTTTGTAGGCACGCCAATCAATAAAACATCTAACATATAATATCAACGGAACATTAACTAATGCTTGAGGATGTATTAGGCATGAGAATCAAACAAGGCGAACATATGACTTGAAACTAATATTCAAGAAAGGGAGGGTTTTTTTTAATCTAAGCCTTAGTCAACACCCTGTATCAGTTAGTCGATTCACCTGCAAATAAGTCAGATAATATATAGGGAATAATTTATAGAAAATAAAGAACAAAGAGAATTTATACTATTTCGGATCACGAATGTGGTTCCTAGTCAAGTCCCCTTTGGTTTCAAAGGTTTCCTTTAGAGCTTTTAAATTTGGATCTTGAGTAGTAAAATCTGTCAGTAACTGATCCTGTCAAATATGAAAATCAGATGCTATTGTTGACGTATCCTATATTTGTAAGCCTATACTTAGAATCTCTCTCTCTCTCTCTCTCTCTCTCTCTTTTCTTTTCAATTGTTTTCACTCTTGTAATTACAAAGCATTTTGAAAGATAAAAGAGGATTTCACTAATAAGCTTGATAGAAGTTTTGTTTATTTCATCATGAACTAAGAGAGGTATTATATATTTTCTAGAGAAGATGCTCTATTGAAAACCCAAGGGATTTTCTAAATCAAGGATCTTTGGGTGATTCCTTGATTTAGTTAAATTGATTTGCTGAATCATGTCCATATTAATATGTGCATGATTAAATTAAATTCTTCCTTTATGTTATGATTTCCTTTGATTTCGCTGAGTTGGTTGATCTTGTCCATAAGTTGCGACTTCCTTCCTATGAAGGATGGTTCCCTGATCTTGAATATTATGCTTTTCCATAAATTCATGCATGATCTTCCTGTGTGAATATCCATTCCTTCTTTAGTCTTGATTCTGATTGATTTAAGATTGCTTGCATTTTCAGTATGCTTGATGAATCCATCTTAGAGAGTTGTGCCTTTGATTTTCTTTTATTACACTTTGTTAATTCGTGCAATTTTTTCATTGATCAGAATATAGCAAGTTATCAACCTCCCCCTTTTTGATAACGACAAAAAGAATTGACAGAGGCGGAAGAGAACTTCCCTTTTCAATTGTTCATGGACAAAATAAGGTGCTCCCCCTAAATGAATGTCGCTCCCCCATTCTATGCGTCACTTTCCTTTTCTATGTGCCGATGATAAATACTCTCCCCTTTTTATGTAATAAAAAGGAAAAAAGAAATAGCGAGCACGATAGAAAGAAAATAAGATAATTAAGTAGTTAAGGAGCATGGGGTCAGAGTCGCCAGATATACTGTAAAAAAGGTAAGGAGAGAGATCTCAGAAAAAGTAAGAGTCTTAGATGAAAATAAGGGTGGACAAGGACAATGTTTCTTCAGAAAGTATGTTAGAGTGTTGACGACGTTCCTGTAGAAAGTATTAAAGGATTGCTCAATCGTTTTAGAAAGAGAGCAGTACGAGGTGTTCATGGTAACAACCAGCTGGTTGTTAGTAGAGTCAGCTCTTGTCTTGATGGAGTTGACTTCTTTCATGATTGTGTTGACAGAGCGTGAGGCCTCCTTCTTAAGTGCTCCTAGGTCAAGTCGGAGCTTTTCAATTTCGAAACTAGAGTCCTTGTGAAGTTTCTTTACCTTTCCAAGAATGTCCTGAAATACTTGCACGTTACACTCAAGACTATCGATCTTTACCTTGATGCGTTCAACTTCGTGGAGAGTTAGTGTTGCAGAGTCGGCAAAGATTCGAGTGATTTGAGGTGGTTCAGCCCTTGATTGAACATACTCCTTCTTATACCATTTTTCATTGATTGACACATAGCCCATGCTTGAGAAAGTTCGAGTATCATATGTAGTATCAATTAAAATTGGCCTGTATTTCGAGACATCTACAAGAGAATAGATAATAATCTGAGAAATAAGAATTCCAAAGGGCATACTCGCAGAGGAGTTTTGATCTTCAAGACGTTTAATAATGTAATTGTTTATCCATAAAGCCCAATTCATATTTATCTTCTTCAATAGACAGTACACAACAAAGATATCTCTGTTAGATATTATGCTAAGAGACCCCTTCTGTGGAACCAGAGTAGTAGCCACAATGTGGGCTAGAATTCTGTTTTCAAAAACAAGAGACAGTGGTCCGAATTGAGACAAGTAAGCTACAGTTTCAGCGATAAACACTTTAGCGTCTTCCAACAAATTTTCAAATTTGTCAGGCCACACGTTACCAAGCATGAACCGTGTCTCGCAAATAAAATAATATCCAAATGCTTCTTTAAACAGAGAATTATTAAGAATAATATGGTGACCCAAAACAAGGGTTTCCCATTCACCACTAACAACATAAATTCGGAGATTAGCTTAGAATAGTCTAATAGGTTCTTTAAAAAACTCATTACCACACGGTCGTAGTAGAAGAGAATGTTTTTGAGAACGAAAGAATTTGCTTACTGCGTAGTGAGAAGCCTGAAGTTGTTCAAGATTAATTATTCGACCAGGAAGTATTGCGCGTTTAGAAAATAGAGAAAATCTCGCCTTGTGCTCAAATACCCAGAAAAGAAAAGAGTCTTCTTAAGAGAATGAGTCTGGTACAAAAGTTTGAGGCTTTTTGGAGGTAGGAGGCTTAGAGGAAGATGGACGTTTCTTGGAGACAGGTGAGCGAATCACTGAATGTGACTTAGAGGAGTCAGAAGAGAGAACTTCAAGAGATTCAAAAGAGAAGATGGAAGATTTTTCTGGGAATCCATAGAGAGAGTATGAGTCATGGTAAGAACAATTCAGAGAAAAGGAGGAGATGTAATAAAGAAGAAGAAAAAAAGTAAAACAATTTAAAAAGAAGGGAAAAAATGAAGGGTTTTGAGGGAAACAAGGGGCCTTTTCAGAGAAACGACAGAATGAATTGACGGGCTAATTACTGAGGCGCTATTTATCGGCAAAATAAAATTAATTAGAAAATTTAAATAAATTAGCGATCAAATTTAATAATGCCAAGGCTTTCTCGAAGGAAACAAAATCTTTCCTCAAGTAAGGGCTTGGTAAAAATATCTGCTAACTGATTTTCAGAATAAACAAATTCAAGTACAAAATCACCATTTTAAACATGATCACGAATAAAATGATGTTTAATATTGATATGTTTAGCCCTTGAATGATGAACTATATATTTAGATAAACTTATAGCGCTTATGTTATTACAGAAAACAGGTACTCCCTCCAAATTTAGATTGTAGTTCAGAAGTTGATGCATCATCAAAAGTAATTAAGTGCCACAACTATCTACTTCTAAGTGTTCAGACTCAGTAGTTGAGAGATCAACAGATGTTTGTTTTTTACTATGCCAAGAGATGAGAGATTTTCCGAAAGTTGACACGTTCCACTTGTACTTTTTATGTCGATTTTGTCACCTACAAAATATGCATATGAAAAGCCATTCAAGTAAAAGTTTTCAGCAGAAGATATCATAAAACAAAGTTAGAGGTGCCAAAACATAGCGACTAATCCGTTTCATGGCTATGAGATGAGATTCCTTTTTGTGCAGATTGAAAAAGGGCACACTTGCAAACACTAAAATTATATCCGGTCGGCTGGCATTTTCTCTAAATATAGTAGTGACCCGACAATTCCACGATATCATTTTCCGTCAACTGCTTTTCTTGTTGAATCAGGTTTCAAACATGATGTAGGACTCATTGGAGTTCTAAAATCTTTTCCCTTGCCCATTCAAATTTTTTTATCGACTCTTTTGCATATTTTCCTTGCCTTATAAATATTCCTTTGTCTGATTTCTTAATTTGGAGTATAAGAAAGAATAAAATTTCAGCCAAGATACTCATTTCCAATTCACTTTCCATGAGCTTAGCAAAATTTTCACATAGAGATAGATTAGAGCATCCAAAACTGATATCATCAACATAAATTTGAACAATAAGAATGCAGGAGACAATTTTTGTTTGAAAAAAGAGTAGTATCAATTTTACCTCTTTGAAATTTATTTTTAATGAGAAAAGAACTTAATCTTTCATGCTATTCATTAGGAGCCTGCTTAAGGTCATAAAGAACTTTTGATAATTAAAATACATAATCATGAAAAGACAAATTTTCAAAACCGGGAGGTTGTTTGACAAAAAACTTCTTCTTTGATTAATCCATTTAAAAAATTGCTTTTAACATCCATTTGAAAAATTTGACATGATTGAAGGATTCAAATGGATTCTAACCTTGACAGAAGAGCAAAGGTTTCATCATAGTCAACTCCTTCTTGTTGTAAATAACCTTGAGCAACTAACCTAGATTTATATTTGATAACCTTACTGTTATCATCCAATTTGTTTCGAAAAACCCATTTTGTTACTATCACGGAGAAGTTTTTTGGCCTTTCGGTGAAAGTCCACACCTGATTTTTTTCAAATTGATCAAGATCTTCTTTCATTTCAAGTATCCACGATTCATCTTTCAAGGATTCAGTTCTTTGTTTTGGTTCCATATGAGATATGAGAGCTAAAGAAGCTTGCTTTCTGAGCAATGACCTTCTTTAGATTTTATCATCTGGTTTTCCGAGAATAAAATTTTTAGGATAGCATGTATTGTGTCTCCATTTTCTTGGGATGTTGATTTTTCAGTTAGAGTAGTTGACTCGAGTGTGTCATTAGCTGGCTCTAAAGGTGCCTCTTCATTTAATGATTTTTTAGCATATTCTTGATGTGATACATATTTTACTTCAACTTCAGTAGTTTCACATTCCTGCATTCTTGGATTAGTATCATCAAATACCACATGGAGAGATTCTTCAACACTTCAGGTTCTTTTAATAAATACTCGAAAGCCTTTGCTTATAGGTGCATAGCCTAAGAAAATACCTTCGTTGCTTCTTGGATAAAACTTTTCAAGATTGTTCTTACCATTATTGTGGATGAAACGTTTGCCTCCTAAGGGATCAAAGTAGTTGATAATAAGTTTCTTTCGTCTTAAGAGTTCATACGGAGACGCCTATTGAGAATATGACATGGTGTGCTTACTGTTTCTGTCCAAAAATGGTTAGGTAGATTTCGATCAAGCAATATTGTCCTTGATGTATCTTGTTGTGATCAGTTTTTTCTTTCCACCAATACGTTTTGCAGAGGAGATCAGGGTGAAGAGAAATTTTGAGTGAATCCATTCTCAGCACCGAATTCTTCAAAGGATTTATTTTCAAATTCACCACCATGATCACTGTGAATTGTTGTGATGTAGTACCCTTCTTCTCTTTGATTTTTTCTACAAAATACCTCAAAGTTAGTAAACTTTTTTTCCACTTTTTGTCACGACCCCAAACCGAGCCTTTGCGGACTGGCACCCACATTTACCCTCCAGTGAGCGAACACCAACAATCTAAAACCTTATAATTTCAATTGAATATCACCCATAAAGAATGCGGAAACTTCTTAAAACTCATAAATAAACAGGACAATTCAAAAACTTATAAAATTCAACTTACTATTAATTCCCCAAAAATATGGGAAGTTCATCACCACAAGAACACTTTATGATCAATTTACTAAACTAAGGAGTATTCTAAGAAGCTCTAAAAACAAAATAAAACTAGTCTATGCCGGAAAACTTCAAGAGGCATCAAGACATGAGGAAGGAGATCAGGCCAAGATAGAAGCATTAGCTCACCCTGAAGATCCGGTTGGTGACAAGAATGGCTTGAACTACGTTGAGTCGAAAGACGGCACGCGTTTGCTGCAATCACAAATAAACAAAAGGAAAACATAAAAGTAGGGGGTCAGTACAACCACAAGTATGAGTAGGTATCAGCGGCCAACTCAAAATGAAAAACAGTATATATCAAGTAACATTATAAAAGCAACTAAATCCTAGCATGCACTTTTACCAATTACCTAATCCTTGGGTCAAAAAAGCACCAAGCACATCAATGAGGACTCCACGCCCCATCATCATATACTAAGTTTGGGAAACTATGTTCTTTAGATTGAGTATATTAGTATCTTTCAAGATTCATTATATTATTTACTCTCGTGTCGGTCGTGACACTCCGCTCCTCATTCTATCCTGGTCCGGAAGTTGGCACCCGATTCCATATAATATTCCTGTGTTCGGAACTGCACAATACGATAATCATATTATATCATCCTACGGTACCGGAACGGGCCACTGCCGATCCATCTTACTATCCTGGTGTCGGAACGTGACAATCCGATCACGCATTTCTATCCTGGCCTGTCGGAACGTGACAACTCCGATCCATAACTTCATCGGTGTCGGAACGTGAACACTCAGATCTCATTATTCTATTCCTGGGTGTCGAAAGTGACAAATCCGATCCTCATATTCTATCTTGGGGGTACCGAAACGTGCACCCGATCCCCTAATCTCACTACTTTCGTTCATTGAGCCTCTTTTTATACCAAGGATCATCGTTAACAAAGTAGATTAGGGTTTCTTCAAGATTTAAGATTCACTAGTCATCATGCTTATTTGTCACAATCAATATCTATATAAGAAAAATCATTGCATACACACAATTTAAGCATATAGAGACTTAATACTAATACCCAACCACATATCATTCGCTATAAGAGTTTACTACGATGTTGTAAAAACCATAAACCTACCTCCAACGAGGAATTGCGATCAACAAGCTATCTTCTCAAAATCCTTGCTAATCATCTTCTTCTCTCTCTTCTACTCGTTTTATTCTGCTTCTTCTGTCTCTCTTTGTTCTTTTATTTCTCGTATTCAAACCCTCGTTCTTTTACCCTAAGTAGTATATAATTAAGAAAAAAGATGGCAATAATTAACACATTAATTAACTTAAAGGTTACTCTTTTTAACCCCCAGTAATTTAGACTTTGATAACCTTAACCCTCTAAAACTTTAAAATAAGTTAGGAGAATAGTCCAAAACGTCCCTAAAACGTTAAAGAAATGCCGCCAGGACTGGATTTACGAAAAATGTGACGGCCCCCCTGTTCGTGAGCGACGGTCCGTCCTGAAGGTCGTTCGCATCGTCAGGAGTGGGGTTTCCACTGAAACTCTGTGACGGTCCGTCAGCCATTTTTGTTACGAAGTTCAGAGAGCAATTTCAGTTACCCAAGTTCATGATTGTTCCAGGGTTTTTGAAACGGACACCTCCAACCGATGGTCCGTCGTTGCCCGTGACGGTCCGTCCCGTGGCATCCGTCACTTCTGCCAGTTGTCCAGAATAAAATGAATTTGTTGCTCAAAGACCTAAAAGGTCGTTACAATAGATACCAATTTACCCATCGTCGTCCCCGAACGATCACAAAAGAGGAAAACAAGGCGCAAAAGGAAATACCTGAATATGTAAACAGATGTGGGTATCCTTTCTGATATCTGGCTCTATCTTCCAAGTGGCTTCTTCAACGGGTCGAGTTCTTCCATTGAACTGTTGATAGATGCAATCTCCCTTGACCTCAACTTGCGAATTTCTCGATCTAAAATGGAAACAGGCTCATACTAATAGACAAATTCTCATCAAAGCAAAACTGAATCCCAAAGGATAATGTTAGTTTCCATCCCCATGGTCATCTTTTCAACATCCGACACATGAAACACGGATGTACTACGGACCCAGCCCTGGGGCAAGGCTAACTCAAAGCCACCTCCACCACTCTTTAAGTACTTCAAAGGGACCAATGTACATTGGGCTTAGCTTGCCTCTTTTACCCAAACCGACATCATACCTCTTCATTGGCGAAACTTTAAACAAGACATTTTCACCTCCATGAACTCTAAGTCTCTAACCTTCGATCTGCATATTCTTTTTGTTCCTGGCCGCCGCCTTAGAAGCTTTCTTTGAATGGATTTCACCTTTTCTAACGAGTTCCAAAAGGTGTCCCCCCAAGGTCTAAACCTCGAAGGCATCATAACCAACCATGGGCGAGACCCACATCTCCTACCATACAAGCTTCAACTGGGGGCCATATCCAATGCTTGAGTGATAGCTATTATTGTATGAAAAACTCCGTAAGGGTAAGAAGGAAGCTTTTTCCCAATGCGCCAACGGAATTCTATCACACATGCACGAAAGCATATCCTCCAACACTTGAATCGTTTCGCTCAGGACATGACCATCGGTCTGAGGATGGAAACCCCTGGGGCGGTCTAAGGTCCAACCTTATGTACCCATTCCGCATGTTGCAATGTTTTCCAAAACTTAGGAAGTAAATTGCGTACCTCTATCTTGATATGATGGATAGTGGAAACCCCATACAAACGAAACAACTTCTGAGATGTAAAGTTTGGCTCACTTCTCCATTGTAAAGTCACCTTAACGAATGACATGAGCAGAATTAGTAAGTACACGTCAACAATCACCCATAATGGAGTCGAACTTGCCAATGTCTTTGGCAAGAACAAACCCCACGAAGCCATTGATTCTCTCCATTGCCATTCCGGAATGGGCATTTCTCTGAAGTGAGGTGTTCCTCCGCGGCCGTGGTGTCATACTGACATTGTTGACAATTGACATTGGCAATAAAATCCACAATATCACGCTTCATTTCTTCTCACCCCAAAAAGTGTTTTGCTTAGTAACGGTAACATCTTGTTGCCCCCCCCCGGAATTGTATCGCAATACTTGAACTAGAGCCTCTGTCAGAATAGTGTTGATCAACGCATCGACGGGGCGTACACATGACCCTTCCCTTATATCCTCAAAACACCTTCTCATTGATTTTCGCTTCTTTAGCCTCTCCTTGACAACACTTTATCTAGGAGCCGGGATAAATTTTTATAATAAACTGCTTTCCTTAATTCATTGTAAAGGAAAGAAGATTCTTCCCTCCACACCAAGCTAAAAAATCCTCCATTCTCAGTTACTTTCTAATCTCATAAGGTCGTTAGCACAGTAATCGAATTCCCTAGCTAAGGGCGGCTAGAAAGAAGCTGGCAAGTGCGATAGACTCCATGTTTCCCGCCTTTTACTTAAAGCATCCGCTACAACATTTGCTTCCCGGATGATACAAAATAGTGATGTAGTCGTCCGTCGAGTCGTTCCATCCCATCTCTCTGATCTCAAATTCAATTCTCTGAGTGAAGAAAGACAGCTGTAGACTACGATGCTCCGTTAGAACCTCACACGTTAACCCCATATAAATAGTTTTGTATCCATTTGCTTAAGTGCAAATCAACTACAGCGGCCATTCCCAATTAATGAGTTGCGATAGTACGTTCATGACATTTTTAATTTGTCTTGAAGCATAAGCAATCACATTATTATATTTGCATTAGCACTGCACCCAAACCCGAATAAGATGCATCCCACAATACACAATGAAAATTCTTGCCCTTACACTTGTAGGTGAGAATTGGTGCAGTAGTAGTCAACAGAGTCTTGAGCTTTGGGTGAATGTGAAAGCTTTCCTCACAATCGTCCGACCATTACAAATGGAATCATTTTCTTAGTCCAAGTTCGTCAGTTGCGGAAGCAATGAAAAGAATACTTGACAAGCGCCAGGTAGTAGCTAGCTAATCCCAACAAGCCTCCGTATTTCTACACCATAGTAGTCTTAACCCAATTCTCAATTTCGACTTAGACGATTTCCACCCCATCATCCCATCCTGAGAAACCCGTGCCCAGGCAAGGACACTGCATCTGCCAAAAACTCACACTTAGAGAAATTGGCATCTTTAAAAGCTTGGTCTCCCTAAAAACATTTCCAAATACATTCTTCAAAATGCTCCTCATGTTCTCCTACTTTAGAGTATATCAGTAAATCCTCAATAATACGATCACAAAGAGATCCAAAATATTGGCTTAAAATCCCAGTTCATCAAACCATGAACGCAAAGCGCAGGGGCATTAGTAAGACCAACAGACATAAATACACAATTGTAATGCCCCATACCTGGTTCTAAAACGTCTTTGGCCACACCAGTTGCTCGATTTTCAACTTGATGATAACGGATAGCAAGTCAATCTTAGAGAAGACAACAAGCACATGTAACTGATCAACAGTCATCAATGCGAGGACGAGGAGACGTGTTATTAGGTCACCTTGTTCAACTTGCCGGTTTAGTCTCTGGCCATCCGAAACTCCCATCCTTCTTCTTCACAACAAAACCGGAGCACCCCCAAGGATATGCACTTTGTCTAATGAAGCCTTGCTCAACACTCTTGAAGTTGGGCTTTAACCTCTAACTCCGGGGAGCCATTCTCTAAAGGGGTATAGAAATGGGCGCGTCCCCGGTTCAAGATCAATACAGAAGTCAAGAATTCCCTATCTGGTGGCATACCAGGAAGCAGATCGCAGGGAACACAGCCAGAAACTAACGGACCAACCGAAACCGACTAACGACGGTAATAGGGGCGGATAGCTCATCATTGAGATGTGCCAAGAACGCTAAACACCCTTTACTACCATGTTTCTTAGCACGCAAAAAGGAGGATGATACGCACCGGATTGGAAGTGTAGGCCCCTCCCACGACTAAAGGATCTGTCACGGACTTGGCAACCCGTCACCGTTTTGCATTACAATCCAAAAGATCGCAAATTGCGGAGAAGCCAGTCATACCAAAAATTACATTTCAAATCAACATCTCTACGATAACCAAATATACATAAGTGTTACTACCCCACAAAGTTCACCAACAAGACCTATTATACCTTCAACTACCACAGACTCACCAACGGCGTAGAACAAGAATAGGCGTATCACGTTAATTCCAATTGTAAATTTATACCATTAGAAAAATAAGGAAGATACATAAGGAAAATGTGGTCAGGATCAAACAATACAGTAAGCATGCAATCACACAACCAGAAGATTCCTGTGATGACAGCCATCAGATGTCTCGGCCTCCGTTCTCCCAGGGAAAGCTACAATGGCCCTTTCGTTAATTTGTTTTCCGTTGCCCTTACCATGTTGTGAGTAGTGGCTCCGTTTGCCATCACCCCGGCATTCTTGGTGACCACCATTACTCGACCCCCTCGTCCTACGGAATAACGGCCTCTGTCCAGGACCACCTTACCTCTAACTGTTGGGGGTCGATCACTCTATGTTTGGACCAATACCTCTGATATGCCCAGTTCTCCCCCACACCACATAACCACTCTCTAGATTCACGCAAGGTCTCTCAGAGAAATGTTGACCGGTCTGAGGTGGGACCCCCAACTACAGTCAGAGTGAAGACTGAATGGGTCGAACTGAGTAGTAACCTCCGGAACCCTATCCTCTAAGTACTAACCATTAAACTCAACTACCTTGCGAAATCTCGTTAGTCGATGACCATGTTGACATGGTGAATTTCATCTGGCTCACCTCCTTCCACCTCGACACGAAATCTACCAATATTGGAAGGATTTTGCACATAGCGATCTGTAAGGCATGAAATTCGCCAAACTTGATCTAACCCCTTCACAAAACGGCGAATCCGTTTTGGACCTGAAACAAAGTTGGGTGGCATATTTTTTTGCTGCATAGTGTGCGAAAAATTAGCCTCATGATGACGACATTTACTTGCTCGAGGCTCAAGAAACTCCACTTTCCTATCCCGTCAAAGTCCGGGGGATATACTTCTTCCTATAAACAACACTAGAACGAAATGAGCCCACGTCATAGGTGGTGCCTCTGTTGGTTGACAGTCAACATGTGACGCCCACAACATTTTGGCGTTCACTTCAAACTTCTGATAACTCACGAAAACTCAACCCCCAAGTACCGTTCTAATATACATCTTGTGTAGTTAGCTATGACCGTAAACCAAAACAAATCGTAAGCTCCTCCGATTCTGCACCTTGAAGACGGGAGTTTCAATTTCAAGAATTACTGAAAAGTTCATGCTGATCATTGTCATTATGGCCCAGTTAGTAGTAAGACGTGGAAGGAAAACGTTTGCCTATGTCCAATGAGGGCATCAATACGGAGGGACATAGTGGCTGCAGTCGTACCTCTGGAAACCGGAGGGGTTGCGTGCAGGAAAACATGGGGGTGCCGGTCAGGATCAGGACCAACCCACTGAAGCATAAGATGAGAACCTGAGTGATCATCTTGGGTTAGGTTGGGGTGGCATTTCCTCATTTGTATTGTTATCCTCACCTCATCCCATTTCTCTTACTACTTCATCAGTTCGGTGGCAGGAGTCCACCGCCCTAGCACCAGATGGGAAGCGTGCTCGTACTCTCACTCTAGAGGGCGTCCTCCCTCCACGACCTTATACGGCTGCCCTCTTGCCACTGTGGCACTTCGAGCTACAGCACCCAAGTGGCTGCTCAGATATGAATCTAGTCTTGCTGATGTACCTGTGAGTTGGCGTAGTCGTTGCTCTGTTATAACCATCTGCGAAATAGACGTGTGAAGATGGTCAGATACGAGAATTTGTACACCAGATACCAATTGGATCCAAGTAATAGAACGAAAGAAAAAAAGAAAGATGGAATTTCCTAAAGTCTTATAGACTCTCAAGAAAAGTAAAGGCGTCCCCACCGTCTTTAAGAACCATACTAAGACCAGTTCTTGTGTTGATGAGACCAACGAAACCTATGCGCTGATACCCAATTTGTCACGACCAAAATCGAGTCGCCGCACGGCACCCCACATTTACCCTCGTGTGAGCGGAAAACAACCAATCTAAACCTTATCATTTCAAATTTAAAATCAACATAAAGTTATGCGGCAAGATTAAAAATCATAAAATAAAAGGACAATTACAATAACTTTAGAATTCAACTTCTATAATTCCCCAAAATCTGGAATCATCACAACAAGAACATCTATGATCAATTTACTAACTAAGGAGTATATCTACAGAAGCTAAAAACAATAATAAAAGCTAGTCTATGCCGAAACTTCAGGCATCAAGACATGCGGAAGCGGGTGGGGGTTGATCCAGTCACAGAGCTAGAAGGCAGTAAGACTAACCATGAAGATCCCGGATGCCTTCTTGTGGTTGTGACCAAGACTGGCTTTACAATACTGTTGACCGAAGATGACGGCACGTTTGCTGCAACCCACAAAATAAACAAAAGGAAAACATAAAATAGGGGGTCAGTAAAAAACCACAGACTGAGTCTGGTATCATCGGCAACTCAAAATAGAAAACAGTATATATCAAGTTAAACATCATAAAATCAAACTAATATACTTAGACATGCACTGTTTACAAATTACCATAATCCTTGATTAAACACCAAGCACATCAAGGAGGACTCACGCCTCCTATCATACTCATTTTGGGAAACATGTTCTTTAGATGAGTCTATTAGTATCTTTCAAAGAGATCATTCTATTATTCTACTCTCGTGTCGGTACGGACAATCCGCTCCTCATTATATCATGTACCGGAACGTTGGCACCGATACATATCTTTATCCTCGGTGGCGGAACGTGACACTCCGATCCTCATATTCAATACTCAGGTATTGAAGGAACGTGGCACCACGAATAAATATAACTATCCTTGGTTTTGTCGGAGAAGTGACACTACGATAACTCATATTCTAACTGGGGTGTCGGAACGTGACCACTTCAGCAAATCCCCACATACTATCCTGGTGTCGGAACGTGACACTCCGATCCTCATATTCTATCCTCGTGATGGAACGTGACACTCCGACCTCATATCATATCATTAGGCTACCGGAAACGTGTCAACCCGATCCCCTAATCTCACTACTTTCGTTCATTAAGCCTCTTTTATACCAAGCATCATCAATAACAAATTAAATTACAGGGTTTCTCAAGATTAAGATTCAATAGCTGCATCATGCTATGTTTGTCACCAATCATATATATATATAAGAGCAATCATCGCATACACACAATTATAGATATAGAGAAGACTTAAGAATACTACCCAACACATATCTTCGCATTAAGAGGTTAATACGGATAGTGTAAAAACCATAACTACCTCCACCGACGAGAATTGAGACAACAAGCTATCCTTCTCAAAATCCTTGCTATTCCTCTTCGTTCTCTCTCTCCTACCTCGTTCTCTTCTCCTTTTCTGTTCTCTAATTTGTTCTTCTATTCTCTTTGCAAACCCTCTTTCTTTTCCCTAATTAGGATATAATTAAGAATAAAAGATGGCAATAATAACCCATAATTAAATTAAGGTTACCTCTTTTAACCACCAAGTAATTAGACTTATTAACCTTAACCCTCTAACTTTACTAAATTAAAGTAGGGAATAGTCCAAAAGTCCCTTAAAACGTGAATAATCGACACAGACGGGATACGCAACATGTGACGGGCCCGTCGTGGACTGCGATGTCGTCTGCAGGATTTGCGTCGCAATACGGGTTAGAGCGTGGGTTTTCCACTGAGACTCTGTGACGGTCCGGTCACACTTTCGTGACGGTTCCCAGTTCTTGCCCATTTCGTACCGAAGTCAGAGAGTCGATTTCATTACCCAATTTAGATTTTTCAAGTGTTTTTTGATGAAACGACACCCCACGAGGTCCGTAGTGCCCGTGCGGTCCGGCGTGCATCCGTCACTTCTGCCAGTTTTTCCAGAATAAAATCTGTTGCTCAAAACGACTAAACAGGTCGTTACATTTTATTAGCTAAAAAGTTTACCCATGTATACCTCGAATAATCAACAATCACTAAAATTTAGCTTGCCGAAACATGGCAATCTGATCCCTAATCACACACCAAAATCAGAATCACAATGTATATTCTTACAGTCATACACCAAGAGGTGATTCATGACATACAACTATTAAATTATTCTCCTGTATGGTTAGGGCAATCAATAACACAACATTCATATACACACATACATTATAATGAAGCAATTACAAACATGTATCACACCAACATGAAATCACAACCATCACCTACGAATTACTCTTCAATTCGTAACATGAAATATACAAAACTCAGTCGTAGGTCTTCACTAGTGTTCGTTCTTAGGGTTTGATTCAAATTCACCAAGACTCGTCAATTTCATACCTTTACTAGATAGAACATAGAGTACACCTATTGTCTTGTTCCACCTTACTGGACACCTATATTTTTCATCAAATCTATTCACGAAAACAATTATGGAAACCATGACGGATCATCAAAATCTCTACTTAAGTACTAACTTGATTACGTTTAATTATAGCAATTTTTCACAAAATTCACTTGGTGCATGAAGATCTACACATAACCATACTATTGATTTCATACATTACATGGTAAGCACGAATTTACAACTACTCAATGCATAAAACCTAACCTACTTGGGCGTCAAGTAGTTGTACGGGGTTTTTTAATTTCGTTCCAAGCTTTTACTGGGCTTTCTACGGTGAACTTGACGAATAATTTTCAAGATTCTGCCATGCCCATGGTAGAAAGCTCCTTCTTTTGTCTCCCAAGCTTAGAACGGCTTTTCTGTGGTTTATAGGGTAATTTAATACTTTTTTTAGGTATTTTACAAGGATGGAGAAAATAAGATTTCTCGTAATTATGTTTTATATCGCCTATCCCACTGTAGCGGCAACTTACGCTCGTAGCGCCAGCGACATCCAGCCTGTTGTAGAGGGACAGGTTCCACACTTTTTTCGCAAATTTTTGTCTTTCCTAAACAATGATTGTTTAGGTCGTTACAATAGATATCAATTCATCTATTATTCGTCCCCTAACATCAGTCTCAGGTCATCACACATTCTCTTTTTGGGACACTCCCGACAATAGAAATGGAACAATGTGTAACTTATAAAAAATTTTGACCTCCCAATTAATTCGAATTCACGGGTTGGTATACTATATTCTAGATTAGTAGAGGTTAACATGAATTACACGAAAAGGTACTATGCTACAAGCCTAAGGGTATCCAACGAGCAACACACGAAGAGAGAATTTATATTCCCAAGACCCTGCCCGCTATAGCGGCAACCCTCCCACTGTAGCGGGGACTCTATATATGCATAATCTCTCGTTGTAGTGGGAGATTGGGGACAATATAGGGGGAAAGGGAATTGGTTTCCCTCATTTCACCCTTTCTCCCTTATCCAACCCTCTAAAACTTCTCCCATATTCTCTCAACTCAAACGCTCGGAATGTTAATCCTCATGTAATTCAAATCCCTACCCGTCTTACTTCATTGTTCAACTAACAACAATTGCATGCCAATTAAATAATTGAATCAAAATGGCTTATTTTGAACTAGGTTGCTAAATGTGTTTTATAAAATGTAGCATGGTGACTTCTCTTAAACCCCTAACGTGTATACAACGTCTGTAACGACCTGTTTAGTCGTTTTAAGCAGCAGATTTTATTTCTAAAAAACTGGTTGAGGCGACGGACCCCACGAAAGACCGTCATAGGCACGACGGACCGTCGAGGGAGGGGTCTCATTTCTAAACACTTAGAAATTCTGAAATAGGGTACTGAAAATCGACTCTATAAACTTCGTGACAGAATGGCAGGACAGACCGTCACAGGCGTGACGGGCCGTCACAGACCCTTTGGTGGAAATTGTCTCTGAACCTTGTGACGACCTGCAGTACGGACCATCGCAGGCACGACGGGCCGTCACAGGTAGCGCAATCCCAGGCTGGGTCGGATTTCTGTTAATTTATTTAAGGGGCATTTTGGACTATTTCCGGCTTTAATTATAAAGTGGTGGGTTAATGTTAATAAGTCTAATTACTTGGGGGTTAAAAGAGGTCACCTTAATTTTAATTAGTGGGTTAAGTATGCCAATCTCTTTTATACTTAATTATATGATATTAGGGTACAAGAAAGAGGGTTTGAACAAGAAAAAGAAAAGAACAAAAGAGTAAGGAAATCTAGCAAGAGAGAGAGAAAAGAAGAGAAACAAGATTTAGGAAGTGGCTTGCTTGATCACGAATCTTCGGTGGGTAGGTTATGGTTTTTTATTCTACTCGTAGTAAAACTGCTTAATAAGCAATGATATGTGTTGGTTTAGTATTATAAAGTCTTCTAATAATGCTTAATTGTGTTGTATCATATGTGATTTTATATATCATGATTGTGTGACATCAACATGATGAAGCTATTGAACCCCAATCTTGATAAAAAACTAATCTCTTGTTAATTGAGGATGCCTTGGTATAACAGAAGGCTTGATTTTACTAATAGAATGAGATTAGTGGGGCGGGTGTCACGAACCGACACGTAGAATTAGTGGGACGGGTGTCCACCGACACGTAATTTAGGGGATCGGTTCCATGAACCTACTGTAAGATTTAGGGGATCGCGGTGTCACGAAACCGCACGTAGATTTAGGTGATCGGTGTCCACGACCGCACGTTTTTAGGGGATTCGGTGTACGAACCCACACTTAATTTAGGGGATCGGAGTGGTCACGTTCCGTACACATAGTAGTAGGGGTCGGCGTGTCACGTACCGACACAAAGGATACAAGACTAACAGGGGATCGAGTGTCACATACGACACAAAGAAATATAATACTAATCTTGAAAGAGCTAATTACTCAATTCTAACGAACATTTTCCCAAGAATAAATGGGTGTGGAGCTTTATTGTCCTCATATATATGATCGGTGATATATAAATGAATGTTTATATTGTTTGCTATCACCTGTTAAGAATATTAGTTTATTGGATGATGTTACTGAGATATATTTGCTTTCTATGTTGCGTTGCGAGTATACCGTACTCAGTATACTTGTGGTTGTACTGACCCCCTACTTTTATATTATTCTTTCTTGTTTATTTGTGGAGTGCAGCCAACTGGCCTTCATACTTCGACTCAACAGTACTCTAGCCAGTTTGTTTCATTACTTACTCCGGATATCAGGGTGAGCTCATGCTTCTAGCTTGGGACTGGATCTTCTTGCCTCATTCTTGTGCCTTGAAGTTCACGGCATGGACTAAGCTTTTTATTTTAGCTTTTTGAATAGCTCTTAGTTGTTATTTAATTTGAGCATAGATGTTCTTTGTGGTGATGACTTCCATATTTTGTGGATCCTAAAGATTTGAATTTTAGAAAGTTATTAAATTTGTTTTATTAATGACAGTTTAGTCTTCCGCATTACTGTTCTTTTGATTATTATATTGGAAATGTCAGGTTAGAATTGGTTGGTTCTCTCCCATAGGAGGGTAAGTGTGGGTGTCCATTCGCTATCCATTTGGGTCGTGACAACTTGGTATCCGAGCATTAGTTTGTTGGTCGTCATCAAACACAAGAACAGTCTAGTAGAGTCTTAGGAACGGTAGTGGGAACCCCGCCTTTACTTTTTCTTTAGAGGCTATAAGACTTTAGGAACTCATTCGTTCTTTCTTCTGTGCGTGCTATTACTTGGATCTAATTGGTATCTAGGGATGATACAATTGTATCTGACCATCGTCACTCTCTGTTTTCTGCGATGTTAGACTCGAGCCATCAACGACTACGCCAACGCCCCACAATCCGGCAAGACAAGAAGCCTCTGATGCCACCTACTGGGGCTGGAGCTAGAAGAGGTTAGTAGTGACCAGAGGCCGTGGAAGAGGCCGTGGGAGGCATCCTCTAGAGGAAGAGGACGGCACCGAGCCCGCATCTGGTACTTAGTGCGGTGACGTCTTCCTCCTACCGACTGAGGAAAGTTGGTAAGAGAGGGGCCAGGATGGGGAAGATGAACTGCAGAATGAAAGATTTCCACCCCCAACCTACACCCCAGAATGATCAATCAACGGTTCTCGCTATCTTAGTGGGTTTCTGATCAGGGTCGGCACCTCCAGTGTTTTCTGCAAGCAACACCGCTCCCGGTGTTCAGAAGTACAACATGCAGCACTAGGGCTCCTCGTATGGATGCCCATTGGACATAGGCAATTTCCACGCCCACTATTGGGCCTATCATGACAATGATCAGCATGACTCGTCAGTAAGTTCTGAAATTGAAACCTCCAGTCTTCAAGGGTGCAGAATCTGAGGATGCGTTACGATTTTTCGGGTTGACTGTCATGAGGTGCTAACACAAGATGGTTATAAGTCGAATGTTTGGTGTTGAGTTCGTGAGCACCAGTTCCAAGGGAACGCCAAAATTGGTGGAGGTCACATGTTGAGTGGTCACCAACATAGGCCCCACCTATGACTTGGGCATGCAATTTTCGAACTTGTTTAGGAAAAGTATTCCCCCGTACGTTGAGGATAGAAAAGGGATGATTTTTGAGCAGATCAAGGTAGGATGTCGGTTACGGCTATTGATTCTAAATTCTTGCATTATCCCGGTCTGCCACACAACTATGTTTCAGTCCACAAGAAGCGGATTGGCGCCGTTTTGTGAAGGTGAGATCAGAGTTGGCGGATTTCTAGCCTTACACGTAGCGGCTACGCAAAATCCTTCCAAGAAGTGGTAGATTTCTGGATAGAGTGGAAGGAGTGAAGCCAGATGACATTCACCATGGCAATCAAATGGAGGTGAGTTAATGGTTCTTACTCGAAGGACAGGTTTCTGGAGGTTTACTTCGGTCGACCCATTCTTCTCACTCAGACTGGTAGTTGGGGGTCCACCTCAAACCTGTTCACACGCTTTCTCTGATAACCCCCTATGGTCCGACTCCAGAGAGTGTTTGATTTGGGGAGACTGTACATATTAGGATGAATTGTCCCGCAAACAGTTATGAGAAAGAAAACCCCCAATTTAGCTAAGGTAGAGGTTGTCATTGTAGAGGCCATCATTCTGGGACGTGGTGTTCGAAGGTAATGGTGGTCACCCACCAAAACGGCCGGGGTGATGGGTCAAACTGGAGCCACTATCACAACATGGTAGGGGTACGGACAAACCAAACAAAGGGCCCATTGTTTATGCTTTCCCTGGGAGATCGAGGCCGATGACATCTGATGTTGTCATCACAGGGAATCTTCTGGTTGTGATGCATGACTTCTGTCTTGTTTTGATCCTGGATTCCACATTTTCTTAGGTTCTCTCTCATTTGCTAATGGCTAAATTTACTTGTGAATTACTTTGATAGCCTATATCGTGTTTCTACTCCGGTGGGTGATCTGTGGTACGTTTGAAAAGTATATAGGTCTTGTTTGGATGAACTTTGTGGTAAGCAACACTTATGTAGATTGGTCATCTTAGAAATGGTTGATTTTTGATGTAATTTCGGGCAGACTTGGCTTTCTCCGCATTTTGGATGTTGGATTTAATTCTAAACGGTGACTTTAGCCAAGCCTGGGACAGATCCTTTAGTGTGGGAGGGTGACTACACTGTCCATCCGGTGCGTATATCTCCTTTCTTCTTCGTGCTAAAAATTGTTAGTAAAGGGTTTTTAGCTTTCTCACATCTCCAGATGACACTACCCATACTTCGTTGGAGTCGGTTTCGGTGGGTCGTGAGTTTCTGGATGTGTTTTCCCTGCAGATCTTCCTGAGTATGCCCACCATATAGGGATATTGACTTCTGTATTAATCTTGACGGGTACTCAGCCCCATTTCTATACCCTTTTAATAGAATGGCTCCCACAAAGTTAAGAGATTCAAAGCCCATTCAAGAGTTTGTTGTTGAGCAAAAGGCTTCATTAGCCAAGTGCAATCTCCTTGGAGTGGCCGGTTTGTTTGATGAATAAGAAGGATTGGAGTTTTTTCGGATGGCATAGACCTTAAACCGTCTATTGACAAGGTCACCATACAGAGAACCATATCCTCTTTCCCTCCATTGGGGATGACTTGTTCGATCAGTTCCAGAAGGTGCTTTGTGTCTTCTCTATATTGACTTGAGACCCGTTATCATCAATTGAAAATGACGGGCAACTGATTGCAAAGATGCTTTTAGAACCAGTTAATGCATTACGAATTTGGTAGTGATGTCTTTTTTGGTCTTACTAATGCACCTGCTAGCGTTCATGAGTTTTGGATGAACGGGATGTTTAAGCCATATTTTGGGATCTCTTTGTGTCGTAGGTATTATATATTACTGATATACTCTAAAATAGGAGGAACATGAGGACATTTGAGAATGGTGATTGGAAATGTTGGGTAGAAAAACTTTATGCAAGTTTCTCTAAGTGTGAGGTTTGGCTATATGCAGTGTCCTTTGGTCACGTGTTTCTAGTATGGAGTGATGTGGTATCCTTCTAGATCGAAGTAGTGGAAGAATGGGGGTAAGACCTACTAATGTGTCAGAAATAAAGCTATGTTGGTTTAGAGCCAGTTATTAACCATACCTGTATTTTTTCAAGGATCTCTTCTAATTGCTTCCCAACTCTGACGACTTACTAAGCAATGTTCATTTGTTGGTCGGATGACGTGTGAAGGAAAGCTTTCAGAAGTCTCAAGACTCTTGTGACTACTGCCAATATCACCTTGCCCAGTGTAAGGTAAGAATTTCAGTTGTCTATTGTGATGACTATCCTATTCGGGTTTGGTTGCGGTGCTAATGTCAGTAAAGCTGTGATTGCTTATGTTCAAGACAATTAAAGTGCAATGAACGTACTATCCAACTCATGATTGGAATTGGCCGCGGTAGTGTTTGCATTAAAAAGCAAATGGAGGCACTCATTTATATGGTTAAGTGTGAGGTCCTATACGGACATCTAGCCTACAGGTATGTCTTTACTCAGAAGATTTGAACTTGAGCAGAGGAGATGGATGGAACTACTGAAGTGCTACGACATCACGACTTGTATCATCCGGGGAGGCGAATGTTTGTAGGCAGAGGCTGTACGTAAAAGGCGGAAGCATGGGGATTCTAGTCTCACTTGCAAGCTTCTAGAGCCCCTTGGCTATAGAATTTCAGATTCTGGCTAACGACTTTGAGATTGAGTAAATGAGAAGGAGGATTTTTAGCCTTGTGTGGAGGCAAGATGCTTCCTTCTTGACAAGAGTTAAGGGAAAGCATTTTAATGATGAAAAATTGATCCGGATCCGAGATAAAGTGTTGCAAGGAGAGTCAAAGAAGCGACAATCGAGAGGAAGGTGTTTTGAGAATTAAGGTGAAGGGTATGTGTGCCGCCCTTGTTGATGATTTGAATCCACACTATTCTTACAGAGCTCATAGTTTTCCGTGATATTCTATACACCTGGTGCAACCAAGATGTACCGTGACTACAGCACACTTTTTGTGGATAATGAAGCGTGATATTGTGGATTTTTTGGCCAAATGTCCAAACTGTAACAAGTAAAGTAGAACAGACCAAAGGCCCGGAGGGGAACACTTCAAGAATGGGCCCATTCCGGATGAAATGGGAAGAAATCTGCATGGTACTTTCGTTGTTTGGTGCTTCCAAAGACTATGGTACAAGTCGACTCTATTTGGTTGATTGTTGATAGGTTAACTAAGTCTGCTCATTTCATTCCGTTCAAGATGACTTATATGCAGAGAAGTTCGCCAAAATTTACATCTCAGAAGTTGTTCGATTGTATGAGTTCCACTGCCAGCATATAAGATAAGGGACGCGATTATTACTTCTAGTTTTGGAGAACATTGCGATGCCGAATGAGGGACTAGGTTTGTATCTTAGTACTGCGTTCCATCCTCAGACCGACGGTCAGTCGAGCGAACGATTCATAAGTGTTGGAGGATATGCGTCTGGCATGTGTGATAGAATTTGGGGGTCATTGGATCACTTCTTACCCTTAGCGGAGTTTTTATACAATAATGCTATCACTCACGTATTGATATGGCTCTTTTTTCGACAGCATTGGTGGGGAGGGATGTATTCTCCATTGGTTGTTTTGATGCATTCGAGGTTAGACCTTGGGTACTGACCTTTGCGGGATTCATAGGAAGGTGAAATCTATTCAAAAAAATTTTAGCGGCTCAGTAGGCAAAAGGAGATAATGCAGATCCGAAGTTAAGTCCTTGAGTTCATGAAGGTGAGCCAAGTCTTGCTGACAGTTGCTTCTCCCATGAGGGTGTATGCGTTTGGTAAAAGAGATAAGCTAATCCGAGTATATTGGTCCATTGATACTTAAGCGAAGTAGGGGAGGTGGTTATGGATTAGCTTTGCCTCCAGCAGACTCTCCGGAGTACATCCGGTATCGTGTGTCGATGTTTAAAAGTACCATGGGATGGAAACTCATTATCGTTGGATCAGTTTTGCTTGATGAGAATTTGTCTTATGAGGAGGAGCCTGTGCTATTTTAGATAGAGAAGTTCGAAGTTGAGGATCAAGGGAGATTACATCCATCAAGGTCAATGGGGAAATCGACCGGTAAAACCCACTTGGGAGAAGGCGGC
Organism: Solanum habrochaites; assembly: GCA_027704765.1. Classification (NCBI taxonomy): domain Eukaryota; kingdom Viridiplantae; phylum Streptophyta; class Magnoliopsida; order Solanales; family Solanaceae; genus Solanum; species Solanum habrochaites. Next base: position 35,284,058 of record JAKWJA010002497.1, on the reverse strand, counting down.
AGATATGCAAGAAAGATACCCACATCTGTTTCAGATTCAGTACTTCTTTCTTAACTTCTTCTCACCTACAACTCTTGTTTTTAACCTTCTCTTGAATCTTTTGGGACTAACGAGGGTCAATTGTATCTATTGTAACGACCTGTTAGTCGTTTTAAGCAGCAGATTTTTATTTCTGAAAACTGGCTGAGACGACGGATCCAAACGACGGACCGTCTGGGCACTACGACCGTCGCGGAGGGGTCTCGTTATTCAAAAACTATAGAAATTCTGAAATTGGGTACTGACAATCGACTCCTCTGAATCGTGACAGAATGGAAGGACGGACCTCACACAGGCGTGACGGACCTTCACACAGACCCTATTGTGGAAAGTGTCCTCTGAGACCTTCGACGACCTACAGGACGGACCGTTGCAGCACGACGGGCCGTCACAGTTTTCGCAACTCCCAAGGCTGGGTTGGATTTGTTAAGTTATTTAAGGGGCATTTTGGACTATTTCCGGCTTAATTATAAAGTTGGTGGGTTTAATGTTAATAAGTCTAATTACTGGGGGTTAAAAGAGGTAACCGTAAGTTAATTAAGTGGTTTTTAGTGCCTGTCTTTTATACTTAATTATATATTATTAGGGTAAGAGAAAGAGGGTTGAACAAGAAAAAAAAAGAACAGAAAGAGAGGGGAAATCGAGCAGATAGAGAGAAAACGAATAGACAACAAGGATTTGAGGAATTTGGCTTGCTTGATCCAACAATCTTTGTTGGGGTAGTTATGGTTTTTTGCTGCTTACTCTAGTAAACTCTAATAGCGAATGATATTGTTTGGGTAATTATTAGTAAGTCTTCTATAATGCTTAATTGTTGTGTATGCATGATGTGATTTAATCATTATAATTGTGATGAAACAGCATGATGAATCATTGAACCCCCAATCTTGATAAAAACCAACTAATCTCATTGTTAAATTAATGATGCCGTGTGTATAGAAAGAAGGCCTTGTTTACTATAGAATGAGATTAGTGGGGCATTGTGTCACGATACCGACCGTAGAATTAGTGGGATGGGTGTTCATCGCAAACCGCCATGTAGTTTAATGGGACTCGGGTGTCACGAACCGACACGTAGATTTAGGGATCGGGTATTCTGAGCCGACACTAGATTGAGGGGATCGATTGTCACGAACCGACCGTAATTTAAATGGGATCGGGTGTCACGAACCGACACGTAGATTTAGTGGAATCGGAGTGGTCATCTTCCACCACATAGTAGTAGGGGATCTGGAGAATGTCACTTACCTACACAAAAGAATAATACTAACGAGGGATTCTGAGTGTCACTACCACACAGAGAAATTAGATTAGAGAATCTTGTGAAAGATCTAATATACTGCATCTAAAGAACGTTTCCTCCCCAAGAGTAGGTGGTTGAGGCTTGAGTCCTCATAGATATATCGGTGATATTATAAATGATGTTTATAGTACATTGTTGCTATCACCTGTTTTAGAATATTAGTTGATTTTATGATGTTATCTGAGATATATGCTTTCTCTATTTTTGATTTGGCCGATATACCTACTCAGTACTTGTTGGTTGTACTGACCCCGACTTTTATATTTCTTCTGATTTATTTGTGGGTGCGCGAAAAAACTTGGCGTCATCTTCGACTAATAGGAACGCTAGCCAGTCTTCATTACGCCGGAATATCAGGGGAGCTAATGCTTCTCGCTTGACTGGATCTTCTTCTCATGTCTTGATGCTTGAATTCCTGTCATGGACTAGCTTTGTTATTTTAGCTTTTTAGATCTCTTAGTTTAATAATTTGAGCCATAAGAATGTTCTTGTGGTGAATGAACTCCAGATTTTGGGGATCCATAATATATGTGAATTTTTAGAATTATTAAATTTGTTTTTATTAATTAGTTTAAGTCTTCCGCCTTACTTTCTGTTGATATTCTATTGACATGTCAGGGATTTAAGATTTGTTGGTTCCTCGCTCACATAGAGGGTAAGTGGTTGGGTGCCACGTCGCGATCCGATTTGGGTCGTGACAACGTCATGGGCGTAAAGATTCTGAAAAATACAGGCAAATTGTTACAAAATAGGTGGGGGAAGTTGAAAAAATTTCATGAAGAAACTATAAATTAAGAACTATTACGGGTTATTTTTCTTCAATATTGCTGTATTTATTCTCTAGGATAGTTAATATACTTTGATTAGCTGCAAAATTGATGAAATTGGGGGATGTTGGGATGAGAAGATGTCATTTTCTCGTCTGGTGTTCATCCCAGCTACTTTATTGGGGTGCATCTAGTTGTAGCGGCGTGCATTATCCCATTGTAGCAACCTGCATCATTCTGCTGTAGCGGGATTCTAGCCGATGTAGCTGGATGTCTAGACCAGTAGCTCCCCTCTTTAGACCAAAAGTTCTCTTTTTTTGTTTAGCCTTCCCCTAATGGTATATATTGTTCAGATTGATGTTAACTCTTTGCATGCTCTCTAAATGTCTGGACACAATGACGAGAACTTACCATTTGTCCCATTTCCTGATGCCACTAGTCGGGAGAGAGATCACGACTACTGCACCATAGGGCTCTGCTACCAGAGGGCGTTCATATTGCATAACGTGGAGTAGAAGACTCCTGCCTTTTACACTACGTTGGTCGAATTTAGGTGGATTCTCTTAACTTAGGCTCCCTTGAGTGCAAACTCTATTTGAGTAAGGGAGTTTTATGTCGTCCTTCCTACTGTCTATTGGGAAGATCCTTATCCAGTCATATGCCTCCGAGGAGTTGACATTCCCTTGAATGCTATTGCTATGAACGAGACACTGGAGGTGCTAGAGGTTGCAATCCATGCGTTCGAGGACCGGCTGAGGGAGATGTATCTTGGGTGTCTAAAGGAAACCCTAGTGGAGCCTACAAAACGGTATCAGGTCTACTGGGACACTGTCGAGGGCAATACTACTGCAAGTTGGTCATTAGATTCTAAACGGTAGCTACACTTGGTGTCTAGTAGGATCCGCCCGTCGGGAAACCATACTGACACTACGTTTCCCCGAGCTCTAGTGGTAGTGTGTGCTATAAATAGAAATACAACTAAATGTGGGAGCACAGATCATCTCAGAGTGGAAGATGTTCTACTGGGGAAACAAGAAGGTCGTCTTCTTTCCAGGACCCATTACTACTCTGTGCAAGTGGGCGGGAGTGTCTTTATTAGAAGTTTACGAGGTACTTCTTATGGATCCCCCTATTTACCCCTTTTTGGTTCGGACAAGTTCTACTTCTTTGGGTAAGAGGAGGGCAAGCAAGGCTTCCAACTGTAGGGTGACCGCAGGTTTCGACGATGAGGACCCCTTGTCAGGTGAACGAGTCGAGATATATCTAGAGACGGTACATAATAAGATAGGCAGTGACTATGATGACTTCACCGTTATTCCTCCTAAAACTTCCCTCGAGGTAGAGATGCCTCGGCGCCAGCTCTGCCAAGAGAGGAGGAAGGGCATAGAGAGGGATCTTATGATATTCTAGATGTAGAAGGGTATCAAAGCCATCTTAGCTTGTATTGCCCATGAACAGGAAAGGAAATTCCTCCGGTTGAACTGGGGACTTGATAAGTTTTTTTCTTGCGAGTGAGGCTTGGCTGCGTGGATCGTCTGAACATGGAATCTAACTGGAAACCGACCATTCGCGCATACCATATTGTTGTTATTTTGATCTTTCACCCTTGTAAAATTTAGACCACTTTCTTTGTTTTTACTTTTCGACATCTCTAGGTTTTTTGTAACACGTGAATGCTTGTTTTGTCCATCTGATCCAGCCCCCATTTCAAAAGTTTAAGTTATAATTTCCCTACTACAACTAGTGAATACTGTGTTGGGTTGCAAAGATTTGTTCGGATCCCTTCCAATTTGAATTTTCATAAGTAGGGAATGCATGGAAAAACTAGTAAGGTTCTTCCTCCCTTCGTCTTGCTCTAGTGGGATAAATCTTGTTGTAGCGGCATAGCTCTGGCGGGAGTAATCCCATTACAGCGGCTCCGACGGGACTAGAACTTAGGATGATATTTGTTTTTTTGGTTCTTTTTCACTTCTTAAGATTCTCCGAGGTCCCCATTTTACCATTTCATCAAACTACTAAAATTTTCAATCTAGGGCATACCGTATCCAATCTATAATATTATATACAACTTAGAACTACAGGTCACCCACACACACCCAGGAAACAACAAGACATTCATATACTTAATGATTAGAGTTTATGTCAACAAATTTCACGATATTCATGGAAGTTTGCTTGAATACTTTAATGATTCACCCAAAAATTTACACAATATCAAATACTAGACACACAACCGTCTTCATTCTGGTCACACACATCCTTAATAACACCTCCACATACTCTATCTTTTCACACCGTAGGAGCACACACTCGTAGCTAATTAAAATAGAAAAAGGCACCCTCACATCCATAAATTAGACACAAGGTCACATATGTACAAACATAATTCACGCATCATAATAATCTTGGTCTGTAACAAACTTACGGTCATCTATTCTTCGTATACGACTAGATACCAATTGGAACCTTCTTAGTTCCAATTAACCTAGCTTGTAACCTTTAAGTTGAAATCAGGACGTCTAGTCTATTTCACTTAGATAAAAATTGGAATAGGGAGATACCAATTGGAATCAACTCATACCACAAATCACACTTTACATGAAGGAGATAATAAGTGAATCGAATTCCTAGAATGCTTACTAGCTTTCTAAAACTTAGATGCGAACGTCAATGCACCAATCCCCATGAGTCTAGTTCACATTTCACTCTTATATGTGGAGATCAATAACCTAGGGTCTGATACCAATTTTTCATCACCACCCACCTGATAAACGCTCAAAGTTACCTTGCTCTCGAAAAGAAGCATCCAGCGGTCGGATCAGTAAAGAACCCCAACTACGAGGTTGGGGTCGATCACCACGAGGAAAATGATTTACCCTTAACTTAACATTTATTACTTTTATTTAGTCAAGTCCTTTTCGAAACAATAAATACTGGGGGTTTTAAAAAGCAATAAATGTATTACTTGTTCTAAATAAACAAGTGACAAGGTTTTAATATTTGATTTTTAAAATCAAGTAAGAGAGTAACTAAGGGCTTAAAGTGTTCCCCTAGGTTCATACGTGTAATTGTAGCTATAACAATCGCTTTCCTAGTATCTTTGACCATGCAAAGTGGTAAGTTATGTCGCCCTAAGTCCTCTGGTCCTGGCACTAGGAAATTTCACTCTGCACATGGAACCGGCTACGTGTGTCAATAATTTACTAAAACTATTTAACCTTTACCTCAGAGTAAGCATCATAAACCTCGATGGTTGGACTCTGTTTTGTTCCTTCCTCCCAGCATCGATACTATCCTATTAGATAGTGTATACTAAATCTATTTGAAAGCCTTTTTCTTATGACTATCTCCTTGGTCCTCCAAGTAGAAACAAGAAGCGAGTTCTAACGCGTGCATCGTTAAAGAATCTTCTGAAACAAATATTATCATATATGCAAGACACTATTGTAGGATTAGATTTTTAGCTAGTTTTGTAACCTTGTTAATTACCCATGGTTCCCACAAACCCTAGCTATGGCTTTAGTTACCCATGTTAATAATCACACAATTATATTAGTTTGATAAGAACTTTCCTGACTTTACTTGTCGAGGATTTAGAAATCCAGGTGTGTTAATTGCATTAAATCCATAAGCTTCAATAATATTCTGAAAAATAGAATAAATTTTCCACTCAAAATCACAAGATTCAGGAACTTGAACCATATAAAATCTGAAAAATCTCAAGAGTCTACCACACGTATAGTTTTTTTACAGTATTTCTATAATAGAGTTCTAATAAGAGAGGGAAATCTATTTAAGAAAAATCTGCCCAAAAACCGCATCTGAGTCAACGACCTAGATGACAGACTATCGAGGCCACGACGGACCGTCGTGGTCCTCCGTAGTTCCACAAAGCTTCTTTTCAAGATGGGTACTGGGCTACTATTTGTTGACGATGACGGATGTGCAGTATAGTCCGTCGTGGAGATGACGGTCCGTCGAGAGCCTTCGTAGCCCCACACTTAGTCAAAATTCCCCAATCTTTATTTAGCATCTTTTCCTTCATACGATGTTTGCCACCTACGAACAGTCGAGGGGTCGACAGACCGTCACTTCTGCAATTTCAGCATAATTCTTCCACGTTTTCATCCTGGACAGATTTCTTGCAAACAAAGAGAAAAATACATTAAAACTAATACAAAAAGGCCTTAGACACACACGAAGCTTAATGAAAAAGCATTGAAAGTACCGTGAAACCACAGTACATCAAAACCCTCAACTTAAATTCGTTGTTTGTTCTCAAGCGATGCACTATGACTCACCACAAAATCTTTGTACAAGAGTATCCTTATTTTAAGCTTTCATTCGCATCAATCTGGTCTATCACTCCCGATTATTTCATTATGTTTATGCATGCTATCAAATCACTTTAGGATCGCTCTGCAGACATATTATGGCACAGCTCACCACCACACCGACACCCTATCCTCTTTCATCTCTCCCACTAAGCGTACCAATTTCCGGATTGCACTAGTGTCCCTCACTTCATCAAAACAACATCTTCTCCTTTTTCTATCATCATGATTATCCGTTTGAGTAGCAAGGATTATTTTCAAACACTGGACTAATTCGAACTTCTCATCTAGTATCGTTCGACTTCGTCGAAAACTTCACACCTTATTTATACCTATTGTCATAGGCGTGGCCCTTAATTTCACTTCCTTACACGTTCACCATAATAGACTCTAGGATCACGATAGGACTTTCTTAGCGTTAACTTAGGCTTATGGTCAGGTATGATACTTTGGATGTATTTTAGTGACTTTTTCCCTCCTTGACATAATGTCTAGCGTCCTATAACCTTTTCATCGTTTAATTCTGCCCTATTTTCTTAATTTTCTATATTCTGTTCACCCTTGATATTCTCTTCTTCTTCTTATTTTGTGTAAGTGACTCCCTTTGTTTTTTCTTTGCTTGTATTTTCCGTCATTTTTAAACGAGAAATCCCTTTTTCTTTTTGCAATTTTCCTTTTGATGTCACCTTCTGATTCTTTTGTTCTTATCCCGTTTGTTCTTCTCAACGAACCCCACTTTCCAGAGCATACTAACTCCTCATATAGCCCCCCTCAACTCATGACTTTGCCATGAGTCAGGACAACATACCCAAAGATGGGTCCAATGTCACCAAGTTGTTTTCTCATATCAGCCACACCGCAACTCTTTACTTTTTGGCAAAAGCTAGTTGCACATGTCCAAGGAGGGACCAGGGACAACCACATTGTTCCAGAAAAGTCAGTCGTGGGGTGACAAAGAAAGTTCACTATTTAGTTCACAACATCTCTGATCAAGAAGGGATATATTTCTATTTCTCGGTTTTCTATTTTTAGGCTACAGATTGGCTATAAGTGAACAAGAGCCTATGATCCTTTCCAAATTTTAACTATGGGTCTACTGTTAGAAAAGAACTAACCAGGCAAGTATCCTACTCAGTACCAATGGGTGTAAATATTCAAGTTTCCCACAACTCACCTTTGACACAATCTCATTTACTACTCTAAAAAACCTAAGTATCAGAACTACCTTAGTTCGAGTTTTACAGATTTAGGGTTTCATAGCAGTGGTGTAGCTACCATGTCATTCTTAGGTCACACTTTATATTATTACTATGCCTGTTATGCAGCATTTTATCTTTAAATCGAGGATAACGATTGTGTATGTTTAGCGCATCATGCTTACGAGTGTCTCTATTGAAACCTGTATAAGTACATGTCATAGCCAAGATACTCTGCGCAAACCCCTCTCTCTTCACCCCCTCCCTTCCCGGGGCCCTCTCATGCGCCTCATTTTTTTCCCCCTCCCGCCCCCCTCCGCCGTCCCCCCTCCCCAGCCCCGGATCGTGAGTTGGGCTATCTCAAATTCATCAATAGCACTCACTTTCCAGTATACCCCACCCCCAACAAAAAACATTGAAATTGTCCCCAAATGCCATAAATGTATATAGACAGTGCGTAGTAACAAGCAAACACTGAGCGGCAAACTCGGTATATCAAGTCTGGCGGTGTCTGATTTCTCGGAACCCCCCACTTACCCCCTGGCTCCACTCGTCCTCGAAGAGGGACAAAACCATCAGTATGTCCGTAGCAAACTGACATCACCATCGTTCACTTCTGCTTCTCTTAGCCTCTGACCACGCTTAACTCTCACTCCCCCGCATCCCCCATCACAGGATCTATAACCGTCAAACCTCCACTTTCATTGCCTCCATCAATCATACGAGGCTCTCCTCGCAATCCTCCAACTCATCGCCTACCTTCTATTCCTTTTCGTACCGGGACTCATCCTCATAATCTAAGTCCTTGCCTCTGTGCCTCTTGCCAGCTCTCTGGTGTAGGTGGTGGCACATCAGTAGTACGACCGCAGCCATCACCGTTCCTCAACAGGCTCTGTAGAGGGGCCTCAGACCTCCGGCACCTGAGCCTCTAAAAGTGTCCAGGGCGGCTCTTCAGCCTCTCCCACACATCCTGGAGATTCGTCACAAAACCACTTAGTTGCTGGCCGAGCTATAACCCCGCAACTCAATGCGTCCAAATGCTGGTGGAGCCTCCATGATCTTTTCCGCCGGTGAGATGGTCCATCTTCCTCTCTTTATTTAAACGCACTTCTGATGGACCCCTCTACAATCCATGGCTGTATGGTGCCAAGTTTGCGTCATTTGGGCCCTAGGTTCTGGAACCCTAGCAAGCGGACTGTAGCAGTCGGGATAGAGCGGGAGGTAGCTGATACCCAAACTTACTTCCAATAAGAAGTAAAGCGGTCGTCTCCTCATAACCAACTAGTTCTTTTTGTTTGATCTTTTCGGCCGACCTCTTTCCCCTCTTTTCTCCTTTCACTTCCCTCTCTTACTCTCTTTTTGCCTGTCAAATTGCTCTCCTTGGAAAGCATAAAAATGATAAAAAAAAAGGGGGGAGGGGTTTTCTAATTCCTGAAATAAATGAAAATAACTAGAGATAAGGAGACAACTAACAGCTTCGACGTTGGAGTTTAATCAATTAATCAAGTAATTAGGGTTTACCGTGTTCCCCGCAGGTTCATAACTTGATAAGTCTAACTTAAAACAATTCTTTTTCCCCTTCTCTTTACCTGCAAGTTCTAAGTTATTCTTTCTAAAATCCTTGTTCCGCATCTAGAAAATGTCAACACTCTCCAAACCTTGTCCGGCTACGTGCCGGGCCCCTCCTGTGCTAATTGCTAACCGAATCACCAGATTGTCACCAAGTGGAGGCAGCTCTGGCGGGGCCACCTCTCGTGGTACCGACCTCATTGGCCTCATCTCAAAGAGGCCGATATCAACTGGGGCCCAGGCGGGGTTTTGAACTTGATCATCCGTGTCCATATAGGCACAACTCGCCAGACCCTGCATAGAGAAAAAGTCCATCGCACGTGAAAGGGTACGTAGTTGGTGACTTGAAACGCCCTCTCGTGGCATGACCGCTGCAGAAGCACGCAAATCCCCCCTCGAACCCGGTCTATCACATCCGGCCGCCATCAGTACTCTCTGGGAGCTTCAGTAGCCCTATTGTCTTCGTCTCTTCTCCATTATCCCACTGTGATGTCATTAGCATGGGCTGCGGGACATGGTCAGTGTCGCAACTCATAACCATCCAAAAACAATCGCCGTGAAAGTCAGGTTGGCCTCTTGAGGCCCCCTCGGCTCAGTCACCTCTCCCAGTCGTAACCCTCTCCATCTGTCGGACCAAGTGCAGGGCCATTCCACCTCTTTGTGGTCTCTCCTCAAGCGATGGCGTCAGCAAGAACTATTGGCCATCTTTGGACCAGCTGCCATCGTTAGTCCAACTAGCAGTGAGAGGGGAGGAGGCGTTCCGAGTGGGTAAAAATCACCAATCACATAGTATGCGTAAAACGTCTCCACAGGCCATCCATTCACTAAGATAACGTCCCAACCGGATGTCGTTCCCACTCCAGTCGATGTCTGGTGAAGAGATTGTTGAATCTCAAGTCATCGTTGGAGACTTTCTCGTGAGGAACCCCGCTCCATGTAAGTGTTGCGAGTCAATATAACTCCTTGTCATTCAGGAACGTTGCATTGGAGTAGACTTGAATTACCCATCGACACACCACCGGTTGGGCTGTCGGTGTACCGGGGTGATAGGCACGAGCTGGTGAAGCGGGTGTGGATTCCGAACTGTAGCCTCACTCATACGAGCCGACGCTGATGCGGTGGCGGTGCAGTAACCTACGCAGTTCCTGGAGGCTTCTCCTTTCCCTCCGACATGAAACGTTCTAAGGAGCCAGATACTCCCTTCTTCCTTAGTGGCCGACCCGAAGGTGTGCCGGTCGTGTGCGCTCCTCATCAGACTAGGAGGCATTGACATCTCCCGGACGGCCCCATTTTTGGGTGTGGCCTGTGCAGCACGTGCAGCACGGTATTGGGTCACGCTTCATCATCAGATCCATGACTCAGGCGTGGCGAGAACGGGGGACAAGACTTCGACTCCCGCTTGCATAGACTTGATCTTTGTTATTGAATGCCATGTAGATTAAGTACCATGTAAGGATCAACATTTAGTACTAGAGGAGTCAAACAACCAAGCAAAACCAAAATAAATAAAAATAAAATGACATTGCTATCAGTAATAGTGCAACACATGGGACCAGGTGACGATTCGTCGTGAGTATGCTACCGTCATGGGGTCCATTCGTGTCTTACTTTAGACTATTTTATATGGAGAACCTCAGAAGGAGAGTCTCTGACAAGTATGCCGGTATGTCAGGACGGACCCTCACAGTATGACGGTCCCGTCGTTAGTGGTCCCGTCATATGACACTTCTGAAAAATATGGAGTACCCTTATGAGAGGGGTCGCCTGTCCTCGAGAAGGTCATGTCGGTATCGGACCGTCACAGATACGACGGTCCTCGTAGGTGTCCGTCAGAGGACACTTAAAAGAAATATGAGAGACCCTAGAGAGGGGTCTCTGACAAATCATGACGGTCCTTGCATGACGGATCGTCGAGGGTAATGATCTGTTGTATTTGTCTATTTGAGACACTTAGAAAATAGAGATAGAGACCCTTAGGAAAAGGGTTCTAACCCAGAACGTTTGTGCGAGACGGACCGTCGTAGGTATGACGGTCCGTTTCATGTGTCCGTTGAAGACACTTAGAAAAGTTAGAGACCCTAGGATAGGGGTCTCTAACAACCAGAACGGTTGTGCAGGATGGACCCGTCGAGGGGCGACAATAGAACAACTTTCCGCTCGTCGTGTGGTTCCGTTGGTGGACACTTGGAGAAAGTGGGACATTGAGTGTAGGGCAGTTTGGAACGGACCCAGTACGGTCCATCGTGAATACGACGGTCCGTCATGAGGGTCTCGTTTTTTATAACTCAGTGACAGAACTGGGGAGCCCCATTCCTCCCCTATGACCCAAATCGAATTGTAGCGGTTTTTGACCGACATTTGTGTCTAACCCAAATACCTAGTAAACTAGCTGCTAAAACACTTAGTCTAGGGGTTTTAACACGACATTTTGGAGGACTTTTAACCTAGGTCAGACAAATTTTGATAAAGAATGAACAAGACTAGCCTAATGCTAATTGTATAATCAAAAAATGCCATACAAATTGTGAATTAGAAGATACATACATGAGAATTTGAGAAAAACAAGAGGGAATTTGAGAAAAATACCTCCACACCGAGTCTTCGAATGACTATTAGATGAGGACTTTTAGGGACTTTGGAGAATTTTGGGGAAAATAAGAACAGGGAGATATTTTTTTGAAGTTGAAAAAGGGAGGAAATAGGACGGATATGTGAAGAATTGGGTGAAATGAAGGGTTGGGGGTTTTAAATGTTGACTTTTTTTTAAAACCCCCACTGGGTTCATACTTCGGTACGCCTCATTAGACTCTGACCGATTCCTTCGACGACGTCGTCTCATATGTGACGATCCATCGTTGTGGTTCTGCTCGCGTGTGCCCTAGTTGGGAATAAATAACAGAAAGACGGTACCTGGAACGACGGATTTCATGCACGGTCTGTCACAAGATATGAAACGGTCGTCGTTGTATCCGTCGGTAATGCTGCAGTTAATTTCTTCAAATTAGCCCTGGTGATGTGCCTGCAACTTAAACATACCCATATAGTAGAAAATGCTACCATTACGAGAAAGAAACACTAAAGTATTGGGTTTCGCCCAACAGTGCTGATTTAACGTCGCGGCATGACTGAGGACACTGATTACTAGGACTTCATCAAGATGGTATGCGCGATCACTTCATTTGCCAATTCAGCATGCCCTAATAGATTTTTTAGGCTTGCCATTCACCTTGACCGACACACACTCCTATAGTTTTCCCACCACACTACTTCTCCATGAGGAATAGTTGGGTAACAAGTAAGGACCACTCCATTTGGACTTGAACTTTTGCCCGGAAAAAAAGCCGCAACCTAGAATTGAATAAACAAGCAACCATCCCTCCCTAGACCATAAACTCTCGTTTTTTAATTTTTTTGCATGGTCTTCTTTATTTTTTTCTTTGTATAGGTCTGAGATTTTCATAAGCTTTTCAGAGAAATTCCATACGAGTTTCATTCAACCCATTTAACCGTTGTGCTGCATCTGCAGCTTCTCTCCAATCCATTGTCACACTTCAAACGTCTTCAGAGCCCCACATCGGCTTTATGCTCTAACTCAAACCGGAATATGACAAAGCTTTCCCATATACCAGTGGTATGAGACCATACCTATGGGAGTCTTAATAAGGTGTCCGTAGGCCTAAAGGGCATCCATCATGCCTCCTTGACCATCTGTTCTACTAGCGTTCCAACTGTTTTTGACAATATCTGTTTTATCTCCCTATTTGAACTACTATCACTTGCCCACTATTTTGTGAGGATGGTAAGGAGTGGCCACATTCCGTGCGAACCCCATATTTTATCCAATAACCCCTTGAACAATATCTGTTGAGAAGTTGCAGCCCCCATCATAATAATTTGTCCCGTGGGGTGCCAAACAGAGAATATATGCCTTTTTTCAATCCTATGCAGTGACAGTCTTCCCTTCATGTTTGCAAGGGCGAAGGCTTGACCCTTTAGATACATAATAAGCCGCTACTTAGAATGTACTTTATCAATGAGAATCACAAAAGGGCCATAACGTCAATACCCAAACTCAAATACTCAATCAACAAGAATAGGGTGTAGAGGGAGCTCTGAATTTCTTGAAATGCACCATCCACCTCGTTGCGATCGATCAACAATGCTTTAAGTAAACCATGATCATCTTTGATGTGAACGATGTTGGTCAAAATTTAGTAACCACTTGTAATATCTTCTGAAGAGCGGTTTTCGTATACCTTGCGGTATGCTCCACCACGCGGGTGAGGAATGACAGCTTCCAACACACACTCACATCTCACATTCTGGTCACATAACGCCAATAAGTCCCGTTGAGCACAAATCCTATATAAGTATGGTCATCCCAAAGAACTTTCACATCGACAGAACTTTTTTCTTGATGAAAGGACAAGTCCGTGGAACAATATCACTAGCCAGATAGTTTCGCGACATCTGAAACCATGGAATCAGTCCTTGTGAACAGCCAATGACATGTCATCAGGGAAAGTATCATCACTGTCAAGTCTTTATCCCCCAACTCTCGTCATAGCTTCATCTCTATTGAGGACAAAGTGATCACAGCAACTTGATTTTCAGTTCTTTTCTATCCATCACGAGTTCAAAGTCAATTCCTTGTAGAAGAAATACCCATAGCGAATCAACCAGGTTTCGCATTCCTTCTGTTGTCCATCAAAACTATCTCATGCATAAGTGGTCACTATGCCCCCGATACACTCTAGTAACCTTAGCCATAGGAGAAAATTTTCTCAAAAAGCAAAGACTACGCACTGAGGTTCGGATCAGTCACTGTGTAGTTCTTCTGACTTCATTTAGGGATTTAACTAGAATATTAATGGGGTGAAGGATTTTGGTTCTTTCTTTGTCCCAATACTACCCCAAGAGTCACCTCCCCTAGCAATCGCACATCACCTCAATGGACTGTTTCCAATCCAGAGAAATAATGATGGGTGCAGACACCAATTTTTCTTTTACTCACCGAATGCTTTTAGACAGAGATCATCACCACCAAAATTTACAATCTTTCTCCAGCAGTTTGTCACAATGGATTGCAATCTTCGAAAAGTCTTGATGATATCCGGTACAAACCTCATGCCCAAGAAGCTTCTTACAACCCTTTCACAGAGATCCGTGGGGAAGTCCCTCTCTATACCCTCGACTTTAGCTCAATCAACCTCTAATGCCCTTTTTTGAAATGCGATGGACCCAACAGTACCTTCTTTCACATGGAAATGACATTTGTTCCCAATCAGTACTAAATTGCAGTCTCCACATCCTCTTAAGGACCTCAATAAATTGTTGAAAACCCCACTCTGAATGAATCACCAACCACGAAAAGTCATCCATAAAACTTCTATAGTATCTTCCACCATGTCGAAAAAATATCGACATCATACATCTCTGAAATTGAGGGTGCATTACAACAACCCAAACGTCATTCTTGTGACGCAAAGGTCCCATATGGACAAGTAAATAGTTGTTTTATTTGATCTTCCTGGTGCAATAGGAATCTATTATACCCCCCGAATATCCATCAAGAAAATTAGACGCACCCTTTTCCGTCAAGTGTATCCCAACTCTATCCATGAAATGGCGTAAGGGAAATTTGTGCTTTTTCATTCCCTGAATTTAATTTGCTGTAATCCATACAACACCCTCATCCAGTTACCGGTCTCATTGGAACAGTTCTTTTTTTTTGTTGGGTACCACAGTCATTCCCCCTTTCTTGGTACCCACTGTGGACAGGGCTCCCAACTCTATCGGCGATCGAAGAGATTTACTCCGGCATCCACCCACATCTAATGATTTCCTTCCTTCTTCAATGACCTCTTGCATGGAGGCTTTAAGCGTCTCTGGTGCTCATCTTGGTCTTGATTATCAGGCATGAGTTGATTTCATGAGGCAAATACCAAAGGGAATCCCAATAATGTCCGCTAGTCCACCCGGAGCCCATTCGTTTGAACCTTTTACGCCTTTCACCTTCATTCACCAATCTGATCTCGACTTGTGTGTTTTTAAAAAAAAAATTCAGGTCTAATACAATATTACCGGCAAAGTGTCACCGTTCCTAAGAATTCATACTTGAGGATGAGGTGAGAGCTTTTTATAATTTCTAACTTTGGAGGGAGCCTCCTCTATGATGGTTTCGCGGTAGGGACTCGCGATTCTTCAATCTACTCAGTTTTCGTCGGTTTAAACCGAACATCACCTCGAGCAGAGCCCGACTAATGACTCATCTCACTCTTCAAATGCAACACTACCTCAACTCATTATCACTATTATTCACTGCCTGCTATCTTCTAACCTAGACGTTTTTTTCTATTTGTGTCCTCATATGTCTCACCCCAATGTTTTTATACATATAAGCCGATACCGAGGAGCTCACCACTCTATGCCCTCATGGACCTACAAATGTAAAGGTCCTTTCTCATTGTTCAACCTAAATTCATCTGCCCTTTTCATATCAACTAAAGGCTCTACCTGTAGCAGGAATGGCACTCCCAGAATAATAGGCCACTTCAAAATCGCTTCACAATCAGATAACAAAAATCGCCAGAATATGAATGAATCCACTTTACTACACAGTCATGGAGTAAATCCCCTATAGGCTTGTCACATTAACGAAACCTTTTCAGCCATCATAGCCGCACGCGCGATGGCTTGTGGGGCACTCGAACCCACGTCTTGTTAAATTGAGAGGGGCAATGAGATTTATCTTGCCCCAGAATCATATAATGCTTTCGTGCAAATGTAATAGCCCGATTGTAACACGGATAGTGAAACGCACCCGGATCTTCTTTCTTTCTTTTGTTACCA
Source organism: Solanum habrochaites (assembly GCA_027704765.1). Lineage (NCBI taxonomy): Eukaryota > Viridiplantae > Streptophyta > Magnoliopsida > Solanales > Solanaceae > Solanum > Solanum habrochaites. The sequence goes on along the minus strand of JAKWJA010002497.1, from coordinate 35,267,998 downwards.
GACTATCGTGTAGAAAGCCTACAACAGTGCTGCATTCTATCAATCATCCTAAAAAATGCCGAGTCTTTTTCTTTTGTGTAACCAGATCTTTCATAAACTTGGGGTCCGGACATTTGTTCGAAAGCTTCCTAAACAAAGGGCATTTGATAAAAGTTGTTTTTCAAAACATTGGTATCCAATCCGATATTTACCCATCCTTGGTTCTTTTTCCATAATCGTTGAGAAATGGGAGGTGGTGTACTTAGGCATGGGATTAAAACATTTTTTAGCACATCCTTCATCAACAGCATCTTTTGCAAGTGTTATCCTCTACTTCAACCATTACTATCTACCATATTTATCAGTTATCTTTTGTCACCTTTTTCTCATTAGTTGAATATGTGTGGTCATGTTTGCTTGCCACCCGCGAGTGGTTGATTTCCATACATTGTCCATCATTTTTGGATTTTGGACAGTGTTTCTATGAAGAGTGTCCGGTTGCCGTGTGTTCACAGTCGGATATTGGGCCTTGTAACTCAAGTTGTTTAATCAGATATTGCATGTGTTCATTTTTTGCCCAATACCCGCTAAAAAAAAAATCATTTTTTCATCAACTCTTTATTGTGCTCATCACTAGCATCGAACTCCTCAATCATCATATGCAACCTATCCTCAACTCGCGCCATACTACCCCATCTCCACCATCCGCTAGGAGTAACTTCACAATTTGAAGAGGAAATAGGGCCATTCCTGTCATTCTGTTTACCATAGTTTAACCCCTGTTTAAGGTTGTTGTCCGCGGTTGTAGTTCCATCTGGACATAATGACCCTCAAACTGTTGTAGTTTTACCATAGTTCGACCTTGTGCCCTTTACCTGGCGCCAAATCTCCCGATTAGAGTCCTTGGGCACTTGGCCGGAACCCCCTCGTCTGCTCATTTATCTTGCTGCATAGGAATCCTCCTCATAATAACCTCATCATTTTATGGTAGTGGTTTTGACAATTAGTTTTGACTGGCATTATCTTTCTTCTCTTTTCTGCACCCCAGTGACATTTTTAGTACTAACCCAAGCTCAGTTCCATATAGCCATTTTCTTCATGGATTCATCTGTTGATGGTTTTAGTGGATGGGCACTGGCGAAGGATTTCTCCTCTCCCGTTATCTAAACTTCCTATTACTCCCCAAGCTTTATTATTATTTCGGAGATTTTCTCTAATTTTTCAGCAATCATCAGCATAAGGACCTCCCCATAAGACCACCTGCTATAGTGTCCAACACTACTTTATTATTATCATTCTATCCCCGAAGAAGTTTGCCTTCATTCCAGTGTCTCCTCATCTATATGGTGATTTGGGCGCTTCTCAGAATAAGTCGAATCTATCCCCAGAACTACTAAACTGGCTCTCCTGTAGTGCCAAAAAGTTGTTCACTCTCTGTCTTTGTGGTTTTGTTTCTGGAGACCTAATAGTAAGCGTCTAAGAAAACATCCCTTAAGTTTGTTTCCAAGTGAAAATTGAGTTGTAATGGAGCCTTCATTGAACCATATAGCAGGCCTCTTTCGTCAGTTGAGAAGAGGGAAACACTCTAGCCTATTACTCCAAGTCTAAGTCAAGGCCTCCCTACACAGCTTTTACACACCTGCCCTACCTTATCTGTATGGGCATGTGGATCCTCAGAAGGTAGCCCTGAAAACAAATCTCTGGAATGAGAATTTGCATCAGGCTACTAGTTACCACGAAGTGTGGCCTGGTGGGTAGAATAGGCAAGACAAGTGGCCCTTGGATTCTGCTATGTTGTCATCATCCTCTGTATTATCTTGGGTCCGTGGAGGCGGGATTCTGTCCCCTCTGTTGGTGTTCACCCGTACATCGGGTAATCACCATGAACATCAACCATACTTGGATGTCTGGTTTGGAATCATCATCATTAATTCCTTCTAAGTTTCTATTCTGTTGCCTAGTCACTAACGCTCTTATTCGGGATCGTAGGAAACAAGGTTCTATTCCTCTCCGTGTATTTTGGTCATCAATGAGGGGTGGTTCTGCAACGAATCAAAAACAATAAAACAAAGTAAAATCACGAAAATATCAACTAACTATAGTAAGAAGTTTAAGTTAATCTAAAGCTACTTTTCCCCGGCAGCGGCGCCAAAATTGATAACCGCTTCAAACTTACATCTCAAATATAAGTAAAGCGGTTGTGTCAATAAATAACCCAACTAGTGAGGTTGGGATCGTTCCAGAAGGAAAATAGTTTATTACTTAACTTCAATCTATTACTACTAATTGTTAATGGTCATTACTTCTTGGAAAGCATAAATGATAAAACAAAAAGTGAGGTGGGGGGGGGGGGGGGGGGGGGGGTTCTATTCCTAAATAAATGAAATAACTAGCGAAATAAAAGGAACAACTAACAGCTTCTAACGTTGGAGTTTACTCAATTAATCAAAGTAACTAGGGTTTCGTTGTTCACCCTCACAGTTTCATAACTGATAAGTCAACTATAACAATTCTTTCCCCATATCTTGCATCAAAGTGTATAAGTTATGTCATTCTAGATCCTTGTCCGGCATCTGAAATGTCACACTCCGCACCTTGGTCCTGCTACGTGTGTTGCTATCCTAACCCTTTCTTTACCTCTATTAAACATCGTATCGATATTTGGCTAAGTTATACCTCGTACCGAATCCAATCTAGCCTATTAGATAGTATAACACTAAATCTATTTGAAATTCTTTTCCTATTATCTTTAATCACCTCCTTGGTTCCAGGCAAGTTGCATTAATGCCGAGTTCTAACATTGGTAATCCGTTAAACGACTTCTAAATACAGAATTATCATACAGCAATAACCTATCTAATTGTTTTTTAGTTAGGTTTTACCTCCATTATTAGCCTATGGGTTCCCACAACCCTAGTTATGGAGTTTAGTTACGCATAGTAATAATTACAATATTCAAATATGTGACTATAAGAATTCAAATTCATGCATTTACTCTTTTGAGAGAAAGAGTAACATCCTCAAATCACTTGATAAATCAGCAAAAGGTTACCCAAACAATCAATGTATCAAAGTCTAAATAGAATCAATAATCTCTCAAGAGTCTGACAAAATAATCAGAGTCCTAACAATATTCAAAAGTCTAACTAATAATCCAGAGTCTAACCTCAAAATAGATTTTTTGACTATTTATAAAAAATCAAAACCTAATTACACAAGACTCTATTTGCTGGAAATCTGTCAAAACTCGGGGGCTGGTGCGACGGACCTCGCGAAACGGGCTTCGGTCATGACTGACTCGTCAGCAAGGAACTCCGTCTCCCATACTTGCTAAGTTTCTTCTTCTGCTTCTCTCTTCCATTCCCTCGACGGCAGGTATGAACGGATCTTTCACGAGCCACAACGGTCCCGTCGAGGGTTCTCTGTTCCAAAACACTTGAACTCTTGGAATATGGGTACTGGGCAACTTCTCTGATTTGCATGAAGTCAACCTGCAGGACGGACGTCATGGATACGATGGTCCATCACGCTTTAACGTAACCCCACACTTTGTCAACTTCCCCATTGCTTCAGCACTGTCTATGCGGCCACCTACAGACCGTCACAAGGCATAATGGGACCATCACAAGCCCCGAGGTGGTCGCTTCTGCATTTTCTTTCTATCTTCTTTTCTCTTCTTTCGCTCAAAACCTCCGCATATCTCTTTGGATAGATTTTCCTATTCCTCAAATAAGTGAGAAACTTTATATAAAAATTAGCATCAAAAGGCTTTTGGACACCTAACTTAAGGAAAAAAGTATTAATAAATATCGTGAAACGACGGTATAAACGATCATGTGCTCGGAGTGATACTACCAACCCAGTATAGCTCCCGTAATGGTGTCGTTAGGGCTCATCAGAATGTAGCCGACTTAGCCCCTTGGGAAGGTTCCCGGTTCTCACTGCGGAATAAGCGCTTCACCTCTATATGGGGCCCTCTATTAGGAGCTAACTCATTGGCCTCATCCCAGATGAGACCAATATCAACCTGGCAAGGTGGGGTCTTGATCACATCAATGTGACACATGGGCACTCCTGCAGACCTGCGCAATGCAAAATCCATGCACAAGAATGGGTAAGTAGTAGTGGCCATAAAGGCCCTCTCGTGCATCACTGCTTGTAACAACCATGCGAAGTCCACCTCGAACCCCGCAATTATGGTAGCCTTCAGCACTACACGATCCCAGGTGACAATATTATCAGTAGCAGCGGGGGAAAGACAGTGTCGGACCAATATCCATAGGAACTTTGTTGTGAAGGTGATTTTGGACCAAGAAAACAGTACCACCCTTTTCCGGCAATTCTATCCAACATCTGATCCATGAAGGGCATAGGAAAATGGTGCTTCTCGGTCCATGAATTTAATTTCTGGTAATCCATACAGACCCTCCATCCAGTCACCATCCTCATCGGAACAAGCTCATTTTTCTCATTGGGAACCACAGTCATTCCCCCTTTCTTAGGTACGCACTAACAGGGCATACCCAGACTATAGCGGCGATCTGGATAATATCCTCTAATCAGCCAACCACTTCTAGCACACAACCACTTACGATTTCCTTCACTTCTTCACCAACCCCTTGCAGAGGTATATTTTAAACGTCTGCTAGTTCCTCAAATCCCTTGGCTTTATGATCGGGTATGATGGATTGTATTTGAACCAATCTTCGGAGGTCCCCAATGTGTCCGCAATAGTCCACCATAATAGCTCTTTTGAACCTTTTTAACACCTCCACCACCAACTCTCACTTGATGAACATTCAAATCTGATGCAATAATTACCGGCAGAGTGGTCACTTTTTCCAAAATACATACGTCATATTAAAAAAATAGTTGGTAGATCCTTAATTTCTACTTTTGGAGCCCTCCTCTATAGATGGTTTCACCAGGGAGATTCCGGGATGCTTCATACTACCTCCAACTCTTTGTGTAAACCGAACATCACCTCGATCAAGTGTCGCGCCAATGACTCCATACTCTTCAATGCATCTTTATCAAAATTCAGGATCACTGCCTGCTAAGTGGGCTTCTACACCCAGACGCTCCTTCTATTTGTACCCCAATACTTTTCACCCTTTAAGATATGAATATCCCGATTGGATCTCACCACCTGGCCTCATGCCGACAAATGGAAGTGTCACTTCTACATTGTTCAATCGAAATTTCATTTGCCCTTTCTCCATATCAACCAAGTCTCTACCCGTAACAGGAATTGGCTCCTAAGATAAATAAATCTCACACATACAAAATCACAATTGGACATAAATATTGAATGACTTCCATCTTACTCCCTACATCTGGAGTATCCCAAGGCCTCTCACCCCGTTCTAAGTCAGCCATCAGTATCCGCATCGCAGTTGGCTTTGGTGACTTCAATACCCAACTTCTTGTAAATAAGCAATGCATGAGATTTGAATGCTTTTCCCCCAAGAATTCACAATCGTTTTCGCAAGTGTAAAACCCGATTGTACATGTAATAGTCAATGGCTCTCGGACTCCTTCTTTCTTTGGCACTAAAGTACCTCGGAGCAGTACCACTACAATGCTTGCCTTCTATCCCAATTTTCTAAAACTGATCGATCTTTTCTTAGTGACGCATATCTTTCACTTTCATGAACTTTGCATAATCGGGCATTTGTTTAAAAGAGCTTCTATGGAAAGGACTTTGAGGAAGCTTTGTTTGAGCAATTGGATAAAACGCCAGTATTTGTCCATCCTCGGTCTTTTTCACTAACCTCTTTGGGAAGGAGTGGTTGGTCCTAGGTATGGGGGTCACCTTTTTTGGCAGACCCTTAGCTTCTTTCGCTCCTTCTACCTCCGTTTGTCTTCTACTCCCCACTATTTCCACTACCCCCTCATCAAATCTGCCTCTTATCACATTTTCTACACTAGACGGCATCGGTGGGGCTCAATGGTTTTGCTTCCCACCTCGAGTTGTGACTGCCATATCCAATGTCCTCATTTTCAATTTTGGCTGCAATATGCTAGACGAGTGCCCCGTTGCGTGGTTTCATAGTCAAAGACAATTGTGGCCGATTTGTAACCAAGATGCTTGATCGATATTGCTGTGCAATCAATATTTTGCCCAACACTCTTAATCATCCTGCAACTCTTTTATTTTGTGCTCACCACGACATCAAACCCTCCTCACCATTTTCTGCAACATATCTCACTCGTGCCATACTGTACACCTCCCACCATCTTAGAATCAAACCTTTAAAATATGTTTTTTAGGTGGGACATAAGGCCCACTCCTATCATTTCTTCTGTTACCATAGTTACCCCGATTGAAGTTGTTTGTCGCGGTTGGAACTTCCCATCATCGACATAATGACCCTCTTGGTTGTAATTACCATGTCTGGCACCTTTAGTTCCTTGACCTTGGCTATTCTCCTGATTGGAGCCTTGGATTTGGTCAAGAATTTCCCCGTCTTGCTCATTTACCTCATAAAAGAGTCCTCCTCATAGTATACTCATCCTGTCGGCGTGGTGGTTTAAGACAAGTATTTCACTGCATTTACTTGTTTTTAACCTTTCTGCACCCCCAGTGACGTGTTTCAACACCAGACCAAGCTCAATTCCATTTTGATTGCCATTTCTCTTCACAAATCTCATCTGTTGGCTGGTTGTGTGCAAATGCACTGCAAACGTGTTTCTTTCTCCCCATGTCATCTGACTTTCTATGCTCGCAAGCTTTGTTTATTTCAGGAGTTTTTCCCTTTCTCCAACTTCTCACATCTCACAGCTAAGTACACTTCCCATCAGACCACCGATATTGTATCCGTACTGGCTTTTTTATTATCATCTTTTTTCCCTATAGAGGTACTCTTCAGTGACTCATCACGATGCGGTATTGGGGACACTTCTCAGGAACAAGTGAACCTTTCTACCAGAACTCTACTATTGCTTCTCTTGGGTAGTTCATAAAGTTGTCACCCTATCTTTGTGGTTTTAATCTTCTTAGGAACACCGGGTATAACGTGCTAGAGACATCCCGCAATTGATTCCAATTGGGATAGATTGAGTTATCGGTCGCAGATTGGTAAAACCATATCGCGGCCTCGTCTTGTCAGTGAAGAGTAAACAACTCTCAACCCCAATTACGTCCAATTCGATCAGGCCTCCCTACCAACTCTTACACAACAACCGAACTCACCCTGGCATCTGAGTGTGTGTATCCTCAAAAGGTAGCCCTGAAACAAACCTCTAGCGGTGAGCATATTGCAATTAGACACTAGTTACCAACACCGCTACCGTGTGGTAGGGGAGGTCCAACGACAATTGGCCCGTAAGAGTCAGTAATCACTTATCATATCTCCGTATATAAATACTGTTGAGGGGCGTGAAAGTGGGAGTTGCTCCTATCTTCAAACACCTTCCTTCGCCCACGTTTCAGGTAATAATTGATCATGAGCATCAACTAGTGGTGGAAGTTTTGGGTTGTGATCATCATTGAGAATACCCAAATTTCGATTCATTCTGCGTACTGTACGCCCTAGTTTCGAGGTCTGGTGAGAGTATGTGTTCTCCTCTACTCAGCGTACTTGGCATACACGAAAGTTAGACCTTCAAGAGACAAAAAGAAAAACAAGGTCAAATTAGGAAAATGTTGATTAACAACTTTGGTCTATAAGCTAAAGTTTATCTAAAACCTCACTTGTCCCTCACACCGGCGCCCAAATTTGATACTCTCAAATTTACTTGAAAAAAGTACAAGCGTCGTATCAAGAAGACCAACCTGAGTGGGTAGAATCCCACGAGAAAAATGATTAGACCTAATTTTAACCTATTGTTTACTGTGCCTATTTTAGTCAAGTCCTTTTTCCGAAAACAATAACAAACATGGGTTTTTAAAGCAATAAATGTGATTAGTATTTCAATAAACAAGTGACAGGTGTAAAGATTTGATTTTTATCAAGTAATGAGAGTCAACTCAGGCTAAGTATTCCCCATAGTTCATAAAGAGGTATTCTAGCATAAAATCCTTTTCTAGTATCTTGCATGAGAATGTGGTAAGTTATGTCTCCCTAATTCCTTGGTCTGGCAATTAGGAAATTTCACTCTCAACCTGGTACTCCTACGTGTGGTAGCTTTACTAACTTATACCTTTACCTCATATTAAGCATCATAATCGATGTTTGTCTTAGTTGTTAACTATTTCGCACCAATCGATACTAGCCTATTTAGATAGTTTACTACTAAATCTAAGTTTATATAATTTTTCTTATCATCTACCTCTTGGTCCCGCCAAGAAGCACACGGCAAACGCGTGCACCTTCTTTAAAATACGTCTAAACGAAAAAATTATCATTACATGCAAGACACTATTTAGATTATATTTAACTAGTTTTTACTTGTTAATTACCCATGTTTCCGTTCCCACAACCCTAGCTAGGATTTTAGTTTCCCATGTTAATAATCACACCAATGCATATTAGTTTGATAAAATTCATGTACTTACTTAATGAGATTCAAGAATCCAGAAACTTACTTGAATTAATCATAAGCTGCCAATAAAAACGATTTCAGAAAATAGAATAATTTCCTAAAATCACAAGTTCACAACTTGAACAATAAAATTTGAAAAATACCCAAGAGTCTAACCCCAAAAATGAGGTTTTTACAAGTATTTATAATAATAGTCCTAACAAGAGGGAAATCTATTATGGAAAATCTACCCAAAAATCGTGTCTAAGTCGACGACCTAGATGACGGACCGTCGTAGTCCTCCGTCGTTCCACATTAGCTTCTTTTCAATATGGGTACTGGGACTACATTATGTTGATGATGACGAATGTGCAGGACGGTCTATCATGGAGATGAACGTCTTTCCTAGAGCACCTCCGTAGCCCCCACACTTTAGTCCAGAATGCCCCCAATCTTCAATTCGCATCTTTTCTGGTCATACGACGGTGGGGCCACCTACGGACCGGTCGTGGCTCCGTCAGAGGTCATTTTCATCCTGTATAAATTTCCTGCAAAAAAGAGAAAACTCCCTTTAAACTAATACAAAGGCCTTAAGAACAACAACACGAACCCTTAACAAAAAGCATTGAATGTACCGTGAAACCATGGTACATCACAACCCACCGGGCCGTGTGGGCACCTACTCTAACACCTAAGTAGGATAAACCTCAAACCGCAAAAGTTTAAACATGCGGAAAAATTAGTGAAATACAAATATGATAGAGATAAAATATTTATAACAAACTTTTTTTAACGAACTAAGTAAGACTTGTAAAGTAATTAACAACCACAAGAATTTAGTCTAACAGGTACAAGATTTACTAAAAATAAATACTGAAAAAATAAAAAGACGCATCTTCCATTGGTATAAGGAAAGATAGAAGTTGCTGGAGAATTTCTTCGTCTTCACCTATTGAAACATCACCAATCGCGCATCCAGACTATGTCAAAAGACATAGCAAGTAGACTCACGTATTTGTAACAAACCACAGCAACGGTAAGACATAACATTGGTCAAACTTTTGATGCCCACCTCAATAAATATAATAATGAATAAACTGAGCATCATGCATTATCGCGTTTGCCCTCCGCATTCTCTACAAAACCCTTGCCCTCTTTTAAGACAACCTCTCTATTTCATTATTGCTCTAAAAATACCTAACCCACTTTAACAAACTTTACCACTTTGTTTTATTATATCAATGCCTAAACCTGCCTAAACACCCATCGAGTATTCCAAATACTACCGACCTTTTTCTTTTCTTACAGTTGAGCGTGTAAATAACCCTTAGATGCTTACCCTACCACCTTTCCTAACCAAGGACAGAAATTTTTTTTACCTCAACTCTATACTTAGCCAAATCTCTTTTCTTACTTATTCCAACGAACACCTCTTGCTACCACCACTCACCCCTACAACACCTTAACATTTGCCTATTGCCTATGAAGTATGCATTATAGAACATATCCATGTCACCAAATATTCACGTGCATACATATAAATCACCCTAAACCTAACCATCAAGGCTTTCGCTACACACAATATTGAATACAACATGCTTCACAACAAACATTTACGACAACGAGTTGGTCCTCCCACGGAACCCACACTCAAGAAGTTAGTTTGCCGAAATGTGGCAATCTGATCCTAAAGTTGTGTTAGAATGTGGCAACCAATCCAATAGTTATACCAAAACGTGGAAACCTGATCCAACATTTGTGCTGGAACGTGGAATACAATCTAATTTAACTTGCCGAAATGTTGTAACGTATCCCCAATTCATGCCACACAAATCACAATGTATTCCCCCACATTCAATACAAAATAGGTGAATGTCATGGTATACAACTACTTTTAAATTATCCTTAATTTCACGGTTAGGCGATATCAATAAACAGAACATGTCTTAAATCCATACTGCATTATAACGAGCAATTACAAACATAAAATTAACCAGAACATTAAATCACGACCACACCAACGAATTAGTCCCTTTCATTCCTAACATAATATACCATCTCACCCTTATCTCTTCATTAGTGTTTTGTTTATTAGCGTTTATCTAATTCACTAAGACTCCTCAATTTCATGACTGCCTAAAATCTCAAACATCGAGTACACCCATAGTCCTTCGTTCCACCTTACAAGATCCTTATTTTTTAAGAAAATGTAAATGCTTATCCAATTCCCAGATGCCTTTTACAAGTCCTCTAAATCCTCTACTTATGTCTAACCCGTTACTTTGAATGTATGAAGCAACTTTCTAATGATATTCACTCCCAGTGGCCGAATGTCTACAACATACCAGACTATTGATTTCATACTTACTTGTTTAAGCATGAGTTAACAACTTTTCTCAATGCCATACAACTACCTATCTGGGTCCAAGCAGCTCACACAATTTTCTATTTTTTGTTCTCTTGCTTTTTCTGAACTCGCTATGGGTGAAATTTGGCCCAAAGATTTTTCGCAAGATTTTGCATCCCATGCTAAAAGATCCTTTCTCCTTGTTTCCCACTGAGAATGTCCACCCTTTCTTCAGAGGTTGTTCTTTCTTGGGCAATTTAACAACTTTTCAGGTATTTTATTAAGGAGATGGGAGAAAATAGTAAATTTCTCCGTAATTTATTTTTATATCTTCTCTATCCTGCTATAGTAGAGAATTACTCCGATGTAGCACTGCCGCGCCAATGGCATCCAGCCTGCTGTAGCGGGACAAGGTCCAGATTTTTTTGTGTATTTTTGTCATTCCTAAATGACAATTGTTCAGATCGTTACACCCTTTGATGAGAGAACCATTTATACTAATTAGATAACTAACTTAATCAAAACACTAAGGCATTAATAGTACAGAAGCCCAGTTTACATGCGAATGAGAAATGAAAAGAGTACGCCTATAAAAACCTGAAAGTCAATGTATCCAAAACAGCCCAAGTTCAACCATTAGAAGCTGAATCAATAGGAGGTGGAGTTCCCCCGATTATTACTTGATAGGTGGGTTTAGCGGAACCTAATTGGCCTCCCTGGCTTCATGTAGGACTCCCGCGCCCCTTTGGAGTAAGAAATCTTGAAAAGTTTTACCCCAGTTTTCTTGGACCTTTGTTATAAGCCAATGACTTATCCTGACCGTCTCGCCTTCCACCCCGCCTCCACTTATTCCTTCACAAAGTTTATTTCTTACCTCATTAAGCTCTTTTCCCTGTATCATGGTCATGTGAATAGGGCATGAAATCTCAATGTGAATAGATGAATATATTGCAACCAGAAGTTAGTCCCTCATATAAACGGATCTTATCTCCGTGTAGTCCACCACGTTGTGGCATTATAGACAAGATGAAACTCGGAAATCTAAGCAACCACAAACATACTACCCTGCCCCCAATGCCATGAACTCCTCTTTCTTGGCAATCTCTCAAATTCCTAAGAACATATTTCTCTAAAAATAAAGCATGAAATCGAGTCCAACTAAGTGGAGGTAAAATCAAAGATCTGCATTCCACATAAACTCTCCACCACTACTTAGCCTCACCTTAAAGTTCAAAAATCACAAACTCAACCCCATGCTAATGGACAATTCCCAACTTATGCAGCCTCTCATAAAAATCTAGGATAAAATAATATGCATCCTAAATCTCGAGACCATTGAACATAGGCGGTTTAAATTTGAAGAATTTAGTCAATATTTCATGCTCATTAACAGTTATACCAGGACCCAACAAAGAATGAAAGAAAGCATCATTACCTCCAGTTCCACCCAGCTTAGGGACAGTGATAGCAATAGGAGGATTGGTTGGAGCCTGAGTTTCTTGAACAGAAACAAGCACTCAAGTACCAACCAACCCTTTCAAGAACTACATTCTCACCTGAGCTAACATTGAGTGTATGGGAGGAATGTCTTCTATCGTAGCCTGCACCTCTTTCTCTTTTCCTACATTCTCCTGATCCCAACCTCGATCGCTTCTCTACCTCTTCATGATGCGCATGAGGGGTCTCATATCAGGGAGAATTTTCATCTGGTGCTCCATTCCCAATAGGTTCTACTCTTCCTCGGACTCTACCCCTAGGTCTTCCTCTACCCTTACCTCGACCGTGACCTCTCGCTACAGATTCCCTTAATGGAGCATTAAAGGGATCTACAAGCCTAACGCCATTGAATATAGTGTTCACCATATACATACATAAGAGTGAAGGAGGTTGGATACCATTTGAATCATCACATACCAATTGGAATCAAATTATAGAATGAAAGGAGACGAGATAAAATAGAGAGATTTCGTAAAGTCTGATGCCTGTTGAATTAAGTACATACATCTCTGTACCGTTGACAAGATGGTACTAAACTCGTTTTGGTACATTGAGATCAGCAAACCTATACTCTGATACAAATTTGTCATGACCCTGATCGTCGTGAGTGACATCCACACTAATCCTCCGGTGGGAGAACCATTTATTATAATTTGTTAACCAACTTAATCAAAATACCAAGGCATTAAAGTTACAGAAGAAAGATAAATGTGAAGGAAAGAAAATATGGAGTCCCCATAAACTCCAAACAAAAGTCTAATAACTAAACAAATGTGGAAAAACACGCCTAGAACCTAAAATTCGATATACCAAAACATCTACACTTCAACCATAAGTCTAAACAAGAAGAGGTACAACCCCATACTAACATGCTAATAACTAACTAGAAATTCAAAGTCAAGAATGTGGACATTAACAAACGGAGAACTCGTGGTAGTCCAGAAGAACTGGTTCACCCTTGAATTCGTAAACAATCATTGGATTCTAAGCGAGGTATGTCAATAGCCGCCTGAATATTCCATGTACTCAACAAAGAAAGAGCAAGTGCAGTATAAATAGACAACCATAATGTAGTGGTAGGATCACATGACTATCTCAATAAGTGCAACATACATAAGACATTACAATACAATAATAACATGAATACACTGAACATACACAATAACAGCACCATTTACGGACAATAATAATTTCCACATTTATCAATCACGATACTCCATCACTTTCAAGTCATTGTCTCCTCATGGAGCCTTTCAACCAAAAACCACCCCCCCAACCCACGGAGCCGTGTGGGCACCTTACTCTAACACTTAAGTAGGAGGATCCCCATATACCAAAGGTGTATACATGCAAAAAATTAATGGAACACATATATAATAGAGATAAAATTCTTTATAACAAACTCTTTTTCACGAACTAATTTAGACTTGTAAAGTAATTAACAACCCCAAGGATCTAGTCTAACCGGTACAAGAGCTACTAAGAGTTAAAATCTGGACAAAATAACAAAAGACACAGCTCCCACTTATGTGAAAAGAAAATAGAAATTGCTGGCGAATCTCTTCATCTTTACGTAATGAAACATCACCAATCCTACTTCCGGACTATGTCAAAAGACATAGCAAGAGTAGTATCAGTACAACCATATGTATTTGTAGGCATCATCGGTCAATCTGACGCCCATCTCATAATATAAGAAATAAATAACAAGATCATGCATTAAACCACTCTCTTTTCCACTCTTTTCCCTTTCTTAGAACACTGTCTATTTGCACCCATACTCTGAATACTAACAACTTTACCAACAACGAACACATTTTCGGGTCTATTAGATCATAGCGTAAAACATGCTAACCCCACAAAGTATTTTGAATACTACCATGTTCCTTCGCTACCTGTCGATCGTGTAATACCCTTAATTGTTATCACCTTGACTGACTAAGACTACATAATTTCATTGCCACAACTCTAACCTTAGCCAATTTTATTTTCGTATTATCCTAACGAACACCTATCGCTATCCATCTCTCATCCCTAGAACACTTTGACCTTTCACCAATACTCAACAAGTATACAAAATAGAAATATCTACAACGCTACTTATTCGCATGTGTACACATAATTCCATCTATACCCAATCATCAAGGATTTCACACACGCCTAATATGGAATATAACATGCTTCACAAAACACATATATTGCAATTAGTTATCCTTTCACAAAATCCAATTCCAAATAGTTAGCATGAAGGAATGTGGCAATACGATCCTAAAGTTATGCCAAAACGTGGCAATTTGATCTAATGTTGTGCCGGAATGTGGAAGCCCGATCTAAATGTTATGATAGAACATGGAAACCTATCCCAGATAGCTTTCTGGAACATGACAATTCGATCCCCATTCACACACCACAATAACAATCATCATTATATCATCAAGATCATACATTTACATCATGAATTCATGGTTACATCATTTATCTAACTCATATATAAAAAGTGTATCAATATTGCACTTTCATACATATACAAGTATCAGTATTAAGTAAGAACATGCATACATCACACTAATATAGAATCTAAACCATTACCTACGAGTTACTCTTCAATTACTAACATGCAATTAGACGAAGTTCAGCCCTAATTCTTTATTAGGGTTCATTATTAGGGTTTTAATCCCAATTTACTAACCTTCCTCAGTTTCATTTCATATAGATCGAACATAGCATACACCCTGATTTTGTCCCACTTTATCGAATACCATTATTATTGAAGCAATTTTATTAAAGAAACAATTTTGAAACCGTGACAAGTCATCAAGTCTCTACATAAGTGCTAACCAAATTACATAGAACTATAAGAATTTCTTCACGGAATTCACTCAGTGCACGAAGGTCAACAGACAATTCATATTATGATTTCATACATTACATGGTAAGCATGAATTTACAACTATTGAATGCATAAAACCTAATCTACTTTGGTGCCAAAATGTTGCACAGGGTTTTTGATTTTGTATCCAGCTTTTCCGGACTCGTACCGGTATGAAAAGTGGCAATAATTTAACGGATTCGCCATCCCCTATTGCTTAGAAATATTCGAGTCTCTATTTGTCTGTTGTACCACAACAAGGTTTGAATTGTTTTTTTCTGAGGTTTCTAGTGTAAATTACGTCTTTTCTAGGTACCTTAGGAAGATTCAAAAAATAGGATTTGTTGCAATTATGTTCTGTCTCGCCTATCCCGCTGTAGCAATAACTTATTCCACTGCAGCGCCGTCGTGCCAGTGGCATCTAACCCGCTGTAGCGGGATAGGGTCCAGATATTTTTGCGTATTTTTGTCCTTTCTAAATAATGGTTCGGGTCATTACAACCTAAACCCAAACTATTAGAACGCCGGAACATGGAAATTGATCCCATATTTATGTCAAAACGTGGAAATCGATCGAAGTTAGTGTGTTGGAACGCAACACCCGATCCATTCAACAAGCCACAATCACATTCGCAAGTATATTCTAAAATCATAAAATCAAGTCATGATTCATGACATTCATCATTCATCTATCTCATTTACAACTAGTGTGATCAATTATGAAATATTCGCATACATATATGTATTATAATAAAGAAAGAAAGAACATACATCACACAACATGAAATCGCACCATAAAGAACATACATCACACAACATGAAATCGCACCATCACTTACCTCGAAACAAGCTTGAATCTCCTAAGAAAATTGATTCTTACCTTTATAGATTTGTTTCGCTTGTTTTTAGTCTACAAACAATTATATTATCAGTAAACAACATCTAATTACCCTGAATAAACAATAATATCAATCCTAGGTTAAACCTTTAATCCCCATACCTAGAGTAGGACTTTCTCCAACATAGATCAAAACCCTTCCCGTCAATAATTGTCCATTAGATTACGTTCTAAGGATTAAAAAATGAATTTAGGGAGTTAAAATTGTACCTTTAATCTTAAGAATGGGAGAAAACTGTCAAGAAACACGTGGAGTTCGTCTCCTTACTCTCAAAGTGGTAAAGTGCAAAATAAAAACGTTTTGGGATTTATTTCTTACTTAAGTGGCGTATATCCCTCCACAATGGTACTCACCCTACTACAGCAACACGCCCTGGCAGGAAAAATCCCGCCTATGTAGTTTGCAAGGAACCAGAGGCGTGTGCTCATTTAGGAATTTAATACTTCTCATAGCGAAAATTATATTACTCCACATTCAGGTTTTTTAGTAATGATAAAAAATTTAATGTAAAATTTAGAAAATATAATGTTATTTGACAATGTTTTTGATATTTTGTTGAAGTCATCTAAGATTCTATGTTATCTTAGTAGAGGTTAAAATGATAATTTAGAGATATAACAAAATAAATATAATGCATATTTTGAGTAGAAATAGAATATATGTACACTCTATTTTTATTTAATTATGAATCAATTACTATATGTACATCGTAAAATCATTAAATGCTAGAATTTCTCTTTATTACATGTAGTTTTTGAATGCTCATACCAACAACAGGTTTTAGATATCAATCTTTCAAGGAAGATTTTGGTGTGATTATGCTGCAATTTTAAGGCTTTTATATCCAATTAAAGGTTCACTTGCTTCTTCTTTTTTCGTGTTTTCTAAAGAAAAATAACAAAAATAATTTAAACGTTAATTATTTACAGTTTGTTATAATTATATTAATTGTTTACAATTTGTTTCTGAAATATAAATTCCAGCAAATCTTAAATCGTAATATTTATATTTTAAATATATTAATAAATATATTTCAAATCGGTAAAAAATTCTTTTTCATAAAGTAATATTCCAAGGCAATAGCAGCAAAATATTAAAAGAAATTTATTTATGAAATAAAATGATATTCAATATTTACTATTTGTTATTCTTACATTAGAGGTACATTCCATTTAAATTAATAAATAATTTGCAAAAGTTTGAGTAATGAACAATTTAAATAATATATATTAGTGCTTCAATAGAGCTTTTGTTATATGTTCTTGTTACATTTCTCTCAAACACAACTGCTCTTACATTGATTTTGAAAATAAATAAACTACAGCGGTTCAAAACACCCTCAGATCCTAATGTCCAATCAAATATATTGAAAATTTCCCCCAAGCGATCCTTGAAGCTTGTGTGCAAGATCGATTGTAGTTGATCAGTCTCTCGACAGTATAAAATTAATATTCCAATCTCCAATTTCCCCGACGAAAGAAATTGGTATTTGCAATTCTCTCAGCCCCGATATTTCCATTTGTATTCACCTCCAAATCCTCAATTTTCAAAGCGGCACATTCTTCATATTCATCCCACAACTCCCACAATTTTCGCGTCCTCTTTTGAAAAAAATGGACATTACCAAGGAAATTCACGACCAAGCGTTTTAAGCTGATTTTAGGATGCTTTTTAATTTCTTCATACCATCAAGGAAATCTTTTTTTAAAATCAGGCTTTCTAAACACTTTCCTCTCAAATAATCCAAACACATGCTGCCCAAAATGCGTCCATAATAAAGGCTCATGCCCTTACAAAAATGATCAAACAGTTCCTAAATGGACACCCATGGTATCTGGTAATTGTCCAAGTCTAAGTATTGCAAAATGCACATAGAACATAAAGTGGTCCCTTTGTGACCTCCTACAAGGTAAAACAATTTGGTTCTTGAGTTCGGCAACCTGATTTGGACTGAATGATGAAAGAAAGGGCACATGAGTTGCAATTGTAGCCTAGTGTTTGAAAACATAATTTGAAAAACTCAGGACTGGCCATCCCAACCTATAGATCCAAGTCTCCAAGAACCTCCAAAAATGAACACAAAATGAGATCTGAGGGTTCTTGACACGTAAGGGTGATCGTGTTCAGAACATTAGGCTTGCTCTTTCGATTTATGCAATATAAAAGTGATTTTAAACACACAAGTCCTGATTTTGGAGTCTTGAACGAGTATGAATCATAATCTTGAGCCTGAAAGTTTGGTTTATGACTATTGCCATCACACCCTGAGTTGCACATCCTTGACTGAGACCAATAAACTGTAATTGTAGATAGTTGATTCCAGTCATTCCTTGTTAGTTAGGTAGTAGGGTAGAGAGGACATTCTGTACACCTTCACGCATCTCCTTGTAAAATATTTGGCGAGGCGGTTTGAGGACAAATTTTAGATGTTGTCATGTTTTGATTGAGTGTTCTTCACGTTGGAGATTTAATAACTTATATAAAAAAAGTAACCTCAGTACCCACCCCCCCTCCCCCATGAAGATTTTTTTCGTCCAGTACACCACTCACATGTGACCTCTACTCATGCTTTTCAGTCATTTCTATAAGAACTTTTTAATTCACTTTTCTTGTTATTCTTTATCAAGACTCAAAGTGGTGGTATGGAAGTGGAGTTTCTGTGCCCAATAATTAGAAGCCACATCAAACTTGTATGATATTTTGCGAGTGCATATAAATACTTTAGTGTATCTTGCACTAAAGCGCGCTCACGTTATTCCTTAGCACATTTATATAGTTATTTCAGACTTTTCAATTTTAATGTATGTCTTTTTTTTTTGTTTTTTAGATCCAACAATACAAGTCCGTTAGAATTTATAAAAAAATTTTTGAGTAGTACATATAAAAGGCAATACGTAGCTAGTGGTGTGAAAATGAAATGAAAAACTTATAAAAAGTGCGCCAGGGACACCTTCCATTGGTACCCGATCTTCTTCAAATATAAAGAAAATTAAACAAAGAAATTTACGAAGTGAAGCGTGCAACATAATAAAGATAATCACAATATTTCGTTCGTGTTCTGCTTGTTGTCTGTCACGCGCCCCTTTTTCATCTCACGGCTTCAA
This sequence comes from Solanum habrochaites, assembly GCA_027704765.1. NCBI lineage: Eukaryota > Viridiplantae > Streptophyta > Magnoliopsida > Solanales > Solanaceae > Solanum > Solanum habrochaites. The sequence continues at coordinate 35,248,837 of JAKWJA010002497.1, read as the reverse complement.
GTATTCTGTTCTCGTATCTTAAATAACCCCTAAAGCCTATACCATTAGGTTATAGCACTAAACATCACCTGCATAATCGTGCCAGAACCAGTTTTGCTGATTTGAACCACACTGCACGCTAGACAAAGATTACTATCAACTAAACCGCTTATGTACCGAATACCGAATCGCACATGTCCTCATGCCCCGCCAGCCACAGTACTAGCCGCCAGCTCCACGCGTGGCCCCCTTATCATGCTCCGGTTTTTCCCGCGCTCCCCTCCCCCTACTACACTCAACCTCCTTTCATCCTACTCTCCTAGCTTCCTTATTCCTCTCCCTGGGTATTAGAACTCCATTCAATCTTACTTATCCATCCTACTACTACATGACAAGTGACTCATTCTTTATATCACAGCATCCTTCTGTGTTGAGATAAGTCGACTCATCAAATCCTTATTGAATGCACATCATGCCATACAAATACTAATAAATATATCCTCAATACTACTAAAGCTAACATATAACAACTATTAGCATCCTAACTACTTCCTCCCTCATTACCCTATAGTTGTACTTGAGAACCTAGTTCTATAGTTAACCCGCCCATACATCTGTTTTGGACCAGGGGTCTCTCCCTGTGTGAGCCAGTTTTTTTGTTTTAGTAACCTACGGATCTGGAGACTTCTTTTTGTTGTCCCACCTCCCTTCCTCGCAAGTTGTTTCTCCACAATGGATCCCGGCACAGTGCGGGTGTGTTTGGCATTTATTATTATTAATTGAATTATATGGAGTATATTATGTATTATTTAGTATTATTACGCGCTAATTTATAATATTTATTCTAATTACTATTATCTACTTGTGATATATTATTATGATTAGTATGATTATGATTGTATTATTATTTTATCTATGTTGTTGTTGTGTGTTGATTTGTTATTGATATTATGAGTTAGTATTATTGAGGGGTATTATTATGTTATAATGTATAATGATTATTATTTTTATTTATTATTATGATTATGATAGTATTATTATTATTATACATGATTATAATTAATATTATAATTTATTATAAGTATTTATTAGTATTATTACTATTTTATATTAGTATGGATTATGTAGTAAAGATTATAATTTAATTATTATTATTGTTATTATTATTTAATTATTGTTTGTGGTTGTATTATGATTATATATATTGTGTTGTTGTTGTATATTATTTATTATTATAATTTTTTATTGTTGTTGTGATATTATTATTATTTTTTTTTTTTTATTTTGTTTTTATTATTTGTTATTTTTATTATTATTATTATGTTAGTCTATTATTATTCATTAATATTGTTATTATTAATATTAATATTAATGTTGATAATATGTTTTTTTTGCGTAACTATCTTAATAATTACCAAAACAAAATTACAAAACAAAAGAGCAGCTATCACGCATGGGCTGACTCCAAAACAACACATATCAAAATAACACCAACACTACGAACACTTCCAAAATCTTCCATGACTTATGGCATTGTTAATACTAATAGGAGATCAGCAATAGTCACATGGCTATCTCTTGACTGACTCTCATCTCTATCAACACGGCTTGTTCTTCAAAATTCTGTGTTTCTTTCATGCCATGATAGGCATACCATCACAGTCATGCCATAATTGTCCGAAACATTTGAGCTTTGTGTCTTCCCTTCACATTTGAACTCAATGCATGAAATGGATCCAAGTCCTTATTATTTATTAGGATAAGTATGAGCATTAGCATTGATGATTACGTATGATGTATGATGATTGGAGTATTAGGATGAGTATTATGATATAGTGTAAGATTACTATACGGAGGAGTATGTTATTATGCTGTTGGATTGGGAGTTGCTTATTGGGATTCTTCACGTCTTGCATCAGCTTCGTCGTCTTATGCGGAGTAATTATTCGTAGTTGCTTCGGCTCTTCTTCTTCTGATATTAGTAGTAGATGATTATTATTATGATTCTTATTATTATTATTAATTATTATAATGTAATTATATAACAGTAGTAGAGGATCATATGGATATTGGGATTATTATAGTATTGAGTAGTAAGAGTATATTATATTATTATGTTATTATTATTATTGTTGTTATTATTTATGTCTATTATTAGATGATTATTATTATAAGTATAATAATATTACTATTATATTATTATTTGATTATTATTATTATATCAGATATGATTATTATATTATCATTATATCATTATGTATTATGTGATTTTATTTGGAAAAATTATTAATACGAGGAAACTTTACAAAACAAGCAGCTAACACAGCATGCTTAAACCAAACAAAATCTCTATAACTCTACTCAAACTATAGCCTCAGATCTGTCTATGCTTAATTACATTGGTAATACCATTAGGAAATCTAGCTATAGTTGTATAAGCTATCCTCTTAACTACTTCATCAATCAAGCTACTCTTCTCTTCAAAAATTCTCTTGTTTCTTTCACTCCATAAGCCATAGACTCCTTCTGCAAGTATCCCTTTGAACATTTGAGCTCTAGCAGTCTTCCCCTTACCATTTTTAACACCATTGAGACAAAATCATGTATAGGACAGGATGTTATTCTGTCCCATTAATCAACCTTACGCAGCTATCCCATATTGCTCAGCATCGTTGACATTGGTTGAATAGGTGCTCCATTGAACGACCTGTTTAGAGTCGTTTTGAGCAACAGATTTATTTCTGGAAAAAAAAAAACGGCAGAGGTGAGGGTGGCCACGACGGACCCGTCACGGGCACGACGGAGTCGTGGAACGGTGTCGTTTCCAAAGCACTTGAAAATCTGAAATTGGGGGTACTGAAAATCGATCTCTGGAACGTCGTGACGCACGTGGCAGGCGAGACCGTCGCAGGCGCGACGGCCCCGTCAACAGGCCATCCACTCAAAAATGAGTTCTGTGGCATACGACGGACAGCAGGACGGACCGGCGCAGGAGCGACGGCCCGTACGGAATGACCAAGCCCAGTTCGGGTCGGATTGTCTTTACCGTTTAAGGGACGTTTTGACCTACCTTCCTGCTTTAATTATAATTAGAGGGTTAATGTAATAAGTCTCAATTACTGTGGGGGTTAAGTTTTTTTTAAAAGAGTGGTAAACCTTAAGTTAATTAGTGGGTTATATTGCATCTTTTATTCTTAGGATATATTAATTAGGGTAAAAGAAAGAGGGTTGTGAATAAAGCAAAAATAGAAAGAACAGAAAGAGAGAGGGAGAGAATCGAATCAAGAGAGAGAGACGAAGAGGACTAGCAAGGATGTTGAGAAGATTAGCGTGTTTTGATTCAATGCTCGGTGGAGTAGAGTATTGGTTTATGTTACGATATTCGTAGTGAATCTTTAATGTGATATTATGTGTTGATAATATTGTAAACCATGCTAGGTGCTTAAGTTGTATGCTTGCATGATTCTTATGATTATTAAAATTGTGTAGAAGTAACAAGCATGATGAAGTTATGATCCAAATCTTGAAAGAAACCTAAGTCACTTGATTATTATATAATGAGAATGATGATGCACTTAGTTATGAAGAAGGCTTGGATAAATTATATAATGAGATGATGATGCCTTAGTATGCAAGAAGGCTTAATAAATTATATAATGAGAATGATGATTGCCTTATGTAAGAGAAGGCTTGAGTGGTGGAAGTAGGGGATAGGGTTTTGCCAGTTCCTTCTTCTTTCGGTACCAGGATAGAATGAATATTGAGGATCGGAGTGTCAAGTTACGGGACACCCAGATAGATTATTGGGATCGGGGTGCCACGTTCCGGTACCAGATAGAATATGAGGATCGGAGGAGTTTTCGTCACGTTCCGACACCAGGATAGGGATATGGATAGGGTGCCAGTTCCGGTACAAGGATAGGAATGAGGATCGGAGAGTGCCCGTTTACGCACAGGATAGAATATGAGGATCGGGTGCAGTTCGGCTGTACCAGATAGAATATGAGGATCGGAGTTATGTGTCCGTTCCGAACAGGATAGTATATGGATCGTGGTGCCACGTTCTACGCACCGGGTTATACCAGGATAGAATTGAGGATCAGGAGTGCCACGTTCGGCACCAGAAGAAATTAGAGGATCGGAGTGCTCACGTACCGACACAAGAGGAAGAAAGATAAGGAATCTTGAAAGTAATGAATTACTCAACTAATGAAACTAATTCCAAACGAGTATGGTATTGAGGCTTGAGTCTCTCACGTGGTGAACTCGGTTGTAGTTGGTTGTAGTTTATTGATGATATTCATGTTGATTATCTACCTGTTGCGTATTGTAGTGATTACATTATTATTGTATATTAATGTTCCCTAGTTTGAGTTAGACGATGAATCAGACCAGTACGTGGGTTGTTACTGACCCCCTACTTTGTATGTTTCCTCTTGTATTTGTGTATGACCAGCAAAAGTGTCGTGCAACTTCAACTCAACAGTAGATCTAGCCAGTCTTCACTCTCCTCGGAAATTCAGGGGTGAGCTATATGGGCTAGACTTGACTGGGTCTTTCTTTTCATGTCTTGAGGCCTTGAAACTTCGGCATGACTAGCTTTTTAGTTATTTTGTTCATAGAACATTATTAGTTAAAGTTAATTTGAGCTAGATGTTCTTGTGAGATGACTTCCAGATTTTGGGGATAATAATAATAGTATTGAATGTTTTTATTTAATGATTTTAAGTATGTCTCTATTGCTCGCAGTATGTTCCTATTGATATATCTGAAAATGTTAAGGTTAGATGGGTTGGTTCGCAAACATAGGAGGGTAAAATTGGGGGTGCAGTCGCGTCCCTGATTTGGGTCCGTGACAAACTTGGTATCAGGAGCATTTGGTTCATGGTCTCAATAACAAAGAACAGGTCTAGTAGAGGTCTTAAGGAACGTAGGGGACGCCTTTACGTTCCTTGAGAGGCTAATAAGAGTTAGGAAATTTCACTCTTTCTCATTTTCTTTCGTGCTAATACTTGAGTAACAATTGTATCTGGGCGATACGGAATATGGTATCGGCCCATCTTTCACTCTATTTCCCGATGGTTAGAATAGAGCAACGAGACCGCACCAGCAGCAACAACGAAAAGGACAAGAATCGGACTGAGCCAGCCAATGGGGACTTGTTAGCTCGAGGAAGAGCAACAGGGGGCAAATTGAGGGCCGTGGGACGAGGTCGTGGGAGGACATCCTCTAGAGGAAGAGGACACGGCACCTAGCAATATGATACGCGGGCCGGTGACTCATCCACCGACAGAGGAGTTCGTGATAATAGAGAGGGGGAGGAGGAAGGAAGGGGAGAATGGATATGAACAAGGGCAGAATGAGGAAATGCCACCCCAACCTACACACAGAGATGATCAACCAGGTGGTACGTGCTTATCTAGTGGGTTATCCGAATCAGGGTCAGGGCACCTCCAGGGTTCATACACCCACACCTCCGGGTTTCAGAGGTACGACATGCGGCTACTATGGCTACCCGCATGGATGCATTCATCCGACGGGAATAGGCACCTCTTCCCAGGGGGGGGTTTGACTACTGGGCCTAGTAGGAACAAATGATCAGCTGAACTTTTCAGTAGTCTTGAAATAAAAACATCCAGTCTTTAAAGGTGCGCCAGAATCAGAGGCTTTCTTAAGATGCCTACGATTTCTGGTGATGGTCATGTAGTACTACACAAGATTGGGTATAGTAGAAAGGTTGGCGTTTGAGTTAGTGAGCTACTAGTTCAAGGGACACGCCAAAATGTCGGTGGCGGTCACATGTTGAGTGTCCAACCAACAGAGGCACCACCTATGACTTGGGAATCATTCTCTACTCTGTTTATGGAGAAGTATATCCCAAAGGACTTGAGAGATTAGAAAAGGGGGACGAGTTCTTGAGTCTAGAACAAGGAGGAGGACAGTTAACGCGTATGAGCTAAATTTCGCGCACAGTCCAGATTACGCAAACACCAACGGTGTTCAGTCCACAAGAACGGATCGCCGTGTGTGAAAGGGGGTGAGGTCAGAGTTGCGGTATTCAGCCTACGGTAGCGGATCGGCAACATCCTTCCAAGAGGTGGTAGGACTTTGGATAGAGCGTGGAGGAGTGAAGCCAGACGACGTTCACCACACTCGAATCGAAAGGTTTCGAAGGGTGAGGAGAGTTGAGTGTAATGGTCTCACTCTTATGAGGATCAGAGACTCGGAGGTTACCTCAAGTCGCCAATTCGTTCTTCACTACAACTGTAGTTGGGGGCCACCTCAAGAACGGTATACCACACTACTCCGAGGAAGGACCTATGCAGGACACCGAGATTGTTATGGATGTTGGGGAGGCTTGGACAGCATCAAGAGCGGTATGGTCCAAAACAAGAGTACGAACCCAACTAGAATAGAGGTGGTCGAGGTGGTCATGGGTAGAGGCCGCTTTTCTGGACGGACGTGGTCGGTAGATGGTAAGGTGGTCATCACAACGGCAGAGGTGATGGGCCAAAATGGAGCCGCTACCTACTAAGCCCAACAGGGTTAGGGCAATGGCCAAGACAAACGATAGGGCCCATTGTTACGTTTTCCCTGGCGAGGTCGGAAGCGGAGGAGTCTGATGCTGTTATCACAGGTAATCTTTTGGTTTGTGATTGCATGGGCATAGGTATTATTGACAATGGACTCCACGTTTTTCTTATGTATCTTCCTTCATTTGTAATGGTCTATAAATTACATTGTGATTACGGACATGCCATTGTGTTTCTACACCGGTGGGGAGTATGTGGGAGTGTGAAAAAAGGCTGTACATAGTGTCTTGTTGGTGAACTTGTGGGGGACACCAACTAATGTAGATTTGGTTATTTAGAAATGGGTGACTTTGATGTAATTCGGGGTAGGACTTGCTTTCTCCAAATTTTGGATCTTGGATTGCTAATGCTTAAAAGGTGACGTTAGCCAAGCCTGGGACAGATACGTTAGTGTGGGAGGGTGACTACACTTCCAAATCCGGTTTGTATCATCTACTTTATTCGTGCTAAAAGAAAAAGGTTAGTAAAGGGGTTTGCTTTCTTGGCACATCTCAAGGATTGGAACTACCCAAGTAACTTCTTGAAGGCGGTTTCGGAGTCGCGAGGTTTTCGGATTGTATTCCCTGCAGATCTTCCTGGGTATGCCCCCGATAGGGATATTGACTTATGATTGATCTCGAACCGGGGTACACGCCCCATTATATACCCCCGTCTTATCGAATGGCTCCCGGGGAAGTAGTAGTTAAGAGAGTTAAGAGAGGTAAAGGCCTCAACTTAAGAGTTGTTGAGCAAAAGGCTTCAGTAGCCCAAGTGCATCTCCTTGGGTGCTCGGTTTTGTTTGTAAAGAAGAAGGATGGGAGTTTCGGATGTTGCATGAGGATACTGACCGACCAGGTGACACAAGTACAAATAACTAAAGAACAAGTATCCTCTTCCTCGCATTTGTTGATGACTTGATTTCGATCAGTTACAAGTGTTGGTCTTCTCTAGATTGGGACTTGAGATCGGTACATTTTCATTGAACATACGGGCAAGATGTGCCAAAGAAGACGGCTTTTAGAAACCAGGTTCTATGGGCATTTTACGAATTTGTAGTGATGATTTTGGTCGTCGAATGCCCCATTGCTGCGTTTAATGAGTGGATGAACGCGGATTTTAGCCATATTAAATCTCTGTGATCGTATGTATGATGATGATTAGATGATAGACCTCCAAGAGTAAGAAGGAACATGAGAAGCATTTGAGAATGGTATTGTAAGTTGTGAGGGAGAAAAAGGCTTTAGCCAAGTCCATCTAAGTCGTGAGTTTGCAGATGCATTCCTTCTTGGGGCATTGGTTTCGAATGGATGGGGGTGGTGGTGATGGTAGATCCTTATAAGATGAGACAGTGAAGGAATTGGGTAACGTAAGCCTACTAATGTGTCAGAAAGTAAGGAGCTTCGTTTGGGTTTAGCTCCGATACTACCGCGCTTGTCAAAGGATTCTCTTCTATTGCTTCACAATGACGAACTGAATAAGCAGAATGTTCCATGTGTATGGTCAGTGAATGTGAGGAAAGCTTTCAGAAGCTTAAGCCTTGTTGACTACCCGCACCTATCCTCACCTTGCCGGTACGCGGGTTAAGAAAACTTTATGTTTATTGATTGCATCCTGATTCAGGTTTGGGTGCAGTGCTAAGCAAGGAAGAACGTGTTGTTTACGCCTCAAGACAGTTTTAAAAGTGCATGAACGTAACTATCCAACTCATGACTTGGAATTGGCCCGCGTGGTGTTTGATTGAAGCAATGGAGGACACTATTTATATGGGGTAAGTGTGAGGGCTATACGGATCATCGTTAGTCTACAGTATTGTCTTCACTCAGAGAGATTTGAATTTGAGACAGAGGAGATGGATGGAACTACTGAAGGAATACGACATCACTCTTTTGTATAATCGGGGGAAGGCGACTGTTTGTGGCGATGCCTTGAGTAGAATAGGCGGGAAGATGGGGAGTCTAGCTCATTTGCAAGACTCTAGACGCCCATTGGCTAGAGCGGTCAGACTCTGGCGAACAACTTGATGAGGTTGGAAATAAATGAGCAGGGAGGGATTGGTTGGATAGTGGGAGATCAAAGATCTTCTTTTCTTGACAAGATTAAGGGACAACAGTGTGATGATGAGAAGAGAACTAAGGCGAATCCGAGATGAAAGTGTGCGCAGGAGGGAGAGGCTAAAGAAGCAACAATCGACGGGAGGGGTGTTGAGGATTAGGGAGTGTATGTGTACCCAGCATTGATGATTGATCTAAGGCACTATTTCTGGCAGAAGCTCATTAGTTCAAGGTATGTCTATTACACGGGTTGCAACCAAGATGTACCGTTGGACCTAAAGCAACACTTCTGGTGGGGAGAAATGAAGCGTGATATTGTGGTGGATTTTTTGCCAAATGTCCAAATTGTACAACAAGTAAACGTAGTGAAACACCAGAGGCCCGGAGGAACACTTCAAAGAAGTGAATGCCCATTCCGGGTGGAAGGGAGAGAATTGCAATGGTACTTTGTGGTTGGTCTTCCAAAGACATTGGGCAAAGTTCGACCCATTGGGTGAGTTTGGACAGATAAACTAAAGTTGCTCATTTCATTCCGTGTAAGGTACTGACAAGCAGAGAAGTTAGCCAAAATCTACATCTCAGAAATCGTTCGATTGCATGGGGTTAAACTATCACATTATAGCAGAATAGAGGTACGCAGTTTACTTCGAAGTGTGGGAAGAAATGCATGCAGAATTGGGGGTACTAGGTGGACCTTAGTACCGGTTCCAAGCCTCAGACCGAAGCGCCGTCAGTCTGATGCGAACGATTCAAGTTGTTGGAGGACATTGCTTCGCGCATGCGTGATTGATAGAGTTTGGTGGCCATTGAGGATAGATTCTTACCTTTGGCCAGGTTTTCGTTACAATAATAGACTATCACTCCAGTTAATATGGCTCCGTTTGAAGCATTTATGGGAGGAGGTGTAGATCTCCCTTGGTGGTTTTTGATGCATGCGAGGTTAGACTTGGGTACCGATCTCTTGGGGATCGTTTTTTGAAAAGGTGGAGGTGCATTCAAGGAAAAGCTTCAGCGGCGCAACATAGACAAAATGAGTATGCAGGACCGGAAGGTTAGAGACTTGGAGTTCATGGAAGGTGAACAAGTCTTGTGGAAGTTCACCCATGAAAGGGTGAATCGGTTTGCCCCACAAGAGGGTTAAGACAAGTCCAAGGTTATATTGGACCATTTGAGGGGACTAAAGCCAAAATTAGGGAGGCGGCTTATGACTTAGACTTGACCCCAGGCGGATGTCCGGAGTGCATCGGTATTTCATGTGTCCATGTTGAAAAGATATCCAGGAGATGTGGAGGAAACTAAATTATCCGTTGGGACCTCAGTGTTGCTTGATGAGAACTTTGTCTTTGAGGAGGAACCTGTTGTATTTTAGCTAGGAGAGTTCGAAGTTGAGGTCAGAGAGATTGCATCCATCAGGTTGTTTGCAATGGAAGAGATCGAAGTGTCAGGTGAAAGAAGAAGCTACTTGGGCGATAGAAGGGGAGGGATATGCAAGGATGAAAAATACCCACATTGTTCCCAGATTCAGGGTTGGGTACTCCTTTTCGCCATCTGTTTTATCTTTTGGATCGTTCGTGGGACGAACGATGGGTAATATTGGTTAATCTATTGTTTGTAACGAACTGTTAGTCGTTTTGAAAGCAACAGATTTTATCTGGAAAAAAAAACTGGCAGAGTGATTGTTGAAGGGGGCCACGACGACGTCACGGGGCACGACGGACCGTCGTGAGGTGTCGTTTCCAATGTGTCCAATTAGAAAATCTGAATTGGGTACTGAAAATCGAATATTGAACGTAGTGAAGGTAGTGGAAGGACGGAACGCCCCCCCCCCCCCCCCCCACCCCCCCCCCCCCCCCCCCCTAGTCGCAGGGCGCGAAGGCCCGTCCCGGCCACCACTCAAAAATGCGTTTTCTTGTGGATAGACGGACAGCAGGACGGACCGTCGCGGCGCGACGGCCCGTCACGGGATACGCAAATCCCAGTTGGGGTCGGATTTCTTTACACGTTTTTAAGGACGTTTTGATATTCCTGCTTTAATTATAAAGTTAGAGGGGAATGTTAATAGTCTATATTACTGGGGGTTAAAAGAGGTAACCTTAAGTGAATTACGGGGTTATTATTGCCATTTTTATTCTTAATTATAGATGAATTCGGGTAAAAGAAAGAGGGTTTGAATATAAAGAAAAATAGAAAGAACAAAAGAGAGAGTGGAGAATCGATTTTTCAAAAAAAAAGAGAGAGGAGAGGAGAGCGAAGCGGATAGCAAGGATTTTTGAGAAGATAGCGGTTGAGTCAATCTTTCGGTGGAGGGTAGGTTATGGTTTATGTTCTACGATATTCGGTCGTCAACTTCTGAATAAGTGAATATTTTATGTGTTGTAAATTGTTAAACCCTGCTATTGCTAAGTTGTATGCTTGCAGGATTATGATTTTAAAATTGTGACGAATTAACAAAGCATGATGGAAGTATTGAATCCCAAATCTGAATACCCCAGAACCCTAATTCACTTGATTATTATATAATGAGAATGATGATGCCTGTATGTAGTATGAAAAAGGATTGATAAAATTATTATAATGAGAATGATGATGCCTTAGTATGCAATAGAAGGCTTAATAAAGTATATAATGAGAATGATGATGCCTTAGTGTAAGAGACGGCCTTGATGAACATTAGGAGGATCGGGTTGCCACGTTCCGGTACCCAGGATAGAATGCTATGAGGATCGGAGTGTCACGTCTCCGGCCACAAGGATAGATTATGGACGGGTGCCACGTGGCCCGGTACCAGGAGTAGAATATGAGGATCGGAGAGTGTCACGTCCGACACCAGGATTAGTATATGGATAGGGAGGTTGCCACGTTCCGGTGTAGGTACCACAAGGATTTAGAATGAGGATCGGAGAAGTTGCACGTTCGTGCACCAGGGAGTAGATATGAGGATCCGGGTGCCACGTTCCCGGTACCAGGATGGAGAAATATGAGGATCGGAGTGTAACGTTCCGACACAGGATAGGAGTATATGGATCGGGTGCCACGTTCCTGGTAACAGGATAGTAGAATGAGGAACCGGAGTGGCCACGTTCCGGCACCAGGATTAGAAATAGATGATCGGAAGGTCAAGTACCGACCACAGAGGAAAAAGATAATGAATCTTGGAAAGATTTACTGAATATACTCATTAATGATGAACTTAATTCCCATAGGAGTATGGTATTGAGGTTGAGATACTCACGGGTGACTCGGTTGTAGTTATGATTGGAAGTGTGAATGTTGTATTGCTATCATGTTGCGTAAGGTAGTTGATTTACATTATTATGAATATTAAGTTCCTTCCCATTTTGAGTTAGCCGATTGTCACGTGTAGTATCCGAGGTTTATGGGGGCGAGTGGTGGTGTTTGGTGCGGGACGGTGTGTATGGCGGTTTTTGGGGCGGGAGGGGTTGGGTGGAGATGGGCGGGTGGGCATAAGTATGGGAGGAGAGGGAGTGGGGCGGAGTGGGGGGGTGGGGAGGGGGGTGTGGGGGGGTGGGGGGGGGGTGGGGGGAGGGGCGGGGGAGATCTTTTCGCTTTTGCCCTTTTTTGCCCTTCAGTACACTGTTTGCCATTTTCCATCCGCTGCCTCCGTCATTCCCTTTTCCTCTACAGTTGTTATCTCTTTTGATTCTTCTGGACGCGTATTTGGTTGTGTTCAGTTGAGGTGGTGGGTTACCTATCTTTTCTCGTCTACTTTTTCCTTCGTACTCAGTACGTGTGGTTGTACTGAACCCCCTACCTTTCTATGTTTTCCTCTTTGTTATTGTTGTAATGCAGAGTAGCAACGTTTAGATCAAACTTCAACTCACAGAGATCTAGCCAGTCGTCACTTCATCGGAAATTCAGGGTGAGCTATGGTCTAGCTTGGACTGGGTCTTCTCTTCATCTTGATGCCTTGAACTGCCGGCATGGACTAGCTTTTAGTTATTTTGTGCTTATGACATTCTTAGGGTAAGTAATTGAGATTAGATGTTCTGTGATGCTGACTTCAAGATTTGGGGGGCATATCATAATAGTATTTGAATTGTTTTTATTAATGAGTGTAAAGTCTTACCGCATTTATTTCCTGTTGAATATCTTGAAATGTTAAGGTTGATATGGGTTTGGTCGCTCACTAGGAGGGTAAATGTGGGTTGCGGTTGCCAGTCCGTGCCTGATTTGGTAGCGTTTGTTTTGTGACATCCAATACTATCTTCTGCCTTTTTTGCCAGAAATCACACAGGGCCTAATCAAGTTAATTCCCCATTTCGTTAGTATATCAATGTTGCTAGTTTCCAGTCATCAAGACCATAATGTAGAAAAAGCTTTTGGTTCTAGCTGGATTCTAACATTAAGCATCTCCATTCAGGTTTTGATTCTTCTGCCCTCTAAAGATAATCATAACAATGGGTTGAATCAACCTTTTTTTCCTTGCCGTGTAGACGTTTGTTTGATCAAATTTAAGTTGGCATTCATTAATTCTCCTGATCATACAGCTGGCTTGATTCCCTCTTTTGCCGATCAGTCTGGTCTTTTATTGCTTAGTAAGCAATGAAGTACATTAATACAATAGCTGTCGTCCTTTTGTGTCAAGTCCCAACAGAGTGTAGCTATTGCATGCTCTATTCCAATAGTGCCAGGTTTAGTAGCACCACGTTCTCACATTAATCTAGGCCTGCACACTTGCTCCAAGGCTTTAATGACTTCTTAGTAAACTGTCCAGTTCCTTCCATAAGAAAGTTCTACATAGGCTTTCTCAATAACCTTGTATTTCTAGGCTGGAAAAAAATAACATGTTTGGTGGCCCAATAGGATGAACAACAAATAGCACGTCTTCACCAGTTAGTCTCCCTGCATAAGATAGTTTCCCAGTGTCCAAGAAAGTAATTATTGCCATTTCTATTACATAAAGTGGCTGCAGGGTAGAAATTGACATCTTCTTAGTGTGATAAAGGAATCCAAAGATTTGACAAGGGCAACTTTCAATGTTGTATACCTAGTGACTGGAGCAATTGCGTGTTTAAAGATCTTTTGTACACCTCCACATATAGTGGAACTTCTTATGAGATTAGCTGGTCTGACACCTGAGAGAAATGCGAGAAAGAAGCAAGATTTATGCTGAAAGAATCAAGATATCTAGAAAATCCCTATGGTATCTCGCAGCTACAAGTGAGAATTACCGAGTGAACAAATACGGGGCTATTACCTTTTTTCCTCTCTCCCCTCTTCTACTTTCCCCTCCCCTCATTTTCTCCCCCCCCATGTTCCCTTTCTTCTCTTGTTCCCCTCTCCGCTCTTTCCCCCATTTTTTCCCTTCCCCTTCCTCCTCTTCCTCTCTCAAGTTTTTCCCCTCCCTTTCCTTTCCCCTCCCTTTCCCTCCCCTCCCTTCTCTTTCTTCCCTTCCTCTTCTCCTCTCAGGGGATAACAGATTCATAATAAAAAAGGAAGTGGAACAGAAATTAAAAAAGGCAAAAAAATAAAGAAAACAAGGAAAAGGAAATGGAGAGCAGTAGTAAAAAGATATTGTAGAAAATACCAATATAAGTAAAAACAAGCCTAGCAAGAAGAAAAAGATGCAGCTAAGAGAAAACTCAATAAGCAACAAAAGGAAAACCAGGAAAATCATGTGGAAGAGAGTGTGAACTAAGGTAAGGAGGTGGGGATTAAAGACAAACATCAAGGTCAAATCAATAATTTATATCAAACTAAAATATTAACCCCAATAAAGATTATGGCAAATACCAAGTAAATACTGCCCTTCTAATTGATGAATATAAAGTTATCAATTGAGAGGATACTGTTGAAAAAATGATCAATATGGGCATGAAATTGATGATGATGATGAGGATAGTGATGCTTTAATAACAACATTTAGCCCTTAAATGACAAGGATTTTGAGGAGGAATTTCAACAAGTGACACCACAGCAAGGTTTATCTCCAAGAAGATTGAACCATGAGAAGTTTCATTTCCAAAAACAAGACATTAAAAATGTCACTGCTGGCTGACCAAATACAATACTTTTCTCTTGTAGAGTTTCCCAATGATTAGTACATTTTTTTGTAATGTGAGAGGTATCAAAACTTAGTGAGTCATGGAAAGAATCAGAATTTTCAAAAAAATGTATCACCTTTCCATTATTTCTATTCTTGAACTTTTTGCAGATAGTAGTAGTGTCATGATCATTAAAAATCAGCTAGCCATGGATAATACTATAGCAAATTGTAATGGTAAAATCTAGCAGTTTTGGAATGGGGATGTAGACTGTGTGGTGAAGTATCAGGATGATCAGCAAATCACTTATTATTTTAGTCACAATAACCTTCAAAAGAATTTCACCATGACTTTTGTCTATGACAAAATGTAAAGAGTATCTGAGAAGACTCCGTTGATAAATGCTCTTCAAGCTGAGGTTGAAGACAGACCTGGTTTTAGTGGGTGACTATAATGATATAACCTCCACTGAGGAAAAATTATGGGGAATCCCTTACAATATCAGGAAAAGCCTTTATTTCATTTCCATCACATAAGCCTGTGGGCTAATTAACATGGGATTCAGTGGTAAAAAATACACTTTGTCCAATAATAGGGGCATTAAATAGAGGATGTGGAAAGGCTTGACAGACGTTTGATAAATGATAATTGTCTAGAAACTATGCCTCCAACTACTATCACCCACCTTCCTTCCACTTGTTCTGATTGTTTTCCTCTGTTGTTAGAGATCACTAACAATGAATGAAGCCATACCAAATATTTTTAATACCTTAACTATTGGGTGGATAGCTGTAACTTTTTAGGAATTGTTAAATCGTGTTGGGATAGGGAGGTGAATGGAAATAGTATGTGTACATTTCAGCAGAAGATGATAAAAAAGGCTCTATATTACTAAGTAAGTGGTCCAAAGAGAAATTTTGGGACATTTTAAACACAGTTAGAGGAGTTGAAGAAAAATTTTAAAGAGGCCTAAGGAGAAGTTGATTCAAATTAATAGTGATCAACAGAGAGAATGTACATGAATATAATGCCAAACATTAATATCTCTCAGTTGAAACGTTACATTAGAACATAGAAATCTCAGCTCCATAGGTTCAAAGTAGGGATTACTAACTCAAATTCTTACATTCCGGGATAAGGGGTAGAAGGACAAGTCTTTTCATTCACAAGATCATGAAAATGAGTAATGGATTCAACGAGATGAGAACATAGGTAAGGCTGAATGTTGGTATCTTTCAAGAGTGTTTTATAGGGGAGAGTAAGTTTTCAATGAGAAAAAATTAGGAATGCATCCTAGAATGGTTACTCTAGAATAATAAGAAAGGACCATACTTATCAACTTACTATGAATCAACTTCAACAAGTGGTCTTCCCTATGAACCCTAACTCTCCATCAAGTCCTGATTGTATAAATGGTTACTTTTTTCAAAAATGTTGGCACAATATCAATCAAGACTTGATGGAAGTGGTATTATATTTTTTCAGTGTCCATGATATCCCCGAGTATTTTTCACATTCTTGTATATTTCTTCTACTCAATGTGAATAATCCCAACAAACTCAAGGAGTTCAGTCTTATTAGTTTGAGCAACTTCATTAGCAAAATCATTTCCAAATTGTAGAGTACGAAATTGAGTTCTATTCTGTCTAGATTGATCTCTCTCCACCAGTATTTTTTTTTAAAGGGTAGAAGTATAACTAAAAACATAATGTTGTCGAAGGAAATCACCTATCAGATAAAAAAGCCTAACACAGGTAACAATGTCATTATAGAACTTGACATGGCTAAGGCCTATGACAGAGTCTTATGGAATTACATTTGCTTGGTCTTAAGGAAGATGGGTTTTGAGGAAATTTTCATTGATATGGTGTGGAGAACCATGGGTATTAATTGGTACTCTATCATAATTAATGGAAGATTAGGTGGGTTTTAAAGTCTTCTAGGGGCCTCAAGAAAGGAGACCCCCTTTCTCCGTCCCAATTTATTTTAGGTACTGAGATGCTTTCAAGATCCTTTAATGGTCTCCATAATAATCATGACTATCACGGATTTGTCATGGAAAGGAGGTCCCCAAAAGTGAATCATTTGAGTTTTGCAGATGACACCATCATGTTTACTTCAGGAATGCCTAAGTAACTTAAACTCATCATACAGAGTCTCAGAACCTATGAAGATACTTTTGGCCAAATGATGAACAGTGAGAAAATTCACTTCATGATTTATAAAAATGTATTTGACACCACAAAAGGTAGAATTAAAAGGATCACTTTGTTTAAACAAAAGCAAGGGATTACCGATTACTTGGATTGTCCACTCCTTGTGGTTAGGCCGAGGATTTCATATTTTTGTGACCTTATTTCTAAAGTTTTTTTTACAGGATTACAAGGTAACAAACCAAGCAATAAAACTATGGTGGAAGAGTTGTGTTGATTAAATATGTTGTTCAAGTGTTACCACTTATTTAATCTAAGTTGTCACCCCCATGATATTTTAATTAAGTAAATACAAATGCTGTGGAAAGTTGACTTTTTGGGGATGGAAGAGTGACAAAAAGAAGTATCACTGGGCTTCCTGGAGGAACCTTTGTTATCATATTTATGAAGGAGGGGTTGGAATGAAAAATCTTAAATATGTGTTATTAGATTTCCAATATATGTAGTACTGGACCTATAGAGCTAACCACATACTATCGGGAGAATTCATCAAGGTCAAATACTGCCACAGAACAAATCCTAACTGAATTGGAAACATATGATTCATAAAAGGAGTAAGGTGGAGCAACACATTCATTGGAAAGTGAACTCAGGGAACTATTATTTTGGTGGGACAACAATGGCTCGAAGAATAAGGAACAGTCTTGCGAATTTACAAACAAAGCTACATGTTTATAACAAGGAAATACAACCATTTCAGGTGTACGTGTAGACGACCAGTTGAACTATCAAATTTTTGTTTAATAGGAACCCCCTAGATAACTGGACACTATCCTAGCAATTTCAATTCCACAACATCAATATTCTTACAAAGCATATTGGAAAATAATATCCAATGGCATGTTCACATGTTCTTTAGCCGGGAATGAAATTATGGAAAAAATACCCAAGGATCAACTTAGGCTCTCATTTGGAAAAGGAATATACCATTGAAAGCCTCCTTTCTTCTTTGGAGAGAATTAAAAATAAGCTTCCTAATAATAAGAGGTTAACTAAATTTGGTTTAGAACCTTATAAGTATTTTTGTTGCAGGAACAGGAAATGATTAGATACCATCAACTATATCTTTAACAATGGAGAAATTTCTAGGGAGGATCGAGTAGATGCTTTACGAAATCGCGGCAGGGGTCAAAATGGATCACAACCTAAAGGAGGGGAAAATTTTAGTCAAGGTGTCAAAGAAGCACAACAATGAAGCCCATTGCTAAATGAGGGAATTTCTCTCCAAGGGTGTTCAAAGAAGCCACAACAAGATGAAGCTCATCTCCAGGCCTCCCAATAATTATCTTTTTAAATTTATGGAAAACAGTAGAGTGCACCCTGTATATGAGGCAAAACCCCTAATGCACAAGGTCTGGTTTGCAATTATGTGATAATTATAAATATAAAATTGTTTTCTCAGGTTAAGCTGGACCCCTACTTAGATGGAATAATCCAAGTAGCAAAAAAAGATGATCCATGTGAAAAAGGTACAGAAGATTTTAGCCTAGACAACACCACCTTTGATCATTGATCAAAGATTAATTAAAATGGTAAAAGTGCAATTAATGAATCATGACAAGATAGTGGCAGGAGTATACTTAAAGATCATAAGGCAATTACAATATTTCATCATTGTTCCTCACCCCTGGAATGTGGCCAACATAAGCATGAACTTAAGAGAAGAAACGATTTTTTGTATATTATTGGGCTTGGAACTAGGATACACAGAAAACGACTCCTCATATTGATGAAACTTGGATCCCATAAAGTAGCTAGTCAACGGTACTACAAAAATAATACATCCCTTAGTGGAGATTTGCAATCTACTAGAAGATGGAAGGCGTCTCATATCTCAAATTCATGAATTCACACAACCTGGTACTCATGTTTACAGGAAAAGTTATGGTGGGTTGAGAGCAATGTCCAAACAAACCACCAATATTGTCTTGTCCAGAAGAAATCACTGACTAATAAAGAGTTACCTAGGGCAGGCCAAAGGCATATTTTAAATACTACTTAATGGAGATGACATGCTTAAGAAGAAAGAAAAGAAAAAAGTTCAAAGAACCTCTTTAAATATTCTACTAACTTTTTAACTAAGCTATAATTCCCAATATATATTCTTTGAATAGTTGAAGCTAGATTGTTTAATTCCCAAATATTAAACACTAAACCATAGATTCTAAATCAAAAATCTTAAACCCCAAAACCTAAAACCTAAAGAAAAACATAACCCTTTCTGTAACACTAACCCTAACTATATCCTTAACCTTAACCTAAAACCGAAAAAAAAACCTTAACATTAAATATGAATTCATAGATATTAGAACTCAAACAACCCTAAACCCCAAAACATAAAATAACAACCTAAAACCGAACCCTTACCCTAACATTAACCCAAACAATAACCCTACCATAAACCATAAACCCAAAGTCCAAAATACCAAACCCCAAGATTTAAAAAGAAATCAATATATTTTAAAATTCAAAATCTAAACCTTGAATCATAAAACCTAAAAAAAACATAATCCGAAATACAAAAACCCAGACATTAATGCTAAATCATACATTTTAAACCTCATATCTTCAACAACAAACCCTAAAACCTAAAAAACCTAAACCCTAACCCTAACCTTAACCCTAACCCTAAACATAAATCATTAACCTAAAACCCGAATCTGAAAATACCATAGCCCAAATATTAATCAATTAACATAGTATTTAAACTACAAAACCAAAAAAAAAAACAAAAAAAAACCCCAAACCTAACACCTAAACCTACAAAAAATTCTAAAACTCTACCCTAACCCTACCCTAAACCTAAATATTAATCCAAAGCACAAAATACTGAAACTATCCCCTTTAANCCTTGTTGCTCCTTTTCTCCCTATTCTTTTGTTGTACACTTTGTTTCTGCTTCTGTTCGCTTTTTCCTACTGTTGTAATAATCATAAAATACTCAGAGTTTTGGTCTATATAATCCCCTCCACAAGCCCATCATGATTATGTCCCCTCTTTGGTTCCAAACACCCCCTTCCTACATATTAGTAGTGTTCTCGATGATGACCCCTTTCTTACTCCAACATGCAAACCAACCTATAACAGAGATATATATCTATATTCAGCCTTTCAGGAAAGTTCTCGCTATATCCTGGATTGTTATATGTCCCTTCCTCTTTTTTGTTGTTGTTTAATGTTGGTACTGCCTTTTTCCTCATCTGTTCTTTGATTTGAATCCTGGACCCTTTCCTTCTCTTCCTTTCCTGTGTTTGTAGTGGTTTTGTCTTTTATTCCCCCCTTCCTCGTTTTGTTGCCTCTCCTCCCATTCTGTGATCTTTGTTTCCTTTGTCCCCTCCTGATGCATTATGATCCTCCTTGCATTTCCAATTCTAGTAAAGATAAATAATGAGAGTTAGTGGTTTATCCTCCTTGGTAATCTCCTTCGGTAATAAGGTTTAAGCATAAAATCTCCGTTAGGTGTTTAGTTTTTCTTGCTCTTGTTGATTTATGTATTTTCCTTTTTTTGAGTTTGCCCATTCCTTCCTTCCTTTTTCTATCCATCATATAAGATCTTTTCACTGTTATGATCTTATCTTTTTGTTTGTTGTTTGCTCTCTATTTTCTTATCCTTTTTTTTTTTTTGCCTATCTTCCTTTTCGCTTTCCTTTTTTCGAGTCTTTGTTTTTGTTTCTTTTCTTCCTTTCTCTCTCCCCTTTTTTTCTTCCTTTGTCTGTACTATTATCCCTCATTTAAATCATTTACTTAATCAATGTCATTTTCCCTGTTGTTTACAATATGCCCAATATTGGGAACATTATCATATTCCACAATTGCAGAAATCCATAGTATCATCTTCAAAATGGTCTAATCCTATCCAAACTGTTTTAGGTCTAGGCTTGATCAATCTATTTGCATTTAAAACTTTGCCCGCTTGCTCCTTACACTTTTGATATAAGCCAATATTAGTAAAGAACTTTACAACAGATACAGATTTCCCAACCTGGAGTAAGGAAAGGTTTCTAATAGAAGTTCATGTACCAGGAATCAAATCCAGACATGCACAATGGAGTCTCTTCTTCAGGTTTAAAGAAAGTTGTCCCATGATTGTATTCTCATAATTTTTCTTAATGGTCGCCATTGTTGAGTCTAGACAGTGTTGTAGTCTACTCTTTTTGTCTGTCACTATACAACCTGTTTTTTGTTTGTATGTGCTATATAAAATTGACCCCGCCGGGATTCCCTGTCCCGTTCCTTTACTTTTTTTTTAGCCTCCACCTTCTTCATTTACAGCTCCACTTTAGCATGTATTCTATATTTCCTTCCCAATTAATGTGTACTTACAGTCCAAGTAAAATTGTGCATTTAAGGTAGGTGCCGCCTCAATTTGCAGCAAGAGTTTCGTTAATGTTATGCAGCAGGTTCCTAAACCCAAATAGGCTGTTGTTTAAGACGGATAATCTTTTGCATTGAATAGCTACTTTGTGATTAGAACATTTTGGTTGGGCATTTGAAAATTATGACCTCTTCTCTCAACATTTCCTGAAATCTTAGGAAATCTCTTATAAATTTGATTTTGGGCCATATTGTTATCCTGTTAACTTCTACTACGTTTTAGATCTTGATTCCTTTTTCCTCAGTGTCCTGCCTTGCTCCCTTGTTTCTTATCACTTTTAGCCATTTTCCCCATACCTTGACACTAATTGCTTCCAAGACTGCTTGCGTATTGTCTTTATCATAGTAATTTGTTCTTTCTTCTTGTTTGTCTTTCTGTTTGGATAATTCCCTGCCCTTGTTCCTGTATTCTACGCTAACCTTCTAAGCCTTCCCATGGAATTTTGTCAATGCTCATTGATATTGTCTAGCATCCCCTCTAACTTATTTTGATTAGAGAATAGTTAGTAACAATGATGTACACACCTTGTTATTTGACTCCCTTGATTGCTCGATGAAAGGTTCCTTTGTCTTTGTCGTTGCCAACATCTCTTCTTAAGATTTTAATGGTGAAATGAGGATCTTTCAAGAACTTTCATGTTCACTAGCTAAGAAAGACCTTGTTATAAGGCAGCGTGGAGGCTAAGCTTTGCATCGATAGTGTTTCTTTGCTTTGATTTCCTTCTTTCAGTTCTCTTTTCCTTGTTCACCTTTTCACATTCTCTTTTGGTTAGACCATCATGGAATTTAACAAGTAGTTGTATAAGCTTCGCCAGTAACACTATTCTTGGACTGTCCTTTTGACCACTAGTGTGTCTGGTTTTACCAAAATTGTATTTTTTTGTTGATATTTCACTTGATATTGTTATAAGGTGAACATCTGCCCCTTTGAATCACCCAAAATTTGTTTCTTTTCTCTTCTTTCTTCTTCTCGTTTCGCTCGCGAAGTTGATTGATTTTTGGCATTTTAACCCGTGAGCTGTTTGGTCACAATTGTTTCCCCAAACTTCCTCACATTTCATTTTTTCCTGTTATATATTCTTATCAATTTTCTCGACATTTTGATTATGATGTACTTTAAATTGACTACTGTCTGATTCACCTGATTAAATCTAAAAGATATTGATGTTTATTTGCCCATATTCTGTTTCCTTCCCTCTGCTAACCTTAATGTTCGTCTCGCCGGATGGATCTTTTAATTCCCCGGAGTTGGATGAATTAAGATGGGTTTGATTAACTAGAGAGGTTTCCTTTTCTACAAGCGGCCCTTCTGGGGCTAGTCTGGGGGTTAGAGATCTGCTGTCGAGGTGATTAACACTCAAACCTTACTTCTCAATATTAAGTAAAACGGTCGGTCAAGAATACCACTATTGAGGTTGGAATCGTTCCCCACGAGGCAAATAGTTTAGAATAACTCAACCTATTATTACTATTGTTCAGTGAATTTTCCATTGGAAAGCAAAAATGATAACGGGGGGTTTGTCCTTTTTTCTAAATAAATAAAATAACTAGAAAAATTGAAAGAGAAAACTAAATAGATTCAAATGTGGAGTTTAATAAATTCAATTTATGAAAGACTCTGGTTTACGTGTTTCCCACAGGTTCATAATTGATAAGTCTAACTATACAATTCTTTCCTATTATCTTGCATGCAAAGTGATAAGTTATTTATTTCTATGTCCTTGGTCCAGCATCTTAAAAAAAACCTTTTGTCACTCCGCACCTTGGTCCGGCAATGTGTGTTTGCTATACTAAAACCTTTTACTTTACCTTATATTAGCATCATATTCGATATTTGACTAAGCTTATTACTCATTACCGATCGTACCAATCATACTATCCTAGTAGCAGTATACCTAAATCAGTTGTAGTTTTTTCCTATTATCTACCTCCTGGTCCGGCAATAGCATTAAGGCGAGTTCGAACGTTGGCCATCCGTTTACAAAGACGTTCTAAGCGAAGAATTAATTGTATAATGCAAGCACTATTCTTGAATTGTTATTTTAGTTAGGTTTTACCTTATTATTTGCCTATGGTTCCCCACACCCTAGTTATGGGATTTTAGTTTAACCCTAGTGTCGCATACTCCCAACCCAATATCAATATATGGGTATAACTCTGTCTTACTCTAATGGAAAGATAAAATCCACAAGTTCCTCTATGATTAATGAACAAAATCACCCACAACAATTAAGAACTCTCAAAATAATCAAGAATCTCCACAAAATCAGGACCCTAACCAAATAATCCATAGTCTGATAATGATCTAGAGTCTAACCCATCAAAACGAGTTTTCAACTATTATCAGACAAATAAAAACTAATTTAACAAGAACTCTATTTTTGCTGGAATCTTTCAAAACACACAGCTGGAATCGACGGACCTCACACGTTCCGTCATTGGACTCTCTTGCCCAACTTTGCAAATTCTTCTGCTGCTCTCTTCATTATACCCTTGACAGCGGAATGATGTTATCGTCACACAAGGCACAAACATCCAATGAGGGGTCCCTTTCAAAAAACACTTGAATCGTGAATATGGGTACGTGACTACTTCTTTATCTTCATCAGAACCTGCACATGACGGACGTAAGTCTCTACGACGGTCCTCACGCTTTTCGGAACCCCTCACTTGGTCAGACTTCCCCACTTCTTTCAGAAGCTTTACTACACTGTCACCCGTATATACCAGTCACGAGCATGAGGACCGTCACAAGCTCCTAGGAGGTGTCTCTTCTTTTCTGCTTTTGTTCGCTCAAAAACCTCCGCATTTCATCTTTTTAACAGATTCCTGTAAACAATGAGAAACTTATATAAAAATTATCATAAAAAAATCTTTGGACACACTAACTTAAGGAAAAAGTATTACTAATAACCCGTGGAAACCAGGGTATCATCACAACACCCTCACCATAAAATTCGTTGTATGTCCTCAAGCGACACACTAACGCTCTCATCCAACATCATTGTAGAACAATAGTTCCATGTTTTTTCCTTTGGCAATCATTGGCTATCAATCCCAATTAATCTCATCATATTTATGGCATCTAATACTATTAGGTTTTGAATTAATGGGAGTCAATACCATGACACAGACTCATCAAATTTTTCACAACACCTATCCTCTCATTTCTACCGAGGTGCTAATTATTTCAAGTATTGAACTATGGTCTCCTTTATAAAAAAAAACAAAATCCTTATTTTCACCAAGATTTATGTTTGAGTAAATAAGGATAAGTTGTGTCAACACTCCCTATGGATAACAAATTAACATCATTCCATACATAAGTTCCATAAGGCTTGCCCTTATTTACTACTTTAAGTTTGCTATACAACCCTTAATACCACGATGGACTTTCTTTCTTGTAAAATAGTCCACACGGTCTTGTAGTGTATATTTAGTTAATCAATAGTGGGACTTTTTTTTTGCCCTCCCTTCGACATATCGCTAAACATACCATTTCATATCTATCATTTTTCTCCCCATTTCTCATATTCTTGAACTTCTATTTTTCCTTCTTTGTCTTCATTTGTGTACGTGACTCTCTTTTTCCTTTGTTTCTTGTATTTCTTGTATACTTTTTTATTTTTCTTTACTTTTCTTTCACTAATATTTTTGAGGTCACTTTAACTTTTGTTTCTTTCCTTCCTCTCGTTTTATTATTGAACCACCCACTTTCCAGAGCATTCACTCTTAGGCCACCCTCAAGTCATGGCTTTGCCATGAGTCAAACGTACACAATACCCAAGTTGAGTCAGAGCCGAAAAAACGGTGTTTACTACTACCTGCATTAGATCCACCAGAACTTATGCTTTTGGCATAAAGCTGAGTGCCACATGTCCAATTAGGGACAAGGATCAACACATTTTTGTTTTAGAAAAGATCAGTTAGGGTGAAAAAGAAAGGTCTAGTTTTAAGGCTCACATCATTTGGGAATCAAAGAAGGATACAATTTCTTTGGTTTTCCCTTTCATTTAGGCTAAACATGGGCTACATTGAATAAGGGCCTATATCCTTTCCTAATTGGCTATTAACAACATCATTTAGTAGGACTAACCAGACAAGTTCTAGCTGCCAGTACAAATCCTGGACCATTCAAATCTTCCTCACACCACTTGACATCACAGTACTCTAACCAGATTATAGGACACCTACTTCCGAATTTTAGACATAGGTCAATGTAAGTGGTGTCCTCTATTCTGCTTAGAGCCACACCTTTATTCAATTACTATGCCCAAGTCAACATGCATCATTTTTCATTTTATACAGGATATCATTTTATCGCCTCAATGCTAAAGATTAAACTATGTACATCAAGATATAGACATGTCGGCTTCAAACAGAAAAAATTAAATCAGTCTCTTGGTGAAAAATAACACAAGGAAGAAAAAACCCCCAAAAGAGGAAAGTGAATTGGGATCTCAGACTTCACCCTAGCACTCTCACTTCCATTTACCCCACCCCAACAAAAAGCCAATCATAATCCCCCAATGCGATAAAAAATTGAAATAACCTAGAGGGTAGGAAGCAAACCTGGGTCGCAAAGCGTCCCGACGATCAGCAAGGCCTGGTGAGTTCGGTCAACCAAAAACCAACCCCAACCTCTGTAAATTTTGTACACCCGACCCTCCCCCAGTTGGTCCTAAGTATAACAACACCTCAGCAGTGCCTTCCTCACTCCACGTTCTTGAGCTAGATGCCCACAACTAATATCTTTTGTCTCAATCTGACGCCCTCCTCCTTTGCAACGAGGCTCTCTCCTCGTAGCCCCTCCAAATCTCACGCCGGCTCCTTCTCCTCTTCTTCCTTGCTCGAGCTTTATCCTCCTCTCCACCCCTACGCCTCTTGGCATGGCTCTCGAGGGGGAGGTGGTGGAATCTCTAAAGTGGCGAATAGGGCCACCTTCACTGTGTCTTGAGCACGCTCCTTCAAAAGGGGCCTCAGACTCAGCACCCTAGCCTTAAATATCTCATATCTGGGAAGACCTGTCGAACCGCATCCTGAAGGGTCGCACAACACATCCACCGGAGGGGCTTGGCACGGGCTAGCACCCATAAATTAAAGTGTCCAAGCGGCTGATGAACCCTCAAGCAATCTTTCGCTCCTGTGAAGGTGGGACATTCTCCGCTCACAAAGCGCTCTTCTCCTCGACAATCGATCTCTATATCCAAGGCTGATATAATGCCTGAATTGTAGACAATTTGAGCCTCTAATTTCTTGACCCTAGAAGCGGACCAGAGCGGTACAGGGCTAAGCGAAGAGGGGGAATCTCGAGGCAGTGCTATACCCCCCCCCCAGATAGCTCAACCATGGGTAGTGTCAGTGAAGACGCCTGCGTAGCCATGCGGGCTTGTGCTACCGTATCACAGCTAAATTGTGAACAAGTGGAGGTAACTCTTGACAGGGCCCGTCTCCGGTAGCCATATCATTGCCTCTCCCTGATGGTTCGAAGTCAACAAATGCCCCAGAGGGGTCTTGAGCTTATCAATGTTCCGTAAGGCCCCTGCGGACCAAAATACTCATGCACGGGAAAGGTAAGGTAGTCGTGACCTTAAAAGCCTCTCTTTGCAAGACAGCCTGTACAACGCACGCAAAATCCACCCTCACAAAACCCGTTTATCATCGCATCGCCGCATCAGTATGCTCGATCCCATGGACTATATTACAGCGGCTGTGGGGAAAGGCAGTGGCGGACAATCAACCACCAAAAATTCATCGTGAAAGTTAGGTTGTCCTTCTGATGGCCCTTTTGGTCGGTCACCTAGTCGGCCAACCATCTCTATCAACCGGAAAAGTGCGGGCCCATCCACCTCTTGGTGGGTCTCTCCTCAAACGATGTCCTCACGCATGAATTGGCCAGCTCTTTAAAAATCTACCATCACAGTCCAACTCGGCAGTGAGAGGGCGCGTTTTCGCATCACTCCCCTCGGCCTTATAGAAACCGGCAGATTGAAAAGGCAGGGAGAGTCAACTCATGATTCCCACGTACTCGGACTCTCTTCCTAGTGGGGCCTGTTTGGAGGGGCAGCCCCGCCTATCAATTTGTGATCGATGTCCTACCCCGTTAGGATGCCTAGAACGTCCTCAGACGCAGCTCTTCACTATAACGTCCCAACGAACGTGCTATCCACTCCAGTCGATGTCTGGTGAAGAGATTGTGGATCTCAGGCATCGTCAGGAGACTTCCCGTAAGGACCCGCATCACCAATGTAAGTGTCCGAGTCATAACTTCTTTGTCATTCAGGAACTTTGCATCAAAGTAGACTTGAAACCACTCGTCGACACACCATTGATTGGGTTGGTCAGTTACCGGGGTGAGAGCTTAAGATGGTAAATCGGATGTGTATTCCGAATTGTTAGCGTCATCAGAAGAGGCTGACTCTGCAGCGGTGGCGGGTGTGGGAACCTCAGCAGATCCAGAGGCTTCCTACGACCATGAAACTCCTAAGGAGCCAGAAGCTTCAACTTCATTAGTGGATGACCCAGAAGGTGTGTCCGTAAGTGTACGCTCCTCATCAGACTGGAAGGAAGTGACTACGCCAGACGCCACCTTTTTGGGTGTGGCTTTGGCAGTACGTTCAGCACGGAATGGGGTTGAAGTGCCTGGGGGCACGTACTCGGGGTCACGCTCATCATCAGAGACAATGACCAGGCGGGCAGACGAGGCAACAGACTTCGATCGTCCGGGTGCTTAGACTCGATCTTTTATTGGTGCTAAAACAGATAGTACTTGTAAACGATCAATATTAGTACTAGAAGGAGCAAACAGGACAAGCAAAACAAAAAAAAATAAACAAAAAAAAATTAAAATAAAATTACATTGTTGTAGTAACAGTGAAACACAATTGACCAGGTGAGAGATCGTAGTGAGTACGACGGACCGTCATTGGGTCCGTCGTGTCTTACGTAGACTATGTTTATATGGAGAACCCTTAAGGAGAGTCTCTGACAAGCATGACGGTATATGCAGGATGGACCGTCACATGAACAACGGTCCGTCGTAGGTATTCGTCAGAGGAAACTTCAATAAAATATGGAGACCCTTATGAGAGGGGTCTCTGACCGTCATGACGGTCATGCAGGATAGACCGTCGTGGTATGACGGTCCATCATAGTTGTCCGTTTGAGGATACTTAGAAAAATAGAGAGAGACCTACAGGAAAAGGGTCTCTGACAACCAGAACAGTTGTGTAGGATGGACCGTCATAGGGATGACGGTCCGTCGCATGTGCCCGTTGGAGGACACTTGGAAAAGTGATAGCCCTAAGGATAGGGTCCTGACAACAAGACCAGTTTGTGGCAGGATGCGGCCATCGTGGGAACGAAGTCTGTCGCCTTTGGCCGTTGGTGGACAACATGGAGAAAATTGTGATAGTGGGGTGGTTTAGGGGCTATTGGAACGACCAGGGTCGATGACAGTCCGTCGTGGTGCGACGACCGCCTTGGGGGTCTCGTTTGGGGGGGGTAACTAACGTGAAAAACTGGGATGCCCCATCAACCCCTGTGGGCCCAAATAGAACTGGTAGTGGTTTTAATTGCATTTATGTACGAAAAAACCTAGTAAACTAGCAATGCTAAAGCACCCTATGTTCTAGGTTTTTACACGCAATTTTGGGAGGATTTTTTTAACCTAGGTTTTTAGACAAAAATTTGATAAGAATGAACAAGAAACTAGGCTAATACTAATTGATAAATAAAAATGCAATATAAATGAGTAGAAATTAGAGACACATACATGAAAATTTGAGGAAAAACAAGAGAGAAAAGTATATGGTGATCAAGTAGAGACCCACAGCAACAGACTCAAACTAGTAGATAGTGAATTATAGGAATTGGTAAGTTTGGAGAAAATGATGGTTGTAAGAGAGGGATTATGATATTTGGAATATTAAAAAAGAGGGAAATGAGAGAGGGAGGGAAGGATTTGGGTTAAATGAAGGGGTGAGGGTTTTAAATGTTGAATTTTTTAAAAAAGTCCCAGTCGGGTAGGGTCGGGTACTTCAATAATTTGCGTGATCCCCGACGACTGTCCCATCTCAGTTGTGACGTGTCAGGTCGTTTGTTTGTTTTTTTCCTGTCGTGTTTCCCAGTTTGAAAACATAGAAAGACGTACCTGGAACGACGTATTCTGTGATGGTTGTCACCCCGGCACACAACTGTCCGTCGTGTATCCGTTAGTTTGCTGCAAGAGTGATTTTCTAAGAATTTCCTAGGGATGTGCCTTAAACCGCACTCCGTCCTTGGTTTTTCATTCAACTTCTTCATGAGGGAATACTTGGGGTAATCAAGTAAGGGCCATTCCTTTTTATTGAGCTTGTCCGGAAGCCAATGCTCCTCGAACGGTCTAAAAGCTAAACTCCCCAACCATAAACTCTTGTTTTCACTTTTTGTTCATGTTCCCCTTTTCATCTTTTCTTGTGGGATATGGCGGATACAGATTGAGCTTACCACTCTGCCTCATGACTTATAATGTTGAAGGGTCGCTTCCTCCAATCGTTCAACGAAAATTTCCCATGCTCATCCTTCCTGCCCCTTGTTTCTCATATCAACTAGGCTCTAACGCCTGTAAGCAAGGGATGGTCTCCCAAGAGAATAGGACTTCAATATCGACTTACAATCAAAGAATACAAAATCCTGCCGCAAATAGATGACTCCATTTACTCCACATCATGGAGTATCCCTATAGGCCTTTTCATGTTCGATCAGCAATCAGTAGCCGTATCGCAGTGGGTTTTTGGGTCACTCAAACCCACTTCTTGTAAATCGAGAGGGTCCATGAGATTTATGCTTGCCCTAGATCACACTAATCCTTTCGCCAAATGTAATGACCGACTACAGAGGTACGAACACAATAAAAACCCGGATCCTCTTTGGCTTTTGACTAAGATCCTCGTAGCAATAGCACACTAAATGTTGGCAGTTCCTACACAATCATCCTCAAATTACCGAGCTTTTCATTGTAACCAGATCTGTCATATCTTTGCATAACCGGGAAATTTGTTCTATTGCTTCTACCAAAGGTAACAGTCGATAGAAAGTTTCTTTCTTCCGTATTGTATAAAACGGCCCGATATTTACATCTCGATCTTTTTCACTTATCTATGAGGGAATGGTGGTGGTGGTCTAGCATGGGAATTACCTTCATTAGGGACTTCTGCATCTTTTCCAGGCTCTCTTCTGCTTCATCACCATACCGCTTTACCACCTTATCACATCATCCTTGCACCATCCTTTTCCTCATTAGAGACGGCAGAGGTTGATATTGGTTACCTTACAAAACAACCCCGAGTAGGTATTACCATACAGTGTGCATCTTTTTTAAGATTTTGGAGAGTTTCTAGGAAGAGTGCCCGGTTGCCGTGTGTTTCACATTCGCAGATAATGGGCCATTTCACTCGATTACTCAATCGATATTTGCATGTGGGTATCGAATTTTTTTTTGCCCACCTACCTGCTAAATCAACCCCTTAACTCTTTAATGTGCTCATCACTAGCATCGCACCTCTCATGATTTTGTGAACATATCCCAACTCCGGCCATAATTATCTCCACCATCCCTCAGGACTAATTTCACGATTTTTGCGGAGGGACATAAAGCCCATTCTATCAATTATGTTACTCGGTAGTTACCCCCCTGTTGAAGTTGTTATCGCGGTTGTATTTTCTATCTCGGACATAATGACCCTCACGGTTATAGTTATCATATATCCGACCTTGATTCCATTGATATTAGCGCCAATTATCCTGATTTGAGCCTTCAGAGCTCGGTCAAAAACATCCCGTCTTCTCATTTAATGCATAGGAGTCATCCGCATAATATCATTCATCATTAGGAGGTGGTGGTTTAAGCAAGTAGTTAGATGCATTTATCTTTTTTGCACCCCAGTGATATATTTTAGTACCAACCGAAGCTCAGTTCTCATCCAAGCCATTTTTTCACGAATCTCAGCTATGGCTGGGTTGTGGGTGGACTACACTGCAAAAATATTTCTCCCGGTATCTGACTTCCTATACTTCAAGCTTGTATTATTTCGGGAGATTTTCTATAATTTTTCATTCAGCAATCCTCATGCATAAGGAAAAAAAAAATTTCCCCCCATAAGATCCAACCTGCTATAGTGTCGCAACACCGCTTTATTATTATCTTTCTGTTCCATGATACAAGTATTCCTTCAGTGACTCATCATAATCGGTTATTGGGAACTTTTTCAAGATTGATGTTAATCTATCCAAACTACAATGCCTGTCTCCTGTTAGTGCCACAAAGTAGTTCCCTCTTTCTTTGGTTGTTTAGTTTCTTCTGTGAGACCGGATAGTAGCTGCTAGAAAACATCCCTTAGTTTGTCCAAGTGAAAATTGGAGTTGTAAGGAGCCAGTGACAAATAAGCAGCCCTCCCGGTCCAGTGATAGACAAACACTCTGGCCCTTTACTCCTAGTCCAAGTAAAGCCTCCCTATACACTTTTATACACTGCCTTACCTTACGCTATATTGCATGTGAGCCTCAGAAGGTAGCCCTTGACAACAAAACCTTTGGCAGTGAGCATTGGCAATCATGCTACTAGTTACCCAAAGGTTGTGGTGCTGGTGGTAGAGGAGGAAGACAAGGGTCCTATGGAGTCTTCTATGTTATCTAACTCTTAGTATGCTCTTCGGGGCGTGGGAGCGGGATTTTGTCCCCATCTGGCTGGTGTTAACCCAGGGCATTGGGTTACACTTACCAGGACATCAACCGGAGCTCTCAGTGGGATGTTCTGGTTTTGGATCACACACAAGGGATGGGCTCTGTCACTAATCAAAACAGTAAAACAAAGTAAATCCGGAAATATCCACTAAAATATAGTAATAAGTTTAAGTTAATCTAAACGCTACTTTGCCCTGTAGCCCGGCAACCGGCGCCCAGAAATTTTTGATACGGCTCAAACTTACTTCTCAATAGAAGTACATCAATTGTGTCAGTAAATACCCAACTAGTAAGGTTGGGATCGTTAACCCTACAGGAGAATTAGTTAGACTCAGTTCATCTATTATTACTATTGTTTCAGTCACTTATTCCTTGGAAGCAACCATAATAACGGGGGTTTACTATTTCTAAATAACTGGAAAATAACTAAAGCAAATTGAAATAGACAGACTAAATCTCAATTGTTGGAGTTTAATCAATTAGAAAGTAAGTAAGGTTTAACGTCTCCCCACAGTTCAAATTAAAACTTGATATGTCTAACTATAAACATACTTTCGTTTCTTACATGCAATTGGTAAGTTATTATTGCTAATCATTGGTCCGGCATCTAGAAAATTTCACTCGCACCCTTGAACCGCAACGTGTGTTTGGTAGTACTAACCCTTAGCTTTCCTCATATTAAGTATCGTATTTGATATTTGACTAAGTTATTACCTCGTACCAATCACTACTATCCTATTAGACACTATACACTAAAAAAAATCGATGTTGATAATTCTTTCCTATTTAATACCATCCCTTGGTCCGGCCATAGGCATTAAGGAGAGTTCTAAAACCTAACGTTGTCCACTTAAAAGACTTCTAAGCGGAAGAATTATCAGTAGCATTCAAGACCTATTCAGATGATTAGTTGAGTTAGTTTTTACCTCATTATTGCGTATTGTTCCCACAAACCCTAGCTATGAGTTTAGTTTACCCTGTCATAATTACAATATTAAAATATATGGTAATAACCGAATTCCTGTCTTACTCCTCAAGATAAAGAGTGAAATCCAAAGTTCGCCTTGTTAATCAACGAAAATCACCAACAAGCAATTCCTGACTCTCAAAATATCGATTCTCACAAATACAAAGACCACCAAATAATCCAAAGTTAACAAGGTATCCAGTGTCTGACAAATGGATCCGAGTCCCCCCCTAACAAGATCCCGTGTCTGCATGATTCCAGAGTCTAACCTGAAAAATGAGGTTTTTCGAACTATTTATAAAAAATAAAAACCTAATGAAATAAGGACTCTATTTGCTGCAAATCTTTCAAAACGTTGCTGGGTCGACGGACGTCATGACGCGATGTCGTGGTCACGACGGGCCGTCATGGACTTCGTCATCCCATACTTGCAAATTCTTCTGCTGCTCTCTTCCCTCGATGGCAGGTATGACGGATCATCACAGGCACAACAGTCCATCGAGGGTCTATGTTCCAAAACACTAGAACTTTTGGAATATGGGTACTGGACTACTTCTCTGATCTTCAGGACTGACCATCATGTCTACGACGGTCCGTCACACATTCTGTAACCCCACACTTGGTCAGACTTCCCCATCTTCCTTCAGCAGCTTTACTACACTGCAACCTAGGGACCGTCACGAGTATGACGGACTGTCACAAGCTTTGTAGGTGGTGTCTTTTTCATTGCTCAGCTCAATAACCTCCGCATTCATCTTTGGACAGATTTCATGCAAACATGGAGAAACTTATATAAAAATTAGCACAAAAAGACTTTTAGACAAACTAAACTTAAGGAAAAAGTATTAGTAATACCGTGAAACCAAGGTATATCAGGCGGCTCATGCGCTATGATTGATGATTCTGAGCTAGCCATTACTATCCGTTAGTAACGCCTGTAAATTGTAACATTAGAGAGTGTTTTAGAGAAATAAGTTAGTGAGAGAACTTGGTATATTGGGCTTCGGGTTTAGGGTTAGGGTTAGGGTTTTTGTTTGGGTTAGAGTTAGGGTAAGGATTTAGTTTTTTTTAGGTTTTAGGGTTGGTAGTTTAGGATT
This sequence comes from Solanum habrochaites, assembly GCA_027704765.1. Taxonomy (NCBI): domain Eukaryota; kingdom Viridiplantae; phylum Streptophyta; class Magnoliopsida; order Solanales; family Solanaceae; genus Solanum; species Solanum habrochaites. Next base: position 35,214,857 of record JAKWJA010002497.1, on the reverse strand, counting down.
TGAGGTTTATAATCTACGGTCTATTGTTTAATGTCTATTTTTTAAATTTTGGATTAAGCTTTTTTTATGTTTTATGATTAAAAGTTTAGAATTTGAGGTTTTAATACATATTTTGTTGTTTTTAAGATTTAGCTTTTGGTATTTTAGGCTTTGGATTTAGGATTTATAGTAGGGTGAGTGTTTAGGTTAATGTTATGGTAAGGTTTAAGTTTTACGGTTTTGGGTTATATGAGTTATAATATCCATGGTTTAGCGTTTAATATTAAGGTTTTCGTATTTTGGGCTTTGGGTTTTGTATTAGGGTTAAGGATAGGGTTAGGGCTAGTCTTAGAGATAAGATTAGGGTTAGGGTTTGGGTTTTTTTTTACGTTTTAGGTTTTGGGGTTTAAGATTTTTGGTTTAAAATCTATGGTTTAGTGTATAATATTTGGGCTTTTGTATTTTGGGCTTGGGGTTTTGGGTTAATTTTATAGGGTTAGGGTTAGGATTCACATTGTTTTTTATGTTTTAGGGTTTGGGTAAAAAATTTGAGTAGTAATACCTATGGTTTAGTGTTCAATGTTAATGTTTTAGTCTTTCGGTCTTTGGATTAAGGGTTAAGGGTCTTGGGTTAGGGTTAAAGATAGTATTAGGGTGAAGGTTTGTGTTAGTTACTAGGTAAGGGTTAGTGTTTAGTGTTTTTTTAGGTTTGGTTTTTGGGTTTAGGATTTTTTATTTACAATCTATGGTTAATTGCTTAATGCGTGGTTTCTGGTACTTTAAACTTGGGGTTTTGGGTTAATGGTTTAGGGTTAGGGTTAGGGTTAGGGTTTCTGTTAGAGTTATGGTTAGGATTTAGTTTTCTTTAGGTTTTAGGGTTTGTTGTTTAAGATTTAAGGTTTAATATCTATGGTCTAGTTTTGATGTATGGTTTTTCGTATTTTCGACTTAGCTTTTTTTTGGACTTATGGTGTAGGGTTAGGGTGTAGGTTTTTTAAAACATGCTTCAGGGTTTAGCATTTAAGTTTTAAAATACGTTGTTTAGTATTTAATGTTTGGTTTTTAGTATTTTGGGTTTAGGGTTTTGGGTTTATGGTTTAGAGTTTTTTTTGGGGTTAAGGTTAGGGTTAGGGATAGGATTAGGGTTTTGAGTTCGATTATTTTTTTTGGGTGAGATTGCAGAATTTGAAATTTAATATCAATGGTTTAGTGTTAATTGTTCAAATTTTGGTATTTTGGGCTTGGTGTTTAGGGTTTATGGTAGGGTTAGGGTAATGGTTATGTTAAGGGTAGTGTTAGGGGTTAGGTTGTTTTTAGGCGTTACGATTTGACGGTAAGAATTTGGTTTGTTATATCTATGGTTTAATCTTTACAGTTACGATTTCGGTATATTTGGCTTTTAGTTTAGGGTATAGGGTTTAGGGTTAGGATTAAGGATAAATTTAGGGTTAGGGTTGGTGTTAGGATTAAGTTGAGGATTAGGGTTAGGGAATAGGTTTTTTTTTGGTTTTATGGTTCAGGGTTTTGCATTTGATGTTTACAATTGATGGTTTTGTATTTATATTTGGGTATTGATATTTTAAGCTTATGATTTAAAGATTATGGTTTAGAGTTAGTATTATGGTTAAGGTTACGGTTACGGTTTTTTATTTTTTTTAGGTTTTTGGGAATAGGTTTTAGGATTTGAGGTTTAATGTCAATTGTTTAGTGTTTAGTGTTTTGGTTTTGGTATTTTGAGCTTGGGGTTTACGATTTTTGGTAGGGTTAAGGTTTATGTTATTTTTAGGTTTTAGGGTTTGGGTTTAAGGATTTGAGATATAATATCTACGATTTAGTGTTAAATGTAAGGGTTTTGGTATTTAGTGCTTTGTATTTAGGGTTTAGGGTTAGGTAAAGTATAGGGTTAGGGCTAGGAGTCGTGTTAGGTATAGGGTTTTAGGGGTTTTTTAGGTTTCAGGTTTTCGGGTTTAGGATTTTTTTTAAAGTCTTGTGGTTATCAGTGTTTATATTGGCTTTGGCTTTGGTATTTATTTGGGTTTTTTTAATAATTTAATCCTTAGAATCGTTGTAGGGGCTTAGAACCCCCACCCCAGGCCTTACAATTTTACAAAAATTATACACAAAGAGGGGGACATAGTTCTTACCTCTAGACCTATTATGGCTTGGGTTCAAATTCCTAAAGAAATCTTACCCTCACCTTACAAAAAGAAGAATCCAAAAATACTATATACCTAAAAGAGAGGACTCCTCCCAAGACATAGAATCTAGTAAGCATTAATTAGGGAGGCTCTCCCCTTACATCTAAAAAATTAAGCAACCTAACTTAAACTATTCAAGGAAGTTATATTGTGGATTATAGTTTAGTTGAAATGCTATTAAAATGTTTAAGGAGGTTCTTTGATTTTCTTTGGCTTTTTCCTTCTAAGTCTTTAAGTCTTCATTAAGTCTAACTGGAAGTAAGACTTTGCCTCTTCAGGTAACTCTAGACTTGTGTTATAGATTTCCGGAAAAGTGATTTTGTGGAAATATTTGAAAAATGCATCAGCTACCCAGTATGCTTCCCTGAAAACATGAGTTCATTTGATTTCCTGAGTTGAGCTATGAGGGATCTCAATCTGTCAATCTGATTGAATATTCTCCATTGAGGAGTAGTTTTTTCTCAGTATCCTTTTGACAGTTAGCATGGAGTCCATTTCAAAAATGATGTTCATGTAGCCTAGTTCTAGTGCCCAAGACATACCAAAGATGGCTGCTCCTATTTCTTCATTATTGTTTGTACCACTTCCAAGGGTGAGGTAACCGCCATAATAAGATTGCCATCATGATCCCTTAGAATGCCTTCTGCCCCTATCTTTCCTAGGTTGTCTAGATCACTTCCATCTGGATTAACATTGATCCATTCATAAGCTGGTCTTGTCAAGGATATCTTCTGCACCTTTATCACATGGTTACATGTTTAAGCTAATTAGTTTATTCCACACCAAGTAGGGGTCTAACTAACCCGAGGAAAAAATAGAGTTTATAAGATTATAATTATAATTGTAAATTGCATGCCTGACTCTGGTGCTATTAGGTGTTTTGGCTCCATAATTACATTCACATCTATGTTTCCATATAATCCAGCAGATGAGTTTTGGAGAAGTCTGGAGGATGAGTTTATGCGCTTCATTTTTGTGTTTCATTGACCACCATTGAGTTATAAGTTGCCTCAGTGTACTGTGATAAAATTCCACCCCTTCTCTATTTGCAAAACATCTCCAGACCTCCCTAGCTAATTCACCATTGTTAAATATATGGTTGATCGTATCTGATCCTGCCCTATTCCTGAAACAATAACAACTAGAAGGTTTTAAACAAAAATTAATTAGCTTCTCATTAGTAGGTAACTTCCCCATTAAAGCTCTCCAAAGGAGGAAAAAGATTTAAATGGTGTGTGCTTGTGCCAAATGAGATCCATGAATTAATCTTTGGGTATTTTATCCCTGTTTTCATTCTAAGATCAAGAGAAAGTGAACATGCCATTGGAATTTAATTTCCAGTAAGCTTGGTCTGAGGTTTGATGTTGAGGAACAAGTATTGCTAATATAGTAGCTAGCAGACTAGGTGGTGCTTGTTGAACCAATATTTGATAGTTCCACTGTCCTTCTACCCAAAATTCATCTACTTTCTTGTTGTCAAACCTGTGGTTGTTGTTAGAAAACTTAGTAAGATGACCTTCCACAGTCCAATTGTCCCACTAAAAAGAGCAATTCCCTAGGTTCAGCTTCCATTGGATGTGTTACTAAACATTACACCTGTTATGTATCATTTGTTTACGATTCAGTAATTCTCCAAAGTCCCATTTCATGTTGATAGTATTTGTTCTTTGGAGAGTATTTTGCTTTGGTCAATTCTCCCTACACTGTGTTCTGATCTCTAAACGTCCACCACAGTTTAAACTAGTATTCTAAGCACGCATCCTTTAGATTTTTCATTCCTACCCATCCTTCCTCAAAAGGATAGCTGAGGTTCTTCAAGAAGTCACAATGATACTTCATTTTGTCACTATGCAATAAACATTTGTATTTCCTTAAGTTCAGTGGCAGGGGGTGATAACTAAAATTAAATTAATGGGCAACGCTTGAAGAACATGCTTAATCAACAGAGTAGTGCCTCCATAGGTTAGTTGATTGGTTTGCCTCCCTCTAATCCTGTCAACAACCTTAGAGACAAGGTCATAAAAGTAGGAAATACTTGGCCTACTCACAAAGAGTGGACATCCCACATAAGTAGTAATACCCTACTTCTGTTTGAAATCGGTGATCCTTTTAATTATGTCCTTTGTGCTGTCAAACACATTTTGATGGACCATAAAGTGACTTTTCTCACAATTAATCAACAGGACAGAAGTATTTAAATATGTTCTGAGAGTCAACATGGTGATTTGGAAATCCTTAACCCTTCCTGAAGTAAAAAAGATGGTGTCATCTTCAAAAATGAAATAGTTCACTTGGGGTCCCCTTATTTCAATGACAAAGCCATGTTATTCATGATGATTATGGAGACCATTTAAATATCATGAAATAATTTCTGCACCTTAGATAAATAGGTCAGGGGAAAGGGGGTCTCCTAGTTTGATCCCCCTAGGAGATTGGAAAAAGCCAAATCTTCTTCCATTTACAATGATAGAGTAGCAATTATTATCAATGATTCGTCACACCATATAAATGAATGTTTTCACAAAACCCATCCTCGTTAATACCAAGCACATATAAACCTATGACACTCTGTCATAGGCCTTAGCCATTCCAAGCTTGATAATAACGTTGCTACCTATGTTTGATTTTTTCATCTGATGAGTGATTTCTTTAGCCAACATGATATTTTCAGTTAAACTTTTACCCTTAACAAAACTAGTCTGATTGAGAGAGATCATGTTAGGGCGAATAGGACCTAATCTTGTACTCAATAGTTTGGAGATGACTTTACTAATGAAATTGCTAAGACTAATAAGCCTTAATTCCTTCAGGTTGTCATGGTTATTCACCTTGGGTAGAAGTACTATACAAGAATGAGAAAAGTTCTCGGGGATCTCTTGGTCACTGAAAAAATCTAGCACCACTTCCATCAAGCCTTGATTGATAATGTGACAACTTTTCTGAAAGAAATACCCATTTATACCATCAGGCCATGCAGCCAAATTGGGGTTCATAGAAAAGACCACTTCTTGTAGCTTAGTCATAGTAGGTTGAGGAGTAAGTCTGTCATTTTGTTTTTGATTAACCATTCTAGGGATGCACTTTAGGTTTGTATCATTCATACTTTTTCTCTCCCATGTAAACAAATCTTGAAAGTAATCACAGGCAGCCTTTCCTATGCTTCTCATCTCCTTGAATCCATTCCTCTTTATCATGGATTCTATGAATGAAGAGCCTTTTCTTCTAAACCTTATCAAGGAATGGGAGAATTTAGATTTAGTATCCCCTTCCTTGAACCAGTGTATCTGATATTTCTATTTCATAATAGCATCCTCAAACTTGAGATATCTAATATACTGGGCATTAATTTCATGAAGACTTTCTCTGTTGGTACCACTATTGTTTTGAATCAAATTTCATCAACATCTTTAACTCTTCCTTCAAACTCTCTAACTTTCTTGAAGATATCCCCAAATTCCTCTATGGACCACTTACTCAGAGTATTAGAGAACCTTTTCATCTTATGGTTAAATCTCCACATACTATTTCCATTCACCTCCCTTTCCCAACATGTTTTCACAATTCCGAAAATGTTAAGCCTATACACCAAAAAATTAAGGAATTTAAATACTTTGTATGGTTCCTCTCATTATTAATGATCTCCAATAACAAAGGAAAATGAACAGAACCAGTAGAAGGAAGGTGGGCGACGGTAGTTTGAGGCATATTTACTAGCCAGTTATAATTTATCAACCCTTTGTCAAGCCTTTTCCATATCCTTTTATTGATGCCTCTATTATTAGACCAAGTGTACTTTTGGCCACTAAATCCCATGTCCAGTAGACCACGGGCTTCTATAATGGCAGTGATGTCCAGGCTCTTCTTGATATTGAAAGTAATTCAAACTAGTTTTTCCTCTATGGAAGTGATAACATTAGCGAATATTGTCAAAAGCTCTCCCAACCTATACCTGAATTCCAAACTACACATTCCAACTTCACTAGTGTCCCATTAACCACCTAAACTATATTTTTATCTATTTTCTACCCACCTAAGTGCTGACCTCTTTTAGGAGGTGTTGTCTCACCCTCTAGGCGCGTTTGAAGCAAAATTTGACAAAACATTTCCTCTTATTCAACGTTCTTCTTCCCAACTTTTAAATACCCATTATTTCTTCTTCACCCACAATTAATAATTATTTCTTTAGTTAAAAATTCACGAATTACTCTTAAAATTAAGTAGGGTTTAGCTGTTAATGCTCATTTGTACTTCAAATCTTTAATTTAGGGTTTGTAATCTGATCTAATTACTTATTTAGGTTTCAAATTAAAAATTTGAGTTTTATCAAAATTCATCAAAAATGGCAAATAAAAACTTGAATATGCTTTGTATGGAAGAATCATACACAATGGTCAAAGTTGTAGTGAGATGCAAATAATGAATTTTGCTGAATTTGCAATCTTTTTAGTCCAAATTAAATCCTGGAAGAAGATTTTGGTCTTGCTCATGCTATGGTGTCTGTCATTTTTCTTTTGTATTTTTGCTACATTTTATTTTGAAGAAGCTAATTTATCTATTTGGATCATTTTCACTCTAAAAATTTTAATTTTTTTCAATGGAGGATCAAAGCAGAAGTGGTTCCAAAATCAAGTTTTATCTTTCCAAGATTGTCGAATAAAATCAATGAGTTGGAGTAAGAATTACGTATTAGACAGGTCATAATTTAAAATTGGAGGAACTCTAATTTTTTATGGGAGAGGAGACTCAATAGAAGGTTCAATAGGAAGATAGTTTTTTATATTTTGATTTGTATTGTTGTTATGTTTATGTTCATCAACCAAACCAGAGTTTTAAAGTGCAGACGTGGAATATTTAGTATTGTTGTGATGTCAATCAGCAAACCAGTAGTTAAAGTGCAACAGATTGGAGTTCTCTGGATTTGTTTATTTTCGTGTTTATTTTTAAGTAGATTGTCAGCAATGTAGTGTGTAATTTTTAATACAGATCTCTGTTATATATCGATGTTAATTGAAGCTTCAATTAATGCAACACTTTCATCGGGAAAACACATACTAACCAACATATGTAAGACACCATGCATAACGCAATACACTATGATAGACAACAGAAATACCACTTTAAAACACAATATAAACATTCATTCATAGGGGCCTCACATAAGGAATAGTTGAACAAAATAACTCCTCACACAAGGAAGAATTTACCAAAATAAAATTTATGTTCATAAGTCCTCACATAAGGCAAAATCTACCAACAAAAATTCAAAATAGCAGGTCATTAACTCAAATGTGCTTAAATACATCAACATCACTACAATTTTCATGGCATCTTTGATTTTAACAGGTGTTATTTTGACTTGAACTACTTCCCATTATCTTCTTTATTTGTTTCTCTCTAAGATCATGAAGCTTTCTTGTGAAGATTGCTGCTTTGCCATTCCATTTCAGCTTAGTTGTATTGTTTGGTTAATAACCAATGTCACCAGTTACAATAGATGGTCTTTTCACTGTTGCTTGTCAAGTAGAGTACATTTTACTACTTGGTATGCCAGGCTATAGTAAAATTAGGACTATATCAATATTTAAAATGTTTAATTAAACTAGGATTAAGCTTTTAACTTAAATCAAAGACTCACATTCATGACTTTGAAGCCATTTGCATCTTGGAACACACCCATTCCCATGACTCTTGGTCTTTTATCTGGGGATAGGTTTCCCCTACCCCTACTGTTTCCTCTTTTATCAGTACCAACTAATAAAGCTAATGCATGATAAGCAGGACGAGCAGAAGAGGATGCATGAAAATTAATATGTGCAGTAGGTAGGGGAGGTGCACTAGGTTCAATTGATGATGCTTTTTTGGGTTCTTCTCTTCCCCTTTTTACTGAAGGCTCACCTTCCGACAGTGTTGATGGTGTTTTCTATACATAAAAAAGAAAAATTAAGTTATAAAGTAAGAAAAACTAAAAAAAGATCAAATATTACCTTCGGTTTGCCTTTTCGCCTGCCTGAACCTGTTGGTTCTGCCCTTGTTGATGCAGTAGGTGTTGGTGCACTATTTCTTGTTGATGATCCAACACCTTTTCTTTGACGATACCCTCTTTTGCTATGTCCTCTCAAACCACATAAACTTAATGTATTTTCAAGTCCAATTCTAGGAAGCTTCCTTCATTTCATAGTTTCTCCAACTTCTTTCCTTCTACCTTTAGGTGGCCTAAAAAGCATCTTTTTTATTTCTAGGGGCTTAACAGTGGGGTTAGCTGAAACTGGACACATTATTATGTTTGTGAGTTGTTCAATAACAGTGGCATAAGTTCTCCAGTAAGTTTCGTTTCTATAGCAGTTGTCTATTTAGACATAAAGAGACAACTTCTTAAAGTATAATGCAGCTACGGCATGTGCCATATGCCAATAGTGCCACCCCCTACAACTACCGTTCTCTAAACAATATCATTTGTGTTGAAAAAACCCTTATTTCATTCAAATCCAGCAAGTTCTATTGAATTCAAGATACATTCCCATAGACCTACTAATGTTTCCTCTAAAAGCCATCAAAAATATTGAGAGAAATCACACTTCCAGTACTAGGAAACTCCTTTTTTAAACTGGCCTATTCTTGTTCTAATCTTCAATTATTACTAAAGCATAGTAATGAGGTCTTGTGTCGAGAACAAAGATCAATGAATTAAAACACTCAAACATGTTGTTCTTACAGAGTTCACACTTTACTTTAGTATTGAAAAATAAACTTCACAAAAATAATGTTATTAGTACATTTAAGGTATCCAGTATGGTGTTCTAGACCGAACAACTTTATCTTCACTATATTAGATCTTAATTGAGACTCAAAAGTACTCATAGTATCTTCCAAATTGTTATCTCTTTGAAGACCTCTCAATCCTCACATTCTCTTTCACATTAGGTATCATTTTGTAATTTATATGACATTCCTGAAATGATGTGATTAGGTCACATTCCAATTACAGTTAAAAATTGAAAATAAAAAGATAGGTCACATTTACTTTCTTTCATGATTTATAATCAAGTTGGACCTCAAAATCTCCATGCCCCTTAGAATCCCTTATGCACTTCACAAAAAATGATCCATATGTGTTTGTTCTCACTGACTACTGGCCTAAGAAATCGGAGCATATGATTGTTACCATCCCTGGCCACAACAACTAAAACAATAGGCTTTACAAAACCCCATTAAGAAAACAAACCATCTAGCCTATGCACTTCTACAATGTATGCATGTGTATTCTTAAAACATCAAACAAATATGAAAATCTGAAATATTGATTTGCCTCTGCATAGTTCACCAACTTTAAACACAATTGATCCTGGATTGGTCCTCGGACAATTTCATCCTTGGAGTTAAGTTATCCTCAAAATTCCACAACCTATCACCCATTATTAGCATTCACCACTTTAGCTCTTTATCTTTCAGGGAGACGGCCCCCCAACTGTGTCCTTAAATATTTTCCTAAGAAAAAACTCCTGCAACTTGAAGACTCTTATGTTTGGAGTCTGTTATTCTTCGCTAAAGGCTATCATAAAACTTTGCATGCATAGTATCGAGTCTTCTTGTAGCAAGTGTGTTTTGGATTGTAAGTTTTTATCATGAAATTGTTTGTTTTCTTGTAAAGACATCCATACAAAAGCCATGGACAACCATCTTTTCATCTAACTCTAACTTTCATTGGTCATTCGCCCACTTCTCCACTTGAACCCTTCTACTAACTGCATATTTTGTTATTGCTTATCTAAATTTTTTCACATCCTTAAACAACATAGCCAAATGCCACACAATTTTCTTTGCTATAGGATTATGAATGGTTTTTTGAGGTTTTGAACTCCTCTTTCTTTACAACTTTACCTTTCTTTGGCTACCAGATTCATGTTCCTCATCATTTCAACACTCATTTTCCTTTAACTATAAACTTCCCTCATCAGAACTTGCAAAGTAAGGCGCATATCCTCATAGCCTTCCTTCATAACTTACTTTACCTTTTCCAGTTTCATCAAAAGCTAGATCTTATCCAGCTTCACCTACTGGTACCTTTTCATTGTCAGCTACTACTCTTTCCCTTTTTTTCCTCCTTTGAAAATTCTATTTTCAGCCCTTACTCCCTAACCTTATCAGGAACATCACTACCTTACTCTTCCTCATCATCATATACAACTTATTCAAATTTAGACTCAACACTATCCTCAGTTGAATAATTAGAACTCAAAACATCTTTTTCTGGGAAATTAGGTCTAGCAGGACCAACATCTATTTCATCATCAGTAGCCCTATCTGCAGTAGGAGTATTGAAAGGAGATGTAGTAGTATGTGAGGTTGAAGCAACAGGGTCTTTAGTATTTAAATGATCTTCACCTACCCCAAAGATATAGTTTTCACATTCATTAGGCATTGCATTAAAAGAAACAGTAGATTATCCCATGTCCACACAACTACCATATTCTATTACAATTGCCTCATCAACCAAATTCCTAACACGTACTTCCTCTTCATCCCAATCTTCCAAGAAACACATAATGTCTAAAATATCCTTATCATTATCAACATCTAGCAAAAATCCATAGTTTGGTGCTTTAATACTAAAGGTGAAAATTTTACTATACCCCAATTTTCTAATATAGCCTTTCAACTCAAAATATGACATTTTATCTACATCATCATCCAAAAATTCATTAACTTTCAACCATTATATATTGGTTCCCCACTACTTAAATCTAACACACCACCATGGTACAACCTTAGAGTAAACAAAGTAAATCCACTCATCACTCACCTGATGACAACTTAAAAAAACAGAGTAGTAATTTTAAACCTACTCTAATTTGAGGGCAATCCAAAATATAGAATGTAACTTAAAGAAGAACACTATACAACACAATAGAAAATGAACAAAATATAACACAATACTTAACATCTCAATGAACATAATCTATGCGCAGAATACATCAAAATAGTATATTAGAAGCTTCTCAATGACCATAATATTAAGAAGAACATAAATAGAACAATCGATTAATATTATACTAAGACGAGCAGAATACAAGATTATGCAACTTACAAGAGAATGGAAGAACCAAATTTCCTGAAAAGTGTGGTATAATCTAGTGTAAATGGACACCTAACACTATAATCATAAGCCACACATAATTTTTCACACAATTATGCTCTTAGTTTCACGAATCTAATAGAAATCCTAGGATAAATAACAAACTCAAAACTAAGGGATAAATAACTAACCTTTTGATGATATCACTTAATAATGCAGAATCATTTGATGTAAATATTGTTACTTTTGATGATGCAGAATCGTTTGACGATAAACAAAAGTGAAGAAGGAGAAGAAAAATAAGTTTTACAAATTTTCTTGCTTCCTTTATTCTTATTTTAGCTTAGGGAGAAATGGGGAAAAGTAAGAAAAGGAAGAAAAAGAAGAAATGGGAGTTTGTAGGTGTGGGTCCCAGCGCGTGGAATCACGCAGCTTGACTTATTTGGTTTATGTGTTGAGTTATGCACTTAGGTGGGTAGAAAATAGTTAAAAATATAGTTTAGGTGGGTAATGATACACCCGTGAAGTTGGAGTGTGTGGTTGAGGTTTCGGGTATAGGTTAGGGGGCTTCATATCTTTCACTAGAACATTATAATCCCCCACTGAGCACCAAGGTTTGTCCACAATTTGTCCTCATTGTGGCTGATGTGACAGGTAATTTGCTGTTCATCCTGATCTTTCAACATATAGTCAGCATCCCCCATTCCTAAAAAGACATATTTTACCATTGAAATTAGTTATTTCATTGTCCATAGCTAGCTAATTCTTTAAACTCATAACATTATTACTATCTGCAAAAGGATCCAAAATAGCAATAATGGATAAGGGATATATTTTCTTAATTATTTTAATACTTTCCATGACTCCCTTATTGTTGACCCCCCTCACATTCCACATGATTGTAATAATCATTGGGAAACTCTAGGCGAGAAAAGGCTTGTGTATGGTCTGCGAGCAGTGAAAGTTTTAATGTCTTGTTTTTGGAAGTGAAATTTTTCCTGTTTAAATCCTCTTGGAGATAAGCCTTGATTTTTGGTCACTTGTTGAATCTCCTCTTCCAAATCTTAATCATTTGAGGACTAAATGTTTTTTATCAAAGCATCACTAGTGTTATAATCATCATCAGTTTCTTGTCTATATTTATCATTTCTTTCTATCTCATCCTCTAAATTTGTAACCTCATACTCATCAATTAGAAGGACAATATTAAAATGATATTTGCCATATTCTTTATCAGGTGGTGCTCTTGAGGAGGTATCACTATTTTATTGTTATAAAAATTGTTGATCTTACCATGTTTATTGTCCTTAACTGCTAACTCCTTACGAGAATTCACACTCCTTTCCTGTTGGTTTTCCTGATCCAACTAGTGTAGTTTATTGAGTCTTCTCTTAGCAACATCTCCTTTTGTTTGCTAGGTTTGTTTTTGCTCTTAGGAGTAATTTCTATAGTATCTTTAGTAGCATCATTTTCCACCTCCTTCTTATTTTGGGATTTCAAGTTTTCAATGTCCCTACTTTGTATGCCCTTATGACCTTCTTTACTGGTAGTATGATTATTGTCTTCTTGTTGCTCCTTTTCCTGTCTTTTTTGAGTGTTCTCATTTTGTTGTTTTTTCCTATTACTATGGTCTCTACAACAAAAGTTTGGTCATTGTAAACCTCCTCATGCAAATCATGAGGTAGTTTCTTCTTTGGTTACCGCTTTATGCATGTTAGAATTGTTCTACTGACATCCCCCTTCCACACCTTTATCAGCTACAACCGACCTACTAAAAGGAATATTAAATTAACTAATTATAGGGTTCTCAACTGTAATACCTTAATTGTTATTTATACCTTTCTTTTGCTTCTATTTTTGTTGATAATCTGTTTTGCTTCCCACGTGTTCCTTGTTTTGATTTTTTTGGCTTGAGTTGTTTTCCTAATTTGTTTCCTGTCCTGGTTATTCTGCATTCCTGTTATTGCCATCCTTTTTCCTTTGCATGCTTTGCTTACCTGCAGTGTTCTCTTTTCTTTTCTTGTATGTTGGTTCTACCACCTTTTTAGCTCTTCTTCCTCTGTCCTCTCTTTGTGCATCGTGGTCTTCCTGCAATTCCACATTAGTAAAAGTTAATTGTTGAGAAGTAATACCTATACTTGCTTAATGAATATCCTTTGTACTCTTTTTTGTAGCAGTAGGTTTCCACATAGTCCTGAAAATTGCGTGCTTATGTTGTCTTGTATTTTTCCTTTTTTGAGTCTGCCATTCCTCCTCTTTTTGTTGTTCTGTTTTCCTTTGCCTGTTGTTGTCTTTGCCTTGTTGTTGTTGTTTATATATACTTACCTTGCTTTTGGTTTTTCTATCTTTCTGTTCTTTTGCTTTGTAGGACTCCTTAATTTTTTTTCTTCTCACCTTCTTTTTTCTTTCTGTCTATACTCGTCATGTCTCATGTTGGATTTACATTCATAAATATCATGCCTCTGATATCTACACTATTCACAATATGGGGGAACATTCTCATATTCCACAGTCTACGAGATTCCAATGGTTTTATCATCAGGATATAGTCCTATCAAACCATGTATAAGTCTAGGCTTTGTCAAATCTATTTGCATCTTCTTTTTTCCTATTCTAGCCCTAGACATTTTAATAGAGGCAATGTATAGATATAGAACCTTACAAACTGATTCCAACAAGGGAGCAACAAAAGTTATTTTGAAACTATGCCATGGTAGTCCAGGTAGTAAGATCCACAGAGGAACAATAGAAATCTCCTCCTCAGGTTTGAAAAAAGGGGTCCAAGCTTTTATCCTCATCAATTTTCCTTCAATATTCATCATTTGTTGAGTCCATATGATGTTGTGATCCAACTCATTTTGTAAATCAATAAACACAGGTTTAGCATTGACCCACCCCCTACATAGTTGAGTTTGTTGGATAAAACTCTTCTTTATAAGCTCCACATTAGGCATGGTAGTACTAAATTTCCCAACTAAGGTATACTTACAGTCCATAGTCAAAGTATGCATGTAATCATACATATCAAAGACTACAGCATGTTGTCCTTGCTTGGTAGTTTGGTTGGGAGTGGTTTTCAGCACTACAGTTACAGCCTGTATTGCATGTATGTGATTCAATCTTGCAACAAACATTTTGATTACTGTATAAGGAGCAGGTTCTTGAACCTGATCCTTTTTGGTAACTGGGATATTCGTATTGCCATTGAAATAACTTGTATTTGGGTTAGGAACATTTTGGTTTGCATTTTGAACGTTATGACCTCTTCTCTCAAAATTGCTAGAAATCTTTGAAAATTCTCTATAAAAGAGATTTTGCCTACTGTTATCTTTTTGATCATCCTGTTGGTTTAGTTCTTGGTTCCTTTCCTCAATGTTCTTGTTTTGATCCCATTGTTTCTTATTACCTTTAGTAATTTTCCCCATACCTTGACTACTAGTTTTACCCTCAAACACTACATTGGTATTAACTTATAGTAATAACTTTCCTAATGGTATTCCTTTTGGATGTTGAGCTCCCCCTGTTCCTGTATTCTAATCCTACCAGCTGACTTTTCCATGGAATTTTCATGCTCATGTCCATTTTTTAACTTCATTACATATATATTTGAGATTAGAGTTATAGTTTGTACCATTACCTGCTTGATTTGCCTCCTTTGCTTGCTCCTTCAGTGGTCTTTAATGGACTTGTCTTTGAGCATCTGCATCTTTAGTATTTAATGCGAATAAGAAGTTGGCTTAAATATCCACTTTGATAGTATCATGTTCAAGGACTAAAGCCTTAATATATGGCAACGTAGAGACTATATTTGCATCCATAGTTTCATTTCTGCGAGTTCCTTCTTCATTGCTATTTTGCTTATTCATGATTCTCCTTCTGATTACCTGCATGGATTGTACCAGTAGATTTATTTGTGTTGGTTATTCCTTGGTCAATATTGTTCTTTCCATAACTATTGCCTGGCACATTGTTCACTCGACTGCCCTTTTGACAACTTGCATTTTTGTTAGTACCAATTTTTGGGTCTATTTGACTTGATATTGTTGTGAGGTTAACATCTTGCCCTTAAGAATAAACCCTACAAATAGTTTCTTCTCGATATCACTGGGAATTTGATCGATTTTACATTTTTACATCGTGAACATTAGTTGGGATGTTCCCAAAAATATCACTTTCGTTTCTTTCAATTGATTCTTCTGTGTTTCTCGACAATTTATGATGATGTAGCTTTAAATGACTAGATTCGTGATTACACCTGATTGATTCTAAAAGAAAATTTTTATTGTTCCCATCTTCTTCCCTCTGAGAAACTTCATTGTTCATCATGCCTTGAGATTTCAATTTCACGTAGATATTCGATAAATTAGAGGGGATATTAAATAAAGATGGATTTCTTTCCTCCAAGCACCCTTTATGAGGCTGGTCTTGCAGTTTGAGATTCGCAACCGGTGGCTCCCGTGCCATGTTTAGCATTTCTGAACTAGTCGTTACTATCCGTTAGTCGCGGGTGTGAATTGTAATATTAGGGAGTGTTTATTTTAGATAGATAAGTTAGTGAGAAATAATTTGGATTTTTAGTATTTTGGGCTTGCGGTTTTAGGTAAATGGTTTAGGGTAAGGGTTAGGGTTAATGTTTGGGATAGGGTTAGGATTTATGTTATTTTTTAGGTTTAAGGGTTCTAGTTAAAAACTTGAGCTGTACTACCTATGGTTTAGTTTTCAAAGTTAGGGTTTTAATCTTTTGGTCTTTGGGTTAAGGGTTTAGGGTTTAGGGTTTGGTTTAAGGATAGGGTTGGGGTTATGGTTCATGTTAGTAATAGGGTAAGGATTAGAGTTTAGTGTTTTTTAGGTTTTATTTTTAGGTTTAGAATTTTATTTTTAAAATCTATAATTCAATGTTTAATTTTTTGGATTTGGTATTTTTATTTTGGTGTTTTAGGTTAATGGTTGAGGGTTAGGGTTAGGGTTTGGGTTAGAGATAGGGTTATGATTTAATTTTATTTAGGTTTTAGGGTTTGTTTTTTAGGATTTGAGGTTTAAAATAAATGGTATAGTGTTTATTGACTTAGGGTGTATGATTTTTTTTTAAAAATGCTTCACGGTTTAGCATTTGATTTTTAAAATCCATTGTTTAGTATTTAATGTTTGGGTTTTGGTATTTTGGTTTTATTTTAATTTAATAACCGTTGGAGGGGTAGGGGTTGAGCACCACCCCTAGGCTTTATCATTAATAACAAAAACAAAATACAAGGAGGGGGGCCTAAAGCTTACCTCATACCTAAGATGGTTCGGAGTCAACTTTCCAAAGGAAGTTAACTCTTCCCCTTACACAAAATATGAAATCAAAATACAAAGAACCTAAGGAGAGGACTCCTCTCAATACAAAGTATCTAGAAAACATAAACTAAGGAGACTCTCCCTTTACAAGAAAGTCTATAAACTAAACTAACCTATTAAAAGTAGCTATAAATTTAATCATAGCTAAGTTAAAAAGATATAAGAATAATATAGGAGGTTGTTTAATCCTTTTGGTCTTCTTCCTTCTAAAGCTAGGCATCTGAAATAGAGCAAAGTGATAGTATGATTTTGCTTCCTTAGGCATTTCTTGGTTGTTCAGGTAAACCTGTGGAGTAGTTGTCTTGTGGCTATTTTTTGATAGTGCATCAGCCACACAATTAGCTTCTCTGAATACATGTAAGCACATGAAGATCTGGGTTTGAGAAATGAGGTTTTGTAGCCTTCTCAACTGTGTGATAATTCTCCATTGAGGGACAGCCTTCTTTAAGATCCAATGTACAACCGATTGGGAGTCAAGTTCTAATGTTATCTTACTATATCAATGTTTGAGTGCCCAAGTAAGTCCAAAGATGGATGCCTCTATTTCAGCCTGGTTGTTTGTCCCCTCTCAAAGTTGTGTTGTGAATGCCATCAGCATCCTGCCATTTTTATCTATCAAGATACCACCTGCCCCCAGCCTGTCTGGATTACTGCACTGCCATCAGTGTTCACTTTGAACCATTGATATTTAGGTCTAATCCATGTCACCATGTTCACCTTGATGTCATGAACACATCTGTGACTCATTTGGAGTAAATATGTCTATTTTGCCGGCCATTTTACTTGTGGGAAAGTAGTGCTAAGCATCTTGTAGTTGTCCTTGCATATGGAATACTTGACCCTTCTTATGTTAATTGTTTTGCCTCCATATTTTGCTGCACATCTGTTATTTCATAGGTTCCAACAAATGAATATTAGGGTGGCTTGCATGAGAAATTGGTGGGCTACATTTTTTTGCCTTGCAGTGCACCGTTGTTGCAGCAGTACCTGCCGAGAAAAATGGTCTGGAAGCATTCTTGATGTGTTCAATGCAATCCACTCATGACCTGTCAAAACAACAAACACAATTTGATAGCTCAATGCCAAAGTTAGTAAGCTTATTGTTCGTAGGGAGTTTACCCCTAAGGGATCTCTATCATAAGAATGAAGATTTGAATGGAATGTTCTTATGCAATAAAAGGGAGTTTAAGTGATTCTTAGCCCTTTTTTGCCTAATATCTTCCCAAGCTTATGAGCAATTGAAGCCTCCATGGGTGTTGAGTTTCCACACAGCATGATCTTGAAGGTTCAGAAGAGGGGAAATTTCTGTAACTAGTGTGTTTTATTGTTGACTGGCTGGTGCCTGCTCCAACAGTCTGCTCCAGCTCCATCTCCCTACCTCCCAAAAATATGCAACTTTGGAGTTGTAGAATCTGTTGCTATTGGTGGTGAATTGGGCTTATGGTCAAGTGCCTAAAAAATTTTTCCCACTAAAACGAACAGTTTGCAACTTGAAGTTTCCATTGGATTTGTTGCTCAACTTGTGGCATGTTCATCAACATGTATTTTGAAGTTAATGAATCTCCATTGTCCCATTTTTTGATGACTGGATTGGACCTGTGGCATTACTCAACAATGTTTGCTTGGTTCTAAAAATCCACCATTTTTTGAATTGGAATTCCTTGGAAACATCTTTTAAAATCCTCATTCCCACTCTTCCCTCATCATAAGGGAAGCTTAGTTTCTTCTAGGAAGCCCAATGGTTATTCTTCCTATAACTATTCCACCCTCACAAAAAATCATCTATAACCATTTGGATTTTTTTAAATAATAGTAGTTGGAGGAGTTACTGCAGAAAATAGATGGATATGAAGAGCTTGTAACACATGTTTTGTAAGTATTGCCTTGCCGCCGTAGCTAAGTTGTTGGGTTTGCCACCCTGTAATCCATCCAACAACATTATTAACAAGGTCTGAAAAATAAATATTCCTAGGCCTACAAACAAATAAGGGCAACCTAGGAAAGTAAAAGGACCTTGCTTTGTTTAAAACCTGTAAGTCTCTTTATTCTATCTCTAGTGCTATTGAAAGCATTAGAGTATAGCATAAAGTGACTTTTATCTCCATTGATGAGTTGTCCAGAAGTATTTTCATACTATTTTAAGGTAGTCATTAGGATCTTCAATGTTTTGTATCTCCCAAAGGTGAACAAAATAATATCATCAACAAATCTCAAATGGTTCACTTGTGGCTCCCTCATTTCCATGATAAAACCATGGTAATCCTGATGATTATGAAGCCTGTTAACAGATCTTTATAGTACCTCCGCTCCTAAAATAAATACGGCCGGAGAAAGGGGATAACCTTGCTTGAGACCTCTAGTGGAATGAAAAAAACCATATCTTACCGTTGACTATGATTTAGTACAAGTTATTAGCCATGATTCTCAACACCATATGAATAAACACCATAGCAAATCCCATTTTCCTTAATACCAGACAGATATAAGACCATGACACCTTGTCAACGTTAGCCATTTCTAGGTTAATGATGACATTGCTACCAATATTGGGTTTTTTGATATGATGAATGATTTCTTGAGCAAGCATAATGTTCTCTGAACTCAAACTTATGGGTCTAAACTCAGTCATCTTCTTTGGATTATTAAGTTTAGGGAGCAACACAATACATGAATGGGAGAAGTACTTATGAATCATCTGTCCAATGAAAAAGGCCTGTACAACCCCCATTAGATCATTCTTGATAATGTGCCAACACTTTTGATAGAAATACCCATTCATACAATCTGGCTAAGCAGCAGGATTAGGATTCATAGAAAAGACCACTTCTTTAAGTTCATCCATACTAGGCTTATTGGTAAGCTGAGTATTTTGGTCTTGAATGATCATCCTTGGAATACATTAAAAAGTATGCTCATTAATACACTTTTATTCACCACTAAATATTTCCTTGAAGTGTTTACAAGCTAGTTGAGCAATGTTGTCATCTCTTTTTATCTAGTCTACATTTTCATTGATAACTTTATGAATCAATAATTTTCTTCTTCTTCCCCTTATCACAGAATGGAAGTACTCAGAGTTAGTATCACCATCCTTAAACCATTGAAGTTGTGTTTTTTGTTTCAAAATAGTGTCTTCCAACTTGAGAAACTTGATGTACTTAGCATTAATCTCATGGAGGATAGTTTTATTTTACTTATTTTGTTTAGTGATGTAGTTTTCTTCAGCATTGTGCACTTGTTCCTCATATATCCTAACATTTTGGAAAATATCTCCAAATTCTTTCTTAGACCAACCACTAAGAGTGTTTGACACTCTTCTCATTTTTTGGTGAAATCTCTACATACCATTACCTTCCACTTCCTTCTCCCAACAAGTTTTGACAGTTTCATGAAGTGAGGGTTGTCTACCCAAAAGGTGAGAAATCTGAAGTACTTGATGTTATCAGTAGTTGTGAAAGTCATTTCAATAAGAAGGGGACAGTGATCAGATCCAGTAGAAGACAAGTATGTTATAGTGGTTTGAGGCATCTTTTCCAACCGAGAATCATTTACAATCACCCTGTCAAGTCTCATCCAGATTCTATGATTAATACCCCTATTGTTGGACCAAGTAAATTTCTTACCACTAAAAGCTATGTCCAAGAGGCCACAAGCGTCAATGATAGTAATAAACGATATACTTTTTCTCATGTTATAAGGAAAGCCTCCATGTTTTTCCTTGACAAAATTTATAACGTTGAAATCACCAACAATACACCAAGGATTATCATTCAAGGTAGATTGTTGTATCATTTTGTCCCAAAGAGGTCTTCTGAAGTGATCTTTGCATTTAGCATAGACAAAGGTACTAGTAAATTGATATTATGATTCATTGCATTTCATGTTGTAAGTAATTTGCTATTCATCTTCATTAAGAATATTACATTCAATATGACTGCTCAAGAAAACCCAAATCTTACCATTACAATAACTAGCAACATTTGCCATGTTTAACTTAACTTTAAAGCTTTGAACATGAACACTATATGAGAAAGGTTTTAAAATGGCAATAACAGATAGATGGTGGAGCTTCCTAAGCATGTTGAGTCTCTCCAACACCCCTTGAGTCTTGATCCCTCTCACATTCCATATGATTGTACTAATCATTGAGAAGATCTAAAGCAAAAGAGTCGAGTTTTGGGTGTGCCAGCAGTGACAGTATTTGCATCTTGCTTCTTGAAATGAATTTTTTCATGATGGAGAACCCTTGGAGATAAAGCTTGGTTTAGTGTTACCTGTTGGATCTATTCCTCTAAAGTCTGATCATTATGAGGACTAAAGCCCTTAATAAGGGCCTTACTAGTCTCATCAACCTCATCAACCTCTTCTAAGGATTGATTATCCCCATCTACTTCATCCTCTAAATTATCCACAACATATTCATCTAAAAGAGGCATTGTATTAAGTTTACACTTTTGTTGTCTCTTATAAGGAGGATCTGCTGTAGGAGGATTCATGTATTGAGCTTGTAAGGTAAAAATATCTAATCCATGGTTATCATCAACCATGATAAATTTGTTACAAGATTATTCCCTTCCATCCTGTTCGTTTTTACCATCCTTATTTTGCTGCCTGTTCTTCCTCCTTTTTGCAGCATTTTTTTTTGTTTACTAGGCTTATTCTTTGTCTTACGTGTGCTGTAAGTAAAAAGTGTATCACTTTGTTTCCCTTGATCTTTTTCGTTCCTTTTTTCTGCTTGTTGTTTCTCTTTATTTTCCTTGGCAGTTTTTTTGTTGGTGCCTCTGTTTTGCACCTGTTGCTGAAGTTGTTGTTGTTCCCCTTGTTGATGTCTGTTCTTAGTAATATTAGAGTCCCTATGGTCTGTACTAAGGTCAAATTCCAACCCCTCATGCATAACATGAGGCAAATTCCCCCCTTTGGTAGCCCTATCCTACAAGTTAGTAGCTATCTGTTGACACCACCCATTCATACCTCCAGAAACTTCTTCAATATAACCAGCGTCGACGTTAATAATATTAGAGGTTCTGGGGTTTGGGAGAATTTAGTCAATACTTAAGGTCTTGTGTTTGTTACTAGAAGTGTCCTACATGATTTGTGTCTTGTAATTGTTGGGATTGTTCTTTGCAGTTTGGTCAATAGTATTCCCATTTTTATGGTTGATCCTTCTGATTTTCTGCTTTCCTGTTCCAATCCTTCCCTGTTGGTTTCACCTCCTTTGTCCCTGCATTTCAAGATTTGAAAAAGTATTTTGAGTTGGAAGTTTGGATATACCTGCAGTTCCGTGTTCTTGTTGATGGCTGCCACTGGTTCTTTTCATTGGGAGAGAGAAAGGTCTCCAAACAGCTTTGGAGTTGTCTTCATACTGTCATTTTTGGTGTCTTTTCTTTTGTGTATGCCCATGTTCTGGTTGTATCTCTTCTTTCTGCCGTTGTTCATCCTGACTATGAGTATTTTTTCTTTGTTGTTGGCCTTTCATTTGTGTCCTTGGTTGAATTTTATCATCCTCTGTTAAAGTTCCTCCCTTTTGGTTTTTGTTTGGTTGATATTATGACTTTGTTGTATCTTCAGTTGCACTCCTTCCCTGTTCATGTAATTTTCCAAAACTCCCTTTTTCCTTACTGTTTTTTTTCCATTTCCAGTTCCTTTCTTTTCTTGAGCTCCTTATCCCTTCTATTAATTTTGCATTCTTCATCCTTGTGTACTTGGTGTTTACAGTAGAAGCGGTAACTAGGAATCCCCTAACATTCAACTTTTAACCATCTTCCTTTGTTTGAGTTCGAATGTTTGAATCATAGCCAAAAATGAGAAGGTCTTTCCTTAGTAAAATCAACTTGGACCTTAACTCTATTGGTACTGCTTCTAGTCCTTTTGGTGGTTGGTGAGTCCAAGAACAACACCTTCCTAATACTCTCCAAAATAGTTGACAGAAAAACTTTGTTGTAGCAATGCCAAGGAAGGCCTGGAATATACACCCATATAAGAAGAATTGGAGTTTCCTCCTCAAGTGTAAAATCAGGGGTCCAAGCTTGAATTTTCATAGCTTTTCATTCAATGTTCATTTTCAGCTTTGTCCAAACAGTTTGGTAGTCATGTTCATTGTCCAGGTCAATGTAAACATGCTTAGAGTTGAAATATTTGATCTTTACACCCCCTATCAATTAATTTTTAAGAATGAAACTTTTTCTTACTTGCTCCATTCTAGGCATTGTGTAAGTAAACTTTCCCACAAGAGAATATTTGCAAATCTCGGCCTATTTAACTTAATAATCATCTTCATCTAGGAGTACAGTAGGGAATCCTTCTCTAGTTGTATGAACAGGCTAATTCAATACAATTGGAGTTTCATTTTTATCTTGATTATACCTCATACTAGAAGCAAAGGAGTGTACAACAGTGTAAAGTTTTTGTTCCGAGCTTTGATAATTTTTGATGTTGTTATTAGGTTATTTACCTTGTTGTTGGTTATTAGGCTGTATAGTATCTAAATGAACACCCTGATCTCCCTCCATGTTATTCCTATCAGCATGTGTATTAGGTTCGTACGTTAAATAATTATTGGAGATTTTGGGGAGATAGTTTTGGGACTCTTCTTTTGCACAATTGATATGCTTATATGAATTACCTCCTCCTTGCTTGTAGGTGTGCCTAGATTGATCAGGTTGCTTCCCATCACTTCTTGCCCCTGTTCTGATTTATATTTGCCTCCTTCGATATTCCATTTTTCTTTCACAGTTTGCTGCTCATGCTTGTCTGATTGATCAGATTTTTTCTTTGCTTGTTCATATCATTGATCCTTTACATTCCCATACCCTTCACCTTTTCCATCGTTGTTATGTACATTATGTATTTACCTGCATTAAAAGTAGGATTTAGATATAATTGATTACCTTTCGTAGCAAAAGAGAAATTTGAAGTTTCACTTGTTAAGGTTGTTGTGTGAGTCCTCATGTTTTTCATATTATTTGCCTGCAGCTCAATTGAATTCTCCCCCTGCTAAGTTTTGTTTCCTTTACTCATTGTTTTTAATTCAATTGCTTAAGAAACAACAACATTGATGTCTTGTTTCGCACTTCAAATAACATATGAGGTTTACCCTTCACTTTCGTGTCCTTCATGTTGAGTGTTGGATACAAGATCAGTGGAGGGAGTTGGATTGTTGTAGTTTATGCTTTCTCTATTGAAATTTGTAGGAATATATGTTAAGTATATTTTTTTGGCCTGAGAATTAGACTCTTTTGATGAACTTCATTTATTCCGGTGTATGGAGCTACAACATCACCGAAGTTTTCCCCGACGATGATTCCACCATCTATTTTCTTTGAGATTTTGCTGAGATGGAACTCATCGTTGGGGGTAAAAACCCTAGAGGTCAAGTCCCTACGAATTTAAATCAAAGTCGATCGAATTTGAGTACGCAACTCAAGAAGTGCACTCACGACTTTGACAAATTTTGCCTCTTGATTCTGACTAATTAGGACGATGGAATTACCTAATTTCTTATATGTGTTTGATCCTGATGTGGTAAATTCATTGCCATAATCCATTCTTCTCGATTCCACAAAAAAATCTTGGGAAATATTTTCTTGATCTTCATCGAACTCCCCTTAAAAACTCGCAGGATTCATCACTTCTTTGACCTGCAAATTCTAGGCGTTCTAAGATTGATCATGGAGCGTGTTGTGCAGGGGTAAGGAGCCTTGTTCAAGGTGTTTTTTTTTTGTTTGGTGCGGCGGCCATTTTACTGCTACCAGCGGCCCACGCGCCATTGGGGCACTGGGCGAGTCTGGGTTTCCAGCCGTTGTGAGAGAGAGCGTCTGCTAAGAGAGAGAAAATGTAGAGAGAGAGAAAATCCGGAAAATGAGGCGCGGTGTATTTTGGGTTTAGGTTTAGAGTTAGAATTAGGGTTAAGGTTATGGTTACAGTTACAGTTAGGGTTTTAGGTTCTTTTAGATTTTTTGGTCTAGATTGAAAAATTTGAGGTTTAATATCAATGATTTAGTGTTAATTGTTTAAATTTTGGGTTAAGAATTTTATTTGTTATATCTATGGTTTAGTGTTAACCGTTACAGTTTTGGTATCTTTGGCTTCAACTTTAGGGTAGAGGTCTAAGGATAAATTTAGGGTTAGGGTTGGTATTAGGATTATGGCTAGGGTGTAGATTTTTTTTTAGGTTTTATGGTTCAGGGTTTAGCATTTTAAGTTTAAAATTGATGGTTTTGTATAAATATTTGTGTTTTGATATTTTTGGCTTAGAGTTTGGGGATAATGGTTTACAGTTAGGATTAGGGTTAAGGTTAGGGTTAGGGTGTTGGGTTTTTTTATGTTTTTGGGATTAGGTTTTAGGATTTGAGATTTAATATTAATTGTTTGTTGTTTAATGTTTGGATTTTGGTATTTTAGGCTTGGGATTTAGGATTTATGGTAGGGTTAGGGTTTAGGTTATTATTAGGTTTTAGGGTTTTGCTTTAAGGATTTGAGTTGTAATATCTATGGTTTAATGTTAAATGTTAGGGTTTTGGTATGTTGTTCTTAGGATTTAAGGTTTAGTGTTTAGGGTTAGGGTGAAGCATAGGGTTAGGGCTAGGGTTCGTGTTAGGTATATAGTTAGGGTTAGGGTTTAGGTCTTTTTTAGATTTTAGCTTTTGGGGTTAAGCATTTTTAGTTTAAAATATGTGGTTTAGTTTTCAATGTTTAGGTTTAGCTACTTTGGGCTTAATGTTTTGGGTTAATAGTTTTAGACTTAAGGTTAGGGTTAAGGTTAGTGTTAGGGTAGGTTTATTTTTTTTAAGGTTTTAGGTTTTGTGCTTTAGAATTTGAGGTTTAAGATCTATGGTTTAGCGTTTAATGTCTATGTTTTTGTATTTTAGACTTAGGGTTTAGTGTTTAGGATATACAATTAGGGTTAGGGTTATAATTAAGATAAGTATGTAAGGGTTTTTAGGTTTTATGGCTCATAGTTTATCATTTGAGGTTTAAAATATATGGTTTAGTATTTAATTATTGAGATTTGGGATTTTGGGCTTAGGGTTTAGAGTTTAGGGTTTAGGGTTAGGATTAATATTAGTTAGCGTTAGGGTTTTTTTTGTGTGTTTGGGATTAAGGTTTCGGATTTGAGACTTAATATCAATGGTTTAGTGTTTTATTTTTGTATTTGGTATTTTAGTTATTGTGTTAAGAATTTATGGTACGGTTAGGGTTAAGGTTAGGGTTTAGGTTGTTTTTAGGGTTTGGGGTTAAGGATTTTAGTTGTTATATCTATGGTTTCATGTAAAATGTTAGGGTTTTGGTATTTTTAGCTTTGAGTTTAGGCAATAAGGTTTAAGGATAGGGTTAAGGATAGGGTTAGGGATAGGATTCGTGTAAGGGTTAGGGTTTACATTTTTTTGGTTTTGGAGTTTAGGATTTTTTATTTAAAATCTATAGTATAGTGTTTAATGTTTGGATTCGTGTATTTTAGGCTTGAGTATTTGGGATAATGGTTTCGACTTAGGGTTAGGGTTAAGGTTTGGATTAGGATTAGAGTTTAGGTTTTAGTCTTTGTTTTTTAGGATTTGATATTTAAAATATATGGTTAGGGTTAGGATTAGGGTTAAGATGTAGATTTTTTAAGGTTTTATGGTTCAGGGTTTAGAATTTGAGATTTAAAATCTATAGTTTAATATTTAATGTTTGGGTTTTAATATTTTTGGCATAGGGTTTTGGGTTTATGGTTTAGAGATAGGGTTAGTGTTATGATTAGGGCTAGAGTTAGGGTTAAGGTTTTTTTTTCGGCTTTGGGTTTAACATTTGAGGTTTAATATAAATGGTTTAGTATTAATGTTTGGGTTTTGGTGTTTTGGGCTTAGAGTTTAGCATTTATGGTTGGATTAGAGTTAGGGTTAGGGTTAAGTTGTTTTTAAGGTTTTAGGTTAAGGATTTGAGTTGTATGATCTATTGTTTAGTGATTATTGTTAGGGTTTTGATATTTTGGGCTTTCGATTTAGGGTTTAAGATTTAGGATTAAAGTTAAACATAAGATTAGGGTTATGGTTCATGTTAGGGATATTTTTTGGGTTATGGTTTAGGTTGTTTTTAGGTTTTAGGTTTTGGGGTTTACGACTTTTGTCTAGGATATATGGTTTAGTGTTTAATGTTTGGGTAAAGGTTTTTTGGGCTTAATATTTCGGGTTAATGGTTTAGGGTTAGGGTTAGAGTTAGGGTTAATTTTTTTTAGGTTTTAGAGTTTGTGATTGTTTAAAATCTATGGTCTAGTGTTTAATAATTACGTTTTCATATTTTGGAGGGATAATGCCCAAGTACCCCCTCAACCTATGCCTGAACTCCCAGAGACACACTTATACTATACTAAGGTCCTATTACCCCCCTGAACTTTTTTTATTAATAATTTTTTACCCCTTTTCGACCTACGTGGTACTATCTTGTGGGCCCAATGATGTTTGACATTTTTTTAAAACTAGTGCCACGTAGGCTAAAAAGGACAGAAAATTACTTCTAAAATAAGTTCAGGGGGGTAATAGGTCCTTAGTATAGTATAAGTGTGTCTTTGAGATTTCAGACATAGGTTGAGGGGGTACTTGTGCATTTTTCCTATTTTGGACTTAGTTTCTTTTTGGACATAGGGTTTATGGTTTGGGTATAGAGTTAGGGTTAGAGTTAGGAGTAGGGTAAGGTTTTAGGGTTTTTTAGGTTTATAGTTCAGGGATTAGAATTTGAGGTAAAATTCATGGTTTAATATTTAATGTCTGTGATTTAGTATTTTTGGCTTAGGGCTTACGAGTATTATCGTTTAGAGATAGGGTTAGAATTAAGGTTGGGGTTAGGGTAGGGTTTTGGTTGGTTTTAGGTTTTAGAATTTGAGGTAAAATATCAACAGTTTAGTGTTGAATGTTTGGATTTTGGTATTTTGGGCTTGGGTTAAGAATTTATGGTAGGGTTAGTGTTAGGGTTAGGTTTTAGGTTATTTTTAGCTTTTAGGGTTTGGGTTAAGGATTTTTGTTGTAATATCTATAATTTAGTGTTCAATGTTAGTGTTTTGGTACTTTGGGCTTTGGGTTTAGTGTTTAGGGTTTAGGGTTATGGTTGGGTATATGGTTAGGGTAAAGTATAGAGTGAGGTTAGTGGGTTTTTTTAGTTTTAGGTTTTTGGGTTTAGGATTTTTGGTTTAAAATCTATGATTTAGGATTTAATTTTTGGGTATTGCTATTTTGGGCTTTTGATTTTAGGTTAATCGATTATGGTAAGGATTAGGGTTAAGGTTAAAGTTAGGGTTTTGGTTAGGGATAGGGTTAGGATTTAGTTTTTTTTAGGTTTTAGGGTTTGTGGCTTAAGATTTAATGTTTACAACATACAATTAGTTTTAATGTCTTGGTTGTTGTATTTTGGATAATTTCATTTAGGTTTTGTGATTTAAGGTTTAGTATTTAAGGTTTAAAATCTATTGTTTAGTGTTTAGTATTTCGATTTTTGTATTTTGGGCTTTGGTTTTAGGGTTTATTGTAGGGTTAGTGTTAGGGTTAATGTTAGGGTAAGGGTTAGGTTTTAGGTTGTTTTTTATGTTTTAGAGTTTGGGGATATTTGAGTAGTAATAACTATGGTTTAGTGTTTAATGTTCAAGTTTTGGTATTTTGGTCATTGGGTTTTTGGTAAAGGATAAGGATAAGGTTAGGATTATTGTTACGGAAAGGGTAAGGGTTAGGGTTTAGGGTTTTTTTAGTTTTTAGGTTTTGGGGTTTAAGATTTTTGGTTTAAAATCTATGGTTTAGTATTTAATATTTGGGCTTGGTTTTTCGGGTTAATGGTTTAGGTGTACGTTGAGAGTTAAGGTTAGGGTTAGGGTTAGGATTTAAGTTATTTTTTAGGTTTTTGTGTTTTGGTTAAAAATTTTAGTTGTACTGCCTATGGTTTAGTGTTCAATTTTAGGTTTTTGGTCTTCTTTTTTTGGGTTAAGGGTTCGGGTTAGGGTACGTGTTAGTGGTAGGGTAAGGTTAGGGTTTAATAGTTTTTTAGGTTTGGCTTTGGTGTTAATGGTTTATGGTAGGGTTAGGGTAATGGTTATGTAAGGGGTAGGGTTAGGGTTTAGGTTATTTTTAGGTTTTAGGGTTTGAGGTTACAAATTTGATTTGTTATATCTATGCTTTAGTGTTTAACGTTATAGTTTTGGGTATCTTTGGCTTCGTGTTTAGGGTTTAGGGTTAAGGATAAATTTAGGGTTAGGTTGGGGTTAGGATTAGGGTTAGGGTGTAGTTTTGTTTAAGGTTTTATGGTTCAGGGTTTAACATTTTAAGTTTAAAATTGATGGTTTTGTATTAATATTTGGGTTTTGATATTTTTGTCTTATGGTTTAGGGATAATTATTTAAAGTTAGAATTAGAGTTACGGTTAGGGTTAGGATTTTGGTTTTTTTAGGTTTTTGGGATTAGGTTTTAGGATTTGAGGCTTAATATCAATTTTTTATTGTTTAATGTTTGGATTTTAGTACTTTTGGTTTGGGTTTTAGGATTTATGGTTGGGTTAGGGTTTAGGTTGTTTTTAGATTTTAGTGTTTGGCATTAAGGATTTGAGTTGCAATATTTATGGTTTATTGTTAAATGTTAGGGTTTTTGTATTTTTTTTATTTTAACGACCCTTGTGATGGGTCAGGGGATGAGAAACACCCCCAGGACATATCATTAGTAAAAACAAACAATAACAAAAAGGGGGGCATAAACCTTACCTTCTTTCCTTTGGTGATTATAAAGTTTACTTACCTACTAAGGTTAGTCAACTCAACCTCTTACATTGAGATGTAATCTATAGAAATACTAAGCCATTTCTAAGAAAACATAAATTAGGATACTCTCCCTTTACACTTATAAAAAAAGGGCTATTCAAATAACTATACTAAATCTATAGTCTATGAATATGCTTAATATTCATTTGCTTGATATGAGAATCTGGCCACCTTTGCTGATCCTTGGCATCTTCATTTGCTAACTTTTCTGTAGCTTTCACCTTCCTTTGCTAAGTCTGTTGTTGTAGTAATATATATATATATATGTATCTTTCCCTTCCTTTGCTAAGCGTGCTATCTTTTACCTGTAACAAAAAATATACCATACAAGATGTATAATATCAATATCTTTAGAATACATAATATATGTTATAGGTAAATAATGTGAAGCAGTCAAGGAGGTTGTTTAATATTCCTCATCTTCCTACGTCTTAAGGTTTGTACTCCCATTTTGTCAAGAATATTACTTCCTTTTGCAGCTTGTGGTAATTGATTATTAGTATAATAATGTTGTATGACGTCTTGGTTATGACAATGTTTGGATAATATGTCTGTTGTAATGTTGGACTCTCTGTAAATATGCACACATGAAAATGAAATACACTGGTTAGTAAGCATTTGAAATTCTTGTACTAACCTTTGTATTCTCCAAGGAGGCTTAAAATATGTCTGTTGTAATGTTAGAGTTAATTGTCCATTCTTCCTATTTTGCATTTCGATGCCTTCTTACTCAACTAGTTGTCCTTTGCCAGGTTTCTTACATTTGTTATTCATGTTTTTTATCTCATGTGAATAACCTGCTACAATATTAGGAGTTAGATGTGATGACCTACCTGCAATACCAAAGGAAAAACATGAAGGTTGTGTGTCATTTGATGATGTTGTTGTGTCTGTCCTCTTAGTATTAATGTTACTAGACTGTTGTGCCATCTACTTCATCTCAACTTGGAAGTTTCTACCTTCCCTCATTGTTATTGCCCTGTTTGGTTGAGATTCAACAAGGGGTATGCTTTTGTACATCATTACAATATGAAACAGAGTGTTCTTCATTACTATCATGTTTTTCATTAAGAGGTTTGACTGTAGAATCATTGGCAGCTGTAGAAGTATTGTTGAGGTTCATTCCTACTTTGAGATGATCAGAGAGTCCTATTAGACGGGTGTCTTTATCCTGAGAAACAGTGTTGTTCGACAAGCTTTTATGGATTCCGACGTTTTGGCTTCTATTTTATCAAAAGTTTTCCACGCCAGCGATTCCACCGTCCCTTTTGCCTGAAAATCAAGTAAGATGGGAGCCATAAATAGGGAATAAATTCCAATGATCAAATCATTACAAAGTTGGCTTTAAGGAGATCAAATTTTAGTGTGCGACTCAAGTGACGCACTCGCAGATTCTTCAAGAGTCGCCTCTCGATTTTTACTTATTACAACGGTACAATTAACTGATTTTTTGATATATGGTAGATTTTGATGCGAAGTATTCATTGACATCATCCTTTATTCTCGATTCCCCCTAGAAAATCTTTGGGAAATATTTTCTCGTTCTCTATCAAAGTCCTTTTCTAGCGCAGTGTTCATACAAATTTTGAAATGCGATTTCAAAGAGTTTCGAGGTTTATCTTGGAACGTATTACTCTGGGATTTGTTTCCCTGGTAAAGGCGTGTTGGATACCTTTAGTACGACAGTGTGTGATCGGCCATCGGCAGCGCATGCTCCTGCACAGCGGCGCGTGTGTGTGACTGTGTTCTAGCCGTTTTAGACAGAGGAAAGAGTGTGTGTTAGAGAGAGAAAATTTCAGGTCGGGTGGTATGGTATGGTAATTTGGGATTAGGTTTTCGAGTTTAGAGTTTAGGGTTAAGGTTATGGTAAAGATTAAAATTAGGGTTAGGGTTTTGGGTTTTCTTATGTTTTTGGGTTTAGGGTTTATGATTTGAGGTTTAATATCAATGGTTTAGTGTTTAATGTTTGGATCATTGTATTTTGTTCTTGGGGTTCAGAATTTGAGTTATCATATGTATGATTTATTGTATCACGTTCAGGTATTAGTATTTCTGGCTTTCAGTTTAATGTAAAGGGTTTAGGGTAGGGTTAGGGATATGATTCGTGTTAGGGTTAGAGTTAGGGTTAGGGTTTAGTATTTTTTGTTTTTTGGGTTTTGTGGTTTAGGATTTTTAGTTTAAAATCTATGGTTTAGTGTTTAACGTTTGCTATTTTAGGCTTGGTCTTTTTGTTTATGCTTTAGGATTACGGTTAGGGTTAAGATTAGGGTTAGGGTTTACATGTTTTTTGATTTAAGTGTTTGTGGTTTTGGATTTGAGATTTAAAATATAATGTAAGGGTCAGGCTTAGGGTTAGGATTTGAGTTAGGATTAAGTTTTTTAATGTTTTATGGTTTAGGGTTTAGGATTCAAAATATATGGTTTAGTAATTAATGTTTGGATTTTGATATTTTTGGCATAGTGTTTTAGATTTATGATTTAGAGTTAGGGTTAGGGTTAAGGTTAGGGCTAGAGTTAGGATTAGGGTTAGTTTTTTTTAAATCTCAAATACCAAACTTGTGGATTCAAATGACTTACAAAATTAATAAGATAAAATAAAACAGGACACACTATAAAGATAGTTCTAAATTCATAAAACTCTTCTATTCATAGATCCAAGAGTGAAGGCTGCTCTTCCACTCTGCAATTCCTTCAGGGAACCAAAGAGCAATCTCCTTCTTAGCACTCTCAACAGCATCACTTCCATGAATGACAATTTTGCCAATGTCAATAGCAGAATCACGATGGATATTTCCAACAGAAGACTCCAAGGGGTTGGTTGCTTCAACGATCTTCCTGCCAGTGGCAACTACACCCTTACCCTCCCAGACCATAGCAACAACAGGTCTAGAAACAATATATTCAACAAGCCCATGAAGGAACGGCTTAGAAGACAAGTCTGAGTAATGCTTCTCAGGAAAGGCACGGTCCACAGTAGTGAGCTTCAAGCCTCATAAAGAGAATCCTTTCTTCTAAAATCTGCTAATAATCTCACCAACCAAGACACGTTGGATATCGTCAGGCATTGATCATGATGAAAGTCTACTCCATTTTTGCTTCTTCTTTGATGTTTTCTCAAGTATGGTCTATGGATTTGAGTTTTATTATTAATGGTTTAGTGTTTAATGTTTTCTTTTTTGTATTTTGCACTTGGAGTGTAGGATTTATGGTAGAGTTAGGAATAGGGTTAGGGTTTACTTCATTTTTTAGGTTTTAGGGTTTGGGTTTAAGCATTTTAGTTGGAATAGATATGGTTTCGTGTTCAATGTTAGGGTATTGTTATTTTGGACTTTCGGTTTAAGGTTTAAGGTTTAAGGTTAGCGTAAAAGATAAGGTTAGGGTTAGGGTTAGTGGTAAGTATGGGATAAGGGTTAGGGTTTAGTGTTTTTTTTATGTTTTAGGTTTTGGGTTTAGAAGTTTTTGTTTAAAATCTTTGTTCTAGTGTTTAATCTGGGGTTTAGGTTTTTTGGTCTTAATATTTGGGTTAATGGTTAAGGGTTTGGTTTTGGTTTAGGTTTAGGGTTTTGATAAGGTTAGGGTGAGGGTTAAGTATTTTTTAGGTTTTAGGGATTGTGGTTTAGCATTTGAGGTTTAAAATTTATGGTTTAATATTTAATGTCTAGGTTTTTATATTTTTTACTATGGTATTTTTTGGACTTAGGGTTTAGATTTATGGTGTAGGTTCTATTTAGGTTTTACAATTAAAGGTTTAACATTGAAGTTTTAAACTCTATTGTTTAGTGTTTAATATTTCTGTTTTAGTATTTTGGGATTTTGGTATAGTGTTTGTGGTAGGTTGGGTTAGGGTTAGGTTTTACGTCGTTATTTTAGATTTAGGGCTTGGGGTTATTTTATTCGTAATGTCTACTGTTTACTCTTTAATGTTAGGGTTTAATTATTTTTGGCATTAGGTTTAGGGTGAAGGTTATGTTTTTGGTTAGGGTTAGGGTTTATGTTTTTTTAGGTTTTAGTTTTTGGGGTTTAGGATTTTATGTATAAAATTTATTGTTTAGTGATTAATATTTGGGGGTCTTTATTTTGGGCTTGGGGTTTTATATTAATGGTTATGTTAAGGTTTAAGGTTAATGTCAGGGTTAGAGTTTATTTCTTCTTTTTTTTTTAGATTTTAGGGTTTGTGTTAAGTATTTGAGTTCTAATATCTATATTTTAGTATTCAATGTTAGGGATTTGGTATTTTGGACTTTTAGTTTAGGGTTTAGGGCTTAGGGTTAGGGTTCTTTTTAAGTTTAGGTTTATGGTTTTTTAGGTTAGATTTTCGGATTAAAGATTTTTTCTGTTTAAAATTAATGGTTTTGTGTGTAATGTTTGGGTGTAGGTTTTTTGGGCTTAATGTTTTGGGGTTATCATTTAGGGTCAAGGTTAGGGTTATGGTTTAGGTTAGGGTTACACTTTAGTTTACCTTTTTTTAGGTTTTAAGATTTGTTGTTTTGGATTGGAAGCTTAAAATCGAGGGTTTAGTGTTTAATGTTTGGGTATTCATTTTTTGTACTTAGTGTTTTTCTTTTTGGACATAGGGTATAGGGTTAAGGGTATAAAGTTAGGGTTAGGGTTTGGGATCATATTTAGGGTGTAGGTTTTCTTTTAGGTTTATGATTCAGGGTTTAGCATTTGAGGTTGAAAATTTATGGTTTAGTATTTCATGTTTGGGATTTTGTATTTTGGGCTTAGGATTTTTCTTTTATGATTTAGGGTTAGGTTAGGATTCTTATAAGGTTTTTAGGTTTAGGGTTTAGGTATTTTGGGATTGGGTTTTAGGATTTATGGAAGGGTTAGGGTTTAGGTCATTGTTTTAGGTTTTAGGGTTTTCTTTAAAGATTTGAGTTGTAATATTCATGGTTTAGTGTTCAATGATAAGGTGTTGGTATTTTGGGATTTAGATTTAAGGTTTAGTGTTTAAGATTACGGTTAAGGTTAAGGTTAAGGTTTTGTGTTTTTTAGGTTTAAGATTCTAGGGTTTTTTGATTTTAGGTTTAAAATTTATGGGTTAGTGTTTAATATTTGGGTTTTGTTACTTTGGGTTTGGGGTTAATGGTTTATGGTTAGGGTTAGGGTTAAGGTTAGGTATGGGTTTGGGTTAGGGTTAGGTTTTTTAAGGTTTTTGGGTTTGTTATTAGGATTTGAGGTTTAAAATGTATAGTCTGTCTACAACCGACGTTTTTATATTTTGGATTACGACTTTTTTTATATTTTATGATTGAAGGTTTAGCATTTGAGGATTAAAATCTATCTTTTGGTATTTAATATTTGGGTTTTTGTATTTTGGGCTTTGAGTTTAGGGTTTATTGTAGGGTTAGTGTTCGGGGTAATGTTAGGGTTAGGGTAAGGTTTTGGGTTGTTTTTTATGTTTTAGGGTTTGTGGTTATTTGAATTGTAATATCTATTTTTAGTGTTTAATTTTAGGTTTTTGGTATTTTGGACTTTGGGTTTTGGGTTAAGGTTAAGGATTGGGCTAGGGTTAGGGTTAGGGTTTAGTTTTTTTAGGTTTTCGGTTTTGGTGTTTAGGATTTTGGGTTTATAATCTATGATTTAGTGTTTAATATTTGGGTTTTGTTATTTTGGGGCTTTTTGTTTTTGTTTTTTTTAATCTTAATACCTTTAAAAGAGAAGGGGCTAAGCATCATCAACAGGTCTTACCATTTCACCACAAAACAAAATTACAAAGAGGGTGACATAAATCTTATCTCTATTCCTATGGTGGCTTGAATTCAATTTCCTACAGAAATGTAATCCTCACATTACAATAAGATGAATCCAAAGAATCTGGATACCTCGAAGAGAGGAATCCTCTCAATACATAGAATATAGGAAACATAACTTAGGAAGACTCTCCCATAACATCCCAAAAAATTAAACAATCTAGCTTAAACTATTCAAAGAAGCTATATAGGGAATTATAGCTTAGTTTAAAAGTTCGTAAAATGTTTAAGGAGGTTCATTGATCTTTTTTGTTTTCATTCTATTGAAGCTTGTAATCTCCATTAAGTCAGATTAAAAATAGGCCTTTGCCTCGTTAGGTAGCTCTTGAATAGTATAGTAGATTTTCAGACAAGCAATACTGTGTTTATTTTTGGACAGTGCATCATCCACCAAGTTAGCTTCTTTGTAAACATGAGTACATTTTAATTCATGAATTTAAGCTATGAGAACCTTCAATCTATCTAGTTGATTCCAAATTCTCCGTTGGGGATTAGTTTTTTGGAGTATCTAGTTGACTGCTAGAATGGAATCCTTTTCAAATATGATCTTCTTGTATCCTAGTTTTTAAACTCCAAGATATACAAAAAATAGATGCTTCTAGTTCTGCTTGATTGTTGGTACCACTTCCCAGGGGTGAGGTAAATGCTAATATGAGATTGCCTTCATGATATCTTAGTATACCTCCTTCCCCTATGTTTCATGGATTATCATTCAATCTATATTAACTTTGATTCATTGATCAGGTGGTCTTGTCAAGTCTATATTAAGCACCTTTGTCACATGGATACATTTTTTAGCTAGTTGGATTATTTGACACCACGTAGGGGGCCAGCTAACCTGAGGAAAAAAAGATTTTATAAGTTTATAATTAACATTTTAAATTGAATACATGACCTAGTGCCATTAGGGGTTTTTCCTCCATATTTACAAGCATATCTATGTTTCTATAGATTCCAACAAATTAGTATTGGGGAGTCTTGAAGGATGATTTTACGAAATTTGTTGCTGTGTTTAATTGACCACTAATTAATTACAAGTTTCCTTAGTTAGCTGTTATCAATTTTTACGAATCCTCCAAATTCAAACCATCTCCAGACAACCCTAGAAAGCTCTCAATTGATAAAGATATGGTTTACGGTATCCAATCCTTCCCTGTTCCTTCAACAAAAAAATTGAGAAGGCTCTAAACCAAAGTTAATTAACCTCTTATTAGTAGGTATCTTTCCATTTAAATCTCCCCAAAGAAGAAAGGAATCTTTAAATTGTGTATCCATGTGCCAAATGATAACCTGAAATTGATCCTTCGAACTTTTTTCACTGATGTCATTCAAGGCTAAAGAACAAGTGAACATGCCGTTGGGGTTTTTTTTCCAGTAAGCTTGGTCAGAATATTGATGTTAAGGAACTGGTATTGCTAGGATAGTGTTCAATTGTCTAGCGGATGATTGTTGAACAAGCATTTGATACTTCTACTGGTCTTCTACCCAAAAATCAATAACTTTCCTATTGTCAAACCTTTGGTTGTTGCTAGAAAATTGAGCAAAATGACCTTTCCCAGTCCAGTTGTTCCACCAAAAGGAACAATTCCCTGAGTTCAGCTTCCATAGAATTTGTTTATCCACCTTAAACCTGCTACGAATCATATGTTTCCAATTTAGTGAATCCCGAATGTCCCATTTCTTGCAGAGATGATTTGATCTTTGTAAGTATTTGGCTTTAATGAATTCTCCGCGCAATGTGTGCTTATGTCTAATGTTCCACAACTGTTTATATTGGAAACATAAACACACATAATTGATATTTTTCATTCCCACCCCTCCTTAATCAATAGGATAGCTAAGGTTCATCTCGGAAGCCCAATAATACTTCTTTTGTCACTTTTGAAGCCCTAAAAGAAATCTACCATCAGCATTTGTATTTGCTTAATTACATTGGCAGGGGGGGTGATGGCTTAGATTAAATGAATGGGTAAGACTTGAATAAAATGATTAATCAACAAAGCTCTTCCACCGTAATTTAATTGCTTTGTTTGCCACCCTGTAACCGTGCAAATAAATTTAGAAATAAGGTCAGAAAAATATGAAATCTTTGGCCTACTAACATAGAGTGGACATACCTAATAATTGGTATTCCCTTGCCTTTGTTTGAGCCGAGTGATCCTTTTAATTCTCTCTTTTGTGGTTTCAAACACACTTTAATGAACCATGAAGCGACTTTTCACTTTTAATCAACTGGACAAAAGTATCTTCATAGGTTCTGAGAGTCTGCATAATGAGTTTAAGAGAGTTAACCCTTCCTTACGTAAACAGGATGGTGTCATCTGCAAAACTCAGATGATTCACTTGGGGGACCTTTATTTCCATGAAAAATCCATGATAGCCTAGCTCATTATGGATTCCATTTAAGCATCTTCAAAGCATCTTAGCACTTAAAATAAATAGGGCAGGGGAGAGGAGATCTCATTACTTGATGCCCCTAGTAGATTTGAATAAACCAAATATTCTTCCATTAATTATGATAGAGTACCATTTATTAATTATGGTTCTCCACCCCGTATTAATGAACATTTTATCAAATCCCATCTTCCTTATTACCAAGCAATGGTAAGCCCATGAGACTCTGTCATCAGCCTTAGACATGTCAAGTTTAATAATGACGCTGCTACCTATGTTAGTATTTTTAATTTGATGGGTAATTTCCTGTACCAACATGATATTTTAAGTTACACTTCTACCCTTTAT
The DNA here is from genome assembly GCA_027704765.1 of Solanum habrochaites. Lineage (NCBI taxonomy): Eukaryota > Viridiplantae > Streptophyta > Magnoliopsida > Solanales > Solanaceae > Solanum > Solanum habrochaites. The sequence goes on along the minus strand of JAKWJA010002497.1, from coordinate 35,177,003 downwards.
AAAACCATACTTGTTGAGATAGATCAATTTAGGCAGAATAGGGCTCAATATTGTACACAACAATTTGGAAATGATTTTACTAATGAAGTTGCTCAGACTCATAGGCCTAAACTCCTTCAAATTTTAAGGATTATCCACTTTGGGTAGAAGCACTATACAAGAATAAAAAAAATACTTGGGGATCTCCTTGTCACTCAAAAAATCTAATACCATTCCCATCAACTCTTCATTTATAATATGCCAACATATTTTTAAAAAGTACCCATTTATACCATTAGGCTTTGTTGCAGAGTTGGGGTTCATAGAGAAGACCACTTCTTGTAATTAATTCATAGTAGGATGAGAAATAAGTCAGTCATTTTGCTCTTGAGTAACAATTCTAGGGATGAATTCTAGAATTGTCTCCTTGATACTTTCACTCTCCCATCTAAACAACTCCTTAAAGTATTCACATGCAACCTTACCTATGTTTTCATCTCCTTGAATACATTACTCATTGTCATGGATCTTATAAATTAAGAGACTTCTACTTCTACCACTTATCCAGGAGTGGAAGAATTTTGAATTAGTATCCCCTTTTTGAACCAATATAGCTGAGATTTCTATTTAATAATAGCACCCTCCAACTTTAGATATCTAATGTATTTGGCATTAATTTCATGCAGATTCTCTCTGTTGGTAACACTATTGTTTTGGATCAACCTCTCCTCAAGCTCTTTAACTTTTCCTTCAAACTCTCTAACAGTCTTGAAAATGTCCCCTAATTTCTCTTTGGACCACTTACTTAGAGTATTATAGAGCCTTTTCATTTTATGGTAAAATCACGTCATACTATTTCTATTCACTTCCATATCCCAACAAGCTTTTACAATTCCTAAAAAATTAGGGCTATCCACCCAATAATTAAGGAATGTGAAATACTTGGTATGGATCCCTTCATTTTTAATGATCTCCAACAAGAAAGAACAATGGTAAGAACTAGTGGAAGGAAGATGGGTGATAATAGTTTGAGGCATAGTTTATAGCCAATCATCATTTATCAACCCTCTCTAAATGCTTTTTCAGATCCTTTGATTAAGGCCCCTATTATTAGACAAAGTGTATTTTTGACTACTAAAGCCCATGTCCATCAAGCTTCTATGATGGGAATGAAATCAAGGATTTTCCTGATATTTTTAGGAATTCCCCCTAAAATTTTTTTACTGTAGGTTATAACTTTATAATCTTCTATTGATCACCAGGGTCTGTTTTCCACCTCATCCTGTAGAAGCATTTTATCCCAAATAGGTCTTAAAACATACTCTTTACATTTGGCATATAAGAAAAACATGGTGAAATGCTTTTGAATCTCATTGTGGCTGAAATCACAAGTAATTTGTTAATCATCTTGATCCTTCGACACACAATCTACATCCCCATTCCAAAACAACTAGATTTTGCCATTACAATACGCTATAGCATTATCCATGGCTAGCATATTTTTAAAGTTCATGATAGTACTACTATTAGCAAAAGATTCTAAAATAGCAATAACGGCAAGGTGATACATTTTTTTAAAATTTTGATTCTTTCCATGACTCCCTGAGTGTTAATACCTCTCACATTCCAAATGATTGTACTAATCATTGCCAAACTCTAGAGGAGAAAAGCCATATCTTTGGTCTTCCAGCAATGAAAATTTTATTGTCTTTTTTTTAAAAATGAAACTTCTCATGTTTCCATTTTCTTGGAGATAAACCTTGCTTTTGTGTTACTTGCTAAACCTCCTCCTCCAAATTTTTATCATTTTGAGTACTAAATACTCTTATCAGCGCATCACTAGTTTCATTATCAATCATCAAGTTCATGCCCATATTTATAATTTCTTTCAACCTCAACGTCAGAATTGATAACTTCATATTCATCAAATAGGGGAGCCGTACCTGACATGTGCTATAATCTTTATCAGGTGGTTGTCTAAGGGGGGGGGTCAATATTCTAGTTTGATCTAAGATATTGATCTAACCCAATTGTTTTTCTTCAACCCCCAATTCCTTACCTGAATTCACTCTCTTTTCATGATGGTTTTCCTTGTTTGCCTTTTGTTGCTTATTGAGTTTTCTCTTATCTGCATCCCTTTTCTGCTTGCTATATTTTTTTTTCTTCTAGGGGTATTTTCCACAATATCTTTGCTACTACTGTTCTCCATCTCCTTTTCCATGTGTTTCTTTATTTTGGTGTTTCATGATTTATGTGTCTCTACCTTGTATTCCTTTATGCACTTCCTTGTTGATGGTATGTCTGTTGTCCCTGTGTTACTCATATTCCACAGGTTGCAAGAATCCAATGGTATAATCTTCAGGATCTAGTCCTATCGAAACATGTCTAAGTCTAGGATAAGTCAAGTCTATTTGCATCTTAACTTTGTCCATTCCTGTCCTAAACCTTTTGATAGAATCAGTGTCTAGATAAAGAACCTTACCAACAGATTCCATCAATGGAGTAAGGAAAGGTTTCTTGTAGTTTAGCCATGGTAATCTAGGAAGTAAAATCAAGGCAGGCACAATAAGAGTCTCTTTCTCATGTTTAACGAAAGGTGTCCATGCTAGTATTCTCATCAATTTTCCTTAAATAGTCATCCTTGTTGTGTCCAGACTATCGTGTAGTCCAACTCATTCTGTATAATAATAAACGCATGTTTTGCATTGTAATTTTATATGTTGACCCCCCCTCCACACACACACACACTTAATTTACTTTGTTGTATATAACTCTTCATGATTAGCTCCACTTTAGGCATGGTAGTACTAAATTTCCCAACTAAGGTGTAATTACAATCCACAGTCAAAGTATGCATGCAATAATACATATCAAAGATCACAGAATGATGCCCTTGATTGGTAGTTTGTTTGGGGGTGGTTCTCAACACCACATTACGAGCTTGAGCAACATGTATGTGTCTCAATCTTGCTGCCAGAGTTTGGATAACAATATAGGGAGAAGGTTCCTGAACCTGATCTTATTTAGTAACTGGATTAGTCTTATTATTAGTAAAAGAGTTAGTATTGAGTTTAGAGATATTCTAAATAGCAATTTCGAAATTAGGAATCCTTCTTTCAAAGTTACTAGAAATCATAGGAAATTCTCTATAATTGAGACTCTGTCTTCTGTTATCCTGTTGCTCTTCTTGCTGATTCATGTCTTGATTCCTTACCTCAATGTTCTTTTTTTGACCCCATTGATTTTGATCACCCTTAACCATTTTCCTTTTTCCATGACTATTACTTTCCTTTTCAAAGTTAGTAATGTTATTTCCCTTCCCATCAGTCAACTTTTCATGCTGACATCCATTTTGACTGTTTACCTAACCCTTCTCCTGAAAAATAGTCCTACAAGCAGATTTTCCCATAGACTTTTGATGATCATGGACATTGTTAACAACATTATTAACATATTTTAACTTTGAGTTGTTGTTAGTATGGTTACCTGCATGACTTGCCTCTCCTGCCTGCTCCTTGAACGTTTGTTGAGGGTCTTGTCTTTGAGCATCTGCCTCTCTGGAATCGAATGCAATGAGTAGTTTGCAGAACTCTCCACTTCAATTATGTCCATCTCGCCTACTAAAGCTCTATTGTGAAGACCTTTAGATATTAGGCTTGCTTCCAGAGATTCCTTCCTGCGATTTCATTCATCATTGGTTTTCTCCTTGCTCATCTCCTTATGAATATTGCCTGTGATTTTAGGGTTTATTTCACTAGATATTATTGTGAGATGAACATATTCTTTTTTTGAGTCCACCCTAATAATTGTTTCCTCGCGACTCCATTGGGCGAATGGTGTATATTGCCTCTCACCTTCTAGGGTAGTATTCGCGATATTCCTAGATTTTCCCCTTCATTTAATTCGGTTGTTTCATTAGTATTTCTAGATAATTTATTATTGAGTAACCTAAGCATATTATACTCATCCACTTCACGATTGTATTCTTTATTATACCTGATTGATTTTTGCGAAATGTTGTTGTTCGTCTTCTCTTCACCCCTATGAGAAAGCTCACAGTTCATCGCACTTTGAGATTTGCATTAGAGAGGGATTCAGCTAAGGGTTGATTCTTTTTCTCTGAGCGCCCCTGTTGGGGCTGGTCAGGCGGTCTGAGGTTCGTCGTCGGCGTCTCACGTGATATTTTAGGCCCTTTGGGACTAGCCGTTTGACTAGCAGTTGGACGCACAACTAAGTAAAAGTTAAGGAGCATTTGTTTTAGAAAGATAAATTAGAGAGAGAATTAATTTGGCTATTTATTTTTTGGTAGTTTGGGCTTGGGATTTTGGTATAATGTTTTAGGGTTAGGGTTACGGTTTAGGTTTTTTTATAGGTTTTTTGTTTCTTAGTTAAGGATTTTTTGTTTAAAATCTATGGCTTAGTGTTAAATGTTTTGGATTAGGTATATTGGGCTTAATGTTTCGGGTTAATAATTTATTGTTAGGGTAGGGTTAAGGTTTAGATTTTTTTAGGTTTTATGGTTTCTGATTTAGGATTTGTGATTTAGAATCTATGGTTTAGTGTTTAATGTTTGGGTTTTCGTATTTTGAACTTGGAGTTCTTTTCTTGGACTTAGGATTTAAGGTTTAGGGTTAGGGTTAGCATTTAGGTTTTTTTTTAGGTTTTATGGTTCAAGGTTTTGCAATTGAGGTTTAAAATCTATGGATTAATATTTAATGTTTGGGCTTTGATATTTTGGGTTTAGGGTTTTGAGTTTATAGTTTAGAGTTAGGGTTAGGGTCAACATTAGAGTTCGGGTTAGGTTTTTTTTTGGGTTTAGGGTTTAGGATTTGAGGTTACATATAAATGGTTTAGTGTTTAATGTTTGGGTTTTTTTAATTTGAGCTTGGGGTATAGGATTTAATGTAGGGTTAGGGTTTAGCTTATTTTGTAGGTAATAGGGTTTGGGGATATGGATTTGAGTTGTAATATCTGTGGTTTAGTGTTAAATGTTATGATTTTTGTATTTTGTGGTTTGTATTTAGGGTTTAGGTTTTAGTGTTAGGGTAAAGGATAAGTTTCGTGTTAGGGTTCGTTTTAGGGATAGAGTTAGGATTAGGGTTTAGGTTTTTTGATGGGTTTAGATTTTGGAGTTTAGATTTTTTGTTTAACATTTATGTTTTAGTGTTTAAGGTTTCGATTTAAGTATTTAGGGCTCAATGTTTCTTTTTAGGTACTTTGGGCTTAATGTTTCAGGTTAATGGTTTATGGTTAGGGTCAGGGTTAATGTTAGCTTTAGGGTTAGGGTTAGGGTTAGGTTTCAATTTTTTTTTTTTTAGTTTTTAGGAATTCTGGTTTAGGATTTGAGGATTAAAATCTTTAGGTTAGTCTTTCGTGTTTTGAGTTTCGTATTTTAGACTTAGGATTTTTTTTTGTTATGGTTTAGGGTTTAATTTATAGGGTTAGAGTTAGGGTTAGGATTAAGATTAGGTTTATTGTGTGGTTGTAAAATACCAGAAAAAGTGCTTGTCTAGTGAAGAGTATATTAGGTTTTAAGAATATATATTGGGATACATAGGCTTCCCAGTGCCCAATATTGAGTAATATTAGGCATGTTAGAGAATATTGGCTTAAAAAAAATTTCAGAATTTTTCTAGGTCAAATGTTCTCCTATTTGTATTAAATTTATGAGGGGCGTTTTGGTAATTTAAGTAGAGGTTCTTTTGGAGAATTCATGGGAAGACTATATATTGATATTAGGTCAGTTTTAGACAACTTTTACACGTCCAAAATCATATCAAACAAAATTTCTTCTAATTTGTCAAGAACACTCTCTTTTTTCAAAGTCCATTGATAATCAAGCAAAGCTTAAGTTAGAAGATGAACGTTTCAAAGTTTCCAATAATTTTTTGTGGATTATTAATCTATAAGGCATGGATTTTTCACTCTTGGGATTCCTTTCCCCAAAAGATCCTTTCAAGATAAGTTTTCAAGAACTTCATTTACTAGGGTTTTTACTGTACAAAATGGATTTTTTCCTAACCCTAGATTTATCATTTTCAATCAAAAATGTATTTAATTTTTAATGAATTGTAGAGTGATTGATAGATAATTTTTGAATTTCGTGTGATACATGATCTTTCACTAATTGATTGTTTGTAATGGGTTGTTTCTAGTGGTTGATAACGTGATAACATTAGGGAGGTTTGAATGAACCCCTTAATGACCCGTTTATTTTCTCCTACGCTATTCATTCATTAGGTAAATCATTTAATGAGTTGTTATTGATTAGCCGTTGAGTATTTCACTATGTATGATTATGAATATTGCATTATGATAAGATTCTTTGAATGAAGAGGTAAGTTTTCTAACTGTGATTATTCTCAATGTTTATGTTAGCCTATAATTGTTATACCATGATTACATAAGGGATGTATGATGTTGCTATGTTAATATGCTGGGATATGAAAATCTAAATTGTGAGATAATGACAAGAATATTAATATGCAAGCTTAAAATATCCCTTGTAGGATTTATACAAGGTGATTATGTTATGTTAATCTCACATATAAAAGGTTATGATGAAAGGACATTCTCATCTAATATAAAAGAGATCATAATAATGTTACACAAGGAGTTAACCTCCTATGACCTACGGTATGTTTATGATAAAAGAAAACTTAAAGCTTATTCCAAGAAAGGGACTTAAGATAAAAACCGATGAACTAGATATGAGAAGTGTCCCTTCCCTAGAGGGAAGGTAGGTTCACAATGATTCTCATAAGATTGAGGCTGCCATGTAATGTCGAACTATGGTTCTCTAATACATTTCCTAGTTCTTGAACAATGCTTCCAGCATTGGATACTATCTAGTGGATCCACCTAGAAACCTATGTCATGATAGGTTCTACTTTTGCCGATAGACCACCTCTTATCAGTGTAGGGAAAACACTGGATTCCATGTTCTGCTCACATGGTCTATGTCCGTTAATGCAAATAATATGTCATTTAAAAATGAAAGAAAATTAAATAAATGTTGACTAGGGTAACTTTAGGAGTTTGCTTAGTATGGTTAGGGGTATGTGACTCTATCTAGACATTGATCAAGTTTAGTCTAAGGGAAGTCCTAGGAGATTGTTCTTATGTAATACGATAACGTGAAAGGTATGATGCTTATAATATATGATGTTACTCTCACATGAATGTCGGTCATTATGAGAAATGCATTAATTGGTTATACTGTGATATGAAGTGATTACTCGCATTACCATTGCACTTGTAAGTTGAGGATGAGGTCATTCGTAAATGATTTGTATGTTATGTTTATATGATTTATTGAATATGAAATGTTAACATGATTCTTTGAGAATATGTCTTTGAGTATGATGATGATTTAAGTTATAGAATCTTTAACTTGTATATGTTACATAGTTTGTTCATTAAAGAATTTCATATGACATAGCATGTTTTCTAAAAAAGATTTGATAATTATCTTTTTTTCATGGCATATCCATATGTGTTTTATGTTCGTAGATACATCACTAGTAAGTGGCATACTAACCCCATTACATTTATTATTAGTCCAATGTGTGGTAGATTCTTACATGAAGAACGGGTCGATTTGAACAAGATTGGGTGGACTCATTCTCCATTCTTGGTAGGTTTCCTCATGTCGGGACCAATACATTTATATTCCATCCTATGAAGACTTAGTGTTTTTAGAATACTTATTTCCATTATGTAATTTGGTTTCTTTTGTATTAATTTTCTAAAAATGAAATATTGACTATTATTTGCTTTATTTAATAAAACAGATTGCACTCTTTGATTTAGTTATATATGTGAAACAAAGATAAATATCATATGTCTTTATAAATCTTCTGTATGGGGTCTAGGTATACTTCATTAGTATGTTAAAAGTTTAAATTTTCCACAAAATTTAAATGTATGATTGTGATGAAAGATAAGAAGAGCCTTGTCTGTGACCTTTTAGAGGTTAATGACGTCGGTCTCATCCGGGGTATAGGATCTTGGTGTGAGAAACATGGTATCAAGTTATGAGGTTTAAATATCCTTATGATAAATGTCTCACTAAACCACATTACCTAGTGTCTTGTTCTTGGTTTTGAAACGCGCCTCAATTGTGGATGAGGGGCTATGTGATGATTAGGAAACTTCACATTGCTTGATACTCTTATGTCGTGCCTTTAGAGTGTTGAGATTATGTGTCGTTGAGAATCTATTCCCTTTATTATCTATATGGGCAATTAACACAAGAATTACAGTCGCTAGAAGAGTAGGCAAAAATATTGCAAATGTGGGAGGTACTCCGCAAGTTATCCAAAATGATCATGAAGTGTAAGCTGCTGCAAATGATTAAGTATCTGTGAATCCTCCATCTATGTTGGATGGTGAGGTGAGGGAAGCACTGCTCCAAATGGAAAATCCATCACCACCCAAGCTCAATCCATCACGGTTCAAGCTAATAGAAAGGTTGCACTTTGAGAAAACCAGCATGCTAGTACTATGCCTAGTCGTTTGTCTGACTTTACGAGGATTAATTCTCCCATGTACTTGGATCAAAAGTTGATAAGACCCCCAATATTTCCGTCAGGCTACAAGATTTTGTTTTTATGGGGGTGGACTATTTAGAGGGTTGAACTTGCTACTTGTTTATCAAGAACGTGGCTTCAGACTGTATACAATTATGGAAGGGTAAGTAGGGCTTTAGGGAGATGATCCCGTGACTTGGCGAGAAACCTGATAGTTACTAGTTGTTCATTAAAGGAATTTCATATGACATGCATGTTTTCTAAAAAAAAGATGATAAATATCCTTTTTTCATGCATAGCATATGTGTTAGGTTCATATATAATACTTAGTTACCATGTGGGCATACTAAACCATTACTTTTATATTAGTTCAATTGTAGATTCCAGCCAATTGAAGTTTAATAAGGTAGATTTGAACCAAGTAGAACTCATTCTCCAAGTTTGGGATGTCCTCCATTGTCGGGGACATATCCCATTTATATGCCAGCCATGAAGACTTGGTAGATGTTAGAATACGTTATTTCCATTTATGTACTTTGTTGGTTCTTTTGTTATTAATTCTAAATTGACATATTGACTATTATTGGCTAAACCAGGATTTTGCACTCGTGATAGTTTCTAATATGTGAAACAATTATTATAAATATCATAGTCTTTATAAATTTCTGTATGGGGTCTAGGTATACGTTATTAGTATGTTAAAAGTTTAAATTTTTCACAAAATTTAAATGTATGATTGTGATGAAAGATAAGAAGAGCCTTGTCTGTGACTTTTTAGAGGTTAACGACGTCGGTCTCATCCGGGGTATAGGATCTTGGTGTGAGAAACATGGTATCAAGTAATGAGGTTTAAATATCCTTATGATATATGTTTCACTAAACCACATTACCTAGTGTCTTGTTCTTGGTTTTGAAACGCGCCTCAATTGTGGATGAGGGGCTATGTGATCATTAGGAAACTTCACTTTGCTTGATACTCTTATGTCGTGCCTTTAGAGTGTTGAGATTATGTGTCGTTGAGAATCTATTCCCTTTATTATCTATATGGGAAATTAACACAAGAATTACAGCCGCTAGAAGAGTAGGCAAAAATATTTGCACAGTGGGAGGTACTGCGCAAGTTATTCCAAAATGATCATGAGGTAAGCTGCTGCCAACTTGCTTGCAAATGATTAAGGTATCGTTGGAATCCTCAATCTATGTTGGATGGTTGAGGTGAGGGAAGCACTGCCCAAAGGGAAAAGCCTCCACCACCCAGCTCTCAAGCCATCACGGCGAACATAAACAATATGGATATGCATTGAAAAAGGATAATTTATCATACTTTTAGAAAACATGCTATGTCTATGAAATTCTTAATGAACAAACTATGTAAATATACAAGTTAAAGATTCTATAAACTTAATTCACATCGATACTCAAAGACATATTCTCAAAGAATCATGTTAACATTTCATATTCAATAAATCATATAAACATAACATACAAATCATTTACGAATGACCTCATCCTAAACTTCAAGTGCAATGGTACTAGCGAGTAAGTAATCACTGTCATATCACAGTATAACCAATTAATGCATTTCTCATAATGACCGACATCATGTGAGAGTAAATCATATTATTAAAGCATCATACCTTTCACAGTTAGTATTACATAAGAACAATCTCCTAGGACTTCCCTTAGACTAAACTTGATCAATGTATAGATAGAGTCACATACCCCTAACCATACTAAAGCAAACTCTCTAAAGTTACCCTAGTCAACATTTATTTAATTTTCTTTTCATTTTTAAATGACATATATTTGCATACGGACATAGACATGTGGAGCAGAACATGGAATCCAGTGTTTTCCTACACTGATAAGAGGTGGTCTATCGGCAAAAGTAGAACCTATCATGACATAGGTTTCTAGGTGGATCCACTAGATAGTATCCAATGCTGGAAAGCATTGTTCAAGAACTAGGAAATGTATTAGAGAACCTATTCGACATTAATGGCAAGCCTCAATCTTATGAGAATACATTGTGAACTACCTCCCTTAGGGAAGGGACACTTCTCATATCTAGATCATCGGTTTTTGCTTAAGTCCCTTCTTGGAATAAGTTTAAGTTTTCTTTTATCATAAAATACCGTAGGTCATAGGAGGTTAACTCCTTGTGTAACATTATTATGATCTCTTTTATTTAGATGAGAATGTCCTTTCATCATAACCTTAATTGTGAGATGAACATAACATAATCCTTGTATAAATCCTACAAGGGATATTTAAAGCTTGCATATTAATATTCTTGTCATTATCTCACAATTGTAGATTTTCATATCCCAGCATATTAACATCGCAACATCATATAATCCCTTATGTAATCAGTGGTATAACAATTATAGGCTAACATAAACATTGAGAATAATCACAGTTAGAAACATTACCTCTTCATTCAAAGAATCTTAATCAGAATGCATATTTCATAATCATACATAGTTGAAATACTCAACGGCTAATCAATACAACTCATTAAATGATTTACCTAATGAAAATGAATAGCGCTGAGGAGAAATAAAGGGTCATTAGGGTTCATTCAAACCTCCCTAATGTTATCACGGTATCAAACCACTAGAAACAACCCATTACAAACATCAATTAGTGAAAGATCATGTATCACACGAAATTCAAAAATTATCTATCATATCAACTACAATCATTAAAAATTAAATACATTTTTGATTGAAATGATAAATCTAGGGTTAGGAAAAAAATCCATTTTTGTACAGTAAAAAAAAAACCCTAGTAAATGGAAGTTCTTGAAAACTTATCTTGAAGGATCTTTTGGGAAAGGAATCCCAAGAGTGAAAAACATTGCCTTATAGATTAATAATCCACAAAAATTATTGGAAACTTTGAAACGTCATCTTCTAACTTAGCTTTGCCCGATTATACAATGGACTTTGAAAAGAGAGTGTTCTGACAAAAATTAGAAGAAATCAAGAGAAATTTTGTTTGATATGATTTTGGACGTGTAAAAGTTGTCTAAAATACCCCTAATATCAATATATAGTCTTCCCATGAATTGTCCAAAAGAACCTCTACTTAAATTACCAAAACGCCCCTCATAAATTTAAACAAATAGGAGAACATTTGACCTAGCAAATTCTGAAATTTTTTAAGCCAATATTCTCTAACATGCCTAATATTACTCAATATTGGGCACGGGAAGCCTATGTATCCCAATCTATTCTTAAACGTAATATACTCTTTCACTAGACAAGCACTTTTTCTGGTGATTACAACCACCAAAATAAACCAATCTTACTCTAACCTAACCTAACCCATAAATAAAACCCAAACCATAACAAAAAAAAATCCTAAGTCTAAAATACGAAAACTCAAAACACGAAAGACTAACCTCTAAGATTTTAATCCCAAATCCTAAACCAGAAATTCCTAAAAAAAAAAAAAAAAAATTGAAACCTAACACTAACCCTAACCCTAAAGCTAACATTACCCTGACCCTAAACCATAAAACCATTAACCTGAACATTAAGCCCAAAGTTACCTAAAAAGAAAACATTGAGCCCTAAATACTTAAAGAAACCTAAACACTAAAAACAAAATGGAAACAAAAAAATTAAACTCCAAAAAATCAAACCATCAAAAAACCTAAACCCATAATCCGAACGCTCTAGCCCGAAAACGAACCCTAACACGAAACGGAGACGTGTACCCGAACAGCTAAAACGAAAACCCGAAAGACAAACATCAGAAAAGCACAAAAATATAAAGAACAGGGACACGAACAACCAAGAGAGGACAACGCAAGCCAGAAGTCCCCAAACCCTATTACCTGACAAAACATAAGCGAAAACACATCCATACATTAATCCTATACCCCAAGCTCAGTAAAAAACCCAAAATGAAACACTAAACCAAGTTTATAGTAACCCAAATCCTAAACCCTAAACCCAAAAAAAACCTACCCGAACTCTCATGGTTGACCCTAACCCTAACTCTAACTACTATAAACTCAAAACCCTAAACCCAAAATATCAAAGCCCAAAACATTACATATTAAACCATAGATTTATAAACCTCAATTGCAAAACCTGAACCTAAAAACCTAAAACAAAACCTAAATGCTACCCAACCCAAACCGTAATCCTAAGTCCAAGCAAAAGAACTGCCAAGTTCAAATACGAAAACCCAAACATTAAACACTAAACCATAGATTCTAAATCACAAATCCTAAAGAAGAAACCATAAAACTACTAAAAAAGTCTAAACCTTAACCCTACCTAACAATAAATTATTAACCCGAAACATTAAGCCCAATATACCTAATCCAAAACATTTAAACACTAAGCCATAGATTTTAAACAAAAAATCCTTACTAAAAGAAACAAAAAACCTATAAAAAAACCGGTAAACCGTAACACCATAACCCAAAACAATATACCAAAATCCAAGCCCAAACTACCAAAAAATAAATAGCCAAATTAATTCTCTCTCTAATTTATCTTTCTAAAACAAATGCTCCTTAACTTTTACTTAGTTGTGCGTCCAACTGCTAGTCAAACGGTAGTCCCAACGGGCTAAAATATCACGTGAGACGCCGACGACGAACCTCAGAACCGCCTGACCAGCCCCAACAGGGTGCGCTCAGAGAAAAGAAATCAACTTAGCTGAATCCCTCTCTAAATGCAAATCTCAAAGTGCGATGACTGTGAGAGGCTTTCTCATATGGGTGAAGAGAAAGACGAACAACAACATTTCGCAAAAAATCAATCAGGTATAATAAAGAATACACAGTGAAGTGGATGAGTATAATATGCTTAGGTTACTCAATAATAAATTATCTAGAAATACTAATGAAACAACCGAATTAAATGAAGGGGAAAATCAGGAATATCGCGAATACTACCATAGAAGGTGAGATGGCAATATACACAATTCGCCCAATGGAAGCGCGCAGGAAGGAAACAATTATTTGGGTGGACATCAAACAAAAAGCAATTGTTGGGCATGCCTCAGGATCAAATACAACAGAATGAAATAAACCCAAATCACAGGACAATATTCATAAGGAGAGTGAGCAAGGAGGAAAACCAATGGAATGACTTAAATATCGTCGAGGAAGGAATGCTCCTGGAGAAGCAAGCCTAATATACTAAAGGTCTTCACAATAGGAGTAGGTTTCTATGTAGGGCTCGCAGATGGACATAATTAAGGGAGAGAGTTCGCAAACTACTCATTGCATTCGAGGTTCACGAGAGGTAGGCAGATGCTCAAGACAAGACCCTCAAACAAACGTATGTCCAAGGAGCAAGCAGAAGAGGCAAGTCGTCAGGTAACCATACTAACAACAACTCAAGTTAAATAATGTTAGGATAAATGTATGTTAACAATGTCCTATGATCGAGCAAAAGTCTATGGTGGACAATCTGCTTGTAGTACGTTTTTCGGAGAATGAAGGGTTAGGAAACAGTCAAAATGGATGGTCATCATGAAAAACGTTGACTGATGGGAGAGTAAGACTAACAATTACGAACTTTGAAAAGGTAAAGTAATAGTCATGGGAAAAAGGAAAAGGTTAAGGGTGAGTCACAAATCAAATGGGTCAAAAAAAGAAAATTGCGGTAAGAATCAAGACCATGAATCCAGCAAAGCAAGGCCAAGAAAAAACAGGATAAAGAAGAAAGAGTCTCGCAATTATATGAGAATTTCCTATGATTTATACCGTAACTTTGAAAAGAAGGATTCCTAATTTCGAAATTGGATATTAGAATATCTCTAAAATCAATACTAACTCTTTTTTACACTAATAATGACTATCCAAGTACTAAAATAAGATCAGGTTCAGGAACCTTCTCCTATATTGTTTAGCCAAACTCTGGCAGCAAGATTGGAACACATACATTGTCTCAAGCTCGCTAATGGGGGTTTGAAGAACACACCCCAACAACAAACTACCATATCAAGGGAATCATTCTGTGATCTTTGGATATGTATTAATGATTCAGTGCATACTTTGAACTGGGGATTGTAATGTACCCATTAGTTGGGAATTAGTACTACCATGCTCAAAGTGGAGCTAATCATGAGAGCGTTTATATACAACCAAAGTTTAAACTTAAGTTGTTGTGTGTTGGAGGGGGGGGGTCAAACATAAAAATTACAGGATGACCAAGACAATGCTTTATTCTTTATACAGACTGAGTGTGGACTACAACGATAGTCTGGGACACAACAAGGATACTAATTTTTAAGGTGAAAATTGATGAGATATACTAGCATGGGACACCTTTCGTAAACAGAGAAAGAGAGCCTCTTATGTGCCTCTTGTTTTGGCTTTGAATTACTTCCTAGATTACCATTGGCTAAACTACAAGAAACCCTTTTCATACTCCATTGATGGAATCTGTTGGTAAGGTTCTTTATCTAGACATGATTCTATCAAAGGTTTTAGGACAGGATATGGGACACAGTTAAGATGCAAATATAGACTTGACTTACCGTGACTTTAGACATGTTTCGGCGATAGGATAGATCACTGAAGATTATAACCAAATTGGATGTCTTGCAACCATGTGGAATATGAGTAAGCATCAGGGAGCAACAGACCATACCATCACAAAGGAATGGCAAAAGGAATACAAGGTAGAGACACATAAATCAGCATGAAACAGAACCAAAATACAAGGAAACACAATGGAACAGGCCGATGGGAAACAGTAGTTAGCAAAGATATTGTGAAAAATACCCCTAGAAGAAAAAAAATATAGCACGCAGGGAAAAGGGATGCAGATAAGAGAAAACTCAATAAGCAACAAAAGGCCAAACGCGATTAAACCATCAATGAAGAGAGTGACGTGATTCCAGTGTAAGGAAATTGAGGGTGGTGAAGAAGAAAAACAATTGGGTTCGATCAATATCTTAGATCAACTAGAAATAATTGACCCACCCCTGTATGACACCACCTAAAGATTATAGCACATGTACGGTAACGGCTACCCCTAATTTTGAGATATGAAGTTTCATTCTGAACGTTGAGTTGAAAAGAAAATAGTAAACTATGGGGCATGAACTGGATGAGAATGAAACTAGTGAATGAGCGCTTATAGAGTATTTAGTACTCAAAATGAATAAAAAAATTTTGGAGGAGGAGGTTTAAGCAAGATAACAGAACCAAAGCAGTGTTTATCTCCAAGAAACCAGTGGAAACCTGGGAGGAGAGTTTCATGTTTTAAAAAAAAAGACAATAAAATTTCATTGCTGGAAGACCAAAGATATGGCTTTCTCCTCTTGAAAGTTTGGCAATGATCGTACAATCATGAGTATGGAATGGAGAGGTATTAACATATACCGGTAGTCATGGAAGAATCAACATTTAAAAAAAATGTATCACCAAAATTGCCGTTATTGGCTATGAATGTCAGAGAATCTTTTGCAATAGTCAGTACTATCATGAACGATTGTAAAATCATGCTAGCACATGGAATGCTATAGGGAGCGTATTGTATGGCAAAATCAAGTTGTGTTTGAGAATGGGGATGTAGAATTGGTGTCGAGACGGGGAATCAAGAATTACGAGAACGCACAATCACTTAGATGATTTCAGCCACGAAGAGGAGATTCAAAAGACATTTCCATGTTTTTTTATATGCCAAATGTTACAGAGTATGTTTTAACAGAAATAAACCTATTTGTGGGATGAAAATGCTTCTACAGGATGGAAGGGAGAAAACAGACTACCTGGTGATAATACAATAGAGACGATTATCAAAAGTAGAAGTAAACCAGAGGAGATAAAAAATTTAGGAAAAGGAATGTCCTCAAAAAAATATCAGGAAAAATCCCTTGATTTACATTTCCCCAATAGAAGCTTGCAATGGACCATGGGCTATTAGTAGTCAAAATAACACTTTAGTCTAAATAATAGGAGGGCCGTTAAGTCAACAGATCGGGTCGAAAACCGCATTAGAGAGGGTATGTAAAAATTTTGAATGATATGGCTATAAACTATGCCCTCAAACTATTATCCCACCCATCCTTCCTTCCACTAGTCTTACCATTGTTCTTTCTTGTTTGAGAGGTCTGCATTAAAAATGAAGGATCCATACAAGTATTCAACTATCCTAGTTCTATGAGGTGGAGAGGCCCTAAATGTTTTTAGGGAATGTGTACAACAGACTTGAGTTGGGATATGGAGAAGTTGAATAGGAAATAGTATGACGTGAATTTTACCAATAAAAGAAAAGGCTCTATAATACTCAAGTAAGTGGTCCAAAGAGAAATTAGGGGACATTTTCAAACTGTTAGGAAAGAGTATTAGGGAAGTGAAAGTTTAAAGAGCTTGAGGAAGAAGGTTGAGTCCAAAACCATAGTGTTTACCACAAGGAATCTGCATGAAATAATGCCAAATACAGTAGAATATCTAAGTTATGGAGGGTGCTATTATTAAATAGAAAATATCAGCATATATGGTTCAAAAAGGGTATACTAATTCAAAATTCTTGACCACTCCTGGATAAGATGTTGGTTAGAGAAGTAGAAGTCCTTAATTTATAAGACCACTGACAATGAGTAAGTAATTCACGGAGATGAAAACATAGTAAGAGTTGTCATAAGTTGAACATTTTAAGGAGTTGTTTGAGATGGAGATATGAAGTTACAAGGAGACAATTCTAGAAATCATCCCTAGAAGCTTGTTATCTCATAGAAAAAGCAAAATGACTGACTTATTCTCATCTACTATGAAATATTACAATAGAGGTGGTCTCATCTATGGAACGCCCAACTCTGACAACAAAGCTAATGGTATAATGGGTACTTTTAATAAATAGTTGGCAGTATTAAATATGAAGGAGTTGGATGGGAATTGGTATAGACTGGTTTTTGAGTTGGACAGACTTCTCCCCAATATTTTTTTTTAATATCTTGTACTAGTGCTTGTCTACCCCAAAGTGGATAGTCCTTAAAATTTGAAGGAGATTTAGGGCCTATGTGTTGAGCAACGTTCATTAGTAAAATCAATTTTACCAAAGTTGTTGTGTACAATAAGTTGAGCCCACTTCTGCACTAAATGGACTACGTAAAATCTCAACAAGTATGGAGGTTTTATAAAGGGTAGAAATGACTTAAAATACTCATGTCTGGTACAGGAAATTAACCCATCAATTTAAAAAGACTTAAACATAGGGGATAGCAGCGTCATTATTAACGACATGACATGTCTACGCTGATGACGAGGTCTCATGGGCTTAACCTTGCCGTGGTAATGAAGGAAGATGGGATTGAGATAAAATGGTCATAATAACGGGGTGGGTGGTGAGAACCATAATTAAAAAATGGTACTCTATCATAATTAATGGACGAATATTTGGTTTATTCAAATTAAGGGGCATCAAGTATGAGATTTCCTCTTCCCTGCACTATTTATTTTTAAGTTGCTAAGATGCATTTGAGATGCTTAAATGGACTCCATAAAGAGCTAGGCTATCATGGAGTTTCATGGAAATTAAAGGTACCCCAAGTGAATAATTTCTGAGTTTGCAGATGACACCATCGTTTACGTAAGGAAGGGTTAAACTCTCTGAAACTCATTATGCAGACGCTGCAGGAACCCTATGAAGATACTTTTGTCCAGTTGATTAAAAGTGAAAGCGGCCGCTTCTGGTTCATTAAAGTGTGTGTGACAACCACACACAACAGAGGAGCATTAAAAGGATACTCGTCAACAACGGCAAGGGACTACAATTATTCGGTCGTCTATCTCTGTTAGGAGGGACCAAAGATTTCATATTTTTATGACCTTGATTTCTAAATTTATTGGCCCCGGTTACAGGGGTGTGGGCAAACAAAGCATTAAATTACGGTGTGAAGGGCTTTGTGATTAGATCATATCACGGCTTGCCCCATTCATGTAATCTAACGCATCACCCCCCCTGACAATGTAATTAAGCAATACAATGCTGATGGAGATTTCTTTTAGGCTTCAAAGTGACAACAGAAAGATATTGGGCTTGGATGAACCTTGCTATCCTATTGATCAGGCGGGGTGGGGATGAAACAAATCAAACGAACCGTTGGTGTAGGTTTCCAATACTAAACAGTGTGGAAACATNCTATACATACTTAGACATGTGGGCATACGAAAAACATTACATTATATTAGTCCAATTGTAGATTCTATCCATTGAAGAAGGTCGATTTGAACAAGCTTGGAACTCATTCTCCATGTCTTGGTAGGTCCTCATGTTCGGGACACTATCATTTATATTCCATCCTATGAAGACTTAGTAGTTTTTAGAATACGTTATTTCCATTTATGTACTTTGGTTTCTTTTGTATTAATTTCTAAATGACATATTGGACCTAGATATTTGCTAAAACCAGATTTGCACTATTTGATAGTTTTTAGATATGTGAAAACAATATTATAATATCATATGTCTTATAAATCTTTGTTATGGGGGTCTCGTATACTTCATTAGTATGTTAAAAGTTAAATTTCCACAAATTTAAATGGATATTGTGAGAAAGATAAGAAGGAGCCGTCTGTGACCTTTTAGGAAGGTTAATGACGTCGGTTCCTCCGGGGGTATGGTATATAGATCTTGTGTGAAGAAAAACATGGTACTCACAGTTATGAGGTTTTAAATATTCCTTTATGATAAATGTCTCACCTAAAAACCACATTACCTAGTGTCTTGTTCTTGTTTTGAAACGCGCCTCAATTGTGGATGAGGGGCTATGGAGATGAGGAAAAACTTCACATTGCTTGATACTCTTATGTGCTTTGCCTTTGAGAGTGTGAGATTAGGTTGTCGTTGAGAATTATTCCCTTATTATCTATATGGGCAATTAACACAAAGAATTACAGTCGCTAGAAGAGTAGGCCAAAAATATTGCAAATTGTGGGAGGTACTCGAAGTTATCCAAAATGATCATGAAGTGTAAGCGCTTGCCAAATGATTAAAAGTAGTCTGTTGAACTCCATCTATGGTTGGATGGGGTTGAGGTGAGGGAAGCACTGCTCCAAAATGGAAACTCCCATTCACCCACCCAAGTCACTCCATCACGGTTCAAGCTAATAGAAAGGTTGCACTTTGAGAAAACCAGCATGCTAGTACTATGCCTAGTCGTTTGTCTGACTTTACGAGGATTAATTCTCCCATGTACTTTGGATCAAAAGTTGATAAAGACCCCCAATATTTCCTTGTTCAGGTCTACAAGATTTTGTTTTCTATGGGGGTGAGTACTATTTAGAAGGTTGAACTTGCTACTTGTTTACTCAAGAACGTGGCTCAGACATGGTACAATATGGGGAAGGGTAGTAGGGCTTTAGGAGATGATCCCGTGACTTGGGAGAACCTGTATATGTTACATAGTTTGTTCATTAAAGAATTTCATATGACATAGCATGTTTTCTAAAAAGATGATAAATTATCCTTTTTCATGCATATCCATATGTGTTATGTTCATATATACATACTTAGTACATGTGGCATACTAACCCCATTACTTTATATTAGTCCAATTGTAGATTCCAGCCATTGAAGTTAAGAAGGTAGATTTGAACAAGCTTAGAACTCATTCTCCAAGTCTTGGTAGGTCCTCATGTTCGGGACACTATCATTTATATTCCAGCCTATGAAGACTTGGTAGATTTTAGAATACGTTATTTCCATTTATGTACTTTGGTTTCTTTTGTATTAAGTTCTAAATGACATATTGACTATTATTGGCTAAAACCAGATTTGCACTCTTTGATAGTTTCTATATATGTGAAACAATATTATAATATCATATGTCTTTATAAATCTTCTGTATGGGGTCTAGGTATACTTTATTAGTATGTTAAAAGTTTAAATTTTTCACAAAATTTAAATGTATGATTGTGATGAAAGATAAGAAGAGCCTTGTCTGTGACTTTTAGAGGTTAACGACGTCGGTCTCATCCGGGGTATAGGGATCTGAGCTGTGAGAAAAATGGGTATCAAGTAATGAGGTTTAAATTATCCTTATGATTATATGTTTCACTAAACCACATTACCTAGTGTTTGTCTGTTTGAAACGCGCCTCCAATGTGGATGAGGGGGGGCATGTGATCATTAGGAAACTTCACTTTTGCTTGATTACTGATTATGTGTGCCTTGTAGAGCTTCGTTGAGATTATTGATGAATCAGTTGAGAACTCCTATTCCCGTTTATTATCTATATGGGAAAATTAACAACAAAGAATTACAGCCGCTAGAAGAGTAGGCAAAAATATTGCAAATGTGGGATGTAACCGCGGCAATATCCCACATGATCAGGAAGTGTAACTGTGCTGCCAAAATGTTAAGTATCTGTGACATCCTCCAGCTATGTTGGATGGTGAGGTGAGGGAAGCACTGCTCCAAATGGAAAATCCATCACCACCCAAGCTCAAGCCATCACGGTTCAAGCTAATAGAAAGGTTGCACTTTGAGAAACCAGCATGCTAGTACTATGCCTAGCCGTTTGTCTGACTTTACGAGGATTAATTCTCCCATGTACTTTGGATCAAAAGTTGATAAAGACCCCCAATATTTCCTTGTTCAGGTCTACAAGATTTTGTTTTCTATGGGGGTGAGTACTATTTTGAAGGTTGAACTTGCTACTTGTTTACTCAAGAACGTGGTTCAGACATGGTACAATATGTGGAAGGTTAGTAGGGCTTTAGGAGATGTTCCCGTGACTTGGGAGAACTTCAAGAATGCCTTTCTTAACAAATTCTTCCCAAGGGAGTAAATAGAATCTAAGGTAGAAGAGTTCATCATCCTTCGTCAAGGAGGTATGAGTGTTAAGGAATACTCCTTGAAGTTCATTAAGCTGTCCACATATGCTTCTTCTTTGGTTTCTAATGCTATGAATGAAATGATTCGTTATGTAACTGGTGTGTCTAAAGAGCATGAAGAAGAATTTCGTGCATCCATGCTTCATGTTATGCCTCGTATTTTTTTTTATATACGTAGTGCGCATCGTGATCTAGAAGACGTAAAGAAATATTAGGCAAGGATGTTATTCCAAATGTGATACTAAGTATAAGTTGGCTAAGGTAAAGTGCCATTAAATTAAGGAAGGGATTAAATTAGTGGCTACAATTTGGATTGATTTTAATCCAGGTGTGCCCCACCACTCAAGGCAAAAAATTATAAAAAAAAGGGATCAGATGTGGGCTGGCAATTAGTGGACGTGTAGAGGGGGGGCTGCCTCCACTTCATACTATAAAGGAAGGTGGAGGAAAACTCACTCCATGCTAAATAAGTGGTTGAAGGCCTTGCTGCATATCTCTCTTCTTACACTTGTCTTAGGCAGCCATGGAAATGGAGAAACCAACCCTGCAATCTGGGCCAGCAGCTAGCTGTGCAATCAATTTGGTTAGTAATCCCGTGTTTGGTGTGTTAATGTCGTACTAGAATACCCTTTTAATTATCCATTTTAAAATTTTAAGAAGGGGGCGTTGACCAGTAGCTTAGGAAGTGTGTTTTAGTTATTGAACGGTGCTAAGTAGAATGGACAACCATAATCGCGTAATTATTAGTGAGGTCGTGTTAGGTGCTGGGCTGGTTTTGCTAAAGGCAAACTTGCAGGAAAATTATGTTTGGCATTATGTATATTGTTGAATGTGATTATGAGTATATACTCCAAAGCGATGAATCGATAAGGTAGATGTGTTGCCGAATTATATAAACGAGTTATCGCTGTGTGTCGTTGCGTCGCTGCTATGGTTGACAAGACCGGAACTGTTTTGGGGAGGGGGCTGTTCATAGGATTATTTGGGTTATAAGTGTATTGGTATTGCTTGTGGATAATTTGGATTGTTGCTCAATTGGTACGAAGTAGGAAAATAGGGGAGAACGTGCTGCCGAATTTGCGTTAGATTATTAGCTAGCTTACAAGGGAAAAGTAAAGCACGATGTTTATCTATTGCGGCACGATTGTTGCTTGTTATAGATTAATAGATTGAGCAGTAAAATATTGGAAGTGCGGCCTCGCTTATACGGTATGTAACTTGTCCCTTCTTTCTTTGGCTGGCATTGACTTTTAAAAATAAGCGACATAACGGACAGATTTGATACTTATATCTAGAGCGTCTAGGTGACGTATATTGCTTGCTTCCACAATTAATTCCTCTATATATGCGGCTATGTTAAGGCTATGATGATTTACTATCTATGGAATTGCTTCTTGAGTCATTGAGATTTTACGTTTCCTATCGTATTAAAGGTTTCATTAATCTGATAAACATTACTCTTTGGTAATACTCCTTGCTGGTTTCACGTTGTGATTGTTATTGAGTTATAAGAAATGATTTAATTGCATATGGTTGCTCATAATATAATTCTGCTCGTTGCATAGAGTCATGATCAATTTCACCGAGTCCCGGGCGGGTAATGTCGTGCGGGAGTTTCTTGCATATGTCACCGAGTTCCTCACTAGAGGGCCGGGGTATGTATATTATATATATGATTGGTGATGCGGATGGTATGATGATGATGATGACGGAAGAGACGTGAGGATTTTTTGCCGAGCCCCTACTAGGGAAGTCGGCACCTTTAAATGTTTAAAAATATGCATGATTTTCTCGTAAAAAAGGGTATATGTGTAGGCGATATTTGGTTCGACTTGCCATATTGGTATCCTGTCAACTACCTTATGCTTTACAACTGCAGACATTGTCCGCCCAACTGACCCCCCTTTCCTCGGGGGGCTGCGTTCATGCCAGCAGGTGTAACGCACAGTTCGGTGATCCTCCATGCCTAGGATATCTACTCTGCGGCTTGGAGAGCCACTGTTCGGGCCCAGTCAGTTTGGTACAAACTTTTGTGTAGTTCTTTGATCGTTCGATGGGTTATGGCGGGCCCATGTCCCGTCGAGTTTCACTAATTGTACTCTTAGGAGTTGTGGCATTTATGTGGTTGTATATATATATGTTTTGGATTAAATGGTTTCTGGACATGGTTTGGTTTTGGGATGTCCGCTTGACAAGGGCAGCCTGTCGGCCTGCGTACATCATTGTGTATGTGTCAGTGCTCATCCTTGCGGCATACGTATGGTTATTATGCTTGACTAGTGGCGCCCTTGTAGGCTCGCGTATGCTGTATGGTGAGTGGGTTAGACTTCCTTATGAGACAGGTCCTCTTATATATAATGACGTTTGGGGTTGGCTGATTTGATTAAATCCATATGTCTTAGTTTCAGTTGGTGTTTATCCTTAGCAGGGTGTATGGGGTGTCCAAAAAACGGGCATAGTCACGGCCATCGGGTGGGGTCGTGACAAGAGTGGTATCATGAGCGTTCTTTCCTCGGGAAGTGTCTACAGGCCGTGTCTAGTAGAGTCTGTTTTGGAGGTGTTGTGCACCAACATCTATAAAAGGAAGGCTACAGACATTTAGGATGTCATTCTTCTCTTATTCTAGATCGTGGCGATAAGAGCTATATTAAAAAGGATAATCCCTTTCTCACGAATCCGATGTCCATTGTTTCATCTATGCCTCCAAAGAAAGCGACAGCCGCCCCAGAAGAAAGGGAAAATCGGGTAGCAGAACGGTATAGTTCAAACCGGAGGAGTACTAGGGCCGTGCCCAGTCTATGCCTGGTATGGTATTATGCTCCAGTCGGAAAGGCTATGCTACACCCCCACCGCCAGAAGAGCTTTAGCGAAGCAGCAGCTCCAGTTCGGGGAACACCACCAGCCCCCGAGGCCCCAACATATGAAACCTTCCAGCTCTCAGTACAGGGGGCGGGAGGATAGGGGCCATGAGAGATGCGGTTTCAATGCCTGACTAGATTGTGGCAAGATCAGGCCGCAGGCATGGACTAGGAGTTGATCATGCGGACAGATCTGATAGCTTAAGGGCTCGTGACTTCTTAAAGTTGTTTAATCCTCCAGAGTTCTTTGGTCAAAGGCCCCAGGATGATCCGCAAGACAGAGTTTATTCGTCCAGATGCCGCGTACATGAGGATAAATCCAAGGGCTTCGGAGGGACACAGTTGTTGAGTTGGATCTACAGCTGATTGGAGGCGGTACATCCAGTCTTCCATGTATCGATGCTACGTAAATGTATTGGTGATCCTTTCTAGAGTATTCCCTGTAGATGATATTCAGGTAAAAAAAGAGGAGTGTCATAGGAGGACGAAAACCCGTGGCTATACTTTGATAATCAAGTTAGAAGGTTTACGTACTAAGGATGTGGCTTCCGTCCAAAGTGTTGTGGCAAAATAACAATAGGGAGGAAATGACTTGGGAAGCGGAAGACGAAATGAAGAATAAGTATCCTACTTGTGTCCCCGTACCTGCAGGTAATTCACATTCCTAGTGACTATATTGAAGTAATGACGATTATTTAGCGGGAGGCATCTGTTAAGTTACGGAAATGCAGGTGATAGGTATAACTTTTCGAAGAAGACCTCGTTGGAATTTGTTTTTGCAAGACGCTAACTTACCATCGAGGACGAATGTCCTAAGGGGGGAAGGATGTATGCCTCGTTGATTTTTTTTATATACGTAGTGCGCATCGGGATCTAGAAGACGTAAAGAAATATTAGGCAAGGATGTTATTTCCAAAGTGATTACAAGTATAAGTTGGCTTAATGTAAGTGCCATGAACTTTAAGTGAGGGGATTAATTAGTGGACTTAATTTGGATTGATTTATCCCAAGGGACCCACCCACTCATTAATGGTGGCTGATGAGGATTATTTAATCCAGTGGGGCCCCACCACTCAAGGCAAAAATTAAAAAAAGGGATCAGATTGTGGGCTGGCCTTAGTGGAAGGTTGTTTGGATTTCTGTGTGGCGCCTCCACTTTCTTACTATTAAATGAGGTGGAGAAATCCACTCAATGCTAAATAAAGTGGTGAAATGCATTGCTGCATATATCTTCTCTTCACCAATTGTCTTAGGCAGCCATTGGAAAGGAGAAACCAACCCTGCAACTCTGGCCAGCAGCTGCAAAAATTTGGTTAGTAATCTCCTTGTTTGAGGTGTTAATTCTTTAGAATACCCATTGTTATTATCCTTAATTTTAAGAGGAGGGCGTGGACCAGTAGCTTAGGAAGTTTGTTTTAGTTTATTTGAATGTGCTAAGTTTGAATGGAAACCATAATCGGAAATTATTAGTGGTGTCGTTGTTGGATGCTGGGATGTTTTGATTAAAGCAATGCAGGAAAATTTCTGGTTTTGGCATATGGATGTATATGCTAGAATTGGATTATGAGTATTATACCCAAAGGATGAATACGATACGGGAGATGTGTTGCGAATTATAAAACGAGTTATCGCTCGGACTGTGTCGTTGCTTTCGCTGCTATGGTGGCCAAGACGGAACTGTTTGGGGAGGGGGCTGTTTTAATATGATGTTTTGGTATATGTGTTAATTGGTATTGTTGTGGATAATTTGGATTGTGGTCAAGATTGGGACCAAAGTAGGGAAAAAGGGGAGGTGCTTGCCGAATTTTCGTTAGTAGATTATTAGCTAGCGTACAAGAAAGTAAAGACACGATGTTTATCTAATTGCGGCCACGATTGTTTCTTGTTATAGATTAATAGCTGAGCAGTAATATTGGACGTGCGGCCGATTGATACGGTATGGAACGTGTACATCTTTCTTTGCGTGGATATGACTTTTAAAATAAGCGAAAATAACGGACAGATTTGATACTTATCTCTAGAGCGTCTACGGTGACGTTATTCTTGCTTCCACATTATTCTCTATATATCGGCTATGTCTAGGCTAATATGAGATCTCTAATATCATGGTAATGCTTCTTAGAGATCATTGAGATTTTACGTTTCCATATCGTATTAAAGGTTCATAATCTTGATTAAAACATTAATCTTTGGTAATACTCCTGCTATTTCACGTTGATTGTTCTATTAGTTATAAGAAATGATTTAATGGCATATGTTGCTCATAATATTCTGTCGTGCATAGAGGCATTTATCATTTTTCACCGAGTCCCGGGGGCGGGTAATGTTCGTGCGGGAGTTTCGTGCATAGTCACCGAGTTCCTCAATAGAGGGCGGGTATGTATATATATTAATGATTGGTGACTGAGGATGGGTATGATGATGATGCATGACGGAGATGACGTGATGATTATTTTGCCGAAGCCCACTTAATCGGGAAGCTGGGCACCTTAATGTTAAATATATGCATGATTTTTCTCTAAAAGGGTAATGTGTAGCGCATATTTTGTTCGATGCCATATTGGTATCCTGTCAACTTTACCTTATGCTTACCTAATCAGTACTTGTCGTACTGAACCACCTTTCCTCGGGGGCTTGCGTTTCATGCCAGCAGGTTGTAGACGCACAGTCGGTGATCCTCCTGCTAGGGATATATACTCTGATGAGTGGGGAGAGCGCCCACGGTTCCGGAGCCCAGTGTTTTGGTAACTACTTTTGTGTAGGTCTTTTGCTGTTCTATGGGTATGGCAGGGCCTGTCCGTCGAGTTGACTAACTGTACTATTAGAGGCTGTGGAACATTATGTGGGTTGTATATATATATGTTTTGGATAATGGTCTGGACATGGTTGTTTGGGAGTCCGCTGTACAAGGGCAGGCTTGTCGGGCTGCGTACATTCATTGTGTATTCGTGTGTGGCAGCCTTGTCGCATACGTTGTTATTATGCTTTGAATATGTGGCGGCCTTGTTCGGCTCGCGTATGCTGTTATGGTGAGGGGTTATGACTCCTTAGAGACAGGTCCTCTTATAGATAATGGCGTTGGGGTTGGCCGTGATTTGATTAAATTCCATATTGTCTTAGTTTCAGTTGGTTATACTTAGCAGGGTTGTATGGGGGTGTCCAAAACGGGCACTAGTCACGGCCATCGGGTTGGGTCGTGACACTTCATTACAATATGGATATTTCTAGGTTGATGGTTTATGCTCAACGGTTTGAGTAAAGTCGCCTAAGGAAGAGAAATAGGGAATATAAGAAGGAGAAAAGTCTTTTGAGAATGGTTCTCCTAAAAGTAGGCTTGATGTTCAAGACAAGACTATGTTTAAGAAATGTTTTCAAACCAAGTTCCTTCAGATTTATCTAAGAATCGCAATGATAGAGGTACTAATCATAACCCTCAATTGGTGAGAAATCATGATCCACCAATAGAAAGACCAACTTGTGATAAGTGTGGTAAGAAGCATGGAGGTAAATGTGTTTTGTTGGAAATAATAGTTTCAATGGTTGTGGAAAGGGTGGCCATATGGTGAAAGATTGTCCTATAATGAGAAGTCAAGGTAAGGGTAATAGTTAAGCTCAACCAAGTAGTCCTAATTCAAAAGCTTCAAAAAGGATTTTTTTTGTGCACTCAAGGCGAGGGTGAGCAAGAATGCTCTCCCGAAGTTGTGAAGGGTATGTTACATGTTTTCTCTGTTAATGTTTATGATTTCCTTGACCCTTGTGCTACTCTTTCATTTGTTAAACCATTGATTGCGAAGGATTGTTTATACCATTTGGTTAGGATAAAGGATATTTTTAAAATGTATTAAGTTCAAGAAAACCCAAAAGTATGGTTATTCCCAATGAAGTTGTCGAATGTTAATCTTCCTAGTTCTACCTATTTGTGATTCTAGTAATATGTATGATGCTCAAGATTTTAGTAAGAAATTAAGAAAGAAAGAAATGAAGACGTAGGAAGATGAGGGGTCTTCGGATAGGATGACCAAAGGGTGAGATTAGACTAAGTAATGATGTTAGTCATTTGTAGTTATTGCACAGAAAGATCCCAATGGATGTCATAAAAGAATATCCTAAGTGAAGTAGCAATTTTAAAGTGAACATGAGATTAAAGAAGAAGAAATATAAGTTCAAAGTGAACTAAGTAAGTAAAGCATGAGTATATCAAGCCATCAATGTTTTATAATAATGAAGTTTTAACAATTATTTGTTTATGCCAATATTGGAGTATGAATATATGCCCCAAGAACTGTATATTAAACAAATAATGAAAGAATTGGCATAGCCAATAAAGATTGGCTTATAAAGACTTCATGCCCAATTTAACAAGAATGATTTTTTTTAATTTGTTTACTACATAGGTGCATGTTTTGGTAAAAGATAGTACTAACTAGAGTTTTAAGAAGATCTTTTCATACTCTATTCTCGCACTTATGTGAAACTTGTATGCATATGTTTTCTAGAGATTTTGACATTTTGTTGTTATCTTGAGAAGATTGATACCATGGTAACTCTTTGATGCATTTTGAGATTATGATAATGTTGAGAAGGAATTTTCTCACTATGTGTTATGAATATGTAGCTCTTATATTTTGGTGCATAATAAATTTAGTGCTAATTGTAATGATATGTTATGTGCTGGTTGTGCTGCTAGTATTGAGTCTTTTCCTACCCTCCAAAAGAATTTAGTGTCATTCAGGAACGAATGTTACTAAGAGGGGGATAATGTAATATTCCTGAAAAGGTGCTTCTCTAGTGAAGAGTCTAATAGGTTTTAAGAATATGTATTGGGATAAAGAAGCTTACCAACGCACAATATTGAGTAATATTGGGCATGATAGAGAATATTGTCTTAAGGGTGTTAGCCAAATTTTATTTATTAACAAGAACATTGAAATGATCCAATCAAATCTTATTTAGGAATTGTACCTACAATAAAGACCCTAAGCTAAAATAATTATGTTCATCGCTTACACACATTAGGTACAAGGCATCCAAGCATCAAGTCTAGGTACCATAGCATATGATCATTTAAAATGATCATACAGATTAAGCAAATCCAAAGGACATAATGATGATACTTGAAGAAGAAGTGAACATCCCACAGTGCACGGTTAGAAAAGTGCACCTCAACACATGTGCTACTAGCCGAGATACCAAACACAACCATTTTGGTTAGGGAGGTTAGGGCAGGCACGCATCAGGTCCAGCCACGTGGGGCCGAGCTTCCTAAAAAATCCTAGTATATAAATAACTTACCTAGATAGATATATAACCTAGGACTAACTAATATGAACTAACTACTGTGCCCGAAATCCTAAAACCTAACCGGGTGACACTAGCCGAGTAGCTAACTAAAGGAACATCCTAGTACCTAATCTTGGATGGTCCAAAGGGGTTTGTTATAGTCCTAACGGCTTATGGTTACATTGAAATTACCCTAGGTAACTTAATTATTAAATTAGCAACATAACTAATTAATTTATATGGTCGAACCCGAGACCCTAAAGCAAATTTTCAAAATTTGGCTAAGTCAAATGTTCTCCTATTTTTAGTTAATTTAGGAGAGGTGTTTTTGTAATTTAATTGAAGGCTATTTTGGGTAATACATCGGAATATTGTATATTTATATTAGGTAAGTATTTTACCACTATTAAACTTTCCAAATAAGGTCAAATGAAATTTCTCCCAATCTCTCAAGTATACTATCTTTTTTCAAACTCCATTGAAGAACAAAAAAACCTTAAGGGAGAAGACAAAGGTTTCGAACTGTCCAATCAGATTTCATGGATTCTTCATCTATAAGGTATGGGTTTCTCTGTCTTGGTATTACTTTTCCGAAGAGGTCCTTTAAAAATAAGATTTCAAGAACATCAAATACTAGGGTTTTTACTCTATAAAATGGATTTTCTTCTTAACCCTATATGTATGATTTTCAATGAAAACTACATGTTTTATATATTTAGTTATGAATTGATTGATAATGTTTAAATTTCTTGTGATACATGATTTTTCTCTATGTGATGGTTTCAAATGGGTTTTTTCTAGTTGTTGATAACGTGAAAACGTTAGGGTTAGAATTTAGGTTTTAATGAACCCTTTAATAACCCGTTTACTTTCTCCTACGCTATGCATTGATCTTTTACATGATTTAATGAGATATTATTTATTATACCATTGAGTATTTGACTATGTATGATTATGAATATTGCATGATGAATAATATTTGGAAAAGCAAGAGATATGTCTTCTAAGTGTGATTACTCTTAATTTTTATGTTAGCCTATAATATTGATGCTATAATTAGGTAAGGGATGTATGATGTTGCTATGTGAATAAGTTGGGCTATGAACATGTAAATTGTGAGATAATGATAAGAATACAGATATGCATGTTAATTATAATCCTTGTATGCTTTACACAAGGTAATTATGTTATGATAATCTCACATATGAATGGTTACGATGAAAGGACATTATCATCTTATCTAAAAGAGCTCATGATCATTTTATACAGGGATTTAACCTCTTATGACATATGATAAGTTTATGATAAAAGAGAACTTAAAGTTTATTTCAAGAAAGGGACATTTGATAAGCACTGATGAACTAGATATGAGAAGTGTCCATTCCCTAGTGGGAAGGTAGGTTCACAATTATTCTCATGAGATTTACACTGCCATGTATGTGGAACTACGGGTTTCTAATACATCTCCTAGTTCTTAAATATGCTTCCACCATAGTATACTAGCTAGTGTATCCACCTAGAAAGCTATGTCATTTTAGGTTCTACTTTGGCCAGTAGACAACCTTTTTTAAGTGTGGGGAAGACATAGGATACTATGCTTAGCTCAGATGGTCTATGTCAGTTAATGATAATGTTCCCTCATGTAAAAAATGATATACAAGTAAATGAACGTTGACTAGCGTGACTTGAGGAGTTTGCTTAGTATGTGTAGTGGTATGAGACTCTACCTAGATATTGCACAAGTTCACTCGAAGGGAAGTCCTAGGAGATTGTTCTTATGTAATATGATAATGTGAAAGGTATGATGCTTATGATATATGATGTTACTCTTACATGAATTTCTATCATTATAATAAATACATTATTTGGTTATATTGTGATATGAATTGATGATTACTTATGTTACAAGTTACATGAAGCAAGGTTTTACTTACAGTCTCCTATCTTATTTACTCGGTTATGTGGGGTTATGAGGCTTCACATGACCATTGCACTTGTAGGTTGGGGATGAGGTCATTGGTAAATTGTAATATTCTAGAAATTGTACTTGTTTAGTGAAGAGTCTATTAGGCTTTAAGAATATGTATTGGGGTACATAGGCATCCCCATGCCAAAATTTTGAGATATTATGGACACGTTAGAGAATATTGGCTTAAGTGTGTTAACCATTGTCTACGCAAGTAGATTAAAAATCTACGTCGATGTCATATAATCCAATCCAAGTTTTTTTAGAAATTATATCTGCAATGAATAACTTAAGCTAAAATAGTTATATTCTTACACCACATTAGTTACTAGGGATCCATGTGTTAAGCCTAGGTACCATAGCACATTATCATTTAAAATTATCATGTAGATAAAGAAGTACCCAAGGATATAGTGATGATCCTTGGGAAAATAAGTGAACTTTACAAAGTAATGAGTTAGGAAAGTGCACGTCAACACATATGCAAGGACATGTGCTACCGGCCGAGAGACCAAGCTAACCGATTCGGTTAGAGATGTTAGGGGACATGCTCACATCCGGGTAAAGCCACGTGTGGCCAAGCTTCCTAACCTGTCCTAGGCTATGACTAACTGACCTAACTAGATACCTAACCTATGACTCATAAAAAATAACTAACTAGCGTGCCCGAAATCCTAAGACCAAATAGGGTGACACTAACCGAGTAACTAACTAAAGAAACATCATATTGTTAACTTAGGAAGGTCCAAAGGGTTAGTTATGGTGCTAACAACTTAGGGGTATTTTAGTAATAACCCTAGATTACTTAATTAATTAAATTAGAAACTTAATTAATTAATTTAAATGGTAAAACCAAAACCCTTAAGCAATTTCAAGATTTATGTTCAGTCAAGTGTTCTCTTATTTTTAGTTATTTTAGGAGGGGCATTTTTGTAATTAACTAAATGATTTATTTAATTCAATTATTTATCCTAAGTTGAATTAGTTAATATTCAGTTCCTAAAGACTTAGACTCACACTATTCATCAGTAAACCTGCCGCAAAAAAAGTTAAAAACGTAAGAAAAACATTAGGCGATTTCAAGGTTGTTCTTCAAGATTTTCTTGAAAACTACAAGGTGATATATATCGGTTAAATGCTCAGGAAAATTTTTTGTTTCACATTAGTCATGAACCACTTCTTTTTGGTGTGGGAAAGACACCTGACTTGGTTACACTTTAGCTAGTGGACCACCTCTTTTTGGTGTGAGGAAGACACTAGATTAAGTTTTACCTTAGCCTGTGGACCACCTCTTTTTGGTGTGGGGAAGAAACTCGATTTCATGTTAGCTCACATGATATATTTCAATAAGAAGGATTTCAGAAAAAAGTAAGAACGAAAGAATGTAACATGTTCAAATTGACAACATAACTAAAAATAAGAAATGAAAGTTCAAAGTGAAGTAAGTAAGCAAGAATTTAAGAATATCAATCATCAATGTTTGATAAGAATGAAGTCTTAACAGTTATTGTTTTATACAATTATTGGAGTATGAATAGATGCCCCCAATATCTATATATTATGCAAATAATCAAAGAATGGTCATATCCAATAAAGATTGGCTTATAAATAAATTCATGCCCAATTTAACAAGAATAAAAAGAATAACTCCTGAGTAGGATAGCCAAATCATTTTCTTAGTCTTTTGGACTACTTCCTCGATTTATTGAAGGTATGGGACGAAAAATTAACATTGCACTTGTAAGTAAAACATAGGATCAAAGGAGATCATTGAACTGCACAGTAACAAGAAGAATAGACTGAAAAATAAACTAAAGGCTAGGAAGAAGTGCTCTCGTTCTAAGAGGAGAAAATTTAATGACTTTTCCTTGAGTTGTTCTAAAAATTGTGTTCATGATTCCAAGGTCTTATGTTCAAATATAAAATGAGTTGTGTGTTTTAAATTCATGAAAAAATGTCATATTCATACCATGATTCCGGAATAACTAATTAGGAAAGTGTAGTGAAGTACATTTCAGAAATGGCATGGTGCTATAGGAAGAGATTTCCTTGATCATGCATAGTCCTTATGTTTTTATGTGCATACACCCATACTTAAAACAAGTTTGTAATTACCCCTATACTATTACTTTTTTTATAGGTGCAGGTTCTTGTGAAGATTGAAGATTTGTTAAAGCGGTTTGGATTAGCGATCTCCTGACTTTGTTTAGGTCCTCTTGAGTTCGAGGATGCCTAGGTTTATTATTCTATTTTTAGAATGTTAGATATAGCTTGTAGATGATGTTCCTAGCATTTCATTTCAAATATTTATTCAAGCGTTTTTATTAAGGACGATTTTGAAAGCTATTATTATTATTATAAGTGCTTCATTTCGATTGTTAAAAATTTAATTGATGGTTTTTTAGTTTGAAATGTTTAGTATATTACTCTTATGCATTTATATGAAGTCTAATTATACTTCAATATAGTTTTAAATTATCCGCAAACTTAACAATATGATTGTGATGAAAGTTAAAAAACCTCTGAGAGGTTAACGATGCCAGTTGAATCTGGTGTCTAGATTTCTGTTGTGAAAAACTTTGTATCAGAGAATGAGGATAAATTACCTAGGAACTAAGGCTCGAAACAACCACCTTGCGTAGTTTTTAGCTTATGGTTGTGAAGTGCACGACAATCATCACATGGGGACTTAGTGATGTTAATAATATTCCCATGTTCTACTCTTTATCGTGTTGTCTTGAGCTATGACATTTTGTGCAACTAGGGAAAACAAGTTAATCCTCAGGCCTAGTTGTTGGAGAGCAAGTGCTTGTCAACCCAACTGCGTTGGCGGTTTGAGAAGTGAGAGCGGTACTAGTTCAGATGGCCCAAGCTATCACTATTCAGGAACAGACTATCACAGCCCAGACCATAAGAGAGGGTGCTCCAAGGGGGAACCCATATTCTAGCACTATGTCTAGTAGACTTAGAGATTTCACCATAATGAATTAATTAGTCTACTTCGGAT
Source organism: Solanum habrochaites (assembly GCA_027704765.1). NCBI lineage: Eukaryota > Viridiplantae > Streptophyta > Magnoliopsida > Solanales > Solanaceae > Solanum > Solanum habrochaites. The sequence continues at coordinate 35,142,565 of JAKWJA010002497.1, read as the reverse complement.
CCATGAATAATGAGGATCCCCAAAGTTTATGGACTAGGTTAAAAATATTATCTGTGTTATGGGTATTAGTTAAGAGTAGAAGACTAACTTGGTTGCATACCATATCAAGGATGTAGGTCAGGTGTGGTATATGATACGGGGAGATGTCCGAGCATGCAAGACCTCAAAAATGACATAGGTTAAATAAAACCTAACATTGTTGTAAAGGTGGTCTATATTCATTAATATGTCTTCAATGTTGTATTGAGGGATTAGCTAAAGTATTAGGTGTGTTGAAGTTAAACGTCGAGGGTCAACGAAAACGTTCGATGACTAAGTCACCTATGTGCCTCGTATGTGGTTCTATGTTTTTTTATGTTATTCATGAGGTTTTAATGTTCATATATGATTTTAAATTGTGTATAATTAAGTGTGTCAAGTTTCTTGAAGATTGGAGGTCAAATGTCCAAGAACGTTCATGAAGTTTGACATATATTCCTTGATATGACTTGTGTGTCTAAGCATGTTTCATCAAGTTTTATGTGTTAGTTTTGGATGAAATTCATGTGAGAGGTGTTAAACTTGTATACAATAATATTTAGGTTGGTAAAGTCCGGGTAAAAGTCACCAAGGTCAAACCAAGGGTCCTTTAGGAATAGCCATTTTTGTGGCCAAAAATCCAATAAGGCATTCCACCTATGGAACGCAATCAACGACCTTTAGCATGGTCGACGCCTCATAGCTGGTGGTCGTTGTTGGAGACTTAATCTACGAAGCCAAGATTCCTTTTTGAAGGCTCTGATCCAGTAGACAGTGGACAACACGGTCCGTAAGTAGACTTATGCCCCATCTATGGGTCACTCTTCTATGAGCCTGTGCCGCGTGAAACTCATTCTTAAGTTAAGGGGTAATTTTGTAATTTCACTTTACTTACAAATATATGTATTTGTGGTTTATTAAGAGTCTTTTGGGTATTTTAAGAATGTATATATGAGATTAGCACTTAGAAGATTTAATTCTTCAAAATCAAAATCTCCAAAATCCCTTATGGTTTCCCAAACACTCCGTTGTTGTCCAAAATCAAGTAATAGATTGGTGTGACATTTTGAGTGGAGATTATTCATCAAAGTGAAGAATTAACTTCATTGATGTGTGGCGTTTGATCCTTAAAATTTTTTTATCAAGGAGCACAACTTTAAAAGATGTTTTTAAAGTTTTCGAAAGGTGAATTGTCCAATTCATGATTCTACCATGGGTTCTTATATTAGTGGTTTTCAAACATCTATTATGGATTAGATTAATGTTTTATTTACGATTTTAATATTAATTACCTATGAACCTATGAAGTTGATGAACCTAAGATTTTGACTAAATTATGGGTTACTTGATATTGCTTAATGTTGATGACTTCATGTGTAGTTTCTTATGGGCTTTTTATTGATGTATGGATTGTATTAGATTTTATCAAATTTGTATGGATTTTTTAATTTGTATTGAATTAGTTTTAGATTTCATTGATTTCTATAATTATGCATTAATTGGTGTTCATGGACATTGGTAAGGGCCTTATGATGTTGAATTGGCTGATTTGGTATTGGCTTGAAGTGTTGATGGTGAAGTTGTAGTACGCTGACCTATTTATTCTTATTCAATGTTAATTACACTTCAATATGTTATGATTGTTTTGGTCAACCTTTGGTGGCGATGCTATGCTAATTGATGTGGCCTTGTCAGCGTTACATTCTAGTATATTTATGATCATGGACTTGTTGGCACTACTTTAACTTATATTTCATTTTTTTTCTGTAGTTGATTTGATGATGTTTGATCATATGTACGTATATGTGACAGTATGTGTTAGACTATTGATTTATCTAGGTAATCATGTTATGGTTTGACTATGTGTTAAGTGTGTAGTCTTAGAGTTGTTACATGGTTGTCCTTAATTGGGTTATTTGAGTCTAAAATAGTTTACTTGATGATTTTAAGTTAATGTATTGATTGAATAAATAAGGTTAAGGGTCATTCCTAAGAATCGAAGGAAAGATAGGCTAAATGAGTAAAATAGAAGTATATTGTGTCTTTTTTAGGTAGACTTGTGTCCCTTACTTGATGCTTATGTGAATATGTGATGTCTTGACTTGGTAACCTAAAGGGTCTTAGTCTTTAATAAGTAAATATTAATGAGACCTTGAATGATAGTATGAAAGTCATTTATGTGGAACCTTGAACAATGTTGTAAGGTTATGAGTCTTGAAATAGTTAGTCGTAATGGTATCCTTCATGTAATGAGTGATGGACTTAAGGTTTATTAGATAGAACGAAATCATATAATACATTAGAAAAGTCGCGATGAGCTTCTTGTCTCCATTGTGAGATAGCACGGATGGACCATGGTTTGGTAGGGTAAATGTTTTTGGGTCATGAACATGATATGAGACCCTTTTGTATGAACCTTAATGTAAATTGATCTATAAGAACTAAGGCTAGCACTGAGTGAGTATGGTTAAGGGAAGTAATTCTAGTTGAGTATAGGACTAGAATACAAACTAACTCCTTCATATTCCTTAACCAAGTGCCTACATGGGATCTCCATGTGCTACGATTGGCAAGTAGAACACCTCATCAAAGTAGGATATAACTTCGGATTCCATGCCTTGATACCATGTGCTATTTTAGTTCTTGCCTATTCTCATCATATGGAATACCTATAAGCATTAGAGAAGTTCTATTATGTTTAGGTTGTGGTATGGGATGCTTCTTACACAATGTTCAATAGGCTTTGAAGATGTTAATGAGAGTCCTTATCTCTTTTCTTGAGACCATTATTTGAATAACATTTATGTGATGTATGTCTCTTAAATGAAATAATGACTTAATATAATGAGCATGTAAACAAGTAAGTACCTAATGTGAAGTGACTTAAAGATTCCTTAGTTAAAATTTGAGAGGTCATAGAGGATGATTTCTTCATGTCTTATATTTGGAAGTCTTGAGAATGACTCTAGAAAGGGAATTTGAATGATATGTTTTACATGATCTAAACCTAGGAATTCATAAGGACTATTTAGGTAGCCTTGAAGTGAATGTATAGGTGTTTTGTTCTAAGAGTACTTGAGTAAGTTTTTTATATAGCCTAGGTAGGGAAGATTGTTATATCTTGTAAGTCATGTATGTTGATGTATTTTATGTGTGTATGTGTCTCATTATGAGTAATTTTATGCATCGTTTAGGCACATCTAGAGAGGGTGTATGGACGGTTTCTCTTTGTGTGACTTAAGTGAATCATAGGATGACTTTTGTGAGAGAACTACATGCTAGAAAGTATTCAAAAGGGAAGGATAGGACTTCGTTGTAAAAGTGAATGGACATCACTATAGAGTGAAGTAACTCCCTGTAAAACGAGTTCTAAAATTATATTTCGGTTTAAGTGTTTTCTTATGTGATTTTTAGTTGCTAAATGTTATTCTTATGATGATATTATGATATTTTAAATAAAAGATGCATATTTCTAATAAAATCCATTTTCATGATTTTTATGCATAATGACATGCTTTGTACATGTTGTTGAAATACTTACATAGTTTATTTTCTATCTATTAGTTCTTGGTAGGTGAAAAGCTTTGGGGAAGAAGACTTGGACAAGGATATCAGTCAACAATAAGTTGAAGTATCTCCTTACTTGACTCGAGGTCATGTATGTCTTTTTATGTTTCTTTTATAAAGTTTGTAATAGACTATATAGTAGTATGTTTTATATTTGTATGGGTCGTGACCCAAGTATTTTCGTGTCTTAAGATGATTATTTGATACTTAGTGTTTTACTATATCCATATATAAGAGAGTTTATGACTTCTATATTTTTTTACAAAATTTTTTAATTCTGCACTACTTTCCGTTATTTATATGCGATGAATGATATGATAGGCTTATACAAGACCTCAAAGAGGTCGAATATGCCAGTTGCAATCCAAGATTGTACCCTATATTCTAGGTTGTGGTTAAGGAATGTAACAAACTTGGTATCATATCATAGGTTAATAAAGGTAGTCTCAGGTATAAAAAAGACTCAAAAACTCACGTCTAGTAGAGTCTTGACCATCGGTTTGAGTCGTGACACATCTATGGGAAAGAGGCTATAGGACGATATTGTTTCCCTTCATTTCTAATCCTATGTCTCCTGGTAGAGTTACATTATGAGTATCCTTCTAAACGTATTCTTCCTTGTGTTTCTAGGAGATGAATACTAGATGGATGGCCTCTAAAAGGATGGAAAACGTAATTGTTGATGAGGATTATCCTCCTTAGGTTGAGCAAGTGCTTCATGATGGTCATGGTGTCAAAGGTGCTCAAGTTCCTCCTCAAGGTGATCATGTCCCAAATGTGGGAGGAGGTAATGAGGTACCGAAGTTGAATAATCGGGAGATTAGGGAGGCTTTGCTTTCTTTAACCCGAGCTGTGACTACTCAAGTTAACTTGAACATGGTGCCTAGGGTTAATGATATGGAGAGCCCTATGTAATCTAGGTTGAGAAACTTTATGAGGTTTAATCCTCCAATTTTTCTTGGCTCAAAGGTGAATGAGGATCCCCAAGAATTTCTTGATGGAGTCTACAAAGTTTTGAGTTCTATAGGGGCTGCATCTAGTGAGAAGGAAAAGTTTTCTTATTATTAGTTTACAGATGTGTCTCAAATTATGAATACTAAATAAAAGGACAATATGCCAATAGAGTTGGCTCCTATTGAGTCGGAAGAACTCAAGGAGACTTTTCTTGGTTAGTACTTTCGTCGTGAGAGGAGAGATGTTAAGGTAAAAGAATTTATCAACCTCAAGCAACTCAATATGAGTGTTGTGGAATACTCTTTAAAAGTTCTAAACTTTTTCTAGGTATGTTCCTTCCCTAGTGTCTAATCCAAGGGATGAAATGAGTTGCTTTGTCACGGGTGTAGCCGACTTAGTACAGGAAGAATGTCATACGGCTATGTTGCATAATGATGACTTTGGATAGACTAAAGGTGTATGCACAATCAATTGCAGAGTTTAAACTTAGGAGGATGTCAAGGATCTAGAAAAGAAGTGTTGCTAGTGATCAAGTGCAACCTGTGTTCGAAAAGAGGCTTCAAACTCAAGATGGACCTAGTGTTCGTAAGAAGAAGTTTGATAAAGGAGGTGGTTCTCAAAATGACAAACCTACAGGTGCCACTTGTGGTAAGAAACATATTGTTGAGTGTCTATTGGGTACCACTAGTTTCATTGGATGTTCAAAAGATGGGTTAAAGTGATAGATTGTAAAAACGTTGCTTCTAGAAAGGAGGGTATGAAGGTTGACCCTAGTGTTCCAAAGGAGGATTCTCCAACTAGGAGGAATTTTTAATTCACTCCGGACTAGAGGTGAGAAGCCGAATGAGAGTGATGGTGACATTGGTAAGTTCTTGTTTTCTCTCATTTAGTATGACATCTTTGTAAGTGAGGGAGTATGGCTAGAAGTTGATGCATGTGCATGATGTGTAGAAGTTTGGTTGAAATTAAATTTCAATAACGTCTTTAATTGTATGTTTTATTGAGTTATGATAGTGTTGTAAAAGTTTTTTATATGATTTTACCTTTAGTTTTAACATATCTATATCATGAGTTGCTTAAGATTGCATTTTTTAAAAACTTACCGGTAAATATCACTATTCATTGTAATATTTCCCGAATTTTGACTAATAGATTCTTTCTTCTAAAATATTTTTATGTTTTTAGAAATGATAAGTGTAAGTATAATAATGAATACATAATGAGTTTTTTCCATTTGGGATTATTATGTGAGTTTTGTAGCATAATGAGTTATAGAATTATATTTTAGTTTCTTGTGGTGTTGTGAATCTCTTGATTTGTCAAATTGGTGTTTACCTTTATTGGGGGTTTTGTTGTTTGGTGATGATCTATTATAAGTTGATTTTCCAATCTTGGAAGTGTTCGGAGGGTGGCAAGTATAATTCAAGGACGAATTGTCCAAGTGGGGGAGATTGTAAGATCTCAAAAATGACATAGGTGAACTACAAGCTAACATTATTTTCAAGGTGTTATAAAGTCCTTAAAATGTCTGTAATATTGTATTCATGCAGTAGCTAAAGTATTAGTGCGTGGAGGTAAAACGTCGAGGGTCAAGCAAAACGTTCGACGACTAAGTCACCTATGTGCCATGTATGTGGTTCTATGTGTTTATGTATGATTAATGATTTTTTAAGGTTCTTAAATTAGTTTAAATGGTATATAAAGTTAATGTGTCAAGTTTTGTGGAGTTTGGAGGTCAAACGTCAAAGAACATTCATGAATTTCGAAAGATATTTCTTGAGATTACCTTGTGTGTCTAAGCACGTTTTGTCTAGTTTTACGTGTTTGTTTTGGATGAAATTCGTGTGAGAGGTGTTAAACTTGTATACTATCATGTTTTGGTTTTAAAAGTCCGGCTAAAATTCTCTGTGGACCAACCAAGGATCCTTTAGGAAGGACCAATATATGTGGCCAAAACTACCAATAGGCAGTCCACCTATAGAAGCCAATCGATGGCTTGTGGCCTGGTCTATTCACCGTAGGTTGTGGGTATAGTTAAAGCCTTATCCTAGAAATCCAAGCTTCAATTTTCCAGGATTTGACCCAATATTAGGTGGACAACATGGTCAATAAGTGGATTGACGCCCCATCGATGCGTCAGCCGTCTGTGATTTTGTGCCTGCGTGCAACTCACTGTTAAGTTAAGGGGTGATGTTATTATTGCATCCCACTTTCATATAGATGTATTGTAGATTTTTTAAGGGTCATTTGGGTATTTTAAACATGTATATAAGTTTTTAACAATCATAAGATTTCATTCTTGAAAATCAAAACCCCAAAATCCCTTAAGATTTCCCAAAGACTCCATTCTACTCAAAAATCAAGAAATAGATTGATGTGACGTTTAGAGTGGATATTATTCATCAAAGTGAAGAATTTTCTTCATTCAGGTATGTATTTTTATCCTTTAAATTCATTTCAATAAGGACCCCAACTTTCAAAGATATTTTCAATGTTTTCAAAAGTTGAGTTGGCCAATTTCATGATTCTACCATGGGTTCTTGCATTAATGGTTTTCAAACGTCTATTATGGATTATTTTGATGTTTTATTGATGAGTTTAACCTAAATTACCTATGAACACATGAAGTTTATCTGCCTAAGATTTTTACTAAATTATGGTTTACTTGATATTGGCTTAATGCTAATGAATTCATATGTTGTTTCTTATGAGATTATATTGATGCAAGGATTTTATTTAATTTTTATGAAATTTGTATTGGATTTTTGAATCTATATTTATTTGTGTTAGATTTCATTGACTTCTATAATTTCGCATTGAATTGGTGTTCATGGCCATCGGTAAGGGCCTTATGATGCTGAATTGGGTGATTTCGTATTGACTTGAAGTATTCATGATGAAGTGGTGGTACGCTGAGATATTTAGTCTTATTCATTGTTAATTATAATTCAATTACTTTATAATTTGTTTGGTCCACCTTTTGTGGCGGTGCTATGTGAATTAATATGGCCTTGTCTGCAATAGTTTGTATTATATTGATGATCATAGCTTTGTCGGCACTACTTGAACTTATATGTATATTTGTAAAGTTATTTGATGATGTGTGATCATATATGCATATATATGAAAGTATGTGTTAGACTATTGATACCATCTAGGTAATCATATTTTGCTTTGACTATGTGTAAAGTGTGTAGTCTTAGAGTTGGTACATGGTTGTCCTTAATTGTGTTGTTTGAGTCTAAAATAGTTAAGTTGATATTTTAGGGTAATGGACAAATTGATTAAAAAAGGTTAGGGGTTATTCCTAGTAAAATGGAAGTATGGAGTGTCTTGTTTAGGTAGACTTGTGTCCCATACTTCATGCTTATATGAATATGTAATGTCTTAACATAGTAACCTTAAGGGTATTAGTCTTCAATAAAATAATATAGGTGATACCTTGAATTATACTAATAGGGTCACTCAAATGGAACCTTCAACCAAGTAGTAAGGTTATGAATCGTGAAGTAGTAAGTTGTAATGGTATTTTTTATGTAATGAGTGATGGACGTAAAGTTGGGTCGCTGGAACGACATCATATCTTACCTTAGGAAAGTCATGATGATATTCTTGTAGCCATTGTCAGATAGACCAAATGGACCTTGCTTTTGTAAGGTAAATTTGATTGGGTCATCAACATGATAAGGGACCCATTTGGATGGACCTTAATGTAAATAGATCTATGAGAACTAAGGTTACAACCGAGTGAGTATGGTTAAGGGAAGTAGTTCTAGTTAAGTATGAGACTAGAATACAAACTATGTCCTTCATAATCCTTAACTGTGTGGCTACATGAGATCTACGTGTTCTACCATTGCCAAGTAGAACACCTAATCAAAGTAGGATAGAGTTTCCGATTCCATTCCTTGGTACCATGGTCTATGTCGATTATAACATATTCTCATCATATGGGATACCTATTAGTATTACAAAAGTTCTATTATGTATAGTGTGTGTTATGGGACACTACTAAGACAATGGACAATAGGTTTTGAAGATGTTCATGAAAGTCCCTAGGTCTTGTCATAAGACCATTATTTGAATGTTCTTTATGTGATGTATGTATCTTAAATGAACCAATGAACTAATGACACAATTATAATGAGCATGTAAAGAAATAAGTACCTAATCTAAAGTCACTTAAGGATTCTTTAGTTAAAATGTAAATAGGGTAGAAAAAATGATCTCTTCATGTCTTATCTTTGGATGTCTTGAGAATGATTCTATTAAGGAAAGTTGCTTGATATGTTTGACATTACCTAAAACTTTAAGGATTATTAAGGTAGCCATGAAGTAAATGTATGGGTGTTTTTTTCTAGGAGTACTTGAGTAAGTCTTTTGATAGCCTTGGTAGGGGAGATTGTCATATATTGTATGTCTTGAATGTTGATGTATTCTATGAGTGTATGTGTCTCATTGTGAGAAATTTTTAAGATCGTTAAGGCACATCTAGAGAGGGTGTACGGGTGGTCTCTTTTTGTGTAACTTAAGTAAATCTTAGGATGACTTTAGTGATATAACTACATGTTAGAAGGTTTTCAAAAGGGAAGGATAGGACTTCACTATAACAGTGAATGGACTTCAATGTATGGTGAAGTGACTCACTATAAAGTGAGTTCTAAGGTTATATTTTCTGTTTAAGTATTTTCTTATTTGATTCTTAGTTGCTAAATATTATTCTTTTGATAATATTATGATATTTTAAATAAAAAATGCATATTTCCAATAAAGTTCATTTTCATGATTTTTATGCATAATGTTATACTTAGTACATGTGGTTGTACTAATTCAATGTTTTATTTTCTATCTATTAGATCTTGGTAGGTGAATCTCTTTGGGGAAGTAGACTTTGACATTGAGAATGTTCAAGAATAAGTTTAAATATGTCTTCACTTGACTCGAGGGCATATATGTCTTTTTATTTTTTTTTATGAAGTTTGTAATAGACTATGTTGTAGTATGCTTAAAATTTGTATGGGTCGTGATCCAAGTATTGTCGTTTTGTAAGATGATGATTCGGAAATAAAGTAGTCTTAGGTATCAAAAAGTCTCGGAAAGTCACATCTAGTAGAATATTGACCGTCGGTGTGAGTCCCGACACATCTATGCAAGACAGGATATAGGATGATAGTGTTTCCCTTCATTACTTCTCCTATGTAGTGTGGTAGAGTTATGTTATGAGTATCCTTCTCAATATATTTTTCCTTGTGTTTTTAGGAGATTAATACTAGCAGGATGGCTGCTAGAAGGATAGAAGAGGGAAGGGTTGATGAGGAAGTTCCTTGTAATGTTGAGCAAGGCTACACTATGGGTAAGGTGTCCAAGGTGCTCAAGGTGATCGAGTTCCTCCTCGAGGTTATCATGCCCCTAATGTGGGAGGAGGTGATGAAGTGTCGGAGTTGACTAATAAAGAGATTAGGGAGGCTTTTATTTCTTTAGACCGAGTCGTGACTACTAACGCTAACTTTAACATCTTGCCTAGGGTAATGCTATGGAGAGCACTATGTCATCTAGTTTGAGATACTTTGTAAGGTTGAATCCTCCAATATTTCTTGGTTCAAAGGTGAATATGGACCCCCACGAATTTCTTGATGGTGTGTACAAAGTTTTGAGTGTTGTGGGGGTTACATCTAGGGAGAAGGCGTAGTTGTCTACTAATCAATTGAGATATGTGTCTCAAATTTAGTACGCTCATTGGAAGGACAATATGCCAATAGAGTAAGTCCTATTGAGTGGTAAGAATTCAAGGAGGCTTTTCTTGGTAAGTAGATTCCCTGTTGGAGGAGAGAGGTTAATTTAGAAGAATTTATCAATCTCAAGAAATGCAAATTAAGTGTTGAGTAATAATTTTTGAAGTTATAATATTTGTCTATGTATGCACCTTCCGTAGTGTCTAAATCAAGGGATGAAATGAGTCACTTTGTGACGGGTGTAGTCGACTTAGTGAGGTAAGAATGTCGTACGGCCATGTTGCTTGATGATGACTTTCTCTAGAATCATGGTGTATGCAAAATCAATAGAAGATTCTAAATTTAGGAGTATGTCAAGGAACTTCAAAAGGAGTGTTGCTAGTGATTAAGTCCAACATAGATTTAAAAAGAGGGTTCAAACTCAAGATGGACCTAGTGTCCCTAAGAAGATGTTTGAGAAAGTAGGTGGTTCTAAAAATGACAAACCTACATGTTCCACTTGTGGTAAGAAATATTAAGGTTAGTGTCTATTGGGTACCGACAGTTGCTTTGTATGTGGAAATGATGGGCACAAAGTGAGAGATTGTAAAAACATGCTTCTAAGAAGGTGGGTAAGAAGGCTGATCCTAGTGTTCAAAATGAACATTCTCAACCTAGGAGATTTTTCTATGCACTCTGGACTAGAGGTGAGAAGACGTGTGAGAGTGATGATGACAATGATAAGTTCTTGTTTATCTCATATTAGTATGACTTCTTTCTAAGTGGGGGAGTATTGCTAGAAGTTGTTACAACTAGATGACGTTTAGGAGTTTGATTGAAATTAATTTTCACTAAATTCTTGCATTGTATGTTTTAATGAGTTATGAGCATGTTGTAAAATGTGTTTATATGATGTTTCCTTTAATTTGAGCATATCTATATCATGAATTGCAAAATATTACATTTTTGAAAATTTTCCCTAAATTTACTATTCACTATCACTGTTCACTGTATTTTTTGAAATTTGACTAATTGATTATTTGATCTAAAAATGTTTTTATGTGGTTATAACAGATGAGTTTAAGTATAGTTATGAATATAAAATGAGTTTTTTCCATTTGGGATGAATCATGTGATTTTTGTAGCATAATGAGTTATAGAATTGTATTCTAGTTTCATGTTGTGTTGTGAATCTCTTGATTTGTGAAATTGATATTTTCCCTTGATTTTGAGGTATGTGGTTTGGTTATGTTTTGTTAAGTTGATTCTCTAATGTTGGAAGTGTTCGGAGGGTGGCAAGTGTCATTCGAGGACGAATGTTGTCCAAGTGGGGGAGATTGTAAGACCTCCAAAATGACATAGGTGAACAATATACTAACATTGTTTTCAAGGTTGTATAGCGTCCTTAATATGTCTATAATTTTGTATATAGGAAGTAGCTAGAGTATTAGGCGCGTGGAAGTCCAACATCGAGGGTAAACCAAGACGTTCGATGACTAAGTCACCTTTGTGCCTTGTATGTGGTTCAATGTGCTTATGTATGATTCATAAGGTTATAATGTTATTTAATGAGTTTAAATTCATTATAAAGTCAGTGTGTCAAGTTTCATGAAGTTTGGAGGTCAAACGTCAGAGAACGTTCATGAAGTTTGAAAGATATTCCTTGAGATGACCTTGTGTGTCTAAACATGTTTCTTCCAGTTTTACGTATTCGTTTTTGATGACTTCATGTGAGAGGTGTTAAAATTTTATATGTTAATGTTTTGGTTTGAATAGTCCGGGCAAAAGTCACGAAGGACCAATCAAGGATACTTTAGGAAGGACCCATGTTGGTGGCTAAAACTGCCAAAAGGCAGTCCATCTAAATAAGGCAATCGACAGCTTGTTTCCTGATCAACGCCTCGTAGGTGGTGGGCATCGTTGGAGCCTTATACTAGGAATCCAAGCTGACATTCTCTAGTCTTTGACCCAATCGAAGGTTGACAACAGTGTCCGTAGGAGGACTGGCGCACCGTCGATGGTTCAGTCGTCTGTGAGACTCTTCCTGCGTGCAATTCACTACTAAGTTAAGGGGTGATGTTGTAATTTCAGACAACTTCCAAATATATTTATTGGATTTTTATTAAGGTTATTTTTTGTATTTTAAGCATGCATATAAGTGTTTAGAACGTAGAAGAATTCATTCTTCAAAATAAAAACCCTAAAATCCCTTAACATTTCTTATAGACTCCATTGTAGTCCAAAATCAAGGAAGATGTTGTTGTGAAGTTTTGAGTGTATATTATTCATTAAAGTGAAAAATTATCTTTATTGAGGTATATCTTTTGATACTTGAAACTCGTTTCATCAAGGAGCCCAACTTTAAAAGATGTTTTCAAAGTTTTCAAAAGGTGAATTTTCCTATTTCATGATTCTACCATGGGTTCTTGCATTAATGGTTTTAAAATCTATAATATGTATTACATTTTTTATTGAGGATTTTATCCTAAATTACCTATGAACCCATAATTTTGATGAACCTAAGATTTTGACTAAATTATGGGTTACTTGATATTGGCTTAATGTTTATGAATTCATGTAAAGTTTCTTTCGGGCTTTATGATGATGTAAGGATTGTATTCAATTGTTATCAAATTGTTATTGGATTTTTGAATCTATGTTGAATTGGTAGATTAAATTGACTTCTATAATTGTGCATTGCATTGGTGTTCATGGCCATGGGTAAGGGCCTTCTGATGTTGAATTGGGTGATTTGGTATTTGCTTGAAGTGTTGATGATGAAGTGGTGGTACAGTGACATATTTTTCTTATTCACTGTTAAGTATACATCAATTATATTATTATTGGTTTGGTCCACCTTTAGAAGCGGTGCTATGTGAATTGATGTGGTCTTGTCGGCGTTATTTTCTAGTATATTAATGATCATGAGCTTGTCGGCACTACTTGAACTTATATGAGTATTGGTGTATTTGATTTGATTACGTGTGATCATATCTACTTATATGTGAAATTATGTGTTAGACTATTGATACTATCTAGGTAATCATGTTATTCTTTGGCTATGTGATAAGTATGTAGCCTTAGAGTTGTTACATTGTTATCCTTAATTGGGTTATATGAGTCTTGAATAGTTAAGTTGATGATGTTAAGATAATGGATACATTAATTAAATAATGTTAAAGGTCATTCCTTAGCATCTAAAGAAAGATAGGCTAAATTAGTAAAATGGAAGTATGTTGTGTCTTTTTTAAGTAGACTTGTGTCTGTTATTTGATGCTTATTTGAATATGTGATACCTCTACATAGGAACCTTAAGGGTCTTATTCCTTAATAAATGAATATAGGTGAGACCTTGAATAATAATAAAAGGTTAATTTATGTGGAACCTTCAACCAAGTGGTAAGGTTATGAGTCGTGAAGTAGTAAGCATAATAGTATCCGTCATGTAATGAGTGTTGGACTTAAGGTTGATTGGCTTGAACGACATAATATCAAACCTTAGGGAAGTCGTGATGAGCTTCATGTATACATTGTGAGATAGACCTAATTGACCTTGTTTTTGTAGGTTAAATGTTATTGGGTCATGAACATGATTGTCACGACCGAGTCTAGACCCTAGCCGAAACCGGCAATGTTGACCTCTCATAGGTCGCATACAAACCTTCATACATCATAGTTACATCATCTAGATAAGTTTTAGACGAAAATTGGAATTTTTCTTTTAGTGTAAGTATACTTAGACTTCATAATAGGAAACATAGCATTCGAATAAGATCATCAACATCATTTCATAATCGTTCACAACAACCATCTCATACTAAGATATTCAAATGAATGAAATAGTTCATAGCATCATTAAATGTATATTTTCCAAAATGGCACCAATACAATGTCTGAAACAAGTGAGAAACAAATGCTAGTGGAACATCCTCCATTAAATCATGCCTACATCTAAGCTAGAGTATAAAAGTTAGGCATCCTTAAAATTAAGAGGGCCTATTATGTACGGATGAATGCTCCACGTCCAAAAAAATTCAGAGTAGTGTCGTCATGCTCTAGCATTCACCTGCACCTGCACCTAAAAGTAGAGAGTTGTATGGGATTAGTACACACTTGTACTAAGTATGGGTATATGCAAGCATACAACAAGGACATGCATGATTAAGAAGATCTCTCTCCTAACGATATTAATTATGGAAAGTCAAGTCAGTGGACATGCCAAGATAGGATAAGAAAATTCATTCTATTAGGATACATGCATCATCATACATAACATATTACTTATTAGCACATAACATATTTCATATCATTCGTTTGTATGCCATTAGATCATGGAATGATGGACTTGACATTTGGACTTCCCAAAATGAGGGCTCAACATATGAGATCTCAACTAGGGATCCTTCTTTAGAAAACCCAGAGTCTGCTTCATTCATTCATACGTACTTTATATTGATTCGTTCGAAAGCTAGTGAAAACACCAACCATACTTAGGATATAGTTTAAGACTTCTATAGGGTTCGCTTTGCAATGACCAAGAATGACATAGTTTCATTGGCTAAGTCTATCTCACCTCTTGATTATCATATCCTAACACATTTGGTGTGGTTCATTTCATTATGTGCATTACTTGAGGCTTCCCTCATGCTTTCTTTGGGAACATTAACCTTAAACCATATAGATTGTGTGAGCATCATGAAATCCTGTGTTTAACCCCACACCAAAAAGACGTAGAATCACCGACCAAAGTGAAACAAAACATTCTAGCGTATATAGGGAGTTGAACCCCTTATAGCTTATCGGTTCTTAGTATAAAGTTTTCTATGTACCTCTTCATTTCATTACTTCATATCAACTCATATAGCAGTTTGGCTCTAGCAGTAGGCATCCATATCTCATTAGCTTGATTTTTCATCCATCATTACGTATTGAGAGTGACTTGGTCCCAATTACACTTACATCTATAGTGTGATTGAGACTTGTCTCTTAATATTCAACACTCTTTGAGTTGAGTACTTTTTCGTACCTTATCTAGGCGTAGGTACAGTTTGTGTTCATTGCACTAGCCTAAATTATGGTGCCACCTATTCTCTCTTAACATCTTTTTCATTTCAACTCTACTCATCTTTCATTTCATTATTTGTTCATCGTATACCCAACTATGCTCTGTTGAGTTTTACTAGAGGTAACACAATGATTCTAGGAATAGATACAACTTTTCTCTTTTGTACAAGCCTATCCTCATGTAGTCACTCTTTCTTTGCTTATTCGTCGTTTGCTATTAATATGCTCTCTTAGAAATTTCATTTAGTGACACTAATTTTTAGGCGTAGATGCAGGTTATCTCACTTGCACTGGCCTATAGTCATGTAGTCACTCTTTTCTTTACATATAAACTATGAATTCATTCTTAACACTTTATTTTGAATTATGCTTGAGATTCGACTTTACATCATTCTACATTCCCCTTACATGAATGTTAATTTCGTCATATGCCAATGCACTTTGTCTTTTAATATGTTACACACTCTTACATAAACCTCCTAGGTTCACATCATTTCATTACATCCATCTTAGGTTCGCTTACTTTTAAATGTACGCTGGACTTATCGATCCATATGTACAAGCCATGAGCCTTCATTCATAATTCGTTTAAGTGACTCATACTTACCCAAGATTATGTGGTACAAGACTTATGCATCTTGTTGGTATGCCAAGATCTTGATTTTGACTCTTAGAGACATCATTCATTAAATATTTGTTCACATACAACTTATATGTCAATATTCAATTAGTCAAGAGAACCCAATTTCAAATCCCTTGAGCAACACTTTATATTATATTAAACTTGGTACTTGTATTTTCCAGATTTGGGGACCCTAGGGTGATCCCCATCACCCCCATGATGTTTTCATCCATTTCCCTCCTCTCTTTCTTGTTTAACGAAAAGAGACATTAGGATAAATCCCCCACAAACTCATCCTTTTTCTCCTAATTTTGTTATTTACTTTATCCAAGAGCTTGTGGGTTCAATCTCCACTCACGTCATTTTATTTTTCTCTTTTACATATCTCCAACTCTCTCATATATTCAAGAGGTTGTGGGTCAAACCCACTCACCTCATTTAATTTCTTCTTTTTCTTCTTCTAATTCTCTCCTTTATTAAAGAGCTTGTGGGTTCAATCCCCACTCATCACATTTTATTTTACTCCTTTATTTTTCTCATAAATCTCTCATCTATTCCTGAGGTTGTGGGTTCAATCTTCACTCACAACATTTAATTTTCTTTTCATTTTTCTCATGAACTTTTTATGTAATTTTTATTAGGTGAGGTATTGGATTAAATTCCCAATGACCTTACAATTTTTCAAAAAATTTACATTATAGCTCACTTTTCAAATTTTTGGCGAGACTAACATTTCGAGCAACTTGTATATTTGGTCTCTTTCAATCCATCGTTCCTCAAGTTTTAATATTGATTCTTGGAGTAATACAAGTGAAATTTTTTCAGAAACATTACTCTTATATAAACATCACACTTTTAACAATTACATATACGAAAACACAATATTTATAACACACAAATTCAGGCAGCAACACAATTAATTTACAGCACAACCATGCTCAAACAATTAACGTAAAACACTTTTTCGGAATACATCATTCATTCCTTGCGTAATTTCCAAATACACATTCAATACATATTCACAACAAGACCTAAAATTATCTACCTGAAGACATACTAACGCATGCTTTAAATCGTTCAAATGATCTAATGACCTGGGTCTCTTGGGAAAGGGGCCAAGAGAGAAGAAAACTCATACTTTGATGTTGTTCAACACTCGGTTTAATGCTGCCTATTCCAACGACAACACTGCCTCCCCACCAAAATCCATAACCTTATCCGTCGATAAGAATGTTGTTGATTTTCATTTTTAACTTATCTTTTCGTTTGAGTTTTTGTGTGTCAGTTTTTGAAGAGTGAGGAGCTATTATTTTCAGTTCTTTTGCTAATGAAAAATGTGAGAATGATAGTGAGATACATGAAAATAAAAAGATTACGATTAGGAGAGTTAGGTGGAGACTTAGTCAATCTAGGACTCTCCATTATTTATTAATATTACTATTATTATTATTTTATCAGATATCTAATTTTTCATTAATGAAATTAGAAAAATAAATATTAATTAATTTAACTAATGCACTAAATATAATAAATCAATTTATTCATTGCTTCCACCAAGGCTCGAACCCAGGTGGAGCATGATTTTTGCCAAAAGAGTAAATTTCGGTCACTTTTGCCCAAATTGCCAATACCATATTAATTAATTACTTAATTAATAAAGGTAATTACAGTACTACCCTTATCCTGGAAAGACCATTTTACCTCTAGACCCTCCAAACTTAAGATTACCCCTTTTTAAGTCTGGTTAAGAATCATCTAGGTAAATCTTCATATTTGGGTGCCCTACATAGTTGAACACAACCTTTCCTAGCTCAAATAACTCACCCAGTTAGTTAGCTTGGCTGTTGTAGAGGTTTAGAGCTTTCCTACTCTAATCGTACGCAGTGTAGATACATTAAGCATTACTTAGCATAGTCTTTTTAGGGTTGTTACATTATCCCTTCCTTAGGAAAATTCGTCCCCGAATGACACTATACATCATTTTAAAATAAAGAGGGTGATTTTTGAAAGTATTTTAACATACTTGAGTCTTTGGACTTTGTGAATTTCTATTTCACACTTACTCTGGATAATGTATATTAATAAAGCTTATATGAAGCTTCATATTTGAGATTGAGGAACTTCCTTCTCAATCGCACTTAACTTGATGCACCTCACAACTCATGCAACTCAAAAATAATGTCCACGCTATACAAAAACAACAACATGACATGAAACATGGATTCATTTTAACTCACATAGTACAATTATTACACATAAGATTTTGGACAAACAACACCAAGTCGACTACTACACTAAACCTTAAAGTTTCTTAAAGAAAACAAGACTTAGGAGGAGTACATCTAACCTCCTAGATAACATCTTGTTTGCCTCAAGATTTGAAATTGAATGGCTTCGTTTGATTGGTCCACGCCCTGCCCAATAATACCCTATCTCATTTGGCAACTGAAACCTCACTACCCTGGTTTGATAGTCTATGGTAGCATATCACTTATGGAAAAAATCTATACCTAAGATATTCAATGTTTCTTTTTGGCTAATATCTGATTTACATACTAGAAGGTTGGTGCACTTTCTTGAAACCTACTAGTAGCTTCGCATTAATAGATTAAGGAAGTCCGTCCTAAACTAGTCTCATCAAAGCATACAACATAAATAAAAAAATAAGTCAGCAACCAACATGATGACTCAAACATATTTACTTCATACTACTACTTAAAACAATACACATGAAAAAACAAACTTAGGCTACGCACCCGAGACTTAACAAGAGGTGTCTTGGTTTACATTCCTAGTCTTGAGTACGAAAAATCGTTGCCTCCTTGGAGCCTCTTAACTTGGAGAATACGACTGAACTTTCTCCTTCCCTTTTTCCCGACATCTCATATATGGACAATCCTTCTTCATATGAAGCGGTTTTAAAGATCTATAACAAGCGTTAGAGCCCCTCCTATACTCTCCTCCATGAATTTTTCCACAATTCCTACAAGGTGGCCTCTCCTAAGGTGTATCTAGTTCACTGTTTCTGTTAACTCTGGGCTCAGAATCCCTATCATAGCGAACCTTGAATGAAATTGACTCTCCTTGGTGGGAGAGTCCCTTTATAAACCTAATCTTATATTTGATTTCAGTTCTACTCTTCCTTGAAAAATTCTCCTCAGCCTGCCTTGACCTGTTCCTTTCCCTAGTGTGCTTGCTCTTCCTAATTTTTTCCACATGTTGGACATGTAATTTAAGCCTAAACAGGTCCATGCTATCATGTAACATAGTTTCCCTACACTCCTCCTGGAGTTCCTAATCAATCTTAAATCCATTGTAAATGGGAGGATTAATCCTCGTAGAGTCCCTTAACCCGTTAGCCATGGTGCTGGAAGGTGGGATCTCCGTTGGAACACCTTGTTGCGCTGCCTGGGCTGTCATGTACTTGTCCATCTATACCAAGTTTGTCCTAAATACTTAATCTGTCTACCTAATTGTGATAAAAGGCATCTCCATTCAAGCATATGAAGCCTGGGAAGGAACTTGATTTACCCCAGCAGCTGCTCCTCCAATCCATCTGCCCGCGTTTCTCCTCATATTCATCTGTTTGAATCTCTAGAGTTGATGTTAGATACGCTCTTAATACAAGGAATTCAGACATTAGAGAAGGCACAATATGATCAGAAGAAGGGAATTTTCCTATGCATCATGCAATCTCTAATTTAGGATAGTGGTGCACTTCACTACCATGACTTATAAACTACTCAGTGTGGTTGATGTTAACTAATTACCCTCGGAATTTCACTTAAGGATCCGATACAAACTTTGTCACCACCAGATTCTAGACCCTAGCTAAAATCAGCATCGTTGATCTCTTAGTGGTCGTTGACAATCCTACATACGTCATAGTTACATCATCTAGATAAATATTAGCAGAAAATTTGAACTTTTTGTTTAGTTGAAGTACACTTAGACTTCATAATAGGAAACATCGTGTTCGAATAAGATCTTCTAAAAAATTTCATAATCGTTAGCAACAACCATCTAATACAAAAATACTCAAATGAAAGAAATAGTTCATTACTGCATTAAATGTATACGTGCCAAAATTGCACCAATACTATGTCTGAAACAAGTGAGAAAGAAACGCTAGTGGTACATCCTTCACTAGCTCATGCCTAAATCTAAGCTAGCATTCAAACGATAGGCATCCTCAAAATCAAGAGGGTCTACCATGGCCGGATGAATGCTTCACATCCGAATAACTTCAGCGTAGTCTCGTAATGCTCTAGCATTCACCTACACCTACACATAAAAGTAGAAAGTTGTATGAGATAAGTACACACTTGTACTAAGTATGGCTATATGCAAGCACACACCAAGGACATGTATGATTAAGAAGAGATCTCTTCTAACGATATCAATTATAGAAAGTAAAGTCAGTGGACTTGCCTAGATCGGATTAGGAAAGTTATGCTATTCGAGTAACATGCATCATCGTATTTAACATATTGCACGCAACACATATCATATTGCTTATTAGCACATAACATATTTCATATCATTCGTCCATATGCCATGAGACTTTCGAATCATGGACTTGACATTTGGACTTCCCAAAATGAGGGCTCAACATATGAGACCTCAACTAGGGAGCCTTTTATAGCAAACCCAGAGTCTGCTTCATTTATTCATACGTACTTTATTTTTATTCGTTTGTAAGCTAATGTAAACACCAACCATACCTAGGATGCAGTTTGTGACTTTCATCGGGTTTGATGTGCAATTCCAAATAATGAGCTAGTGTCATTACCTAAGTCTAGATCACTTTTTGATTCTCCCATCCTAACAACTTTTGTATCATTCATTTCATTATGTGCATTATTTAAGGATGACATCATTCTTTCTTTGGTAACTTTAACCTTAACCAACATTAATCATGTGAGCATCATAAAATCTATTTGTTAACCCTACACCGAAAAGAGGTGAAATCACCGATCAAAGTGAACCAAAACATGCTAGCATTTATAGTGAGTCAAACCTGCTACAACCCTATATTGGCAGTATAGGTTCAAAGTCTAGGAGATATAAGTAGACCCATACCCGTGTAGACGGACAATCTCATCTCATGAGAATTACATGAAACTCTTCCATTCCGAAAGAACGAATTGCGACTTATAGCTAGCCTATCGGTGCTTAGTATAAAGTTCCATTACATTCATCTCATACATCGTAGAAGTTGGCTTCTAGAATCAGGCATCATAGCTCATTATATAATTTCTCATCTCATCATTATGTATTAAGTGTGAATAGTCCTTATACTTACATATAGAGTGTTATTGAGACTTGTCTTAATATTCAACACTCTCTAACGTATGTACTTTTGGTGACCTTATATAGGCTTAGTTACAACTTGTCTCACTTGCACTAGCATCATATTATGGTGCAACCCTGGTCTCTCTTAACATCTTTTTGTTTCATGTTTACTCACCTTTCATTATTTGTTCATCGTATAACATACATATGCTCTCATGGAATTTACATTGAGGGACATTGATTCTAGGCGTAGTTAAAACTTGTCTCACTTGTACTAGCCTATCCTCATGAAACCACTCTTTTCTTTACATATTAACTATGAATTCATTCTTAATACTTTCTTTTGGAGTATTATTGAGATTTGACTTCAAGTCATTCTACATTCCCCTTACGTGAATGTTAATTTCGTTATATGCCAATGCACTTTGTCTTTTAGTATGTTTCACACTCTTACCTAAACCTCCTAGGTTCACAACATTTCATTACATACATCTTAGGTTTGATTACTTTTAAACGTACGTTGGAATTATGGATCCATACGTACAAGCCATGAGGCTTCATTTATAATTAGTCTAATTGACTCGTACTTACCCAAGATTATATGGTACAAGACTTATGCATCTTATTGGTATGCAAGGATCTTAATTTTGACTCTTAGAGGCAGTATTCATTAAATATTTTTTCACGTATGACATATGTGTCAAACGTAATTGGGCAAGGGAAACCGATTTAGAATCCCTTGAGAAAAGCTAATATTATGTTAAACTTGGTACTTACATTTTTAAGATTCGGGGGACCCTAGGTCGATCCCCATCACCCCCATAATGTATTCTTTCTTTTCCCTCCTCTCTTTATCGTTTAAGAAAAATATATTGTGGGTTTAATACCCAACAAACTAATTCATTTTCCTTTAATTTTTTTCTTAACTTTATCCAAGAGGTTTTGGGTTCAATCCCAACTCACCTCATTTTATTTTTCTCTTTTATATTTTTCTAACTCTCTCATATATTCAAGAGGTTGTGGGTTCAATCCACACTCACCTAATTTATTTTCTTCCATTTTCTTCTCCTAATTCTCTCCTCTATTCAAAAGGTTGTGTGTTGAATCTCCACTCACCAAATTTTATTTTACTCTTTTGTTTTTCTCCCAACTCTCTCTTCTATCCAAGAGGTGTTGGGTTCAATCCCACTCACCACATTTAATTTTTTTTTGTTTTTCTTATGAACTTTTTATGTAAATTTCATTTGGTGAGGTCTTGGTTCAATTCCCAATGACTTCATGTTTTAATGTTGATTCCTGGAGTAATTCTAGTGAATTTTTTCCAGCAACATTGCCCTTATATGAAAATCACACTTTTAGCATTTATATATATGAAAACAAAATTTTTTTATAACACACAAATTTCAGGAAGCAACATAGTTAATCTAAAGCACACCCATGCTCAGAAAATTAACGTACAACACTTTTCCGTAATACATCTTTCATTCCTAACATAATTTAAAAATACAAATACAATACATAATCAAAACCAGACCTAAAATTGTCTATCAGAAGACATACAAATGCATGCTTTGAATCTTTCAAAGGATCTAATGACAGGGGCATGCAACGGGGACAAACTTAGTTTTTCAATTGCGATGAAACTGAACCTTAAGGGTATTTTAGGAAAGGGGACAACAGAGAAGAAAACCCATACCTTAATTTAGTTCAACACTTGTTTCAATGCTGCCTATTCCCACAACACCACTGCCTCACCACCAAAATCCAAAACCCTATCCGTTGAGAAGAATGTTGTTGAATTTCATTTTTAGCTTAGCTTTTCGTTTGAGTTTTTGTGTATAATTTCTTCAAGAGTGAGAGTGAGAGATTTGAGAATGAGAGGACTTGGATAAGGAGAGTTAGGTGGAGACTTAGTCAAACTATGACTCCACATTATTATTTATTATTTTTATAATTATTATTATTATTTTATTAGAAATCTTATTTTCCTATAACTATATCAGAAAAATTAAATATTAATTAATTTACCTATTTCTTTAAATAGAAGAAATCAATTATATCATTGCTTCCACCAAGTCTCGAACCTAGGTGGAGCAAGATTTCGCTTAAAGGGTCAATTTAGGCCACCTCTGACCAAATTGACCCTTAACCATATTAATTAATTAATTAATTAGGGAAATTATTATACTACCCTTATCCTCTAAAAAAATAAGTACATAATCTTAAGTGACATAAGGATTCACTAGTTAAAATGTGAAGAGGGCATAAAGGATGATCTTTTGATGTATTATCTTTGGAATTCTTGAGAATGACACTAGTTAGGGAAGTTTCTTGATATATTTGACATGATCTAAACCTAGGAAGTCCTAAGGATTTTTTTTGTAGTCTTGTAATGATTGTATGGGCGTTTTCTTCTAGGAGTACTTGAGTAAGTCTTTTCATAGCCTTGGTAAGGGATATTGTATTATCTTATATGTCTTCTATGTTGATGTATAGTATTTGTGTATGTGTGTCATTATGAGTAATTTTGAATATCGTTCAGGCACATCTAGAGAGGGTGTAAGGGCGGTCTCTCTTTGTATGACTTAAGTAAATCTTAGGATGACTTAAGTGAGAGAACTACATGCTAGAAGGTGTTAAAAAGAGAAGTATAGGACTTCACTTTAATAGTGAATAGACTTTACTATACGATGAAGTGAGTCACTATAAAGTAAGATCTAAAATTATATTTTCGGTTTAAGTGTTTTCTTATATGATTCTAAGTTGCTAAATGTTATTATTATGATAATATTACGATGTTTTAAAGAAAATATTCAAATTTCCAATAAAGTTCGTTTTCATGATTTTTATGCATAACGTCATACTTAGTACATGTGGTTGCACTGATTTTATGCTTTATTTTCTATCTATTAGGTCTTGGTAGGTGAAGAGCCTTGGGTAAGAAGACTTGGACAAATAAATTGTTCAAGTAGAAGTTGAAGTATGTCATCACTTGACTCGAGTGCATATATGTCTTCATATATTTCTTTTATGAATTTTGTAATAGACTATATAGTAGTATGTTTTAAATTTGTATGGGTAGTGACCCTAGTATTGTCATGTCTTAAGATGGTGATTGGACATTTAGTGTTTTCCTATTTCCATATATGAAAGAGTTTATGAGTTCTATATTGTTTTATGAAAAATTTTTAATTCCGCACTACTTTTCATTATGTATATGCGATGAATGATATGATAGGGGTATAAGACCTCCGAGAGGTCGAATACGCTAGTTGCAATCAAAGAGTATACCCTATCTTCTAGAATGTGGTTTCGGGATCTGACAAGCTTGCTATTAGAACATAGGTTAATGAAAATAGTCTTAGATCTCAAAAAGTCTCAAAAATTCACATCTAGTAGAGTCTTTACCACCCGTGTGAGTCGTGACACATCTATGGAATAAAGTCTATAGGATATAGTGTTTCCTTAATTACTATTCATTTGTCGTGCGGTAGAGTTATGTTATGAGTATTCTTATAAATGTATTTTTTCCTTGTGTTTCTAGGAGATGAATACTAGATGGATGGCCGCTAATAGTATGGAAGAGGTAAGAATTGATGAGGAACTTCTTCCTCATGTTGAGCAAGTTGATCAAGTGTTTCATAATAATCAAGGTGTCAAAGGTGCTCAGGTGACTCCTCAAGGTTATCATGCCCCTAATGTGGGAGGAGGTTATGAGGTGCCGGAGTTTTCTAATAGGGATATTAGGGAGGATTTCCTTTCTTTAGCCTGAGCCGTGACTACTAAAGATAACTTGAAAATCATGCCTAGGGTTAATGCTATGGAGTGAACTATGTCATCTAGGTTGAAAGACTTTGTGAGGTTCAATTCTCCGATCATTCTTGGCTAAAAGGTTAATGAGGATCTCCAAGAATTTCTTGATGGTGTGTACAATATTTTGAGTGCTACGGAGGATACATCTAGGGAGAAGGCGGAGGTGTCTTCTTATCAATTGATACATGTGTATCAAATTTGGTACATTAAATGGAAGGACAATAGGCCAATAGAGTTGGGTCCTATTGGGTGGGAAGAATTCAAGAAGGATTTTCTTGGAATATACTTTCACCGTGAGAGGAAAGAGGTTAAGGTAGAAGAATTTATCAATCTCAAGGAATGCAATATAAGTGTTGAGGAATACTCTTTGATGTTCTCAACTTTGTCTAGGTATGCACCTTCCCTTATATATAATCTAAAGTATGAAATGAATCACTCTGTGATGGGTGTATCCAACTTAGTGAGGGAAGAATGGTATAAGGCTATGTTGCATGATTATATGACTTTGGCTAAACTAATTGTGTATGAACAATTAGTTGAAGAGTCTAAAATTAAGATGATGTCAAGGAACTTAAAAATAAGTGTTTCTAGTGATCAAGTGCAACCTAGAGTTAAAAATAGGGTTCTAACTCAAGATGGACCTAGTGTTTCTCACAAGACGTTTGTGAAAGGAGGTGGTTCTCAAAATGACAAACCTACATGTTCCACTTGTGGTAAGAAACATTATGGTTGTTTATATTGGGTAGCGATAGTTTCTTTGGATGTGGAAAAGATGGGCACAATGTGAGAGATTGTCCAAACGTTACTTTTAGGAAGGAGGGTAAGAAGGTTGAGCCTAGTGTTCCAAAGGAAAATGCTCACACAAGGAGGCGTTTCTATGCACTCCGAACTAGAGGTAAGAAATTGGGTGAGAGTGATGATTACATTGATAAATTCTTGTTTCTCTCATTTTAATGACTTCTTTCTAAGTGGGGGCGTATGGCTACAAGTTGTTGCATGTGCATGATGTTTAGGAGTTTGGTTGAAATTGAATTTCATTTAGTTCTTGCATTCTGTGTTTTATCTAGTTATAAGCATGTTTTAAATGGTGTTTATTTGATTTTACCTTTCATTTGAGCATTTCTATATCATGAATTGCTTAAGAATGCATTTTTGAAAAATTCTCCTAAAAGCACTGTTCACTGTAATATTTTCTAAAATTTGACTAATTGATTCTTTGGTCTAAAAATGTTCTTATGTGGTTAGAACTTATGAGTATAAATATTATAATGAGTACAAAATGAGTTTTTGCTATTTGGGATGAAGCATGTGAGTGTTGTAGCATAATGAGTTATAAAATAATATTCTACTTCCTGTTGTGTTGTGAAGCTCTTGAAGTTGTGAAATAGATTTTTTCCCTTTATTGTGAGTTATGTTCTGTTAGGTTGATTCTCTAATCTTGGAAGTGTTCGGAGGGCGGCAAGTGTCATTCGAGGACAAATATTATCCATGTGGGGAGATTGTATGACCTAAAAAATGACATAGGTGAACTGGATTCTAATATTGTTGTCAAGGTGGTATAATGTCCTAAATATTTCTATAATGTTGGGTTGAGTAAGTATCTAATGTTAAGGTGAATTGAAGTTAAACATCGACAGTCAACCATGACATTCGACGACTAAATCACCATGTTCCCCGTATGTGATTCTATGAGTTTATATGTGATTAATGTAGTTTTAAGGTTTTTAAATGAGTTTAAATGGTGTATAAAGTCGGTGTGTCAGGTTTCGTGAAATTTGGAGGTCAAACGTCCAAGAACGTTCATGATGTCCTAAAGATATGCCTTGAGATGACTTGCGTGTCTAAGCATGTTTTGTTGAGTTTTATGTGTTCGTTTTGGATGAAATACATGTGATAGGTGTTAAAATTTTATAAGATCACGTTTGGGTTTGAAACGTCCGGGAGAACGTCCCCAAGTAACAATCAAGGTTCCTTGAGGAATGACCCATGTTGGTGGCCGAAACTGCCAAAATCAAGTCCACTTATAGAAGGCAATCAATGGCCTATGGCCTGGTTGACGCCCCGTAGATTGTGGTATTAATTGGATCCCTAGCCTAGGAAGCCAAGATTCCATTTTGCAGGCTCTGACCCAGTCGACGGTGAACAACACAGTCCGTAAGTGGACTAATGCCCTGTCGATGGTTCAGTCGTCTTTGAGCTTTTGTCTGCGTGCAACTGACTATTAAGTTATGGGGTGATGTTGTAATTTCACCCCACTTACAAATAGATGTATTGGTTGTCTTTTAAGGTCTTTTGGGTATTTTAAAAATGTATATAATTGTTTAACTCTTATAATATTTAATTCTTCAAAATCAAAACCACAAAATCCCTTAAGATATCCCAAAGACTTCATTGTAGTACAAAATCAAGAAAGAGCTTCGTGTGATGCTTTGAGTGGAGATTTTTCATCAAAGTTAAGAATTAACTTCATTTATGTATGGCTTTTGATCCTTGAAACTCGTTTAATCAAGGAGACCAACTTTCAAAGATGTTTTCAATGTTTTAAAAAGCTAAATTCTCAAATTTCATGATTCTACCTTGGGTTCTTGCATTAATGGTTTTTCAAGAGTCTATCCTGTATTAGATTGATGTTATGTTAATTATTATAACCTAAATTACCTATGAATCCATGAAGTTGATGTACCTAAGATTTGACTAAATTATGGGTTACTTAATATTGGCTTCATGTATAATAATTCATGTGTAGTTTCTTATGGGCTTTCTATTTATGTAAGGATTGTATTCAATTGTTACCAAATTTGTATTGGATCTTTGAATCTACATTGAATTTTGTGAAATTTCATTGATTTCTATAATTGTGCATCGAATTGGTGTTCATTACCATGGGTAAGGCCCTTATGATACTGATTTGTGTGATTTGGTATTGGCTTAAGGTGTTGATGACATAGTGCTGGTACGCTTCCCTATTTAATCTTATTCAATGTTAATTATACTTTACTTAAGTTATGATTGGTATGTTCCACCTTTAGTGACAGTGCATGTTTATTAATGTGGCTATGTCGGCGTTACTTTCTAGTATATTGATATTCATGTCCTTATCAGAAGTACCTGAAATTATATAGCTACTTGTGTAGTTGATTTGATGATGTGTGATAATATCTACCTATATGTGAAAATATGTGTTAGACTATTGATACTATCAAGGTAATCATGTTATTTTTTGACTATGTGCTAAGTCTTTAGTGTTAGAGTTGTTACATGGTCATCCTTAATTGGGTTATATGAGTCTAAAATTGTTGAGTTGATGATGTTAAGGTAATGGATAGATTGAATAATTAAGGTTAAGGGTCATTTATAAGAATCTAAAGAAAGATAGGATAAATGAGTAAAATGGAAGTATGATGTGTCTTCTTTAGGTAGACTTGTGTCCCTTACTTGATGCTTATGTGTATATGTGATGTCTTGACTTAGGAACCTAAAGGGTTTTAGTGTTGAATAAATTAATATAGGTTAGACCTTGAATGATAGTAAGAAATTCATATATGTGGAACCTTGAACCAAGTGGTAAGGTTATTAGTCGTAAAGTAGTTAGCCCTAATGTTAACCTTCATCTAATGAGTGATGGACTTTAGTTTGATTGGAGGGATCGACATCATATCATACCTTAAGAATGTCGCGATGAGCTTCTTTGTCTCCATTATGAGATACCCTAATAGACCTTTCACTGGTATGAACCTTGATTAAATTGATCTATGAGAACTAAGGCTAACACCGACTTAGTATGGTTAAGGGAATTATTTCTAGTTAAGTATTAGAGTAGAATACAAAGTAAACCCTTCATATTTCTTAACCATGTTCCTACATGAGATCTCCATGTTCTACCATTGGCAAGTATAACACCTCATCTAAGTAGGATAGAACTTCGGATTCAATGCCTTGATACCGTGGTCTATATAAGTTCTTGTCTATTTTCATCAAATGGGATACCTTTTAGCATTAGAGAAGTTCTATTATGTTTAGATGGTGGTGTGGGACATTACTTAGACATTGCACCATAGGCTTTGAAGATGTTAATTAGAGTCCCTAGGTCTTGTCTAAAGACCATTATTGGAAAGTCCTTTATGTGATGTATGTCTCTTAAATGAACTAATGACTTAATGGTAATGAGAATGTGAATAAATAAGTAGCTAATCTAAAGTGATTTAAGGATTCCTTATTTAAAATGTGAAGAGGGCATAAAGAATAATCTCTTCATGTCTTATCTTTGGAAGTCTTGAGAATGACTCTAGTTAGGGAAATTGCATGATATTTTTGACATCATCTAAACCTAGAAAGTCTTAAGGATTATTTAGGTAGACATGAAGTGAATGTATGGGTAATTTTCAGAATCGTTTAAGCACATCTATAGCGGGTCGAATGGGAGGTCTCTCTTTGTGTGACTTAAGTGAATCTTAGGATGACTTTAGTAAGAGAACTACATCCTAGAAGGTGTTGAAACGGGAAAGATAGGACTTCATTGTAACATTGAATGGACTTCACTGTATATATTAAAGTGACTCACTATAAAGTGAGTTCTAAAATTATATTTTTTATTTGAGTTTTTTCTTATGTTATTCTAAGTTGCTAAATGTTATTCTTATGATTATATGATGATGTTTTAAAGAAAAGATGTATATTTCAAGTAAAGTCCATTTTCCTGATTTTTATGCATAATTCCATTATTAGTACATGTTGTTGTACTGATTCCATGCTTTATTCTCTATCTATTAGTTCTTGTTAGGTGAAGAGATTTGGGGATGAAGACTTGGACAAGGAGATTATTCAAGAAGAATTTTAAGTATGTCCTTACTTGAATCGAGGGCATATATGTCTTTTTATGTTTCTTATATGAAGTTTGTAATAAACTTTATAGTATTATGTTTTAAGTTCGTATGGGTTGTAACCCAAGTATTGTCGTTTCTTAAGATGATGAATTGAAACTTAGTGTTTTCCTATTTCCATATATGAAAAGTTTATGAACTCTATATTATTTTACGACAAGTTTTAATTCCACTCTACCTTTCGTTATGTATATGTGATGAAAGATATGTTGGCTTGTATAAGACCTCCGAGAGGTTGAATACACCGGTTGTAATACAATATTGTACTCTATATTCTAAGATGTGGTTTCGTGATGTGACAAGCTTGGTATCAAAGCATAGTTTAATGAAACTAGTCTTAGTTATAAAAAAGTCTAGAAAAGTCACGTCTAGTAGAGTCTTGACCATCGGTGTGAGCCACGACACATCTTTAGGTGACAGGGTATTAGACGATAGTGTTTCCCTTCATTTCGAATCATATGTCGTGTGGTAGAGTTATGTTTTGAGTATCCTTTTAAATTTATTATTCCTTTTATTTCTAGGATATGAATACTAGAAGGATAGCCGCTAGAAGGATGGAAGAGGGAAGGGTTAATGAGGAAGTTCGTCCTTATGGTGAGCAAATTGACCAAGTTCCTCAGGATGGGCAAGGTTTCAAAGTTTCTCAAGGTGCTCAAGTGACTCCTCAAGGTGATCATACCCTTAATGTGGTATAGGTAATGATGTGCCAGAGTAGACTAATTCAGAGATTAGGGAGTTTTTTCTTGCTTTTCCACGAGCTGCGACTAGTCAAAGTAACTTGAAGATGGTGCCTAGGTTTAATGCAATAGAGAGAACTATATTATATTGGTTGAAAGACTTTGTTAAATTGAATCCTCCAATCTTTATAGGCTCAATGGTGAATAAGGATTCCCCGATAATTTTTTGATGGTGTGTACAAATTTTTCAGTGCTATGGTGGTTATATCTAGGGAAAAAGCGGAGTTTTCTTCTTATCAGTTATGAGATTTTTCTTAAATTTTGTACAGTCAATTAAAGGACAATAGTTCAATAGAGTTGGGTCCTATTGAGTGGGAAGAATTCAAGGAGGCTTTTCTTGGTAAGTACTTTCCATGTGACAGAAGAGAGCTTAAGGTAGAAGAATTTATCAATCTCAAGGAATGCAATATAAGTATTGAGCAATACGCTTTAAAGTTCTTAACTTTGTCTAGGTATGCACCTTCCCTAGTGTCTAATCCAAGGGATGAATTAAGTATTTTTGTGATGGATGTAGCCGATATAGTGAGGGAAGAATGTCGTACGACTAAGTTGCATGATGATGACTTTTGCAATAATCATGGTGTATTCACAATAAATTGAAGATTCTAAACATAAGAGGATGTAAAGGAACTTGAAAAGGAGTGTTTCTACTGATCAACTATAACGTAGGTTCAAAAATAGGGTTCAAACACAAGATGGACCTAGTGTTCCTAAGTTGAAGTTGAAGAAGGCGGTGGTTCTCAAAATGACAGACCTACATGTGACACTTGTGGTAAGAAACATTATGGTGAGTGTCTATTAGGTAACTACTGTTTCTCTTGATGTGGAAAGATGGGCACAAAGTGAGAGATTGTCAAAACATTGCTTCTAGGAACTAGGGTAAGAAGGTTGAGCCTAGTGTCCCAAAGGAAGATGCTCCAACTAAGAGGCATTTCAATGAACTCTGTACTAGAGGTGAGAAGCCGAATAAGAGTGATGATAACGTTTGTAAGTTCTTGTTTCTCTCATTTAGTATGACTTCTTTCTAAGTGGGTTAGTATAACTAGAAGTTGTTTCTTATGCAATATGTTTAGGAGTTTGGTTGAAATTGAATTTCATTAATTTCATGCATATGTGTGTTTTACTAAGTTATGAGCATGTTGTAAAAGGTTTTTATATGATGTTAGCTCTCATTTGATCAGCTCTATATCATGAATTTCTTAAGATTGCATTTTTGAAAAAATTTGCCTAAAATCATTGTTCATTGCCACTGTTCACTGTAATATTTTTTGAAATTTGACTTATTTATTCTTTGGTCTAAAAATTTGTTTTGTGGTTAGAACTGATGAGTATAAGTATAATAATGAATAAAAATGAGTTTTTGCCATTTGGGATGAAGCATGTGAGTTTTGTCGCATAAAGAGTTATAAAATTGTATTCTAGTTTCTTGTTGTATCGTGAATCTCTTTAATTTGTGAAATTGATATTTCCCTTGATTGTAAATTATGTGGTTTGGTTATGTT
Source organism: Solanum habrochaites (assembly GCA_027704765.1). Taxonomy (NCBI): domain Eukaryota; kingdom Viridiplantae; phylum Streptophyta; class Magnoliopsida; order Solanales; family Solanaceae; genus Solanum; species Solanum habrochaites. The sequence continues at coordinate 35,110,402 of JAKWJA010002497.1, read as the reverse complement.
CTATTAAGTTGATTCTCTAATCTTGGAAGTGTTTGGAGGGTGGAAAGTGTCATTCGAGGATGAATGTTCTCCCAGTTTGAGAGATTGTAAGACCTCAAAAATGACATAGGTGACTATATACTAACAATGTTGTAAATGTGGTCTAAGGTCCTTAATATGTCTATAATGTTGTATTGAGGCAATAGCTAAAGTATTAGGTGTGTGCAAGTCAAACGTCGAGGGTCAACCAAGACGTTCGACGACTAAGTCACCTATGTGCCTCGTATGTAGTTATATGTGTTTATGTGTGATTGATGATGTTTTAAGGTTCATAAATGAGTTTAAATTGTGTATAAAGTAAGTGTGTCAAGATTCGTGAATATTGGAGGTCAAAAGTCAAAGAAAGTTCACGAAGTTTGAAATATAGGTCTTGAGATGACCTTGTGTGTGTAAGCATGTTTCGTCATGTTTTACATGTTCGTTTTGAATGAAATTCATATAAAACGTGTTAAAATTGTATAATATCATGTTTTTTTTAAAAGGTCCGGGTGAACATCCCCAAGGAACAACCAAGGGTCCTTGAGGAAGGACCCATGTTGGTGGCCAAAACTGCCAAAAGGCAATCCACCTACGGAAGGAAATTGATGGCTTGTGTCTTCGTCAACGCCTGTTATTGTGTACGTCGTTGGAGACTTATAATAAGAATACAAGCTTCAATTTTCAAGGCTATGATCCAACCGACGGTCGAGATCACGGTCCGTTAGTGGACTAACGCCCCGTCGATGGGTCAGCCGTCTCAGAGCTTGTGCCTGCGTGCAACTCACTATTAAATAAAGGTGTGATGTTGTAATTTCACCCAACTTCAAAATAGATGTATTTTCGTTTTATTAAATGTATTTTGGGTATTTTAAGCATGTATATAAGTATTTAACACTTAAAAGATTCGATTCTCAAAAATTAAAACCAAAAATCCGTTACGATTTCGAAGAGACTCCACTGTAGTCTATTATCAAGGAAGAGCTTTGTGTGATATTTTGAGTGGAGATTATTATTCAAATTCAATAATTACGTTCATTTAGGTATTAATTTTTATCCTTTATACTCATTTCATCAGGAATCCCATCTTTCTAAGATGTTTTCAAAGTATTCAAAAGGTGAATTGTCCAATTACATTATTCTACCATGGGTTCTTGCATTAATGGTTTCCAAACGTCTATTATAGATTAGATTTATGTTGTATTGGTTATTTTAACCTAAATTTCCCATGAACCCATGAATTTGATGAACCTAAGATTTTGACTAAATTATGGGTTACTTAATATTGGCATAATGTTGATGAATTCATGTGTAGTTTCTTATGGGGTCTCTATTGATGTAAGTATTGTATTAAATTGTTATCATATTTGTATTGGATTGTTGAATATACATTGAATTGTGTTAGATTTCATGGATTTCTATAATTCACAAATGGCTTTATGATGTTGAATTGGGTGATTTGGTATTCTCTTGAAGTGGTGATAATGAAGTGGTGGTACGCTGAACTATTTCTTCTTATTCAATGTTAATTATACTTAAAATATGTTATGATTTACTTTGTTAACCTCTGGTAGCGGTGCTATGTGAATTGATGTGGCCTTGTCGGCGTTACATTCTAGTATATTGATGATCATGTCCTTATAAGAACTACTTGAACTTATATAGCTATTGTGTAGTTTATTTGATAATGTGTAATTATATCTACCTATATGTGAAAATATGTGTTAGACTATTGATACTATCTAGGTAATCATGTTATTTTTTGACTATGTGTTAAGTTTGTAGTCTTATAGTTTTTATAGGGTTGTCCTTAATTGGGTATATATGTCTTAAATGGTTGAGTGGATGATGTTAAGGTAGTGGATAGATTGACTAATTAAGGTTAAGGGTCATTCCTAAGAAAGTAATGAAAGATAAGAAAAATAAGTAAAATGGAAGTATGTTGTGTTTTCTTTAGGTAGACTTGTGTCCTTTATTTGATGCTAATCTGTATATGTGATGTCTTAACTTAGGAACCTAAAGGGTTTTAGTCTTGAATAAATGAATATATGTGAGACCTTGAATGATAGTAAGAGGGTCATTTATGTGGAACCTTGAACCAAGTGGTAAGGTTATGAGTCGTAAAGTAGTTAGACTTAATGGCATCCTTCATGTAATGAGTGATGGACTTAAGCTTGTATAGATGGAACGACATCATATAATACCTTAGGAAAGTCGCGATGAGCTTTTTGTCGCCTTTATTCGATACCTTTATCGACCTAGCTCTGGTAGTTGTAATTGTGATTGGGTCATGAACATGACATGGGACCCATTTGTATGAACCTTAATGTAAATTGATCTATGAGAACTAAGTATAACACCGAGTGAGTATGGTTAAGGGAAGTATTTCTAGTTAAGTATGAGAGTAGAATAGAAAGTACGCCCTTCATATTTCTTAACCATGTGCCTACATGAGATCTCCATGTTCTACCATTGGCAAGTATAACACCTCATCTATGTAGGATAGAGTTTTGGATTCCATGCCTTGCTACCATGGTATATGTCGGTTATTGTCTATTTTCATCAAATGTGATACCTATTAGCATTACAGAAGTCTATTATGTTTAGATGGTGGTACAGGACGCTACTTAGACATTTCACAATAGTCTTTGAAGATGTTAATTAGAGTCCCTAGGTCATATCTAAAGACCATTATTTGTAAGTCCTTTATGTGATGTATGTCTCTTAAATGAACTAATGAACTAATGACTTAATGGTAATGAGCATGTGAATAAATAAGCACCTAATCTAAAGTAACTTAAGGATTCCTTAGTTAAAATGTGAAGAGGGCATAAATGATGATCTCTTCATGTATTATATTTTGAAGTTTTGAGAATGACTCTAGTTAGGGAAGTTTCTTGATATGTTTTATATGATCTAAAAGTAAGAAGTCTTAGGTATTATTAAGGATAGCCTTCAAGTGAATGTATGGGCGTTTTCTTCTAGGAGTACTTAAGTAAGTCTTTTGATAGACTTTTTAGGGGAGATTGCCATATCTTGTATGTCTTGAATGTTGATGTATTGTATGTGTGTGTGTGTCTCTTTATGAGTAATTTTTATTATCGTTTAGGCATATGTAGAGAGGGTGTATGGGGGGTCTCTCTTTGTGTGACTTAAGTGAATCTTAGGATGAAATTAGTAAGAGAACTACATGCTAGAAGGTGTTCAAAAGGTAAGGATAGTACTTCACTATAACAGTGAATGAACATCACTGTACACTCAAGTGACTCACTTTAACTGAGTTCTAAAATTATATTTTTGGTTTAATTGTTTTGTTATGTGATTCAAAGTTTCTAAATGTTATTCTTATGATGATTTATGATGTTTTAAAGAAAAGATACATATTTCTAATGAAGTCAATTTTCATGATTTTTATGCATAATGCCATACTTAGTGCATGTGGTGGTACTGATTCCATTCTTTATTTTCTATGTATTAGTTCTTGATAGGTGAAGAGCTTTTGGGGAAGAACACATGTACAAGGAGATCGTTCAAGAAGAAGTTGAAATATGTCTTCACTTGACTCGAGGGTATATATGTCTTTTCATGTTTCTTTTATGATGTTTCTAATACACTATATAGTAGTATATTTTAAATTCATATGGGTCATGACCAAAGTATTGTTGTGTCTTTAGATGATGATTCGAGACCTAGTGTTTTCCTTTATCTATATATGAAAGTTTTTATGACTTCTATATTTCTTTACGAAAAGTTTTAATTCCACACTACGTTTCGTTATGTATATGTGATGAATGATATGATAGGCTTGTATAAGCCCTCTGAGAGGTCGAATACACCGGTTGAAATACAATATTGTACCCTATCTTCTAGGGTGTGGTATCTTGATGTGACAAGCTGGTATCAAAGCATAGGTTAATGAAACTAGTTTGAGGTATCAAAAAGTCTAGAAAAGTGACTTCTAGTAGAGTCTTAACCATCGGTGTGAGTAAGGACACAACTATAGGCCAAAGGCTATTAGACGATAGTGTTTCCCTTAGTTTCTACTCATATGTTGTGTTGTAGAGTTATGTTATGAGTATCATTATAAATGTATTTTTCCTTGTCTTTATAGGAGATGAATACTAGAAGTATGGCCGCTAGAAAGATGGAAGAGGGAAGGATTCATGAGGAAGTTCGTTCTTATGTTGAGCAAGTTTAGAAAGTGCCTCATGATGGGAAAGGTTTCCAAGTTGCTCAAGGAACTCAATTTCCTCCTTAAGGTGATAGTGCCCCAAAGGTGGTAGGAGGTAATGATGTGCCGGAGTTGACTAATTGGAATATTCCAGAGTCTTTGCTTGCTTTAGCCCTAGCCGCGACAACTTAATCTAACTTGAACCTGGTGATTAGGGTAATATAATGGAGAGCACTATGTCATCTACGTTGAGAGACTTTATGAGGTTGAATCCTCTAATCATTATTGGTTCAATGGTGAATGAGGATCCCTTAGAATTTGTTGATGGTGCGTACAATGTTTTTAGTTCTATGGTTGTTACATATAGGGAGAAAGAGTAGTTTGCTTCTTTGAAGTTGAGAGATTTGTCTCAAATTTGGTACACTCAGTTCAAGTACAATAGGCCAATAGAGTTGGGTGCTATTGAGTGGGAAACATTCAAGGAGGCTTTTCTGGGTAAGTACTTTCCCCGTGAGATAAGAGAGGTTAAGGTAGAAGAATTCATCAATCTCAAAAAACACTATATGAGTGTTGAAGAATACTCTTTGAAGTTCTCAACTTTGTCTAGGTATGCACCTTCCCTAATGTCTAATCCAAGGGATGAAATGAGTCTTTTGTGACGGGTGTAGCCAACATAGTGCGGAAGAATGTGGTACGGCTAAGTTTCATGCTGATGATTTTTGCTAGACTCATGGTTTATGCACAATTAAATGAAGAGTCCAAACATAAGAGGATGTAAAGGAACATGAAAAGGAGTGTTTCTAGTGATCAAGTGCAACCTAGGTTCAAAAAGAGAGTTCAAACTCATGATGGACCTAGTGTTCGTAAGATGAACTTTGATATAGGAAGTGGCTTTAAAATGGACAAACCTACATGTGCCACTTGTGGTAAGAAACATTATGGTGAGTTTTCTATTGGGTACCGGCAGTTTCTTCTGATGTGGAAAGATGGGCACAAAGTGAGAGATTGTCAAATCATTGCTTCAAGGAAGGAGGGTAAGAAGGTTGAGCCTAGTGTTCCAAAGGAAGATGCTCTAACTAGGATTCGTTTCTATGAACTCAGGACTAGAGGTGAGAAGCCGAATAATAGTTATGATAACATTGGTATGTTCTTGTTTCTATCATTTAGTATGACTTCTTTATAAGTTGGGGAGTATGGCTAGTAGTTGTTGCTATGCAAGATTTTTAGCAGTTTGATTGAAATTGAATTTAATTAACTTCTTGAAGTTTGTGTTTTATTGAATTATGAACATCTTTTAAAAGGTGTTTATATGATGTTACCTTTCATTTGAGCATTTCTATATCATGAATTTCTTTAGATTTCATTTTTGAAAACTTTGCCTAAAATCAGTTTTCATTTTCACTGTTCACTGTAATATTTCCGAAATTTGACAAATTTATTCTTTGGTAAAAAAAATTTGCTTTGTGGTTAGAACTGATGAGTAGATAATGAATAAAAATAATTTTTTGCCATTTGGGATGAAGCTTGTAAGTATGTCTCATTATGTGTTATAGAATTGTATTCTAGTTTCTTGATGTGTTGTTTAGCTCTTGAATTTGTGAAATTGATGTTTTCCCTTGATTGTAAATTATGTGGCTTGGTTATGTTCTATTAAGTTGATTATCTAATCTTGGAAGTGTTCGGAGGGTGGAAAGTGTCATTCGAGTACGAATGTTCTCCAAGTTTAAGAGATTGTAATACCTCAAAAATGACATAGGTGAGTGGATACTAACATTTTTGTAAAGGTGGTCTAAGGTCCTTAATGTGTCTATAATGTTGTATTGAGGCAGTAGCTAAAGTATTAGTTGCGTGCAAGTCAAACGTCGAGGGTCAACCAAGACGTTAGATGACTATGTCACCGATATACCTCGTATATGGTTATATGTGTTAGTTTGTAATTCATGAGGTTTTATGGTTGTTAAATGAGTTTAACTTGTGTATAAATTCAGTGTATCAAGATTCGTGAATTTTGGAGGTCAAATGTCCAAGAACGTTCATGAAGTTAGATATGCCATGATATGACCGTGTGTGTCAAATCTTGTTTGGTCGAGTTTTACACATTCGTTTTAGATAAAATTCATGTGAGAGGTGTTAAAATTCTATACGATCATGTTTGGGTTGGAAACGTTTGGCTGAACGTCCCCAAGAAACGACCAAGGGTCTTTGAGGAAGGACCCATGTTGGTGGCCAAAAATGCCAAAAGGCAGTCGACCTACGAAACGCAATAGACGGCCTGTGTCCTGTTCAACGCCCCGCAGGTTGTGGGCTTCATTGGAGTCTTAGAAATAGAATCAAAGATTCAATTTTCCATCCTCTAATCCAATAGACGGTGGACAGCACAATCCGTAAGTGGATTGACGCCCCGTCGATGGGTCAGTCGTCTAGGACATTGTGCCTGCGTGCAGGCTCACTATTAAGTTAAGGGGTGATGTTTTAATTTCACCCCACTTCAAAATAGATTTAATGGTGGTTTATTAAAGGTCTTATGGGTATTTTAAGCATGTGTATAAGTATTTAACAGTTAGAAGATTTGATTCTTCAAAATTAAAATACGAAAATCCTTTAAGATTTCCAAGAGAGTCCATTGTAGTCCATAATCAAGGAAGAGATTTGCGTGACGATTTGAATGGATATTATTCATAAAAGTGAAGAATTAGATTCATTGAGTTATGACTTTTGATCAGTTATACTCGTTTCAACAAGGTGCCCAACTTTCTTCGATGTTTTCAAAAGGTGAATTGCCGAATTCCATGATTCTTCCATGGGTTCTTGCATTAATGGTTTTCAAACGTATATTATGGATTATATTTATGTTGTATTGATTATTTTAACCTAAATTACCCATTAACCCATGAAGTTGATGAATCTAAGATATTGACTAAATTATGGGTTACTTGATATTGGCTTAATGTTGATGAATTCATGTGTAGTTTCTTATGGGCTTTCTATAGATGTAAGGATTGTATTCAATTGTTATCAAATTGGTATTGGATTGTTTCATCTAAATTGAATTTGGTTAGATTTCATTGATTTCTATAATTGTGCAATTAATTGATGTTCATTGCCATGGATAAGGGCCTTATTATGTTGAATTAGGTGATTTGGTATTGGGTTGAAATGTTGATGATGAATTGGTAGTACTATGCCCTATTTCTGCTTATTAAATGTTAATTATACTTAAATTATTCTATGATTGGTTTTGTCCACCTTTAGTAGCGGTGCTATGTGAATTGATGTGTCCTTGTCTACGTTACTTTCTAGTATATTGATGATCATGTCCTTGTCAGCACTACTTGAACTTATATAGATATTGGTGTAGTTGATTTGATAATGTGTGATCATATCTACCTATATGTGAAAATATGTTTTAGACTATTTATACTATCAACGTAATAATGTTATGCTTTGACTATGTATTAAGTGTGTAGCCTTAAAGTTGTTAGAGGTTGTCCTTAATTAGGCTATATGAGAATAAAATGGTTGAGTTGATGATGTTAAGGTAATGGATAAATTTACTAACTAAGGTTAAGGGTCATTCTCAAGAATATAAAGATAGGATAAACAAATAAAATGGAAGTATGTTGTGTCTTATTTAGGTAGACTTGTGTCCCTTAGTTGATTCTTATATGAATATGTAATGTCTATACTTAGAAACCCAAATGGTCTTAGTGTTGAATAAATTAATTTAAGTGAGACTTTGAATGATAGTAAGAGGTTCATTTATATGGAACTTTGAACTAAGTGATAAGGTTATGAGCCATGAAGTAGTTAGCCATAATGTTATCCTTCATGTAATGAGTGATAGACTTAAGTTTGATTGTCTAAAATCACATCATATCATACCTTAGGAAAGTCGCGATGAGCTTATTGTCTCCATTGTGAGATACCCTAATGGACTTTGCTCTAGTACGGTAATTGTGATTGGGTCATGAACATGATATGGGAACCATTTGTATGAACCTTAATGTAAATTTATCTATGAGAACTAAGGCTAACACCGAGTGAGTATGGTTAAGGGAAGTAGTTCTAGTTAAGTATGAGACTGGAATATAAAGTACGACCTTCATATTTTTTAACCATGTGCCTACATGGGATCTCTATGTTCTACCATTGCCAAGTAGAACACCTCATCGAAGTAGGATAGAACTTCGGATTCCATGCCTTGCTACCATGGTCTATGTCGGTTATTGACTATTTTCATCATATGGGATACCTATAAGAATTAGATAAGTTCTATTAAGTTTATATGGTTGTACGGGACACTACTTAGACATTGCACAAAAGGCTTTTAAGATGTCAATGAGAGTCCCTAGGTCTTGTGTAAAGACCATTATTTGAAAGTCCTTTATGGGATGTATGTCTCTTAAATGAACTAATGACTTAATGATAATGAATATGTAAAGAAATAAGTACCTAATCTAAAGTGACTTAAGGATTCCTTAGATAAAATGTGAATAAGTCATAAATGATGATCTCTTCATGTCTTATATTTGGAAGTTTTGAGAATGACTCTAGTTAGGAAAGTGTCTTTATATGTTTGACATGATCTAAACCTTGGAAGTCTTAAGAATTGCTTAGGTAGCCTTCAAGTGAATGTTTGGGCATTTTCTTCTAGGAGTACTTGAGTTAGTCTTTTGATAGCCTTTTTAGGGGAGATTGTCATATCTTGTATGTCTTGTATATTGATGCATTGTATTTGTGCATGTGTCTCTTTATGAGTAATTTTGAGGATTGTTTAGGCACATCTAGAGAGGGTGTATGGTCAATCTCTCTTTGTGTGACTTGACTTAATCTTAGGATGACATCAGTGAGAGAACTACATGCTAGAAGGTGTTCAAAAGGGAAGGGTAGGACTTCACTATAACAGGACTTCACTATAACAATGAATGAACTTCACTGTACACTGAAGTGACTCACTTTAACTAAGTTCTAAAATTATATTTTTTGTTTAAGTATTTTTTTATGTGATTGAAAGTTGCTAAATGTTATGCTTATGATGATATTATGATGTTTTAAAGAAAAGATGCATATTTCTAATAAGTTCGTTTTCATTATTTCTATGCATAATGCCATACATAGTACATGTGGTGGTATTGATTCCATGCTTTATTCACTATGTATTAGTTCTTGGTAGGTGAAGAGCTTTTGGGGAAGAAAACTCGGACTAGGAGATCGTTCAAGAAGAACTTGAAGTATGTATTCACTTTACTCGAGGGAATATGTCTTTTTATGTTTCTTTTATGAAGATTGTTATAGACTATATAATACTATGTTTTAAATTCATATGGGTCATGACCCAAGTATTGTCGTGTCTTAAGATGATGATTCGAGACTTAGTGTTTTCCCTTTTCCATATATGAAAGTTTTTATGACTTCTATATTGCTTTACGAAAAGTTTTAATTCCACACTACGTTTCGTTATGTATATGTGATGAATGATATGATAGGCTTGTATAAGCCCTCTGAGAGTTCGAATACACCAGTTGCAATACAAGATTGGACCCTATTTTCTAGGGTGTGGTATTGTGATGTGACAAGCTTGGTATCAAAGCATAGGTTAATTAAACTAGTCTTAGGTATCAAAAAGTCTAGAAAAGTGATGTCTAGTAGAGTCTTAACTATCAGTGTGAGTAAGGACAGAACTATAGGCGAGAGGTTATTAGACGATAGTGTTTCCCTTCTTTTCTACTCATATGTTGTGTTGTAGAGTTATGTTATGAGTATAATTCTAAATGTATTTTTCCTAGTGCTATGGTGGTTACATCTACAGATAAAGCGGAGTTTGGTTCTTTCAAGTTGAGAGATTTGTCTCAAATTTGGTACACTCAATTAAAGTAAAATAGGCCTATAGAGTTGGGTCCTATTGAGTGGGAATAATTCAAGGAGGCTTTTCTTGGTAAGTACTTTCCCCGTGAGAGAAGAGAGGTTAAGGTAGAAGAATCATCAATCTCAAACAACACAATATGAGTGTTGAAGAATACTCTTTGAATTTCTCAACTCTGTCTAGGTATGCACCTTCCATAATGTCTAATCCAAGGGATGAAATGAGTTTTTTTGTGACGGGTGTAGCCAACTTAGTGATGGAAGTATGTGGTACGACTAAGTTTCATGCTGATGATTTTTGCTAGACTCATGGTTTATGCACAATTAATTGAAGAGTCGAAACATAAGAGGATGTAAACGAACTTGAAAAGGAGTGTTTCTAGTGATCAAGTGCAACCTATGTTCAAAAAGAGAGTTCAAACTCAAGATGGACCTAGTATTCCTAAGATGAAGTTTGATATAGGAGGTGGCTTTAAAAATGACAAACCTACATGTGCCACTTGTGGTAAGAAACATTATGGTTAATTTCTATTGGGTACTAGCAGTTTCTTCTTATGTGGAAATATGGGTACAAAGTGAGATTGTCAAATCATTGCTTCTAGGAAGAAGGGTAAGAAGGTTGAGCCTATTGTTCCAATGGAAGATGCTCTAACTAGGAGTCGTTTCTATGAACTCAGGGCTAGAGGTGAGAAGACGAATAACAGTGAAAATAATATTGGTAAGTTCTTGTCGTGACTTAAGATGATGATTTGAGACATAGTATTTTCCTATTTCGATATATGAAAGAGTTTATGACTTCTATATTCTTTTACAAAAATTAATAATTCTTCTCTACTTATTGTTACGTATATGCGATGAATGATAAAATAGGCTTGAATAAGTCCTCCGAGAGGTCGAATACGCCGATCGCAATCTAAGATTGTACCTTATCTTTTAGGGTGTGGTTTCAGCATGTGAATGAGAACCAGCAGAAGTCCCCATCACATGGGACATTCTCAAGGTTGCATTCTTGGAAAGTTTCTTTACCAGCGAGAAGAGAGAGGCTATGGTTAAGGAGTTCATTTACTTAAGCCATGGAAGTATTTTAGTCAAGTAATACTCCTCGAAGTTTGTTGATCTTTCCAAATGTGCTTCTTCTCTGTTGTCCAATAGAATGGATGAGATGAGCAGGTTTGCGACCTATGTATCGGAGGATTTTCTTGAATCCATGTTTCATGAAACAGGGACCTTCATAGGTTAATGGTGCATATACAATAGGTTGAGGAAAGTCGCCGGAGAAAGACAGGCCAAGAAAGCAAGAAGTCTAAGCCCTCAGATCAAACTTGTTCTAACACGCGTAGGAGTTCGTTCGGTGTTCTAGATAGGCCCATGTTCCAGAACGGTCACCAATATTTTGGTAAACTTACTCCTTAATAGAACACTAATGTCAAGAAGGTCAATGATAGAAATTCCCAGCGTGATAGAAAGTCGTGTGGTTAGTGTAGTCATTCGTATGAAGGTAAGTGCATATCAAGTTCTAATGCCTGCAATGGGTGTGGCACGAGTAGGCATATTATTAGGGATACCCACATGTGAAGAATCATGATAAGGAAGATACTGAGCCTCGGCCTAATCCTACTGGTGCAGCCAAGCCCCCCAAGAGGAACAAGTTCTATACTTTGAAAGGAAAAAAGGAGCAAGAAAAGTCAGTGTGTGTGGTCACTGGTAACTTGCTTTTCTTTTATTTTCCTATTTATGCATTGTTAGATCTAGGATCTACAATGTCTTTTTTTACTCCGTTAGTAGCTAGTAAATTTGACTTGCTTACTGAGATCTTGAATGATCCATTTCGAGTTAGTACTCCTATAGGAGACATCATTAGGGCCGAAAGGGTATATAGATATTGCCCAATAAGTGTTCTTGATAGGGTTACATATGCTGACCTAATGAATAGCCATGCTTGATTTTTATATAATTTTTTGTATGGAGTTGCTTCATAAATTCTATGCTACAATAGACTATCGAAATAGGGTAGTATGGTTTCAGTTTCACAATGAGTTAGAGTTGAAATGGGAAGGGCATGATTCAAATACAACATGCCAATTAGTTTCCAATCTTAAAGCCAAAAAGATGTTATCTAAGGGGTATTTATACAACTTTGTAAGAGTCAATTACATTGAACATGAAGTTCCTTCCTTAGAGTGTGTCCATAGTGAATGAGTTTCAACATGTCTTTCCGAAGGATTTACCAGGAATCCCTCCTTAACACGAAATTGACTTTGGTGTTGACTGAAATCAAACACAAAACCAATTTCTATTCCTCCTTATAGAATGGCACCAGCAGAATTCAAAGTGCTCAAGTTTCCATTAAAATATTTACTTGATAGGGACTTCATCTAGCCGAGAATATCCCAATGGGGTTCTTAAGTGTTGTTCGTTAAGAAAAAGGATGGAATCCTTAGAATGTGTATCGATTATCAGCAACTCAACAAAGTCAATAAAAAGAATAAATACCCTCTTCCAAGAATCTATAATATATTTGATCAACTTCAAGGTTCAAGTTTTTTTTCTAAAATAGATGTCCGGTAAGCTTATCACCAACTCAGAGTAAGACAAGAGGACATCCTAAGACTACCTTCCATACTAGGTCTGGTAATTATGAGTTTCTTGTCATTTCATTCGGTCTCACTAACGTACCAGCTGCGTTTATGGACCTTATGAATAGAGTCTTCCATGAATACATTGTTTCTTTTGCCATTGTATTCATAGATGACATCCTCATATACTCAAAAGAGAAGATCATGAACAACATTTGAGAATGACATTACATGTACTCTCGGAACATCAGTTGTATGCATAATTCAACAAATGTGTGTTTTGGTTGAGATCAATGACCTTCTTTGGTCATGTTGTGACCAATTAGGGTGTAGAGGTCCATTTTAAAAAGATCGAGGCAGTAAAGAATTGGCCAAGACACTTCACTCCTACAGATATTAAAAGTTTCTTGGGTTTGGCTAATAACCATCGCAACTTTTTTAGGGTTTTTCCTCTATTTCCGCTCATTAACAACATTAACAAAGAGAAAGGCAAAGTTTGAGTTGTCAGAAAGTTGTGAAAAGATCTTCCAAGAGCTCAAAAGACCGACTCACTTCGGCCCCAGTTCTCACATTGTCTAGGAGTGACGAAGAGTATGTGGTGTACTGTGATGCCTCCCGAATAGGTTTGGGATGTGTTCTTATGCAGGATTGCAAGGTGATTAAATATGAATCAAGAATGTTGAAAGTCCACGAGTAGGATTACCCTACCCATGATCTTGAGTTAGTTCTTATGGTATTTGCGTTAATACTTTGGACACATTACTTATATGGTGTAGATGTTGATTATTTACTAACCATAAAAGTCTTCAATATGTTTTTACACAAAGAGAACCGAATCTTAGTCGGAGAAGATTGATTGAGTTGCTCAAGGATTATCACATGAGTGTCCACTACATCCAAGTTAGGCCAATGTAGTGGCCGATGCTTTGAGCCGATTGAGCATGGGCAGTGTGTCTCAGATCGATAATGAGAAGAAGGAGTTTGTTAAAGAGGTACAACAATTGGCTAGGCTAGGTGTACGAGTGGTAGATACACCTAGTGGGGGTTCTTTAGTTTATTCAAATTCTTAATCCTCATTTGTTGTAGATGTTAAAGCGAAGGAGCATCTCGACCTAGTACTCATGGAGTTTAAAGATTCGGTGTTGAATAAGCTGAATGAATCATTTTCCCTGGGTGAGGATGGTGTGCTTAGATACTAGGGCAGATTGTGTATGCCAAATATTGATGATTTTTGTCCAAATGTAATTGCAGAGGCTCATGGCTCCAGGCATTCCATTCATCCAGGTTCCATCAAGATGTATCATGATCCAAAGAAAATTTATTGGTGGGAAGGTATGAAGCGAGATATCTATATGTTAGTGGAGGAGTGTCCCAATTGCAAATATGTTAAGGCCAAACACCTTAAGGCTGGAGGCCTTCCTCAGTCGATTCAGATTCCAACATAGAAGTGGGAGGCTATTATTATGAACTTTGTGGTTGGTCTGCCCAAGACAAGAAAACTGCATGATTCCATTTGGGCCATTGTTGATAGGAGGACTATGTCTTCTCACTTCATTCATGTGAAGTCTACTTACCGAGCCAAAGACTATGCCAAGCAATATATTTATGAGATAGTGAGGTGGCATTGGATCACTTTATCTATCATTTCAGACAGGGGATCCTAATTCACATCTCACTTTTCGACATCTTTCCAAAAGAGCTTGGTTATGCAAGTGAAGCTCAACACTCCTTTTCACCCTCAGACGGATGGACAAGCATAATGTACCATTAATACCCTTGAAGCCATGTTGAGAGCATGTGTTATTGATTTAAAAGGGGGTTGGGATGATCACTTGCCACTGATTGAGTTCTCTTATAATAATAGCGACCATTGTAGTATTGGGATGGCACCTTTTGAATCACTGTATGGTAGGAGATGATGGTCCCCAGTTGGGTGGTTTAATGTAGGAGAGTATGCCATCCTTGGCCACGAGATCATACATGAGGCTAGGGAAAAGGTTAGAATCATCAATGATAGATTGGCTACTATTTACGATCATCAAAAATCCTATGCAGATAACAGAAAGAGAGCTCTTGAATTTGAAGTAGATGATCAAGTCTACCTTAAGATATCACCCATGAAAGGGGTTATGAGGTTTGGTAAGAAAGGGAAGTTCAGTCTGAGGTATATAGGTCCTTATAGAACTTGCAGTGAGTAGGGAATGTTGCCTACGAACTCAAGTTACTAGATGACTTGGATTCTGTTCATCCAGTTTTTCACGTTTCAATACTTAAAAAGTGTTTAGGCGATCCAGCATCCATTCTACCTATTGAGGGGTTAGAAGTCGATGAGAACGTTTCTTATGAAGAGGTTCAAGTTTAAATTTTAGATCGCCAAGTGAAGCGGCTGTGGAACAAGAAGGTTGCAACAATAAATGATTATGGAGGAACCACCATGTTGAGGGAGCAACATGGGAGGCCGAGGACGATATGAGATAAGATCCCGTTACACTCACTTGTTTAGTTCTTGAGGTTAAATATACTCTTCCTAAGTACAATTTTGTTGATTAGACTCTAAATTTTAGTGCATTAGGTGGTTTTGTTGTTTTAAGTCCATAATTGTGTGTTATATACATGCATTATATGAGTTAATATGAGTACATATTTTTATTCATGTTACTTTTTTTGTATAGCGTTGACATAATTTTTATGTTGCATGAGTTTTGATGGGCATTCAGCTCAACTATGATTGTGAAATAAGTTCCTCAATATCATATATGAAGCTTTAGATATGTTTTGATTGATGTACATCATCAAGAGTAAGTTGTGAATCAGATATTCATAAAGAGTAAAGTTTCAAGTATGTTGATGTGTTTTTCTAAAATACCCTTTTTGAGTCAAATTATGTGTGCTGTCATTCGGCGACGATTGTTCCTAAGGGGGGATAATGTAACATTCCAGCAAAATGCACTTGTCTAGTGAAGAGTCTATTAGTCTTTAAGAATATATATTGGGGTACATAGGCATCACCATGCCCAATATTGTGAAATATTTGACATGTTAGAGAATATTGGCAAAAAGGTGTTAGGCAATGTCTACACAAGAAAATTAAAATATATGTTGATGTCAAATACTCCAATCCAAGCTTGTTTAGAAATTGTACCGTCATTGAAGACCCTAAGATAAAATAACTATATTCATTACATACACCCACATTAGGAACTAGGCATCAAAGTGTCGAGCCTAGATACCATATCACATGATCATTTAAAATGATCATGTAGATTAAGCAGTGGCCAAGGACATAGCGAGGATCTTTGGGTGAATAAGTGAACTTTAAAAATGAACTTTAAAGAGTAATCAGTTAGGAAAGGTCACGGTGACAATGAATCGCATGTTCATCTCCTAGTTCTCCCTATTTCCGATTCTAGTAGTTTGTATGATGTATATCTCGCGCATGTTGTTGTAATGTGGTGCTAAATGATAATTACGGGTACGTTTTCGTGATTTATAATGTTGAATGAAACCTACATGTTAGATCAGTATAGTCATGGTAAATATTTACATGAGATGATAAATGTTGTAATTCCTAGTTGTGTTCGAGAAGATGGAATTGTACTTATAATCTAATCAAATTTAAAATATGGATTGTTAACATGATGTTATACTATTGTATAAACATGAAGTTTATTGACTTCGCTAGTATAATATTAATGTTTGATTTATGCCAACAAATTGGCTAGCAAAACTATGTCCAAAATATTATTTCCAAATATATGAACTTATGACATAGGGTATGACAATCATGGGATAATTCCAAACATACCATATCTAAATGAACATTGTGAATATAATAACATTGAGTAAGTCATTATAACTTCCATAAAAATTTGTAAAATACTACAAATTAACGTTGAATAAGATAAGGTGAGTAATGAAATAATTAAAAGCTTAAGAGTTATAAAATTGAACTAATATAGAGTGATAAAGGAAGTGAGACAGAACTCACTTACACTTCAACAATTATGTCAAAGATACTCACATACAAGGGTGCTAGAAGATGTGAGACAAGTCTCACTAGCACCATGATGATAATGTAAGATTTAAATTCATATTCATCAAAGCATAAAAAAGGGATGACCAGTCGTCCATTGAGCTAAGTATACCTTATACTAGAAGCAACCTTCCATAATGTTTGAGTTCACTCTAAAAGTTGTAACATAAAATAAATATGATCTATGCACCGATAGACTAGCAATGAGCCTGAGCCAGCACATGTAAGCCTCATGAGATGAAATCCCCACCGAGGTTTATCCCGGTCTCAGAAGTCTCCTAGTCTTTGAACTATGTTGCCACATAGGAACTAGCTAGTGGTATTCCACCTAAGAATGCTAGGCAGTATTCGGTTTCACTTTGGCCGGTGATACCACCTCTTTTCCGTGTGGAGAAGACACTGGATTTCACTTTTAGATCACATGACCTATGTTAGTTAAATTCTCAAGAAATTATTTGATTTCACTATATATTTGAATTACCTATTTTCGGTGTGGGGAAGACAATGTAATTAGTTTTACTTTATCCAGTGAACAACATCTTTTGAGTGTGGAGAAGACACTAGATTAAATTTCACCTTATCTGGTCGAAAAACTCTTTTCCGTGTGGAGAAGACACTGGATTTCATGTTAGTTCACATGATCTATTTGAGTACGAAGGATTCCAGTATGAATGTAATTAAGAATGAAAGTAACATGTTCAAAGTGAACAACAGATCAAAGAAGAAAACATGTAGGTTCAAAGTGAACTAAGTAAGCAAGAGCTTAAGAATATCAATCATCAGTGTTTGATAAGAATGATGTCTTAACAGTTATTGGTTTATGCAAATATTAGAGTATGAAAATATACCCCCAAGATATATATATTATTCAAATAATAAAACAATGAGCATAGACTATAGATATTAGCTTATAAATACATTCATGGCCAATTTAACAAGAATGAAAAGAATAACTACTGAGTAGGGTACCCAAATTATTTTCTCTATCTTTTGAATTAGTTACTTAATTCATTGTAGGTGTGGGACTACAATGAATCATTACACTTGTAATTAAAACATAGGATCAAATGATATCATTGAACTACAAAACAACAAGAAGAAAAGACTGAATAATAAACTAAGGTTGGGAAGAACAGTTCTCGCCATAAGAGAAGCAAATATATTAAGTTTTGCTTGAGTTGTTCTAAAATTATTTTTACAAATCCAAGGTATTATGTTCATATATTAAATGATTTGTGTTCTTTAAATTCATGAAAACAATTCATATTCATACCATGATTCACGAATAACGAATTAGGAAAGTGTAGTGAAGTACTTTTCATAAATTACATGTTTCTATAGGAAGAGCTTTCGTTGATCTTGAATATTCCTTATGTGTATAATTGCATACACCCATACATATTACAAGTGTGTACGAACCCCTAAACTATTACTATTTTTATAGGTGCATGTTCTTAAGAAGATTAAAGATTCGTTGAAGCGGTTTAGATAAGAAATCTCCAGACTTTGCAAGGTCCTCTTTAGTTCAAGGATGCCTATGTTTATAATTATAGATTTAGTACATTAGAGATATCTAGTGGATATTTTCCGTAGCGCTTAATTTCAAACATCTTTACAAGCATTTGTATTAAGGACGATTTGGCAAACCATTGCTATTATTATGATGTTTTATTTTGATTGTTAAATCCTTAATAGATAGTTGTTTAGTTTGAGTTGTTTAGTATATTACTCTTATGTAGTTATATAAAGTATAAGTATACTTCAATAAAGTCTTAAATTTACTACAAATTTACCTATATGATTGCGATAAAAGGTAAGAAGAGGCTTTTCTGCGACCTTTGAGAGATTAACGACGTCGGTTGCATCTGGGGTCTTGATTCCGGGTGTGACATAAATGTTTTGTATGTTATGTTTATATGATTTGTTGAATATGAAATTTTTACATGACTATGAAAATATGTCTTTGATTATGAGGATTCTTTAAGTGATAGAATCTTTAACTTGTATATGTTATATGGTATGTGCATTGAGGACTTTCATATGACTTTGCATGTATTCTAATGATATGATAAATGAATGCATGTACTTATGTGTTATGTTCATATATCCGTACTTAGTACATGTGGGGTACTAACCTCATTATTTTATAGTACTACAATTGTAGATTCCGGCCATTCAAGTTAAGAGGGTCAATTTGAACAAGCTTGGAACTCTTTCTCAAAGTCTTGGTAGGTTCGCATGTTCGGTACACTATCATTTATATTCCAGCCTATGCAAACTTAGTAGTTCTTAGAATACGTTATATCCATTTATGTTCATTGGATTTTTTTTTATTTAGGCCTATATGGCATATTAACTATTAATGTCTATGTCCAGATTTGCACACATAGACGGTTTCTATATATGTGAGACAGTTTTAGAATATCATATGTCTTTATGAATCTTAACTATGAAGTCTACGAATACTTTATTAGTATGTTAAAAGATTTTAATTTTCCGAAAAATTTAATTGTATGATTGTGATGAAAGCTAAGAAGAGGCTTGTCTGCGACCTGTGAGAGGTTAACGACGCCGCTCTCATCCGTGTCTAGGATCCTTATGTGACAGTAGTTTCTTTGTAGGTTTTATGGTTTAGAGTTTAGCATTTGAGTTTGAAAATCTATGGTTCAGTATTTAATTTTTGGGTGTTGGTATTTTGGGCTTAGTATTTCGGGTTTATGGTTTAAGGATAGGGTTAGGGTTAAGGTTAGGGTTAAGGTAAGGTTTTAGGTTTTATTAGATTTATGGTTTTAGGGTTTAGGATTTAAGGGTTCATGTTAGGGTTAGGGTTTTTTCTATTTTTTTAGGTTTAAGGTTTTGGGGATTAGTATTTTAAGTTTAAATTCTATGGTTTAGTGTTTAATGTTTAGGTTTTGGTATTTTAGGTTTGAGGTTTTGGGTTAATGGTTTAGGGTTATGGTTAGGATTAAGACAAGGATTAGGGTTTGGGATTGGGTTAGGGTTAGGGTTTAGGTTTTTTAGGTTTTAGGGTTTTTACTTTTGGATCTGAGGTTTAAAATCTAAAGTTTAGTGTTTAATTTCTGGATTTTTATATTTTGGAATAAGAGTTTAAGGTTAGGGTATTGTTTTTTTAAAATATGGTTTAGTGTTTAGCATTTGAGGTTTAAAATTTTTTTTTAGTATGTAATGATTTGGTTTTTTATTTTGGGTTTCAGGTTTATGGTTTAGAGTTAAAATTAGGATTTATGATAGAGTTAGGGTTTTGGGTTCTTTTAGTTTTTTTTTGTTTATGTTGTAGAATTTGAGGTTTAATAACAATGGCTTAGTATTGATTGTTTGGGTTTTGAAATTTTTGGTTTAAATTTTACGGTTTATGGTAGGGTTAGGGTTTAAGGTTTGTTTTAGGTTTTAGGATTTGAGGGTTAAGGATTTGAGTTGTAATATCTACAATTTAGTGTTTAACATTAGGGTTTTTGTATTTTCAGATTTGAGTTAAGGGTATAGGGTTTAGGGTAGGGTTAACGATAGGGTTAGAGTTAGGGATAGGGTTAGGGTTAGAGTTTAGGTTTGGTTTATTAGTTTTAGGATTTTGTGTTTAGGATTTTTAGTTTAAAATCTATGATTTAGTGTTTAATGATTGGGTTTTGGTATTTTGTGCTTCGTCTTTTCGGTTAATGGTTAAGGGTAAGGTTTTAGGGTTTTTTAGGTTCTACGGTTTTTGAATTAGGATTTCAGTTTTCAAATCAATGGTTTAGTCTTTAATGTTTAGGTTTTTGTATTTTGGACTTAGCGTTTTAAGTGTTTAGGGTTAGAGTCAGGGTTTGTTAGGGTTATGATTAGGGTTAGGGTATAGTTTTTGTAGGCTTTATTGTTTAGGGTTTAGAATTTGAGGTTTAAAATGTATTGTTTAATTTTTAATTTTTGGGTTTAGATATCTTGGGCTTAGGGTTTCGGTTATATAGTGTAGAGTTAGGGTTAGGGTTAATGTTAGGGTTAGGGTTAGGGTTAGTTTTTTTTTAGGGGGGAGGATTTAGGGTTAAGTATTTGAAGTTCAATATCAATGGTTTAGTGTTTAATGTTAGGGTTTTTATATTTTTTGTATTGGATTTAGTGTTTAGGGTTAGGGTTAGGGTTCGTGTTAGTAATAGTGTTAGGGTTAGGGTTTAGTTTTTTTTTTTGGTTTTTATTTTTAAGGATTAGTATTTTTGGTTTAAAATCTATGGTTTTGTGTTTAATGTTCAGGTTTGGATTTTTTGGGCTTAATGTTTTGGGTTAATGGTTAGGGTTAGGGTTAGGGTTAAGGTTAGGGTTTGGGTTAATTTTTTCAGGTTTTAGGAATTTGTTGTTGTTTATTTGAAGTTTAAAATCTATGGTTTAGTGTTTAATGTTTAGGTTTTTGTATTTTGGACTTAGTGTGTTTTTGGACTTAGGGTTTAGGGTTTAGGGTATAAGGTTAAGGGTTAGGGTTACGATAATTGATAGGGTGTAGGATTTTTAGGTTTATGGTTAAGGGTTTAGAATTTGAGGTTAAAAGTCTATTATGGTTTGGGATTTAATGTTTCGGATTTGGTATTTGTTGCCAAGGGTTTCGTGTCTTATGGTTTATAGTTAGGGTAATTTTTAGGGTTAGGGTTACAATTTTAGTTTTTTAAGGTTTTTAGGTGTAGAGTTTATGATTAGAGTTCTAATATCAACAGTTTAGTGTTTAATTTTTTGGTTTTGGTATTTTTGTATTGGGGTATAGGATTTATGGTAGGGCTAGGGTTAAGGTTTAGGTTATTTTTTGATTTTAGGGTTCGGGTTAAGGATTTGAGTTGTAATGTTAATGGTTTAGTGTTCGATGTAAGGTTTTTGGTATTTTGGATTTTGGGTTAGGGTTTAGGGTGTAGGGTTAGCGTTAAGGATAGGTTAAGGTTATGGTTAGGGTTAAGTGTTTTTTAGGTTTTACGATTTTGGGGTTTTGGATTTTCGATTTAAAATCTATGGTTTAATGTTTAAATTTTGGGTTTTTTTTATTTTTGGCTTAGGTTTTTGGGTTAATGGTTTATGTTTAGGGTTAGTGTTAAGGTTAGGGTTAGAGTTTGGGTAAGGGTTAGGTTTTGGGTTTGGGTTAGGGTTAGGGTTTAGGTTTTCTTAGGTTTTAGGGTTTGTGGTTTAGGGTTTGAGGTTTAAAATGTATGGTTTAGTGTTTAATGCATGGAATTTTTTTATTCTGGACTACGTTTTTTTTATATTGTATGATTAAAGGTTTAGCATTTTAGATTAAAAATCTATTATTTAGTGTTTAATATTTGGGTTTTGGTATTTTGGGCTTTGGGGTTAGGGTTTATGGTAGAGTTAGTGTTAGGGTTAATGTTAGGGTTAGGGTTAGGTATTAGGTTGTTTTTTAAGTTATAGGGATTGGGGTTATTTTAGTTGTAATATCTATGGTTAATGTTTAATGTTATAGGGTTTTTGTGTTTTGGACTTTGGATTTTGGGTTAAGGTTAAGGATAAGGCTAGGGTTAGTGTAACATATAGGGTTAGGGTTAGGTTTTAGGTTTTAGAGTATAGGATTTATAGATTAAAATCTATGGTTAGGTAACTAGGGTTAAGAGTTAGGGTTAGGGTTAAGGACTAGTTCTTTAGGTTTAGGGTTTGTGGTTTAGGATTTGAGGTTTATATGTCTATGGTTTATTGTTTAATGTTCGGGTTTTAATATTTTGGACTAGGTTTTTTATTTGGACTTAGGGTTAAGGGTTAGGGTTAAGGTTAGGATGAAGGTTTTTAATAAGTTTTATGTTTTAGGGTTTAGCATTTGAGGTTTAAAATCTATGGTTTATTATTTATTGATTGGGTTAGGTATTTTGGGCTTGAGGTTTTGGGTGAATTGTTTAATGTTAGGGTTATGGTTTAGGTTTTTTATGGTGTTTAGGTTTTCATGTTTAGGGTTTTTGGTTTAAAATTTATGGTTTAGTGTTAAATGGTTAAGTTTAGGTATTTTGGGCTTAATTTTTTGGGTTAACTAATTATGGTTAGGGATAGGGTTAATGTTAGGGTTAGGATTAGGATTATCTTTTAGGTTTTTCTAGGTTTTAAAAATTAAGGTTTAGGATTTGTGGTTTGAAATCTTTAATTTAGTGTTTGATTTTTGGGGTTTTTATATTTTGGACTCATGATTTTCATTGTCTTTTTTGTTTTTATTTGAACGACCCTTGTGGTGAGTCAGGGGCTGAGCAACACCCCCAGGCCTTATCATTTATTATAATCAAAGATGGAGGGGAACATGATTTTCATTGTCTTAGGGTTTAGGATTTAGGTTATAGGCTTAGAGTTAGGCTTAGAATTAGGGTTAGGGTGTATTTTTATAGGTTTTATGGTTCAGGGTTATGAATTTGAGGTTTAAAATTCTATGGTTTAGTATTCAATGTTTGGGTTTTGATATTTTTGGCTTAGTATTTTGTGTTTAGGATTTAGTGGTAGGATTAGGGTTAATCTTAAGGTAGGGTTAGGGTAAGGGATTTAGGTTTCTTAGATTTTTGGGTTTAGGGTTTAGGATTTAATATTTAATATCTATGGTTTAGTGTTCAATGTTAGGGATTTGGTATTTTGGGCTTTGGGTGTAATTTTTAGTGTTTAGGGTTTAGAGTTAAGGTTAGGGTTAGGGTTCAGGCTAGGGTTTGGTTTTAATGTTTTTTAAGGTTTTAGGTTTTGGTGTTTAGGATAAGTTCAGTTTTAAAAACTATGGTTTAGTGTTTAATGTTTGGGTTTTTTTATTTTAGGTTTAAGGTTTTGGGTTAATGGTTAATGGTTAGTGTTAGGGTTAGGGTTTTTTATTAGGGTTAGGGTTTAAGTTTTTTTAGGTTTTAGGGTTCGTTGTTTAGGATCTGAGGTTTAAATTATAAAGATTAGTGTTTAATATCTTGGTTTCGTATTTTTGACTTAGGTTTTTTTTGGACTTACTGTTTAAGGTTAGGTCATAGGTTTTTTTTTAATATGGTTCATGGTTTAGCATTTGAGATTTAAAATATATTGTTTTGTATATAATGATTCGTTTTGGTATTTTGGCATTTGGGTTACGGGTTTATGGTTTAGAGTTTGGATTAGGTTTAAGAATAAGTTTTAGGGTTAGGGTTAGGTTTTTGGGTTCTTTTAGATTTTTTGGTTTAAGGTGTAGAATTTGACATTTTATATCAATGGTTTAGTGTTTATATTTTTGGTTTGGGGTTTAAGGTTTATGGTATGTTTAGGATTAGGGTTACTATTAGTGTTAGGGTGTATTTTTTTTTTAGTTTTAGGATTTGGGTTTAGTATTTTTTGTTTAAAATCTATGGTTTAAT
Source organism: Solanum habrochaites (assembly GCA_027704765.1). Classification (NCBI taxonomy): domain Eukaryota; kingdom Viridiplantae; phylum Streptophyta; class Magnoliopsida; order Solanales; family Solanaceae; genus Solanum; species Solanum habrochaites. Next base: position 35,086,426 of record JAKWJA010002497.1, on the reverse strand, counting down.
TTTTAATGATTTGGTTTTGGTATTTTGGGCTTGGGGTTTCGGTTTAGTGTTTAGGTTATTTTAGTTTCTAAGGTTTGTGGTTTACGATTTGAGATTTAAAATCAATGATTTAGCGTTTAATGTTGGGTTTTTGTATTTTAGACTTAGGGTTTAGGGTTAGGGTGTAGTATTTATAGGTTAGGGTTTAGAATTTTAGGTTTAAAATATATGGTTTAGTTTTTAAAGTTCGGGTTTAGATATTTTGTGCTTGGTGTTTTAGTTTCATAGTTTAGGTTTTAGGTTAGGGTTAATTTTAGCGTTAGTGTTAGTGTTAGGGTTTTTTTTTTTTTAATTTTTAGGTTTAGGGTTTAGGATTTGAGGTTTAATATCAATGGTTTAGTGTTTAATCTTTGGGTTATAGTATTTTGGGATTGGGGTTTAGGATTTATCGTAGGGTTAGAGTTAGGGTTAGGGTTTATGTTATATTTAAGTTTTAAAGTATGGGGCTATGCATTTGAGTTGTAATATCTACAGTTTAGTGTTAAATTTTAGGGTTTTTGTATTTTGTGGTTTGGATTTAGGATTTAGGGTTGGGGTTAGGTTTGTGTTAGGGATAGTGTTAGGGTTAGGATTTACTTTTTTTAGGATTTAGGTTTTGGGGTTTAGGATTTTCGGTTCAAAATATATGGTTTGGAGTTAGTGTTAATGTTATGGTTACGGTTGGAGTTTTGGTTTCTTTATGGTTTTTAGGTTCAGGGTTAGGATTTGAGGTTTAATATCAATTGTTTAGTGTTTAATATTTTGGTATTGGTATTGTTAGCTAGTTCTTTAGGATTTATTGTAGGATTAGGTTTAGGGTAAGGGTTTAGGTTGTTTTGTAGGTTTTAGGGTTTGGGTTAAGGATTTGAGTTGTAATATTCATGGTTTAGTGTTAAAGTTTAGGGTTTGGGTATTTTGGGTTTTTGACTTAGGCCTTAGTGTTTAAGATTAGGGTAAAGGATATGATTAAGGTTAAGGTTAAAGTTAGGGTTTACTGTTTTTTTATGGTTTTAGGTTTTGGGGTTTTGGATTTTAGGTTTAAAATCTATGATTTAGTTTTTATTTTTATTTTTTTTGTTGAATTACCGTTGGAGTGGTAGGGACTGAGCAACACCCCGGTCGTTATCATTAATAACAAAAAACAAAATACAAGGAGGGGGCCATAAACCTAACCTCCAACCTAAGATGATTTAGAATCAACTTCGCAACGGAAGTGAACTCCTCCCTTTACATAAAAGATGGAACCAAAATACTAAGCACCTAAGGAGAGGACTCCTCTCAATACAAAGTATCTAGGAAACATAAATTAGGGAGACTCTCCCGTTACAATAAAGTCTATAAACTAAACTAACCTATTCAAAGTATCTATAATTTTAAGTATATCTAAGTTAAAAAGGTAAAAGGATGTTCAACGGAGGTTCCTTAATCCTTTTGATCTTCTTCCTTCTAAAGCTAGGCATTTGCAACAGATCAAGGTGATAGTATGACTTTTCTTCCTTCAGCATTTGTTGGCTGTTAAAGTAAACTTGTGGAGTAGTTGCCTTGCGCCTGTGTTTTGAAAGTGCATCTGCCACACAATTTCCTTTACTTAATACATGTAAGCACTTGAAGTTCTGTGTTTGACAAATGAGCTTTTGTACCCTTCCCAACTATGTGGTAATGCTCCATTGAGGGACTACCTTCTTTAAGATATATTGCACTACCAACTGAGAGTCAAATTGCAATATTATGTTCCTATATCCTAGATTAAGTGCCCAAGTCAAACCAAAGATGGATGCCTCTTTTTCTGCTTTGTTGTTTGTTCCTTCTCAAAGTGGAGTTGTGAAAGCCATCACAAATTTTCCATATGTATCTCTCAAATTACCACCAGCCCCCAGCCTACCTTGGTTAGTGAGTGCACTGCCATACGTGTTCACTGTGAGCCACTGATCTATAGGTTAATCCATGTAACAATGGTCACCTTGATGTCGTGCACACACCTCTAACTCTTTTGAATTAAATCTGTCCACTTTGCAAGCCATTTAACATGAGGGACGGCAGTATTAAGCGTCTTGTAGTTGTCATTGTAAATTGCATAGTTCACACTGTTGATGTTGGTTATTTTGCCTCCACACATGGCTGCGCACTTGTTCTTCCATAGGTTTCTAACAAATGAATACAGGCGTGTCTTGTAGGAGAATTTTGTGGACTGCATTCTTTGGCTTAGTTGTCCACCACTACTGGATCAGTAGCTGCAGTGAGGAGCGGTCTGGCTGCATTTCTGCACTGCTACAAAGCTGCTCCACACCTTGGCAGAAAAATTTCCTGTGTTGAAGATGTGTTCTATGCAGTCCATACCAGAAATGTCAAGACAACAAACACAGTGTGATGTCTCAATGCCAAAGTAAGTTAGTATTTCATTAGTAGGGAGTTTACCCCTAAGGGTTCTCCATAATAAAAAAATGACTTAAAAGGAATGTTCTTATGCCATAAAATACAGTTGAAATGATTTTTAGCTATTTTTTCTCTGATATCCACCCAAGCGGATTAGCAGCTAAAGCATCCATGGGTGTTGAGATTCCATACTGCCTTGTCTGGCAGTTGTTGATGAGGAGAAATCTCTATTGCATGAATTTTGGAGAGTTTTCTAGTAGGTGCCTTCCCTATTAGCTTGCTCCATCTCCATTTCCCTTCCTCCCTAAATTCAACCAATTTAGAGTTGTTAAATATGTTACTATTTATGGTGAATTGTTCTAATGGTCCAATACTAAGCCAATTATCCAACCAAAAGGAAAAATTTCCAGCTTGAAGTTTCCAATGGATGTGTTGCTCTACTTGTTGTCTATTCATCAGCATGTATTTGCAAGTTAAAGAGTCTCTAGTATCCCATTTTTTTCTTACAGGTTGGACCTTTAACAGTATTTTGCTCTAAACAATTCACCCCACAAGGTTTGTCTGGTTCTAAAAATCCACCATTGTTTGAACTGGAAGTCCTTGCAAATATCTTTTAGATTTCTCATGCCCACTCCTCCCTTATCATAAGGGAAGCTTAGGTTTTTCTAAGAAGCCCAATGGTACCTCTTCCTATCACTTTTCCATCCACAGAAGAAGTCAACCATAAGCATTTGAAATTGTTTAAGAATAGTAGCTGGAGGAGTTACTGCAGAAAGTTGGTGAAAAGGGAGGGCCTGTTACACATGTTTTGTAATAACTGCCTTTCCACCATAGCTGATCTATTTGGTTTGCCAACCTTTAATCATGCCAACAACTTTATTTACAAAGTCGGAAAAATATATATTCCTAGGCCTACCAACAAATAAAGGGCAACCTAGGTAAGTAATAGGACCTTTTTTTTTGTTTAAAACTTGTAATTCTCTTTATTCTATATCTTGTTCTATTAAAAGCATTAGAGTTTAGCATAAAGTGACTTTTTTATCAATTGATAAGATTCCCTGAAGTATTTTCATACTCATTTAAGGTAGTCATTAAGATCTTCAAAGTTTTGCATTTTCTTGAAGTGAACAAAATTATGTCATCAACAAAACTGAGAAGATTTACTTGTGGCCCCCTCGTTTCCATGAATAAACCATGGTAGTCTGAGTCATTGTGTAGCCTGTTGAGAGATCTTGATAATACCTCTGCACCTAAAATAAATAGGGCCGGGGAAAGAGGATAACCTTTCTTGAGACCTCTAGTGGAATGAAAGAAACCATATCTCTTACCATTGACAATGATTAAGTGCCAATTGTTTGCCATGATTTTCCACACCATATCAATAAATACCTCATAAAATCAAATTTTCATTAGAACCAAGCAAATATATGAGCAAGAAACCCTCTCATAAGAAACCCTAGCTTAATGATGACATTGCCACCAATATTGGGTTTTTTTATTTGGTGGATGATTTCCTGAGCTAGCATGATGTTCTCAGAAATACTTCTACTTTAAACAAACCAGGATTGGTTATGAGAGATAAAAGCAAAGAGGATAGGACTATGTATGTTGCTCATTAGCTTAGATATGATCTTGCTAGTGAAGTTTCTCAGACATATAGGCCTATACACAATAATCTTGTTTGGATTATTAACTTTAGGGAGAAGCACAATAAAAGAATGCGAAAAGTATTGAGGAATCATTTTTCCATTGAAAACGGCTTGTACAACCCCCATTAGATCATTCTTGATAATATGCCAACACTTTTGAAAAAAAGTACCAATTCATACCATCAGGGCCAGCTGCAGAATTAGGATTCATAAAAAAAAACCACCTCTTTAAGTTCATCCATACTAGGAATATTGTTAAGCTGAGTATTTTGATCTTGACTAATCATCCTTGGAATGCATTCCAAAGTATGCTCATTGTTAAGCTTTTCTTCACCATTAAAAATTTCATTGAAGTGTTCACAAGCTACCTGAGCAATGTTGTCAACGCCTTGTATCCAATCTCTATTTTCAGTGACAACTTTATGAATAAATAACTTCCTTGTTCTTCCCCTTAACACAGAATTGATGTATTTAGAGTTAGTATCACCCTCTTTTAACCATTGAGGCTGGGTTTTTGTTTCAAAATAGTGTCTTCAAACTTGAGAAGCTTGATGTACTTTGCATTAATTTCATGAAGTATACTTCTATTTGAGTCACTTTGGTTAATGATGTAGTTTTCTTCAACTTTGTGCACCTGTTCCTCATACATCCTAATCTTTTGGAATATATCACCAATTTCTTTCTTAAACCAAACAGTAAGAGTGTTTGACAGCCTTTTCATTTTTTTGTGAAATCTCCACATACCAGAACCTGTCTTTTCCTTCTCCCAGCAGGTTTTAACAATTTCCATGAAATGAGGATTGTCAACCCACCAATTAAGAAATCTGAATTACTTGATGTGATCAGTTGTTGGGCAAACCATTTCCATAAGAAAAGGACAATGATAAGACCCAGTAGTTGACAAGTAAGTTATAGTAGTTTGAGGCATCTTTTCCAATGATGAATCATTTACCATAGCCCTGTCATGCCTCTTTGAAATTCAGTGATTGATACCCCTCTTGTTGAACCACGTGAATTTATGACCTCTAAAGTCATTGTCCAAAAGGCCACAATCTTCAATGAATCTAAAATCTATACTTTTCCTGTTGTTGTAAGGAAACCCTCAAAGTTTTTATACCACATAAGTGATAACATTGAAATCACCTATAGTACACCAAGGGTTGTAATTCAATGAGGCCTGTTGTAGCATTTTCTCCCAAAGAGGTCTCCTGATGTGATCTGTGCATTTAGCATAAACAAATGTACTACTAAATTGGTATTGTAATTCATTGTGTTTCATGTTACGAGTTATTTGTTGTTTATCTTCATCAATAATAATACAGTAAATATAGCTGCTCCAAAAAACCCAAATTTTACCATTACAATTACTAGTAGCATTTTCATGTTTGATTGGACCTTAAAGCTTAGAACATGCGCACTATCAGAGAAAGGTACCAAAATAGGGAAACAGATAAATGGTGAAGCTTCCTGAGCATCTTGAGTCTCTCTAACACCCTTTGAGTGTTGATCCATCTCACATTCAATATGACTGTACTAATCATTGGGAAGATCTAGAGGAAAAGAGCCTAGTATTACGTCTGCCAGCAGTGACAGTATTGACATCTTTTTTCTTGAAGTAAAATTTGTCATGGTAAAATCCCCTTGGAGATAGACATTGACTTTGTCTTACTGTTTAATATATTCCTCTAGGGCCTGATCATTATGAGGACTGAAGGCCTTAATAAAGGCCTCACTAGTCCCATCATCCTCATCAAACTCTTCTAAGGAGTGATTATCCCTATCAATTTCATCATCACAATTATCCACAACATATTCGTCTATAGTAGGCACCTTATTAAGCTTGCATATTTGTTGTATTTTTTCTGGTGGTTCAGGCGACTGTGGAGTCAAATATTGATCCTGAAGAGTCAGGATATACAATCCATGATTATCATCAACCATGACAAATTTGTTGCATGATTCCTCCCTCTTTTCCTGTCCCTATTCACTGTCATTGATTTGCTGCTTGTTCTGTGTCCTTTTAGCAGCATCAGTTTTTTGTTTGTTGGGCTTATTTTTGCTCTTAGGAGTGAATTTCGGAGTACAAGTATCAACTTGTTTCCCTTTAAGTTTATTTTCCACTTTTTCAGGATGCTGTTTTTCCTTATTATTTTCAAAATCTTATGACCTGTTATCTCTGATCGACATTTGTTGTTTTATCTGTTGGTTTTTCTTTTGTTGTTGTCAGTTTCTAGAATTATCTAGGGCTCTAAAGTATGTCCTATGGTAAAACAACCCCTCAAACTGATTATGAGGCAAACACCCCCCTTTGGTAACCCCATCCTGCAGGTTTGTTATTTTCTCCTGACACCCCCCCATCCATACCTCCAACAACTTCTTCAGTAAAATCATTATCAATATTAATAAAGTTGGGGGAATTGGTACATGGGAGCATTGAGACAATATATGTCCTCTTCTGCTTAGTGACACAATCATGTTGGTTGTTTACTTCCATGTGTGTGTTGAGGTTGTTCCTGACAGTTGGGTTATTAGCAGTCCCCTTTTTTGATTGGTTTGACTTGTCTGATGTCTTCCTGATAGTTCTAGCCCCTGTTTGGCCTTTCTCCAGTTGTTCCTGCAATTCAAGATTAGAAAAGTAATTTTTAGTTTGAAAGTTAGGTATACCTGTTGTTTCTTGTGTTTTTTGATGGCTATCATTGCTTCTTTGTTTTTGAGGTGAGACAGGTCTCCAACAACTTTAATATGGTTTGTTCCTGATTTTTTTGTTGTCTCATTTTTTGTTTTTGCCACTATTCTTCCTGTTATTCTTCTTGATGGACCCTTTTACTTTTGATTGAATGTGTGCTTCCCTTGTTGTTGGTCTGGAATCTGATTCTTTGATTGATTTTGTGCTTCCTCCTTTCTAGCTTCTCCTTTTTGTTGATTGTTTAGTTGATTTGATGACTTTGTTGTAGCCTCATGTGTACTATTTTCATGCTCATTTGATTTTTCTGTGATTTCGTTGTTCTTTGTTGTTTTTTCAACTTCCTGCTCCTTCTTTTTCTTTAACTCCTCATCACTTTTCTTAATTGTACAGTCCTCTTCCATGTGTCCTTGGTGTTTGCAGTATATGCAATAGTTAGGAGTACCTTCATATTCAACCTTTAACCATCTCCCTTTATTGGGGTTTGAATTCTTAAATCCCAGCCAAACATAATTGGGTCTAGTTTTTGTAAGGTCCACTTGAACTTTTACCCTTAAAGTGCTACCTCTAGTTCTTTGGGAGGATGGTGAATCTAGGAATCACACCTTCCCAATTGACTCAAAAATAGTCGCTAGTAGCATTTTGTTATAACAATGCCAAGGTAAGCAGGGATAGCTACCCAAATGGGAGCAATGGGAGTTTCCTCTTCCGGGGTAAAATCAGGGGTCCATGTTTGTATTCTCATCACTTGCCCTTCATTATTCAGTCTAAGCTTCATCCAAACTATTTGGTAGTCAAACTCATTATCAAGGTTAATATAAACATGTCTTGCATTGCAATGTGTGATCTTCAAATTTACTGTGAGTTAAGTTTGGAGAATAAAGATTTTTCTCACCAGTTCAATTTTAGGAATAGTATTAGTGAACTTTCCCACAACTGTATATTTACAAACCTCGACCAATTTCACATAATAGTCATCCTCATCAAGTAGCACAGACGGAAAACCCTGTCTAGTCGTATGTATAGGATCCTTTAAGACAATAGGAATTTCATTTTTGGACTGATTGTATCTAAACCTTGCAGCAAAAAATTGCACCACAGAATATGGTGCAGGTTCAATTTTTTTTTGTTTTTATCATTGTTGTTAGGATTATGAACATGTTGTTGGTTATTAGGTCATCTATAAGTAACCCTAACCATTTAGTGCCCTGCTTATTAGTTCTATCAGCTTGAGTATTAGGCTTATACCTAGAGTAGTTTTTGGATATTTTGGGGACGTAATTATGGTACTCCATACTTGCTTGATTTATTTGATTTGATGAGTTGACTCCTCTTTGATTGTAGGTGTGTTTTCATTGATCATTTTTCTTGGCAACACTCCCTTGAACCTGCTTGGCAACACTTCGATGAACCTATTCTGAGACTTGCTTGCATCTTCCTGCATTCCTTTTTTCATTTCCTCCCAACTGCAACTCTTTGCCTTGTTGATCAAGTTTTTGACTTGAGTTTCCTTGCCTTTGCAGCTGTACATTTCCATGTTCCTCACCTTTATCATCCTGGTGAGGTGTGATTTGCGAGTTAGCTGCATTAAAAGAAGGAGTTATATAGGATCAATGACCTGCTAATCCAAAAGAAAATTTTGATGATTGTTTGTTATTTGATTAGGTTGTTGGGTGCATCCTCATATTGTCCCTGTTACTGCTCTGCTGCTCAATCAAATTTTCCTCATGTTGTGTTTTCTTTTGTTCTCCAATTGTTGTTGCTTCCATCGACTGAGAAACCTCCAAGTTGGTGTTTTGTTTGGCCTTTTGATCAAAACCAGAGGTCTCCCCTTCACTTTCGTGCTTTTCTTTTTATAAAACACAATTAGGATCAATGTATGGTGTTAAAATATTATTGTTGTTGATTTCCCTTTTGGAGTGATTGGAATTATCTATGAGATGGATGTTCTTGGACAAAGAATCAATCTCATTCGACAGTATTCCATGAGTTCCAACGATTCGAGTTCTCTCTTCACTAGAGTTCTCACCGGCAGTGATTCCTCTGTCCATTTCACCTGAGATTGAAGTGGGATGGACCTCATTGTTGGGGCAACAAACCCCAGTGGTCGAATCCTTATGAATTTGACTAGAAATTGATCGAAAATGTATATTCGACTCAGGCCACTCCATCACGATTCCTTCAATATGCGCCTCTCTATTCTGACTGATTACAATGGTAGAATTGGCTGATTTTTTATATGTGATACATCTTGATGCAACGTATTTATTGCCACTATCCTTTCTTCACGATTCCACTCAGAAATTCATTGGAAAATATTTTCTCGATCTTCATTGAACTCCCCTTCCAAAATTGCACTTTTCATCGCATCTTTTACATGAGATTTTGAGGCGTTCTGAGATTGATCTTAGAGCGTGATATGTTGGGGTTTGTAGACATCTCCATGGAGCTCCGTTTGGCTTTGGACCGAAGGCCATCTTACCCCTATCGGTGGAGCACGCGCCGTTGCAGCGGTGCGTTTGCCTCACTATTCTATATCAATTTTAATAGAGAGAGAGCATCTATTAGAGAGATAAAATTCTAGAGAGACAATAAATCTAGTAAATGAGGCGCGATTGTGTAGGTTAGAAGTGTTTAATTTATGGGTTTTGTTATTTTGGGTATGGTGTTTGGGGTTAACGGTATATCGTTAAGGCTAGGGTTAAGTTTATGGTTAGGGTTCAGGTTTAGATTTTTTAGGTTTTAGGGTTTTTGATTTAGTATTACAGGTTTAAAATGTAGGTTTAGTGTTTGATGTTGTAACGACCCGAGACCCTAATCTAGAAGTTAGGGTAAAATCTCGGATTGTGGCACAGTGTATTCGACCTCTCGGAGGTCTCATACACTCCACTCATATCATTCATCCTATAAACATAATGAAATTTAGTGTGGAATTAAAACTTTTCATAAGAACAATAACATAGTCTTAAAATTCTTTCATATATAGTAATAGGAAATATAAATCTCAAATTCTCATCTTAAGACACTATGATACTTGGGACACGGCCCATAAGAATATACAACATACTACTATATCGTCTATTACAAAACATCATGAATGAAACATAAAATGACATATATCCCTCGAGTCAAGTGAGGACATATTTCAAAAAATCTCCTAGTCCAACTCTTCTTCAAAAATCTCTTCACCTACCAAGAATTATATAAATAGAATTAAAAGAACGGACTAAGTGCAACCATATGTACTATGTATGATTTACGCATAAAAATCATTAAAAGTGACATTCATTGGAAATATGAATCTTTTCATTAATATATGATAATATCATCATCAAAATAACATTTAGGAACTTCGAATCACATAAAAAGACAACTAAGAAATTAACAAATTTTAAAGGGCCACTTAAAAGTGAACTCACTTCACTGTACAATGAATAATTTACTGTTAATGTGAAGCTATCTTATTTCCTTTTTCAACATATTCTAGCATTTAGTATTCTCACTAAAGACATCCTAAGATTCACTTAAGTCACAAGAAGAAATACCGCCCATACACCCTCTCTATATGTGCCTAAACGACCCTCAAGATAACCTATAATTAGTCATATACACACATACAAGCATCATAAACATAAATGTAATATTCTTTTATCAAAGGGTTAATTCTAAGTCTCGCTAGAGTGAGTTGTGAAGAGTCCGCCAATACAATCCGTTACACATACACTCAAGAGATCCTATAGACTCTCTAGGATAGAATCATTCTCAATAAACACGTCAACACAAAGATAATAGGACATTATCTTTCCAAAGGCTATCGAAAAACCTACTTAAGTAAATCAAGAAGATAACGTCCATGATTGACCTCTTCAAGATTACCTAAATAGTCCTTAAGACTACCTAAGGCTTAGATGATGTCAACAACATAAAACATCTTCCCTAAGTAGAGTCATTCTCAAGATCTCCATAGATAAGACATGAAGAAACCATATTTTATGTCCTCTTCACACTTTAACTAAGGAATTCTTAAGTAACTTTAGATTACATACTTATTCATAGTCTATATCATTAAGTCATTAGTTCATTAATTCATTTTTGAGGCATACTTCACATAGAGGACATTCAAATAATGGTCTTGGACAAGACCTAGGGACTCTTATTAACATCTTCAAAGCCTATTGTGCAATGTCTAGATAGTATCCCATATCACAACCTAAACCTAATAGAACTTCTCTAATGCTAATATGCATCCCATGTGATGAGAATAGGCAATAACAGACATAGAACATGGTTGCAAATCATGTAATCCAGAGTTCTATCCTACTCCGATGAGGTTGTTCTACTTGCCAATAGTAGAACATACACACATCCCATGTAGGCACATGGTTGAATGAAATATGAAGGGAATGATTTGTAATCTAGACTCATACTTTAACTAGAACTACTTCGCTTAACATACTCACTCAGTTCTAGCCTTCGTTCTCATAGATTTAGTTACACTAAGGCTCATAAAAATTGGTCCCATATCATGTTCATGACCTAATTAAATTTACCCTACAAAAGCAAGGTCCACTAGGTCTATCTCAGTATGGAGACAAGAAGCTCATCATGTCTTTCCTAAGGATTGATGTGATGCCATTCAATCCAATCAACCTTAAGTCCATCATTCATTACATGAAGGATTCCATTACGTTTTTCAACTTCAAGTTTCATAACCTTACCACTTGGTTCAATGTTCCACATAAAGGATCTTCGTATTATGATTCAATGTGTCACCAATATTCATTTATTCTAGACTAATACCCTTTAGGTTCCTAATTAAAGACATCACATATTAACATAAGCATCAAGTAAGGGAAAAATGTCTACCTAAACAAGACACAACATACTTTTATTTAATACATATAGCCTATGTTTATTTAGAAACTTAGGAATGACCCTTAACATCATCTATTCAACCGATTCATTACCTTAACATGATTAATATAAACATTATAGACTAAGATAGAAAAGTTAGGAACAACCATGTATCAACTCTAAGACCACACACTTATCACATAGTCATAAAATAACATGATTACATAAATAGTGTCAATTTTTAACATATACTTTCACATATAAATAGATATGATCATACATCACCAAATAAACTATACAAATAGCCATATACCTTTGAGTAGTGCCGGCAAGGCCATGACCATCAATATACTTAAAAATAATACTAACATGGCTACACTAATTCAAATAACACCACCACCAAAGGTGGACCCAACCAATAATAACAATATTGAAGTCTAATAAAAATAAAAATAAAAGAATTAGGGCATAGTACCACCTCTTCATCTTCAACTCTTCAAGCTAATACCAAATCATCAAATTCAACATTATAAGGCCATTACCCATGGCCATGAACACAAATTCAATACACAATTGTGATAATCAATGAAATAAAATAATATTCAACATAGATTCAACATTCTAAGATCAATTATATAACAATTGAATACAAATCTTACACTATTAAATAGTCCATAAGAAACTACACAAAAATTTCATCAACATTAGACCAATATCAAGTAACGCATAAGTTAGTCACAATCTAGGCTTTATCAAATTCATGAGTTCATAGGTTATTGACGTTAAAATATTCAATATATCATCAATATAATCCATAATAGATGTTTGAAAACCATTAATGCAAGAACCCATGATAGAATCATGAAATTAAGAGACTTGGTACAGGTATATTAGCCACCAAGTCTAAGTACCTACCCACGCCCATCACCCATGTACCATCGGTCAGCCCACTGGCGATCGATTGGCTTCCATTGGTGAAACTTCCTTGGGCATTCTTGGCCTCCGACATGGGTCCTTCCTCAAAGACCCTTGGTTGGTCCTTGGGGATGTTTTCTTGTACTTTTCCAACTCTCACATGATCTTATACGGGTTTAGGACCTCTCACATGAATTTAACTCAAAATGAACACGTAAAACTGAGTGAAACATTCCTAGATACACAAGATAACTTCAAGGCATATCTTTCGAATGCCATAGACATTATTAAGTGTTTGATATTTAAACTTATCAAAACTTGAAAAAATACCTAAACACCTCATGTTAGAATAATTTAGTACCTCAGAACCACAAGACTCACACATACACAAATAGACCCTCACATGAGACACTTAGGTGACTTAGTCATCGAACGTCTTGGTTGACCCTTGATGTTTGACTTCCAATGCACCTAATACTTTAGATATTGCATCAATACAACATTTTGGACATATTAAGGACCTTATAACACCTTGACAACAAAGTTAGGCTCTAGTTCACCTGTGTCATTTTCGGGACCTTACAAATGTCTGGGATTTTGTATTTTGGAGTAATGTTTTTTTTTAGGTTTTATAATTCAAGATTTATTATTTGAGTTTTGAAATCTATTGTTTAGTGTTTAATATTTGGTTTTTCATATTTTTGACTTTGAGTTTAGGGTTTCTTGTAGGGTTAGTGTTAGAGGTAATGTTAGGGTTAGGGTTAGGTTTTAGGTTGTTTTTTTATCATTTAGTGTTTGGGGTTATTGGAGTTGTAATATATATGGTTTATTGTTTAATTGTAGGGTTTTGATATTTTGGACTTTTGGGTTTTGGGTTAAGGTTAAGGATAGGGCTAGGTCTAGGGTTAGGGTTAAGGGTAGGGTAAGGGTTAGGGTTTAGTTTTTTTTAATGTTTTAGGTTTTGGGGTTTAGGATTTTTGTTTTACAATCTATGGTTTATTGTTTAATGTTAGGGTTTTGCTATTTTGAGCTTGGGGTTTCAGGTTAATGCTTTGGGGTTAGGTTTAGGGTTTAGTTTTTTTTATGGGTTTTAGGTTTTGGAGTTTAGGATTTTTTGGTTAAAATCTATGGTTTAGTGTTTCATATTTTTATTTAGGTATTTTGGGCATAATTTTTCGGGTTAATGGTCTATTGTTAGGATTAGGGTTAAGGTAAGGGTTAGTTTTTGGGGTTTTTTTTAGGTTTTAGGAATTGTTATTTGGGATTTGAGGTTTAAATTTTTTGGTTTAGTGTTTGATGTTTGGGTTTTAATTGGACTTAAGATTTTTTTGTATAAGGATTTAGGGTATAGGGTTAGAGTTAGGGTTAGGATTAGGGTTAGGGTCTAGTTTTTTTTATGTTTTATGGTTGAGGGTTTAGCATTTGAGGTTTAAAATCTATTATTTAGTATTTAATGTTTGGTTTTTTGTATTTTGGGCTTTGTGTTTGGGGTTTAGGGTTTAGGATTAGGGTTAGGGTTAAGGTTAGGATTAGGGTTAGGGTCAGGGTTTTGGGTTTTGTTAGGTTTTGGGGTTTAGGGTTTTGGATTTAAGATTTAATATCTATGGTTTAGTGTTAAATGTTAGGGATTTGGTATTTAAGGCTTTAGTTTTAGGGTTAAGGATTTTGGTTCTCGTGTTAAGGTTAGGGTTAGGGTTAAATTTTAGTGTTTTTTTTAGGTTTTAGGTTTTGAGGTTTAGGAATTTCAATTTAAAATCTATGGTTTAGTGTTTAATGTTTGAATTTTGGTATTTTATGTTTGAGGTATTGGGTTAATGGTTTGGGGTTAGGGTTAGGGTTCAAATTAGGGTTTAGGTTTTTTTAGGTTTTAGGGTATGTGGTTTAGGATCTAAGGTTTAAAATCTAAAGTTTAGTGTTTAATGTCTGCATTTTCGTAGTTTGGGCTTAGGTTTTTTTTTGGACTTAGGGTTTAAGGTTAGGGTGTAGGTTTTCTTAAGTATGGTTAAGGGTTTAGCATTTGACGTTTAAAATCTATTGACTTTTATTTGATTATTGGGTTTTTGTATTTTGGACTTTATTTTTTGGGTTTATGGTTTAGATTTCGGATTAGGATTAAGGTTAGGGTTAGGGTTAGGGTTAGGGTTTTGGGTTCTTATAGATTTTATAGTTTTAGGCATAGAATGTGATGTTGAGTATGGATGGTTTAGTATTTTGTCACGACCCAAAATCGGATCTCGACTGGCACCCACACTTACCCTCCTATGTAAGCGAACCAACCAATCTAAACCTTAAACATTTCATGGAATATTCCATAGAACAGTAAGCGAAAAGACTTAAACTCATTATAAAAACAATTCAATAATTCTAAATTCAAACATTATTATTATCCCCAAACTCTGGAAGTATCACCACAAGAACAGCTATGCTCAAATACGAAACTAAGGAGTATTCTAAGAGCTCAAATACAAAAGCTAATCAATGCCGGACTTCAAGGCATCGAGACATGAGGAAGGAGATCAGTCAAGCTAGAAGCATTAGCTCACCCTGAAGATCCGGCTGTGACGAAGACTGGCTAGAATTGCGATTGAGTTGAGACGGACGGCACGTTTGCTGAACTCCACAAATAAAACAAGAAGGGAAAAAACATAAAAGTAGGGGGTCAGTACAAACAACAAGTATGAAGTAGGTATCATCGGCCAAAACTCAAACTAGAAAAGCACTATATCTCAAATAACCATCCAAAATAACTAATATTCTTAACATGGGTAGCAACAAGTTATAAAATTTTCATTTATAATATCACCGATCATATCAGAGGACTCAAGCCTTCCACACCATACTCTTTTCGGAAACAGTTCTTTAGCTTGGAGTATCTTAATCTTTCAAGATTCATTATCTCTATTTCTTGTGTCTGCTACGTGACACTCTGATCCCCGTAGTTCTTATTCCTCTTGTGTCGGTAAGTGACACTCCGATCCCCTACTAATATGTGTCGGAACGTTACAGATCCGATCCCTAAATCTAGTGTAGGTTGGACACCCGATCCCCTCAATCTAGTGTCGGTTCGTGACACCGATCCCCTAACCTAAATCTATGTGTCGGTTCGTGACACCCATTCCCCTAAATCTAGTGTCGGTTCGTCCCATGACCCCGTCCCCACTAATTTCTCCGTGTCAA
This sequence comes from Solanum habrochaites, assembly GCA_027704765.1. Taxonomy (NCBI): domain Eukaryota; kingdom Viridiplantae; phylum Streptophyta; class Magnoliopsida; order Solanales; family Solanaceae; genus Solanum; species Solanum habrochaites. Next base: position 35,070,757 of record JAKWJA010002497.1, on the reverse strand, counting down.
GTTGTGACACCCGCACCCACTTATCTCATTCTATTAGTAATCAAGCATTCTTTTATATCCAGGCATATCCTCTCATTACTTTTGGTCATCAAGCTTTTTATACAAAGGCATTCATCATAACCAAGAGATTAGGTTTTTATCAAGGATTGGGATTCAATGCTTCATCATGCTGTTTCATCACAATCATATATATATTAATCACATTCAGCTACACAACAATTAAGCTATAGAAGACTTTATAATACTACCCAACACATTCATTCGCTATTAGAGTTTACACGAGTAGCATACAAACCATAACCTACCCTCCACGAGATCGTGATCAAGCAAGCAAATTCCTCAAATCCTTCGATTGTCTCTTCGTTTTCTTCGGCTCTTGCCGATTTCCCTTCTCTTTCTATTCTTTTTCTTTTCTTATTAAAACCCTCTTTCTTTTTACCTAATAATTATATAATTCAAGATAAAAGATTGGCACTAAAACCCACAATACTTAAGGTTACCTCTTTTAACCCAACCAAATTAATTTCGACTCTTATTACATTAACCCACACTTTATAATTAAAGCGGAAATAGTCCAAAACGCCCCTTTTCTTAAATAAATTAAACAGAAATCCGACCAAGCAATGGGATTGCGCAGCCTCTGTGACGGCCCGCGTGCCTGCGGACGGTCCGTCCGCAGGCGTGGCAACCGCAAAAGCCTCAATGTCCACCAAAGAGTTTTGACGGTCGTCACGCCTGTGACAGTCGTCCTGCCATTTTGTCTGACGTTCAGAGAGAGAGTCGATTTCAGTACAAATTTTCAACATTTTAAGTGTTTTGGAAAGGGACCCCTCGACGGTCCGTCGTGCCCATGACGCCGTCGACTCAGCCAATTTTCCAGAAATCAAATCTACTGCTCAAACGACTAAACAGGTCGTTACAATCGATTACCCAATTTCACCCATGTGAGTCCTCGAACGATCACAAGAAGGAAAAACAAGGGCGAGAAGAGTTACCCTGAATCTTTAAACAGATGTGGGTATTCTTTCTTGCTATCTGCTCCTTCTCCCCAAGTGTTCTTCTTCAACCGGTCGATTTCTTCCATTGCACCTTGTGGATGCAATCTCCCTGACCTCAACTTGCGGGACTTTCTCTATCTAAAATGGCAAACAGATCCTCCTCTAAGACAAGTTCTCATCAAGAGAACTGAATTCCCAACGAATAATGTAGTTTCCATCCCAATGGTATCTTTTCAAACATCGACACAGGAATAACCGGATGTACTCGGACAGCCCTGGAGGCCAAGGCTAACTCATAAGCCACCTTCCCCTACTCGCTAAGTACTTCAAAGGGGCCCAATTTACCCTGGGCTTTAGTGCTATTTTACCAAACCGCATCACCCCTTCATTGGCGAAAACTTTCAACAGACCTGTTCACCCTCATGAACTCTAGAGTCTCTAACCTTTCGATCGACATATCTTTTTGCCTACTTTGCGCCCGCTGAAGTTCTCTTGAATAGATTTCACTTTCTTATCGAATCCCCTCAAAAGGATCAGTACCCCAATGTGTCTACCTCGAATGCATCAAACCCAACTAATGGGGGACCTACATCTCCTACCATACAATGCTTCACAAATGGAGCCATATCCAATGCTTGAGTGATAGCTCTTATTGTATGAAAAACTCCGTAAGGGTTAAGAAGCTATCCCGAGGCCACAAATGTTCTATCACACACGAACGAAAAGGCATAATCCTCCAACACTTGAATAGTTCGATTCCGACTAACCTCGTCTGAGGATGGAACGCAGGAGTACTATGATCCAACATAGTACCCAAGAATGTTAGGGTTAGGGTTAGGTTTAGGTTATTTTTATGTTTTATGATTCAAGGGTTAAGGGTTTTAGTTGTAATATCTACGGTTTAGTTTTAAAATTAGGGTTTTTTGTACTATTTGCTTTATCTTTGGGGTATAGGGTTCACGGGTAGGGTTAGGGTTAGGGTTCGTGTTAGGTATAAGGTTAGGGTTAGGGTTTAGTTGTTTTTGTTAGTATTAGTATTTAGGGTTTAGGATTTTTTGTTTAAAATCTATGGTTTAATGTTTAATATTTGGATTTCTTATTTTGGGCTTTGTGTTTCGGGTTAATGGTTTACTTTTATAGTTTAGGTTTTTTTAGGTTCTAGGGTTTATGGTTTAGGATTTGTGATTTAAAATCAATGGTTGAGTGTTTAATTTTTGGGTTTTTGTATTTTTTGACTCAGGGTTTAGGGTTTAAGGTTAAGGTTAGGGTGTAGGTTTTTTTTAGGTTGTATGGTTTAGTATTTAGAATTTGAGGTTTTAAATCCATGGTTTTTTCATGACCCAGATTCTTGAATCCGAATCGCAACCGGCATCATTGACCTCTAACATCTTCTTGCATTCATCATATTCATATGATTAATTTTTACGGAAAATTTAAAACGTTTTAAGACGTATTAAGTATATATAGACTTCATATAGTTATTACATAGTTACATCATAAGCTCAAAGTAAAGAAATAACCATCTAACATAAGGAATCAAATCGAAAAAAAGAATTAATATAACATAATAGTTTACCAAACACGGTTTTATTACAAAGATTTTAAATGAAAGTATGAAATAAAATCTAGGAAAAACATCCACTAGATATGTCTAAAACTAATCTAGACTGAAACTATAGCATCCTCAAATTCAAGAGGACCTACCAAATGGGATGGAGAATACTGATGTCCAAACTGCTGCAAGAGTCTTCAATCTGTCCTCTAACTTGCACCTATAAAATATTAAATTTGAACAGGGTTAGTAAACGTGTACTATGTATGGATGTATGCACACATACGCATATGGCTATGCATGATCAAGGAAACATATTCCTAAACAACATGCCAATTCTAGAAAGTGTAGTCACTAGACTTCCCTAATTCGTTAGTTGCGAATTGTGGTATGAATATGATGTTTTTAATGCATTCAAAGCACACAACTCATTTTATATGTGACTACGAAACATTAGAATCATCAACATATTTTTAGAACAACTCGGGTGGAGATTTGAAATTTTAGTATTCCCTAACCCGAGAGCTCTATTCTTGACAATTAGTTTATATTTCAATCTTTTTCTTTTCCATTGGTCCTATGTTTTACTTACAAGTGCAATGATTCATTATAGTCCCATGTCTTCAATGAATCAAGTAAGTAATCCAAGGACTAAGAAATGTTTTAATTATCCTCAGAATGTTCGTTTATTACATTATATATATTCATTAACACTTCATAAGCAAGTGTCTATTGGCTATGCCATTTATTTCATCATCTTCATGTTAGGGAAGTGATGAAGCTTTGATTTTCTATTATGTTTCTACTCCCCTTTATTGGAATCATATAAGAAGTCATTATAAGTCATTCTTATTTGTCTTTGCACATTATTTTATGAAACTTCATTGGTATTGATATTGGCAATTGAAATTTGTTAAGCTCTTACTTTCATTTCTCACATTGAACATACATTGCATCATCTTTCTTTCATGCTTTCTTAGAGACATTTCTAGAAGTAAGATCATGAGAGATAACATGAAATCCATTGTCTTCCCCAAACCGAAAAGAGGTGATTCACAAGTTAAAATTATTGTAGTTCATGTGAGCTACTCATTAAATTCATTGTATTCCCCACACCGAAAGGGGTGATTCCCGGCTAAGGCGAATCCATCTCAAGTTTTTACCCCACACCGAAAGGGGTGGACCAGGACTATAGTGAACCAAGAACATCTTTTGGAGCATTAACAAACATAGATCATTTGAGCTAAACAAGAAATCTAGTGTCTACCCCACACCAAAAAGCAGTTATCTCACTGGCAAAAGGTGAGATCGAAACATACCTAGCTCTCTTAGGTGGAAACCACAGGCTAGTTCCTATGTTTACTAGACATAGTTCAAATACTGGGGATGTAAAGAGACCACTTATCAATCTCAGTGGTAGCCTCGTCTAATTAGACATACACTTGAAAGAACATACTCATAAATTGTCAATCGGTGCTTTGCTAACTTCCATTATCTTCTTATCTTTTAGAGTCGACTAAAACATTATGGAAGCTTGCTTCTATATTGAGATTTACTAACTCTATTGATGACTTTACATCCTCGTGTTTAGATTTATGAGATGTTAATTGTCCTTACATAACATCTTTGGTGTTAATGAGAATTGTCTCACACATTCTAACACCTTCATTTATCAGTATTTTTAACATAGTAGCTTAGTTGTAAGTGAGGCTTGTGTCACATCCTTTAACACCTCATTCTGGTCACTTGTTTAAATTAGACACCGATAGTTATTTTAATCCTCACTTTACTTGCTTATTTTTGTTTGATAGCTTCAAATCATCATTTATGGACAATAAGAACTTCATTCAATTAATTATATATGTTCATAGTTCATTTTATTAGGGCATGTTGGGACTTGTCCCAACAATTGTCTTTCCTTTTGATATGGATTCATTGAATTACCTTAGATGTGATTATATTGTCATTTGAATACTTTGGATATATATGATTGGCACAAAATATGAATTGCCCTAGATAAATTGTAACTGACTTCATAGCAAATTTATTTGCACAAGCCAAATTTATACTCATACATCTTTAGTTTGGTATACCTTAGCCATTAGTCAATCTTTTAATTATTTAAAGATAATAATATAGCCAGTTTTATTCATCACTCTTAGATAATGTATTGTTATCCATTTTATTGGCATAAGGTAGGCAATTCATTCAAGTATAATTTCATGGAATCATTAGCCAACTTTATTACATATTTTGGAAATAATGTTTTAGGTAAATTTATTGGCATAAGACAAACATTCACTACACTTGAACTTTTAATCTTTAATTAACATACAAGAACAATTCAATGCTTTGTTTGGAAAATCTATGAAATTGTATTGGCATTAGAGATTCATGAACTATCTTTGATTTTTAAGGAAAGTTTTAACTACTTATTCAATGTTATTACTTTCACAAGTTCGTGTGGATAGGGTATGTTGTGACTTGTACCATTTATTTCATACCGTATGTAATGAGTTTATTTATGTAGAGATTGGTATCACTTTGCATCTTATGAAATAAAATTAGTATAACTTCACACATTTTGGGAGATAATATTTTTGACATAGTTTTGCTAGCAAATTTATTGGCTTAAACTAAACTTTCACATATGGTGGTCATTTAAACTTCATTTATCGTCAGCCAACCTTTTTATATTCAATGAACAGTCTGTAATAGTAGACTTAACTTCATAAACAATTCATAACAAATTGGTCTTTCTTGAACACAAAACTAAGCATTATGTTATTCCTTAATCCGTGTAACTAATCACTCAATCATTCGAAACCAATCTATAGACATCATTAATCATTAACAAATCAAAAACAAATAATATTAGTTAGAACCAAATACCAATAACATGTTCAATATTACATCTATATACTTAAAATAAACAAAAATAAGGATGACTAGGGAGATGGACGTTCAGGAATAATTCAATGATATAAAACATATACCTTAATTATAACTTATTATACGAACACCACCTTGAACGAAAATTTGGAGAAACCGTGAAATCTTCTAGAAAGTCTATGAACTTTCTACCCCATTCAGTCGTTTGTTTTAGCGTTGTTTTCTTTGAGTGTTTGATTTTGAATTTTAGGTTTATAAAATGATATTGAATCATTCAATTATGTCTTAATAAGTTAATTAAATAAATAAAATAATTAATTACGAAAAAGCCCCTCCTAGATTGACTAGAACTAGGAAAACACAACACTTAGTAAAATCTGAAATATTTCCTAAGAATTTAGTTTTGACCCCTTTAAATTAATTAATTAAATGGATAATTTAATTAATTTAGGTACCTATGGTAATTAATAAAGTACCCATAATTCATTGGAACCATTACTAAACCTTTTGGACCATCCTAGGTTAATACTAGGTTGTCTTTTTCGTGTCTTAATTGAAATCTTGAAATTGTTTTGTGATTTTTGTTTTCCCTTTTTAAATTAATTAATTAAGCTGATTAATTAATCAATTAACTAACCTAGGGTAATTAATAAAGTATCCCTAAGTTTTTAGGACCATAACCAACCTTTTGGACAATCTTAGGTGAGGTACTAGGTTGTCTCTTTAACAAGTTACTTGGTTGGTGTCACCCAATTTAAGTCTTAGGTTGTCGGTTCACTAATTATTTTATTTCGGTTTCTCATAGATTAGTTAGTTTATTAGGGAAGTAGGTTAGAGTATAGAATAAGTTAGATAGCTCGTCCCCACATGGGTGAACCCATGTGCATGCCTGCCCCTAACTCCCTAACCAAATTCGGTTAGGGTGGTCCTTTCTTTGTCGTTTCTCCCATATGCTTTTCCCATGTGCTTGCACATAGGTTTGTTGTACTTTCCTGTCTAAATATTCTTGATGTACTATTTTTAATATTTACTTATTGTCGCAAGGATCATCACTATGTCCTTGGGCACTGCTTAATCTAAATGATTATGTGCTATGGTACTAGGCTTGACACTTGGATGCCTATTTCCCAATGAATTGGGTTGTGAATCAATGCATGATAAAATTCATAATTATTGCCTAAGGCATTCATTGCATGTACAATTCTAAACAATCTTGGATCATGTTATGCTTATTTTTGTGTATATAAAAATTTGTTGACACTCCTTAGCGAATTTTCTATACAATGCCTAATATTTTTCAATATTGGGCATTGGGACGCCTANATACCTCCAATACGCATTCATAAAACTTATTGGTTGTTCACTAGACATGTAATTTTCCGGAATGTTACATTATCCCCCTTAGTAACTCTTGTCCCCGAATGACACTACACATCTATTAACACAAAGAGGTTGATTTTCGAAAGTTACTTCAACATTCTTAAATTTTTCTCTTTTGTGAATATCTGATTCACACTTGTTTGGATGATGCATAACGTTCAAGCTTATGTGAAGTTTCATATTGTAGCTTGAGGAACTTCCTCTTCATTCGCACTTAAATTAATGCACATCACAACTCATGCAACACAAAAATCATGCCTACGCTATACAAAAACAACAATATGAATGCAAGCATGAATTCACTCTCACTCATATAGTGCAAGTAATAAACACCAGATTATGGACTTACAACACCAAAACTACAAATACTTTTAAACCATAGAGTTTCTTTACAAATCTAGACTTTGGAAGATTATATGTAACCTCAAGAACTGGAGAGGTGAGGGTCATGGATCCTCGTCATGTCACCTCGCCTCCGCCATGTTGTTTCTTGGGGGGGGGGGGGGGGGGGGGGGGGAATGTTATCAAGAAGGTGGTTCCTCTATAACACATTAACGGTGTCAAACTCCTTATTACTCACCGTTTCACATAGCGATCTAATATTTCGAATGGGACCTCTTCCTAAGAAAGGTTCTCATCGACTCCTAACCCCTTAGATAACATCTTGATGGCATTAAGATTTGAAACTATTTGGCTTGTTGGATTTGAATCACGCCGTTCCCATTTCAACTCTTATTCATTTTGGCAACTTAAACCTTACTACCCTGTTTCTATAGTCTACTTGTGCATAGAGTAAAATCAATGTAAGAACAAAGTAAAAAATTGTAGTCATAGGTAGTAATTTTAACAGTAAAAATTTTGGAAGCCAATTCATACACAAATTGTATCAAAATAAAGTATGGTTAGTTCTACTAGACCAGCATAAGTAACTTTATTGAGAATAGTTTTTGGGCCATCCCTATATACTCTTTCAACTCTAATGTTGTCTCTTCTTGCAAAGAACAGAACTTGAGTCTGGCGCCATAGACTACTCGGCCATCCTGACCTATAACTTGTAACATTCCTAAGCCACATCCTTGAGCTGGTATGCAGCGAACTCAGCGTTATCCTCTTCATTAACACCCATATTAGGCAATATAATATACCATGCACCCACCTTCATGAAAACGGCCACGCTTACAACACACTCAAGGAGCTAGAGCTTTTGAAGAAAATTGGTTTGCCCCAGCAACTGCTTCTTCAACTCTCCTACCTACGTTTCTTCTTGTGTTCACCCACACACAAGAAAAAAATTATATACTAGAGTACAAAAAAATATTCAAAGATATAAGACCGCACGATAGAAGGCAAGAAGGAGAGATTCCTAACCTCCACAAATTACTCATAAGTCCATGATTGTGTGTGCTTTCATCAACAACCATAAGTAGAAACTAGTAACGTGTTTTTTTACCTTTATTTCCTAATAATTTAACCTCATGCTCTGAGCAAGTTTGTCATGACCCCAGATTCTGAATCCGAAATCACAACCGAACGTCGATGACCCTCAGAGTCGTAGACCAGCCTCTTGTTTTGGCATCAGCACCATTCTATGGTTAATTTTTAGCGGAAAATTTAAAACTTTTAAAACATATGAAGTATACAGAACTTCATAAAAATAGTTTTTTTGGTTAGGTTACATAGTTATTCATATACTAACTCAAAGTATTGGAACACCATCTAACATAAGGAGTAAATATAACCAAAGAATTAATATAACATGATAGTTTTTTGCCAAACATGGCCTTATTACAAATCTTCAAAATGAAAGTATGAAAGAAATTATGCGACAACAGATCCACTAGGTTATGTCCTAATACTATCTAATGAAACCGTAACATCCCTCACATCAAGAGGACCAACCAATGGACTTGGAGACGCTGCTGTCTAACGCTGCAGATTCTTCAATCTGTCCTCTAACCTGCACCTATAGAATAGTAAATTTGAATAGGGTTAGTAAAAAAACTTGTACTAAGTATGGGTGTATGCACACATACACATAAGGCTATGCATGATCAAGGAAAGCTCTTTCTAAACAACATGCTATTTCTAGAAAGTGCAGTTACTAGACTTTTCTAATTCATTATTTGTGAATTGTGGTATTAATATGATGTATTTTAATACATTCAAAGCACACAACTCATTTTCTATGTGACTACAAGACATAAAAATCATCAACATATTTTTAGAACATCTTGGGAAGAGATTTGAAATTTTAGTACCCCCTAATCCGAGAGCTCTATTCTTGATACTTAGATTATTTTTCATTAGTTTTTCTTATTTATGTAGTTTAATAATTCCTTTGGTCCTACGTTTTACTTACAAGTGCAATGATTCATTATAGTCTTATACCCTCAATGACACAAGTAAGTAATCCAAGGACTAAGGAATGTTTTAACTATACTTAAAATGAGTCATTTTTTACAATTAATATGTTTTATTACAGTTCCATCAGCTATCCCTAGGCCTATAGACACTTGTAGCAAAACAATCATTTTCATGTCAGGGAAGTCATGAAGCTTTGATTTGCTATTATGTTTCTACTCTCCTTTATTGTCATTATATAAGAAATTATAAGCAATCTTATTTTGCTTTGCCCATTATTTTCTGAAACTTCATTGTTATTGATATTCGCAATTGATGTTCTTATGCACTTACTTTCATAGCTCACTTTGAACATACGTTCCATCATCTTTCTTTGTTGCTTTCTTACATACATCTTTAGAAGTTAGATCAAGCGAGTTAACATGATATCCAATGTCTTCCCCGCACCAAAAGAGTGATGGTCACACATACATAAAAATGACGCTCTACCGATTTGAGCTACCATGAAATCTAGTGTTGACACAACCTATCCCATTCGGGCTAAGGTGAATCCTCTCAAGTGTTTTTCCCACAGAAAAAGGGGTGTCACAGACTATAGTACCAAGAACAATTTTTTTTTGGCATTAACCAACCGACAGAGATCATGTGAGATATAACATAATACCATGGTCTAAATACCCACATCAGAAAAGCGGTGATCTCACTAGCCAAGTTGAGATTCGAAAAATACCTATCTCTCTATCTTTAGGTGGAAACCACATGCTAGTTCCTATGTTGGCTAGACATAGTTCTACAGACGGGATGGTAAGACACTATTTATCCACCTAAGTTGTGAGCCCCTCGTCTCAGTGACATAAACATGCTATACCTAGTCTATCGGTTCTTTACTCACTTTCATTATCTTCTATCGTTTAGAGTTTGACTCAAACATATGGAAATCTTGCTTCTAGATTGGATTTTACTTACTCTATTGAATTACTTACTCATACTCCTTCTTACATTGATGAATTTGATTTGGCATTACATAAGATCATTGGGTGGGTAATGGAGAACTTGGCTCAACATGTTCTAACACCCTTCCATTCTTTATTTTTTTAACATATAGCGTTAGGTGTAGTGAAGCTTGTTCTCACTCTTAACACCTCATTCCGCCACTTTCTTAACATAGACATATTTATATGTTATTACTCCGTTACTTTCTTACTTTTGTTTTGATAGCTTGATAACCATCATTTTAGCAATGAGAACTTCACTCAATGATTATTATTTCCATATTTAATTTGATTGGGCATGTGAGGACTTTGTCCCAATGATTTTTCATGTTTTTTAATATTGATTTGCATTGAATTAACCTTAGATCTGCTTGTATTTTCATTAAATATTCTCCTTTGTTTTATAAACGATTGTCACAATGAGTAATTAGACAGAAAAGTTGGAATGACTTCATAGCCAATGTTAATGGCACAAGAGCCAAAGTTACACTCCTTCATTTTAAAGTTTGGATACCTTCGCATTATTCGAAACTTTTAATTATTTAAACATAACGTTATAGCCAATTCCATTCATCACTCTTACGCAATGTATTGTTAGATATTTTATTGGCGTAAGGGAGGCAATTCATTCAAATATAATTTCATGGAATCATTAGCCAATTCTATTACATATTTTGGAAAAGATGTTGTAGGAAAATTTATTGGCATAACACAAACTTTCACTACACTTGAACTTTTAATCGTTGATTAACATACAAGAACAATTCCATATTTGGTTTGGCTAAGATATGAACTTGTTTTGGAATTATAGATTCATGAACTTTCTTTGAATCTTTATGAAATATATAACTACTTATTCAATTCTATTACATTCACAAGTTTGTGTGGATAGGGTATGTTGGGACTTGTCCCATTGATTGGCATACCGTATGTTTTGAGTTCATTGATATATAGATTGGTATCACTTTGCATCTTTGGAATTAAGATTAGTATAACTTTCACACACATTTGTTGCGAGATAATATTTTGGACATAGTTTATTGTAACGACCTGTTTGAGTCGTTTTGAGCAACAAATTTGATTTCTGGGAGAAAACTGGCAGCTGTGACGTAGGACCACTACGACCGTCAAGGGCACGACGGACCGTCCGTGGAGGGTGTCCGTTCCAAAGCAGCTTAGAAAATCTGAAAATTGGGTACTGAAAATCGACTCTCTGAACGTCATGACGGAATTGCAGGACGGCAACCGCCGCAAGCTCGACGGCCCTTCACAGGCCATCCACTTAAAAACAAGTCCTGGACCCTTGTGACGGACACAGGACGGACCCACGCAGGCGCGACGGCCCATCACGGGCTAACGCAATCCTCAGTTCGGTCGATTTCTTACACGTTTTAGAGGGGTCTTTTGTACTATTTTTCCCTTAATTAATTTATAAAGATTGAGGGTCAATATTATAGGTCTAATTCCTTGGGGGGTTAAAAGCGTTAACCTTAAGTTAATTAGTGGAATTTATTAGTGCCATCTTTTCAAAACTTAATTATAAATAATTAGGGTAAAAGGAAAGAGGGTTTGTGAATAAGAAAACAGAAAGAAAAAGTGAGAGAAAAGTCTAACGAGAAAGAGAGCGAGCCGAAGAGGATACAAGGATTTTGAGAAGATTAGCTTGTTTGATTCAATCTTCTTCGGTGGATGTAGGTTATGTTTATGTTTTACGATATTCGTAGTGAACTCTTAATAGTGGCATTTCTGTGTGGATAGTATTGTAACCCTTCTATTGCTTAAGTTGTATGCTTGCATGATTAATGATTATAAAATTGTGAGAAATTAACAAAGCATGATGAAGCTAGTTGAATCCCAAATCTTGAAAGAACCTAATTCACTTGAACTAGGTTATGTGATAGAAGGAGATGCCTAGTAATGAAAGAAGGCTTGATAAAAAAATTTATATAATGAGAATACTGATCTTAGTAAAAGAAGGCTTGATGGATTAGGGATCGGGTATTCCATCCCCCCACTGCCTGTACCGTATATAAAATGAATATGAGGATAGGAGGTGTCACGTTCTGACAACCAGGAATCGAATTGGATCGGGTGCCACGTGTGGCGGTACCAGGATAGAATAACTGAGGATCGGAGTGTCACGTTCCGACACCCAGGATAGAATATGATCGGGTGCCAACTTCCGGTACCGCTCCGAGGATAGAATGAATATGAGATCGTAGGTCACGTTCCGACACCAGGATAGAATATGGATCGGGTGCCATAAAACAAACATTCTGGTACCCATGATAGAATGAATATGAGGATCGGAGTGGTCACGTTCCGACACCATGGAATAGAATTGGATCGGGGTGCCACGTTCCGGTACCATGATAGACTGAGGATCGGAGTGCCACGTTTGGACCAGTGATAGAAATAGACAGGATCTGAGTGTCGTGTACCGACACAAGAGAAGAAAGATATGAAATCTTGAAAGAAATGAATATACTCATCTACTGAACTTATTCCCAAAATAGTATGGTGTTTTGAGGCTTGAGTCCTCATGTGTGAACTCTGTTGTGAAGTTATTGATGATTCATGTGTTATAGCTACATATTGGATTATTGTAGTTGATTTCATTATATTGAATATATACTGTTCCCTATTTTGGAGTTGGGCCATGATCTCACCAGTACGTGTGGGTTTACTGAAAAACCCCCTAACTTTTCATGTTTTCCCTCTGTGTTATTTGTGGTAATGCATCAAACGTTCCGTCAACTTTCAACTCACAGAATCTAAGCCGTCTTCCCTTCATCGGAAATTCAGGGTGAGCTAAGCGTCTAGCTGGACTTGGTCTTTTCTTCTTCAAGTCTTGATGCCTTGAACTTCCGGCATGGACTAGCTTTTTAGTTATTTTGTTCTTAGACATTCCTAGTTTCAGTAATTTGAGATAGATGTTTCTGTGCTGAAGACTTCCAGGCCATATTTTGGGGATAATAATCATAGAATAATAATTGTTTTTATTATGAGTTAAGTCTTCCGCATTATGTTGTTGTTAAACTCTTGAAAGTTAAGGTTTATATGGGTTGGTTCGCTAACATAGAGGTAAATGTGGGTGCCGTCGCGTCCCTGATTTGGGTCGTGACAAACTTGGTATCAGAGCAGTAGGTGCAATTGGTCTCCATACACAAGAAACAGTCTAGCAGAGTCTTAAGGCACGTAGGGTGAACGCTTTACTTTTCCTTGAGAGGCTATAAGACTTTAGGAAATTTCACTCTTTCAAATTCTTCTTTCGTGCTACTACTTGAGTCCAATTGGTATCTCCTGGCGATATAAATTGGTATCGGACCATCTTCACTCTATTTCGCAGATTGGTTAGAACTAGAGCAACGACCGACCCACAGCAACAACGGAAGACAAGAACGACTGAGCCCATCCACTGGGCTTAGCTCGAGGAATAGCAACTGCAAGAGGCCGTGTGGAGAGGTCGTGGGAGGACCGTCCTCTAGGGGAAGAGGAACAACACCTAGCCCATCTGATCTGGCGGTGGACTCCTCCCCCTACCGATGGAGTGTGATCAGAGAGGGGGATGAAGGGGAGAATACCAAGGGCAGAATGAGGAAATGCCACCCACCACCTACCCCATAGATGATCAACCAAGTACTTTGCTTATCTTAGTGGGTTTTCGCTCAGGGTCAGGCCCTCCAGTGGTTTTCTGATCCAACACCCTCCGGTTTCAGAGGTACGACATGCTGCTATGGCTCCCCGCCTGGATGCATCCTTGGGACTAGGCCACATTTCCTCCACTTCTGACTACTCTTGGGCCTATTATGAACAACAGATCACATGACTTTTTCAGTAGTTCTTGAAATTGAAACCTCCAGTCTTTGGGCGCAGAACAGAGGAATGCCTACTCTTTTCTGGTTGATTGTCATGAGCTACTACACAAGATGGGTATAAGTATGAAAGCGGTTTGGGCGTTGAGTTCATTGAGCTATCAAGTTTTCAATGGAAACGGCTCAAAACGTGGTGGCGGGTCAACTGTTGACGGGTCAAACCAACAGGGGCAAAACCAACCTATGACTTGGGAATGCATTCTCACCCTGTTTATGGAGAAGTATATCCCAGAGGACTTTGAGAGATAGAAAAAGGGACTAGTTCTTGAGTCTAGAGCAAGGGAGGATGACAGTTAACGCTTATGAGGCTAAATTTCGCGCACTAATCAGATACGTCCCCCAACAGTGGTTTTCAAGTCCACAAGAACTGAGGGTGGGGGAAGAGGGGATTTCGCCGTTTGTGTGAAGGGGTGAGGTCAGAGTTGCGGCTTTCAGCCTTACATGGTAGCTGCTACGGCAACATCCTTCCAAGAGCTCGTAGACTTTGTGAGAGAGGTGGAAAGGATGAAGCCGACGACTCACCATGGTATCGAAAACGGGTCGGGAAAGGGTGTTGTTTCTGACTAAGGGTAGCGATTTAATGGTTCTCACTCTAAGAGTACATAGCTCGGAGGTTCCTCAAGGTCGACATTCAGTGCTTCACTAACAGACTTAGTTGGGGGTCGCACCTCAAAACGGTCAACACTACTCCGAGAGACCTATGCAATGAACCCGCCGAATTGTTATGATGGTGGGATGGTGGACACATTAAGAGGTATTGTCCCCAACCAGAGTTACAGAACCCCACTAGCTAGAGTAAGAGTGGTCCATGGTAGGAGGCCCCTTTTCTTTCTGGAGACGTGGTGGTCGAGTTAATGGTGGTCATCACAACGGCAGAGGTGATTGGGCAAAATGGAGCCACTACTACGCAACATGTAGGGGCACTGGACAGACAAACGATAGGGGAGCCGCATTGTTTACGCTTTCCCAGGGAGATCTGAAGCGGAGGCGTCTGACTTGTTAGCACAGGGAATCTTTTGGTTGTGATTGCTTGCATCTGTAATTATTTTGGACTCCTGGCCTCCACGTTTTCATATGGATCTTCACATTTTGCTATGGTCTAAAATTGCATTGTGAATTACTTGACATGCCTATTCGTGTTTCTTCTAGCACCGGTGGGTTAGTCTGTGGTAGTTACAAGGTACATAGGTCCTTTGTTTGGTGAACTTTGGTGGGGAGGCAACACTATGGTAGATTTGTTATTTTAGAAATGGGGTTGACTTTGATGTAATTCTGGGTAAGACTTGGCTTTCTCCAAATTTTGCGATCTTGGATTGTAATCCTAAAAACGTGACATTGGCCCAGCCTGGGACGATCCGTTAGTATGGGAGGGTGCCTACACTTCCAATCCCTGTGGCGTATCATCTCATTGCTTCTGTCTAGAAAATGGTTAGTAAGGGTGTTTTAGGCTTTCTTGGCCCATATCAAGGATGACACTACCCAAGTACCTTCGATTGAGTCCCTTTCGGTAGTCCCGAAGTTTTTTGGAGTTTGTTCCTGCAGATCTGTCCTTGTATGCCACCATAATAGGGATATTGACTTTCTGTATGATCTGACCGGGTACGCCCCATTTCTATACCCCCTTATGAATGGCTTCCCGCGGAGGTTTAAAAGAGTAAAAGCCACTTCCCGAGTTGTTGGGCAAGGCTTCATTAGAACCAATGCCAATCTTCTGCCTTGGTGCTCCGGTTTGTTTGTGAAGAAGAAAGATGGAGTTTTCGGATGTGCATAGACACCGGCAGTTGAACAGGTGACTATAAAGAACACGTATCCCTCTTCCTCTCATTGATGGACTTGTCGATCAGTTACAAGTTCTTGTGTCTTCTCTAATATTGACTTGAGAATCCGTTTATCATCAATTGGAAAATACTGGCATACGTGTGCCAAAGACTGCTTTTAGGACCAGGTATGGGGCATTCGAATTTGTAGTGATGTCTTTGTCTTACGAATGCCCCTTCTTAGGCGTCATGAGTTTGATGAACGGGATTTTTAAGCCATAGTTAGATCTCTTTGTGATCGTATTATTGATGATCAATACTGATATACTCCAGTAATAAGAAGGAACTGAGGAGCATTTGAGAATGGTATTGGAAATGTTGATGGAGAAAAACTTTACGCCAAGTTTCTCTAAGTTTGAGTTTTGCTAGAATGCCGTGTCCTTCTTGGGCATGTGGTTTCGAATGTGGGGTGATGGTAGAATCCTTCTAAGAATTGAGACAGTGAACATTGGTAACGACCCACTAATGGGTCATAAATGACTTAGTTTTGTGGGGTTGCTAGCTACTACCGCCGCTTTGTCAAAGAATTCTCTTCATTGCTTCCCATTGACGAACTTGACTACGCAGAATTTTCCATTTGTATGGTCAGATGAATGCGAGGAAGCTATTCAGAAGCTTAGACTTTGTTTGACTACCGCACCATCCCTCACCTTGCCGGTAGAGGGTAATAACTTCATTGTTTATATTGCGATGCATCCTATTCGGGTTTGGGTGCCGTGCGTAATCAGCGATAGAAGCGTGATTGCTTATGCCTCAAGACACTTAAAAGTCATGAACGTAACTATCCAACTCATGACTTGGAATTGGCTGCGGTAGTGTTTGCATTGGTAAGCAATGAGATCACTATTATTATATGGGGTTAGTGTGCGGTCCTACACGGATCACAATCGTGCCTTCTATGTCTTTACTCAGAAAGATTTGAAACTTGAGGCAAAGGAGATGGATGGAACTATTGAAGGCTACGACTTCACTATTTTTGGTATCATCCGGGAAGGCAAATTTTGTTGCAGATGCCTTGAGTAGAAACGCGGAAAGCAGGTAAAGGTCTAGCTAGCTCATTTGCAATCCTCTAACGGCGCCATTTGCTAGAGAGGTTCAGACTCTGGCTAGCCTTTCAGGAGGTTGAATAATGATAAGGAGGATTGTTGGCCTAGTGGTGGAGTCCAAGATGCTTCTTTTCTTGACAAGATTAAAGGTAAAACAGTTTGATGATGAAACTACGGCGAATCCGAGATAAAGTGTTTGCGAGGATATGCTAAAGAACACGATCGACGATGAAGGTTTTGAGGATTTAGGAAGGGTATGTGTACCCCGCATTGATGATTTGATTCAACAACTATTCTGGTAGAAGCTCATAGTTCCAAGGTATTCTATACATCCGGGTGCAACAAGATGTACGCGAACCTAAATAACACTTTTGGTGGAAAAGAATGAAGCGTGAATTTTGGATTTTATTGCAAATGTCCAATTGTCAACAAGTAAAGTTATGAACACCAGAGGCCCGGAGGAACACTTCAGAGAATGCCCATTCCGGAATGGAATGGGATAGACATAATCGCATGGACTTCGTGGTTGTCGTCAAAACATTGGGCAAGTATGACTCTATTTTGGGTTGATTGTTGATAGGTTAACTAAGTCTGCTCATTCATTCCGTAAAGGTGACTTACAATGCAGAGAAGTTAGCCAAACTTTTACATCTTCATAAGTTGTTCCCGTTGCATGGAGGTTCCACGAAATCCATTTATATCATATAGAGGTCGCGTTTAACTTCTAAGTTTGGAAAACCATGCATGCAGAATTGGGTAACAAGGTTTGGAACTTAGTACCCCCCCCCAGCTTATCCATCCAGACCCTAGGGTCATCCTGAGCGAACGATTCCAGTGTGGATGATATGCTTCGCGCATGCGTGATAGAGTTTGGGGTGGCCATTTGGGATAGCTTCTTACCTTTGCAGAGTTTCGTACATAATACTAGCACTCGCAGTATTGATATTGCTTCCATTTGCAGCATTGTATGGGAGGAGGTGTAATCTCCCATTGGTTGGTTGAGGCATGTCGAGGTTAAGGAACCTTGGTGTCCCGATCTCTTGAAGGGATTCTTAGAAAAGGTGAATGGCATTCAAGAAAAGCTTCTAGCGGCGCAAATTAGACAAAAGGAGTATCAGACCGGAGGTTAGAGACTTGTAGTTCCATGGAAGGTGAACAAGTCCGTTGTTTGAAGTTTCACCCATGAAAGGGGTGATGCGGTTGGCAAAAGAGGTAAGCTAAGTCCAAGTATATTGGACCCATTTGAGTATCTAAAGCGAATAGGGGAGGTGGCTTATGAATTACCTTTCCCCAAGGGCTAGTCCGGAGTGTGCATCCGGTATTCATGTGTCCATGGCTTAAAAGATACCATGAGATGGAAACTACATTTCCTGTTGGGACTCAGTGTTTGGTTGGATGAAGAATCTTGACTTTTGAAAGAAGGGCCAGTTGCTAGTATATAGATAGAGAAGTTCGCAAGTTGAGATCGAGAGAGAAAATTTTTTTTGCAGATCCATCCAAAGTTCAATTGAAGAATCCCCGGTTGAAGAGCCCACTTGGCAGAAGGAGGCAGATATCGGGAAAGATACCCACATCTGTTTGACGGATTCAGGTATTCCTTTTCGACCTTGGTTTTTCCTTCTTGTGATCGTTCGGGACGAACGATGGGTAAATTTGTATCATGTAACGACCTGTTTAGTTCTTTTTGAGCACAGATTTTATTTCTGGAAAAACTGGCAGATGTGACGGAGGCCGACGACGGGACTGTTCAAGGGCACGACGGAACCGTCGTGGCGTGTGGGTCGTTTCAAAAACCATTTATAAAATCTTAATTGGGGTACTGCAAATCGTACTCTCTGAACCGTCAGACGGAATGGAAGGACGGACCGTCGCAATCTCGACGGCCCGTCACACAGGCCATCCACTTAAAAACAAGTCTCGGACCTGTTGACGGACAGCAGGCGGAAACGTCGCAGGCGCGATGGCCCTTCACGCGGCTATGCAATCCCAGTTCGGGTCCTGATTTCTCTACACGTTTTTCGGGGCTCGTTTGGGACTATTCTTTCCTTAATTATTAAGAGTGAGGTTTAATATTATAGGTCTAATTACTTGGGGTGTAAAAGAGGTAACCGTGAAGTTCATTGTGGATTATTAGTGCCATCTTTCAAAACTTAATTTAATAAAATTAGTTCAAAGAAAGAGGGTTTGAATAAAGAAAAACAAAAGAAAAATGGAGAGAATTCGAACGAGAACGAGATAGAGACTAAGAGGAATAGCAAGGATTTGAGAAGGATAGCTTGTTGATTCAAATTCTTCGGTGGAGTGGTTAATGGTTTATTTTATGATATCGTAGTGACTCTTAATAGTTAATTATTATGTGTTGATAGTATTGTAAACGCCTGCTATGTGCTTAAGTTTTATGCTTCATGATTATGATTATAAAATTGTGATGAATTAACAAGCATATGAAAGCTATTGAATCCCAAATCTTGAAAGAACCCTATTCACTTGATATATTAATATAATGTAATGAATGATGCTTAGTATTAAAAGAAGGCTTGATAATTATATAATGAGAAAAATGATGCCTTATTTTAAAAGAAGGCTTGATGATTAGGGGATCCGGGTGCCACGATTCGTTACCAGGATAGAATGATATGAGGATCGGAGTGTCCACGTTCCGACAACCAGGATAGATAGGAATCGGGTGCCCCACGGTCCGTTACCAGGATAGAATATTAAGATCGGAGTGTACTTCCCTCCGACACCAGGATAGAATATTGGATTCGGGTGCCCGTTCCGGTACCCCCCAGGATGAATGAATATGAGGATCGGAGTGTCACGTTCCGAACCAGGAAGAATAATGGATCGGGTTCCACGTTCGGTACTCCCAGGATAGAATGAATATGAGATTCGGAGTGTCACTGTCCTACACCATATAGAATAGGATCGGGTGTCCACGTTTCGTTACCAGGATAGAATGAGACAGAGTGGCCATGGAGCGTTTCCGGCCACCAGATAGAAAGAGTATCAGAGTTCGCGTACCGACACCAGAGGAAGAAAGATAATGAATCGCTTGAAAGATAATGAATATACGCAATCTAAATGAACTTAATTCCAGAAAGTTGGTGTTGAGGCTTGAGTCCTCATGTGTGAACTCGGTTGTAGTTATTGAATGAATTCCTGTTATTATTGCCTACAGTTGGTATGTGTAGTTGATTTACATTATTATATTGATATATTATTGTTCCCTATTTTTGGGTGGGCCGATGATATCTTACTCAGTACGTGTGGTGTACTGACCCCCCCCTACTACTTTCAGTTTTCCTCTTTGTTATTTGTGTAATGCCAGGCAAACGTTTCCGTCAACCTTCAACTTCACTCAACAGTAGATCTGCCTAGCCAGTCTTCACTTCAAATTTCGGAAAATTCAGGTGAAGCTAATGCGTCTACTTGGACTGGGTCTTCTTCTTCAAGTCTTGATGCCTTGAACTTCCTGCATGGACTATAGCTTTTTAGTTATTTTGTTCTTAGACATTCCATTCCTAGTTAAGTAATTGAGATAGATGTTCTTTGGTGATGATGACCTTCCAGATTTTGGGGATAATAATAATAGTATTGAATTGTTTTTATTAATGAGTGAATTCTTCCGCATTTTTTCTGTTGATATATCTTGAAAATGTTAAGGTTTAGATTGGTTGGTTCGCTCACATAGGAGGTAATGTGGGTGCCAGTCGCGTCCCTTATTGGGTCGTGACAGTTTTGCTAGTAGAAAAGTTGTTCTAATAAACCAAACTTTCACATATGGTGGTCATTTAAACTAACTTCATTGTTTTCACAACTTTCCCTCCTACCTTCATTAACTTATAATTATCATTCCATGAACAATCTTAATAGTAGAGCTCAACATCATAAACAAACGTCATATCAAACTTCATCTTTCTCGAACACAAAACAAAATTATGTCATTCCTCAATCAATGTAACTAATAACTCAATCATTCAAATACCTCTATAGAAGACCTCAGAAATCATTAACAAACCAAGACATATAAAATCGGTTACCACCACATACAATAACATGTTCAATATTAACATCATATACTTACAACAGATCGAAAACAGGATAACTCGGAGATGGACGTTCAAGGTACAGTTAGGAAACACCAATTTCAAACTCATGACTTTAAAAAAAAAAAAACTTTTGAAAGGACTCTTAGATTAATAATTCAATGAGAGAAATTTATACCTTAAGTAGAAATTTTTCTACGAAAACCACCTCGAACAAAAAATTGGAGAAACCTTGAAAACCCCTAAAACGTCTATGAACTTTCCGCTTCTTTCATTTATTCGTTTTTGCGTTGTGTTATCTGAACATTGAGTTTTAGGTTTATGAACTCACATTGACTCATTAATATAAGTCTTAATAAGTTTAATAAATAAATAAATTAATTAATTACTAAAAAGCCCCTCCAAGATTGACTAGAACAAGGAAAATACAACACTTAGTCAAAACTGAAATTTTTCCTAAGAATTTTGTAATGACCCCTTTAAATTAATTTAATGGATAATTTAATTAATTAAGGTGCATATTGTAATAAGTAAATTACCCCTTAGTTATTGGAACCATAACTAACCCTTTTCGACAATACTAGGTTGAGTACTCGGTTGTCTTTTTCTTGTTTTAAAAGAAATCTTGAAATTTCTTTGTGATTTCAGTTATGACCTTTACAATAAATTAATTAATTTGATAAATTAATAAATGAAGTAACTTTGGTTAATAATAAAGTATACCTAACTTGTAAGCAACATAACCAACCCTTTGGACAATCCTAGGTTAGGTACTATGTTGTCTTTTGCTTGCCTTAACCAAAATCTGGAAATTCCTTTGTGATTTAGGTTTTGTCAATTCAAACAAATTAATTAATCTTATTAATTAATAATTTAAGTAACCAAGGGTAATAACTAAAGTGTCCCTAAATTTTTGGACCATAACATACCTTTTGGACAATCCTAGGTTAGGTACTAGGTTGTCTCTTTAACTAGTTTCTTGGTTGATGTCACCCAATTTAAGTCTTAGGTTGTCGGGTGCACTAATTATTTTATTTCGGTTTCTCCTAGGTTAGTTAGTTAGTTAGGGCAGTAGGTTAGAGTAAAGAATTAGTTAGAGAGCTAGGCCCTACATAGGTGAACCCATGTCGGGTGGTCCTCTCTTGGTCGTTTCTCCCATATGCTTTGCCTATGTTCTTGCACATGGATTGGTTGTACATTCCTACCTAACTATTCTTGATGTCATATTTTTAATATTTACGTATTGTCTCAAGGATCCTCAATATGTCCTTGGGCACTACTTAATCTACATGATCATTTTAAATGATCATGTGTTATGGTACTAGGCTTGAAACTTTCATTCCTAGTACCTAATGAATTGGGTTAAGAATCAATACATGATGAAATTCAAAAAAAATTCCTAGGGTCTTCATTGCAGGTACAATTCTAAACAAGCTTGTATCATGTTATCGTTATTTGGGTAAACATAGAAATTAGCTAACACTCCTTAGCCAATTTTCTATACAATGCCCACTATTTTTCTATATTGGGAATTGGGACGCCTATGTACCCCCCAATATGCATTCTTAAAGACCTATAGGTTGTTCACTAGACATTATTTTTTGAATGTTACATTAGTAATTTAATGTTTGGGTTTAGATATTTTGGATTTTGGGTTTTGGTTTTATAGTTAAGAGTTAGAGTTAGGGTAATTTTACGGTTAGGGTTAGGGTTAGTTTTTTTTTTTTTTAATATTTTGGGTTTAGGATTTAGGATTTAGGTTTAATATCAATGGTATAGTATTTAATGTTTGGACTTTTGTATTTTTCGCTTATGGTTTAAGATTTATGGTAGGGTGAGGGTAAGGGTTAGGGTTTACGTTATTTTTAGGTTTTAGGGTTTGGGGTTAAGTATTTGAGTTGTAATATTTATGCTTTAGTGTTAAATGTTATGGCTTTTGTATTTTGTGCTTTGGATTTAGGGTTTAGGGTTAGGGTTAGGGTTTGTGTTAGGGATAGGTTTAGGGTTACTTTTTAGGGTTTTTTAGGTTTTAAGTTTTATGGTTTAGGATTTTTTGTTTAGAATCTATGGCTTAGTGTTTAATGTTTTGATTTAGGTTTATTGGGCTTAATGATTCTAATTAATGGTTTAGGGTAATGATTAGGGTTTAGGTTAGTGTTAAGGTTAGGATTAGGGTTTAGTTTTTTTAGATTTTAGGGTTTGTTATTTTGGATTTGAGGTTTATAATGTAGGGTTTATTTTTTAATGTTTGGATTTTCATATGATGGACTTAGTATATTTTTTGGACATAGTGTTTAGGGTTTGAGGTATAAGGTAAGAGTTAGGGTAAGGTTTATTATAAGGGTGTAGGTTTTTTTTAGGTTGATTGTTCAAGGTTTAGGATTTGAGATTTAAAATCTATGGTTTAGTTTTTAATGTTTGGTATTTGTTATTTTGGGCTTAGGGTTTAAGTTTTTATGGTTTATTGTTTGTGTTTGGGTTAAGGTTTTACTTTTTTTAAAAGGTTTTTGGGTTTATGGTTTAGGATTTAAGATTTAATATCAATGGTTTAATGTTCAATGTTTGGGTTTTACTATTTTGGGCTTGGGGTTTAGGATTTATTGTAGGGTTAGAGTTATGTTTAGGATTTACGTTGTTTTTAGGTTTTTGGGTTTGGGTTAAGTATTTGAGTTGTAATATTCATGTTTTAGTGTTCAATGTTAGGGTTTTTGTATTTTGGGCTTTGTGTTTATGGCTTATTTATTAGGGTTAGGGTTAACGATAGGGTTAAGGTAAGGGCTTAGTGTGTTTTTTAGGTTTTAGGTTTTGGGGTATTGCATTTTCGATTTACAATCTATGGGTTGGTGTTTAATTTTTGGGTTTTGTTATTTTGGGCTTGGGTTTTAAGGTTAATGGATTATGGTTAGGGTTAGGGTTAGGGTTTAGCTCCTTTTAAGTTTTACGATTTGTGGTTTAGGATATGAGGATTAAAATATATGTTTTAGTGTCAAATGTGTTGCTTTTTATAATTTTGACTATGTTTTTTTTTAGGTTTTATGATTCAAGGTTTAGCATTTGAGGTTTAAAATCTATTGTTTGATTTTAATATTTGGGTTTTTGTATTTTGGACTTTAGGTTTAGGGTTTATGGGAGGGTTAGTGTTAACGTTAATGTTTGGGTGACGATTAGGTTTTAGGTTGCTTTTTATATTTTAGGGTTTGTAGTTATTTGAGTTGTAATATCTATGGTTTAGTGTTTAATGTTACGGTTTTGGTATTTTGGACTTTGGATTTTTTGTTATGGTTAAGGATAGGGCTAGGGTTAGTGATAGGGATAGAGTTAGGGTTAGAATTAGTTTTTTATTTATGTTTTAGGTTTTAGGTTTTGGGGTTTAGTAATTTTTTGTTTAAAATCTTTGGTTTAGTGTTTAATGTTTAGGTTTAGGTTTTTTTGGTCTTAATGTTTCAGATTAATGGTTTAGGGTTTGGATGAGGGTAAGGGTTAAATTTTTGTAGGTTTTAGAGTTTGTGGTTATTTAAAATCTATGGTTTTGTGTTTTATGTTTCAGTATTTGTATTTTGGACTTAGTGTTTTTTTTTGGACTTAGGGTTTAGGGTTTAGGGTATAGGGTTAGGGAAAGTGTTAGGTTTAGGGTTAGAGTTTAGAGTTTTTTAGGTTTATGGTTCAGGGTTTAGCAATTGAGGTTTAAAATCAATGGTTTAATATTTAATGTTCGTGATTTGGTATTTTAGGCTTAGGGTTTTGGGTTTTATGGTTTAGAAGTAGGGTTAGGATTAAAGTTAGGGTTAGGGTTAGGGTTAGATTTTTTTTTTAGGTTTTTGTGTTCAGGGCTTATGATTTGAGGATTAATATCAATAGTTTAGTGTTTAATGTTTGGGTTTTGGTATTTTACGCTTGGGATTTAGGATTTATTATAGGGTTAAAGTTAGGATGTTTTTTTTAGTATTTAAGGTTTGGGTTAAGGATTTGAAGTGTAATATCTAAAGTTTAGTATTCAATGTTAGGGTTTTTGTATTTTGGGATTCGGGTTTACATGTTAGGGTTTAAGGTTAGGGTTAAGGATAGGGTTAGGTTTAAAGTTAGAGTTTAGTGTTTTTTTATGTTTTAGATTTTATGGTTTAGGATTTTCGGTTTAAAATCTATGATTTATTGTTAATGTTTGGATTTTGGTATTTTGGGCATGGGGTTTTTTGTTAATGGTTTATGGTTAGGGTAAGGGTTAAGGTTAGGGTTACGATTTGGGTAAGGGTTAGGGTTAGGGTTTAGTTTTATTTTTAGGTTTTAGGTTGTGGTTTAAGATTTTAGGTTTAAAATGTATGGTTTAGTGTCAATGTTTGGGTTTTTTTAAATGTTTTTTTTTAGGTTTTATGATTCAAGGTTTAGCATCTGAGATTTAAAATCTATTGTTCAGTGTTTAATATTTGGGTTTTAGTATTTTGGGCTTCGGTTTAGGGTTTATGGTAGGATTAGTGTTAGGGTTAATGTTAAGGTAAATAATAATTTTAAAGTTTTTTTTTTAAGTTTTAGGGTTTGGGGTTGTTTGAGTTGTAATATATTTGGTTTAGTGTTTAATGTTAGGGTTTAGGTGTTTTGGGATTTGGGTTTTCTGTTAAGGTTAATGATATGATTAGGGTTAGTGTTAGGGATAAGGTTAGGGTTAGGGTTTATGTTTTTTTTTGGTTTTAGGTTTGGGGGTTTAAGATTATTGGTTTAACATTTACGGTTTAGTGTTTAATATTTTTTTTTTGTATTTTAGCGTGGGGTTTAGGGTTAGGGTTAGAGTTAAGGTTAGGATTATTCTTAGGCTTTAAGTTATTTTTTAGGTTTTAGAGTTTGGGATAAACATTTGAGTTGTAATACCTACCATTTACTGTCCAATGTTAGGGTTTTGGTCTTTTAGTCTTTGGGTTAAGGGTTAGGATTAAAGATAGTGTTGGGGTTAGGTTTGTGTTATTGATAAGGTAAGGTTTAGTGTTTAGTGGTTTTTTTAGGTTTCTGATTTTGGGGTTTAGGAATTTTGGTGTAAAATCTAGAGTTTAGTGTTTGATGTGTAGGTTTTTGGTGTTTTGGGCTCTTTTCTTTTAATAATAACCCTTAGAGGGGTAGGGACTTAGCTATACCATCAGGCCTTATCATTTCACCAAAAAAACATTTACATTGAGAGGGTCTTCACCTTACCTCATTACCTAAGATGGTTTGGATTCTATTTCAAATAGAAAGTACTCTCCTCCCCTTACACATTGATGATTCAAAAATTCTAACTACTTAGAAGAGACGATTCCTCTCCATATACAGAATCATGGAAGCTTAAACAAGGGAGACTCTCCTTTTACAAGCTCAAAAATTAAACACCTAACCTAAACTATTAAAAGGAGCTATAATCATGAATTATAGCTTAGTTCAAACACTAGTAGGATGTTCAAGGTGGTTCTTTAATCTTCTTTGTCTTTTTCCTTCTAAAGTTTGGCATCTTTATTAGGTCTAACTAATAATAAGTTTTTGCCTCTCTTGATATTTCTTGCTTGCTGGATTAAATTTCAATACAAGTGATTTTGTGACTGTGTTTAGACAGTGCATCAGCCACCCAATTTGCTTCCCTGAAGATATGTTTACATTTGAAATCTTGAGTTTTAGGAGATGACATCTCTTAGTCTTTCCAACTGATTGCATAAACTCCATTGAGGTGTAGCTTTCTGTAGGAACTAGTTGATAATTAACATTGAATCCATCTGTAAAATAATATTCTTGTAGCCTAAGTCTATTGCCCAAGTCATTCAAAAAATTGCAGCACCTATCTCTTCTTGGTTGTTTGTACGATTTCCCAAGGGTGTGGTATAAGATAGTATCATATTGCCCTCCTGATCTCTTAGTATACCACCTGCCCTTATCTTTCCTGTATTCTCAAGTACACTGCAATCAGCGTTTTTTATCCATAGGTCAGGTGGTTTTGTCCAAGCTGCCTTCTGTACTTCTACGATCTGTATGAACCTTTCAGCATGTTTGATGATTCCATACCATGTAGGTGGCCATTTAACCTGAGGATAGATAGACATTATTAGTTTGTAGTTATCATTATAGATGGCATACCTTACTCTGGTGAAGTTAGAGGTTTTTGCCCCATATTTACAAGCACATCTGTTTTTCCATAAGTTCCAATAGATGATGATGGGGATGTCCTGTAGGATGAGCTTGTTAGCCTCATTTTTCTGCTTCGTTGTGCACTATCGATTTATAAATTGTTTTAGGGAATTATGATATGTTTTCACCCCTTCTCTAGTTGCAAAACTTTTCCAAACTTGTACAGCAAGATCACCATAGTTGAAGATGTTATTGATTATGTCTGATCCTGACCTATTCCTGCAACAAAAACAATTAGTAGAATCTATTCGAAAATTGATTAATTTCTCATTAGTAGGCAGTTTCCCATTTAAAGCCCTCCAAAGGAGAAAAGATGCTTTAAATGGTATATGTTTGTGCCATATGAGAGTATTGAAATGAGATTTAGTTCTTTTTTCCCCTGATTTCATTCCAGGCTGAAGAACAAGTAAACATGCCCATGGAGTTGGCTTTCCAATAAGCTTGATCAGGAATGTGATTCTAGGGAATTCTTATTTCTAGAATATTGGCTAGTTGATTAGAGGGAGCCTGTTGAATCAATAATTTGTAATTCCACTGGCCATTAACCCAAAAATCAGCTATCTTCCTATTGTAAAACTTGTGGTTGTTCGTGCAAAACTGAGTAAGCTGACTTTCACCAAGCCAATTTGACCACCAAAAGGAGTACTTTCCAGATTTAATCTTCCATTTAATATGTTGTTCCATGTTATTTCTATTGTTTATCACGTCTTTCCAGTTCAAAGAATCCCCAAAATCCAATTTTTTGCAGATGGAGTTTGACCTCTGGTAGTATTTTGCTTTTATGAAATCTCCCCACAATGTGTGCTTAGTCCTAAAGATCCACCTTTGTTTATATTAGAAGGCTAGGCACACATCTTCCAACTTTCTCATTCCTACTTGTCCTTCAACTGTAGGATAGCTGAGATTCTTCCAGGAGGCGCAATGGTATTTCTTGTTATCACTTTTCCATCCCCAATAGAAATATGCCGTCAACATTTGTATTAGCTTGAGCACTATGGATGGAGGAGTAATAGCAGATAATAAATGAATTGGAAGAGCTTGAAGGCCATGTTTGATCATCACTAGTTTTCCACCATAGTTTAATTGATTTGTTTGCCACCCTGTAATCCTGCAAATCACTTTATTTTACAAGGTCAGAAAATTATGAAATCCTAGGTTTACCTTTAAATAGTGGGAATCCTAGGTATGTTATAATATCCTGTATGTGCTTGAAACTAGTGATTCTTTTAATTCTTTCTTTTGTAATATCAAACACATTTTGAACAACCATGAAGTGAATTTTATCACAGTTGATTATTTGCCCTGAAGTGTCTTCATAGCTTTTAAGAGTATGCTTGATGATATGGAGAGATTTAGCCCTTTTTTAAGTAAACGGGATGGTATAATCACCAAAACTCAAGTGGTTCACTTGGTGACCCCTTCCCTCCATGACAAAACCATGGTAGTCCTAATGATTGTGTAATCCATCGAAGGATCTACAAAGCATCTCTGCACCTAAAATAAATAGGGTAGGAGAAAGGGGGTCTCCCTGCTTGAGGCCTCTAGTTGACTAGAAAAAAAAATCTTCTTCTATTATTTATAATAGAGTACCATTTAGTCCATGGTTCTCCACACTATATCTATGAATGATTCCTCAAAACGCAACTTTCTTAGGACAAGACATATATAAGCCCAAGAAAATTTGTGATAGGACATAGCCACGTCAAGCTTTGTAATGACATTACTACCTATGTTAGGCTTTTTAATATGATGGGTGATTTCCTGAGCCAACATGATATTCTAAGTTATACTTCTACCCTTCACGAAACCATACAGATCGAGGGATATCAAATTAGGTAGAATAGAACTCAATCTTGTACTCAATAGCTTTGAGATGATTTTACTAATGCAGTTTCTCAGACTAATAGGCTTGAACTCTTTCAGCTTGTTAGGATTGCTCACCTTGGGTAAAATTACAATAGAAGAGTGTGAAAAATACTTGGGGATCTCTTGACCACTGAAAAATGCCAAAACCAGTCCTATCAAGTCTTGATTTATAATATGCCAACATTTGTGAAACAAAAATTCATTTCTGTCATCTGGACCTTATGCAGAATGGGGGTTTATAGAGAAGACTACTTGTAATTCTATCATAGTAGGATGAGAAGTAAGCCTTACATTTTTTTCCTGATTTACCATTATAGTGATGCATTCAAGGCTTGCATCATTGATACTTTTTTCATCCCCTGTAAGCATCTGTTGGAACTATTCAGAGGCAGCCTTACCATTGTTCTCATCACCCTGGATCCATTCTCCATTTTCCTGAATTTTGTGAATGAACATTCTTCTCCTTCTACCCCTTATCAAGGAAGGGAAGAATTTAGAATTTGTATCCCCCTCTTTGAACCATTGCAACTGAGATTTTTGTTTCATGATTGCATCCTTCAACTTGAGATATCTAATATACTTGGCATTCATTTCATTTCGAGTCTATCTGTTGGTATCACTGGTTTTTTGGATCAAGTTTTCCTCCGCATCTCTAACCTTTTCTTCAAACACTTTAACTTTAAGGAAGACGTCTCCAAATTCCTTTTTTGGACCAATTTCTTGAAGTGTTAGAGAGTCTTTTAATCTTTTGGTGAAAATTCCACATATTATTTCAAGTCACCTCCCTCTCCCAACAAGCTTTCACACTTCCTAAGATGTTAGGGCTATCCACCCAATAATTAAGGAATTTAAGGTACTTGGTGTGACTCCCTTAACTGCAGATAATCTCCAATAATAGTGGACAATGATCAAAACCAGTAGAAGGGAGGTGAGTAATAGTTGTCTGCGCATTGTTTCTTTACAAGTATCATTTATCAGAACTCTGTCAAGTCTCTTCCAAATTCTTTGAGTTATGTCTCTATTATTGGATCAAGTGTATTTTTTTGCCACTAAAACAAATCACACCACAGGCTTCAATAATGGAAATGAAATCCAAACTTTTTATGATATTGTAAGGAATTCCCCGTAATTTCTCCTCAGTAGAAGTTATAACATTGTAATCCCCCACTGAGCACCATAGTTTGTCCTCTATCTCATCTTGTTAGAGCATTTCATCCCTTAGAGGTCTTCTTATATAATATTTCAATTTGGCATAAATAAATATCATGGAGAATTGTTTTTGAAGCTCATTATGTCTAAATTTGGCAAGTAATGTGCTGCTCATCCTGATCTCTCATATCACAGTCAATGATACTATTCTAGAATAGCCATATTTTACCAATGCAGTTGGTTATTGCATTATTCATTGCTACTTGATTCTTGAAATTCATCATATTACAACTATCTGCAAAAGGCTCAAGGATAGCAATAATGTCTAAGTGGTGCATTTTCTTGAACATTTTGATTCTTTCCATGAAGCCATGAGTGTTGATTCTCCTCCCATTCCATATGATTGTACTAATCATTGGGAAACTCTAGAGGATAAAAGCCTTGTATTTGGTATGCCAATAGTGAAAGTTTATATCAACTTATTTTGAAAGTGAAATTTCTCGTGCTTCAATCTTTTTGGAGATAAACCTTGTTTTTGAGTCACCTGTTGAGTTTCCTCTTCCATGTGCTGATAATTGTGAGGACTAAAAATATCAAAGCATCACTTGTCTCATCATCATCATCAAGTTCTTATCCATATTGACTATTCTTGCCTACTTCACTTTCTAAATTGATAACTTTATATTCATCAAACAAAGGGATAGTATTGACTTGGCAGTTGCCATGTTCTTTATCAGGAGGTGCCCTAGAGGAGGTGTTCAATTTTGGTTTGCTCAGATGTATTATGTGGACCCTGTTGATTCTCCACATCATCAAATTCATTTCTTTTATTCATCTCCTTTTATTGGTTTTCCTGATCTATCTCTTGTTGTTTGTTCAGTCTTCTCTTAGCATCATCTATTTTTTTTTCCTAGGTTTGTTTTTGCTCCTTGGGATATTTTCTACATTACCCTTAATAACATTGTTGCACATTTGTTTTTCACTGTTATTACTATTTTGAGACATCTTGCTTTCATATTCCCTATTTTGCATTCCTTTATGAACATCCTTCTTGCTTGTGTGTATGTTTTCAATTCGTTGCTCGTTTTCATGAATCTTCTGTGTGTCCTCTTTTTGTTTTTCCTGCTATTTTGGTCTCTTAGGTCAAAGTTTTTGTAAGTTTCTTACTCCTCATGCCCATCATGAGGTAGGTTCCCCCCTTTGGTTACCCCTTCCTACATGTTAGTAATGTTCTCCTGACATCCCCCTTCAATATCTCCAATAGCTACATCCAACATAATATAATTGATTTGTTGTTCACTAGATATAGGTTTTTAAGCTATGATACTTACATTGTTATTTCTTCCTTATTCTTATGACTTCAGTTGTCGTTGATTTGGTCTGCTTCTCATTTGTTCCCTGTCTTGATTTCCTTGGCTTGTGTTCCTCTCTTGATTTATTTCCCGGTCTGTATTAAGTTTCTCCTCCTGTAAGGTCAGTTTATAAATGATATTGTTATGGTGATTAGTAATCATACCTTCTTGTTGGCTTGATTTTGATGGTTGTTCTTTCTTCTTGCTCAGAGGTTCAAGTAGGCCTCCTAACAGCCTTTTTTCCTGTCTCCTCTTGTTTCTTCTCCTTTGAATGTGACATTCCTCCTTTTTTGCTTCATTAGTTGTTGTTTCTTACCACTTTTTTTTGCTTTTTGCGGCAATTGCTCCATACCTTTTTTTGGTTTATTCTGCATTTCTTCTTTTCCTTTGTTGTTCTGTTTTTCTTTATTTCTATTTCTATTGTAATTCTCCTACTCCTTCCTTTGTGTGTACAACTCATCTCTTATCATGGCCTTACATTCTTCTACATCATGACCTTGATGTATACAATATTTACAATCGGGGGAAATATTCTCATATTCAGTAGGATGCCAAACACCTATGGTGTCATCATCATTATCAAGACCAATCCACAAATGCCTAGGTCTAGGTTTAGTTAGGTCAATTGACATCTTAACCTTAGCCATCCCAGCCCTTGATGTCTTTATTGATGTTGTGTCAAAGTAAAGCACTTTCCTTACATTCTCTAAAATAGTAACGAGGAATGGTTTCTTAAAACAGTGTCAGGGTAATCCAAGAAGAAGAATCAAGACACTTGTTACATATATGTGAGTCTCTTCTTCAGGTGAGTTAATAAAGAAAGAAATATTAAGCCTAAAAGCTCTCATAAGCTGCCCCTTCTTATGGTAAATTTGTGCATGAGTCCAAACAGGTATTGTAGCTATGTGATTCTTTTGCTGAATCAAGTGAAGATATGTTTGGCGTTAATAAGTATGCAATGTGTGTACCCCCCATTAATCTAAGTCTGGCATTGGATTTAATATTTCCTAATCAGATCCACTTTACCGGTGGCTAGACAGTAGTGCGAAACTTCCACAACCACAAGTAGTGTTTTCAATCCATATAACTAGCGTTATTTCATATAATCATTGTCATGTTCGAAATTACCAGAACGGGTTCCTATTTAGTGGTTGGTTTATGTTTCTGTTACTAAGACCTATACTTCGGAAAAGGGTCTTTCGTAGGATCTTATTCTGCTCTTAGTGAGCTAGAGTTTGAACCACATATGTAAGGGGGGTGTTTAGGGACCTATTCTTCTTGCTTAGAATTACATGTGAGATTTTAGCAGTATATTGTAAGAAGGTTTGGGGGAAAGATAGCATTTTTGGTTGTGGTAATGTAAATGTATAGTGGGGTTGGGTCGGGGTGGGGGTCCCATTGTCAAAAATAACTCACTAGAATATTTTAGAAAAATTCACTCTGAATGATAACACATGAAGATCACAACCTTCTCCCCCACCATCGGATGCGACATGTTTGTATTACCACAGTCTTTTCTCATTCTTATAGACCTGACTTCTTTTCTTTTAATATTGTCACAAAACAGGTCCCCATGGCATGATATGACACATGGTTAAACTGTCATATTTTGCAATTATTCACAGGCATAAGAGCATTAGTAATGATGGGGAGATTGTTACATGTATATTGATGTCTTTTCCACTGTTGTTTTGACTCCAAATAGTTTTAATGTAATTACTGTACTCTGATTTTAGAGTCAGTTTCTTTCCCCTTTCACAATTACTATATTTTCCTTCTTACTATGTTCTTCCATCTTTGGGATGATTTTTACTCCTTGTGTTACCCTATGCTTAACCATGTGAAGGAGTTTCTAAATCTATGACATTATTTGGTATCTCACCTTCATTTATTGTTACAACATTAAGTTATTCCCCTGTACTCCTCTTGTCAATTGTAGCTCTTTTTTCTTCCTCATATGATTTGCATTTATGTAGTATTTCTACTCCCTGAGTAGAATACTAATTTTTATACACATTCTGCGATTTTGACCTACCATTATCATCTCTTTTTTGCTGTTCAAAATTTTCACCGATGATTTTATCTTCCAAACATTTACCCTCGATTCAACTTGGAATATCCATTACATGGATATCCTTTCCTTTGAGAGAAAAACCCAGCAGAGATTTCTTGACAATACCTGTTCGTCAGGATGGTGAGTAAGGCAATGTCTGAATTTATGGGGATTTTACGTTGCGATTCGTCATGCACTTACCCCCAATTGCGCCTCATCCTTTCCATCGATTGGTTGGTTAAAATTCCTTGATTAATTAGTCTCTTGTCGCTTCTATTGAGTAGATTCATTCCAATTTTGCTATAATTATTGATTTAATCTAAGAGATTCTGGCGAAGTACACTCAAGTTACTACTATACATTCTCTCCTCGCAACATTTCCCTATGAGACATTATTTGTCAAATTGTAGTCGCTGAGTGAGTTATGCTTTGAGGATTAAGAGGTTGGTTCTCTCTTTACTGAGCGTTCATAATCCCCATATCATCCGATACGGGACTTTTCCGGCGGCCTAGACGGTACCACCGGTGCCTCACGTGCCTGTTTACCTAGTCTAAAAAAAACTTGACAGTTGGGGACTTGTAAACGTGTAATATTTTATGAGGCTGTTTGAGTGAGAACAGAGAGAGAAAATCCATATGAGAAGTGTACCACTAAGTTGCCCTTGTTTGGTATTTTGGGCTTAGGGTTTTGGGTTAATTGTTTAAAGGATAGGGTTAGGGTTAAGGTTATAGTTAGGGCTTGGGTTAGAGTTAAGGTTAGGATTTAGGTTTTGTTTTTTCATTTTAGGGTTTTATGTTTAAAAGAATTGTGGTTTTTTTAAAATCTATGGTTCTATGGCTTTTAATGTTATGGTTTTCAAATTTGTTACTTACGGGGTGGGTTTAGGGTGAGGGTTTTTAATAAAAATGGTTCAGGGGCTTCAGGGTTAGGCATTTTTAGTTTTAAATCCATTTGTTTAGTATTTATTGTTTGGGGGTTTTGTTTATTTTGATGATTTAGAGTTGGGTTTTGGTTTAGAGTTTAGGTTTTCAGGGTTTGGGTTTGTGTTATTTGAGATTTGGGTTGTAACCGGGTGCAGGAATTTGAGGACATTTAATATGCATAAGTTTAGTGTGTATTTCTTAAATTGGTTATTTTTGGGTCTTGTCGATGGTTCGAGGGGTTTATGATACGTGTTAGAGTAATGTGGGAAGTTAGGGTTTTTTTAGAGTGTAGGAATTAGAGGTTTGTTCTTATTGGTTATAGGGTTGATCGGTTAAAGGATTTGAGTTTTGTAATATATTGATTAGTGTATAACATTTGGTATTGGTTCTTTTGTGTTATTATTTATGGTATGGGGGGGGTTGTTTAGGGGTTTGGTTTAAGGATTATATAATCAATTAGGCGTTAGGTTTTGGATATAGGGATTATGATTAGTATGCTAGGGTAGGTGTTGTTAGTTTGTTAGTAGAGGTTTTTTTAGGTTTATGGTCAAAGTTTAGCATTTTGAAGCTCTAAAATCTATGGTTTAGGTATTAATTTTTGGGTCTTGATATATTGAGCTTAGGGTTTAGGTTATGGTTTAGAGTTCGGATTAGGGTTAAGGTAGGTTTTAGGTGGTAGTTGTTTTCTAGGTGTTTGGGTTTTTTACGTTTTGCTAGGATTTGAGGTTTAATATCACTTGTTTTTTAGTGTTTATATGTGTTTGAGTTTTGGTATTTTGGGCTGGGGGTTAGGATTTATGGTAGGGTTTAATGGTTAGGATATTTTTAGGTTTTTTTACAGGGTTTGGGTTTTTAAGGGATGAGTTGTAATATCTTTCGTTTAGTCGTAAAGTTAGGTTTTGGTATTTGAGCTTTTGGATTTAGGGTTAGGGTTACGACTAGGGTTCGTATTAGGTATAGGTTTTTAGGTTTACGGTTTTAGGGTTTTTTTTAGGGTCTTACGTTTCGGTCGATTGCGATCTTTGGGAGTAGAGGAGTCTTGGTTTTTTTAAAAATTGTGGTCAGGTGTTTAATGTTTAGGTTTTCGGGGGGGGGCGGGCAGGACATGGGGAGGGTGCGGGGACAGGGGGAGAGGGGAGGGGGAGGGGAAGGGGTAGGGTAGAGAGGTAGGGAGGTGAGGAGAGAGAGTAGGGGGGGAATGGTGGGGAGGGTTGTGGTAGTGGGAGAATGGCAGGGGGGAGGGGGGGGAGGGGTGTAGTAGAGTGGAGACGGGTTAGGGGATAGTGAAGTCAGTGTAGGATTGGTAGGGCTTTTTTTAAGGTTTGATGGGAAATATAGTTGGATAGTGAGGATTGTTTTACAATCTATGTGTTAGTATCTCCCCCCCCCCCCCCCCCCCGTTCTCCAATGGTTTTGGTTTTGAAATTTTGTTGTTGGCTAGGGTTTGGGTTTGGGTTGTTAGGATATAGGGTTAATTAAAAAAGGTTAATTTTAGGGAGGGTTAAGGGTGTGAGGTTTTGGGTTATTTTCTAGGTGTTTGGGCTGAAGGTTTTAGGATGTGCGAGTTAATATTGAATGGTTTGGTGTTTACTATTTCGATTTTTTCTATTTTGGGCTTGGGGTTTAAGATTTATGGTAGGGTTAGGGTTAAGGTTAGGATTTAGGTTGATTTTAAGTTTTAGGGTTTGGGGTTAACGTTCTCATATCTATGGTTTAGTGTTTAACGTTGGGGTTTTTGTATTCATGTTAGGGTTAGGTTTTAGTGTTTTTTTTTGGTTTTTGGGTTTAGCATTTTTCATTTAAAATCTATAGTTTAGTGCTTAATGTTTGGGTTTGGTATTTTTGGATTTTTTTTAAAAAATTAATTGCCATAATATGGGAAGGGTGTTAGATGTACCCCCAGGCCTTACCATTCAACAAAATCATTACCTAGAAAGGAAAAGGCATTCACCTAACCCCTATACATATGAAGGATTGGAGTCCAAGTTCCAAGGAAAATCTATTCCTCACTTTACAAAGTAATAATTCAATAATTCTAATGTACCTAGAGTACGAGTACTCCTCTAATACATAGAATATAAGCGCATAAACAAGGGAGGATTCTCCCTTTTACAACCTCAAAATAGAGATCTAAACCAAAATATTTCAAAGGGTCTATAATTGAGTATAGATATTTAAAAAGCTATGTGGTCTGATCAAGGGTTTATTAAATCTTCTTGTACTTCTCTTTCTAAATTGTTGAAATTTCATTAACTCAAAGATAGTAGGATTTTAATCTTCTAGCGTAATATTAACCTGTTGTAATATATATCAGCCTTAGTGAGTTTGTGGATTTATTTTGAAAAAGCATCAGCCACCCAGTTTGCTTCCCTGAAGATAAGCAAATTTGAAGTCCTGAGTTTGGAATATGAGAGCTCTAGGTCTGTCAAGCTGATTGCATATACTCCACTAAGGTGTAGCTTTTTGTACGATCCAGTTGACAATTAACATAGAATCCATTTACCAAATAATCTTCATGTATCCTAATTCCAGCGCCTAAGTCATTCAAAATGTGGATGCACCTACTTTTGCTTGATTGTTTGTACCATTTCCAAGGGGTGAAGTATAAGCTAGTATAAGATTGCTTTCCTGATCTCCCAATATACCTCCTGCCCCTATGTAACCTGGGTTATCTAATTCACTCCCATCTGTGTTGATTTTGATCCATAGGTTAGGTGTTCTTGTCAAGTCTATCCTCTATATTTTTCTAACTTGTATACACCTTTCTGCAAGCTGTATGATTTCACACAAAGTAGGAGGCCAACTAACCCAAGGAAAAAGAGAAGTTATTAGTTTATAGTTATCATTATATATTGCATATCTTATTGTAGTGACATTAGATGTTTTTGCCCCATATTTACTAGCACATCTTTTTTTCCATAGTTTCCAACAGAAAGGCTAGGGTGTAGGCTTTTGTGAGAGTTAAAGAGGAGCCGTATGAGCGTCATTTTGTGTTCATTGTTCCACATGGAGTGAGAATAAGACTTTTTCAGGAAAACCGTGTAAAATTTGACTCCAGCTATATTTGAAAAACATTTCAAGAATACAATAGCAAGATCCCCGTTGTTGAAGATATCATTGATGGTGTCTGATCCTGACCCCATTCTACAACAAAAACAGTTAGTATGCTCTATTCCAAAAGTGGTTAATTTTTTATTAGTAGGCAGCTCTCCATTTAAAGCGCTCCTGAGGACAAAAGAGGCTTTAAATGGTATATGTTTGTGCTAGATGAAAGCCCTAAATTGATCTTTAGGTCTTATCTTCCTTATTTCATTCCAAGATAAAGAACAAGTAAACATGCCATTAGAATTGGCTTTCCTGAAAGCTTGATTAGGGATCTGTTGATATGGGATTGTTATTGCCAGGATATTGGCTAGTTGATTAGGGGGGCCTGCTGAATCAACAGTTGATAGTTCCACTAGCCATCTATCCAAAAATATGTTACCGTTCTATTGTCAAACTTGTGGCTGTTGTTAGAAAATAGAGCAAGCTATCCTAAACCTAGCCAATTGTCCCACTAAAAAGAGCAGCTCCCTAAGTTAAGCTTCCATTGAATGTGTTGCTCAATATTATTCCTATTATGTATGCTTCCAGTTCAAAGAAACCAAAATCCCATTTTTTGCAGATGGGATTTGACCTTTGACAGTACTTGGCTTTGAGGAATACTACCCATAATGTGTGCCTAGTCCTAAATTTCTACCATTGTTTATATTGGAATTCTAATCACACATCCCTCAGTTTCCTCATTCCCACCCCTCCTTCATAAGTAGGGTAGCTGAGATTCTTCAAGGAAGCCCAATATAATTTCTTCTTTTCACATTTGCACCCCTAGAAAAATTTTGCCATCAATATTTGTATTTTCTTGACAACTATGGAAAGAGGAGTAGTAACTGCTATTATATGAATGGGAAGATCTTCAAGGACATTTTTAGTCAACACAACTCTGCCACCATAATTTAATTGCTTAGTTTGACACCTAGTGATCCTGCAAATTACTTTATTACAAGGTCAGAAAAGTAAGATATCCTAGGCCTGCCCACAAAAATAGGGAATCCTAGATAAGTGATAATACCTTGCTTGTGTTTGAAACAATTGATCCTTTTAATTTTTTCTTTTGTACTGTCAAAAACAATCTGATGTACCATGAAATGAATTTTATAACAATAAGTCATTTGGCCTAGTGTGTCCTCATAGACCTTGAGAGTTTGCAGGATGAGTTTGAGAGATTTCGATCTTCATGAAGTAAACAGAATAGTATCATCAACAAAACTCAAGTAGTTCACCTGGGAGCCCCTTCCTTTCATGAAAAATCCATGGTAATTAGGATTATTATATAATCCATTTAAGGATCTAGAAAAAATCTTTGCACCTAAAAAAATAGGGCAGGGGAAAGGAATCACCTTGTTTGAAGACCCAAAAGACTGGAAAAATCAAAATGTTTTTCCATTTATTATGATAGAATACCAATTATTTTCCATGACTATCCATACCATGTTTATGAAGATCTCAATAAAGCCCATCTTCTTTAGGACCAGACATATATAAGCCCAAGATACTCTATCATATGTCTTGGCCATGTCCTATTTTATATTGACATTACTAACTATAATAGGCTTTTTAATCTGGTGGATGATTTCATTAGCTAACATGTTATTTCTATCTATACTTCTACCATTTACAAAACCAGACTGATTGAGGGAGATTAAGAAGAATAGGACTCAATCTTCCACTCAAAAATTTGGAGATGATTTTACTAATGAAATTTCTCAGGCTAATAAGCCTGAACTCTTTCATTTTCTTAGGGTTACTCACCTGGGGTAGAAGTACAATACAGGAGTAAGAAAAGTATTTTGGGATCTCTCGGCCAGTGAAAAAATCCATGATCACCTCACTCAGGTCTTGATTGATTATGTGCAAACATTTTTGGAAAAAGTGCCTATTCATTCCATCTGGCCCTGCTGCATATTGAGAATTCATGGAATATACCACCTCTTTTAATTCTGCCATAGTAGGGTGGGATATAAGCTTGTCATTTTTCTCCTGATTTACCATTCTTTGGATGCATTCAATATTCTCTTTGTTGATACTTTTGTTGTAACCTATGGCTTACCAATGTTTTCATCACCTTGAATCCATTCCCCATTTTCTTTAATTAAATGAATTAACAGCTTTCTCCTTCTTGGTCTTCTTTCTCCTAAAGATAGGCATTTCCAATAAGTCGACTTGATAGTAGGCCTTCTCATCCTCGGGAATTTATTGGCTGGTGAAGTATACATGTGGGGTGGCTTTCTTGTTGTTGTGTTTTGATATTGCATCAGCCACCCAATTTGCTTCTTTGAATACATGTATTCATTTGATGTTTTGAGTTTGATTGATGAATTTTTTCATCCTCCCCAATTGTGTTATGATACTCCATTGAGGGGCTACCTTTTATAGAATCCAATGCACCACTAGTTTGTAGTCAAGCTCTAGTATTATGTTTCTATAACCAAGCTCAAGTGCCCAAGTTAAACAAAATATGGAAGCCTTTATTTCAGCTTCGTTGTTTGTTCCTTCTCCAAGTGTTTTTGTGAAGGCTGTCACTAATCTGTCTTCCTTGTCCCTTAGAATGCCTCCAGCCCCAATTTTACCAGGGTTAGTGATTGCACTACAATCAGTATTAATCTTGATCCACTGGTCTTTGGGTTTAATCTATTTCACCATGCTCACCATGGTGTCATGCACACATATTTCACTCTGTTTGACAAAATTTGTCCATTTGGCAGGACAATTAACTTGTGGAACTGAAGTGTTCAGCATCTTGTAGTTGTCTTTGTAGATTTCATATTTAACCCTGCTGATGTTGGTTGCTTTACTTCCATATTTTCTGGCACACCTGTTCTTCCATAGGTTCCAGCATATGAATATTGAAGTAGCCTGTAGCAGCAGTTCGTGGGCTGCATTTTTGGCCTTGGATGTCCGCCATTGCTGTAAAAGTTGCTGCAGTGAAGAATTGTCCGGCTGGAAACCTGATGTGCTTGCAAAGCTGCTCCAAACATTGGCTGCAAATTGTCTTGTATTGAAGATGTGGTATATGCTGTCCATACCTTCTATATCAAGACAACAAAAATAATGTATCAATGCCAAAGTTAGCAATTTTTTCATTAGTAGGGAATTTACCCCTAAGGGCTATCCATATAAAAAAGAAACTTTAAGAGGAATGTTCTTATGCCATACAATAGAGTTGAAGTGATTTTTATATAATTTTTCCCTGATATCAACTTAGACTGATGAGCAACTAAAGCCTCCATAAGTGTTGAGATTCCACACTGGTTGGTCTGGAAGCTGCTGATGAGGAGAGAGATCTGTAGCTAGAATGTTGGAGAGTTTACTAGCAGGTTCCTACTCCAACTGTTTTCTCAAGCTCCGCCTTCTGTAGTTGTTGTTGGTGAATTGTGCTAATGTTCAGTTACCAAGCTAATTATCCCACCAAAAAGAACAATTTCCAGCTTGAATTTTCAATTTGATGTGTTGCTCAACTTGTTGTCTGTTCATCAACATGTATTTCCAAGTTAAAGACTCTCCAGTATCCCATTTTTTGCTGACAGGGTTGGACCTTTGAATGTATTTTGCCCTCAAAAAATCTCCCCACAAAGTTTGTTTGGTTCTGAAAATCCACCATTTCTTGAATTGGAAAGCCTTGCAAATATCTTTTAAATTTCTCATGCCCACTCCTTTTGCATCATAAGGTAAGATTAGGTTTTTCCAAGAAGCCCAATGGTACCTCTTCCTCTCATTTTTCCACCACCATAAAAAGTCATCCATAAGCATTAGAATTTGCTTAAGAACAGTATTAGGAGGAGTTACTGCAGAAAGTACATAGATAGGGAGTGCTTGTAACACATGTTTTGTAAGTACTTCCTTGCCACCATCGCTGAGTTGTTTGGTTTGCCAGCCTGTAATTCTGCCAACAACCTTATTCACAAGGTCAAACAAATATATATTCCTAGGACTACCAACAAATAAAGGGCAACCTAGGTAAGTAATAGGACCTTGTTTTTGCTTAAAACCTTTAAGTCTCTTTATTCTATCTTATGCTATTGAAAGCATTAGAGTGTAGCATAAAGTGACTTTTGTCTAGATTGGTGAGTTTCCCAGAAGTATTTTCATACTCCTTTAAGGTATCCATTAAGAGCATCAAGGTTTTGCATCTTCCATAGGTGAACAAAATTATGTCATCAACAAAACTCAAATGGTTCACTTGTGTCCCCCTCGTTTCCATGAAAAAACCATGGAGGTCCGGATGATTATGAAGCCTGTTATGATATCTTGATAATACCTATGCATCTAAAATAATTAGGGCCGGGGAGAGGGGATCAACTTGCTTGATACCTCTAGTTGAATGAAAAAAACCATATCTCTTACCATTGATTATGATTGAGTACCAGTTGTTAGCCATGATTCTCCACACCATATCAATAAACACCTCAGTAAATTCATTTTCCCTTATAACAAGACAAATATATGACCATGATACCCTGTCATATGCTTTTGCCATGACTAACTTCTGCACCATATCTCTTACCTCTAGCTTAATGATGACATTGCTACTGATATTGTTTTTTGTTGATTTGATGAATGATTTCTTGGGCTAACATGATGTTCTGAGAAATACTTCAGCTTTTATCAAATCCGGATCGGTTAAGAGAAATTAAGTAAGGGAGGATAGGACTGTCTGTTTCTCACTAGCTTAGATATGATCTTGCTATTTAACTTGCTCAAACTTATAGGCCTAAACTGAGTAATCTTGTTTTGATTATTCATTTTAGGGAGAAGCACAATACAAGAATGGGAGAAATATTTAGGAATCATCTTTCAACTGAACAACGCCCATCATATCATTCTTTGATAATATGCCAACACTTTTGAAAGAAGTACCCATTCATTCCATCAGGACCAACTGTAGAATTAGGATTCATAGAAAATACAACCTCTTTAAGTTCATCAATACTAGGAACATTGGTAAGGTGGGTATTTTGGTCTTGACTAATCATCTTTGGAATGCATTCCAAACTATGCTCATTGATAAGATTTTCTTCACCATTAAAGAATTCTTTGAAGTGTTCACAAGCTGCATGAACAATGTTGTCATCACCTTGTATCCAATATCCATTTTCATTGACAACTTTATGAATAAATAACTTCCTTCTTCTTTCGCTTATTACAGTATGGAAATAATTAGAGTTAGTACCACCCTCTTTAAACCATTGGAGATGATTTTTTGTTTCAAAATAGTGTCTTCCAACTAGAGAAACTTGATGTACTTTGCATTAATTTCATGAAGGGTACTTCTATTCAAGTCACTTTTGTTAGTGATGTAGTTTTCCTAAGCTTTATGCACATGTTCCTCATACAACCTAACCTTTTGGAAAATAACACCAAATTCTTTCTTTGACAAAACACTAAGAGTGTTTGATAGACTTTTCATGATTTGGTGAAATCTCCACATACTCGTACCTGCCACTTCCTTCTCCCAAAAGGTTTTTACTATTTCCATGAATTGAGGGTTATCAACCAAACAGTTGAGAAATCTAAAATACTTGATGTGATCAGTTGTGGTTGAAAACATTTCCATAAGAAGAGGACAATGATCACACCTAATAGATGACAAGTGAGTTATAGTGATTTGAGGCATCTTTTCCAACCAAGAATCATTTACCATAGCCCTGTAAAGCCTCTTCCAAATTCTGTGATTAATACCCCTCTTGTTGGACCAGGTGAATTTATAACCACTAAAACCAATGTCCAAGAGGCCACAGGTTTCAATGACGACAGTTAAATCCATACTCTTCCTATGTTATAAGGAACCCCTCCAAGTTTTTCCTACACAGAAATTATAACATTGAAATCACCAACAGTAAACTAAGGGTTATCATTCAAAGTAGCTTGCTGAATCATTTTGTCCCAAAGAGGTCTGCTAAGGTGATCTTTGCATTTAGCATAGACAAAGGTACTATTAAACTGATATTGTAATTCATTGTGTTTCATGTTGCAAGTGATTTGTCGTTCATCTTCATCAAGAATATTACAGTCAATATCACTGCTCCAAAAAACCCAAATTTTACCATTACAATTACTAGTAGAATTATCCATGTTTAATTGTACCTTAAAGTTTTGAACATGTACACTATCAGATAATGGTTCCAAAATAATGATAATAGATAAATGATGAAGCTTCCTGAGCATCTTGATTCTCTCCATCACCACTTGAGTGTTGATCCCTCTCACATTC
Source organism: Solanum habrochaites (assembly GCA_027704765.1). Lineage (NCBI taxonomy): Eukaryota > Viridiplantae > Streptophyta > Magnoliopsida > Solanales > Solanaceae > Solanum > Solanum habrochaites. Next base: position 35,027,003 of record JAKWJA010002497.1, on the reverse strand, counting down.
CATATGATTGTACTAATCATTGGGAAGATATAGAGGAAAGAGAGCCTAGTATTAGGTGTGCCAATAGTGACAGTATTGACATCTTGCTTCTTGAAGTGAAATTTGTCATGATGGAAACCCCTTTGAGATAGACATTTACTTTGTATTACTTGTTGGATCTCTTCCTCAAGTTTCTGATCAGTACGAGGACTAAAGACCTTAATAAGGTCCTCACTAGTCTCATCATCGTCGTCAAACTCTTCTAAGGAATGATTATCCCAATCTATTTCATCTTCTGAATTGTCCATAACATATTTATCCAAAAAGGGTATTGTATTTATCTTACACATTTGTTGTCTCTTGTCTGGTGGTTCAGATGATGGTGGAGTCATGTGTTGAACCTGAAAAAGGAAGGATATACAAGCCATGGTTATCATCAACCATAACAAATTTGTTGCATGATTTCTCTTTCCTTTCCTTCCCTTGATCATTGCCACTGTCTTGTTGCCTATTTTGCCTCCTTTTAGAAGCATCCCTTTTCTGTTACTAGGCTTATTTTTATTTTTAGGAATGATTCCCGGAGTACTAGCATCAATTTTTTTCCTTGATTCTTATTTTTCTCTTTTTCAAGTTGCTAATTTTCCCTGTTATTTGTAGAATTTTGTTTCCTTTCATCGTGTTTTTGCACCTATTGCTGACTATGATTTGGAGCCTCTTGATGCTGCCTGTCTCTAGAATTATGATTGGCTCTAAGGTCTGACTTAGGGTCCATATCCAACCCCTCATGCAGAACATGAGGCAAACTCCCCTCTTTGGTATCCCCATCCTGCAAGTTAGTAGTTTTCTCCTGACACCCCCCATTCATACCTCCAACAACTTCTTCAGAAAAACCATCATCAACAAGAACAATATTGTGGGAATTGGGGCTTCGGAGCATTTATTCAATACTTGTGCTCTTATGCTTAGTAGCAGTAGCATTTTGTTGGTTTTGTTCCATATGTTTGCTGAGATTGTTTATGACAGTTCGACTTTTAGTATTCCCTTGTTTTTATTGGTTGCACTAATCTGTTGTTTCTATGGTATCTTCATCCCCTGTTTGTCCTATTTCTTTTTGTTCCTGCATTACCAGATTAGAAAAGTAATTTTGAGTTTGAAGATTAGATATACCTGTTGTTTCTTGTGTTTGGTGCTGGTTGTCATTGCTTCTTTGCTTTTAAGGTGAGACAGGTCTCCAAAATTTTTTGGAGAGGGTTTGTTCCTGATTTTTTTGTTGTTTCTTTTTTTGTGTCTGCCACTGTTCTTCATGTAACCCTACTTGATGGCCTTGTTCCTTTTGATTGGAGGTTTGCTTCCTTTGTTGTTGATCTGTAATCTGTTTCCTTGATTGATTTTGTGCTTCCTCCTTTTCTGCTTCTCCTTTTTGTTGAATATGTAGTTGATTGGATAACCCTGTTGTAGCCTCAAGTGATTCTTTTCATGCTCATAGGATTTTCTAAGTGGATTCAACCAAAGATATCAACTGTCCAGTTGGCTCCGGCTATCACAGCATGCGCTCGTATCCATATGCACTCTTATATATCCACAGATGATTGTCACTATACTTATACCTACTCCGTCCTTCTTAATGTCCTACTTCCAGATTCAGATATATCTTCCACGAAGATAGGCAAGTTTAAACTTGAGTAGCATCATATGAGGGTATCTGTTTAGCAGCTAAGAGCTATACACTTTTTAAAGAGGTCCACGATATAGTTATTAAACATAAGGGGGTGGATAAATCCCATGTAACTCCTGAGTGGCATAAAAAACAATACGAGAATCTAAAACGCACCATAGAGGCCGTTGTGAAAACCCTATTCTATGTTAATTGGAAGACGTTGGACGTCGGTGAAAAGTCTAATAATATCCACTTACGAAACCTTACTAATACAAAGAGGGAATCAGTCTATGATAATAATAATGCATGGGTTGATACAAATCCCTTTCATGTGAAAGACTTCGCATGATAAGAGATAAGAATATTAAAATGGAAACTTCACTCTCTTCAAAAAGAGTATGAGCTTTTTAGAGCTACAATCAACAAATATAAGGATAGTAAGAGTCAAAATTTGGATAGTAAGAGTCAAAACTCGGATGACCCTGATAAATATACTATTCAAACCTCTTCAAATACTATGAGATCAAGAATTCAAAACCTGGAACCGCGTCAGGCCCCTACTCTATATATTCATACCCCGAAGAAGTCAAAGAGGAAAAAAAAGAGGAAGAATAAGAAAAAGCCTGGTTAGCCTTTCAGAGCAACGATTTCTTCCACAACTGTATTTAGATAGCGCTACAATTCGTTCGTGATACCCCCAGCCCGGGAATCATAACCACTCCTTAAAGGCACAATAAACGGAAGTACACTGTGATGTATTGGGGACCCAACACTCAATACTGATTATGTCTAATCAAGGCTTTCTTTTTCTTGATTAATAATAGAATAACCCCATATCTAATGTGAAATCAGTGTTATAGGTAAATTTCTTAATCCATGTAAAGTCTCTCTAAAAGATCCTAATGTCTAAAGGTATCTGATAGCTCTTTTTATAGTTCTTACATTGTAGAAAGAAAAGACAGATCCCTCTAACCCACATTTATCAACCCACCTCACCTGCCTTTTTGAAGGATTGAGGTGTGGCCTTGGTTTTTGCAGCTACTTAAATTCCTATGAGTCTAAATCCTAACTTAGAACTATTAATATACCAACCCCATTTCGAATGGGATGATATCGGCCGCTAAAAGGAATGATATTGTAATGCCTAATCCTAAACCCTTAAGTAGAGGACCACTACCAGGAATTGTTAATTCGCACAAGGGATTTTCATTAATAGATTTTCCCACAAGTAGAGCCACATCATTGGTTTTGAGAAATTTGACAACGTTGAATTGGGAAACCTCTAGTCAGGATCAATATAGAGATCGTAATTGAATATAGCCCCAAAAATAGATGGATCGGGCATAGAGCTATGGTCAACCTTATACAAAACAACACATCCCACCCCTTTAATAATAAATGTAAAGTAACATCCTAAATACCAGGACTCGCATGTTACAACATCTATGAGAAACTTTTCAACAGCACCTCTCACTAAACCACGAAGGCCATCCCTTCGGCTGGGTTATGGTAATAAAACTTCAGGTGATATTTGACTTATAATGTATGATAATACGAGCTCATTAGTGTATATATAGAGTTTCTCTAAATGATCTGTAGAATATTCCTGCTCCTTTAGTACCAATTCAGATTATCCAGGAAGAAATTGATATGCAAATCCCATACTAGATTGCCCTACACCCTTGTAAGAGATCAGTTGAACATCCTTAAAGCTCAAACCATTCTTCAAAGACTGGATTATCCCTTCCCACCACGGATGAAATAAATATTAAGAACCAGACAGAGAAGGCGGATTGATGGTCCGAAATCTCCCACTACCATCATTTTCACTATCTTCAAGGCTCAGTTTATCCAACCGCTTACAAAGAACCTCACCATCAGAATATTCTATTTTGTGTAATACACGAAATAGGTTATACCAGTCTATAAGTTGTGGAAAAATATCTACTATTTATCCTAATTTTGTGTAGGATATGGGGCTCCTGAAAATGGTCTTTTAATCAATGCTCACCCACGCCAACCCGGTAGGCGGGGGTGATCGAGATAATGGCGGAGGGTCAATTCAAGGCTAGCGGGGCCTTAGTATCCTATATATGATATTTAACGATGAAAAAAGGTTCTATATACTTTAACTAAATGCGAATAATCATTACTTACTACAAAAATGGCCTATTAAGATAATACCCCAACAAATAATGATCAAAGGATCTGCTAGGTCGGGTTTCCACCCCCTCCTCTTAACAGAATCATCACCTGAAAGATCTGAGCTACCATCTGTAATTAGAACCCTGATATCTTGAACATCTTCGATCAAATTGGATGGATTTTAACATTCTATAACCACAACATTTCTAAGATAATTATCAATTCAACGTTGCGGTTAGATAGTTCTATGTATAGACTATCTAAGACATCTATATTACCATTCTTGAGAATATATAACATAGGGAGCATAAATAAACAGAACTTCCATTAATATATTTCAAAGGGTTTTAAGACGGAGAAGTTAATATATCTACTAATGAATAAATAGAAAATATAAAGATAGGTAAATATACTAGTATAATGTTTTATAATAATGAAATAGTAATAGACGATTTCTAGAATATTATAGAAATCGCAAACCTAAATCACAAAGGGAGAATTCAAAACCGGGAGAATCTAGAAATAAACTTGAGTTAATAATACTTTTATAAGATTAAACATAGCAATAGATAGATTTGTTTGAGCGTAATTGGACTAGTATAGACTGTGTTGTAACCCTTAACACCTTAATAAGACGATACCAATCAAGACTTTTAGGAAAGATAGAATCAATAGAAGAGGCCGGGGAGGATCAATACACTTCGTTGTCCATCCCATGGAAAACTCCTTCCCCTTGCTTATTCTTAGCATAGAGTTTGACAATCCAGGTAAATAGTATTTACCAATGCATAACTAATCCCTACCCCTTCCCTACCCAGAAGGGGTAAGTTATAATAAGCGTGGGGGGCTCCTTATATAAGTCATTTTTGTAAGACTATTTAAAAAAACATTCCGCACAATAAAAGAAATATCCCAAGAGGTATATATCAAAAACCACCCTGAGGACAACCCTCCTATCAAACCTATCTTCCCCATATGATGATAGATCGGAATAATTATCTTCTATAAACTCATCTAAAATTAACTCAGGAAAACAGGATTTATTGACATCTTTTATAACCTCTGGTCGTCTAAACCAATCCAGAAGATTAAAGCCCAGGTAGTTAGAAAGTTTTGTGATTAGAGAGTACAAGTAATTACTATGTCCAAACTAGATAAAGTAATGTATAACAGGGCTTATAACGCCTACTATGAGAAATTCTATTAGAACACTTTTTAAGAGGGGAAAATATATACATCGATATAAATTATATAAATGTATATATAAATAGGAGAATATACCAGTAAAGTAGTTTATAACATATAAATTTTCAAAGAGAAATTTGACAAGCTTGCAGAAACCTAAAAGCCAAATCATAAAGACAACCTTCATTTGGGGTATAAAACTAACCCACACCTGTTTAAATAATGATATTAATAGAGTGATCATTGAACTATATTCATCTTTTTAGTGTAATTATACTAGGATAGAGCTTGTTGTGTCCTTCAACACTTTATTGAAAGATAATAGAATAAGCTATAGGGAGGAAAAAGGCTCAGGGATAGTTACGGGTGAATTATAGATCATCATTAGTGTATATTTACTTTGACAATAGTGTATATATATACTACATAGTCAAAGTATATATCAAAAATCTCATTAATAGTATAATAGGATATACAAGCTGTGAGTTCTATCACATATTATAGAGAAATATTTACCCTGTATATATAAGAAATAATTATTATCAATAAATATTCAAGCAGTGTGTTCTATCACATATTATATGCAAAGTTTTACCCTCAATATTTGATATGTGATATAACAAACTGCTTGTATATCCTATATAAGTATTTATGAAAATAAGTATATAGACTTTTGGTAAAGACTCTTTACATGGAGGATAATGATTTTGTGACTTTTTTTGAATCTTTCTATCGTCTTACTATGGTTTATATGAAAATATCAAAGAATGAGGTTCATTTATCCTTCCTTTGAGATGAATCTTCAAAAGTCTTTATGGTCTGAAGCAGTGTTAACCTAGGTTTACCTGATTAATAGGGATGCTTTCCGTGGTATTGAAAGGGACCTGTACAAGTGTGAAATCCTAATGCTAAAAACTTTATTCTTCTACCTAATTTCTAAATGTATCGAAGTCCTGGGTAGTAAAGAAAAGTGGGATGCTATATTTCCAGGATTGGGATTCGTAAATATGTTAATAGATTCTTGATCTATATCTTCCATTTTTGGGTGTGTGTGTGTTATGTCTATGTAACCGGGACCTCTCATGAGAAATTGGATCCTAGAGCTGTGAGATGTGTCTTCACTGGTTATCCGACATCACAAAATGCTTTGATCCCATTACAAAAATCAAGTATGTCTCTATGGATGTTACTTGATTTTCAAATCAACCCGATTTTCATGACCCAACCAAGAAAACCTTGAGTCATCAACAAGAAGAACCTGAGTCAAGTGATCAGCCGTCTTTTATAATCCCTACGTCATCTTTCCATAGAAAAAACAATGCTACTAATCCTCCAAGGGAAGATACGGTCAAGACCAATTACTGGAAGACATACTGACCTGATGCGGTAAGAGAGAACTCCTGCCTCTTATGTTCCTCTTGTTAAGAGCGAGAATATTTTCCTTGATTTGGGAAATGTTAATATTCCTCATGATGAAGAGAGTGAAACTAACCCTGAAACTTCTGATCTTGATCTTACGATTGCAATCAGGAAAGGGGTAAAAGATCCTACACCTAACTCCCTTTTAACTACTATATATCCTATACAAAATTGTCATCCTCCGAAAAGGCCTTTAATCCTCATGAAGAAGAAGTACAGACCTAGATTTCCACTGTCTGTTAAAATATAATGCTATACCGTTTCTCCTTGAGAATTATCAGAGTATAGCGGGAAAGAGTTTGACGATCTAGTTACATATCACATAAGATGGGTACTCCCGATATTGTCTTGGGAATTATCAGTATATATAGTAGCGTACTGGACTCCATCTACATAAGTAGAAGCATTCAAGAATCACTTGACAGTTCTTATTTCAATTTTCCGACTCTCATCTTGTTAACTGACTTAACCGCAATACTTATCCAAAGACAGGACAAGTTGAAAGAGCTTCGGTAGTTACACTTTCTGTCTCGCGTAAGAAAGAGAGTTTAGAGTGCCATACAAAGAACCTTAGATAAGGGGATTCCTCCCATTGACTGAAGTTCAGAGTCAACCTTCCACACAAGGCAATCTTCTGATAGAGGGGAAGAGGCAGAGCACAACCGATTCTGTGGCACAAGATGCGCTGGTATTGCAAAAGCAGGAATGCGTTCACAACGTTCGAATAAGCTACTCGACCGACTAAAGCTAAAAGGAGAAAGGGAGATGACTCTAGTTGTTGAGTACCCTGAGGAAGGTACCGGATCGACTTCTAGTTGTAGCGGATCTTACTTACATCGGTTCTAGCGCTTTCTCTTGATTCTTTTTTTGAAAGATCTTTCCTTACCTAAGAAAAGACCTAGAGGAAGAAAAGGAAGCCTCATAGACTGAAGCCTCTGTTAGGTTATTAGTCTGGTTAGTTTACGAATCAAAGGAGACTAACAAACTACAACAAAAGCAAGTGCGCCGGTCGGATTGACTAAACCAATGCAACAATCAAGAAGGCGATCGAGAAGACATGAGTTCCCAAACTGTAGTATAAGTCTTTATCGCAGATGTGAGCTTCCCCTCATCTTACTTCCCGCCACAAAGACAATAAGAGAAGGAAACCTCTAACAATAAAGAAGATGTACTACAACCGCATACACATACCCTCGATACAAAGCAAGAAAGAAAGCAGTCCTCGCCTCGGGTGAGCCCAGAAGTCAAGCAAGAATCGACTTCACACACTAAGAATATCATCATTATCTGAGAAAGAGCTTAAAAGATCAAATAAGATGAAGGATTTTCCTTTTTTTCATACTACGACATTGACTAAGCTAAGAGAAGGATTTAGGACTGACGGAGAGACTGAGTCAAGCACTATAGCACAAGGATTATCATTCGCTTGTCTCGAAGATTCGAAGCAAAAGAACCTTCTCCGTTACGATGGAAAAAAAATTAGATTGGGGTACAAATTTACTTACTATTCGACTCGAATTGGAGGACTACCTAGATTAGAATGAGGATTCAATATATCATTATAGTTATCATGGATTGAAAAGGGATGGGCCAATAGCAACGCAGAAGTTTCATACAAAGGTGACTTGAACAAGAGGGGAAAGACGTTAAAAGCGGAGGGAAAACCAATCTCATAAGGGATTGATGAAAGGGAAAATTCATGTGATTCTTGGTTAGCTGACTAAGCAAAGATGGGGCGGGCAAGGAGAGCGGCATTGCTATAAGTTCGATTCATCAATGTCCGTATCTCAGTCACATATTGATGTTGTCCTCAAAATACCCCTTTAGTTTTTACTCAACTATATTTGTCATATAATGATTTCGACCATCCGGTTGTTCTTATGGATCTTGATATGATCGGCTAACTATGATGGAATAGAGTCATTCTAATTAGAACCTCTTATTACGATATATAAGACAGAGAGGTATCAGTTAGGTAATAGCCCCCAGCCCTTTCCTTACAATGATTCATGCCTTGCTCATGCCGTAAGAACGTCGTATGCCAATGAATTCACGTTTGGTATAGAATAAATTAGCGAAAGACTGATGCAGCAACTTACGAGGGGTTGTGCTTTTCTACTTGCTTAGGTTTCCTTTTATTGTATTTATCTACATGGGAATGAATTCGTCTATCAAGCCCACCATTTATATGCACCAAAACATGTTCACTCGACCTTCAGCGTAAGCAACTTCGTACTGCTATAGGCTCTAGTTAGCACTTAGATATGAACACCCCCATTCGTTAGAATCAAACCTAAGTTTTCTTAGTAAACAGGGATCGTTCAGTAATGACCTAGTCTTTCGCGAGACTTCAGGTTTACCTCTTTTGTTAGGTCTCGACTTCTCCGTTATGATCGCGTTTTGTACCCCTACTAAGAACTTGAGAGACGGAACTATGACTCACGGAAGCGGTATATTAGTGCCTTATGCGGGAAATCCTTGCTTGACTTGTTGATCATCTATCATTACTGGCGAAGCAAGCATACCGATAATCAACTCGCTTGAGAGAACAATTCGAGAAGGAAGACCCCAAGCCAGCCCAAGCAAGAAAGAGGAACTAAAGTCAACTAATGCTTAAGACATCCAAGTTCGGACATCTAAGCCAGTTCCGGTCCTTCCATCTGCCTCTATCTCAATAGCTTTCAAAATCGAGTGATTTGATTAGCTTACATCGGAGGATGGTCTAAAGCTGGCCCTTGCTATCAGTCCAACCAAGGGCACCCCTTCCTAGTCCGCTTAGTCGGTTGAGTAAACAAACCCGGATTCTAATATGGGTCGAGTAGTGAGTTCCACTTTCTCTTCCGCAGCAAGCCTAGTCTACTTTCGTAAAGTCAACAAGGCCTTACGTTTACCGTTGTTCCCAGACCATGGCGTATACCACCATAGCAATAGCATAAGAAGAATCCGCATATTAGTAGGGAATGTTCCTAACTCCTAACCTCTAGACTGAAACTTCACCTGAAAGCAAGGCTTGAGAGCAAAGGAACCCGCGCATTACACTACCAATCCTTGGGCTTGGGCTTTACTTATTCTTATTTACAACAAAGGAAAAACCCAGCCAAGTTCTTCTAAAGTTCTTCGTTCTTGAAACTATCTCATATTGATCAAGACCTGCCATTGGACTAACATTCATCAATTTTCTTTCTGGTTTGGTTTCCAAGAGGTGTCAACCATAAAAAAATCTTTTCCTTCAAAGATCGATCTTATAATTTCTTAAGTAAGGTAGTCGCTTCGATTTTTCAAGATACCGCTCTGCGAGCAAATCGAATTAACATAAATCTTTCCGAATATGAGGAGGAAAGTGAGATCGTTGTCCGATCTTTATCGTCGAATCCCCAAATGTGCATCTTCGAGTGTTTCAGCCGATCCCCAATCTCCCAGTATCAATATTTCGGCTGCTCAAGCCGGTACAGGTACAGAAGTGGCTACAACGGAGCAGCTTACTCCTGAGATGGATTTACCGATTGAACTAGATTTACCCGCCCTTTTCACCTTTTTTCTGAATTATGGAATTGAAGTTATCTAAAAAATGAACTGACAAAGCGTCTGTTCACGGAGATTGTTGTAGTTTCCGTAGTTGCAAGAATTTCTCACGATTGGGTTGGTGTGAAGTCTACCGCCTGTCTAGCCTATGCTTTACATGAAAATCTCAATTTCCAAGATAAAAAGGAAGAGGAAAAGCATTCATGAGGCGATTGTTCTCGAAAATAAAATTGTGATGGAAAAATAGTAAGGAGAATTTGAAACCCGAGATGTTAGAAGGTGCAAAATTAATGGGTGTAGGAGCTGCTACAATTGCTTCAGTGGGAGCTGCTATCGGTATTGGAAACATCCATAGTACCTCGATTCATTCTATGGTGCAAAATCCATCATTTGCAAAAAAATTATTTGGTTATGCCATTTTGGGCATTGCTCTAACCGAAGCTATTGCATGGTCCGCCCCAACGATGGCCTTTTTGATATCATTCATATCTAAAATTTGTTAGTAATCATTTACGATGGGTGGATATATATGAATGGATCCTTGTGGTTAGACTAACTGGTCGACAAGGCTAGTGAGGTTCCTACTATGGTGAAGTGAAAGATCTTTCACTATAGTGGGAAGTAGACAAGTGGGAGCGATCCATGGTGAAGTGAAAGATCTTTCACTATAGTGGGAAGAAGACATGTGGGAGCGATCCGAGCGAGAGAAAATCAATTTTTAGTGCTGGGCTATCTTTGCTGTCCCATTTTTGACATAGTATTGAGCTTACAGGAACTAAGTTGCGAAAAAGACTTTTTGGGTAGCCCTCCTTTCATGCCAAACCAGCACGGTGGAGTTTCCTTTCCTCAGACCAAGAGGTTTGGAATATGACCCCCTTAGCAAACCAGGCTCGGGATGGGGTTGATTGTTATGGCGTATCATAAATCGAACTTTGCTTTTCAAGGCTCCAGGCTAGAGATGGTCTATTCCATATCAGCACATATGCTAGCTCGAAAAGGACTAAAAGAACTTACATTAGGTCATGACTTGAGGGTGAGGGGAAGGAGCGGTAAAGAAGTAACGAGGTCGACTAGTTCTTAGCTTGATTCAACTTAGCATAGTTAGATATTAGAGGAGATAACCTTTCTTTCTATTGCTTGAGTAGAATCAGTTGACAAAAAGAGCAAAGGTAATTGAATTCTTTCTTAACTTAGATAAAGTAAGAGATGATTTGGAGAAAAATTCATTCCTCTCCGAGCAATGAAGTACCATATCCTAGAGAGAGAGGGCTTTACCGGTTGTTATGATAGAGTTGGTGTCGGTAGCGGTTATGCTTTTTCACTTTAAAATCTATGGTTTAGTATTTAATGTTTGGGTTTTGGTATTTTAGGTTTGAGGTTTTTGGTTAATGGTATTGTGTTAGGGTTAGGGCTAAGGTTAGAATAATGGGTTTGGGTTAGGGTTAGGGTTTAGGTTTTTTTTAGGTTTTAGGGTTTGTGGTTAAGGTTCTGAGGTTTAAAATCTAAAGCTTAGTGTTTAGTGTCAAGGTTTTGTGTATTTTGGACTTAATTATTTTTCCTGAAATTAGGGCTTAAGGTTAGCGTGTAAGGTTTTTTTAATACGGTTCAGGGTTTAGCATTTGAGGTCTAAAATCTATTGTTTAGTATTTAATAATTGGGTTTTAGTATTTTGGGTTTCTTGTTTATGGTTAAGAGTTAGGATTAGGGTTAAGGTTAGGGTTAGGATTAGGGTTAGGGTTTTGGGTTCTTTTAGATTTTTGTGTTTAAGGTATAGAATTTGATGTTTAATATCAATGGTTAAGTGTTTACTGTTTGGGTTTTGGTTATTTGAATTTTGGGTCTAACATTTACGGTAAGGATACGGTTAGGGTTGATGTTAGTATTAGGGTTAGGGTTTAGGTTATTTTTAGGTTTTAGAATTTGGGGGTTAAGGAATTGAGTTGTAATATCTATGGTATAGTGTTTAACGTTAGGGTTTTTGTATTTTTGGCTTTGATTTTAAGGTATAGGGTTTACGGTTAGGGTTAAGGATAGGGTAAGGGTTAGGGTTAGGGTTTAGGTTTTTTTTTAGTTTAAGATTGGGGGTTTAGGATATTTGGTTTAAATTCTAAGGTCTAGTGTTTAATGTTTGGGTTTTGATATTTTGGGCTTGGGGTTTCCATTTAATGGTTTAGGGTTAGGGTATAGGTTTCAAGATTTGTGGTTTAGGATTCGATATTTAAAATCAATGATTTAGTGTTTAATGTTTAGGTTTTTGTATTTGTGACTAAGGATTTAGAGTTTAGGTTTAGGTTTAGGGTGTATGTTTTTTTATAGGTTTTATGGTTTAGGGTTTAGAATTTGAGGGTTAATATCTATGGTTTAGTATTTAATGTTTGACTTTAGATATTTTGGGCTTAGGGTTTCAATTTTATGGTTTAGAGTCAGGCATTTGGGTTAATTTTAGGGATAGGGTTTTGTTTTGTAAAACTTTTTGGTTTTAAGGTTTAGGATTTGAGGTTTAATATCAATCCTTTAGTGTTTAATGTTTCAGTTTTTGTATTTTGGAGTTCAAGTTTAGTTTTTATGGTAGGGTTAAGGTTAGGGTAAGGGTTAGGGTTTAGGTTATTTTTTAGGTTTTACTATTTGGGGTTAAGTATTTGAGTTGCAATATATATGTTTTAGTGTTAATGGTAGGGTTTTTGTATTTTGTGCTTTTGATTTAGGGTTTAGGCTTGGGGTTACGGTTTCCTGTTAGGGATACGGTTAGGATTAGGGTTTAGGTTTTTTTTAGGTTTTAGGTTTTGGGGTTGTGATTTTTTGTTTAGAATCTATAGTTTAGTGTTTAATGTTTGGGTTTAGGTTTTTGGGGCTGAATGTTTTGGGTTAATGGTTTAGGGTTAGGGTTAGGGTTTGGGTTAGGGTTTATCTTTTTCTAGGTTTTAGGATATGTGGTTTTGGATTTAAGGTTTAAAATATATGGTTTAGTGTTTGATGGCTGCATTTTTGGATAGCATTTGAGGTTTAAAATCTAAGGTTTCGTATTTAATGTTTGGTATTTGGTATTTTGGGCTTGGAGTATTGGGTTTTATTGTGTTGAGTTTTATTGTTAGGGTTAGGGTTAGGGTTTTGGTTTTTTTTCCGGTTTTTTATTGTTTTAGGGTTTTATGATTTTGGCGCGGTTTCCTCTCCATGATTTCGTGTTTTTCACTTTTTTGGTTTTGTCCTTTGGGCTTGGGGTTTGGGGATTTTATTATGTCGGGTTCGGGTTGCTAGTCAGACGGTTTAGGTTGTTTATTAGGTTTGAGGCTTTGGGTTATGAATTTGAGTTATAATATTTATGGTTTAGTGTTCAATGTTAGGGTTATGCTATTTTGGGCTCTAGGTTTAGGATTTAGTGTTATGGTTATGGGTAAGGATAGGGTTAGGGTTAAGGTTAGTGTTTAGTGTGTTTTTTTAGGTTTTACGTTTTGGGGTTTGTGATTTTTGGTTTAGAAGTTTAGTGTTTAATTATTGGGTTTTGTTATTTGGGCTTGGGGTTTTGGGTTAATGGTTTATGGTTAGGCTTAGGGTTAAGGTTTGGGTTAGGGTTAGGGTTTAGGTTTTTTTAGGTTTTAGGGTTTGTGGTTTTGTATTTGAGGTTTTAAATGCGTGGTTTAGCATTTAATGTATGGGTTTTTGTTTTTTGGCTTACTGTTTTTTTATGTTTTATGATTTAATGTTTAACATTTGAGATTTAAAATCTATTGTTTAGTGTTTAATATTTGGGTTTTGGTATTTTAGGTTTTGTGTTTAGGTTTTATGTTAGGGTTAGGGTTAGGTTTTATGTAGTTTTTTAGGTTTTATGGTTTGGGGTTATTTGAGTTGTATTATCTATGGTTTTGTGTTTAATGTTAGGCTTTTAGTATTTTGTACTTTTGGTTTTGGGTTAAGGTTAAGGATAGGGCTATGGTTAGTGTTAGGGATAGGGTTAGGGTTAGGTTTTAGGTTTTGGGGTTTAGGATTTTTGGTTTATAATCTATGTTTTCCTGTTAAATATTTGGGTTTTGGTACTTTAGGCTTGGGTTTTCGGGTTAATGGTTTAAGGTTAGGGTTAGGGTTTAGATTTTTCGGGTTTTAGGTTTGTGTGAGTTTAGGCTTTTTTATTTCCAATTTCATGGTTATCGTGTTGCCTGTTTTGTTCAGGCTCTCTTGGTGTTCCTGGTCGGGTCCAGTTTTTCGGGTTAGGGTTGGGTTGCTTATACGTTTTTTTAGGTTTTAGAAATTATGGTTTAGGAGAACTTTAAAATCTTTTGTTTAATGTTTGATGTTTGTGTTTTGTATTTTAGACTTAGAATATTTTTTATATTAGGGTATAGGTTTAGAAGGGTTAGGATTAGGATTAGAGTTTATTCTTTTTATTAGGTTTTATGGTTTGGGGTTTAGCATTTGAGGTTTAATATATATGTTTTAGTATTTAATGTTTGGGAATTGTAAATTTGGGCTTAGTGTTTTGGGTTTAGGATTTGGGTTAGGGTTAGGGTTAGGGTTAGGGTTTCGGGTTTTGTTACGTTTTTGGGTTTAGCATTTAGGGTTTAGGATTTAGGGCTAGGGTTTGGGTTAGGGTTACATTTAGTGTTTATTTAAGGTTTTATGTTTTGGGGTTTAGAATTTTCAGCTTAAAATTCTATGGTTTAGTGTTTAATATATGGGATTTTGTAAATTTAGGTTTGAGGTTAAGGGTTAATTGTTTAGGGCTAGGGGTCTCCGCGGTTCATGGTTTTGTGTTCGGGTTCCGGCACGGGTGTCGGTTTTTTTCGGCTTTCGGGTTTGTGTTTAGCCCTGTGATGTTTACACCTTCTACGGTTAGTGATTTAATGTCTGGGTTACAGGTATTTTTTTTATGTTTTTATGCAATTTGAAGGTTTAGCATTTGAGGTTTAAAATATATTGTTTAGTATTTAATAGTTGTGTTTTCATTGTATGGGTTTTGGTATTGAGGGTTTTGGGATGGTTTTCGATGTTCGGTTTCCGTTCCGGTCGGTTTGGGTTTGTTTTTTTCCGCTTTTAGAGGGTTTTGAGATTATTTTAGCTTGTTACTCTCTGTTGGTTAGTGTTTACTGTTAGGGTTTTGGTATTTTGGACTTTGGGTTTTGGGTTAAGGTTAAGGATAGGGCTAGGGTTAGAAAGTGTTTTTCGATTTCGGTTCGTGTTCCGGTTTCGTTTTTTCGCTTGTCGGCTTTCGGACTCTTTGTTTCCCCCTCTCTGTTCCGTGGTTTCATCTTTGGCTTTTTGGTACATTTTGGGCTTTATGTTTTGGGTTAATGGTTTAGGGTTAGGGTTAGGGTTTAAGTTTATTTTTAGGTTTTAGGATTTTGATTCAAAAATTGAGTTGTATTATCTATTTTTTAGTGTTCAATGTTAGGGTTTTGGTATCTATGTCATTGGTTTAAGGGTTTAGGGTGTAGGTTAAAGGTTAAGGATAGGGTTAGGTTTATATTTAGGGTTAGTGATAGGGTTAGGATTAGGGTTTAGGGTTTTTTTATGTTTTTAGTTTTAAGGTTTAGGATTTTCAGTTTAAAATCTATGGTTTAGGGTTTAGGGTTAGGGTTAAGGTTAGGTTTAGGGATAGGGTTAGGGTTAGGGTTACGGTTAAGGTTAGGGTTAGGGTTAGGGTTTGGATTTTGGTTTTTTTTTAGGTTTTACGGTTTTTTGTTTAAGATTTGAGATTTAAAATTTATGGTCTAGTGTTAAATGTCTGGGTTTTAGTATGTTGGAAAATTTCTTTTTGGTATTAGGGTTTAGGGTTAGGGTGTAGGTTTTTAAAAAAATAGTTCAGGATTTTGCATTTGAGTTTTAAAATATATTGTTTAGTATTTAATGTTTGGGTTTTTCTATTTTGGGCTTAGGGCATTCGGTTTATGGTTTTAGGTTAGGGTTAGGGTTATGGTTAAGGTTAGGGTAAGGGTTAGGGTTTTGGGTTCTTTTAGATTTTTGGGTTTAGGCTGGCTGCCTTTGACGTTTACATATATCTGGTTTAACTTGTATTCTTGTTTTAACGTTTTGTCTTTGTGGGTTGGTGTTTTCGGGTTTCTGGTCGGAGCATTCCGGCACCTCCGGGTCTCTGCCCGGCTTCGGGTCTCGGGTTTCGGTTTTTTTTTAGGTTTTCTTGTTCCCGGTACGGATTTTCCGTGTTGTCTATCTATGGTTATTCGTTTTTCCGCATTACGAGGTTTTTTGAGTACCTTTTCGGCTTTTGCGTTCTCGTGTCCTCTGGTTTACGGCTTCGGCCTTCCCGGCGCCGGTTTTGGGTCACGGTTAGGATTCGGGAATACGGGGTTCGTGGTGTCTTAGGAATTTATTGTTCCGGGTTTAGCCTTTGAATTTTCAAATTTCTGTTAGTCTTTTTCACTGTTTTGTGGATTGCTCTTTCTGTGCTCAGCGGTTTTTGGTTTGCCAGTGTTAGCGGTAGGGTTCCGGTTAGGTAGGGTTAGGGTTAGTGTTAGGGTTAGGGCTCGGGTTAATGTTTTTTTTTATGTCAGTTTTTATTTAGGATTTATGCTTTTTAGTTTTATATCAATGGTTTTTGGGTTGGTTTTTAATTCACTGTTTTGGTTTTAGGGTATATTTGCGCGTCGGGCTTTCGGGCTTTCTGGTCGGGTTACGGGTTCCGGTGCGGGTTCGGTTTTTAGGTTGTAGTATCTATGCTTTAGTGTTAGAAGTTTGGGTTTTGGTATTTTGTGCTTTGGATTTAGGGTTTATGATTTAGGGATAGGGTTAAGGATAGTCTTAGGGTTATGGTTCGTGTTAAAAATATGGTTAGGGTTTGTGTTATGGATAGGGTTCAGGGTTTTTTTTAGGTTTTAGGTTTTGAGGTTTAGGATTTTTGGTTTAAAATCTATTTTAGGGTTTAGGGTTTAGGGTTTAGGGTTTAGGTATTTTTGGCTTAATGTTTTGGGTTAATGATTTAGGTTTACGGTTAGGGTTGTTTTTTAACGTTTTCACAGTCACAGGGATTGTTGTTAAGAGTATTGAGGCTTACCATCTCTTGTTTTTTAGTATTTCCAATGTTTGGGTATTTTGTATATTAGATTTTGGTTTAGGATTTTCGCGCGTCTCTGGTTCGGGTCCGGGTTTAGGGTTCACGGTTAAGCATGTCAGAGTTTTTTTTTGGTTTTAATATGAGTCATGGTATTAAACCTCTTTGAGGTTTACCCTCTCTGGTTTTGCGGGTCTTTTCACGGGTTGTGGTTTTGGTCTTTTGTTGTGGTTATACCGGGGGGTTGGTTTGTGGTGCTTCGGGGTTTGGAGGTTCGGTTTTACATGCAGCGCGGGACACGGGGTCTGTCTTAAAGAGTCAGTCGTGAGAGGGAGGGAGTGTGGGTATTTTCTTAGGTTAGTAGTGGGGAGAGTGGGGCAGGGTGTAGGCGTTACGGATTTGCGGGTTTCATATCATGGTTGTAGTGTTTGCGTGTTTGGAATTTTGGGTGTCATGATGGGGCGTGTTGTTTAGGAATTATGATAGGGTTTAGGGTTAGGGTATTTAGATTGTTTTTGTACGGTTTTCAGGGTTTTCAGGGTTACAAATTTGATGTTTTCCTCCATGATGGTTTAGTGTTAAAGGTAAGGTTTTGTTATTTAAGAGAAGGCTTTGGATTTAGGGTTAGGGTTAAAGAGAGGGTAAGGCTAGGGTTCGTGTTAGGGATAGGGTTAGGGTGAGGATTAAGTGTTCTTTTTAAAAGTTTTAGGTTTTGGGGTTTAGGATTTTTTGTCTAAAATCTTTGGTTTAGTGTTTCATGTTTGGGTTTAAGTATTTTGGGCTTTGGGTTTTGGGTTAATACTTTAGGGTTAGGGTTAGGGTTACTGACAAGGTTTAGGTTTTTTTTTTATGTTTTCCACGCTGTGGTTTTTGGGCTTTGCGTTTCCCCTTTCTGGTTTACGTCTTTTTCCCTGTCTTGTTTTTTGTCTATGGCCTAAGGTTTCTTTTGGCCTTCGGCGTTTCTGTTTCGGTTGGTGGTTCTTGTTTAGGTTTTCTGATTTCCGTTTCGTCTTTTCTTCTTTTAGGGTTCACTCCCTTTCGGCGGTCGGGTTCCGCGTTCGGTTAACTGTTAATGTTATGGTTAGGTTTTTAGGTTGTTATTTTCTGTTTTAGGGTTTGGGGTACTTTTGGCGTTGTCCTCTCGCTGGGTTTCCGTGTTTTACTGGTATTGTTTTTGTATTTTGTGGTTAGGTTTAGGCTGAAGGTTAAAGATAGGGTAAGGGTAAGGGTTAGGGTTAGGGTTTTTTTTTTAGGTTTTAGGTTTTGAGGTTTAGGAATTTCGAAATAAAATCTATGGTTTAATGTTTAATATATTAGGTTTTGGTATTTGGGGCTTAGATTTTTGGTTAATCGTTTAGGGTTAGGGTTAGGGTTTAGTTTTTTTAAGTTTTAGGGTTTGGGTAAAGGATTTAAGTTGTAATTTCTATGGTTTAGTGTTCAATGTTATGATTTTGGTATTTTGGACATAAAGTTTAGGGTTCAAGGTTTAGTATTAGGGTTAAGGATAGGGTTAGGGTTAGGGTTTAGGGTTTTTTAGGTTTTTAGGTATGTCGCTTTCTGATTTAAAAGGTTTAAAACTCTTGTTTCAAAGGTTAACTGTTATACGTTTACGTATAGCATTACATGTTTAAAATCTATTGTTTAGTATTTTATGCTTGGCTTTTTGTTCTTTGAGTAGGGTTATGGGTTTATGATTTAGAGTTAGGGTTAAGATTAAGGTTAGGCTTAGAATTTTGGGTTCTTTTAGATTTTTAGGTTTAGGGTGTAAAAATTGAGGTTTAATATCAATAATTTAATTTTTATTGTCTTGGTTTTGGTATTTTGGTCTTGGGGTTTAAGGTTTATGGTAGGGTTAGGGTTAGGTTGATGTTAGGGTTAAGGTTAGGGTTTAGGTTGTTTTCAGGTTCTAGGGTTTGAGATTAACGATTTGAGTTGTAATAGCTATGGTTTAGTGTTTAACATTAGAGTTTTGGTATTTTTGGCTTTGAGTTTAGGATTAGGGTTAAGGATAGTGTTAGGGTTGGGATTTGTGTTAGGGATAGGGTAAGTGTTAGGGTTTAGCGGTTTTTTTCTATTTTAGGTTTTGGGGTTTAGGATTTTTTGTTTAAAATCTATGGTTTAATGATTAATGTTTTGATTTTGGTATTTTGTTCTTGGGGTTTGCGTTAATGGTTTAGGGTTAAGGTTAGGGTTAAGGATAGGGTTCGGGTTTTGGTTAGGGTTAGGGTTTTGGTTAGGGTTAGGGTTTAGGTTTTTTACATTTTAGGGTTTCTGGCTTAGTATTTGAGATTTAAAATCGATGGTTTAGTGCTTAATGTGTGGTTTTTCTTATTTTGAACTGAGGGTTTTTTTCCTGTATTTAGGGTTTAAAGTTTAGGGTTAGGGTTAGGGTTTTGATTAGTGTTAGGGTGTAGGTTTTTTTAAGGTTTCATGGTTCAGAGTTTAACATTTGAGGATTAAAATCTATGGTTTAGTATTTAATGTTTGCGTTTTGATATTTTGGGCTTCTTTTAAAATCCTTAGATGGGTAGGGCTAAGCAATACCCCCTTGCCTTACCATTTCACCAAAAAAATGTACGAAGAAGGGGACATAAACCTTACTTTTATTCCTATGATGGTTTGGGTTCAATTTCCTAGAGAAATCTAACCCTCACCTTACAAAAAGATGAATCCAATACATAGAATCTAGGAAACATAAATAAGGGAGACTCTCCCTTTACATCTCAAAAATAAAACAATCTAACTTAAACTATTCAATGAAGCTATATTATGAGGTATAGCTTAGTTGAAAAATTAGTAGAATGTTTAAGGAGGTTCTTTGATCTTCTTTGTTTTCTCCCTTTTGAAGCTTGGCATCTCTATTAAGTCGAAATGAAAATAGGCCTTTGCCTCCTTAGGTAACTCTTGATTAGTATAGTAGATTTCCGGACAAGCAATTTTGTGGCTATGTTTGGACAATGCATCAGCCACCCAAATAGCTTCCCTGTAAACAGGAGTACATTTGAAATCATGTATTTGAGCTATACGGCCCTTCAATCTGTATAGTTGATTGCAAATGCTCCATTAAGGATTAGTTTTTTCAAGTATCCATTTGACTGCTAGCATTGGATCCATTTCCAATATGATAATCCTGTATCCTAGTTCAAAAGCCCAATATATACCAAAGATAGCTGCTCTTATTTCTGCTTGATTGTTGGTACCACTTCCCATGGGTGAGGTAAATGCTAATATGAGTTGCCTTCATGATCTCTTAGTATACCTCCTACCCCTATCTTTCCTAGATTCTTAATTGCACTTCCATCTGTATTAACTTTGATCCATTGGTCCGGTGGTCTTGTCCAAGCTATCTTCTATACCTTTATCACATGGATACATCTTTCTGCTAATTGGATTATTCCACTCCAATTTTGTAAGCTTATAATTATCACTATAAATTGCATACCTGACCCTGGTGCCATTAGGGGTTTTGCCTTCCATAGTTTCAGCAGATAAGTATTGGGGAGGCCTAGAGGATGAGTTTATGAGATTCATTGTTGTGCTTTATTGACCACCATTGAGTTACAAGCTGGCTCAGTGAGTTGTAATCAATTTCTACCCCTGCTCGATTTTTAAACCATGTCCAGGAAAATCTACATTGTTAAAGATACGGTTGATGGTATCTACCGTTGTCTTGTTCCTGCAACAAATACAGTTAGAAGGTTCTACACCAAATTTAGTTAATATGTCATTAGTAGGAAGCTTTCCATTTAAGGCACTCCAAAGAAGGAAGAAGCGTTAAATGGTGTATGCTTGTTCCAAATGAGAGCCCTAAATTGATCCTTGGGTCTTTTCTCCCAGATTTCATTCTAGGTTGAAGCACCTGTGAACATGCCATTGGGATTTATTTTCAATAATCTTGGTTAGGAGATTGATGCTGAGGAATTGAAACTATTAAGATAGTGGCCAGTTGTCTAGGGGGTGCCTGTTGAACTTGCATTTGATAGTTACACTAGACTTCATCCCAAAAATCATTTACTTTTCTGGTTTCAAACCTGTGGCTGGAGTTAGAAAATCGAGCAAGATGTCCTTCCTCAGTCCAGTTGTCCTACCAAAAAGAACAATTCCCTGAGTTCAACTTCCAATGAATATGTTTCTCCACCTTACTCTTGTTCTAAATCATATGTTTCTAATTCAGTGAATCCCCAAAGTCCCATTTCTTGCTGTTAGGATTTGATCTTTGGCAGTATTTGGCCAAGATGAATTCTCCCCACAATGTGTGTTTAACTTCAAAGTTCCACCACTATTTATATTGGAAAGCTAAGGACACATCTTTCAGATTTTTCATTCCCACCCATCATTCCTCAATACGATAGCTAAGGTTCCTCCAGGAATCCCAATGATACTTCTTTTTGTCACTCTTCCGACTACTGAAGAAGTCTGCCATCAGCATTTGTATTTGCTTAATTACAATAGCAAGGGGGTTGACAACTGAGATTAAATGTATGGGTAAGGCTTGAATAACATGTTTATTCAACACAACTCTTCCACTATAGTTTAATTGCTTTGTTTGAGACCCTGTAATCCTACAAATAACTTTAAAAATAAGGTCAGAAAAATAGGAAATCATGGGATTACCCACAAAGAGTAGACATCCTAGCTAATTTGTAATCCCTTGCCTTTGTTTAACACGAGTGATCCTTTTGATTCTCTCTTTTGCGGTGTCAAACATATTTTGATAAACCTTGAAGTGACTTTTATCACTTTTAATCAACAGAGCATAGGTATCTTCATACGTTTTGAGAGTTGTCATAATAAGTGATATAACGTGGTTTCACGGTATAATTAATACTTTTTCCTTAAGTTTAGTTGTCCGAAAGCTCCTTTTTGTTGCTAATTTTTATATATTTTCTCTTCTCTGTTTTGCAGAAAACTGTCCAAATCTTGAATGCGGAGATTTGAGCAAGAAATCAGAAGAGACAACCTACGGGCATATGACGGTCCGTCTGCTGTGACGTCCATAGGTGCATGTACAAGCTTGCTGAAGGAGATTGGGAAGTATGACCAATGTGGGATTACGAACTTATGACGGTCCGTCCTGCGGTTCGTCGGAAGTTCCGAGAAGTGATCCTATTACCAGATTCCAAGAGTGAAAGTATTTTATAACTAAGACGCCTGACGGACCGTTGTGCCTATGAGGTCCGTCATCTTACCTTCGAGGGGATGAAGAAACAGTATAAGAAATTGCAAAATAGGGACGACGCGTGGCCGTCCACCAGCCACTTTTGGTAGATTTCCCGTTATTAACCTGTTTAATAGGTTTTTGTTTTTTTTAAAATACTTTGCAAACCCTCGTGTTTTTGAGGTTAGACACCTGATAGTAGACTCATATTATAGACTCTTTGTATTAGTGTTTAGACTTTGATTAATCATTGATTGTGGTGATTTTGGTGGTGATTTACTCAAGAAAACTTTTGATTTTATTTTTCTCATTGAAGTAAGTACAATGAACTTTATCTAAATCATTTTGGATTGATATTTTAATTTGACCATGATAACTAACTCCATAACTAGGGGTTGTTGGAACCATAGGCAAATAATGAATAACCCTACTAAATAACAATTCTAGAATAGTGTCTTGCATGTATTAAATTCTTTCGCTTTAAATTCCTTTTTAACGGATGGGCCAACGTTAGAACTCGCCTTAATGCGACTTGCCGGACCAAGGAGGTAGATAAGGAAAAGAATTATTAACATAGATTTAATAAAAAAAAAAAAACAAATTAAAAAAAAACAAAAAGTGTACACTATCTAATAGGCTAATATTGATTGGTACGAAACTAATAACCTAGTCAAATATTGAATGCGAATGCTTAATATGAGGTAAGGATGAGGGTAGGAGCAACAACACGTAGCCGGGACCAGGTGTGGAGTGAGATTTTGTAGATGCCGGACAAGGATTTAGAATGCATAACTTATCACTTTGCATGCAAGATACTAGAAAGAATATTATAGTTTAGAATTATCAAGTTGTGAACCTGCGGGGAACACGTAAACCCTATTTATTTGATTAAATCGATTAAAATCCAACATTCCAGTTGTTAAGTGTCCCTTACATTGCATTATTTATTTCCACTCATTAGAACTAGAAACCTCCCCCTTTAAAATTGTTTTTAACTGTGTCCAAGGAAGTAATTGACCAAACAATTAGTAATAACAAGGTTGAAGTTAAGTCTACACTATTTTCCTCGTGGGAACGCTGCCAACTCACTATTTGGGTTATTTACTTGACACAACCGCTTTACTTCTTATTTGAGAAGTAAGTTGAGCGTATCAAATTTGGCGTCGCTGCCCGGGGAATATAGCTTTTAGATTAACTTGAACTTATTACTATAGTTGAGTTGATATTTTCTTGATTTTATTTTGTTTTATTTTTTTGATTTCTTTTCAGAATCATCCTCATTTGTATGTGTATGGCCAACTACACGGAGAGGAAGAGAACCTTGTTTCCTACGATCAACGCGTTAAGTGTAACCGGCGCAATATGAATCGAAACTTAGGATAATGTGAGGATCCGACCAGAACATCCTAGCTCCGGTTGATGTTCTGGTCAGATGTTACCCGATCCTCCGGGTTAACTCAACAAGGGGACAAAATCGCGCTTCGCACGGCCCCAAGCATACTACAGAGGCTATGATAACATAGCAGATTCGGATGGGCCACCCTGGTTGTTTGCCGCCTTCTATACCCATTAGGCCACACTTTTGGTGGTACTATTGTCTAATGCAAATGCTCACTGCCAGTGGTTTGTTTCATGCTACCTTCTGAGGATCGCATGTATGGCCCTATAGCGTAGGTAAGGGCATGTGTAAAAGTTGTGTAGGGAGGCCGATTTGGATTTAGATGTTAGGTCTCAGAGTGTTTTCCCTCTCTCACTGACGGGAGAGGCTGTATTTGGTTCACTAGCTCCCATCAACTCCATGTTTACTTGGAATCAACTAGGGATGTCTTCTAGCACGTTACTATCCGGTCTCCAAGAAACTAACCACAAAGATAGAGTGAATAACTTTGTGGCACTACCAGGAGAGTCAGTTAGTATTTTCTTGGAATGATTCCCCTCATTCTTGAAGTGTTTCCAAATCACCGGATAGATGAATGATCACTAAAAGATCTTCATTCTACCGGGGACAGGATGATAACAACCCGCGGTGTTGGACACTATACAGGTGATGTTATGGAGAATTCCTTAAGCTGAGAATCCCTGAAAAATTCAAAAAAATCTCCCGGAATAAACAAATCTGGAGTACTAGAGTATGATACAGGGAGCAACACCTTCGGCAGTCAGTCCACTCACAACCCCAGCCACAGATGAGATTCTGAAGATGGCTCAATGAGAACTGAGCTTGTGTTACTAAAACATGTCCCTCTCTCTCTGGGGGTGCAGAAAAGAATAAATGCAGTCAACTCTTGTCTGAAAACCACCACCACGAAAACGATGAGTGTTATTATGAGAGGATTCCTATTCAGTAAATGCACGATTGGGGGGGTTTCTGACCAAGTGCCCAAGTCTCTAATCAGGAGAATTGGCGCCAAGGTCAGGGAACCAAGGTCGGAACATGTAACTACAATCGTGAGGTCATTAATGTCCGAGATGGGAAACTAAATCGCGACAACACTTTAACTGGTACTATTGTACTATAAATGACAAGAATGGACCCTATGTTCCTCCTCAAAAATCGTGACGTTACTCCTAGGGATGTGGAGGTAGTATGGCGCGAGTTGAGGATATGTTGCACAAAATGTGAAGAAGGTTCGACACTAGTGATGAACACATTAAAAGAGTTGGAGGTGTGATTAGCTAGTGATTGGGGGCAAAAAAGTTGATACACATGCAATTTTCGATTAAAATATCGAATTGCAAGTGGCCAATTTTGTTCGACAGTGAAACACACGGCAAACCGGGCACCCTGTCCTAGCAAACGTCCCAAAATCCAAAGAATGATGCGCACTTTATGCAATCACTACTAGGGTTGGTAGGCAACATCGCCTCCACCTATGCCATCTACTGAGGAAGATGTGAGACAAGAATAATGAATAAATTGTGGTAAAGTGTAGTGGTGAAGCAGCAGAGGAAAGTAATGGAAAGATTGTTGAAGTACCTATCAAGGTAATTCCCATGCTAGGCCACCACCACCTTCCCGTCAAGATTAGGAAAAAGCCCGGGATGGTAATACCGGCGTTTCTAACAATGTTTCAGCACTTTCTATCATGTCCCTTTGGTAGAAGCGCTTAGACCAAATGCCCGGTTATGCCTAAATTTAATGAAAGATTGGTCACCACGAAAAGATCGGTCACTTTCGAGGATGATGTAGCCCTGCAAAGCATTGTAGTGCTATTGCTACAAGTCACTCGTGCAAAATAAAGAAAGATCGGGTGCGTTCACTATTCCTTGTACAGTTGGGTTCTTCATTTTGGGCGAAAGCATTATTGATCTGGGAAAGCATAAATCTCATGTGCCCCTCTCAATTTACAAGAAGTTGGGTTTGGGGGATCCAAAACCCACTGCGATTCGGCTATTTATGGCTGTCGGACAGTGAACGGCCCATAGTGATAGCTCCCCATAAGTGCTATTAAAAGTGGAGTCGTTCATCTTCCGCTGATTTGTTATCTTTGATTGCGAGTCGATTTGAAGTGCCTATATTCTGCTACAGGTAGCTTAGTTTATATGAGAAGGACAGATGACATTCGGTTGAATAATGAGAACGCGGCCTTCACCATTTGTAGGACCATGAGGAAGAGTGGTGAGGCTCCAATCGGTATCTTCCATATCCCAGCAAAGAATATGAAGAGGGACACTGAACAGAAAAATGCAAAACGAGATTTAATGTTTGGGGATTTGGGTGCTTGGTAGAACAGTTTATGGGGTGCGTTGTCTTTCCGGGCAAGCCAAGCCAAATAGACTGGCCCTTACCTAGTTACCCAAGTATTCCCCCATGGAGCAGTTGAGTTAAAAGCAAAAGAGGGAGTGTGGTTTAAGAGGAATAGAGATAGAATAAAACTCTATTTTAATCATAAAGCATCGGGGAATGAAGTGATAGAGGCATACCATCTTGATGAAGTCTGAGTAATCAAGTGTCCCCAGTCGTGCCGTGACATTAAATCAGGCGCTTGTTGGGAGGCAACCCAATACTTTTCATCTTTGTAGTAATGGTAGCATTTTTCAATTAATGGGTTTTAAATTTGCAGGCAATCACCAGGAAATTCTGCAGAAAAATTACTCTGCAGCAGTCATTGACGGACATATCGACTGACCGTTGTGCCTGCGACGGACCGTCGTATGCACCCATCGTACCAGGTACGTTTTTCTGTTATTTTTAAACATAACGACGGGTCGTCACAACTGCGACGGACCGTTGTCGGAGTACCGTCACGTGATTAATGAGGTATACCCGACCTGACCCGGCTGGACCCTTTTTCAAAATCAGACCGTGTAAACTCCCCAACCCCTTATTTCACCCCCATTACTTCATTATTTCTCCCATTACTCTTCCCTTCTCACTTCAACAATCTTTCCTCTACCAACCACTGATCATTTCCCTCTCACATCTCTCACGCCCCTAAAGTGTTATCTACTAGCGTGGACAAAACTACTGCTGCTGTCAGTGTCTATCTCTGCCACTGGGTACCTTGTGCATTTGTTTTTCTCTTTCTTCTCCATTTCCTAATGTGATGTTCTCTAAATTTATACTCATTTATCTTGCATTTTTGTTTATTAGTTAGTATTAGCCCTTCAATAGTTCTTCTCGTCGATACTGTTTCCTTTATATGATTATGGTCTAAACCTAGGCTAAAAATGTTCGAATTTGCCATGTTTACAACCCTGACAAGGTGCTATCGAATTGCTAGTTTCCTAAGGTAGTTGGGATATGACAAATATATGTCCAAGACACTACAAGACCATGTGGGTTATCGTGGGATTCTTAGTTACCCTTATTTTTGTCACTGTCATTTAGAACTAGACCCGATGAAGGCCCGTCATACCACGATGGACCATCGTAGGGTTCAATTGCAAAACAGACCGTAGCACCCTGTCCCACCGGACACATGGACTGAACCGTCGTCTTCACACCGGTCCGTCCTGCACATCTGTTTCTGGTTGTTAGAGACCCCTGTTCGCTAGGGTCTCTCACTTTTTCTAGTGTCGTTCAACGGCATTGACGGCCGGCATAACCCACGATGGTCCGTCCTGCACGACCGGTATGATGGTCCAGAGACCCGCCTCTTCTACGGGTCTCCTATTTTTTTTTCAAGTGTCCTACGACGGACCGTCGTACCTGTGATGGTCCGTCCGCATTACCCGTCAGGCGTAGTCATGAGACTCTCCTTCAGAGTTTTCTTTATATAATACATAGACCAAGTAAAACATGACGGACCTCATGACGTTTTCCTCATAAAGTAAAGCCCCGATGATCCGTAACCATGCCCATCGGTATACAGTTTCAGTAGCCATGACAAACCTATTTTCACAAATGTTTTCTTTCGTATGGTTTTTTGACTGTCTTTGTGTGCCTCTAACTCGCACTAATAACTAATCCTTTACAGTACTGATGTACTATGTCACCCCCCAAGCAAGACCGCACCTACGCACAGCGGGCGATCGAGTCTTTTGCCCCATCTCCCGCGATGGTCACCGCTCTGATGATGAAGCGTGACCCTGAGTACGTGCCCCCCAGCCACTTTACACCCCTTTCTCGAGTTGCACAATTTTTATTAGTGCTCGCCAGATCCCCACCCAAAAAGGTGGCATCAGGGCGCAGTCACCTGCCATCCTAGACTGATAGTAAGCCACAACTGACTGCACACAACCTGACCTAAAGACATGAAAAAGTACCCTCTAGGTCCGCCAGATTGAGGAAGGAGCGTCTGGCTCCTTAGGAGTATCCCTGGTCCGAGAAGCCTCTGATCTGCTGAGGTGCTGCGCCCCTACATAAGAGCCAGCTGAACGTCGGCCTCGTCTAATGGCTCTGACTGTTCAGACTCTACCTCCGGCTCACAACTCAGTGTCCCCATCCCCTGCAACTGACCAGCCCACCGGTGGTGTGTCGACGTGCAGTTCACTCTACTCCGACGCCAAGTTCCCTCACCTGATAAAGGAGTAATGACTCGAACAACTTAACTTTGGGCGGCTGGTACTTACCGTGCCTCCCATCGCTTCCTGAGATCCACAATCTCTCACTATGCATTTTTAGTCTTGGAGGTGGACAGCAACGTCCGTTGGGAAACGATCAACAGCTAAGAAATGGTCGAGAGTTCTAACGATCATACGTAGCGACGCTCGGATCACAGATCGATAGTCGAGACTCCTGCCGCTTAAACAGGCCCCACGAGAGCAGTCGGAGTCGGGGTGTACAAGTTGACATATCCTTGCCACCATCCCCGGTTTCTATAACGGCGCGAGTATTGATGCTGTCTCAGAACCCCCCTCAATGCTGAGTTCGAACTAAACGCTGGCATATAGGTCGAGGATTGCCAGTTTTCTGGTGCGAGCTGCACTGAGAGAGACCACAAGAGGTGGCAGGATGGCCCTGCACCTGTCAATAGAGGATATGGTGCCGTATTGATGACTTACAGAAGGGGGCCATCCAAGAAGGCCAACCTCACGTTCACAAGCAAAGTTCCTGTGGTTGCTTTTTCGTCACTTCTGGCCATCTCCCCCACAAGCTGCTGGACAACATCGTTTCCTGGGATCGATCAGTGTTGATGTCGGCGCTATGCCGGATTTGAGGTAACTTCACCTGGATTCTCGAAGCAGTCATGCCGAGTAGGGAATTCCAGGTCACTACACTACCCCTTCCCCGTGCATGATCTTTGCCCTTTGCAGGTTCGCATTGTGTCCCATAAATGGGAAAGGGCACGATAGATCAGCTGAAGACCCCGCAGACACCGTTGACGTGTCGGCCTCACAGAGACGAGGCCAAGATTTGGCCTGGCCCCACGTAGAGGGCCCCCGTCAGAGCTACCACCACGGTCTGATGATCTTGTGGATGACGATAGCCCAGGCCCGCACAAAATACACAATGCAATACCACTGGAACACTACTAACTCCGACTCTACTACTTGACTAACTGACTATACTCTTCCGTTCGAGTCTATCCAGGTAAGTAGCAAAGCCACCGACCTCCTCCCTCACAGCCCCTCTAACTACGCTAGGTCTCGCTTCCAAGGGTTCGCAAAAACTAGAGGCACAATGACCACATCGTCTGCATCATAGCCGGCTGTGGAAGCAGAAGGTCGAATTGTCTAGTTCGAAGAGCTCCTAGAGAGGACAATGGTGCATTTACAGAACGGAGATAGCTGAGGTTAACCATCGCCTTGACTCCTTCGAGTTGAGAGTGATAGCCCGACCATCCCTCTGGTGATGTGGCGACTCTTCAGCTGCAGACTACAGTCTTCGTACAGACCTCGACAGCGATCTTAGAGGGAGGGTGACCGGAGTCTAAGCCCCCTCGCGTCAAGCCTGTTGAGGACACGGTGTTGGCGGCCCTTTTTGCTATCCTACATTCCACCACCTCCCCCTCGATAGATTGCCAAGAGACTATGGTTGCTAGAAGGAAAGGAGGAAAGAAAGAAGGACGAGGCGCGAGCAAGGAGAAGGAGCACCCAGAGAATGGATGTTGCGTAGATAGCCTCATTGCTACCATAGGCGGCGCACCATATGAGAGCGTCAGAGGGGTTTATCGCTAGGGCGTCTAGCTCCCGCACTGTAAACATATCGCAGGCCGGCACTACTTATGGTGTGCCGGTTGTGCTATCTACACCACTGAGGGTGTCCAATTGCAGAGAACGTGGGTTTCACAGGAACCGGACCACCATCGTGCGACTAAACGTGCGCTTGCTCCACAGGTTTGCTTCACACTAACCACTCTAGTCTTTACGAACTTTTAATGCATTGGAGACAAGTGCAATTTTTTTGTTGGGTTGGTGTTAAGATGGATTCCTGAGTGTTAGGGTGAATCTAGATTAGCTCGCAAGTCACATCCTCTTTTTGGGTTTTCTGTCCTGTTTTCTTTGCCCCCCAAAAGACTGATTCTTTTTTTCTGTTGACTCCGGCATGTTATATCTTGGTTACATATTTTTAATTCGGAGCATGAGAGCTAAAATGATAACCTTACACTGGAAAATAACGCACATGACTAGGCATAGTAACTGATAATTGTGGTGGCTCTAAGCATGAATAGAGCTTAAATCCCTTGCGTACCACACCTAAGTCTTAAATTCGAACTAGGTGTCCGACAATCTTGTATAGTGAGGAGAAATGAAATGAGGTTAGGAATTTAATATTAACACTATTGGTACCGAACTGAGCTGGGACTTGCCTGGTTATCTGCTAAAGAGTAAGTTGTAATAGACAATTAAGGACAGATCATAGGACCTTATTCAATATATATCCCATTTCTAGCCTAAATCAAGAAACCAAATGAAATTTATCCTTCTCCTTCTTTGACTTTGATCCAAATAATCTGACTTAAAATTAGACCTTTCTTTTTCACCCCAACTGATCTTGTTCTGGGAACAAAGTGTTGGCCCTGGTCTCTCCGTGGACATTTGTACCTCAGCTTATGCCCAAAGCTAAGTTGAGGGTGGCTAATGCATGAACAACCTCGTTATGGCCCTGACCCTAAATGTTGGGTATTGTGTACCTTTACTCATGTGCAAAGCATGAGTTGAGGTGGCTATTAGGAGGAATGATCTGGAAAGTGGTGGTTAAGGAAAAAAGAGAGAGAAGGATACAATTAAAGTGACTCAAGAATTAGTTGAAAGAAATAAATAAAATGAAATATACATAATACAAGCAAGAACTAAGAGAGTCAACTTACAAAATGAAGAAAGAAAAAATAGCAAGGTGTAAAGAATATAGAAACTGGGCGTGAATAAATGATAGAAGTGGAAGGTTTAGCCGATATGTCAGGAGGGCAAAAATTCACTAAGTATACCTAACTATACCCGACCTGACCCTGAGACTATGTTAACAAGTAAGAATCCCTATCGTGTCCTACATGTTGTATAGACGACACTAAAGGCAGTGAAAATCGGGCAAGCTGTATTGCAATATGTAATGAAGGCAGTGTGACTTTGGTTTCTGACAGGAAGGGGGAGGGGGAAGGGGGAGTGCGAGTGTTGAAGAAGTATCTATACGCAAACTTGAATCATTTGTGAAAAATGAAGTTTTGTTTAAACTGTGAGGACACTAGTTGCAATACCGAATTATTATCACCCTCAATGAGAAATTGAATGAGGATGGGTGTTAATAATGCAAATGGTGAGATTCTATGTCATGTTCGGATCCCACAAATTCAAGCCTAATATGATTAGCATGCATAGATTTGATGAGATTAATCGGGATTGATAGCCCATGATGCAAAGATACAACATGGATACTATTGTACAAAGATTGTGTAGTGAGTCAGAGTGCGTCGCCTTAGGACAAACAACGAATTTTAAGTTGAGGGTGTTGATATATCGTGGTTCACGGTATAATTAATATTTTCCCTTAAGTTTAGTGTGTTCGAAAAGTCTTTTTGTGCTAATTTGTATATAAGTTTATCGTGTTTTGCAGGAAATCTGTCAAATCTTGCATGCGGAGATTTTGAGCGCAATAAAGCAGAAGAGACTCACCGTACCAGCATATGACGGCCCTCGTGCTTGTGACGGTCCGTGGGAAGCGTAGTGCAGCGCTGAAGGAACGATGGGAAGTCTGAACAAGTGTGGGATTACTAAGCTTATGACGGTCCGTTGGCTATGACGGTCCGTCCTCTGTCATTTTATCGTGAAGTTTCAGAGAATGAGCCTAGTACCACATATCCCAAGGTTTAAGTATTTGGAACGAAAGACCCTCGACGACGTTGTGTGCCTATGACCGTCCGTATACTTGCCGCCGAGGGAATGAAGAGAGAGCATCAGCAGAAATTGCACAAGTATGGGACACGTAGTCATGATGGTCGTTGTGAACACGACGGTCCGTCGTGTGGTCCGTCGCTCAAGCCGCGTTTTGGCAATCTTCCAGCTATTTAGAACCCTGGTTTATTAGGTTTCTTTGTTTTTTTTTATAAATACTTCGAAAAAGTCTTTTTGAGGTTAGAGCACTACTAGTTAGACATCATATTATTACACTCTTCGTATTTTGTTGACTTTGGATTATCATTGATTGTTGGTGAGTTGTGGTGATTAATCAACAAGCAAACTTTTGGATGTATTCTTTCTCAGGAAGTAAGTCCATGAACTCTTATATCATATTTTGAATATTGTGTTATGGCCATTAGTAACTAACTCATACCTATGGTTGTGGGAACCATGGCAATAATCGATTACCCTAACTAAACTAACAATCTAGATGTGTCTTGCTGTAATTAATAATTCTTTCACTTAGAAGTCTTTTATGGATGGCTAACATTAGAACTCGCCTTAATGCACTTGCCGGACCAGAGGGTAGATAATAGAAAGAACAATTAACATAGATTTAGGGTATACTATCTCATAGGCTTTTGATTTGGTAAGAAGTACTAACATGTCAAATTCGAATACAATTCTTCAGATGAGGTAGGATAAGGGTAGGATAGCAACGAGACACGTAGGGCCGTGGACCAATGTGTGGAGTGAGCTTTATAGATGCCGGACCAAGGAATTTTAGAACTACATATTTTCACTGCATGCAGATCTATAAGAATTGTTATAGTGTAGAATTATCAATTTGTTGAAACTGTGAGGAACACGTTAACCCCTAGTTAATTTGATTAAGTCGATTAAAATCCAACACTCAAAGCTGTTAAGTGTCCTCCTTAACAATTGCATTATTTATTTTCAAAATCATTAGAACTAGACCTCCCTTTTTTGTTTTCCCCTTTCATAGGACCTCTTGACCAAACAATAGTACTGCCAGAGTTGAAGTTAAGGTCCTAGATATTTTCCTCGTGGAACGATCCCACCCACTAGTGGGTTTTTAACTTGACACGACCCGCTTACTTCTTATTTGAGAAGTAAGTTTGAGCATATCATCTCTCTTGTTTATATTTCCTAGATACTTTGTATTGAGAAGATCCCCTCTTCTAGGTACTTAGTATTTTGGTTTCTTTTTTTTGAAAGGGGATGCGTTGACTTTCCATTAAGGAAGGTTGACTATTCAACCAACATAGGATCGGAGGTTAGGTTTATGCCCCCCTCATTGTACTTATTTCTTTTATTAATGTTAAGGCCTGGGGGTGTTGCTCGGTGCCTTACCCCCTAAAGGTTAGTAAACAAATAAAAAAATAAAAAAACCCAAAACCTTAGACATAGAATTAGCCTTAACCCTAACTCTAAACCATAAACCTGAAACCCTAAGCCTAAAATATTGGAAAAACTTCCATCAGTATCAAAGTTAAATATTTCATCCATAAGGATATTCTGATTTTTCTACAATCTACATTTCC
Organism: Solanum habrochaites; assembly: GCA_027704765.1. Classification (NCBI taxonomy): domain Eukaryota; kingdom Viridiplantae; phylum Streptophyta; class Magnoliopsida; order Solanales; family Solanaceae; genus Solanum; species Solanum habrochaites. The sequence continues at coordinate 34,993,656 of JAKWJA010002497.1, read as the reverse complement.
TCATACACAATGGACATGGAATTGGTGGAATTACTTGAAAGATGGAACCATGAGGTAAAGGTTAATGTTGTAATCTGGAAAACACCTCCCACTAATAAATATAAGTTGAACACAGGTGGTAGTGCTCTGACTAATCCGGGAAAGATTGGAGGGGGTGGAGTTCTTAGAAATGAATATGGTGACATTATATATGCATTTGCTATACCTCTTGGAGAAGGTACCAACAATCAGGCACAAATACAAGATTCTACTTATGGACTAAATTGGTGTATTCAGCATGGTTATAAGAACATTATTCTTTAGGTTGATTCGGAATTATTGAAAAAGTGGTTATAACAAAAGGATAATTCTCCTTGGAGAATACAAAGGTTTGTACAAGAATTACAAATACTTATTAACCAATGTATTTTCTTTTCATGTGTGCATATTTACAGGAGGCCAATAGTACAGCAGACATACTATCCAAGCATAGTCATAACTAAGATATTATTCAACATTATTATACTTATAATCAATTACCACAAGCTGCAAAAGGTAGTTATATCTTTGAGGAAATGGGAGTACAAAGCTTCAGACGCAGGAAATTGAGAAGGATTAAACAACCTCCTTAACTGGTTCACTACTACAATTTTACCTTATAACATATATTATGTCTTGTATAAAAATAGATTTGTGTAATGCCTAGTTATAGGATTAATTGTCAAATCTATATCTTGTATGGTATAATTGTTGTTGCAGCTAAAAAGAAAGCAGAAGTATTAAGGAAGAAAGCAATACTAAGTAGTATCTATACAGAAGTTACTATATCTACAAGTCAACAAAAGAAGGTGAAAAGCTACAGCAAAGTTGAGGAAAAGCTATACAAATTCATGCTGATTATGAATTTAGAATATTTTTTTTCAATAGAAAACATAAATAAGGAGATCCTCCCTTTTACAAATAAATTGAAAAGATAAAATCTATTGAAAAAAAATATTCTAAATTCATAATCAGAATGAATTTGTATAGCTTTTCCTAAGTCCAAAATACAAAAACCCAAAAATTAAACACTAAACCATTGATTTTAAGTCTCAAATCCTAAAGCACAAACCCTAGAACCTAAAAAAACTAAACCCTAACCCTAAACCATTAACCCCAAACCCCAATAACAAAATACAAAAAAAACCAACATTAAACACTAAACAATAGATTTTAAACCAAAAATCCTAAACATCAAAACCTAAACCTAGAAAAAACCCTAAACCATAACCCCTACCTTATCCCTAACCCTAATCCTAACGTATCCTTAACCCTAACCCTAAACCCTATACCCTAAACTCAAAGCCAAAAATGCAAAAACCCTAACATTAACACTAAACCATAGATATTACAACTCAAATCCTTCACCCCCAAACCCTAAAACCTAAAACTAACATTAACCCTAACCCTACAATAAAACTTATACGCCAAATCTAGAACACCAAAACCTAAACAATTAACGCTAAACAATTGATATTAAACCTCCAATTCTACACCTTAAACAAAAAATTCTTAAAGAACCCAAAACCCTAACCCTAATCCTAACCCTAACCTTAACCATAATCCTAACGCTAACCTAAACCACAAATCCTAAAACCTAAAAAAAAATAAACCCTAATTCTAACCCTAACCTTTACTCTAACCCTAATCCTAAACCATTAACCAAAAACCTCAAACCTTAAAAATACCAATACCCAAACATTACAAATTACACCATAGAATTTAAACTGAAAATCCTAAACCCCAAAACCTAATACCTAATAAAAACACTAAACCCTAACCCTAACCCTATCCTTAACCCTAACCTTAAACCCTTAAATGTGAACCCTAAACCCAAAGCCCAAACACCAAAACCCTAACACTGAACACTAAACCATAGATATTACAACTCAAATCCTTAACCCCGAACCCAAAAACCTAAAAAAACAACATAAATCCTAACCCTACCATAAATTCTAAACCCAAAGCCCAATACACAAAAATCATAACATTAAACACTAAACCATTGATATTAAATCTTAAATCCTAAACCCTCAACCTAAAAACTGCTGAAAATCAAAAACCCTAATCCTAACCTTAACCCTAACTCTAAACCTAAACCCTAAACACGAAACACTAAGCCCAAAATAGCAAAATTCAAACATTAAATACCAAACCATAGACTTTAAACCTCAAATGTTAAACCATAAAACCCAAAAAAACAATAGATTTTAAATTGAAATCCTAAACCCCAAATCCTATAATATAAAAAAACCTAAACCCTAATCTTAAACATAACCCTACCCTAAACCATTAACCCCAAACCCCAAACAAAAAGAAACCCTAAACGCTAATCCTGACCGTATCCCTAACAGGAATTCCAGTCGTAACCTATCCTTAAATCTAACCCTAAGCCCTATACCCTAAACTCAAAGCCATAAATACCAAAACCCTAACGTTAAACACGTAACCAATTATATTACAACTCAAATCCTTCACTCCATACCCTAAAACCTAAAACAAACCTAAATCCTTACCGTATTTCTAACATCAAGCCTAACCCTAACCCTACGATAAAACCTAAACCTCAAGAACAAAATACCAAGCCCAAAATAATAAATACTAAACTATTGTTATTAAACCTCACATTCTGCACACTAAACAAAAAAATATAAAAGAACCCAAAACCCTAACCCTAACCTTAACCCTTACCTTAGTTTTAAACCATAAACCCAAAACCTTAAGCCAAAAATACGAAAAACCAAACATTAAACACTAAACAATAGAGTTTAAACCTCAAATGCTTAACCCTGAACCATATTTTTAAAAAAGAAACTACACCCAAACCCTAAACCCTAAGTCAACAAAAAACCTAATTCCAAAATATGAAAACCTAGACATTAAAGACTAAACCATTGATTTTATACCTCAAATCCTTATCACAAACCCTAAAACCTTAAAAAAACTAAACCCTAACCCTAACCATAACCCAAACTCTAACCTTTATCCTATCATATCCTAACTCTAACCCTAAACCGTTAATTTTAAACTCAAAGTCGAAAATACCAAAACCGTAACATTGAACACTAAACAATTGATATTACAACTCTAATCCTTAACCCAAAACCCTAAAATCTACAAAAACTAAACCCTAACCCTAACCTTAAACCTAACCCTTACCATTAACCTAAAACCACAAGCCCAAAATACCAAAACCAAAATATTAACCACTAAACAATATATTTTTTTTACCAAAAATCCTATACTCTAAAACATAAAAACCTAACCCTAACCCTAGGCCTAACCCTTTCCTTGACCCTAACCGTAAATCCAATGCCCAAAATACCAAAACCCTAACATTAAACACTAAATGATAGATATTACAAATCAAATAACCCCAAACACTTAAACTTTAAAACCAACTTACAACATAACCGTAACCCTAACTTTAACCCTAAGACTAAACCTACCATAAACACTAAATCCAAAGCCCAAACTACAAAAACCCAAATATTAAACACCGAAAAATAGATTATAAACCTCAAATGCTAAACCCTGAATCACAAAACCTAAAAATAACCTACACCCTAAACCTAAACCCTAAGTCCAAAATATAAAACCCATACATTAAACACTAAACCATAGATTTTAAACCTTAAATCCTAAACCACAATTCCAAAAACCTAACCAAAAAAAACTAAACCCTAACCCTAACCCTAAACCATTAACCCTAAACCCCAATTCCAAAATACCAAAACTTATACATTAATAACTAAACCAATGATTTTAAACCAAAAATCTAAAATCCAAAAACTAAAACTAAAAAAACCCACTAAACCCTAACCCTAACATGAACCCTAAACCTAACCTATCTTTAACCTTAACCCTAACCCTAACCAAAAATCATTCACCAAAAAAATTAAACCCAAAAAACCTAAATCAAACAATAAACACTAAACCATAGATTTAAGCCAAAGATCCTAAACTCCAAAACCTAAAACCCAAAAAACACTAAACCTTAACCATATTCATATCCCTAAACCCTATACACTAAATTCAAAGCACAAAATACCCAAACCCTAACATTTAAAACAAAACCATAGATATTTAAACTCAAATCCTTAACCCCAAACCTTAAAACCTAAAAAATAACCTAAACCCTAACCCTAACCCTAACCCTAACCCAACCATATATCCTAAACTCCAAGCAGAAAATACAAAAACCCAAACATTTAACACTAAGCCCTTAACATGAAACCTTAAATCCTAAATAGAAAAACCTAAAAAAACTCTAACCTTAACCCTAACCCTAACCCTAACCTTAACCCTAAAACTAACTCTAAACCATAAACCAGAAACCCTAAGCACAAATTGTCAAAACCCAAACATAAAATACTAAACCACAGATTTTAAAACCAAACAATAAATATTAAACAATTTTTTAAAAACCTACACCCTAACCATAAACCCTAAGTCAAAAAAAAAAACTAAGTTCATAATATGAAAACAAGACACTAAACACTAGACCATATATTTTAAACTTCAAATCCTTAACCACAAACCCTAAAAAATAAAAAAAAACTAAACCCTAACCCTATCCCTTAACCATTGACCCAAAACCACATGCCCAAATTACAAAAACCCAAACATTAAACACTAAACCATAGATTTAAAATCGAAAATCCTAAACGCCAAAATTAAAAACCTAAAAAAACACCAAACCCTACCCCTAACCCTATCCATAACACGAACCCTAACCCTAATCCTATCCTTAACCTTAACCCTAAACCCTAAACCTCAACCCAATAAACAAAATACCAAAACCCTAACATTGAACACTAAATCATAGATATTACAACTCAAATGTTTAAACCAACCCTAAAACTAAAAAAATAACTTAAACCCTAACCCTAACCTTAACCTTAACCCTAACCCTAAGCCTAACCCTAATTAGTTAACCCGAAACCCCAAGCCTAAAATACCAAAGCCTAATTAGTTCTCTCTCTAACTTATCTTTATAAAACAAACGCTCCCTAACTTTTACACAGTTGTGCGTCCAACGGCCAATCAAATGGCTAGTCCGAAAGGGACTAACATGGCGCGTGAGACATCGAGTGTGAACCTCAGACCACCGAACCATCCCCAACAGGGGCTCTCAGAGGAAAAGATTCAACCCTTAGCTTAATCCCGCTCTAATTCATCAAAAAACTCTGGGAAAGTGCATTCTCCAAATGCGATGAAAAGTGAGCTTTCTTAAAGGGGTGAAGAGAAGACAAACAACAATATTCCCCTATAATCAATCAGGTCTAATCAAGAATACAATTGTGAAGTGGATGAGAATCACTTGAAGTTACTCAATAATAAATTATCTAGAAATACTGATTAAACAATCGAAAGAAATGAAGGGGAAAGCTCTTGGAATATCGCAAAAAATATCCAGCAAGATGGAGGAAATATCAACCATCCTCCCAACGGAGTCGGGAGGAAACATTGATTGGGGTAGACTTGCAAAAGGAAGATGTTCATCTCACAGCAATATCAAGTGAAATGAACCCTAAAATCGCAGGCGATATTCATAAATAGGTGAGCAAGGAGAAAAACAATGATGAAGGAAATCGAAGGGAGGAATTGTTGAAGCAAGCCTAATATCTAAAGGTCTTTATAACAGAGCTTTAGCAAGAGAGCAGGACATTATTGAGGTGGAGAGTTCTGCAAACTCTTCATTTTCATTCAATCCAAAAGAGGCATGTGCTCAAAGACAAGGCCCTCAACAAAGCTTCAAGGAGAAGGCAGGGGAGGCAAATCATGCATGTAACAATACTAACCACACGTCTAAGTTCAAATAGACTTGTAATGTTGTTAACAATGGTCATGAGTATGAAAATGGAATGGGAAAATGTGTTGGTAGGACTAGTGGTCAGGAGAAGAGTGAGGTAAACAATCAAAATGAATGTCAACAGGAAAAGGTGTATGAAGAGAAGGGAAATAACAATACTAACTTTGAAAAGGAAAGTAATAGTTAGTAAAAAGGAAAATGGTTAAGGGTAATCAAAATCAATATGCTCAAAATACGAACATTGAGGTATGGAATCAAGAAATGAAACAGCAGGAAGAGCAACAGGATAACAGTAGACAAAGTCTCTACTATAGAGAATTTCATAAGATTTCTAATAACTTTGAAAGAAGAAGTCCTAATGTCCAAAATACTGTTAAGTATATCTCTAAACTAAATACAAAATCTTCTAATAGCAGTAAGAGTAATCCAGTTAATAAATAGGATCAAGTTCAGGAACCTGCTCCGTGTACTGTTATCGAAACTCTGGCTGCAAGATTCAGGCACATACATGCTACTCAAGATTCTAAAGTGGTGTTGAGAACCACCCCCAAATAAACTACCAAGAAGAGGCAGCCTGTTTTGATCTTTGATATGTTTGATTACATGCATACTTTGATGTGACTTAAGTACCCTAGTTGGGAATTTTTAGTACAACCATGCTAAGTGAAGCTTATCGGGAAGATTTATCAACAACTCAAGTAATGGGGGGGGAGGGTAACGATAGCACATTACCACAACGCAAAACATGGTGTTTACTTACTGATTTACAGAATGAGTTGGACTACAACAAAGTCTGGACTCAACAAAGGATGACTATTGATGGATAATTAATGAGAATACAAGCATGGACACCTTTCTTTAAACCTGACGAAGAGAATCATATTGTGCGTGTTTAGATTTTGTTTCCTGGATTACCATGGCAATGCTACAAGAAACCTTTCCTTACTCCATTAATGGAATCTATTGGTAAGGTTCTTTATCTAGACACTTCTTCTATCAAAAGGTCTAGGCAGGAATGGGAAAAGTTAAGATGCACATTGAATTTACTAAGCCTAGACCTAGACATATTTTGATAGTACTAGATCCCGACGATGATACCATTGGATTTACAACCTATCGAATATGAGAATGTTCCCCGATATTGTGAGCATTGTAAACACCAGGGGCATGATATTGATGAATGTAAATCTAAATTGAGGGATGAAGAGTACAAACAAAGGAAAGAAAAGGAAGGGGAGAAAAATAATAAAAACGAAGATTCCAGCAAAGCAAAGGAACATGAAGATAAACAAAACAAAAGCAAGGAAAATAGAGAGCAACAACAACAGCAATGTTTAGATAATAACAGGCAATGGAAATAAAGTAAATAGAGATCAAAGAATGGGAGATACACCAAACAGGGAAATGAAAGAAAACATTGTAACAATTCAGGAAAGAAATATAATTTCGTGGAATTCAAATCAAGGAGAACATGAGAAAAAGCGCAAACCAACAAAAACAACATCAACAAAAGGAAGGGACATATAACAATCCAGGTATCATAGCTAAGAACCCTACAAATACTGAATTAGATATCTTTGTTAGTAGGTTGGTTGTAGTTGTTAGAGGCAAGGAAGGGGGATGTTAGGAGAACACTACTAACATGTAGGATGGGACAACCAAAGGGGGGAACATACCACAGCACAACGGTCCGTCGAGGGTCTCGTTTCAAAAGACTTCAACTTCTTGGAATCTGGGTACTGGGATCACTTCTCTGATCTTCCACGCGACCTGCGGAGTACCGTCACAAGCTTCGTACATCCCACACTTGTCAGACTTCCCCCACTTCCTTCAGTCATCTTCTCTACGCTGCCACCTACGGACGCGTCAAGGCATGACCGGACCGTCTTAAGCTTCCGTAGGTGGCCTCTTTCAGCATTTTTCTCTCAAAATCTCCGCATTTGGCTTTGGACAGATTTTCCTGCAAAAAAAATAAACTTGTATAAAAATTAGCACAAAAAGGGTTATGGAACGCACAAAACTTAAGAAAAAGTGAATTAATACCTGAAACCACGGTAATATCAACACCCCTCAACTTTAATTCGTTGTTTGTCCTTCAAGCGAGCGCACTAATACTCACTACAACCATCTTTGTACAATAGTATTCATGATTTATCCTTTGCAATCATTTGGCTATCACTCCGATATCTCATCAAATCTATGCATGCTATCAGATTAGGCTTGAAAATTTTTTGGGATTCGAACATGACACAGACTCACCAATGCACTACACCTATCCCTTCAATTTCTCCCCGAGGTGCAACAATTCTGGTATTGCAACTAATGTCCTCACTTTAGAACAAAATCCTCGTTTTTTCACACAATAGTTTTTTCAGTTGTGATTATAAGGTATACTTTCAACACTCGCTCTCGAACAAATTCACACTCATTCATACCTATTGCCAAAGCTTGCCCTTATTTTCACCTGCCTTAATTTCGCTAATACAACCCTTAGGATCACGAAAAAAAAATAGGTGTGACCTTTTAGCTTGTAACAATAGGCTCATGGTCAGTTGTGGGTACATTTTAGGTATACGTTACGGACTTTTTGCCCACTCCTTGACATCTCGCTAACCTTCCCTTTTTTTTTTTCTTATCCCCTCCCTTCTCATACTCTTTCCTTTGCCTCATTTTTTCTTTCTTTCTTCTTCATTTGTGTAAGGATATTTTTGTCTTTTTTTTTTACTTTTCTTTCAACTAATTTTGAGTCCCTTTACTTTTGTTCTTTCTCTCTCTTTTGTTCTTCACCCACTTTCCAAGCATTCCTATATAAGCCACCCCCACTCCATGGCTTTGCCATGAGTCAAGGTACACAATACCCCAAAGTTGGGTCAGGCCAAAACGCAGGTTGTTTTACCGTATTAAGCCACCCTCAACTTATGCCTTTTGGCATACGCTGAGGTGCACATTTCCACGGAGGGACAAGGTCCACACATTGTTCCCCCCCGAAAAGATCAGTTAGGGTTAAAACGAAAGGTCTAATTTAAGCTTAGATTATTTGGATCAACGAAGGATAAATTTCATTCGGTTTCTTTATTTGGGTTAGAAATGGGCTTTCTTGAATAATTGCCTATGATCCTTTCCTAATTTGTTTGTTAACCACAGCGTACTTTTCGTCATGACTACCAGGCAAGTCTAGCTCAGTACCGATAGTGGAATATTCAAATTTCCTCACTCTCACTTGACATGTCATACTATACCAGATTAATTGTATACCTAGTTAGAATTTAAAGACTTAGGGTAATCAATGGTGTAACTCTTTTCATTTCACGCTTAGAGCCACACAATGGTCATTACTTGCTAGTCATGAGTTTTATTTTTCCAGTAGCAGGTCTCATTTCAGCCATCATGCTCTAGAATTAAACATGTACAAAATATATAAACATGCCGGTTCCACAAAAAAAATAATCAGTCTTTTGGGAAAAAAAAAGAACTCACAAGGCAGAAAACCCCAAAAGAGGATCTGAGTTGGGTTTACTCAGACTTCACCCTAATAACCCTCACTTCCCTTTACCCCCAGCCCCCAAAAAAAAGCATGCAATTGTCCCCAATTCGATAAAAAAAAAAATCTAAAGGATGATAGTGATAGTGTGAAGCAAACCTGCGCCATAGCGCCGTCGATCAACAAGATGGTGGGTCCGGTTTCCCAGAACCCACATCCTCGCAATCTGGACACCCTCAGTTGGGTGTTTCTTCAGTAATCTTGGACACCCTCAGTGATGTCCTCCGCAACCCCCGCACATAGTATTCCTCTGGCAGTCTCTACCGTGCGGGAGCCTACGCCCCAACCGCATCTGCGATGCTCTGATTTGGAGTGCCTCCGCCTCACATAGTTAGGCTCTCCCGCGGCCCCCGTGTCGATAATCCATATCTAGGCGCTCCTTCTTCCTTGATCGCATCATATTCCATGACGAGGGTGGTGTGGCCCCTACGCCTCTTGGCACTCTCTCGAGGGAAGGGGGTGATTGTCTGAAGTGTAGGAAAACAAGGGCCGCCAATACAGTGTCCTCACAGGCTCGACAGGCTCCGGCACTCTCCCTCTAGGTATCGTGTCGATTTCCCGCCCGAAGACTATCACGACTGCATCCTGAAGAGTCGACACATCTAACCCGGATGTGCTGGTGGCGGCTAACACTCTCAGCTCAAATGGCATATAGTCGCGGTGACCTCACAATCTTCCGCTGCATCTTCCTTCTCCATACTGCGCTTCATCAGACCAGTAAATAGACTTTCTGCATCCCATGGCTGCTTTGATGCAGAAGTGGCCATTTTGTGCCTCAAGTTTTTGTACTCTAGCAAGCGGGCCGTTAATGGTAGAGGGGCTGCGCGAGAAGAGCTCGGGGCTGGGCCACTACCTGGGATAAGACGCGACCGGGGTAGTGTCAGTGGACGCCTTGTGGTGCGGTGCATGCCTGGGCTACCGTATCCGAAAGATCCTCATAACTGGTGGCAGTCCTGGATGGGACCCTCGACGTGGGCCCAACTCATTGTCCTCGTCTTCTGATGAGGCCCGATTCAACGGTTGGCGCTGCGGGTTCTTCAACTGATCTATGTGCCATATGGGTCACACCACCTGTCGGTCCTGCAAATGCAAAAATCATACACGGGAAGGGATAGTAGTAGTGCCGCTTGATGCCCTCCTCGTGCATGACTGCTGAAGAATACAATGTGAAGTCCAGACCTCGATCCGGCTACTATCATCGCTGCTTCAACAACTACTCGATCCCACGTGACCGATGTTTATCAGCAGTTGTGGGGGAAAGGCGTGACGGACGAGCAGCCACAAAACTTCCACGAACGTGAGGTTTGGCCTTCTGTGGCCCCCTTGGCTCAGTGACCCAATCTGCACCCTCTCCGTCGACTGATAGGTGCAGTTCCATCCACCTCTTGGTGGGTCTCTCTCAGGCCTTCCTGCTCGCCGCAGACTGGCCATCCTTCCTTATCTGCCAATCGTAGTCGAACTCGGCAGTGTGTGGGGGGGGAGGTCCCGCGTAGCATCTGTACTCCTCACCGTATATGAACCGTGGATAGCTGGCAGGGAAATGTCAACCTGCACGCCCCGGACTCGAACCTGCTCCAGTGGGGCCGGTTTAAGCAGGACAGCGCGCCTATCGATCTATTATCGGAGATTCGCTAACGTAGGAATGCGTAGAACTCTCGACCACTTCCCCCTCGCTGTATCCGCCCAACGGGCAGGCTGTCCACTCAAGCGATGCCTGGGATAGTTGTGGATCTCCAGCATCGATGGGAATAATCCCTTAAGTACCCGCCGCGCCACGGTGAGTGTTCCGAGTCCATTACTTTACCCTTACAGTCTGGAATTTGGCATCGGAGTGGCACTTGAAACTGGCCTTCGACGCACCCACCGTTTGGCAGTCAGAGGCTGGGGTGGGGGACCTGGGCTTGTGCCCGGAGTGTAGATCTGAACTTTCAGCCCATCGACGAAGGCCGACGCTGTCAGGCAGTGGCGGGTGCGGGAAACCTTCAGCAGAGCCTGAAGCTTCCTGGACCAGGATATGTCTAAGGAGCCAGACGCTCCTTCCTCGTTTGTGGCCTGACCAGAAGGGTTTGCCGTCATGTGCGCTCCTCTCATACTGGGAGGGCAAGTGACTACGCCGGACGCCACCTTCTTGGGTGTGTCCTTGGGGCACGTGTAAGCACGGGAAGGGGCGGAGGTTTTCCTGTGTGCAATGTACTCAGGGTCCCGCTCATCATCAGAGCCATGACCAATGCGGGCAACGGGCCGACTGACTTAGATCGCCCGCTTGCATAATGTGGTGCTTGCTTGGGTGCCATAGCGATATTACCTGTACAGGAGCAATATTAGTATGATTAGTAGCACGCAAGCAGGCAAGCTCATATGACATTAACACTTTGAAAATAGTGTGGTATAAAATATTGAAATTTTATCACACTACTCGACCATGAAGGCTCGTCTGGCGATGACGGACCTTCAAGAGGTCCGTCGTGTTTTACTTGTCTATGTATATATAAGGAACCCTTGAAGGAGGGGTCTCCTTACTATCAATGACGGTCAAGCAAGGACGAACCGTCCGTGAGTACGACGGTCCGTCGTAGTGTCCGTCGTAAGACCTTAGAAAAATGTGGGGAACCCTTACTATCAGTGGGGTCTTTGACCAGCATGACGGTCGGCAGGACGGACCGTCGTGGGTATACGGTCGTCGTAATGAGTCCGTTGTAGGACACTTAGAAAATGTTGGGAGACACCCTTATCAGAGGGTCTATGACCATTAATGACGGTCTTGCAGGACGGACCTTCGTGGTAGACGGTCCGTTGAAAGTTCCCGTAGGACACTTGAAAAGTTGGTAGACCCTTTATCATAGGGTCCCTGACCATTATGACGGTCGTACTGTCATGACGGACCGTCGTGAATACTACGGTCCTTCATCAGAGTCCTCGTAGGACACTTAGAAAATGTTGGGAGACCCTTTCAGGGGTCTCTGACAATTATGACCGGTCCATCTCATAGACGTACTGTCGTGATACGACGGTCCTCAACACGTGTCGTTGGGCAGTGTGCTAGGGTTTCTGGAACGGACCCTACTTCGGTCCGTCGTGTGTGCGACGGTCCTCATCAGTGGTCTCGTTCTGAGTGACAGTGGCAGAACTACAGTACCCTAAGCCACTCCATGAACCCACATGTCTTTGTAGTGTTTTGTGGACCTATCTTTGTCTATCCCACTACCTAAGAAACTACCATGCCAAATCACCTAATGCCTGGTTCTCACCAACATGGCATACTCAAACAGTTTGAGCCTAGGTTTAGACATAATCAGCATCAGGAACAATATACGACTAAAAACTAAGCTATACTAACTACTAAACCAAATGCAAGATAAATGAGTATAAATTTAGAGACACCTACCTTGGAATGGATAAACCAAGTGGAGTATGATACAGGTGGCCGGGTATATACCAATAGCAGCAGCAACCACTAGTAAGATAATAATGATAAGTTGTTGTGGAGATTGTGGGAGTGAGGATCATTGGGGGATGTGAGAGTTTGAAAGAGAGGGGGATGAGAAGGAAGGTGGAAATAATGGGGGAATGGGTGAATAATGGAGGGGTGGGGAGTATAAACGGTCAGATTTTGAAAGGTTCCAGCCGGGTCGGGTCGGGTAGAATTCATTAATCAACCAACGGTCCCCCCGATGACGGTCCGTCGCATTTGTGACGGTGGCCTCGGTAGGTTCCGTCGTGTGTCCCTAATATTCAAAATGACAGAACTACTTACCTGGTGTGACGGATGCCTACGGACAGTCGTTGGCATGTGCAACGGTCCCTCCGTTGTATCCGTCAGTGGCTACTGCGAAGTAGTGTTCTGCAGAATTTTCCTTGTGATGTGCCTGCCTAATTTAAAAAACCCATTATAAAAAAATGCTACCATTATGAAAAAGACGAAAGTTATTGGGGTGGCTCCCAACCAGCGCCTGATTTAATGTCGCCGGCACACGACTGGGACACTTGATTACTCAGACTTCATCAAGGATTGTATCAACCTCGATCACTTCATTCGCTGATCAACATGCCCGGATAGATTTCAATGCGCTGTCCATTCACCCTTGACCGCCACCCTCCATGGTTTGTCCAACTCAACTTGCTCCATGAGGAATAGTTGGGTACCGTGTAGGACAGTCCCATTTGGACTTGAGTTTGCCTTGAAACACTCTCAATCTGGAATGAAGAAAAGCACCAAATCCGCCAACGCATAACTCCTCATTTTTCAATTTTTGTTGTCCATGGTACTTCTTCATCTTTTCTTTGTATAGGGCGAGCTTTCATAGGCTTTCAGGCGAAATTCATCAAGTTCATTCAACCCCTTTAAACACCGGTGCTCTTCAGCTTCGCTCCAATCCATTTTTAACTTCTTCAATAGCCCACATGCTTTATGCCCAACTCACCGGTAGATTACAAGCTTTCCCATATCAAGTTGGTATGGCACATACCAATTGGGAGTCTTATATTGCTGTCCGTTAGGCCCCAATGAGCATCATCAGCCTCCTTTGACCAATCGTTCTACTAGCTTTCACTATTTGGACAATACCTGTTTGATCTCTCGATCGACACTTCACTTCCCACTAGTTGAGGGTGGTAAGGAGTGCCACATTATTGCGAACCCCATATTTCTCCAATAACCCTTTTGAATAATCTTTTGTGAAGTGGGACCCCCATAACTAATAATAGCCCTTCTTTGGGTGCCAAAACGAGAGAATATTTCTTTTTCAAAAATGCAGTGACACTCTTCCCTCATTGTTGCGAGTGCTATGGTCGACCCATGTAGATACATACAACCTGGCTACTAGAATGTACTTTCAATCCGCATGAGAACTCACGAAAGGCCCATAAAGTCAATACTCCACACATCAATAACTCAATCACAAGATGGGGGTTTAGAGGGAGCTCTTTGCTTTCTTGAAATACCACCGATCACGTGACATTTGTCACATGCTTTATACCAAACCCATGACATCTTTGATGTTAGAGCTGGCCAATAGTAACCACCTTGCAATTCGTGTGAGCGGTTCGATACCACTGTGTGTCGCCAACAGTGAAGAATGGCAGTCTCTAACACACTCAACTTTCACATTCCTGGCAACCACCCGAATAAGCCCGTCGGCACAACGCCTATACAAGTTTGTTTCCATCCAAAAGAACTTCTCACATCGTACATCAATTTTTTGCCTTTGATGAAAAGGACAAGCTGATGAACAATATCACTTAGCCAGATAAGTTCGCAAAATCTCGACCGGATGATCAATTCTTTGTGAATCAGCCAATACTGTGTCATCGTGGAAAGTTCATCAATGTCCAGTCTTATCCCCTACCTCTCTCCATAGCTTCACTCCTCTAGAGCAACAAATGATCAGCAAACTTGATTTTCAATCCCTTTTCCTACTCCAGCACTTCAAAGTCAAATTCTTGCAGTCAGTAATACCCAACTATCACCTTTGTTTCGCAGCTTTTTTCGTTTTCCGGCCATCAATATCTCATGATGGAATGGTCAGTATCACTATAACTCTATACCTAGCAAATAGGAGGCAATTCTCAAAAGCCAAAAATACTACTGCTGGATTCCCTTGCTAGTCACTGTGTTAGTAACTTTCTGAGCTTTCATTTAGGGCTTTACTACCTAGTAGATGGGGTGAAGATTTTGTTTTTTCCTCTGTCCCAACTACACCAAGAGCAACCCCACTAGCATCGCACATTACCCTCAAATGGACTGCTCCAATCCGGGGAAATATGATAGGCGTCAGATCCCACCAATTTTGTCTTTAGTTCACGAATGCCTAGACAAGAGTCATCAAAACAAAATTTACAATATTTCTCCAGCATGTTTGCACAATGGGTGTGCAATCTTTGAATAGTCTTTGTCTTTGATGAATCTTCGTAAAAACTGCATGCCCATAAAGCTTCTCACACGCTTCAACAGAGTTGGTGGGGGCAGTCTCTCTATTCCTCAACTTTAGCTCGATCAAACTCTATGCCCTTTTCGGAATACGATGACTCCAACCCAATACCTCGTTCACCATGAAAATGTGACACTTTTCCCCAGTTTAGTACCAAATTGCAGTCTTCACATCTCTTAAGAACTCAATAAATTGGTTAAGCACCGCTCGATGATCACCAACCACAGAAAAATCATCCATAAAACGTCTCAATATCCTCCACCATTCAGAAAATATATTGACATCATACATCTCTGAAAGGTGGAGGGTGCATTAGCACAAACAAACTGCATTCTTCTGAACGCAAAAGTCCCATATGACAGTGAAAAGTGGTTTTCTCTTGATCTTCTTCTTCTTGTGCAATAGAAATCTGATTATCCCGAATACCCACCAAGAAAACAATACCAACCACCCTTTTTCCGGCAAGTCCTATCCACATCTTGATCCATGAAGGGCATAGGAAAATGGTCTTTTTCATTCCCATGATTTCAGTTTAATGGTAATCCATACACAAAACCCTCCCTCCATCCAGTATCGTCTCATGGAACAAGTTAATTCTTTTCGTTTGGGGACCCCAGTCAGTTCCCCCTTTCTTAGTAGGTACACACTTGAACCGAATACCAAACTCTATCGGCGATTTGATAGATTTTACTACTCCAGCATCCAACCCCTTGATAATTCCTTCTTCAAACCTCTTGGCATAGGAGAATTCAAGCGGCTCCCCTGTTGCTCATACTACCTCGGCTTATGATTCAGGCATTAGTTTGATTTTTCTGAGAGGAATACAAGGAGTGATCCCAAGATGTCTGCACTGGTCCACCCCATGGCGCTTGTGAACCTTTTTATACCTACACCAAACTCTGAACCTGTTGTTCATCAGGTCTGATGCATTGATTACCTGTAAAGTGTCACCATTTCCTACGAATTCATACCTAGATGAGGTGGGATGCTTAATTCAATTTTTGGAGGCCTCCTCTATCGATGGTATCCCGCGGGTTGGGGACTCGCGATTTTTCATATCAGCTCAAATTCTTCGGTTTTAAACCGAACATCACCTCGGTCAAGAGCCCGCAACTAATGACTATACTCTTCTATACAATCACTATCAAAGGTTTATTAGTACTGCCGGCTAATGCGTTCTAACACCTCAGACTTTCTTCTATTTGTGCTCACATGTCTCACCCAATGTTGTGGATATGCGATGCCGTTGGAGCTCACCCCTCTGCCTCATGGACCTACAAACATTAAAGGTCACTTCCCATTGTTCAACTCGAAATTTCATTGCCCTTTTTCCATATCTACTAAGCTTTTCCCTTAGCAAGGAATGGCCTCCCACGAATATGGGCACTTCAAATCGACCTCGCATCAAGAATACAAAATCTGCTGGAAATAGAATGACCCACTTTTACATCACACTCGTGGGTATCCCTATAGGTCTTTTATACTGTTTTCGCTTAGCCAATCAGTATTCGCATCGCAGTGGGCCTTTGGTCACCCACACCCAACTTCTTGTAAATCTAGAGGGGCATGAGATTTATGCTTCCCCCCGATCACATAATACTTTTCACAAAAATGTAAATAGCCGATTGTACAAAGAATAGTAAACACACACGATCTCCTTTCTTTTGGACCGAGATCTTGTAGCAATAGCACTACAACTGCTGCATTCCTATCTATCATCATCCTCAAAAGTGACCGATCCTTTTCTTTGTGGACCAGATCTTCTTTTCTAAATTTGGCGTACCCAGGATTTTTTCTAAGCTCTACAAAAGGTACATTTATAGAAGTTGCTTCAACATTGGTTATAACACGCCGGTATTTACCTCCTCGGTCTTTTTCACTAATCCCTATGAGGAAATGGGGTGGTGGCCTAGGCATAATGATTTACCTTTTTATGCACTTCAGCATCTTTTGCAGTGTTATCCTATAATTCATCAGCATCAACTTCTACCACTTTATCAGATTCTTTGTCACCGTTATTCTCCATCATTATGGCACTAGGTGGTCAATGGTTTTGCTTACCAACACCGGCGAGTAGTATTTCCATACAATGTCCATCATTTTTCGGATTTTGGAACAGTGTTCTAGGAGAGTGCTTGCCCGGTTTGCCGTGTTTCAAATTGGTAGATATTGGGGCCAATTGTAAAACTCAAGTTGCTTAATTTGATATTGCCATGGGTAGCACCGTTTGCCAATCCCTACCCGCTAATCATTTCTCAACTCTTTATTGTGGCTCATCATACATCGAATCGAACCCCTCATCTTTTATGCAACATTTCCTCACTCGCGACATACTACCTCCACTATCCCTAGGAGTAACTTACCCGATTTTGTAGGAGAACATAGGGTCCATTCCTATCATTTCTATTTACCATAGTTCCTCCTGTTGAAGTTGTTGTCGGCGATTGTGTTTCCTCTCTGACCTATGACCCCATCGATTGTAGTTACCATATTTCACCCGACCTTGGTCCCATTGACCTTTGGCGCCAATTATCGTGATTTGAGCCTTGGGCCTTGGTCCGGAACCCCCATCAGGTTTCATCACTGCATCGGAACCTCCTCCTAAACAATCACTCGTTTGGAGGTGGTGGTTTAGTAGCAAGTAGTTGACTGCCATTAATTTTCTGCACCCCAGTTGACATGTTTTAGTCCCAACCCAAGCTCGTTTCTCATTTGACCATTTCTTCCGAATATCATCTGTGGCTGGGTTGAGGGACTGCACTGCAAAGTTGTTTCCTCTCACCTGTAATCATATTTCTGAGTTACTCCAAGTCTTTGTTATTCGCGGAGATTTTTTCTAATTTTTATTTTTCAGCAAATCTCCGCATAAGGACATTCTCCATCGATCCACCTGCTATAGTGGTCCAATACCTCTTTGTTGTTATGCATCTTGTCCCCTATAGAAGTTATTTCTTTCAGTGACTCATCATCTATACGTTTATTTGGAACACTCTCAAGAGATGAGGTGAAGCTATCCCAGAACTACTACTGACTCTCCTGGTTGTGCCCCAAAGTTATTCACCCTGTCTTTGTTGTTTAGTTTTTCTTGAGACGGATAGTAGCGTGCTAAGAAGACATCCCTCAGTTGATTGCCAAGTAAAGATGGAGTTGTATGGGGCTCATTGAACCACATAGCAGCCTCTCCCGTCAGGGAGAGAGGAAACCCTCTGAGCCCTATTACATCTATATTCAAATCAGGCCTCCCCACACAACTTTTACACACTGCCCTTACATTAGCTTATGGGAAATGTGGATCCTCAGAAGGTAGCCCTGAATAACAAACCTCTGGCTTTGAGCATTTGCCTCAGACTACTAGTTACCAACAAAATGTATGGCCCTGTGGGTAGAGGAGGTGAAACCATGGCCCATCCGAATCTAACTATGTTTTCATAGCCTCTGTAGTATGCTGTGGGGCCGTGGGCGGATTCTGTTCCCCTCTGTTGATGTTCACCCGGAGCATCAGGTACATCTGACCATGAACATCACCGGAGCTGGGATGTTCTGGTTAGGATCCCATCGTTGATTCCCAAATTACGATTTCATGTTTCGTGCAGTGTACGCTCTAACTCTTGAATCGTAGGGGAAACGGTTCTCTTCTCTCCGTGTATTTGGCATAGCCAAGGATGATAGTTCTGAAAAGAAATCAAAAACAATTAAAACAAAAGTAAAATCAAGAAATATCAACTAAACTATAGTAATAAGTTCAAGTATCTAAAAGCTAAATTCCCCGGCCGCGGCGCCAAAATTTCAACGCTCAAACTTCTTCTCAAATAAAAGTAAGCGGTCGGCGGGTCAAGTAAATACCCCAACTAGTTGAGGTTGGGATCGCTCCCACAGAGCATGTCTAGACTTAATTTCACTTGTTATTACTATTGTTCGGTTTATAACTTCTTTAGAAAGTAAAAATTAAAAATGTAAAAAAGAGGGGGTTGTATTTCCTAATAAGTAAATAAACTTATGATTGAAGAGACACTTACAGTTTTGAGTTGGGTTTTAATCAATAAATCAATGTAACTATGGTTTACGTGTTCCCCACAGGTTCATACTTGACTAATTCTAACTATAACAATTCTTTCCTAGTATCTTGGCATGCAAAGTGATAAGTTATGTTTTCTAAAATCCTTGGTCGCGAATCTAGAAAATCTCACTCTGCCACCCTTGGTCCGGCTACGTGTGTTGCTTTCCTACCCTTATCGTTACCTCATATTAAGCAATCGTATTCGAATTTGACTATATTACCACTCAACCAATCATACTAGCCTATTAGATAGTATACACTAACTTCTATGTTCATAATTCTTGTTCCTATTATCTACCCTCCTTGGTCCAGCAAGTAGCATTAAAGGGCGAGTTCTAACTTGATCATCCGTTAAAAAGAACTTCTTAAGCGAAAGAATTAGTAATACATGCAAGACCACTTTTCTAGAATTGTTATTTTAGCTAGGGTTTATCTCATTATTTTGCCTATGGTTCCCACAACCCTAGTTATGGAGTTTAGTTACACTCAAAGCCATAAACAAATATTCAATTATATCAAATAAGAATTCATGTACTTACTTCATGAGAACGGGGAATAATCCGAAAAATTGCTTGAATTAATCACCAAAAATGACTTGTAAGAATCTCCAAGAATCAAACCTATCACAACAAAGTCTCATACTTGATTTCTAATCTGCAGGTCTACTCAAAATGAAGGTTTTTTTAACTATTTATATAAAAATAAAACCTAATTAAATAAGGTGGATAATTCCTGGAAATCTGCCAAACTTGGCTGGGTTTTGACGTCCACGCGACGGACCGTCGTGGTCATGAGTACCGTTGTGGACTCCGGCGTCCCATACATGGTGCATTTCTTCGTTGCTTTCTTCATTCCCCTCAACGGCAAGTGTGACGAACCGTCATAAGGCACAACGGTCCATCGAGGGTCTCGTTTCCAAAAGACTTCAACTTCTTGGAATCTGGGTACTGGGATCATTCTCTGATCTTCATGACTAACCTTCAGGACGAACGTCCATAGCCCATGAACGGACAGTCACAAGCATTCGTAATCCCCCACTTGTCAGACTTCCCCATTTCCTTCACAGCTCTCTAGCTGCTACCTAGGACCCGTCACAGGCATGACGGCCGTCATAAGCTCCGTAGGGTCTCTTCATCATTTTTCTCTCAAAATCTCCGCATTGGCTTTGGAACAGATTTTCCTGCTAAAACAGAGAAAACTTTATAAAAAAATTAGCACAAAAAGGGTGCTTTTGGACCACTAACTTAAGGCAAAAAAAGTTATAGTAATACCGTGAAACCAACGGTATATCAGGACATACCTCGGAACGGCATGAGGAGGATTATACTAAACCAAACCATGACTATCAAAACACAAAATAGTAGGAAAAAGCAACTGGAAGGGAATGTACAAAAAGTACAGTAAGGAGCAACACAGGGGAAAAAAAAAAAAACAACACACTTACCACAAAAAGAAATTCATAAAGAATACACGGTAAGACACACCAATAATGAAGCACAAATAAAGAAAACATGGAAAGGAGATGGAGAACAGTAGTCGCAAAGAAATAGTGAAAAACCCCAGAAGTAAAATCAAGCCTAGCAAGCGAAAAATGGGATCGTCTAAGAGAAAACTCAAATAACAACAAAGATCATAACAATATAAAACCATCAGGAAAAGAGTGTGAATTCAGGTAAGTAGTTGGGGCTTGAAGACAAACATCATGGTCAGATCAAAAACTTAGATCAAACTATAATATTAACCCCCCCCCCCAGAGTACCACCTGATAAAGATTATGACAAATGTATGGTCAATACTGCTCCTCAAATTGATATATGAGGTTATCGATTCTGAGGAGGAGGTTGAAAGAAATTATCGATATGTGGATAAACTTGATTAAGATGATGAGACTAGTGATGCACTGATACGAGCATTTAGTCCTCAAAATAAAAAAGAGTTGGAGGAGGAGGTTCAGCAAGTGACACAAAAGTAAGGTTTATCTCCAAGAAAATTTAAATGAGAAGGTTCATTTATAAAAATAAAACATTAAAATTGTCATTACTGGCAGACCAAATACAAGGCTTTTCTCCTCTAGAGTTTTCCAATAATTAGTACAATCATTTGGAATGTGAGAGGTATCAACACCAAGGGAGTCATGGAAAGAATCAAAATATAAAAAAAAATGTATCACCTTGCCATTAATGCTATTTTAGAACCTTTTGCTGATAGTAATAATGTCATAAACTTTAAAAATCAGCTAGCCATGGATAATCCTATAGCCAATTGTAATGGAAAAATCTGGTTGTTTTGGAATGGGGATATAGACTGTGTGGTGAAGGATCATGATGATCAACAAATTACTTGTGATTTCAGCCACAATGTGCTTTAAAAGTAGTTCCCCGTGACTTTTGTATATGCCAAATTTAAAGAGAATCTGAGAAGACCGCTCTAGGCTAAAATGCTCCAACAGGCTGAGGTGGAAGATAGACTCTCGTGCTCAGTGGGAGATTATAATGTTATAACCTCCACTCAGAAAAAACTAGGGGGCATTCCATATGATATCAGGAAAAAACTTGATTTCATTGCCGTCATAGAAGCTTATGGCTTGATGGACATGGGCTTTAGTGGTCAAAAGTAAACTTGGTCTAATAATAGGGGCATCAATGAAATGATGTTTAAAAGGCTTGACAAAGGGTTGATAAATGATAATTGGCTAGAAACTATGCCTCAAACTACTATCACCCATCATCCTTCCACTGGTTCTGACCATTGTCCTTTGTTGTTGGAGATCATTAACAATGAAGGGAGCCATACCAAGTATTTCAAATTCCTTAATTGTTGGGTGGATAGCCCTAATTTTTTAGGAATTGTGAAAGATTGTTGGAATAGGTTGTGGATGGAAATAGTATGTGGAGATTTCACCATATGATGAAAAGGCTCTCCAATACTCTAAGTAAGTGGTCCAAAGAGGAATTTGGGGACATTTTCAAAATGTTAGAGAGTTTGAAGGAAAAGTTAAAGAGGCCGAGGAGAAGTTGATCCAAATCAATAGTGATACCAACAAAGAGAATCTACATGAGATTAATACCAAATTCATTAAATATCTCAAGTTGGAGGGCGCTATTATGAGACAGAAATATGAGCTAAATTTGTTCGAAGAAGGGGATACAAATTCCAAATTCTTCCACTCCTGGATAAGGCGTAGAAGGAGAAGTCTTTTCATTGACAAGATCCATGGCAATGAGGAATGGCTTCAAGGAGATGAAAACATAGGTAAGGCTGCATGTGAATACTTTCTGGAGTTGTTTACATGAGAGAGTAAAAGTATCAATGAGACAGACCTAGAATACATCCCTAGAATGGTTACTTAAGAACAAAATGACAAACTTACTTCTCAGCCTACTATGAATGAATTACAAGAAGTGCTCTTCTCATGAACCCAAACTCTACAGAAGGTCTTGATGGAATAAATGGCTACTTTTTTAAAAAATGTTGGCATATTATCAATCAAGACTTGATGGGAGTGGTATTAGCTTTTTTTCTGTGGCCAGGAGATCCCCAAGTATTTTTCTCATTCTTGTATAGTGCTTCTACCAAAAGTTAATAATCCTAACAATTTGAAGGAGTTCAGGCCTATTAGTCTAAGCAACTTCATTAGTAAAATTATTTCAAAAATGTAGAGTACAATATTGAGCCCTATTCTTCCTAAATTGATATCTCTCAACCAGTCTAGTTTTGTAAAGGGTAGAAGTATAACTGAAAATATCATGTTGGCATAGGAAATCATCCATCAGACTAAAAAGCCTAACATAGGTAGAAATGTCATTATAAAACTTTACATGGCTAAGTTCTATGACAGAATCTCATAGACTTACATTTGCTTGGTATTAAGAAAGATGGAATATGAGGAAACTTTAATTGATATGGTGTGGAGAAACATGGATAATAATTGGTACTCTATCATAAATAATTGAAGAAGATTTGTTTTTTTCCAATCTTCTAGGGGCCTCAAGCAAGGAGATCCCCTCTCCCCTGCCCTATTTATTTTAGGTTCTAAGATTCTTTCAAGATCCTTAAATGGACTCCATAATCATCAAAACTATCATGGATTTGTCATGGAAAGAAGGGCCCCCTAAGTAAATCATCTGAGTTTTGCAGATGACACCATCATGTTTACTTCAGGAAGGGTTAAGTCTCTTAAACTCATCATGTAGACTCTCAGAACTATGAAGATACTTTTGGCCAGTTTATTAACAATAACAAAAGTCACTTCATGGTTAATCAAAGTGTTCAAGCAATCAAACTATGCTGGCAAAGATGTGTTGATTAATCACGTTATTCAAGCCTTACCCATTCATTTAATCTCAACTATCACCCCCTACCACTGTAATTAAGCAAATACTAATGCTGATGGAAGATTTCTTTTGGGTCTAGAATAGTGACAAAAAGAAGTATCATTGGGCATCCTGGAGGAACCTTAGCTATCCCATTGATGAAAGAGGGGTGGGAATGAAAAATCTGAAGGATGTGTGTTTAGCTTTTCAATATAAATAATGGTGGAACTTTAGAGCTAAGAACACATTGTGAAGATATTTCGTCAAAGCCAAATACTGCCAAAGATCAAATCCTATATGCAAGAAATGGGACTTTGGGGATTCACTAAATTGGAAACATATGATTCATAACAGGTGTAAGGTGGAGCAACATATTATATGGAAGCTAAACTCAGGGAATTTTTTTTTTTTGTGGGACAACTAGACTGGGGAAGGGCATCTTGCTGGATTTTCTAGTAACAGCCACAGGTTTGACAATAGGAAAGTAGCTGATTTTTGGGTACAAGGCTAGTGGAACTATCAAATGCTGGTTCAACAGGAACCCCCTAACCAACTGGCCACTATCCTAGTAATACCTATTCCTTAGCAACAATATTCTGACCAAGCTTACTGGAAAATAAACCCCAACGGCATCTTCACTTGTGCTTCATCCTGGAATAAAATCAGGGGAAAAAGGGACAAGGATCAATTTAAGGCTGTCATTTGGCACACGCATACACCATTTAAAGCCTCCTTTCTTCTTTGGAGAACTTTAAATTGAAAGCTACCTACTAATGAAAGTTTAATTAACTTTGTTTTAGAACCTTCTAACTGTTTTGGTTGTAGGAACAGGGTAGGATTAGATACCATCAACCATATCTTTAATAATGGAGAGCTTGCTAGGGATGTCTGGATATGGTTTGCAAATGGAGCAGGGTTAAAAATTGATCACAGCTCACTGAGGAAACTTGTAATTCAATGGTGGTCAATGAAACACATCAATGAAGCTCATAAACTCATCCTCCAGGTCTCCAGAATAATAATCTCCTTGAATTTATGGAAACATAGATGTTCTTGTAAATATGGAGGCAAAACCCCTAATGGCACCAGGGTTAGGTATGCAATTTATAGTGATAATTATAAACTTATAAAATCTGTTTTTCCTCAGGTTAGCTTGACCCCTTTTTGGTGTGCAATAATCTAACTAGCTGAAAGATGTATCCATGTGATAAAGGTGCAGAAGATAGCCTGGACAAGACCACCTGATCAATGGATCAAAGTTAAGACAGATAGAAGTGCAATTGATAATGCAGGCAAGAAAGGGGCAGGAGGTATACTAAGAGATCATGAAGGCATTCTCATATTACTATTTATCTCACCCCTGGGAAGTGGTACCAACAATCAAGCATAACTGAGAGAAGCTATTTTTGGTATATCTTAACCTTTCGAACTAGGATACAAAAAGATCATATTGGAAAAGGATTCCATGCTAGCACACAATTGGATACTCCAAAAAACTAATCCTCGGAGGAGCATTTCCAACCAACTAGACAGATTGAAGGGTCTCATAGCTCAAATTCATTAATTCAAATGTACTCAAGTTTACAAGGAAGCTAACTAGGTGGCTGATGCACTTTCCAAACATAGCCACAATATTGCTTCTCGAAAATTTACTATACTCTTCTAGATCTACCTAAGGAGGAAAATGCCTATTTTCAATTGGACTTAATGGAGATGCCAAGATTCAGAAGGAAGAAAAGAAAAAAGATCAAAGGACCTCCTTAAACATTCTACTAACTTTTCAACTAAGCTATAATTCCAAATACAGCTTCTTTGAATAGTTTAAGCTAGATTGTTTAATTTTTTGAGATGTAAAGGGAGAGTCTCCCTAATTTATGTTTCCTAGATTCTATGTATTGAGAGGAGTCCTCTCTTCTAGGTATATAGAAACTTTGGGCTCATCTTATTGTAAGGTAACGATTACATTTCTTTAGAAAATTGAATCGAAGCCACCATAAGAATAGAGGTAAGGTTTATGTCCACCTCTTTGTAAATATTTTTGGTGAAACGGTAAGGCCTGGGGGTGATGCTTAGCCCTTACCCCTCTAATGGTATTAAAAAAAATAAAAATAAAAAAAAGCCTAAAATACCAAATCAAAATATTAAACATTAAACCATAGATTTTAGACCAAAAATCCTAAACCCCAAAATCTAAAACCTAAAAAAACCTACACTCTAACCGTAATTCTAACCTTGATACTAACCCTAACCCTATACTTAACCTTAACCAAAAACCCAAAGTCCAAAATACCAAAACCCTAACATTAAACAGTAAACCATAGATATTACAACTCAAATAACCCCAAACCCTAAAACATAAAAAACAACGTAAAACCTAACCTTACATTAACAGTAACCCTAACACTAACACTACCATAAACCTTAAACCCGAAGCCCAAAATACCAAAATCCAAATATTAAACCCTAAAACCTCAAATGCTAAACCTTGAATCATAATACCTAAAAAAAACCGTAGTAAAAAATACAAACACCCAGACATTAAACACTAAACCATACATTTTAAACTTCACATCTTAAACCACAAACCCTAAATTCTAAAAAAAACCTAAACCCTAACCCTAACCATAAACTATTAACCCAAAGTCCCATGCCCGAAATACCAAAACCCAAACATTAAATACTAAACAATAGATTTTAACCCAAAAATCCTAAACTGCACAAGCTAAAACCTAAAAAAACACTAGACCTAACCTTAACCCTAACCCTATCATTAACCCTAACCCTAAACCCTAAACTCTAAAGCCAAAGCCCTAAAAAACAAAACTCTACATTGAACACTAAACCATAGATATTACAACTCAAATCGTTAATCCAAACCCTATAACCTAAACAACAACATAAACCCTAATCCTAACAAAAATCCTAAACCCCAAGCCAAAATACTAAAACCTAAACATTAAACACTAAACTATTGATATTAAACCTCAAATTCTAAACCCTAAACCCAATAACCTAAAAAAAAACCTATCCCTAACCCTAATCCTAACCCTAACCTGAAGCTTAACCCTACCCTAAATCTAAACAATAAACCGAAACCCTTAGCCCAAAATATCAAAACCCATACATTAAATACTAAACCATAGATTTTAAACCTCAAATGCTAAAACCCCGAATCATAAAATAAAAAAACCTATACCCTAATCCTAATCCTAACTCTAACCCTAACCCCATACCATAAACCCTAAACCCTATGTCCAAAAAAACACAAAGTCCAAAATGCAAAACCCAAACATTAAACACTAAACCATAGATTTTAAACACCAAATCCTAAACCACAAACTTTAAAACCAAAAAAAACAAACTCTAACCTTAACCCTAACACTAAACAAGTAACCTTTAACAATAAGCCCAAAGAACCTAAATCCAAATATTAAACAGTAAACAATAGATTTTAAACTAAAAACCGTAAACCCCAAAACCTAAAACCTAACCAAAAACCTAAACCCCAACCCTAACCCTATCCCTAACCCTAACCCTAACCCTATCTTAACCCTAACCTAAAACCTAAACCCTAAATCCAAAGTACAAAATATAAAAATTCTAATATTTAACACTAAACAATAGATATTACAACTTAAATACTTAACCTTAAACCATAAAACCTAAAAAATAACCTAAACCCTAATCCTAACCCTAACCGAACCAAAAATCCTAAGCCCCAAGCCCAAAATACCAAAACCCATTTAAACACTAAAATATTGATATTATGATTTGAATTGGTGCATTCAACATGGGTAAAAAATATTATACTGGAATTTGACTCAGAGTTACTGATTAATGGTTATCTAAAGGAATAGCCTCTTGGAGATACCAGTGTTAGTGGCATGACTTCAACTCTTACTTTTAATTGTATCTTTTCTTGTGCACGTTTACAGAGAGGCAAATTGTACAGTAGACATATTATCCAAACAGAGTCATAACCAGGACATTATACAAAACTACTATACCTATAATCAACTTCCTCATGATGCCAAAGATAACTATATACTGGAGAAAATGGGAGTTCAAAATTTCAGACACAGGAAGATGAGGAAGATTAAACAACCTCCTTGACTGTTTTCATATTAATTCCTATAACGTATAATGTATTGTATAGGTATAGAATTCTATATCTTGTATGGTATATTTTGTTATAGGCAAAAATAAGGCTTGTCAAGGAAGTTGAAGCTACAGAATCAGCAAAGGAATGAGGAAAAATACATCAAAAATAGCAAATGAAGATGCTCAAGTTCAGCAAAGGAAATACAAAAGTCCATCAAGGAAATATCAAAATATTCATAGACTATAGATTTAGTATAGTTATTTGAATAGACAACATTTGTAAAGGGAGAGTCTCCTTATTATTTTTCTTAGATTATTTATATTTCTTAGATTACATAATACATCTCCCTGTAGATGTTTTAGAGTTGATAAACTTAGTAGATAGTCCCAACTTATCTCACCATAGGATAGAAAGTAGTGATGATGTCCCCCCTTCATTTTAAATTTTTGTTTTCTATTAATGATACAGGCCCCATGGTGCCTGCGCAGCCCCGACCCACCACAAGGGCGTTTTGGTTAAAAAAAACACCTCAATCATAAACCCTAAACCCCAAAAAATTACCAAAACTCCTACACTAATCAGGTTATCCTACCCTTAAATCTAAACAATCAACCCAACACCTATGCCAAATAGATATCACAACCCAACATTAAATCTAAACAATAATTAACATCAAATACTTACTCTGACCATAAACCTAAAAAAAACTACACCTAGCCCCCCTACACCTAACCTAACCATAACCTAAACCCTAAAACACTAAGTCCAAAATTTAAAGACACTAACCTGTAACACAACACAATTGATTTTACAATCCAAACCGAAACCAACACTCCAGAACTAAAAACCTAAACAACCTAACCCATACCATTAACCCAAACACCCAAGCCCAAAATACCAAACCCAAACATTACCCAACTCAACCATATATTTACACCAAAAAATCTTAAACTCCTACAACCTAAACTAAATAAAAACGCAACCTTTAACCTAACCCTATCAAAACACTAACCACCTACACTAACCCGTTGTTAGCCGATAACCCTAACCAAAAGCTAAAATACAAACCTAACTTAAACCTAAATAATAAATATTACAACAAAATCCTCAACCCCTAAACCCTAAAACCTAAAAATAACCGAAACCCTAACCTAACTCTAATCCAAACCCTAACCCTAACCCTAACCATAACTTTAACCCTAACCCTAAACCATTAACCCAAAACTCCAAGCCCAAAATACAAAAACCCGAACAATAAAGACTAAACCGTAGATTTCAAACCAATAATCCTAAACACAAAAACCAAAAACCTAAAAAAACACTAAACCCTAACTTTTACTCTATCCCGAACACGAACCCTAACTCGAACCCTATCCTTAACCCTAATATAAACCCTATACTCTTAACCCAATGAAAAAAATACCAAAACCCTAACATTGAACACTAAGCCATAGTTATTACAACTCAAATTTCAAACCCAAATCCTAAAACCTAAAAAGCAACTTAAACCCTAACCCTAAACCATTAATCCGACAATCTAAGCCCAAAATATCAAAACCCAAATATTAAACACTAAACCGTATATTTTAAAGCAAAAATCCTAAAATCCAAAACCTAAACCCTAACTCTAACACTATCCCTAACCCTAACCCTATCCTTAACCCTAACGAAAAACCCAAAGCCCAAAATACCTAAACCCTCAAATTAAACACTAAACCATAGATATTACAACTCAAATAACCTAAAACCCTAAAACTTAAAAAAAAACCTAAAACCTAACCCTTACCCTAACATTAACCCTAACACTAAATATACCATAAACCTAAACCCAAAGCCCAAAATACGAAAACCTAAATATTAAACACTAAACAATAGATTTTGAACCTCAAATGCTAAACCTTGAATCAAAAAACCTAAAAAAAAATTAGTCCAAAATACAAAAACCCATATATTAAATACTAAACCACACATTTAAAACCTCAAATCCTAAACCACAAACCCTAAAAGCTATAAAAACCTAAACCCTAACCTAAACCCTAACCCTAACCCTAAAACTAGTGTATGCACTTTCCATTCAATTGGGTTTTGGTACTAATAATATTTCCAAGATTAAGGCAGCTTTGCAGGAAATTTATTGGAACGAGCAACATGGATACATACGAGTTCTTTTTTAGGTGAATTCGGAATAACTAAGCAAATGGATCAATAATACAATTACAAATCCTTGGAGAAACATGAAGGAAGTCCATACTATACAACTAATTGCAAGCAAACAGGAATTTTTCAAATGTAGTCACATATATCGATAGGCCAATGTACCACAAGATTTACTATCAAAATGGAGTCATAGACATGACATTATACAACAATTCTACACTTAACATCAACTGGTGGGGTTAATCAAAGGAAGCTACATTTTGATGAAGCTTGGTATACAAAATTTTAGAAGAGAGAAGCTTGAAAGGATTAAAGAGCCTCCTTGAAAATTTACAATACAAGGTATTTATTAGTTTCAAATGCAATGTATGTTCTAATTATTTTTGTATTCTTACATTCTATCTGTAATTAATAGTTAGATATAGTTACGTTTGACATATTCATTTACGGGGAGACTCTCCGTTTTTTTAGTTTATCGTACCTGTTAGATTTTTTTACTATATGTATCTATAGATATATATAATCTATATCTATATATATATCTTATATCTATCTCTTGTAAGCTCAAGGAACTACCTTAGTATGTTTGATCATTTTCCCCTCATAGATATGAAGGTAAGGTCAAGTCCCCCTTCGTGTAAAAACTTATTTTGGGAAATGATAAGGTCTGGGGATGTTTCTCAACCCTTTACCCACCACAAGGATAGTTCCAAATAAAAAATACCAAAATACCACAACAAAAAAATTATACAAGAAATTATAGATTTTAAACCGAAAATCCTAAACCCCAAAACCTAAAACCCCAAAAAAATACAAAATCCTAACCTTAACCCTAACCCTATTCTTAACCCTTACCCTAAACCTTAAACCTTAAACCTTAAGCCCTAAACCCAAGGCCCAAATACCAAATCCCTAACACTGAACACTAAATCACAGATAATACAACTGCAATCCTTACCCCAAACCCTAAAACCTAACAGACAACCTAAACCCTAACCCTAACCCAAACCCTACCATAAATCCTAAAATCCAAGCCCAACATACAAAAACACAAACATTAAACACTAAGCCATTGATATTAAACCTCAAATCCTAAACTCTAAACCCAAAAAAATAAAAAAAAAAAAATTCTAACTGTAATCATAACCTTAACTCTAACTAACTCTAAACAATAAAACGCCCGAAACGCCATAACCCAAAATAAACCTACTACCCCAACATTATATACTAACCGTAATTTTAAAAACCCAAATGCTAACCCTAAAATCAAAAACTAAAAACCTACACGCTAACCTAAACCTCACCCTAACAACCCTACCCCCTACCCTAATCAAACACAAAAACCAAATCCAAAAATTAAACACTGAACCATAGATTTTAAATCGAAAATCCTAAACCTCAAAACCTAAAACCTAAAAAACACTCTAAACTCAAACCCTAACCCTAACCCTAAAACCTAAACCATAAACCCAAAGCCTAAAATACCAAAACCCTAACATTGAACACTAAACCTGTGATAATACAACTCAAATCCTTAACCTCAAACCCAAAAACCTAAAAAACAACCCAAACACTAACCCTAACCCTAAACATACAATAAATCCTAAACCCAAGGCCCAAAATACAACAATCCAAACATTAATGACTAAACCATTGATATTAAATATCAAATCCTAAACCCTAAATCCAAAACACAAAGCCAAAAATACAAAAATCCAAACATTAAATACTAAACCATGGATTTTAAACCTCAAGTGCTAAACCTTGAACCATAAACCTAAAAATAACACTAACCCTAATCCTAAACCTAACTCTAACCATATACCCCAAACCCTAAGACAAAAAAACCCTAAGTGCCAAATAAAAAATCCCAAATATCAAACACTAAACCTTAGATTTTAAACCTCAATTCCTAAACCAAAAACCCTAAAACAAAAAAAATAACCTATAACCTAACCCTAACACTAAATTTAACCTTAAACCTAACCATAACCCTAAACAATTAACTCGAATCATTAAGCCCAAACTACCTAAAGAAAAATATTAAACACTAAACAATAGGTTCTAAATGAAAAATCCTAAACCCCAAAACCTAAAACCTATTAAAAATCTAAGCCCTAACCCTCACCCTTCCAAAATAACCTCCAAACACTAAAAACCTACGCATCCTCTAACCCTAGCAAACCCTAATACTAAATCTAACTTAACACAACTACCAAGACACTAGTCATTTAACCACACTAACCAGAGATTTTACCAACTCAGATGCTTACGCCCAACCGTAAACATAAAAAAACAACCTAAACCCTAACCCTAACTCTAACTCTACCAAAAATCCTAAATCCCAAGCCCAAAATACAAAAAGGCAAACATTAAACATTAAACCATTGATATAAAATCTCACATCCTAAATCCTAAACCCAAAAAACTTGAAAAAAAACCAAAACCCTAAACCTAACCTAATTCTGACCCTAAGTCTAAACTATAAACCCTAAGCCAAAAATATCAAAACCCAAACATTAAATACTAAACCATATATTTTAAAACTCAAATGATAAAACCTGAAACATAATACCTAAAAAAAACTACATCCTAACCCTAACCCTAACCCTAAACCCTAAACCGTAAGTCCAAGAAAAAAACCCTTAGTTCAATTGACGAAAACCTAAACATTAAACACTAAACAATTGATTTTAAATCTCAAATCCTAAACCACAAATCCTAAAATGTAAAAAAACTTAAACCCTAACCATAACCTAAACCATATCCCTAAACCAAACCGTAACCCTAACCTTAACCCTAACCCTATCCTAAACTATTAACCCAAAACCCCAAGCCCAAAATACAAAAACAAAAAACATTAAACACTAAAACATAGATTTTAAACAAAAAATCCTAAACCCCAAAACCTAAAACCAAAAAAACCCTAACCCTATCCCTAACAAAAATCCTAACACTAACCCTATCCTTAACCCTAACCCTAAGCCCAATACCCTAAACTCAAAGGAAAATACCACACTTACATAAACACTAAACATATTTATTTAAACTCAAATACTTAAACGCCAAACCAAACCATAAACAACTAACCTCTATCCTTACCCTACAATCACCTACTTTAACCCCACAATAACCCTAAACTCCAAGCCCAATACCAAACTAAACCAATAACAATAAAACCATTGTTTAATCCTCAATTTTTACATTTCACCCTAACGCTAAAAACTAAAAACCCAAAACTCTAACCCTAACCTTGACCCTAACATACCTTACCCTATTCCTATAACTATAAACCACAAACCGAAGCCCAAAATACAAACCCAACATAAGTACCAAACAGTATTTTAAACCTCTAATGCATTTACAAACAAAGATCCTTAAACACTCACCATATTTTAAAACCTCAATCCCTAAACCCATACCCTAATACTAAAATAAACCTAAAACCGAACCCTACCCAAAAACAACCCTAACTCTATCATGAAACCCTAACCTAAACGCTCGTAACCTACACTTCAAGTCCAAATACCAAAACTAATTTACACTAACCATAGTATTAACAACAAACGCAATCCGTAAGCCAACCCTAACAATTAAAAAAACCTCAACCCTAAACCCTAACTTAAACCATTAATCAAAACCCTAAGCCCAAAATTACAGAACCCAAATATTAACCAAACCCATTATTTATCTAAGAAGTCCTAACCTCCAAAATATTAACAAACTAAACTAAACCATAATCCTAACCCTATCTTTAACGTTAACCCTAAACCCAATCTCAATACACCAAAACCCTAACATTAAACACTAAACCATAGATATTACAACTTAAACAGCCCCAAACCCTAAATCTTAAAATACAACATAAAACCTAACCCTAACCCTAACCCTAGCATTAACCCTAACACTAACCTTACCATAAACCCTAAACCCAAAGCCCAAAATACAAAAACCAAAATATTAAGCACTAAACTCTGAATCATAAAGCCTAAAAAGAACCAATAACCTAAACCTAAACCCTAAGTCCAAAATAAACCTTAGTCCACAATACAAAAACCAAGACATTAAATACTAAACCATAGATTTTAAACCTCAAATCCTAAACGACAATCCCTAAAACCTAAAAAAAAACTAAACCCATACCCTAACCCTAAATCATTAACCCAAAACCCCAACACCCAAAATACCAAAACCCAAAAATTAAACATTAAACAAAAGATTATAAACCAATAATCCGAAACCCCAAAATTTAAAAACTAAACAAAACACTAAACCATAACCCTAACCCCATCCCTAACACGAACCCTAACCCTAAACCTATATTTAACCGTAACCGTAAAGCCAAAGTCCAAAGTACTAAAATCCTAACATTGAACACTAAACCATAGATATACAACTCAAATACTTAACCCTAAACCATAAAATCTAAAAATAAGTTAAACCCTAATCCTAACCCTAACTCTACCGTAAATCCTAAACCCCAAGCCGAAAAACCCAAAATCCAAATATTCAACTCTAAACCATTGATATTAAACCTCAAATCTTAAACAGTAAACCCAAAAACCTAAGAAAACCCAAAATCCTTACACTAACCCTAACCTTAATCTTAACCCTAAGCCTAACCCTAAACCCTAAATCCAAACTCCTAAGCCCAAAATACCAAAACCCAAATATTAAATACTAAACCATAGATTTTAAACCTCAAATGCTAAACCATGAACTATAAAACCAAAAATATCCTACATTCTGAACCTTAATCCTAACCCTAACCCTAACCCTAAACACTAAACCCTAAATCCAAAATACAAAAACCCAAACATTCAAACATAAACCATTGATTTTAAACCTCAAATCCTTAACCTCAATCCCTAAAACCAAACAAAAACTACAATCTGACCCTAACCTTAATACTAACCTTAACCCTACTCTAACCCTAAACTATTAACCCGAAACATTAAGGCCAAAATATCTAAACCTTAACATTAAACACTAAACCATAGATTTTAAACAAATATCCTAAAACCCTAAACCTAAAACCTAAAAAAGCCCTACACCCTTACCTTATCCCTAACACAAACCCTAACCCTATCCCTTACATGAACCCTAACCTAGTACTCTCCTTAACCATAATCCTAAACCATAAACCCTAAATCCAAAGCACAAAATACAAAAACACAAACTTTTAAAACTAAACCATAGATATTACAACTTAAATCCTTAACACCAAACCCTAAATCCTAACCCTAACCCTACCATAAATCCTAAACCCCAAGCCCAAAATGCTAAAATCCAAACATTAAAAAATAAACCGTTGATATTAAACCTCAAATCCTAGTCCTTAAACCCAAAACCTAAAAAAAACCATAACAATAACCCTAAGCCTAACCCTATACTTAACACTAACCCTAACTATGAACCATAAACATAAAACCCTAAGCACAAAATATCAAAACCCAGACATTAAATACTAAACAATAGATTTAAACATCAAAAGCTAAACTCTAAACCATAAAGCCTAAAAACAACCTGCACACTAACCCCAATCCTAACTCTAAACCCTACACCCTAAGTCCAGGAAAAAAAACTATGTTTAAAATACGAAAACCCAACCATTAAACACTAAACAATCGATTTTAAATCTCAAATCATATACCACAAACCTTAAACCATAAAAAAATGTAAACTTTAACCCTAACCTAAACCCTAAGCCTAACCCAAACCCTAACCCTATCCTTAACCCTAACCCTAACCATAAACCATTAACCCGAAACCCCAAGCCCAAAATACCGAAACCTAAACATTAACAATTAAACAATAGATTTTAGACCAAAATCCTATACCCCAAAACCTAAAACAAAAAAAACCCTTAAACCATATCCCTAACACAAATCCTAACACAAACCCTATCCTTAAACCCTAACCCTAAATTCTATACCCTAAACTCAAATGCAAAAATACCAAAACCCTAACGTTAAACACTAAACCATAGATATTACAACTCAAATCCTTAACCTTAAACCCTAAAATCCAAAAATAACCTAAACCCTAACCTTAACTCTAATGTCAACCTAACCCTAACCCTACCATAAACCCTAAACCGCAAGCCCAAAATACCAAAACTAAAACAATAAACAATAAACCATTGATATTAAACCTCAAATTTTACACCCTAAACCCAAAAGTCTAAAAGAACCCAAAATTCTAACCATAACCTTAACCCTAATCCTAAATCTAAATCATAAATCCAAAACCCTAAGCCAAAAATACCAAAACCCAAACATTAAATACTAAATAATAGATTTTAAACCTCTAATGCTATACGAAAGAGCAGACATTAAACACTAAACATATATTTTAAACATTAAATCCTAAACCATAGACCCTGAAACCTAAAAAAAGCTAAACCCTAAGCCTAACCCTAACCCTAACCATATCCTTAATCTTAACCCAAAACCTTGAACCCTAAACTGAAAGTCCAAAAATACCAAAACAATAACTTGGAACACTAAACCATAAATATAAAACCTCAAATCCTTAACCCAAACACTAAAACTTAAAAAATCCTAAACCCTAAACCAATAACCCCAAACCCTAAGCCAAAAATACCAAAACCCATATATATTAAACACTAAACCATATATTTTATACCAAAAGTCGTAAACCCCAAAACGTAAACCCTAACCCTAACTCTAACCCTATCTTTAACCTTAACCCTAAACCCAATTGGAAAATACAATAACCATAATATTAAACATTAAACCATAGATATTACTACTCGAATTTCCCCAAATCGTAAAACATAAAATACAACCTAAAACCTAACTCTAACCCTAATATTAACCCTAAAACTAACCCTACCATAAACCCTAAACCCAAATATTAAACACTAAACTCTGAATTTTAAAACCTAAAAAGAACTAACACCCTAAAACTAAACCTTAAGTCAAAAATAAACCTTAATCTAAAATACCAAAACTTAGACATTAAATACTAAACCATAGTTTTAAACCTCAAATCTAAACCACAATCCCTAATACCTAAGAAAAACCTAAACCCTAATCCTTACCCAAAACCATTAACAAAAAACCCTAAGCCCAAAATACCGAAACCCATACATCAATCACTGAACCAAATATTTTAAACCAAAAATCCTAAACCCTAAAATCTAAATCCTAACAAAAACACAAAAACTAAGACTAACCTTATCCCTTACTTGAACCCTAACTCTAACCCTATCTTTGACCCTAACCCTAAACCCAAAGCCCAAAATATCAAAACCCTAACATTGAACGCTAAATTATAGATACTAAAACTCAAATTATTATCCCAAAACCCTAAAACCTGAACCTAACCCTACCATAAATCCTAAACCCCAAGACCAAAACACCAAAATCCAAACATTAAACACTAAACCATATATTTTAAACCAAAAATCCTAAACTGAAAAACCTTAACCTAAGAAAACCCTAAACCCTAACCTTATCCCTAACACGAACCCTAACCCTATCCCTAACATGAATCCTAACCCTAACACTATTCTTAACCCTAACCCTAAACCCTAAATCCAAAGCACAAAATACCAAAACCCTAAATTTTAACACTAAACCATAAATATTACAACTCAAATCCTTAACCTTAAACCCTTAAACCTAAAAACAACCTAAACCATAACCCTACCATAAATCCTAAACCCCAAGCCCAAAATACAAAAATGCAAACATTAAACACTAAACCACTGATATTAAACCTCAGATCCTAAACCCTATATCTAAACCATAAACTTGAAACCCTAAGCCCAAAAGTTAAAAAATCCAAATTAGTTCTCTCACTAACTTATATCTCTAAAATAATCTCTCTCTAACGTTACATTTTTCAAGCGTTACTAACGAATATTAATGGCTAGTTCAGAAATATCAATCATGGCGCAGGAGCCGCTGGCGGCGAATCTCCGACCGCCGGACCAACCCCAGAAAGGGTGCTTGGAGGAAAGGAACCCATCTATAGTAAATTTCACATCTAATTCTTCGAATAACTCTAGGAAATCAAAATCTCATGGAGACACGAATAGTGAAGGTCTCGGAGGGAAGAATATGGGAACAACAATAATATTCATGCAGATTCAATTGGTGTCATCAGGTTTCCAGTCGATTAAGCTACATAATAATCATTTGTCGAGAAACACTGAAGAATCAATCAGAAAAAATAAAAGTGAGAAGTATGGGAATATCGCGATTGAAGCTCATGAAGGTAAAATGTAAATCGATTAACTTCTCAGCAAAATCGAGAAGAAACAATTACTGGGGATGATTCACAAGGGGAAGATGTTCACCTTACAACAATATCAAGTGAAACAGACCCAAAAATTGGTGGTAACAAGAACACTAGTGGTCAAAAGGCAAGTCGAATGAACAGTGTTATCGGCGAGAATGATACAACTACTGGTACATTAAATGAAGGTAATTAGAAAGAGAAACGTGAACATGCAAATAAAGAAAAGAGCACTGAAGAAAGAAATCGCAACAAAGAAACCATAGATGCAAGCTTAGACTCTACGCTGCCTCATAGCAAGGTCGTAGCTCGTGAATATGATAATATCAAAGTGGATAGTTCTAAAAGCTGCTCATTCGCATTCAATCCTAAAGCTGCAGATGTGCAATGACAAGACCATCAAAGAACTCTCAAGGAGCAAGCAAAGCAGGAAAATTAACTAGGTAACTGTATTAACTAAATCTCTAATGGCAATTATATTAGTAAGGAAGTTAACAATGGCCATGAGCATGAAAATGCTATGGGAAAATAAGCTGGGAGGAGTAGAATACAGGAACAAGGTGAGGAAAACATCAAAAAGGAATACCAATAGGAAAGGGACTACTATGAGAAAGCAAATACCAATGTAGTCTTGGAAGGTCATATTAGTTTTCAAGGTATGGGTAAAATGGCTAAGAGTGATAGGAAACAATGGGAGAAAAATAGAAACATTGAGGAAAGGAATCAAGATCTAAACCAAAAGGATGATCAATAGGTTAATAGTAGGCAAAATCAATATTATAGAGAGTTTCCTAAGATTTCTAGCAATTTTGAAAAAAGAGGTCATAATGTTAAAAATGCAAACCCAAATGTTCCTAACCTAATTAATAGCTCTTTCAATAGCAGTAAGAATATCCTTGTTACAAAACAAGACAAGGTTCAGGAACCAGCTCCTTATGCTATTATCCAAACTCTGGCTGCAAGATTGAGGCACATACACACTGTTCAAGCTCCTACTGTGGTGTTGAGAACCACTCCTAAACAAACTAACAAGCAGGGGCAGCCTGCTGTGATCTTTGATATGTATGATTACATGCATACTTTGACTCTGGACTGTAAGTACACTTTAGTTGGGAAATTTAGTACTACCATGCCTAAAGTGGAGATGATCAGGAAGAGTTTTATA
Source organism: Solanum habrochaites (assembly GCA_027704765.1). Taxonomy (NCBI): domain Eukaryota; kingdom Viridiplantae; phylum Streptophyta; class Magnoliopsida; order Solanales; family Solanaceae; genus Solanum; species Solanum habrochaites. The sequence goes on along the minus strand of JAKWJA010002497.1, from coordinate 34,954,293 downwards.
CAACAAACTCAATTAAGTGGGGGGGTCAATATAGCACATTACAATGCAAAACATGTGTTTATTGACTTACAGAATGAGTTGGACTACAACACTATCTGGACTCAACAAAGGATGACCATTGAAGGAAAATTGATGAGAATACAAGCATGGACACCATACTTTAAACCTGAGGAAGAGACTCTTATTGTGCCAGTCTGGATATTGCATCCTTAATTACCATGGCACTGCTACAAGAAATTTTTTCTTACTCCATTGTTGGAATTTGTTAGTTAAGTTTTTTACCTAGATAATTCTTCTATCAAAAGGTCTAGGGCAGGAACGGGCAAAGTTAAAATGCAAATTGATTTGAATAAGCCAAGACCTAGACATGTTTGGATAGGATTAGATCCTGAAGATGATACTATTGGATTCTGGCAACCTGTGGAATTTGAGAATGTTCCCCCATATTGTGAATATTTTAAACATCAGGGGCATTATATGGATGAATGTAAATATAAATTGAGGTATGAAGAGTACAGACAAACGAATGAAAAGGAACGGGAGAAAAAGAACAGAAACAAAGACTCCAACAAAGCAAAGGAACAAGAAGATATACAAAATAAAATCAAAGAAAATAGAGAGCAACAACAACAACAAGGTATGGATAATAACAGGAAAAGACAAGAAGAGAAGCAAAAGGAGGAGGAATGGAAAACATAAAAAAGGAAGAATACAATACATCAAGATCAAGAAACCTCTAACACTGATTGGAGACCTACTGCATTAAACCTGATTATTAAGGAAGATCCCCAAGTAGGTATAAACACTAACTCTCGTCAATTATCTTTTACTAATCTGGAAATGCAAGAGGATCATAATGCATCAGGAGGGGATAAAGGAAACAAAGATCAAAGAAAGGGAGATGCACCAAACAAGGAAATAAAAGAAAACACTGCAACAACACAGAAAAGGAACAGAAGTCAAGGAGTTCAAATCAAGGAGTAGATTAGAAAAAGAGAGGACCAGCAAAAGCAACTTCAATAAAAGGAAGGGACATATAACAATGCAGGTATCATAGCTGAGAACCTTACTAATACCCAATTAGATATCTCTGTTAATAGGTTGGTTGCAACTGTGTGAGGTAAGGAAGGGGGTTGTTAGGAGAACACTACAAACATGCAGGAAGGGGTAACCAAATGGGGGAACATACCAAATGATAGGCAAGTGGAGGATTATATAGAACAAAACTCTCATTATAGAGATCACAATAGTAGGAAAAAGCAACATAAGGAGAATGTACAAAAAATATAGGAAAAGGAGCAACACAGGGATAAAATACTCAAAGTCAACAAAGAAGTGGACACAAAAATCAGGAAGGCTCAAAAATATTATGGAAACAAAGATATTGTGGAAAATACCCCTAGAAGTAAAAACAAGCCAAGCAAGTAGAAATGGGGTGCATCCAAGACAAATAACAAGGTCAGATCAATAACTCTGATCAAACTAGAATATTAACCCGCCCTCCTAGAGCACCACCAAACAAAGATTATGTAAAATGCCAGTCAATATTGCCCCTCTAATTGATGAATATGAAGTTATCAATTCAGATGATGAGGTTGAAAGAAATGATCAATATGGGCATGAAATTGATGATGATGATGAGACTACTGATTTTTTGATAAGAGAGTTCATCGCTCAAAATGACAAGGATTTGGAGAAGGAAGTTCAACAAGTGACACAACAAGAAGGTTTATCTCCAAGAAGATTGAAACATGAGAAGTTTCATATCCAAAAACAAGAAATTAAAACTGTCAGTGCTGGTAGACCAAATAAAAGACTTTTCTCCTCTAGATTTTCCCAATAATTAGTACAATTGTTTGGAGTGTGAGAGCTATCAACACTTAGGGAATCATGGAAAGAATCAGAATTTTCAAAAAGATGTATCACCTTGCCATTATTGCTATTCTTGAACCTTTTGCATATAGTAGTAGTGTCATGATCTTTAAAAATCAGCTAGCCATGGATAATGCTATAGCCAATTGTAATGGTGAAATATACCTATTTTGTAATGGGGATGTAGAATATGTGGTGAGGGATCAAGATGATCAGCAAATCACTTGTTATTTCAGCCACAATGAGGTTAAAAGCAGTTCACCATGACTTTTGACTATGCCAAATCTAAAGAGCATCTGAGAAGACCTGTTTGGGATAAAATGCTCCTTCAGGCTGCGGTCCTTGTGCTCTGTGGGTGATTATAATGTTATAACCTCCACTGAAGAAACATTAGTGGGAATCCTTTACAATATCAGGAAAAACATTGATTTCATTGCCATTATAGAAGCCTCTGACTTAATTGACATGGGCTTCATTAGTCAAAAATACACTTGGTCCAATAATAGGGGAATTAATCATAGGATCTAGGCTTAACAGAGGGTTGATAAATAATAATTGGCCTGAAGCTATGCCTCAAAGTACTATTGCTCATCTTCCTTCCACTCGTTCTTGACCATTGTCCATTGTTGTTCGAGATCACTAACAATGAAGGGAGCCACACCAAATATTTCAAATTCCTTAACTATTGGGTGGAGAGCCCTAACTTTTTAGGAATTGTGAAAGCTTGTTGGGATAGGGAGGTGAATGGAAGTAGTATGTGGAGATTTCACCAGAAAATGAAAAAGCTCTCTAATACTATAAGTTAATGGTCCAAAGTGGAATTTGGGAACATTTTCAAGATTGTTAGTGAGTTTGAAGGAAAATTTAAAGAGTCCAATGAGAAGTTGATTAAAAAAAATAGTGTTACCAACAGACGAGAAACAATCTCTCATCGAGATTAATGCCAGTACTTAGATTTCTCAAGTGGAGCCGGTTTAATAGCATGAAACAGAATTCTCAGCTCCATTGCGTTCATAAGAACGTGGATACTAACTACAAATTCTTCCTTTCCTGGGATAGGGGAAAGAATAGGACAACGTGCTTTTCTTCACAGGATCCTTGAAAATTCGGAATGGATCAGGAGATGAAAAAATACGTAAGGTTGCATTTGAATCTTTCAGGAGGTTTTTTTTACAGGGGACACTAACCGGTATCAATAAGGACACAACCAAGAATGCATTCCCTATAATGGTACTCAAGAACATCAATGGGACAGACTTAATTCTCAACCTTACACCTTGATGAACTTTCAAGCAACGTAATCTATTTTGACCCAAAACTCTGCCGTCAGGGCCTGATGGTTTCAATGGGTATTGTTTTCAAAAATTTGGGCACACCTTATCAATCATAATTGATGAAAGTCCGGTTTAGCCGTTTTAGTGGCCATGATATCCCAAAGTCCAGTTTTCAAATTCTTGTATAGTGCTTCCCTCACTACCCAAAAGTTAAGAATCCAACCGAATTGAAGGATTTTTAAACCCTTTTGTCCCCCCCTGAGCAACTTCATTAGCAAAATCATTTCCAAAACTGTGGATTCCACCAAGATGGAGCCATATTTCCTTCCTTAGCTTTATCTTTCAAGAAGTCTTGTTTTGTTAAAGGGTAGAAGTATAATGAAAGCATAATGGTTGCCAGGAAAATCAACCTATCACTTAAAAAGACTAACATAGGTCAGCAATGCTCATCACACTTGACATGGCAAGGCTTATGACAGAGGCTCAGGGATTATATTTCTTAGTCTTAAGGAACGATGGGCTTTGGCGAAATCTTTCAGTTGATATGGTGTCGGAGAACCAGGCTAATAAATGTACTCTATCATAATAATGGAAGAAAGGGGATACCCTTATACACCCCCCTGCCCTATTGATTTTGCGAGCTAAATTAAGACTGCTTCAAGATCCTTAAATGATATCCATCAATATTCATGAGTATTCATGTTTGTCATGGCAAGCAGCCCCCCCCACCCCCCCAAGAGACACACATCTCGAGTTTTGAATATGACACCATCACATGTTTCTTCATTGTTCGATAGGGCGAGTCACGTAAGCGGATTTGATTCGATCAAACTTCTTCTCAAATAGAAGGAATGTGGTCGTGTCAAGTAAGTCAACCAAACTACGCGAGGTTGTGTGTGATCGTTCCCAGAGGAAAACTAGTCAGATTAACTTAATGTTGACTATTTTGGGTACAATGACTTCCTTGGAAAAGCTAAAAACACAATAAAAAGGGGTGGTTCTAGTTCTAACATGCACGTGGAAAATAAACAACTGCAATCTGTAACGAGGACACTTAACAGCTGAATGTTGATTTTAATCGATTATAAAATTAACTACGGGTTAAGTGTTCCCAACAGTTCACAACTGACTAACTCTAACTATAACACATTTCGTCCTAGTATCTTGCATGCAAAGTGATAAAGTTATGTATTTCTAAATCATTGGTCCGGCATCTAGCAAAAATCTCACTCCACACCTTGGTCCGGCTACGTGTGTTGCTATCCTAACCCCTTCATCAGTACTATATTAAGCACGTCTTTCCATATTTGACTAGGTTATTACTCTCCGTACCAATAACAATACTAGCCTATTAGATAGCTGTACACTAACATCTAGTACAGAATTCTTTTCCTATTATTACACCTCTTGCCCTCAGGCAAGTAGAACTTAGGCGAGTTCTAACGTTGCGCAATCCGTCAAAAAGATTCTAAGCGATCAGAATTATTAATACATGCCAAGACAATATTCAGATATTATTATTTATTTAGGGGTTTATCTCATTATTTGCCTTATGGTTCCCACAACCCTAGTTATGGAGTTTAGTAATAATGGTTCATACAATAACAATATTCAAAAGATATTAGATAATAGTTCATGTACTTCTTCAATTGACGAGAATAAAAATCCAAAAAAGTTTGATAGAGTAATCACCACAAATCACTAAACAATCAATGAAAATCCAACAGTCTGAAAACTATTACAAAGAGTCGAATAATATGTGTCTAACTATCAGGTGTTTCATACCTTAAAAAAAGTCCGTCCTTTTCCGGTTTTTTGACAGTATTTCCATAAAAAAACCCAAACAACCTTAATTAATAAAGGATTCTAACCTACGCCTCGTATTAATTCTGCCCAAAACGCGGCCTGCGCCGTGGACCGGACACGGACCCCCGAGGATCGCCCATGGTCACCAAACCGGAAACAGTCATGGACTCCGTTTGTACCCATACCTGCTGCAATTTCTTAGGCGCTCTCTCATTCCCTCGACGGTACACGTATGACGGCCGTAATAGGCACCACCGGCCCGCTCGAGGGTCTTACCGCTTCCCAAAATACTCTCACAACTCTTGGAACTTCTGTGGCTACATGGGATCACTTCTCTGAACTTCACGAGACCTGACAGGACGGACAGTCATAAAGCCACAACGGGACCGCCATAGCTTCGTACATCCACACCTTTGTAGATGCCCCATCTTACTTAGCAGCGGCCCACTACCCCAGCACCTTACGGACGTCCAAGCACGACGGCCCGTCACGATGCTCACGTAGGTGGTCTCCTCATCGCATCTTCTTCGATCAAAAATATCCCCGCATTTCAGCTTTGAAACTATTTCCTGCACAAACAAGAGAAACTTATTAAAAATTAGCACAAAAAGGGCTTTTCGGAAACACTTAAACTTAAGGCACAAAGTATTAATCTATACCGCTGGGAAATGACCTGCCGCAAACCATTGCCCCTATAAACCACCCTCAACTTAAATTCAGCTGGTTTGTCCTCAAGGCGATGCACTATGGAATCACTAAACAATCTTTGTACAATAGTATAAAAATCCTGTTTTATCCTATTGCCCAAGATTTGGCTATCAATCCCGATTAATCTCATCAAATCTATGCCATGCTATTCACTATAGGCTGAATTTTGCGGGACAGACAACATGACCACCCAAGACCCATCACCATGCCCATTAACTACCCCTCCTCTTTAAATTTTCTCACAGACCCGGTGCTAATAATCCGGCATCTACTCCAGTATCCTCACTTTATAACAAAATCCTACATTTTTCACAAAATGATTTCAGTCTTGACGTATAAGAATTACTTTGTCCAAACACTCGCTCCTCAGACCACAAAGTACCCTCATCATACATATTGCCTAAGCTGCCCTTATTTCACTGCCTTTAGTTGCGATACAACCCTTAGCTCACGATAGGACTTTCTAGCTTGTAACATAGGACTATTAGGGTCAGGTTATTAGGGTAAGGTTAAATTTAGGTGTACTTTAGTGACTTTTTGCCCTTCGGACATATCGGCTAACCTTCCACTTTCTATCATTTTATCACGCCCAGCTTCTCATATTCTTTCACATTGCTAATTTTTTTTCTTTTTCATTTGTGAAGTGACCTCTCTTCCTTGTCTTGATGTATTTCTTGATATTAATTTTTCTTTACTTCTTCTTCAAACTAATTCTTGCGTTTCCGCTTACACTTTTATTCTTTCTATTCCAGTGCTTCTTGCAAACCCACACTTTCCCCCAGACGATACTCTCACTCCTCATCGCCACCTCAACTCATGAACTGTGCTATAGTCAAGGTACACAATACCAACATGGGTCCTACGCCGGACTACCCATAACCGAAGGTTCCCTGTTACATGCCCAAGTAGCCACCCTCAAAATTACCTGCCTTGATCGGCATAAGCTGAGGTAAATCATGTACAAGGACGGGAACCAGGGCAAACACTTGTTCCCAGAAAAATGTTGGGTGAACCAAACGAGCAAGGTCTAATTTTATACGCTCGATATGTGGTCCAAAGAACGGATCAAATTTCATTGGTCTCTTCTTATTTAGGCTATTAAATGCGTGAAATATTGACATAAGGGCCTATGATACTTTACTAATTCTCTTACACTTCACGTTTAGAAGGACTAAACCCCAGGCAATGTTCTAGCTTCCCCCCCAGTCCCAATAGTGGACTATTCAATTTTTCCTCACACTCATTGCAATCTCATTATATACCACGATTGCTCCAGGACACCTATGTTCCAAAATTTTAAGACTTGGGGCGAGCAAGGTCTGTAACTCTATTCTCATGCTTAGAGTCCACACAACAATTATCAGTTACTATGCTAGTCCATCGTTATTTTCCAGTTTTATCAGGAAATCTATTTAAAGCCATAATGTCCAGATAAACTATGTACAAAATATATAAAAACATGCCCGGCTCTCAACAGAAAAAGTAATCAGTTCTTTTGAAGTGGATAACAACGGCCGCCCCTCCCCTCCCCCCCTGCCCCCCTCCCCCCCCCCCCTCCCCCCTCCCCCCCCCGAACACAACGGCAAGACAAACCCCAAAAGAGATAGTCGAAATTGTGCTACTCAGACTTCACCACGAACCACGCACTATCCATTTACACCACCCCCCCCCAACAAAAATTAAGCATGCAATTGCCCCAAGGCATAAAAATTGTCAAATACTAGGTGGTTAGGTGCAAGCAAAACCCCTGTGGCGGAAGCCCCGCCCCACCGCACGACAGCAGCCCAAGATGGCTGGGTCTCGGTTCCCGGGAAACCCAATTCTCTGCACCAATCTGGAAAACAACTCAGGGGATCTGTCTTTGTCCTCAGACCCCGAAAAACCCCGCCAATACAGTTCAGATCGCCCCGCCTGCGATTGGAAATGTGCGGACGCTAGACAGCCCCATAGCCGTGATAAATCTGCACCGCTCTCATTATTGTGCTAGCCTCTCCAGCAAGTGAGATCTCTGCAGACCAGCCTCCCATCACTCTCGCGCGCTACCTTCTTAATTCGATCGGGCACCCTCCCGTCCTCTGCTCGACCCCTACGTCACCTTGGCATCTCTGCTAGGGGAGTGTGGTTGGATTGGAACTTCAGGGAGTAGCACAAAAAGGGCCCGCCAAACACCTTGTCCTCGCCAGGCTCGACCAGCCGGGAGCGGGCTTATAAAGCCACCCGCCCCTACCCTCTAAGACTCGCTCTTGGTCGATTGTCTTACTGAAGACATCGACTGCTCAGACCTGAAGAGTCGCCACACACTCACACTGGAGGCCGGCTGGTGGGCTATCACTTCAACGCGAACCGGCGTCAAGGCCCCCCGCTGGTTAACCTCCAGCTTATTTTCCGCCTCTGTAACTGCACAACTTTTTCACTCTATACGGTGCTCTTCCCGGACCCCTCCCTTCAGATCAATCCGACATTGCATCACAACGGCCATTCGGTTGATGCAGAAGCACTCCGTGGCCATTCCTGTGCACTCGCTTGCATCTAGTTTCCTCTGTGCGCCCTTGAAGCCGGAACCACTGTTCCGGTAGAGGGGCGTGCCGGAGCCCCCCCCGAGGACCCCCCCCCCCCCCGGCTCGGGGCGGGGCGCGTGCTGCTACTACACACGGGGGATAGGACTAGACGGCGTTCAGTGCCAGTAGGATGCCTATGTAGTTCCCGTGCGGGACCTGGGCTACCCTATCCAGCAACGGATCACAGCCCAATGATGGACAGCCTATGGACTGGGCGCCCCTCTACCGTCGGGGACAACCCTCATTGGCCTCGTCTCTGATCCGAGGCCCCGACGTCCACACTGCGGTCGGCCCTGCGGCCGGTCTTCAGCTGCCATCTACGTGCCACTATGGCGGCAACACTGAGGACTGCCAAAGGGCAAAAAAGCATCATGAAACGGGAAGGGGAGGCCCCCCTTCGGTAGTGACATTGAAGCCCTACCGTGGCATGACTGCTTGGAGAAGCCAAGTGAAGTCTACTTCAAACCGGCCCATCCATCGCGCTTATCAAACACTGCCTTCGATACCACCCCCCCCCCGGGAAAGCTGCTCCCTCCCTCCCCCCCCATGTCAGCAGCTGTGGGGCCCGAGACCCCCCCGGCAAGGACCGCGACAAGTCCTGACAAGCCCGACCACCAAATTGGTTGTCGCCAAAAATGAGGTTGGCCCTTCTTGATGGACCCACACTTCTGCTCTTGTCCATCCAATCGGCCACCCCCTCTCAATATACTCGGACAGGTGCAGACGCCATCCACCTTCGTGTCGGTCTCTCTCAGTGCGTGCGCGGGTCCGGGCTCATCGCAAAATGGCCCATACTGACCATCTGCCCAGCCCTGGTCTACGTCCCGACACTCGGACGGTGACGGGGGGTCCGAGAAGCATCAATTCTCTCGCCGTTTATAGAAACTGCGGGATGGATGGCAAGGAGCATTCACATGTACCACACCGGCCCACCCCCGAGACCTGCATTCCAGGGGGCCTGTTTAGCCGGCGGGCCAGGTCCGCCATCGATCTGTTGTGATCGGGCAAAGTCCGCTCATAGGATGCGTACAACTACTACGGACCACATTCTCCCTCGCTCCCCTCCGTTCGTCCACACAATGGACGTGCTCGTCTCCACTCACAAGCGACCCCTGTCTCGGTGAAGAGGATGTTATCTCAGGCATCGATGGAAGGAAGGCCACCCGTAAGTTAACCCGCCCGCTCTCCAAATTTTGTGTTTCGAGTCATTACCCTTACTCGTGCGGTTTACTTGGCGTCGGAGTAGTTACCAGCACCTCTAGTAGACTTGAACTGGACCCGTCGGAACCACACACTTCGGTGTGCGGTCCGCCCCCCGGGCTGGGGACTGGGACACTGAGCTGGTAGAGGATGTAGAGTCTAACACTGTTCATCCCTCATCAGCCGAGGGCCGACGCCTCTGCCCCACCGCGGTCTTAGCGGGGGCGGTGGTCCGGGTACACTCAGAACGAGACAGACGGCTTCATCAGACCAGGATCACTCAAGGAGACAGCGTCCTTCTACCCCCCACCTTTGTGGCTGACCCAAAGGGCCTGCTAGCACCGGTCAGTCTGCGCTCCTCATCAGATGGGAGGCAGCGGACTACGCCCCGCGGACGCCCCAACCTTTGGGTATGGCTTTGGGAGCTGACAGCACCATGACAGGGGCCAGAAGTGTCCTGGCGGGCAACGTACTCACCGGTCCCGCTATCCTTAGAGTTGATTGAGCGATGCCAGGCAAATGGGGAGACAGGATTCGATCGCGCGTGAGTAGGCTGCGTCTTGCCTTGGGTGCCATAGTAGATAGTACTCGTAAGGTCAATATTATTAACGAGTAGTCGCACACAAGCCATGGCAAAACCATCTACGAAAGAAAACACTTTGAAAATAGTTGATGTCAGGTATACTCGAAAATGTATACACACGATGGGCCTCCCGGGAGGTCATCGTCGCTTATGACGGACCGTCATGACGCCGGTACCATCGTATTTGACTTGGTCTATGTATATTAAAGACACACCCTGAACCCCCGGAGAGTCCTCTGATTAGTTACGAGGTACTATGCCAGGAGGACCGTCACAGGTACGAGGTCCGTAGTCGTCGTACGGTGTCCGTCGTAGAAAATTAAAAAAATATAGGACCCCTTAGCAGAGGGGTCTCGGACCCTTATGAATGGTCGTTGAGTGCCAGGACAGGGGACCGTCGGATCTTGGATATGAACGCGTCCAGTCACACTGTGTCCGTTTGAAGGAACACTTGGAAAAAGTTCGAGACCCTTAGAAAAGGGTCTCTTGACTTTCCCCACCCACGACGGTTTTTGGGTAGACGGCACTGTCTTGAAGAAAAGACACCGGTCCCCGTCCGCAGGCGTCCAGTTGGAAAACCACATTGGACAAGAAAAATGACGAGACCATTCAGAAACAGGTGTCTCTGACAACCGAAAACGGTTGTGCAGGACGGACGTCGTCCCCCTCTCCCTGCAAAGACGAAGGTCCGTCCACATGTTCCACCAGTGCGGAAGCGGCTGCCAGGCGCCCGCGGGATTTTGCAACGGACCTACGAACGGGCCGCTGGGGTAAACGGACCGTATCCGGCCCCCCGCGTCTTCGTTCTGGAATGACTAGTGACAGAATAAGGGCTCTAACCCTAAGCATCCAGAACTAAAAAACCAAATCACACCGGCTGTCAGTGTTTTTTGGACCCACCCCTCCCATTGTCTAATCCAACTACCTAGAAAACTAGCAAGCAAAAGCACATATCCGCTCTAGGGTGGTAAACTCCCCGGGCAATTTCGAACATTTGTAACCTAGGTTCAGACAGACTCCCTAAAAAGAAAACCAAAATACGAATGAGGGACTAAGCTTAATACTAACTAGTTAAACAAAAAAATGCAAGAAAAGGAGTATAAAGTTAAAGAGACCACCTACCATCTAGAAATGGAGACGTAAAACAAAGGACACCAAATGTGCTCAGTGGCCCATGTAGGCAATCAAAGCAGCAGTTTCAATAGCAGAAAACACTTTTAGGGCTCTGAGAAACTTTTCGCAGAGGGCAAATATGATGGTGGTTGGTAGACGGAATAGATCTGATGGACAGTTGACGAAAAGAAAGAAGAGTAATGGCAGAAATAATGAAGTCCAATGGGGCGCGCTGAAATGAGGGGTTGGGGAAATTACAAAGCGCTCCTAATTTGGAAAAAGGATCCAGCCCCAGAGCGTCGGGTCGGGTATACCTCAACTAATCTACGTGACGATACACTGTCACGTGACGTACCCCGGACGATGTCCGCTGCAGCCTTGCTGTGACGACCCGTCGTTGGTTACCCGTCAGGTGCCGTCCTGCCTAGTTTCAAGCACAACTAAAGAAAAACCCGACCTGGGACGACGGATGCTAAGACGGTCCATCGAAGGCAACAACGGCTCTGTCGATGTGGTCCGTCAGAAGCCTAGTAACTGCTTTGTAGAGTCAATTTTTTCGAGAATTTCCCCTGGCTCGATGTGCTTGCAATTAAAACCATAATAGGAAAAAATGCTCCATCATTACTAAAAAAAGGCCACTAAGATTGGGTTGGCACTCCCAACAAGCAACGCCCTGATTAATGTGAGGGCACGATTGGGGGACACTTGATACTCAGACTTCATCAAGATGGTCATGGCTCTATAACTTTCCCATTCGTCGACTTCAGCCCATGCCCGAATAGATTTTTATCCCGCGTGTCCCATTCACTTGAACCGCACACCCTCTTAGTTTCCAACCAACTGCTCCCATGATGGGACATAGTGGGTAAAGTTGTTGTAAGCGACCAGTCATGTGGAATTGCCAGCTTGCATCCCGGAGGAACCAAGCCCACATCTGTAATGAATAAAAGCACAAATCCCCACGACCATAAACTCTCTTTTTCATTTGTTGTCACTCGGTACTCTTCACTTTTCTTTGTATTAGGGCCTGAGCCTTGTCATAGGCTTTCAGGAGAAATTCACTAGTTCCATTCAACCCATTTAACCGTGCTCGCAGGCATTTTCGCTCCAATCCATTTTAACTTCTCTCACTAGCACCACATGGCTTATGGCTCTTTCAACTTCCCCACACCCGGAGGATGCGACAACTTTCCCATTATAACAAGGTTGGTACCTCGGACCCCCGACTACATATGGGGTCTAAATGTGTCAAGTAGGCAACGAGCAAACATCTCCCATTAACATCCCGTTCTACTAGCGTTCACCCCCCCCCCCACCCTGTTATTGGGACCCCAATATTTGTCTTGACCTCTCCCACCGATTCGACCAACCGCTCAAACTTTGCCACTAGTTCTGAGGGTGGTAAGGAGTGCGCACCAACATTATGGCCGAACCCCGTATCCTTCCCATACACCCCCCTTGAAAAAATCTGTTGCCAGACCCCCAGACTAGTACAGTGGGAGCCCCCATCACCTAACTGATGGCCCCTGGCCGGTGCCAACAAACCCCGAGGGAAATATATACTTTTTCAAAAATTGCACGACATCTTCCTTCACCTTGTTTGAGATGCGAGGGCTATGGCTCCTCGACCATTTATGTCATCACATAATCAAACCTAAAAAATGTACCCTCCCACTCCCCATGAGAACTCACGAAATCCGGTCCCATAAGTCATACCCCAAAACATCCAAATAAACCTCAACTTCAAAGAATGGGGTTTAGAGGGATCTTTGCTTTCTTGAAATACAGCCATTTTGGATCTGTCACCATTTGATTAGCAAACCCTCCATGAGCATTCTGATTGAAGAGTGGCCAATAGTAGCCCACCCCATGGCTAATATCTTTATGAGCGTCTCGGATACCACTGTGATGCCACCAATGGTGGTAGGCAATGGCAGGCCTCCAATGACACCCCAACCATCTCACATTATGGCACACATCGCCCAATAACCCGTCAGCACAAACCTCTCTTTACAAGCTAGGTTCATCCCAAAAAGAATTCTTCGAACATTCGTACATCTGACAACTGCTTTTCTTTGATGAAAGTAAAAGTGTGGTGGAACAATATCACTAGACCAGATAGTTAGCAAAATCTCCCCGCGAACCATGGGATCAAGTTCTTGTTGAACCAACCAAGACATGTTTAATACCGGGCAAAGTATCATCCAATGTAAGTATTATACCCCCTAATTTCTCATAATTCATCTCTAACACGAGACAGTGCTCAACATCTTGATTGTCAGTTCATTTCTATCCATAACTTTCAAAGCAAAAGTCTTGGAGATCCTGTAATACCCAAATAATCGCCTCGGTTTCGCATCCTTCTTTTGCCATCAATCAAAATATCACAAGGTTGAGTGGTCAGTATGCCCACTATAAACTCTAGTACTAGCAAATAGGAGCCGCCAAATTTCGCAAATAACGCCACAAAACTATACAAGGAGTTCTTGCTCAGTCATGTGTTGTAGTTCTTCTGAGCATCATTTAGGGATTACTAAGCATAGTAGATGGGGGATTGATTTTGTTTTTCCTCTGTCCCCCGGTACTTTCAACATTCCAAGAGCCCACCCCACTAGTTTTTCCTTTACTCACCACGACATCCTTAAGACAAGATTCATTTCAAAACAAAATTACACTCGTTCTACCAGAAGGTTACACAATGGCGTGCTGCAATCTTTGAATGACAGTCTTTGATGAATCTCCGCGTAAAAGCGCACCTTCCCAAAGAAAATTTCATACCTTCACAGAATTGGTGGGGAGAGTCTCTCTATTACCTTACTTTAGCTAGATCAACCTAATGCCCTTTTCTGAAAAAATTTTTTGTTGATGACCCAACACAATACCCTTTTAACCAGACAATGACACTTTTCCCAGTTAGTACTAAATTGCAGTCTTCAACCTCTTTACAGGACTAAGATAAATTGGTCTACACATAACGCCTCCTCTCCCGAAGGAATCACCAACACAGAAAAATCATCCAAAAGACTTTATATAGTATCTCCTCACCATCGTCAGTGAAATTATTGACATTAATCCCTCCCCCCCCCCTCCGACAAATATTTGGACATCCTATCATACATTCTTACTCTTCGAAATGTTGCGGGTGCATTGCACAACCCCAAACGACATTCTTTATGAAACGCAAAGGTCCAATAGGAAACAAGTAAAAGTGGTTTTCTCTTGATCTTCTGCGGCAATAGAAATCTGATATACCCCGAATATCCATCAAGGAAACAGCGCTACCACCCTTTTCGGAAGTATAATCCCAACATCAGATCCATGAAGGGCCATAGCGATACACATGGTCTTTTCAGTCCCATGATTCAGTTTCACGGTTATAATCATACACACCGGCCAACCCCTAGTACCCGGTCTCATTGGAACAAGTTCATTTTTGCGTTGGGACCACAGGCATTCCCCTTATTAGGTACACACCTGAACTCGGGCATTACCCAACTACTTATCGGTGATTGGTAGATTACTCCCGGCATCCACCACTTAATGATTCCTTCTTCACTGACCTATTGCATAGAAGGATTTCAAGCACATAACTGGTGCTCAAGACTTCAGCTTATGATCTAGGCATGAGTTTTTTGTTTTGGATTTTATGAGAGAACCAGAATAATACCAGGAGGATCCCCAATAAGTCTGCAACAGTCCATCTAATAGCTCTTTTGATACACCTTCTTAGTTTACCTCCTTCAAACGACTGTAAACTTGTTGTTCATCCCGGTATGACTGCAATGTTATCGGCAAACGTGCCACCATTTATAAAAATTAATAACTTGAGATGAGGCCTTGGAGATTCACTTTTAGTTCTAATTTCTGGCGACTCATCTATAGAGGTCCTTCGCGGGTGGGGACTCGGATCGATTCTTCATATCAAGCTCGAATTTCTTCGGTTTAAACTGAACACTCTAACCTCGTCAAGAGCCCGCAACTAATGACTCAGTACTCTTCAATACAATCACTATAAAAGTTATTATTACTGACGCTAATGCTTATACACTTAGACATCTTCATTTGCGTCTCAGATGTTCCTCACCTATCATGTTGTAGGATTTTATAGCAGAGCCCCGATCTGCGAGGTCAACCACTGTGCCTCATGGACTTACAATATTAAAGGTCAATTCCTTCATTGTTCAACCAAAAGTTTCATTTTTTTTCTGCCTTTGTCCCCATGTATATTAAGGCTCTCCCGCTAGCAAGGACTATGGACTCCCAGAATATTTACGGCTACTTCAAAATTCACATTTCCTTCGCAATCAAGAATAACAAAATCTGCTGGAAATATGAACTGACCTCCACTTTTACTAGCAACATCATGGCGTATCCATATAGGACGGTATACTATTTGATCAGCCATCAGTTTAGCCCGCACGCGTGGGCTTTGTGGGCACCCAAAAACCCCAACTTATTGTAAAATCGAGAGGGGCATGTAGCAGGGATGCTTACCTCACACCAGATCACATAATGCTTTCGCCAAACTGTAATAGCCCGATGGTCAAAGGGATAGTAAACGCACCCCCGGATATTCTTTCTTTTTCCGGACAGAGATCTTGTACAATAAGAATACAATGCGTGCATTCTATCATCATCCTCAAAAGTGACCGATCGTTTCGGTCCCCCTTCTTGGTGACCAGATCTTTCATAAATGGCGTAACCGGGCATTTGTTCTAAATCTTCTACAAAGGGACATTGTGGAAAAAGTTGCTTCGACATTGTATAAACGCTTGTGAATTGCCCATCCTCGGTCTTCTTTTTCAATAATCTTTTGAGAAATCTGGTGGTCCCCGGCGAGCCCGCCCATCCAGGAGTTCTTTTAGGCACCATCAGCATCTTTTGCAGCTTTATCTCTAATTAAGTCATCCAAATTCTACCACTTTATCAGATTTTTTGTAAACTTTTTCTCATTAGATGCGCATAGGTGGGTCAATGGTTTGCTTGCCACCGCCGAGTGTAGTTTCACCCGGTAGTAATCCTTCAAATACAAGCTTCCATCATTTTTTGGCATTTGGCATAGTGTTTGCCTTTTAGGAAGAGTGTGCCCGGTTCCCGGTCTGAGAGTGTGTTCAAAGTTGGCAGCATAAATTGGGCCAAATTATACTCAAGTTGCTTCAATCGGATGCTATGGTTATCACCTTTTTGCCCAATACCCGCTAAATAACTTATCAACAGTTATTGTGCTAATTACTCAGCACTCGAACCATCTCATCATTGTATGCACATATCCTAACTCGCGCACATAGTACCCTCCACACAATCCCTAGGAGTAACCTTAACGATTGTGGGCAGGCACATCAGTCGGTCCTTCCTCCGTTGTTCTTATTACAATAGTTACACATGTTTTGAAGTTGTTTTGTCGCGATGTAGTTTCCATTCTCGGATTATAATAACTAATCACGATTTGTAGTTACCATTAATTCCGACCTTCGGTTCCTGGACCTTGGAGCAAATCTCCTGCATTAGACGCCTTCGGCAATTGGCTCAGCAACCCCTACTCTGTTCATTACTGCATTTGGAATCCTCCTCCATAGTAACATTCATCGTTTAGGGTCGGTGGTGGTTAGCCAAGCGAGCTTGACTGCATTAATTTTTTTGCACACCTAGTGACATCGGTCTTTAGTCACAACAACACCAACTAGTCCCTCATTTTGAGCTCATTTCTTCACGCCATCTTATCTCTGGCCTGGGGTTTGCCTGTGAGTGGACTACTGCGACGGTGTTTCCCCCTGTAATCGACTTCTAGTACTTCCAAGCGTTGTTATTCCAGCGGACCGATTTTTCGAATTTTTCAGGATCTCAGCATAAGGGACATTCTCCATAAGATCCACCTGTATTAGTGTCAAACACTGCTTTCGTTCGTTCATCATCTTTCCTGTTCCCCGATAGACAGCTATTCTTTCTCAGTGACCCCTCATAATTATACGTGATTTCGAACACTTCTCAAGCATGCCCCCTCGGTAAATCTATCCAAAGAACTACTAAAGATTCCTGGAGTGACTCTGCCCACCCAACAGTTATCTCAACTGTTTTATGTTTAGTCTTCTTGTGAGAACGGATAGTATGGTGTGCTAAGAAGACCTCCCTTAGTTGATTTTCCAAGTAAAGATGGACGCTGTCATGCGGAACTCAGTGAACCACACCCAATATGAAGGGCCTCTCCCATCAGTGACGAGAGGACAAACACTCTGAGACCTTTTATCTACACGATAAATCCAAATCAGGCCTCCTACACAACTTTTACACACTGCCCTTACCTTAGGTATTTGGGCATGTGGATCCTCAGAAAGGTAGCCCGAAACAACAAAACCTCTGCAGTGAGAATCTGACATCAAAATACTACGCTTACCACAAAAGTGGGCGGCCACTGGGGTAGAGGAGCAAAAACAGGGCCCATCCGAATCTGTTGATGTTATCATAGCTCGTAGTATGCTTGGGGCCGTGATGAAGCGGGATTTCTTGTCCAACTCTGCGTGATGTTCACCCGGTAGCATCGGGTAACATTGACCGTGAAAATCAATCGGATCTGGGATGTTCGGTTTGGATCCTCATCCAATTTATTCCCCACTGTCGCGATTCATATGAGCAGTGTACGCCTAATCGTGATCGTAGGGAAAACAAGGGTTCTCTCTTCCTTCCGTGTATTTGCATACAAGAGGATGATTGAAAAGAAATCAAAATACATGAAAACAAAGTTAGTAAAATTCAAGAAAATATCAACTACAAATATAGTAATATAGTCAGTCTACAATCTAAAAGCTATCATCCTCCTCCGGAAGGCGCCAAAATTGATACGGCTATAAAAAACGTACTTAATCAAATAAGAAGTAAAGTAAAGAGGTCGTGTCAAGTAAACACCCAAACTAGTTCGGTGTAGGGGATCTTCCCCCGAGGGAAAATAGTCTAGACTTAATTCAAATCTGGCTATACTATTGTTTGATCAATCGACTTCCCTTGGAAAACGTGAAACAAAATAAAAATGGGGGTTCTATTCTAAAGATTGAAATAACATAATGCATGTACAAGAGACCCTTAACAGCTTTGAATGTTGCGATTTTTTTTTAACAAGATTATCAAATAAACTAGGGTTTACGTGTACCTCACAGGTTCACAACTTGATAATTCTAACTATACACAATGTCTCTTCCTAGTATCTTGAGGCAAAGTGATAAATTATGTATTCTAAACCCCGGTCCTGGCATCAGAAAATCTCACTACGCACCTGGTCTGGCTACGTGTGTTGCATCCTAACCCTTATCTTACCTCTAGTAAGGCATTGTATTCGATATTGACTAGGGTAATTGTACCAATCAATACTAGCCTATTAGATAGCTATACACTTAAATCTATGTTAATAGTTCTTTTCCTATGACTACCTCCTGTACGAAGGTCCCCGAAGTAGCATTAAGGCGAGAGAAGTTCAACGTTAGTCATCCGTCAACGAAGATTTTCTAAGAGAAAGTGGGACATTATTACTTATAATGCAAGACACTATTCAGAATTGTTATTTTACGTTAGGGTTTATCTCATTATTTGCCCCCATTGTTCCCACACACCTAGTTTATGGAGTTTAGTTAATCATGGCCGTAAACACAATATTCAAATATCTAACGAAGAGTTCAGTATTACTTCAATGACGAATAGAATAAATTCCAAAGTTTGCTTGATTAATCACCACAAACTCACACAATCAATGCATATCCAAAGTCTAACACTATATACAAGAGTCTAATAAGTAGTGATGGTCACTAACTTATCAGGGCTACACAAAAACGAGGTTTTTTTTTCAAACGTATTTATTCACAAAACCAACAAAAAAACATAATTAAATAAGGGTTCAATAGGCTCGGCAAATCTCTCACCATAAATGCTGGGAGCTGAGGAACACGAGACCGGACAGTAGTTGGTCAAAACGGACCGTGTGGTGCACAACGAAACTGGAAGGGAATAAAGAGTCAAAGACCGGTGAAATTAATGACTCAGTGAGGCATCTCTAGTAATTAAACTGCAGCATAGCGAACAGTATGACAGGACAAGGAATAGAAAAAAAGGCTAAATAGAGCGGTTCTATGAGTTGAAAAAAAAATTGAATTAAAGATGGGAATAGCGCGCGCAGCCAGCAGTACCCACTCCGGTTCTTTCCCCCTCTTTTCCTTTCCTTCTCTTGGTGGTTAATGGATCAATTCTCCTCGATTCAAGACAAAACTGCAGGCCGGACCCGTCCCTAGCCACAACGGACCCGCTACAAGCGTGTGTAATCCCAACTTGGTAGACTTCCCCATCTTCCTTCCAGCAGCTGCCACTACGATCCCCCCGCCACTACGGACCCAGTCACAAGAACGCACGGGCCGTTCCATATGATCCGTAGGTGGTCCTATTCTGCATTTAGTCACTAAAATCTCCGCATTCAGCTTGGGACAGATTTTATGCAAAACACAGATAAACTTATAGTATAACAAATTAGCAAACAAAAAGGCTTTTGGCCCACACTATTACACTTAAGCGTGAAAAAGTACTTAATTATACAGGTGAAAAACCGGTCCTTATTCAGGGAGGACACTTCCTTACAAAGTAAGACAAGAAAAAAAGCTCTATCACAAATTAAAAAGACTAATACATCTAGCAAGTCTAGTTGACATAAGATCCATCCCAAAAAAGGTTATAGCAAAAAGTTTATACCATAACCCAGCAAGAATAATCAGGGGTTTTATTTTTTATTTCACATTTCTATTCGTCACGGTGATCATTCCATTTTTTCTAGAATGAAAGCTTCCTCTTCCATTAGACCATACGGTTAGTTCGCTCACCTTGACTGTAGAAGTGTGTATAATATTCTTATGTTGCGACTATATTTGGAGAGTAGACAACTGTTTGTCTTGCCACCCTAGTGCTCAACCGAACCTGCCCGTAACTTGACTGTTACAAATCTGCTTTGATTAAGTATGATCTAAAATATGTACTGTTTTGTAAGTTACAGGGAGGCATCACCGCCTTGACTCCCGATATCCACTGGCATGTGACCAATTACCCCCAGTCTACTTCCAAATGAATTTCTCATATATCCTGTTTGAATGCACCAATTTTAACCCCCCCCCCCACCTTGACTAGCTGTCACCTAATTGAGGCTTCATTATTTGTTGCCATCCCGTGGATGGTTGACAGGCATATATCATACTTCTTTGTGATATGGAAATTTCACAATCCTCATCCATTTTTTCGGATGTTGAGAGCTACTCCATCAGTGTCTACCAGCTTAACGCCAAAGTAAACCTAGGTTTCCTCCCATTTACTTCTCCTTATCATCATATCCTGCTCGGCAGCTGCTCCACAATCCCCCGAATCAATGAGTTCACAATGAAACTTAGCGCCATTGAATTATGGATAGATTGTGGTCCTGTGAAAGATGATCTGAAGTTTGTACCAGATAAGAAATTTTTACTAGGGCTGTTTTTGGACCTGTTTTTCCATTATTGTGTGACACAACGATTTTTCAGAGGTTCCTGTATTGATAAATCACCCCCTCTGGGCAGCAGTTTGCCCCATGAACAGCATTTTGCACGTCATTCAATTGCCTTCTAGGATCCACACTCCCCTGTAAGCACATGTACTGTACCTTGTAGTAGATGTCGGTGTAATCCCTGCACTCCAACAGAGAAAAAATCCCTCCCAATTATATTGGCTACGATCAAAGTGACAGGAATAAAAATGTCCCCCTTATACTATAGTCGACATCGACGCTCAAGTACACCCTAGAAGATTAGGTGCAATCTTGGATTGCGACCAGCGTTATTCGATCGCTCGGACGGGTTCATACAAGCCTATTGTATAGTTCACGCACCATAATACATACTAAACAAGGGGCTACAATTAACCTTTACAACCCTTTGAACAATGCTAACAACTTAGAGTCCCCATAACACAGACCTACTCGGTGCACCTAAAACCACATTCCAAGACCATAACATAACAAACTTAAATATAAAGACCATGAAAGAAAATATGGTATTGTCTCGCCTCGATTGAGGAATACACACACATACCCCCCTCTTTTCATCTTCACTCTTAGAAACATTATCGTCCTCCATGGGAACACCAAGACATCCAATCATACACTTCCTAGTCAAAAAGGGACAAAAAGGCCCGTTAGCACATTAGACCTGTAAGTATGGAAGCCATGCCAACCCCACCCCATGAAAAAGGGACATCATACTTAATACAACACATTGTTTTATGAATTTCAATTTAAAACATCGTATAGCTTGCCCCTATAATCATAAAAAACGGGGGAAACATCGTTTTTTATCCATATCCTAGAATAGAATATACATAAGAAAATCCATTTTAATGCAATTAGTCATAATTTTAAGTACACGTTGCAACGTGAAAGCTCTTGTACAGTGACATTTCTTCACTGTTACAGTGAAGCGAGTAGCCTCACGTGTTAACACACCCTTTTTGCAGGTAGTCTTTACTAAAGTATCCTAAGATTACTACGTCACACAAAGAGAGACCCGCCATTTACACCTCTCTGGATGGGCTAACGATATTAAAGTACCTAATAATCAGAACATACACACCTACCGATATATCAAACCCAGCAGACAAATATACGCATCCCTACTACCAAAGTTGATTCCAAGGTTCCATTGAGTGAGTGTGGACGTCGACCCACCCATACAATTCCCCTATAGTGCACATACACAGTCGGGATCCTTTAGACCATACCATAGGTATTAGAATCATTCTACTTAATACAATAGCTATATCATCAAACATGGCATTATCCTTCAAAGGTATCTAAAGCACATACTAAGTAATCCACTCAAGACATGATAATTGTACATGATTGGCCGCTTCAATATTACTCTAACCTAGTCTTACGACTTTCCTCAGTTAGGATCCTGTCCACAAGGTCAACAACCCTATTCACAACTCCAGAATCTCTAGTAAGACTCATCTAGTATAGAAATGAAGTTCCCGAACATTCCCTTGCCCGACTTTCCTAAGTTAGGATCCTGTCCACAAGTCAAACATATTCACTAACTAGAATCTTTATTAAGACTCATCTAAGTAAGAAATGAAGTGAACATTCCCTTGCCCCCTTCACGGTTTAACTAGACAACCCTTAATTACTCTAGTGAAGAAACTTATTCATTTAACATGATGCCCTATCTTAAGACACTTCATTACTTAATTTATTTAAGATACATTCATCACATAAGTACATACACATAATGGTCTCAAAGAAGACCTAGGGACTCTCACTAACATCTTCAAAGCCTATTATGCAATGTCTACGTAGTGTCCCATACCACCACATAGAATTCATAGAACTTCTCTAATGCTAATGGGTATCCCATTTGATGAGAATAGGTAATAACCGACATAGACCATGGTAGCAAAGAATGGAATCCGAAATTCTATCCTACTCCGATCAGGTGTTTTACTTGCCAATGGTAGAACAAGGACATCCCATGTATGCACATGGTTAAGGAATATGAAGGGCATACTTTGTATTCTAGTCTCATACTTAACTAGAACTATTTTACCTTACCATATTCACTCGCTGCTAGCCTTAGTTCTCATAGATCAATTCACATTAAGTTTCAAATAAATTGGTCCCTTAGCAAGTTCATGACCCAATTACATTCACCCTACCATAGCAAGGTCCACTAGGGCATAACTCTATATGGAGACAAGAATATCATCGCGACTTTCTTAAGGTATGATATGATGTCGTTCCACCCAATCAACATTACGTCCATCACTCATGACATGAATGATATCATTACGTCTAACTACTTCACGATTCATAACCTTACAGCTTTGTTTAAGGTTCCATGTAAATGACCCTCTTATAATCATTCAAGGTCTCAGTAAAAATTCATTCATTTAAGACTAATACACTTTAGGTTCATAAGTCAAGACATCACATATTATTGTAAGCATCAAGTGGGACACTTGTCTACCTAAGCAGGACACAACATACTTCCATTTAACACATATATCCTATCTCTCTTTAGACTCTTAGGAATGATCGTTAACATTATTTATCCAACCTATTTATTACCTTAAAATCATAAATTTTACCATTATAGACTCCTATATTCAAGTTAGGAACAACCACATATAAACTCTAAGACTACACACACGTATAGCCCTTCGTCTAACATGATCACCTAAATGACAAAAAAAGAAGAACACATACTTTCACATTACTTTACATACTAGTATATATAATCATAATTCACATAATAAAATACACATACAGTCATATAACTTCATGTAGTTCCGACAAGGCCATGATCATCAATATACTTAAAGTAACGCCGATAAGGCCACATCAATTCACACAACACCGCCATCATAAGGGGACCATATCAATCACATACAATCCAAAAGCTAAATTACGATAACTATACACAATAATAAGAGAGTTAGGGTTGCATACCACCCACTTGATCTCGTCACTTCAATCGAAAGCCAAACCATTCAATTCAATACCATAAGGCCCTTACCCATGGCCAAGAACATAAATCGTAATGATCAATTAATCTAAGTCAATTAAATATAGATTAATCAATCTAAGACCACATAAATATCAATCGAATACAATCCTTATATCATTAGAAAGCCCATAAGAAACTACATTAGAATCTACAAGCATTCAGGTCATATAAATTCAATAAGCCTAGAAGTCAATAGATCTATGAGTATTCATTACTCAATTAATCAAATTAAAACAGTCTATACATTATTCATACATAATCTATACATCATTCAAAAGCCCATAACAATCTACACATGAAAACATTAATCTCAAAACATAGTCAATTCACCCATATTTTTTGTGAAAATTAGGGAATTGAGAAGATCATGGGTTCACGGAGAATTTCATTGCAAAACATCAATTAAGCATCAATAACATTATATCTTAACATTTGAAAACCTTTCATGCAAGAACCCATGATTTAGAGTAGAAATTAGACTTTTCATCTTTTTGAAATCACTTTGAAAACATCTTTGAAATAGTCTCTAAAGTGATAGAAAACCTTAGATGAATAACTCCCATACCTTATATGACCAATGCCAATTTATAAAGGAACTCCATTGCAGACCCATCTTCAAGCTTCATCGTCACCTTGACTCTCATGGAGGTTTTTGGATGAACTTTGGAGGGAATATGTTTTACCTTAGTGTTAGGGTATAATAGAATGTTTAATGACTTATACACACTTAGAATACCTTTAGACACTCAAAACAACCGTCCATAGGCTTATAGGGGCTTGGGGTGAATTTACTATATCACCCCTTCAACTTAAAATAACTTGGCAACAAGGACCTGGGACCATCGACGTGACCATCGACTGTCCGTGGTCTCACCCACGCCCCGTCAATGGGGTCCCGTAAGTTGCACTCAAAATTCCCACTTATGGTCTGCCTTGCTTCCATCGACACCCAACATCGATGGTTCGTAAGACAGATTACGTCCCGTCGGTGGAGTCTCGTTGGATGGTTCAGGAACTTCAGAACTTGCAGGCATGATGTCTCCATAAACGGAAGCCCTCAGCGGGCCATCGACTGGTCTGTCGTTTGGCCACAGCCTGGCAGTGTCGGTCTCCAAAGTAGGGTCCTCCCGTAGGCCTCTTTGAGGGTCCTATGCAACTCGTACCTGGATGTTTCCAACCCAAATATGCACGTATATGATGTTAGTACCTACCACATAAATTTCATCCAAAACGAGCACGTAATACTCGACATAACATGCTTAGAAACACAAGGTCACTTTTAGGCACAACTTTCGAACATCATGGACGTTCTTGAGCGTTTGACCTCCAAACTTCACGAAACTTAACCTGATTAATATAAACATCATAAAAACACATTTATCAATCATATAATCTCATACACTACACATAATCACATAGAATCACATACGAGGAGTTTAGGTTACTTAGTCGTCGAACGTCTTGGTCGACCCTTGACGTTTGACTTCCAATGCACTTAAACTCTTAGATACTGCCTCAACCACACTTTATAGACTTTTTTAGGACCTTAGACCATCATGAAAACAATGTTTGGCTCTAGGTTCACATAATTCATTTTCGGGGTCTTACAATAGTGTCTTAACCTATACTATGGCAGCAGGAACATTGGGCAGGTTACATCCCAAACTTAACAATTTTTTCATTAGTGGGGAGTTCACCTCGTAAATCCCTCCACACTAGAAAAGAAATTTTAAAAGGAAACTCATTGTGGAGTACATCCATCGTTGGCGAATGCTGAGCTTAGATTGGAAGGATCAACTTTCTACAATCTCTACAGTCAAAATTTGTATACAAGGAATGCACTGGGGCCTTGTATATATCCTTCAAGGGATTAAGCCTTGAACTTTTGAAGAATTAGCTACACGCGCTCATGACATGGAGTTGAGCATTGCAAGCCATGGAAAGACATCTCATGTCTTTGACCCAAAAAAAGAAGACATAAAATTCAAAAATTCGTTAGACTACACAACTAATGAGTCTATGGTGGTAACCACAACTTCTATAAAAGCCTCTGGGAGACCAAAGTTCAAAGACATTGTAGCACATCAGCAAATGCGAGAAGTGAAAAATCAATCTACTTTGAAGGAGTTACAAGCAAAAGAGTATCTGTTTCCAGACTCTGACGTTCCTTCAATTCTTGTCGAGTTGCTAACCAAGAAAGTCATTGCACATCAGAGTCAAAGCGACCCAAAGAATCCAATAAAGTCGATGATCCTATGTATTGTAAATTTCACCGCATCATCGGTCATCACACTACGAAATGCTTCACTTTAAAGGAAAATATCATGACATTGGTACGAGAGGGAAAGATCATCAATGAATATGGTGAGACAGCTGAGATAAACCATGCTAGTGTCAAACTAGATTAAGATTCAATTTCAAAAGTTCTACATCCTGTGGCATCGCTAAAAATTGAAGAATATCTCATCATACTGCAGTTTGAGAGCTTTGAACCAGTTGAAGTTTCTGTCTTGAAGAAAACTACGAACACATCCAAGGTAGATGCCTTCTTCAATGAAGAGGGTGATGACACTTGGACTTTGGTCGCTCGCAAAATGCAGAATCATCAAGTTACTTATAAACTTGACACTAAATCAATTATGAATCAACTTTGGCAATGTCAAAGCATGAAATCCAACTCCAAAGTGAAGTACATTAATGATTCATCACAAAAGGTTAGAAGACCAGTTACATTGATGGAATTCTTCCCTGAAATGCTCGATGTATGAGCCTAAACTGCAAGTTACAACGCTCCTTAAGGTATGAATATAAACTACACGCTACTCATGGACCGCAAGAGTATAAAATGTGTACGGCCTAAAAAAACTCATCATCTTGAACTACGATATGACTTGATCCTTCTCACTAAGGTACGTAGGGCTTGTATTAATCACTCTAAGTTCAGTCAAACGAGTAAAAAAATTGGTGGCATTGTGGGATCATCACAATAGCTCTTTAAAATTATATAGCTAGCATATGAGTTCAAATGTGTCACATATGAGCAAAAGAGAAGAGTTGAGAAAGATATCTTAGCTGACTTCAAAGGTGCATTTGTAAAAATTCAC
Organism: Solanum habrochaites; assembly: GCA_027704765.1. Taxonomy (NCBI): domain Eukaryota; kingdom Viridiplantae; phylum Streptophyta; class Magnoliopsida; order Solanales; family Solanaceae; genus Solanum; species Solanum habrochaites. Next base: position 34,927,524 of record JAKWJA010002497.1, on the reverse strand, counting down.
AAAGGTTTTGACCATTATTTTCACATATATTGCAATTCTTGGAGTATGCTTCGCAACGTAAAAATCGGCTTATGATTCAGAGGTTTCTATGCCAAGTTATGGAGTTTCTACCACGATCGCTCAAAGCTGCGAAATAGACCATCAGATTTCGAAATTAAATTGGGCAAAAATATTTATAAAAATCCGTACAGGTTTTGACCGTGATTTTTACACGGTGTGTAGTTATTTGAGTTGTTTTTCCATCAGAAAAAGAAAATTGCAATTTCAATACTCCTACTTTGAGTTGTGAATTTTATGCTGAAAGTCAAGAAGGATAAAATTGTAAGCTGAGTTCGAAGTGACAAGTTGACTCCACCAATGCAGCAAGAAAGGTGAATTCTCCAAGTAGTTTCACGCCAAATATTCAATAAAAGCTAAAGAAGTCGATTTTCTCAATCAACTCTGTGATGAAAGTGAGCTAAAACACTAAATGATTGTTTGCCAAATCCTCGTTTGAAAAAGTAGATGCCACGGTAAATTGTAACATACGAAAACTACAATCAGAAGTGTAGGTAAATCATGTGTTCCTTTGCAATTACGAATGTTATTTACATCTTCTTGATAAGATGTTGAGATTGGTGAAGTTCCTTTGGAAACCTGAACCAAAAAAAAACGGAATAACAAATTGGAGTCATCAGTGCCAACTGCACGAAGTTTTTTATTTTTCTTGGCTGATATACTTCTGATAACACATGTAGTAAGTGCATGACCCTTCAATATGACATGACAAACATGAGCAGCAGCACAACAATCTTGTTCGACATACATTGTCAATAGCACGAAGTTTTGAATTATGATCAAATTAGATCTTAAAAATCAATTTTCACCTGTTCAGAAAACTGTCAATGCAAAATAAAGATGCAAAAACCACAACAATTACCGCAGAAGAGAACACAAAAGAAAATTTCAAAGACAGCAATCCCTGAGGGAGAACTTCAAGATTTAATGTCCAACTTAAAAATTGGATTCCGTTGATTGACGGAGTTATTTAAATATGATTTTGGAGAGTCGTATAACTAAAAGTCTAGTTTTATCAGAATTAAGTGTCTCATCATTTAAATGCTCCTACACCAATAAAATGATGTTTTGGATAGATTGTGCATAGCCATGAGAAGAACGTCCAAATTTGAGGTCCAACTTCAAAAATTGATTTACGTCGATCTGAAAGGTTTCTAACTGTGATTTTTGGATATGTCATAAGACCCAAAGTCTAGTTTCTCCAGAATCAAGCCGCTCATCATTTAAATATTCATACACCAATAAAATGGTTTTTTAGTAAGATCGTGCATAGCCGTGAGTAGAACGTCCAGATTTAGGGACCAACTTCAAAAATTGATTCGCATCGATCCAAAAGGTTTATAACTGTAATTTTTGGATATGTCATAGTACTTGAAGTGTAGTTTATTTAGAATAAATCCTCTCATTGTTTTAATGTTTATACACCAAGGAACTGATATTTTGGCGAGATCCCGCATATCCTTGAGAAGAACGTCCAGATTTATGGTCCAACTTCAAAAATTGATTCCTGTCGATCCAAGAGGTTTCTAACTGTGATTTTTGGATATGTCGTAGTAATCAAAGTATAATTTCTCCAAAATCAAGCCGCTCATCATTTGAATGTTCCTACACCAAGAAACAAATGTTTTGGCGAGATCGCGCATAGCTTTGAGAAGAGTTGATCACATATTTGGGATCTGACTTCAAAATAGATTCTCAACAATCTGGAAGGTTTTTTAAGGCTGATTTTTTGATAGGCCGCAGTACTACGAATCTTGTTTCTTCCAAACAAAGACTCTCGTCATTTAGACATTTCTACACTAAGAAAACAAAATTTTTTTGGGACTGCACGAGATTGAGAAAAGAAGACACCAAATTTGAAGTTCCACCATTGATTTGGTTAAAAGAATTATTTTTCCAATGATTCTTTGATCAGTCCTTTGTACATGGAAGATTCTTATATAGAAGTTCCTTTGAATAATTGTAATTTCTTGTAAAAGGAAATTTTTGGTAAAATTAGAAGAATCAAATCATATCAACTATTACCATTTAAATGGAAGTTGCTAGCACTCAAAAGAAAAGCAATAATTCTTGAGATGTCAAGAATGATTCTTACAAAATCAACCAAAGGAAAGTCAATATTCCTTTTATTTGAGTCAAAATATAATCAATCTTATTGTTATTCTCACACCTTGCAAGGAAGATCACACAATGTTACTAGTCACTAGACCTATCTATTTGAAATCAATATAGAGGGTCCACGTGGTTGTCAAACAAGAATGTTTAAATAATATTTTTTTTTTTGAGATCACTAAAAACAAATCATTTGTAGTGACCTAGTTAGAATGAGATGACAAGAAATAAATACTCTTGAAGTCTCAACAATGCCTTCATAAAGACTTCAACTTTCATCGTCAAATTCGACAATCCTACACGTTGACACGCCTAAAAAATATATACTTACATGAATACTTCAAGTCTTGTCACCAAGTGTTGGCAGACCTACACTTCAACAAGACTTAAAATAGGGGGAATTTGTAGACACACAAATTTTATTGGGTTTAATTCATACAAAATTTGGATTGTTTATTTGGATTGAATGATTAATTTGGACTTTACAAATAAATAAGTCCATTTTTATCAAATTCAAGGCCTAGGCCTTTCACCTTGAAGCCAACTCATGTCATGTGACATGGTGATAGACAGCAAAGACCAACAACGGTGGACGCCACGTGTCCCAAATTGAAGGTGGTAGTTAGTTTAAATGCAAAAGACGAATCATAATGCGCCAAGTGTCAGTGACATCCTATTGGCCATCACAAGCAACCTTGTCCCCCCTTACAACTATATAAATAGGGGATGTATATAAATTCAGGGACGCGAAAAAAGACTTCACAAGCATTCTGCATTTGGAGAAGCTACAACATCAACGAATAGATCTTCGAATGCAGGTGATCAAACCTGAGTTCTTCCCGAGACAACTTGCAACGGACGAGCGAAGCGCTTCTGATGTTCTTGGAGATCAAATAATCTCAAGGAGGTCTCATATAGCTACAAAATCAACTATATAGTCATTCAAAAGATTGGTTCAACGTGAGTTCTCCCAGAGTTTCAAATTGAAACGACGCAAGCTTTTCTTCTGAATTCCTGGATATCAAATAATCTTAGGAAGTCTACATCATCCTTACATTCGGATATATACGATACTACGCGTCCTCGAATACGGAGAAGACACTTAGAAAGAAGAGAGAATTAGAGAACACAAGAATTGTACTTCACACGATTCTTAATAAAATCACATTTTTTCTTTTATTTATTTTGCTTGCAGTCGATTTTCAACGCTTACGAAAATTTAATGCGAACAGGAGTATTTAAACGCTCATATAGTTTAAGTATTAAAGTAAGTTTTATTTTGCCAAATTCAAGAGGAATTTAATGTATTTTCTCTAAATTAAACGAAAATGTATTGAAAGAGTTAAAAGGTAAATTAGTAAATAAAATTTTTTGTTTATGATTTTTTCAAATTATGTAAATAAAATATGCATTAATTAATATGAAGTAATAGATTCATTAATAATTATGCATAGATAAATTTCCTCTTAATATTATGCACATAAGGAATAAGCCAAAAAAAATTAATAAAAAATAACAATTAATCATGAAATGATAAAGCACAACAAGTTTGATACCTCAAATTTGAACTCACTTTTCTACAATAGTAGAAAAGAGTAAAGATGTAACGCTTCTTTAAGAAAAGATTTTGAAAAAACTACAATTTTAATTGGGTAAAACACTTTAATATTTCTTTTAAAACAATATTATTATTATTATTATTATATTAAATTTTTGAAAACTGAAAATTTAATACTAAAATATGTCTTTTAAAAAATCGTATGTTTTTTCAATTAAAAAAACTAACAGTTTTAATTGGGTAAAAAACTTTATCTGTTTTTTTAAATAGTAATTTTTTTCTTTAATAAAAATATTAAATTAATTCTGTTTAATTTGTCGATAATTTAAATTTTAAGATAGTTAGTTTTATGAAATTTAAAAAAAAAAGTTATTTTATATAATTTTTTCGCTTTTGAATTTCCAAAAAATATATGTATTTTACATAATTATGTATATGATTGGTAAAAATAATTTAATTTTGGTTAATTATTTGATCGATTAGTTAAGTTACATAGTATTATATTTTGAATTAATTAGTATATAATTAAATTAATTATGTTATTTTGTTATGTTTAAGAAGCTCAGTTAATTATCTTAATTTATATTATTTAAATTTTAATTGAATTCACCATTTAATTCAATTTTGACCAATCGTAATCTAAGTGATTAAGTTCTAAAGGATTGGAATTATTCCTTGCAGACCATTTTCCTTTTGTTTTCTACTTGGATTAACTAGTATATGTACTCGTGCGTTGCACGAAGTATTGTTTTTATTATTATTTTAATTTCAAAAATATCAATTATGGCACATATTTTTACATGTTTATCATAATTTTTATGTTGTAATAAATTAATTTTTTCATGTTGACAATTTATGAAATCAAAATTCACAAGAAATGTTCAATACAATATGATTGAATGACGATTTATTTTGCATATTGTTTTCTTCGAATGAAAAGGTTGAATTTTTTTTTACATGCTTCATTAAATTAGTGTAATAGTTTTTATAATGAGATAGATCAGAAATATAATGGAAGAATATATAATTAGATATATATATATATAATATATATTAGATATATATATATATATATATATATATATATATATATGGATAATTACTATATATATATATATTGTCACGACCCAAATCGGTCCGCGACTGGCACCCACACTTCCCTCTATGTGAGCGAACCACAAATCTAAACTTTAACCATTTCAATATAATATCAACAGAAAGTAAGTGCGGAAAGGAGACATAAATTATTAATAAAAACCAATCAATAATTCTTAAAAATTCAACATTATTGTCCCCAAAATCTAGGAAGTCAGCACCACAAGCACCATCTATGATCAAACTACTAAAACTAAAGAGTATTCTAGGAAGCTAAAATAACAAAAGCTGTCTATGCCGAACCTTAAAGCATCAAGGACATGAGGAAGGAGGATCCCCAGTCCAAGACTTAGAAGCATTTAGCTCACCTGAAGATCCGTTGTGCCGAAGACTGGTAGATTGCGGTTGGTTGACTTGAAGACGACGGCACGTTTGCTGCCTCCACAAAATAAAAACAAGAGAAAAGAAAAAACATAAAAAGTAGGGGGTCAAGTACAACCACAAGTACTGAGAGGTATCATCGGACCAAACTCCCAAAATAGAAAGCAATATTATCTCAGATAACATCATAAAAATCAACAAATATTAATAGTGAGTAGAACAAAGTATAAACATCATTTTAAATATCACCGATCATATCTATGAGGACTTCAAGCTCCAAACATCTTTTTTTTGGGAAAAACCATGTTCTTTAGATTGAGTTAATTAGCACTTTCAAGATTCATTATCTATAATTCTCTTGTGTCGGGACGTGACACTCCGATCCTCGTTATAGTCTTTCATTCTATTGTGTCGGTACGTGACACTCCGGATCCCCCTACTAATATGGTTCGGAACGTTGACACTCCGATCCCCTAAATATACGTGTCGGTTCGTGCCACCCGATCCCCTAAATACTTAACTGTGTGGTTGTGACACTGATCCCATAATCTCATTCTAGTAATTTCATCAGTCTTCTTTCTACCAAGGCATCTCATCTCATTACTTTAGTTCCCTCAAGCCTTCTTTATATAAATGGCATCATCATTTAACAAGAGATAGTTTTTACAAGATTTGGGATCAATAGCTTCTCATGTTGTTTCATAACAATCAAATATATAAATCCACATCATGCATGCACACAATTAAGCCATATGAGAGACCTTTATATACTACCCAACACATATCATCGCTATCAAGATTTAATACGAGTAGCATAAAAACCATACCTACCTAAACGAAGATTGTGATCAGAAAGCGCAAAGTCCCAATCTTGTTGTCTATTCGTTTTCTCCATCGTGCTCGATTTCCACTCTCTTCGTTCTTTCTTTTCTTATTCAAAAACCATCTTTCTTTTGACCCTAATAGCATTATAATTAAGGATAAAAAGATGGCAATATATCCCATAATTAACTAAGGTTACCTCTTTAACCCCACAAGTAATAGACTTATTAAACATTAACCCACACGTTATAATTAAAGAAGGAAATGTCCAAAACGCCCCTTAAATAAAATTAACAAGCAGAAATCGACCCAGCCTGGGTTTGACGAGCCTGTGACGGTTCGTCGTTTGCCTGCGACGGTCCGTATCTGCAGTCGTCGCAACCGTCAGAGACTAAATTTCCACCAAAAGATTCTGTGACGGTCCGTCACGCCTGTGTGATCGGTCAGTCATGCATTTCGTCGTGACGTTCAGAGAGTCGATTCAGTACCAAATTTTCAGAATTCTAAGTGTTTGGAAACGGGACCCCCTCGAGGTCCGTAGTGCCCATGACGGTCCGTCGTGGGGCCGTCTCGACTCAGCCACAATTTCCAGAAAGAAATAAAATATGGCTGCTCAAAACGACTCTAAAACAGGTCGTTGGTACATTATAGATACCAATTTACCCATCGTCGTCTCCTCGAAACGATCACAAGAAGAAAAAAACAAGGGCGAGAAGGAGTAGTACTGAATTTTTTTTAACAGATGTGGGATCTTTCTTGAATATCTGCCTCCTTCTCCCAAGTGGATCTTCTTCAACGGTTTGATCTCCATTGAACCACCTTGTGGATGTTGTGTTGTAATATCCCCTGATACCACCCATACACATCCCTTCCTCCCTTCATTTGACTAAACTTGCAAATTTCTCTATCTTCAAATGGCAAGGTTCCTCATCATAAAGACAAGTTTCATCAAGCAGAACTGAACCCACGAAATAACTGTAGTTTCCCATCCCCATGCGTATATTTTCAACATCGACAAATGGAAGACCGATGTACTCCGGGACAGACTAGGGGCAAGGCAACTATAGCCACCTACCCTACTAGTTAAGTACTTCAAAGGGACCAATGTACCTTGGCTTAGCTTGCCTCTTTTACAAACCGATAACCCTGTCATGGCGAAACTGTAAACAAGACGGGTTCACCCGCCATGGAACGGAGAAGCTCGTAACCGTGCTAGCGGGCATAGGCGGTGTTGGGGGTCCACTTGCGCCGCGTAGAAAGCGGCGCGGGAAGAGAGGGCACGGGCGCGAGCGAGCACGCAAAAGAGCAGGACCCAAAGTGGCAGAAACCGCGAAGGGCAGCAAACTCAACCAAGACGAAAATCGGGGGACACTGGGGGACCTACATCGCCTACCAACAATGCTCAAATGGAGCCATATCACTCTTAGTGATGGCTATTATTGGATGAAAACTCGCTAAGGGTAAGAAGTATCCCAAGGGCACAAAATTCTATCACACACGCCGAAGCATATCTCCAACACTTGAATCGTTCGCTTCATAATGACCATCGGTTCTGGGATGGAACGCGGTACTAAGGTCCAACCTAGTACCCCAACTTCCGCATGCAATGTTTTCCAAAAACTTAGAAGTAAACTGTGTACTCTACTGATATGATGGATAGTGGCCACCCCATGCAAAGAACGTTTTCTGACGATATAGATCTTGCAACTATCGGCATTGGAAGTCACCCTTAAACCGGAATATAAAATGACGACCTTAGTTACACACTATCAACCAATCACCCAATAGGTCGTAACTTACCCATCGTCTTTGGAAGACAAACCACGAAGTCCATTGCGAGTCGCTCCAGTTGCAATCCGGAATGGGCATTCTGAAGTGTTCCTCCGGGCCTTTGGTTGTTAACCTTTACTTGTTGAAGTTGGAGGGCATTTGCAATTAAAATCCACAAATATCACGCTCATATCTACTCCACCAAAAGTGTTTGTTCTTAGGTCAGGTACATCTTGGTTGCACCCGGATGTACGAATATCGTTGAACTATGGCCTCTGTAAGAATAGTGTGATTCAAATTCATCGACGCGGGGTACTACACATACCCTTCCCTTAATCCTCAAAACCCTTCTCAATCGATCTGTAGCTTCTTAGGCCTCTCCTTGCAACACTTTATTCGGATCGATCAATTTTTATCATTAAACGCTTTCTTAATCTTGTCACGGAAGGAAGGATTTGCTCACACAAAAAGCAACAAATCATCCTTCTCATTATTTAACTCTAAAGTAATTAGCCAGAGTTCGAACCTCCCTAGCCAATGGGGTCTTGAGCTTGCAAGTGAGCTTAGACTGCCCATTGCTCCCGCCTTTCTCCTTAAAGCATCCGCTACAACATTGCTTCCCCGGAGGATATTAAAAAATAGTGATGTCGTAGTCCTTCAGTAGTTCATTCCATCTCCTTGTCTCAAATTTTTCATAATCTCTGAGTAAGACATATGTAGGACTACGATGATCCGTATAGGAACCTCACAACTTAACCCCCATTATAGATTAGTGTCTACCAATTGCTTAATGACCAACACACAAAGCGGCCAATTACAAATCATGAGTTGGGTAGTTACGTTCATGCACCTAATTGTCTTGAAGCATAACGCAATAATCTCTCTTTGCATTAGAACCGCCGTCACCAAACCCGAAATCGGAGGCATCACATAGACAATTGAAATTCTTACCTGTCCATGGCTAAGGGGAGGAATTGGTTGCAGTAGTCAAAAAAAAAGCAGCCTTGAGTTTCTGAAAACTTTCCTAACACTCTCAGACCATACAAATGGAAAATTTTGCTTAGTGTAAATTTCGTAAGTGGGAGCAATAGAATGAGAATCCTTGACAACTCGCGGTAGTAACGGCTAAACCAACAAAGCTTCTTAGTTCTGACACATTAGATCCGGGCTTACCCAATTCTTCACACTTCGATCTTAGAAGGATACACCAATCACGCCATCCTTAGAACACATGCCCAAGAGGACACTGCATATAGCCTAAAACGGGACGACACCGACGAGAACGGGGAAGAAAGAAAGAGGGGGCGTCCGCGCCAACCCAGGGCCAAAGACCTGGCGCAAGGGCGCCGCATGGGCCCGCCCTGGCACGGGAGAGGAGATCCGTAGGATCACAATAACTACGATCCCAAAGAGATCAATATGGCTGAAAAATCCGTTCATCAAACTCATGAAAGCAGCAAGGGGATCGTAAAGACCAAACAAGACATACTACAAAATTCGTTATGCCGCATTACCTGGTTCTTAAAAGCGTTCTTGGCAATCCGTTGCCCAGTATTTCAATTGATGATAACGGATCTCAAGTCAATAGCTTAGAGAAGACACAGGCACCTTGTACTGATTCGAACAAGTCTATCCAATGCGAGGAAGCAGGATACTTGCATCTTTATGGGTTACTTGTTCACCTGCTGGTAGTCTATGCACATCCGAAAACTTCCCATCCTTCTTCTTCACAACAAAACCGGAGCAACCCCAAGGAGATGCACTTGGTCTAATGAAGCCTTTTGCTCAACCAACTCTGTTAGTTGGCTTTAACTCTCTTAATCAGCGGTGGAGGGAGCCATTTCTATAAGGGGATATTGAAATGGGGCGAGTACCCGGTTTGTTCAAGATAAAATCAGAAGTCAATATCCCTCTATCTGGGGCATTACCGGAAGATCTGCAGGGAACACATCCAGAAACTCCCGGACCACAGAACCGACTCATCGAAGGGGGGTCCTGGGTAGGGTAATCCCTTGAGATTTGCAAGAAAGCTAAACACCTTTATAACCATTTTCTTAGCACGAAAGAAGAAAAGGAGATACGATGGATACGACCGGATTGGAAGGTAGCACCCTCCCACAATAACGGATAGTCCCAGGCTTGGGGCTAAAGTCACCGTCTAGCATACAAATCCAAAGATCGCAAAAATTTGCGGAGAAAGCCAAAAGTCAATGCCCAGACTTAAATCAAAATCACCACTTTCTAAGATAACCAAATCTACATAAATGTTGCTCCCCACAAAGTACAAACAAAGACCTAATATACCTTTTAACTACACACATCAACCCCAACGGAGTAGAAACACGAATAGGTGCATATCAAGTAATTCACAATGTCAAAAAAATTTAGACATTAGCAAAATAGGAAGATACATAAGAAAATGTGGGATCCCAGAGGATCAAACAATACGGAAGTCTGCAATCACAAACCAGAGAATTACCGTGATGACCAGCCACAGATGGTCTCGCCTCACGACTCCCAGGGAAAGCAAACAAAGGCCTTTAGTTTGTCTTGTACGTTACCCCTACCCTGTTGTGATGTAGTGGCTCCAGTTGACATCACCCCGCGTTTTGTGACCACCATTATACCTCGACCACCACGTCCCCAAATACGGCCTCTACATTGACCACCTCTACTCTAGCTATTGGGGGGGGGTATATAACTCTGTTTGGGACATTTCCTCCTAATATGTCAAGTCTCCCCAGACCTAACACTAATCTGGATTTCAATGCAATAGGTTTCTCATAGAAAGTGTTGATGTCTGAGGTGGACCCCACCACACAGTCTGTAGTGAAGCTGAATGGGTCGCGCGAACTGAGTAACCCCGGAACACTGTCCTCTAGTAGTAAGGAACAGTAAACTACCCTCCCTTTCGAAACCTCTTTGATGTCGATGCCATGGTGGAATTCATATGGCTTCACCACTCCTTCCACCTCTTACCACGAAAGTTACCACTTCTTGAAAAGATTTCGCGTGGCGCTTACTTGTAAGAAAAAAAGAGGAAAGGAGAACAAAAAAAAGCTATACCAAAAAAACAAAAAACAAAACACCACCCATCCAACCACAACCCACAAAAACACCCCAAACAAATACAAAAAAAAACAAAACAAAAAATAAAAAACAAAAATAAAAACAACAAAACAAAAAACCACACAAACACAAAAAAAAACAACAAAAAAAAAACTATGACTCTCAACCCCGTCACAAAACGGCGAATTACGCTCTTGTGGACTTGAAAACAAGTTGGGTGGAATACTGGATAGGCCACGAAAATTAGCCTCATGATGCAGTGTAACCGACATCCTACCTTGCTATAGGGCTCAAAAACTCATCCTTTTCCTTATCCCTCAAAAGTACGGGGGATATACGTTTCCCATAAAACAAGCTAGAAAATGATTGCCCAAGTCATAGGGTGGAGCCTTGTTGGTTGACACCTCAAAAGTGACCGCTACCACATTTTGGCGTTCCCTTGAAACTGGAACCAACGAACTCTCAACACCAAACCGTTTCTTACTAACCCATCTTGTGTAGGTAGATCATGAAAGTTTTCAACCAAGAAAATCGTTAAGGCATCCCAGATTCTGGCACCCTTGTTGAAGATTGGAGGTTTCAATTTCAAGAATTACTGAAAAGTGCATGCTACTCATTGTCATTATAGGCCCAAGTAGTCAGGCTCGTGGAAACGTGCATATGTCCACTGAGCGCATCCATTACGAGCGGAGCCATAGTGCTGCCTGTTGTACTTTGGAAACCGGGAGGTGTTGGTGCAGAAAGAAACACAACACTGGAGGTGCCTGACCTGATCAGACAACCCACTAAGATAAGCGAGAACCTGATGATCATTTCTGGGGTAGTTGGGGTGCCAATTCCTCATTATGCACTTGTTCCATTTCTCCCCAATCTCCCCTTCTTAATCTTAATCAGTCGGTGGAGGGTCCACGCCCTAGTACCAGAGTGGCAGGTGCTTGTCCTCTTCCTCTAGAGGACGTCATCCACGGGACCTCTACCACGGTCTTGCCATTGCTCTTCCTCGAGCCACAGCCCCAGGGATGGTCAGTTATTATATACCGCCTTGCTGGTGTTGGTTTTGGCGTAGTCGTGTTGCTCTTGTTCTAACAATCTGCGAAACAGAATGAGGGATGGTCAGGATACCAATTGTACACCTAGTACCATTGGATCCAAGTAATAGACGACAGAAGAAAGAAAGAAAGAATGAAGCTTTCCTAAAGCTGATAGCCTCTCAAAAGAAAAGTAAAGGCGTCACCCTACGGTTCCTTAAGACTCTACTTAGACCTTTATTGTGGTGATGAGACCAACGAACTAATGCTATGATACCAAGTTTGTCACGACCCCAAATCGGTTCGTGACTGGCACCCACACTACCCTCCTATGTGAGCGAACCAACCAACTAAACCTTAACATTTCAATATAATATCAACAGAAAGTAATGCGGAATGACTTAAACTTATTAATATAAAACCAATTCAAAACCTTCTAAAATTCAACATCTATTATTCTCCCCAAAAAATCTGGAATCATCAACCACAAGAAAATCTATGATCAAACTAAAACTTAGCGTATTTCTAGGAAGATAACATAACCCCAAAATGCTAGGCTCTATGCCGGAATTTCAACAGGCATCAGACATGAGGAAGGAGATCCAGTCCAAGCTTAGAGCCTTAGTCACATGAAGATCCGGTACTTGTGGGCGGTTGTGTGAGAAAGACTGGCTGAATTGCGGTGGTTGAGTTGACAGACGACGGCCACGTTTGTTGCACTCCACAAAAACAAGGAAGGAAGAAAACATAAAAGTAGGGGGTCCAGTCACAACAAAAAGACTGAGTATGGGTATCATCGGGCCAACTCAAAAGAGAAAGCCATATATCTCAGAGTATACAATCATAACACACCTAATATTCTTAACAGGGTGATAGCAAAAGTAAAACATCATGTATAATATACCGATCATATAATGAGACTCAAGCCTCCTCCACACCATATCCTTATCGCCCGGAAAATGTTTTTAGATTGAGATTATTAGCATCTTTACAAGATTCATTATCTATATTTCTTGTGTCGGTACGTGACCACTCCGATTCCCTGCGTTAGGTCTTTATTCTCTTTGTCGGGAGTGACCACGATCCCTAAATCTACGTGTCGGTTAGTGACAACCGATCCCCCTAACTCTAATGTCGTTCGCCACCGATCCCCTAAATTTAGTGTCGGTTCGTGGACACACGATGATCCCCTAAAATCTCAGTCTAGTAATTCATCAAGTCTTCTTTTATACCAAGGTCATCATATCTCATTTACTTTAGTTCATCAAGCCTTCTTTTTATCAAAGGGGCATATCATTAACAAGAGATTAGGTTTTTATCAGAGTGGATTGTCAATAGCTATCATCGCTGTTTGATCACAATATATAGATAAAATCCATGTAAGGCATGCACACAAATTAAGCATAAGAGACTTTATAATACTACCCAACACATAGCATTCGCTATTAAGAGTTTACTACGAACGTTTTGTGCATAAAAAACCATAAACCTACCCTCACCGAGATTCGATAAGCAAGCAAATTACTCAAATCCTTGTTGTCTCTCGTTTTCTCTCTCTCTTGCTCGATTTCCCTCTCTTATGTTCTTTTCTTTTTCTTCATTCAAACCCTCTTTCGTTACAATAATTAGCATATAATTAAGGTTATAAAGAGGCAATAAAGAACCCACTATAATAACGTAAGGGTACCTCCTTTTAACCCCCAAGTAATAGGAATTATTAACATTAACACCACCACTTTATTATAAATAAGCAGGAAATAGTCCAAAACGCCCCCTTAATAAATTAACAGAAATCCGACCCAGCCTGGGACTTGCGCTAGCGTGACGGGCCCGGCGTCCTGCGACGGTCCGGTCCTGCAGGTCGTCGCACGTCAGGACTCATTCCCCAAGAGTCGTGACGGTTCCGTCCTGCATTTAGTCGTGACGTTCGAGGTCGCATTTTCAGTACCAACTTTTCAGAATTCTACAGTGTTTTGGAACGGGACCCCCTCGACGGTCCGTCGTTGCCATGACGGTCCGTCGTGGGGTCCGTCGACTCAGCCAATTTCCAGAACTAAAATTGTGCTTCAAACTCGACTACTAAACAGGTCGTTTAGCATATATTATATATATATATATATATATTATATATAATATTATATAAATATATATAAATTTCTAGTAGTATAATATATTATTTAATGTGATATTTTTTTATCTTTTTTAATTAATTCGTAACTAATTAAATGGACTATTCTTTATTACACTTTTTGACAAAATAATTTTCAATTCTTTGAACCTAATGATAATAGGTCTTTTTTGTACCATTTCATTCTTTTGGTTTCTAAATTCTGGAAGTTAAAAGATAATTATTTATCTTAAGAGTTAAGTATAGTAACAGTTTAAAAGTTTTACATTTCAGATAAATAATTTTTAACATGATCCCATATTCCTATTACTCCGTTTCCAAGTTACACGTCCACCTAAAAAATAACATAATCATAATCATAATAATAATAACAATAATAAATACTATAATTACTATAATTGGTTTTTAAAAAGATTTAACTTTATCTTATCATCCCATTTATATTTATTTATGTTTTGTAAAAAAGAACAGAAAAAAAGACATATTTTTTATCAATACAAAATTCAGGCCATAAACGTAATATTTTTTTCTTTTTTTAGTACTTTCTTATACCATAAATTAATGAGGTTATTAACTATTTGTATGCAGGTTATATAGGGGTAGCTATCTATTTTTTAAAATAACTAAAACTGATTTTAAAAATAATTCTTCTTGAAATTAATATTTTTAGTTAAGAATATGTACTATTCAAAATTCATGATTGAATAACCAAAATTATATGTTGCACGTGTTTTTTTAACCTTTACTTTGAAAAAGAACATGTTCATCTTTGTTTTTATAATAATAATTGGAGATAAATTAATTAATTTAATCACATCACCACAGACCAAAGCTTGACATGTAGTTGCTGTTAAAAAGGGGCCAAAAAAAACATGACTTACTCTTTTATAGTAATCATATTTAGTGAGTTTGCGAGTAAGTTTTAATTTATTTTTATTTTGACAAAATTTAATCTTGTTAATTTTAAGTTTTAAAATGTGTTAATTTTAAAAACTGCTTTAAAATTAACGTCTATTTTTCAGCTCATTTTTCTTTTAGTTTATTTTTATTATCAAATTATTATTATTATTATTAATTTTTAAAAATAAAATTGATAAACTAATAATAATAATAATAATAATAATTTAAAATAGTTAAAAGATCAAACTAAAAGAACATTGAATAACACAGTAAAAAAAGAAAATAACTGTCAAAATAATAATAACTTTAAAATCAAATAATAATAACAATAACATTTTAAAATAGTTAAAAAATAAAACAAAAAGAAAATTAAAAACTGCAAACCTAGAAAAAATTTGGAAAACAAGGTAAATTTTTTTAAAAATAACTGTCAAAAAATAGTAAAATAATAATAATATTTTAAATAATTAAAAAAGAAAATCAAAAAATGCAACAAACTACTAAAAATGTTAAAAACAAGATTAAAAAAATAAGATTACAATGAATATAGTAATAATAATCATTATAATAATACATAATAATAATAATATATTTAAGTCACACAGAAATTAAAAAGCAGTTTTAAAAACTTTTGGAGTATTACATGCCCCCTTATCATATATAACTCTAAAAACAACTAATTACAAAATGAAATATTAATTATAATTAACTGCCAACACATGAAGAATTTAATAAAACCATTCAACGTAAAATGCATTTTTCAAAAACTAAAAAATATATAATTCTAATTAAATTTACGTTCATCACAAAATTAGATTTAAATAATTAAATTTCTTTTTAAAAAATGATTTTAAATAGTTCTTTAAAGAAAAATTAAACTTCTTTTTTTTTAAAAATGATTTAAATAGTTTTTAAAAATATATTTGCATATAATAGGAGAGATATGATGTCGCTTACGTGTCAACACCACAAAAATTAGATTTTTTAAATAATTAATATTCTTTTTTAAAATGATTTTTAAATAATTTTAAAAAATAAGGAATAACTGAAAATATGTAATTATCGTTTATTTTTTAAAAAAAGCTCTACAAAGTAACTATGTGGTCCTTTTTTTTTGGAAAATTATTTTTTAGATTTTAATCATCTTTCCACAACGACTCATTATGCAAAACTAAATAACGGTTACAAAGTGTGAAATAACTAGACCGACTCACCAATGTCACATCAATTAAATTTTATTTTTTAAAAACATAATATATAAAATTGTCATCATGACAAAGAAATCACTAAAATTATAACCACAAAAAACGGATCAATAAAATTATTACTAATTTATTTACTTTTAAAAATTACAACAGTAAATAATAAATATTTTATCCATGACAAAAAAACCACTAAAATTATAACCATAAAAACGGGTTTAAAACAATTTTTTAAAAGAGTTTTTTTTTCGTAAAAACAGAATCAATAAAATTATTACTAGTTTATTTCTTTTTTAAAATTAAAATAATAAATTAAATATTTTCTTAATTATTATCCACATCCTGCATATTAGCAACAACTGAATATACACCGTTTATGCTTATCATATCCTTAATGGTAATATTGAGTAAATTTGTATTAGTAATATGACCATCTGAGTTTCTATTAATCATCCACTTTATAAGAAAATTTTAACTACATCATATCATGAATATTTGAATTCACGTTAGTTTTTAAAATTTTTAAAAAAGTTGCCCAATTAGAGTGTTTAGTTTCCATGAAAATATTGTAAACAAATAAAATGTTAAAACTAATAATTTTAATTAGAATTTGAAAAATTATGTAATAAAATAAAACAAATAATAAAGATAATACGTAAGAAATGAAATTAAAATCAAAAGATCACTAATATAATGAAGAAGCAATAATATTTTTAATTTGTTTTTAAATTTTTGAAATACTGCTTATTTTATGGTGATGACACGCAGGTTATTTAATGTTCTTAATTTTTTAAAATTAAAATTTTTATTATTTTTAAAGTATTGCTTTTTTCTGGTGATGACGCATATGCTATTTTACTATTTTTCTTTTTAAAAATTTTCATTTTTTAATTTTTAATTTTTAATTTCAGCTTTTAAAATAGTTTTATTAATTAAATATAAATTATATTTTAAAAGACTTCATCATTGATGAAATGGTTATTATAGCACCATATTGATTGTTCCTTTATCTGATTTAATTATCTTCTTTTTTGTTAAATTAAAAAGTATTTTATATTTTAAATAGATATTCAAATTTAAATATTTCATCTTTTAAATAAATATAATAATGATTCAATTTATGGTAAATCTCATATTAAAAGAAACTTACATGTAAATTTCTTATTGTGAATTCGTCTTAGTATTAACAAAATAATAATAAAAATAAAAATAAAACATGACAATGATTGAATTACATATCTCCTGAATCAATAGATAATTCATAAGTCATGGATTCTTCTTAAGTAAATTATTTCATTGCAAATTGAATTGCAATAAATAATAAAAGATTGGTTTTTCCTGCTTTCATAAATCATCTTTAATGAAATGAAGAAAAATATAAAAGAAAGTTCATGAGTTATAATTACGCTTAAATTTATTATTTTATTGCAAATTGCATTGTTCCTATCCTGCTTGATTACATCAATACCAATAACGCATATCAAAATTTGAATATTTCATATTTTAAATCAATTTAATAAGATTAAATTTTATGGTAAATCTCAAAATTAAAAAAAAAAACTTACATGTATATTCCTTATTGTGCATTTTTCTTAATATTCATAAAATATTATTATATAATAATAAAAATAAATATAAAACATGATAATGGTTGAATTAAATATCTCATGAATACGAAAGATAATTCATAAGTCATAAATTAATACTTAAGTGAATTATTTTCGCGAATCGCAATGATAATGACATAAATCAGAATTGCAATAAACAATAAATGACCAATTTTTCCTCCTTTCGTAAATCATCTGCAATGAAATGAAGATAAATACGAAAGAAAGTTCACAAGTCATAATTATATTTAAATTAATTATTTTATTGCAAATTTGCACTGTTACATCGATATCAAACCAAGATTTGCCAACATTTTCTTCCTATTCTTTCATCATAATTATGTTGATATCAAACCATGGTATGAAAACAATCGAAATATGAAATATATTAAAAATTAATTACCCGATTCAATGATGATCTTGGAGAAAGAAGAAACAAAATCTTCTTGTTGAAGAAAATGTGTATAATCTATATTGTGAACAACTGGTCTAATGAAATTTTTTATTTTAGAGAAAACCAATTTATAGAAGTGGGCAAGAAAAATTAAAATTTGGATGAACTGAAATTTATTAGGCTTATATATTTTAATTTTTGAAAAATTGTCATGTTACTTTTTGAAATTGTTTTAAATTTCTATCTTGTTTTTTCAGTTAATTAATAATTAATATTAACATTTTGTTAATTAGTTTTTAGAGTTTATATATAAGTGGGAATGTAATACTCCTAAGAAGTTTTAAAACTGACTTATTTAATTTTAGGTGGTGAAATGGAAATAGAGTCGCGAGGAGGAAGGATAGAAGAGATGAAGCGTCCTGTAATATTGAGTGGGGAAAAAGTTCGTTTGGGACAGGGTGTTTTGGGAGGAGTCACACTCTGCATTTTTTGATTTTTTTTTTGATTATTTAAAATATGAAGATTATTTTTGATTCTAAAGCCTTGATGAGTGAATAGCCATAGAGTTAGCCATGAACAATTATCCTATTCACTAGGTTTCTGAACCTTTCTGGATAATTAATGTATTATTTATTATGATAATAATATGGTGACTTTTGGAGTGATTTCTCAATCTATAAATCGGGTGTTATGCACATATTGTATGATATACAGATTGAGAAATTAAATATACTTGAATAAGAAGAAAATCATTAGTTTCTAATCTACTTCTCTTGTATTCTTTCTTTATGCTATATTCAGAGATTTATTTATAAACCATCAGAACGAATATGTCTAAAATTGTAGCCACTTCGCCAAAAAGGTTGTCGTTGAAAAAACATTGTGACACGTGTGAGCCGGAGGAACAGATTCTATTTATTGTTTGTCTTGGTCATCGATCGCTCTCGACATCTATATTTTCAAAAAGTTTCTCTATTACTCATTAAATTTTCTTTTAGTAGCTATGTGTTATATGAAAAGGATTGAATATTAGTTTGTGTACTTTAACAATTGTTATAGAGTGGTTATGAATAAATATTAACAGTTCTTCGTTTCAGAAAAGAATTGAAGGAAAAGAAAGTAGAATTTTCGAGGTGGATTTTCCGGAAGTTTACATTATGAGGAACTTATAATATTTAAAATTTAGAGAGTGAGAAAACACGCTCAATCTATTTTGAACAAAAAGAGAGATTTTGCTCCTATAATAATTTCTTGATGTTCATTTTAAAAGGATACATGGTTAGAGTTCTATGGGTATGACTATATGGACATTGATTGAAGGTTAAAGCCGATGGAATCAAGTTTCATCGCACCAAAAGGGTGTAAGACATCCAGTTCAGTCCAGGAAAACTACATTTGCACCATTAAAAAAAAATATTTGGATGGGTTTAAGACAGTAGATTTCAATTTATATGCACCAAGAGTAAGACATCAATTATTTGATGACACCATGATGTAAGGATTGGGTTCAAGTACATTAGAATTGGCCCTCCCAATCCTAACACGCTTTATATGGATACGGATTGAGTTGGAGTCAATGCATCATAGTGATGAGAGAATGATGACTACGGTTTTGATGAAAAACCTTGAAATTTGTCCATGAATTTTCTCCATTCCTTGGAAAGAATGTAAGTAGCACTATGATACCTTTAAAATCTGATGTGACTTGCTCATTTCTATCGTATGAATGTATAACACACCCCTATCCCCCGCAGAACACCCCCCCCCACACACTAAAAACCCCCTTACTACATACAGCCAAGCTATCCCAACAGGACCCAGACCTCGCAACAAAGCACCCGGCAATCAACAGACATCGTCCATAAAGACCGCAACAACTGTACCAAAATACACACATAGGAAAAAAGAACGACTGCAAAGTAAACAAGCACGCGGGCGTATATAGTATCACCATCAAGAAGCAAAGCGGAGAACAACGAGCGAAAAGACGACAACGGCAAAAACAGAAAACATGAACAAACGGAAAGGAGAGAACAACAAAGCGGCCTCAAAAAGAACCAAGATGCATGAGGGGGTAGCAGGTAAAATAATTAGTCTGAAAGATGAAAATGATTAACGATTGAAAAGGGGCATGAAATGACGGAAATACTAAATAAGTTCATCGTTTGTGAGATCAGAAGGGTAATTATAAAAGGAAAGAACCTATTGGTCTTTCAATAATAGAGCCTACTACAAAATGCAGAGAACGCAAAA
Source organism: Solanum habrochaites (assembly GCA_027704765.1). Classification (NCBI taxonomy): domain Eukaryota; kingdom Viridiplantae; phylum Streptophyta; class Magnoliopsida; order Solanales; family Solanaceae; genus Solanum; species Solanum habrochaites. The sequence continues at coordinate 34,907,148 of JAKWJA010002497.1, read as the reverse complement.
CTAGGGCACTTTTTATTATCAAAATGGTAGAAAGGTCATTAGACTTGTGAATGTTGCGACCCAATATAATTGCCCAAGTTTAGAAATCATCCATCAAGAGACAAGAAGATAAAGTGGGTTACACTTGATCTTTCAAGAGTGTGTTGAGGTGTATATGGAATATGATGATTTTAAAATCATGACAATGCTTATAATGTAAATTTATTGAAGTACATTATAAATGTTTTTGAGTCATCCTTGAAGAGAATGGGACTTGTGATTAGTATCGTGAATGCTCGATTCGATTAAGAGAATGGGTAAAGATGTGATAAATCATCATTGATTGAATGATAGGTCAAACTCACTTATGAGCGGTCTTGAATGAAAAAAAAAGTTATATAATGTCAAAAACTCACCTCTCTGGAGGTTGAGAGAAATAAAGTTTATTTGGCAAAAAATGGCTAATCGTATGTAGTTTATACGTCACTATGATATTTTGTGTTCTGAAACTATCGAAAGGAAAAAGAAAGAAATTAGTTCTAGCTATAGGGTTGCGGTAATTAGTTGTGTGGCAATACAAATTTTTGTTATTGGGCTGTACTATGGGTAAACAAAAGTAAAGAAGAAAGAGAAGACGTCTGCTATAATGGTTGTGACCTGGAAGATAAAGATATAAAATTTCCATGAAGGAGTGCTAACAATGGGGATTGTGTCATGCAATACTGTGATGATACAACAAAATTAATAGCAAGCTCTAAGAGTTTTGTGTTTATTGGAGGCAAATAATTGTAATGGAGTAAGTAGTAACTCTCAAAAGAATTTTTTTAAGTTTAGATGAATTGAAAATAATATGACGACTATAAAATTCACCTAAAGCCGAAAGGGGCTGTCAATATAGGTCATAAATATTTATTTGTACAATAGGTTACCCATTAATGTTCTCTTGTTCGTTGCCACACCAAACAAAACATGAGGCATGCTGATGAAATCACATTGACGACAGTAAATTATAGAGTGTATGAAATACGGATAGGTTGCATGAACCCGGCTGACTCTTTAGGTTATGAAATGTGATGCAAATGAATTGAGAATTCAGTGTGGGAATTTATAACTGAGGAAAATGAAATAAAAGATTCTCAAGAAATTCTCTGGGTTACGTGTTCTCTTCATTATATGATCATGTCAGTATCAGCTAAAGTGTGGGATTGTAATTCTACAAAATTTTTGGAAGAGAGACCATATAGAACAAGGTGAATTGGGTTACGTTCCCGTCATGTGGTCATTTGCAAACTATAAGAGCGATACATCTATGCGATAGTCAAGGTATTTTTTTGTTCAACTTCAAAAATTGATTTTTGTAAGGTGTTTACGCGAATTGATAAAATGTAAGGAGGCACGATTACCAATCTATGAATTATATTGATACTGTGGTGGTATTAGCAGAAATTGTATACCCCAATTATGCTAACATGGTTAAGAGGAAAGAAGAACAAAAATCCTAAAATGAGATTTGGTCATGAGATAGTAAATCTTATATCAAACACAACAATGTCAACGAATATGGAGACAATCCAAATACAAAGAACAAGATGATGTTTTAATCAGGGGGAAAAGTATACTAACGCGTTGCATCTTTTTCCCTTGACCGAGGTTTTTCCCCATTGGGTTTTATGGCAAGTTTTTAATGAGAGGCAACAATAGTGCGATATAAAAGTATGTGTACTTTTTTTCTTCACTAGAATGTTTTCCCACAGGGTTTTTTCCTAGTAAGGTTTGGAACGATGGGTACTTATCTATGGACACATCAAGGGGGGAGGGAGTGTTTAAATAATGAGTGAGTGGATAGTCCATCCAAAATTTAGATCGATGAACAACCATCCATATTCACTAGGGTTTCATTAAACATTTTGGATAGAATGACTATGTAGTATGATATTAATAGGGTGCCTTTTGGAGGGATTTCTCACTCTAGAAATAGGATTGTTCATCACTATTGTACAACATACAAATGAGACTTACAATACTTGAATAAGAAGAGAAAATTCTTTCTTCTTCATATCTCTTCTTTGTCTCTTTCTCTTTATGATTACATTCTGCAGATGCTTGATAAATATTATAACAATTTTTTACTATTTTTTTTACAGTTATTAAAAGAAATACCGGTTTATCCAATTTATGTCTGGTTTTGCGTTTTAATTTTCTTTTTTTTAACTATTTTGAAATGTTATTGATATTATTATTTTACTATCATTCTTGACCAGGTGTTTCTTTTTTTATTGTGTTATTTCATGTTTATTTAGTTTTATTTTTTAATTATTTTATATTATTTAAAATGCTGCTTTTAAATCTGGGGTGATGAAAATATCACATTAGGATATTTTAATATTTTTATTTTTTTAATTTAAAATTTGATTTTTATATTTTTATTTTAGGTTTTAACATAGTTTTATTAATTAATTAAAATTATATTTTTAAAGTTATCATGCATGAATTAGGTATTTCTAGCCAACATATTATTGTCCTTTATCTATTTATTTCTTTTTTTGTTTTTGTTACAAAATTAAAAAGCTTTTGCATGTACAAACGAATTTTAAATAGAATCAAATTTAATTTTCATCATTTAAAGAAAGATAAAGCTTACTAATAATTCAATTTATGGTAAATATCATATTATAAGAAACTTACCATGTTAAAGTTTTTATTGTTGAATTCGTCTTTACATTTATAAAATAATAAAAATTAATAAAAAACAAACTATGACATGATTGGATCTACTCCGGTCTCCTGAATCGATAGATAATTCATAAGTTATGAATTTTGCTTAAATAAATTATTTCATTGCAAATTGAATTATAATAAACAACAAATGACTGATTTTTCCTACTTTCGTAAATCATTTCACTGAAATGAAGAAAAATATGAAAGTAAGTTCATGAATTATAATTATGCTTAAATTTATTATTTTATTACAAATTGCACTATTAAGATCCTGCTTGATGACGTTAATACTAACATAGCATATCCAAATTTGAATATTTCATATTTTTAATCAATATAATAAGATTCAATTTCATGGTAAATCTGAGAATAAAAAAATAACTTACATGTATATTTCTTATTGTGGATTTTTCTTAATATTCGTAAAATATAATAATATATTGATAAAATAAAAATAAAAATAAAATATCATAATGATTGATTTACATATCTCATGATTACGAAAGATAATTCATAAGTCATAAATTATACTTTAATGAATTTATTTTATGTGAACCGCAATGATAATGACATAAATCAGAATTGCAATAAATAATAAATGACTAATTTTTCCTCCTTTCGTAAATCATCTGCGATGAAATGAAGATAAATACGAAAGAAAATTCATAAGTCATAATTATGCTTAAGATATTTATTTTATTAGAAATTGCACTATTACATCGATATCATATCAGATTTGCTGACATTTTCTTCCTATTATCTCATCATAATTATGTTGATATCAAACCATAATATGAAAATGCGAAATGTGAGATATATTAAAAAATAATTATCCGATTCAATGATGATCTTGGAGAAAGAAAAACAAAATCTTCTTATTGAGGAACATTTGTATAATCTATATTGTGAACAATGTCTATGAAATTTTTAATTTTAAAGAAAACCAATATATAGAAGTGGCCAAGAAAAATGAAAAGTTTGATGAACATGAAATTTATTAGGCTTATATATTTTAGTTTTTGAAAAATTGTCACCTTACTTTTTAAAATAGTTTTGAATTTCTATCTTGTTTTTCAGTTAATTAATAATTAGTATTAATATTTTGTTAATTAGTTTTTAGAGTTGGTATATAAGTGGGAATGTAATACTACTAGCAAGTTTTAAAACTGCTTATTTTAAGTTTATGTTTGAATTAAATATATTATTATTATTATTATTATTATTAATTATTAATTATTAATAGATTAATGTAATAATTTTTTTTACCGCGTTTTGCATTTTTTTGGTAGGTTTGCAGTTTTTAATTTTTCTTTTTAATTATTTTAAATTATTACTATTATTTTACTATTTTTTTGACAATTATTTTGAAAAAAAAATTATTGTGTTATCCAATTTTTTTCTAGGTTTGCAATTTTTTATTTTCTTTTTAGTTGTTATTTTTAAATATTTAAATTCTACGAGTATATTTACTTGTTAAACAAGGTTTATTATAGTGAATGTCTAATTATGAGGAGTCCTTGTAGGTATGGTTACGGATCCTACTTGGGGGACCCCAAAATAAGGTTTTCCCTAAATAAATAAAGGGTTTTCCTCATTGTAAATAAGATTGTGAAAGATCTATGAATCCTGAATATACTTCAAGAGAAATAAGACGTCTTTTCTCTTCTCCTAACTTTCTCGTTTCTAATTTTATATAGTTTCATAAAAAACATTATCTAGCACGATTTTATATTCTTAAAGAATTATGAAGGAGACGGAAACAAAAAAATGCAGACGCGAGGATATTGCATAATGTTATTGCAATATAAGGTTCTTATATCTTCAGGTATGATTTTCTTTATGTTATAATTATTTATGTAAAGAATCTGGAGGTGCGTACCATCTAAAAGTAAGTATTAAAAGCAGACTGTCGACTTTCTATACATTTAATTTAAGCGAAGGAAGAGAATTTCTTAAGTTATTTTAATAATTAACTAAGCACAATTTATGAAAGGTATGTTTCTCAAACCTTCATCTGAGGTCTGTATCTATTAATCGATATTATTAACTACTAAGTTGTTATAATAAATCAATTTACCTTGATTTGTGTGTATGATAATGTAAGAGCAAGATTAATGATTTCATCAAAAAGTGATTAAAATTACAATATTTTGAAGGCTGGAGGTTGAGCCTCATTATGGGTACGAGATCTATTTAAGTTTTATCGCCACAAAAGAATAGACGATGGATTTATTCCCATACACCAAAAAAAGAGGGTAAGACATTGAGTTAAATCATGATGCACCTGAGGATAAGATATTGCATTCAAGATCCATCGATTATAACCTAAAATACTGTTTATGGATAAGAATGAATGTGAGTAGCAATGCCACCATATTGATTAATATAATAATGACTAAAGAGAACTCATGTTTTTTTGATGAGAAATTGCATGAAACTGTACTGATTTGCTCCATTAATAAGTGAATGATAATTTAGTGCATAATATTGTTGAAAGAAGACAAGTGACTTGCAATAATGCACATAGATATGGAATGAGAGGTACTAAAGTTATTATTATTTGATATGCACATATTTGTGTTTTCGATTCATGAAGATGAGAACTTTTTTGATAAATCTAAAAATAGAGATCCATTCTTAAATGGAATGAGGTGTATTGTAAAACCACCCATGATAGGCATGAGAAAGATTGCGATCTTGATAACGATGCTGGTGGTATCAAGAGGTCTCTAAGAAGACATGTCTTATAGAAACGTTTTCTACTTATTTCAGGCTTGTTGCCGACAAAAATTTAGTTCAATGAGGACACCATTCTTGTAATTAAGAAGTTTTTTAATTTCCAACTTTCTTAATGTTGCCTGATTGTGGACACATTAGTCATAAAGAGTTTAGAGAATGTGGAACATCAAAATGGACTCCGTTGAAGAAACCTAATAATTCTTTTAAATGGCTGAGTTTTGTTGTAATGATGTTCAGCATAGTAAGCTTAATGGTGAGGACCATCATAAACGGAAAGTTGAGATTGAATTCTCTGCGTCTAGGAACGTATACAAATAGGTGTGGACTAGTCATCTGCATGTGGATTGTTAGAATCTGAGGTCATTTATAAATGTTTCTTTTATTACTGGTTCATGGTGCCAATTCTGCTCGCAACTTGATGTTTGCAACAAATTTTTGTTGTAACGACCTGTTTTAGCGTTTTGAGCAAAGATTTTATTCTGGAGAAAAAAACTGGCAGAAGGATGATTGACCGGTGGCAAAAGAAGGACCGTCAAGGGCCAAGAAGGACAGTCGTGGAGGGTTTCTTGTTGTGTTTCAAAACACTTGGAAAATTTGAAAATTGGGTATTGAAATCGACTACTCATTGACAGTTCATCGACGACAAATGAGCAGGACGGGACGTCACAGGCGAGTGACGGACCGTTATAGAAGTCTTTGATTTGGGAAAAGGTCTTGACGGTTTTGGAGGGGGGCCATCAGGACGGACCGTCGCAGTCAAGACGGCCAGTAACGGGCTACGCAAATCCCAGTTCGGGTCGGCATTTATTTACACGTTAAGGGGACGTTTTTGAATATTCCGCTTTAATTATAAAGTTATAGGTTATGTTAATAAGTCTAATAATTGGGGTGTTAAGATGTAACTTAAGTTAAATTAGGGAGTGTTAGGCCAATCTTTTAAACTAATATAAATAAGTAGGGTTATAAAGATAAGAGGGTTTGAATAAAGAAAGAAAAAACAGAAGAAAAAGGAGAGGAGAAAAAAAAAGTCGACCGAGGAGAAAGTAGGAGAAAGAGAAACGAAGAAGAAAACAAAGATGGGGAAATTGCTTGCCTTGATCACTAATCTTTCTGGTGGACCGTAGGTTATGTTTCCCTTTTTTTACACTATTCGTAGTAAACTCTTAATAGCGAATGATATGGTTGGTGTAGAGTATTATAGGGTCTTTTTATGGCTAATTGTGTGTGAGCATGATGTGTCTTATATACGATTGGAGATGTGAAACAAGCATGATGATGAGAAGCTATTGCATCCAAATCCTGAATTATAACCCTAATCTATTATTAATGATGATGCTTGGTATAAAGCGGCTTGATGAACTATAGTGATGAGATGATGATGCGCCTTGGTATAAAAGGAAGGCTTGATGAATTAATAGAATGAGATAGGATCGGAGTGTCACGTACCGACACATCGAATTAGTGGGAGGGGTCAAGAACCCGACCAAGGATCTGTAGGGGATCGGATGGGAAGTGCACGTACCGCACATAGAAGTAGTGGGACGGGTGTCCCGAAACCGACACGAGATGTAGGGGATCGGAGTGTCACGTACCGACACAGAGAATTTAAGGAATTAGGGGACGGGTGTCACGAAAACCGACACGTTAGATGTAGGGATCGGGCGTGTAGTGTCACGTACCGACACATTTGAATTAGTGGGATCGGAAAGTGTCTTGTCGTTTCGGAGACTCATAGGAGGCTAGGGGCTCGGATGTGTCACGTACCGACACAAGGAGAACTAAGATATGAATCTGAAAGATACGAATATACCTCATTAAAGAACATGATCCCAATAAGTACGGCATGGAGAGCTTTAGTCATCATCGATATGTCAGTGATAGTATAAATGCGGTTGTACTTGTTGCTATCAACATGTTAAGAATATTAGTTGATTTATGATGTTATCTGAGATATATGTTTCTATTTTTGAGTTGGGCGTGATAACCTAATCAGTACTTGTTGGTAGTACTGACCCTACTTTTAGTTTCCTTTGTTTATTGTGGAGTGCCAGCAATAGTGCCGTCATCTTCGACTCAACAGTAAGTAGTTCAAGCAAGTATCTTCGTCACACCGGATCTTTCAGGGTGATGCTTAAAGCTCTAGCTTGGACTGGATTCCTTCCTTCATCTGTCTTGATGCTTGAAGTTTCGGTGATTAGACTAAGTTTTATTGTTTTTGCTTCTTAGAATATCTAAGTTTAGTAAATTGATCATAGTGTTCTTGTGGTGAGGACCTTCCAGAATTTTGGGCGAATTTAATAAAGTGAATTTTAGAAAGTTATTGGAATTGTCTTTATTTAGAGTTTAATGTCTTCCGTATGTACTTTGTGTTGATCATTAAATTGAAATGATAAGGTTATATGGTTGGTTCTCTCACATAGGAGGGGTAAACTGGTGGGTGCCAGTCGCGGCCTCGTGTTTTGGGTTCGTGACAAACTTGGGTATCAGAGCATTAGGTTCGTTGGTTTCATCACACAAGGAACAGGCTAGTAGCGTCTTAAAGAACTGGCTGGTGAGGGGGACGCTTCACTTTTGTTGAGAGACTATAGACTTTAGGACTTAGGAAAACTTCCATTCTTTCTTCTCTTTCTTCGTGCTATTACTTGGATCCAATTGCGTATCCACTAGTGATACAACCAACATTGCGTATCTGAATCTTCACTCTATTTCGCCTAGATGGCGTTCGAATAGAGCAACGACTACGCCACATCAACTCAGCAAGCAAGATGCATTGAACAAGCCACTGGGGCTTGTTCGCTCGGGTTTGCAACAGTGCAAGAGGGGCCGCGGTATGTAGAGTCGTGGGAGGACCGTCTCAGAGCACGTGCACCCGGAGGAAAGAGTCACCATCTTAGCCCATGATGGGTGAGGATCGGCTAGGATCCGGATGGGCCCGTTGGTTCGAATAACTACATAAGACTGAGGACTCCGGTAGTGAAGAGAAGGGGAGGAATGGGGAAGACGTGAGGATGGGGAGAATGAACAAGTACAGCAACCCGGAAATGCCACCCAACCATAACTAGAGATCAATCAGGTGCTCGCTTATTCTTAGTGGGTTGTCTGATCAGGGGTCAGGCACCCCACGTTTTGAAACACCACCTCGGGTATTCAGGTCAAGGACATGAAAGCCACTACTTTGGGGCCCAATGTATGGATGCTTCATTGGAATAGGCTACGTTTCCTAAGACTGATGTCTGGGCCTATAATGACAAATGATCCAGCATGAACTTTTTAGTAAGTTCTGGAAATGAAACCTAAGTCTTCAGGGTTGCAGAATCTCGAGGCATGCTTACGAGTGCTTCTGGTTGAAGTCATGAGCATACACAATATATGGGTTATAGTAGACGGTTTGGTGTTGAGTTCCTTGAGTAAAGTTTTCAAGGGAACGCAAAAAACTGTCGGTGGCCGGGTCAACAAGTTTGCCCTTATAATCCCTACTTCTCTCTCACCACCCACCCATATTCAGTGTCAAAACCAACAAGGCACCCCCTAGGATTGGGCCTCATCCTAGCTTGTTTATGGATAAAATATATTCTCCGGACCTTGATGAGATCCGGGAAAAAGGCACGAGTCTTGAGACTTAGAGCAAGGTTTAGGATGTCGTCACAATGCATATGAGGGCTACGAAGTTTTTCTGTGCAATAAAATCCAGATATGCCACCAAACTCTGTTTAAGTCACACAGAGCGCCGAAGCCGTTTTGTGAAGGGGTTGAGATCAAGAATTGCGGAATTTCGCTTACAGGTAGCGGCCTACGGCAAAATCCTTCAAGAGTGGTAGATTCGTGCGTAGAGGTGGAAGGAGTCGAGACCAACGATGAATTCACCACGGCATCGAAATCAAAGAGGTTTCGAAAAGGGGGGGGTGAGTTTAATGGTTCTTATCTACGAGGACAGGGTTCCGGAGGTTACTCAGTCCGACCTATTCAGTCTTCACCCTACAAACTGTAGTCGCGGGGTCCAACCTCAGACACGGTCAAAACCCATTTTCTCGAGCGACCCATGCGTGAATTCTGAGAGTGTTTATGGGATGTGGGCTGAGACTGGACTTCGGAGAGGGAATTCGTCCAAAACAGAGAATAGACCCCAATAGATGAGGTAGACGGTTTGGTCATGGTTAGAGGCCGTTTTTATGGAGAAGTCGGATGGAAGGAGCGTCCATGGTGGTCCTTGACTAAACACAAATGGACGGCGACTGGGGCCCTTCTGTTGGTCGGTGGCCGTGACGGTAAACAGGAATGGAAAAAGGGGAAGCAAGCCACTAACATCACAACATGGTAGGGACAACGGACAAATAAACGAAAGGGCCCAGTGTTATGATTTCCCTGGAAGATCGGATGGCGGACGGGCGACATTATGATATCTGCTGTTCATCACAGGTATCTTTCTGGTGTGTGATTGAATGGCGTCTGATTGTTGATCCGTGATACACATTTTTCTTATGTATCCATTCCTCATTTGCTAAATGGTCTAAAATTACATTGTGCAGATGCCTGATATGCCTATTCGGTTTCTACTCGGTGTGTGATGTCTGTGGTAGTTGAAAAGGTATATATATAGGTTTTTTGGTGACCTTTGTGGGGCTAGGCGTAACACTTAGGTAGATAGCTTTGGTTATCTAGAGATGGGTGATTTTTGATGTAATTTGGGTATTATGACTTGGCTTTTCCGCAATCGACCGATCTTGGTATTGTACTGCTTAAACGGTGACGTTATCTCAAGCCCTGGGAAGGATCCATTAGTGTGGGAGGGTCGAATCAATTCAATCCCGGTTGGTCATCTCATTCTTCGTGCTAAGAACAAATGGTAGTAAAGGGTTGTTGTTGTGTTGTTGGTTGTTTTTGTTACTCGTTCTTGGCACATATCAGGATTACATACCCAGAGTACCTTCGATTGAAGTCGGTTTCGGTGTGGTCCGTGAGGTTTCTTATGTATTCCCTGAAGATCTTAAGGGTATGACCAATTAGGCGATATTGACTTCTGTATTGATCTTGAATCCGGCGGTACACGCCCCATTCTATAAAACCTTGACAGAATGGCCCCCGCGGAGAGTTAAGAGACTTAACGCCCCCACTTCAAGAAATGTTGAGCATTACAAAGGCTCCTTTATTATGACCAAGTGCATCTCCTTGGGGTGCTCCGTTTTGTTTTGTAAAGAAGAAAGATGCGGAGTTTTAGGATGTGCATTAGATCTACGGCGAGTTGAAAACTGGTGACCATAAAGAACAAGTAGCCTTTCTCGCATTGATGCATTGTTCGATAGTTACAAGGTGCTTGGGTCTTCCTCTAAGTATGACTTTGAGAATCGGTTATCATCAATTGAAATACGAGCAAGGGACATTGTGCCAAAGATGCTTTTAGAACAAGGCTATGGGCTTACGAATGTGGTGATGTCTTTGGCTTACTAATGCTGGGCCCGGCTGCGTTATGAGTTTGATTGAATGGGATTTTTTTTAAGCCATATTGGATCTCTTTGTGATGTATTATTGATGATATACTGCTATACTCCAAGAGTAAGAAGGCACATGAGGAGCATTTGAGAATGGTATGGGAAAAGTGAATTGGGAGAAAAAGCTTTATGCCAAGTTCTCTAAGGTGTGAGTTTTTTTGGGCTATGATGCCGACCTGTCCTCCTGGGGCACGTGTTCTAAAGGACGGGATAGTAATGGCTGGAGCCTTCTAAGATCGAACGTAGGGAAGAATTGGGTAAGGACCTTACTTATGTGTTCAGAAAGAACATGAAGAGCTTTGGTTGGGTTAGACTCGATTACATCCGCTATTGGTCCAAGGATTCTCTTCGACTTGGCTTCCCAACTGACGGAATTGACTAAGCAAAATGTTCCCATTGTATGGTCGTGGCTGACGTGAGTGAGGAAAGCTTTTCAGAAGCTCAAGACTCATGTTTGACTACTGACCAATCTCTACCTGCCTGGAAGGCAAGGAATTTTCATTTGTGTATTGTGATTGCATATTATTCGGTTGGGTTTTCCATCTAATGCAACGAGATAGAAAGAAAGAATGAGAAGAATTTTGTGCTGGCTTATGCCTCAGGACAATATAAAATGGCAGAATAATGAACGTAACTATCCAACTCATGGTTTGGAACTTCGGCCAGCGGTCGGTAGTGTTATTAGGGTTTGCACTAAAGCAATGGAGAAACTAATTTATATGGGGTTTCACACGCTGCTACGAGGTCTACACGGATCATCGTAGTATACAGTATTGTCTTACACCCATAGAGAGATTTGAATTTTGAGACAGAGGAGCTGAGATGCGAAATACTGGTGAAGGACTACGCCCTCACTCATTTGTACCAATACCGGGGAGGCGGAAATCGTCTGGTAGCGGATGCTTTTTATGTAGGAAGCGGGAAGCATGGGAAGTTTATAGCTCACTTGCAAGCTTCTGGCGCCCATTGGCCTAGTCCCCTAGCAAGTTCCGACTCTGGCTAATGCTTTATGAGACTGGAAGTCAAATGAGAAGGGAGGATTTTTAGCCTTGTGTGGAGGCAAGGATCTTCCTTCCTGACAAGATTAAGGGGAAAGCAGTTTTAACTATTGACAAACTTAATCATCGGTCATCGAGATAAAGTTTGTGCAAGGGAGGCGGCTAAAGAACGAGAAAACGATGCAAGAAGGGTGTGAGGCTTAAGGGAAGGGTATGTGTACCTCGCGGCGATGATTGATAAAACACTATTCTGACGCGGCTCATAGTCAAGGTAGTCGATACATTCGGGTGCAACCAAGAGCTACCGTGACTTAACGCAACAACTTCTGGGTTTGGTGGAGAAGAATGACGTGATAATTTGGAATTTTATTGCCAAAGGTACAAATCGTCAACACAGAGTAAGTAAAAGTTATGAAACAGAGGCACGGAGGGGAAAACAACTTCAGAGAATGCCCAATTCCGATGGAAAATGGGAGGCGAGCGAATCGCAATGGACTTCGTGGGGTTCTTTCCAAAGACATTGAGGCAAAATATGACTCCTATTTGGGCGTGATCGTGACAGGGTTAACTACTCTGCTCCTTTCATTCCGGTTTGTGGTTACGGTGACTTTCATGCAGAGACGTAGCCAGACCTTTCCATCTCAGAAATGTTCAGATTGCATGGAGTTCCACGACCATCAATCCAGATAGATCGGTTCGCAGTTTAACTTCTAAGTTTTGGAGAAAACATTGCATGCAGAATTCGAAGGTCCTACGGTTGGACCTTAGTAAAAGAGTTCCATCCTCAGACACGAAATGGTC